>CM024187.1:18345158-19663491 GCA_013433145.1 Ascaris suum | reverse complement strand
TGATTCCGTTTCAACTCAACTGTATAACAGATGGAGTATATCAGATGGAAAGTGCTATGACCTTGGCAGTGCTATCAGAAAGTGCCATGACTGCAGCATCTGCTCGGAGAATGGAATATCGCGAGTTTGGATCACGTTTGCGGGCAATGCCTTCATTGTTCGCCAAGCAATAGTTGTCTTCTAGCAAAGTTACCCGTTCGTTTTGATGAAGTTTACCTCGCTTACTCGATTGTTTGCTTCACTGCTTGTATAAGTCTGATGGCCATGACTATATCGCAGCTTCACATTGATGAAGCAGGAGGCCTTTCTTCTGAGGATTTATTTGAAAGTTGGAAAGAAACCACCGAACAGTCAAATTTTTCCTTCACTTTTCCATGTGCAAAGTTTTACTTATGGAGGCCAGAACAGTTTGGTTACACAAAGGGCTTCGGGCCTTATTTCATACATACGGAAACTATAGCGTATTTTACAAAAATTCTCAAACAGCTTTCATTTTTGGGTAGCTAAGGAGTGGGGGAGAGTGTGAAGGCCGGAAACTGTGTTTTAAGTACTGTCTTATGATACTACTTGAAAAGCTATCCCAAACCTTTAACGAACAAAGATATCGTCGTTCCTTCGCTCTCTGCTGAAAAGCGAGCAGAAAAAGGTATAGGCATTATTAAAGCGATGCAACGTCATCCAAGCATTAAAAAAAGGCATTTTTCAATGCATCTGAGAGGAGAGTATGGCAATATGAGCAGTTCAACAGTATTCTGCCAACACATAACCATCGTTCATTTTTATTTCATATCCTCATGTGTGATGTCAACAACCCACCTTTCTTTACCTGTGCTCTTTGCAGCGACTCTTCATCGAACTTCTTCATCTTTCTGAGTTGCTCGACCTTTGAAAGTTTAAAGATCAACTTAACACAGGGAATTGACTGAGAATTCAAAAAAGCGAGAAAACAAATTTAGCCAATCTTTGTTCCCTTCCCTTCCCCTCCTCCTTCCGAAAGATTTGATGGGAAACGTTTTTTATCATGCATCTATTGCATTCGGCTGGCGTTTCTTTTAGACCACTATTTTCCCCCTCTCTCTTCTATGTTTACATCAGCGCTAAGCTGTCTCCCTTTGAGCACTCATCTTTCTCAGTCAGACGATAGCCAACCATAAAGCGATTGAGGATGGTCCAATTTCATTCCCCCCCCCCCTTCTACCTGTTACCAGAAATATATTATTATAACAATTTCAGCAAGTGCTATCCATCATTTCAGCCGGTTGCATACTTATTGAAAAAAAAAACAGTGGAACAATTCCCAATAGTACATTTGCTTAGGCGACAACGGGCTGCGCGAATTTTCGCCCCAAAGATCTCCTTTTGCCGATGACTGCCACCGTAGCTTTCCTGATGCAAAAAAACTTGCGAAGTGCATAAAAGCTTGTCGATACTCATAAAATTTTATAACTTTCGACTGATTTCTTACCTATTCAACTCAGAAATAAGCTATTCATTTCAGTTATTTTAAAACGTGACTTAATCGCTTCTGTTCACAAACACAAAGTCCAAAATGCGGAAACGTTTGAGACCAAGTGAATGGAGTGCAAATGGCTGAAGGCGCAAATGACCAGGATAGAAGCAGCCGAAGCGAAAATGTCGTACTACTTATATTGAAAGCATATCTCGCACGCCACCTCAATCAAACTGTGGCATTTTGCGCACATCACATCAAAAACATTTCGCTATCCTCGAAAATGCCTTCCGATTGATAATTCATCCACAAAAGTGAGATGCGAAATGTGCGAAAACGGCGACAAATTGAGCTCCGAAACAAACATATGACGGCATTTCTGAAGGAGCACATTGAGCATTACTGCCGACTTCCAAAAGCATTCCAAGGAGTGATTCGAATAATTTCAAGCAGTTGTAAACACTGAAGTGGACAGGAAAGGCACGAGCAGTGGAGGAGGAGGCGAAAGGAGCGACGCGTTTTGTAGCTAGTGATGGGAGCTCCAGCAATGTACTTAGCTTCCTATGGCGCAGTGCTTCGCTATCTGCAGGCGTTGTCGACCGCAAAAGCAATCAGTTGTGGCCATTTCGCTTCCTTGTTTCGCTCGCATTGCAACAAAAAGCTCTAATATGCCTGCGGAGGTAAATAATGCTCCCCCTTTTTGTTGAACAAACATGACTACTTCATCCTCCAATGACATAGGAGGGAGAGGAAGGAGACGATAAGATCTTTCGTGATGATCGTCCCAATCTCGGTCCCACTTTGGGACTCGAAGATACTCACTCTCTCCCCTTCTCCTCAGACCCGCAAGTGAAACAGGGGCTTAGACATGCAAGCCGCTGATGATTCTTAAAATTAGAAGCAATTATGAAGTAATTCCGAATGTTGGAGTCCTTATTTTATGTAACTTTGTTAAGCAATTTAGAGAGGCTAACCGACCACTCACCTGAAAAACTGGAGCATCGTTCAGAAAATCGATAGGAGAGTGAGGATGTTGAGCAATGCGTAAAGTCTGATCCGGTAAAGGCACGTATGTGCAGCTTCTAAAGAGTTTTCAAGAATTTTGGCCTAGAACGAAATTCAGAGTACGCTAATGATCGCAAATGTTATTAAAATGAATGCACTGTTCCCATAACTGAGTGAGTTATTTTCCCCTTCGATTCCTCAAGAAGTCTTTTGTATTGTAAACGAAAATTCATTAAAATTTCTTTGTGGAATTATAATACAGAAATGAGAGTATAAATAATGAAGAGTAGTAGAAGAAA
Source organism: Ascaris suum (assembly GCA_013433145.1). NCBI lineage: Eukaryota > Metazoa > Nematoda > Chromadorea > Rhabditida > Ascarididae > Ascaris > Ascaris suum. Next base: position 19,660,737 of record CM024187.1, on the reverse strand, counting down.
TTAAAGATAAAAGTAAAAATGTTTTAAGGGAAATTGATTTTTAAAAATTTTCTCAAAAATATTTCTGGGCAGAAGTCGATTATCAACAGCCTCTCTGGAAATTGACCCGATCCCTCCACCACTCCCACCTCACTCTTCTCCATCTTTTCGTATTTCCGGAGTTACCTTCATCCTCGCGGAAAAAACTTCAAGGTCATGCTGTAACAAGATCGTTTTAGACCCTTGGTAGCAGGACTTTCGTGTCTTTCCCCTAGGTCGTTTTCAAACAGGAATCACTTCCATTTTCCATTAGTTATTTCTACAAAATGGGTAAATGCACGTGTTAAAAGTCGCGCTCAGATACGAGAAATAAAAACCTGCAGGTATATGAAGAGCGAGAAATGCGTGCAAGAGGCATGAAGTGAGCAAGAGTTTCAGGAGGCTGTTAGACTAGTAATTTGAGCTGCCACAGTGACGAGTGCCCCTCAAGTTGCAGATGTCTATGCTGGAAGCTTGAGATGAAAGAAGTGGCATCTCTCTTGAACTCGATGACGATCTCCCCGCATATTTTTATTCTCATATACAATATAATCTAACGGGTGATAAAAACGACTAACTAGCAGTTAGACTGATAGACGAGCAGTAAAATTGAACGAAACGATATATACGCCATCCAGTGCTGCCAAGACACTCATGCACTGCGTCTGATGTGTAAGCGCACGTAAGAAAAGTGCGCTGTAGCAACGTTTGAATGCACGTAAAATACGTGCAGTATAAAGGCGTTTCACTCCACGTGTAGAAATGTGTGCCTGAAATGGTCATAGAGTACGTCTGCAGTTTATTCCACACAAGCGTAACGTTTCGGCTGCTTTCAATACAAAACCATACCTCACATGCAGTCTTTCTTCTCGAGGTGGTTCATTGCCAAAGAAGTGTCGTTTCAGCTTTTATTAATAACAAATGAAGCTAATTTTTGACAACATTTCCAACAAGTCGTAGAAAGTGCATTGTGACGCCACCCATTCCCAAACAGCAAATCCGAATCGCTTGAGGCGTTCGACAACTAACTAAAGAACGCGGTCGACGATGCAGTCTTTCAGAAGAGAAATAATAAAAAAGAGTTTCCAACGTATCGTCCAATCTGGCTGCGCAGTGGATCTGTGCATGAATCCATGTAGCTAATACGTGCCCTTCCTGCCACCCATCTGCCCTCTTTCTCACCTCCGCCCTTACAGCTGTGTAATATGTCTTTTTTTTAAATTCAAAATCTCGCGAGTATCGCAGCCAAATGCAACAAAAATCGCCACAATCGCAACCGCAAATTGTGCATAATAAGAGATAACAAATAAGTGCCTCTACAAATAATCAATAATACTTGCACTGCCCGCACATCGTTTATTTACGTCATAACTGTTGTTCGCACGTATCTGGAGACTAAAGTGTCTAGGTTCACCTATCAGTATATAAAAAAAGTTGGAGAAAAAGCTTATTTGAAATTCGCAGCGAGAAAAGTTGTGTGACTGAAATCTGTGACCTGAATTTGTTTGACTTTAGAAAGCTCCTACGAAGGAGTAAGATGTTGCAGTAATAACGTGAGAAGAAGCTTCCATAATGGCCTAAAAACAGCGCTACTCAAAATCTTCTTGTTGTGGAAACCAAAGTGTGACATTTTTAAGCTTTGGAACTCTGAATTGAAAATCGTGTCTATTGAGGTTAGATTTTCCCGTAACCTGTAAGAGAAACTTTGAAGACTTACTGTTTTTTTTTACTTGAGAAAAACGTTATAGGTATTGTTGTATTTTGATAAAAATTAGGAATCTAGAGGGTTTTTCGTGCATGAGGAATCTGAAAGGATAATTAGACTCGGAGCATTCCTCCCGGATTGAACACTTTCATCCGAACTGTTAAGAAATCACCTCTTTTATTGGTGAACAACAATGTCTACTGTAATATTCTAAAAAATAGGCACTCAAAATTCTATTATAATTTTCTAAGCAAAGAAATAACGTCGTTGCAAAACGAATTTTGCATACTTTCATACATACGAATACGCATATATAAAATAAAAAGTGAAGTACGTAATAATGCGCTACTCAGCGTTATTTTAGCCGATATAGCACCTATACTTCTACATTATTATGCTTTATTATGCAATCCATTGCAGAAATAAATTCATTCAACATTGCAAACTTCGCTGTCGTTTCTCGCTACACAATTAAGCGTTGTTTATCGATCGAATAAAACAACGCTTCATCAATTGATGCAGCTTTAGTGCGCACTTCACGCGATTTATCATATCCTCATATTTTCATACCGCTTTGTAAAATTAGAAAATAAAAAAAAAGTCGAAAACAATACTATCAAATGTTGTTTTCTAGTTTTTAGACACAAAATCACGCTACTCTATACGATTCTTTAGACGTCGAGTGTTAAGATAATCAGAAGCACTTCATTTCGTCGATGAACGAAGAAGTGCGTTGAGGAGGAAGTTATTCGACGTTGAAGAAATTCATGGAAGTGGAGAAACTCTTCATTATATTTCTTATCAGCTTTTTCCTACAAACCATTTTTCATCAAAATCAAGCAATTTTTAAGAGTCGTGACGTTTTCTAAAATTTGACGCAGTAAACTTTCTCATTTCCTTTCTTTTTCTGTCCAAATTTATAAAGCCACATTTTCAAGAGAATTCAATAATGAAAGTCGTATTTGACACCCGAAAATCAGTCAAGTTTGGTTGATATCGTTCATATTAGGGTATTAGTGTTCATTAGAGCAATTAAAAACAGGTCGAATATCCAAATTCACTGAATATTTTCGAGCATAAAGATACCCACTAAATGATATAATCAGAAATTTTCAAAACATCTCAAAGCATGGTTAACTTCAGAGGTGCTCACAGACATGTTTAACTTCGTGTAGGGCATTTTTGCACCTTTATATGAAACCGTTTTGTTTGTGAATCAATCAGAGAATTAGATGAGAACTTCGGAAATTGTCATAACACAACCGAATGATTCAAATATCGCACTTTTCTGTTCTGAGTGCTTTCGGCATCATTGCAATTTACCCGGCAACATAGGAAGAACTTTTTGTGTACATTATATTTCTTTTTTTTTGCACGTGATATACATTTTTGAGTAAAAACAAGCAGAAAAAGAAATCGGAAATGTCCCCACGTTGCATACTTCTTGTAACTCACCAAGCAAATTGACCGCCTGTAATAATAGCCAAAGAATGAGCACAACGTCTAACGATAGATTTTTCTATGGAATCGGTTCTTTGCTTAAATCGACGATTGAAAATTCATTTTCTGTCCTCATCGTTCTAGCTAAAATTTCCCACACTCAAGCTTATTACTGTTCTTAAGGTTCTATAGCTCATAAAGTATGCGACGAATGAAAACAAAACATACACGGAATGCAGCGTACGATGTGAATTGTAACCGCAAAAGGATCGGGACGCGTCCCTCCTCGTCTACAATTTGGAACTACTGGCTGGCTATGTAAAACCATATATAGGGGCGTCCAGAAGTAGTAGTTGCTCCGTGATTGATATCTTCATTATGGTTTCGCGTTTCATGGCAGTTTTTTTTTAATCCAGAAGATAAAAAATTTTTAATCTTCAGACAGGATGAATTTTACCAGATGCCCACTGCAAGAACGCATTTTGATAGTGAAACTTTATTACAAATATATGAGGATTTCGCTGAAATTGCCAGACGGTGGCGTGAGCATTTCTCCACGTCACGCTGGACTCCACAGTGATCAAGACTGCGCTCAATGATCTCGAAGAAGGCGATAATCTTAGGAAGCTTCTGAAGATTTCTTGCTGTTCGGATCCCCTGACCCTGCTCTTCGGGATATAGCCGCATTATTAGTGCCTAGGAGCTGTGGGCCTTCCTAAGGTAAAGTGTTGTCTTTGGAACAAAAGACCTCGGAGATGCGATTATCCAATCAAGAGTTCATTACTAGCATATAGTAAGAGCATTCCGACTATTGCGTTCAACAAAATAAATACAAAAGAACTCTCTAGTTTAGTGAACTTATCGTCACAGAGTGTTTCTGATGTAAAAATTCAAATTTCGTTATTCAAAAAGTGTAATTATAAATATTCATGCAAAGATGCACTCGAAAATATGCAAATTTTAGCTCTATCGGCAAAGTTTTCACTTTGATTTAAAAAAGAAAAAAAAAACGCGAATTTAAATAAAATCCCTATTTTATTCATTGCTAATTTTATAGGTTATCCAATAGAAAATCTTTAAAATTGAGTATTAAAGAAAAAACGAATAAAAACTTCAATAATCTAATAAGTGAGAAAAAAAAAACATTACCAAAAAAAAAAAAAAAAACAAAAATAAAGACGAATTGACGAGAAAATTTTATGCATCGAACAGTTTTTATAAATTTGTGCAACTGTTTTCACATTCATTTCTATCTCTCTTTTCTATATATCATTATATTAGTTTTGCATATGCTTTACATTTTTTTTGCATATAAATATAGTAATTAGAAAGTATTTTCGTATTTTGCCAAAAAAAAAAATGAAAGAAAAGATGCTCATCAAGAATTTTTTATACTTCAATATAGAGACAATGTTTCTGAAAAATATTTTCCATATATATGAAATTTTTTATTTTCGTATTTTAAAATTTGACGGATGGTTGCGATAACTTTATTACCTTCGTTGATTACTTCAACTTCCTCTGCGACGTGTAATTCGATCATTTCGTCAAAATTTTCTCATAGTGGTTCACATCCTTCTCATAACATCACTTTCCAGAGGAATTATACTCATGGATCTCAAGCTGATTATAAAATTGTGAGATGCTCTTTTCAACGAAAGCCTTCTTCTCGAATCAACCAGAATGTTATCGATGAGAACGACGATCCTTTTTGAAAGGTGTTTCAATTAGCATTGCAAGAAACAAATAATGCCCGCTACAAGAAATTACTTGTGAACGAATAATGATTCCATTTTGATTCTTTGCTTTTACTTATCACCTTCTTAACGCTATCTTCTTGCATTTATTTCCTTCCTATCTGCTGCAAAAATTATCACTGCCTCGTAAAATAATTTTGAGAGCATAAATAGATAAAAAGTAGCCGAATGATAATACATAAACGTAGCAACTATTTTTGAATAAAAATTAAATTTTGCATAGGTATCAGTTATGCAGTTTGATTAAAGGCGAATAGCAATTCTAATTTTATTCGAGAGAGATAATTTAAAAATAACATATGATCACCATAGAAGGTATTCGGGGGAAATTCAACAATTCGGGCAGTAGTTTTAGGCTATACGAATCACTCTTGTAAAAGGCGATTCTCAAAATGTCGCTTCTTGAAATCGTACCGATAATTGCAAATTCGTTCGAAGCATATTTTCACCGAGGTTTTTTTTTTTTTTTTTGTAAAGAGAGAAAAGCGGTAAAAAGGAGTGAATTGGCAGGCTGATTGGTTAAATGACACGAAAAGGGATTCAATGAAGCGAAAATGTGGATATAACTTTCGCGATGTTAAGCAAAAGAATTTGAATAATGCGCTTAAATATGAAGTAAGAGGACGTTCTTTTGCTCTCTTGGAATATTCTTAGAGCATCGATCGCCATTGTAGAATATATTCGTTGATGTATAATGTATAGCTATAATCTTTATTCGTAGATTAATGAGGAGCGGAACTCTAACGAGGCAATACAACAAATGAGAGAATCAAAGATAAGAATTGGAAAAAAATTGAGTAAACGCTTAAAAAAAGAGCGTGAATTTAAACAGACAAGATAATTGAAACAATAAGCGCTTAAAATAGACGATGGAATAAATGGAAAAATAAATAACAATTGAAATGAAAAGAAAAATAACCGTGCATTAAAAACAAAGTCGACTAGAAATCAAACCAAAATTGTTTAGACAAGCGTACGAATGTTGAAATGCTTTGCGCATCAACAGTGTTTGACGGGACGATGTGACAGGTGTGTATAGCTCGGCAGGTAAACCTGTGTAAAACAATGTCGGAAGAACATGACTTGCATTGCAGCTGATAGCCGTGCGCAAGATGACTTATACTGAAAGCAAAGGAGAAAATCTCACTAAAGAGGTCTCTGCATGCCAGTTTGTAATCTCGAAGCAAACAAAGTGATATTCGAGGGATTCAAGGCAGAAAGTCCATATAATCAGACGGATAAGGCGCATGGAAAAACGGGGATAAACGCTTTTTAGACTTTCCCATGCATTTAACAACAGTGAGGTGACCAAATATATAGACAAGACTCACACATCGGACGACAGTAAGAAATAAATGCCTAGGGAAATATATCTTGGGCGTTTATGTTGTAAGCCTCTTAAAAAAGAGTCCAAAATTTTAAATGCTTTGCTTGTGATTTCAGAACCGTGCAGATTTTATTGAATATCAGCATATACTCTGACGCCAATCCCTTCAAACGTTGCTAATAAGGCTGCTTGAACAACTCTTAAGGAATAATAGTGAAGAAAATTTACTACAAATCACACGGAACTTTCGTGGAAAATATCCAGACTGCCATAAATTTGTCCGCTCAATGAAATGCCAATTTGCAGCGCATCAAAATTCATAGCTTCATCGCTTAGATGGCGATAAGTTTTCAAATTACTCGCTAAATATTCACAAACATAGGCTAATTTCTCCGGAATTCAGTGATTTAAACTAAGAGGAAGCAAGCCTAAGGGAGAGTCTGCCACCAATAGTACGCGCATATGAAAATCATTCACCAAATTTACATTGAGGTGTAGCGTCCAGTGAAATAAGCCCTAATCCACTTCAACAAGGAACCTGAGATATAACAACTAGTGAATTTGAGTAGCAGCTTATTATGACTGTGTGAAAGTATTTCACCATAGATGACTTCAGTTTGTACTCTCCGCCTAGATGCTACAACTCACTCATAACGGTGAGGTGGTTGATCACCTTAAACGAAATCGTACAGTGCAGAGTTGATGAGTCGATGAGAAGGTGAACATCCTGACATAGTATCTTTTAAAATGTGTTCGAACACCTTCCGAGGTAGGACTTGTAGGTTTCTAGTTTCTCACATCATTAGACGCAAGCTTCTTAAACAGGTGTTATCTACGCTATTTTCAAGAAAGAAGGTAGTCGTACAACAAGAACGGCTGTGTTGGAAAAACGCTAGAAATTGAGGCGACGCTTTGCATTTGAGGAAAACTGAGGATATGTTCTCAGATCAGCGAGACTGTTGATCAGCTTTTGAGTTGCTTTGAAAACAGTATCTGCTCAGTGCTTATTGAACTGGATGCTATGAAAATCCAAAGGCATGTTTGAAAAATTGGCGAGAAAAGTTTACTAACGTCTCTCACATTTGACAGCATCACCAACTACCGCAGATTCGTTTTTCTTCTTTCAATCCCTTAGCTGTCCGTTTGCTCTCGACATATTCGTTGAACACCGAGGCTAATTGAACGCTTCCACAAATTTTTGTCAAGACTGTTGTAGTGAATTTCGCAGCCAGCGGAACATCAGCTGAATGCCTCTAAACCACTGAGCTTGCTTTATCGACTGAGAGGAAATGTTATTTTCAACTGCTAAACTTTGCAAGTATTCTATCAGCGCAACATGACCCTCCCGCCTCATCCAAACCCTGATTTTCCGTTTGGATGGGCTCATTCAAAACTTCCTTATAAATTTGTTGTGAATGATGAACGTTGACAGAGACGCAGGCTGGGTGAGAATGTCCCTATTGTCAGACTGCCAATCCATCGTCTCTGACGAAATAGACGAAAATGCGGCTTGAATAAACGTTTGCTTGTCGTATGTTGGTGGTCTCTTATGATGTGTTGTTGTTATTGTCGTTTGTTTTCGTTGCTCGATGTGGTTTGTGTTCGTGAACAACAGAAGAAGTTCTTCGCAGGGTTTTCCCTTTCGTTCACTTCTTCAGAAATTTGCAGCTCATTTAAGTGGCATATTCATTTCTATGTTATCTTTTAGTGCGTTCGATTTCGAGGCCTTCTTCTGCTCTACGTCACTTACCTTTAGTGTAACGAAGTTAGGTTTACTGTTACCTTTGTTCACTCGCTTATTCCAAAAATTGGTTTCAAGGTTTCACTCACAGCCAATGATGCATCATCTCTACTTCACAAGCATACCGTCGAGAAAATTTCCTCACCATTCCGTGTAATTTTCCTGTAATGTCTATTATGTTTATTTCTTTTTCCTTTCTGGAGGTGTGCGTATTATCGAAAGCTGTAACCCCACGAGTTGAGCTTCATCTCACCTGCAGAGTTTCTAAAATACAAAATAGAGAGGTCATATTTGGACTATTCCATTCGCAACACTCCTCTGAATCAGACAGTTCAGTTTCCTTGCTGGGATCTCTATGACATCTCAAATTATTTGTTGCTTAGTCGGTTACGTCTGCACTGAATGAGAACGTTCAAACCGAAATAGTCCCACTGACTACGCTAAAGCCTTTGACGTGATCTTTCCTAAGAAGCTGCTAAAATTTGAAGCTTTAATATGCACGTTTTATTTAAGTCGATTAGAATATTTTTATGCAGAATTATTTCCAGGTGAAAACTGCAGACACTCAGCCTTGTGTCATATTCTAAACGAAATGCACCAAGGAAGTTTGCTGTGTTCCGTGTTATTTCCTGTATAGTTAACGACTGCTGTGATAACATACAAAGCAGTGCAAAACCCTGCACACAACCGGAAAATTTATCGTTTGTTGTGCGATTCTTGCACTTCGTGCAAAAGAGTCCCTGGTACATTTGTTAAGTGTCTAAAGTTGCGGTTATCAAATATTTCGCGTGAAACGTGCAATGTTGTCCATACAAGCTTTCGGCATAGGTGTTTTCTTGCGCTAGGTAGCGAGTTGCTTTCCTCCGTAGATGGTGGCATTCGCATTTCTGGAGTTAGAATTGGCTCTTAATTTCATTGGGCTTTGCATTGTTCTCATGATACAAACAAACAAGGCGTCGAATGCGGCTTAGTGCATTCTCAGTGCCCAGCGTAGGTGAATGGAACATCACTGATGTACCTTCACTGCATTTTTGTGGCATACCCTCTTGAGGTGACTGCATCTCGCTCCCAATGTTAGATTAATAAACTGTTGTATTCACCTGTTTTGTTTCCCGTTCCCTTGCTACCGCTGATCTCATTTCGGTTCTTAGTGCTGTGCTTGATTTATCGTTTTATGGGCATTTTTTTTTCACTCGCACTGTTGATAAATTCATCTTTCATTCTTATTGTGTAGATAATGTTTTTGTTCTCCGTTCCTCTTCCACGTACTGTTTATTAGTTTTCTCTTTCCCGAATGTTAGGAGTAATCGATAAAAGTACAGGTGAGGACATGTTTGTGACTCAGCTTTTCGAGCACCTTTGCTTCAGTCGACCGAAAACACAGCTTGACTGGGATTTGCATGATCGATTTATAACGCAAAGTTCGCCAACTGAAATTTTGCTTTCATAGGGCGCTACAAGCAAGCACTGCAACCAAAGGGCGATGCCGCAGATTACATTCGACCCTTTGGGAGGTTTAAACAGTTTCGTTCGACAGATGCCAGTACCAACGCTGAACAGCTACATCGTACTAAGCGTCTTGTTGACAGTTGGAAGCGTCTACTACATCGCCGATCTGTTCCACGATAACGAAGTACGTTCCTTTCTTTTTTTTTGGAGCGAATTTAGGAACATCTACCAGGGGGTAGATTTTCTTCTTCGGCGACATGTGAACGCCATTTCAGAGTTGATAGAAGAATTGCAGAGATACGCAGTGTGGAAAGTGAATGAGGAATCTTTTTCAGCAGACACGACTATTATTAGCATCAGACAGATTTCGTTATCGGCACCCGATTTTTGCAGCTCAGGATGTCAACACCACTCATAGGCGGCGTTGACCCCGGGAAAGTTTCACTGGAAGACGTCCCTTCTCAGGGGAATTCATATTCCGTCTGGGTCCCTCAAAATCTCTTGTAATTCCGATTTCCCGATCCTCGAAAGGCAGTACTGCTCTCAAGTAATTCTGACCCCGAGAAAGCTTCGTTCGAGACTTTCGAAATTGAGAACACTTGGTTTTTGTGTGCTCTAGAATTTTGGAGTCTGCATTTTCTTGAAAGACACTAGACAGCCTTACGCATATTGGCTGTGTTCAAGAACTCCAAGCTTTTGATTTTGTTAAGAGACCGCTTGCTTCGAAGACTGGAAATACCGAGTTTCCTGGAATCTCGTCCAGTGCTCACGATTGTCCATACCGGACAGGATCTAAAATTACAGCAGCCAATACGCATAGGGCGTTTGTACATGATGTTATTGTAATCTAGATGGAAGATTTGTTGGCGTCGACCTGTAAAATGTTACGATCAATAGAAAGGTCACTGAGCTGGAGACAGTAGATGGAGTTGACTCTGCAGGTATACATCGACCGTTGTAGAGCATGACTGGTCAGATAAAGTTCACGTGCATTTCTCAAGTTTGTTATCATAAAATTAACTTAACAATGTTCATGCAAGGTTTTTGCTGTTGTCTAGCGGAAGAGATTTTCGAAATAGCTGCAGCATGGAAACCAAAATTCAGTATGAAAGGTATGTTTTGATCCGTTCGGAAGAAGGCGAATTTTCCATGGTGGCATTCGATCGAAATAAGCATTTTTTCCTGTTCAGATTGGGTGCTTTATGCCATGACGACATTTGAAAGCTATTTTGGTTTTTTTTTCTCTTTTACAGTTTCCAATCTTCGAGATTCTCTGATTAGTGCTGAAGGTAACGTAACAGGGCGTCTGTTGCGGATAAATTCAGCACGGCGATATATATAGTTTCAAATTCAGTAAGGCTATTCATTTATTCAGTTGAATCTATAAGAATGATTTTGGTTTGATGGTTGCATTGCAGCGAAGCTAAAGTCCAAGTGCTTCTGAAGTACAGTTTTAGCATATATGGTGAAACCCGTTTATTTTTACCAAATGTTGCCATTGAGCCAGTTTTATCGAAAACCACGAAGTTTGTTTATTGTATTTGACTGATTGCAATATGAGGCTCATTCCAACAAATTGGTTTATTTCACTGACCGAATATTGTCGTAAGAAAAAAAAACAGTGTCCCACGGAATTGGAAGTAAATTGTGGGTTGCTTTTTTTTCCCTTATGTATTATTTGTATGAAATTAATCGGTCGGAGGTGCGTTATACTTTTCACGTGTGTTTCACATCGCCAGTGTGAAACTGTTCGTAAAGGTCTTTAATTGTGCTGAATGCATTTCTTTTAGCTTAACGACATGGTTGCACTTCGCATCCACAACATCTTTCCAGAACGTTTCGCGGCTCTTGGCGAATATTTGGCTTCATTTCCCGCCTTTCGGCAAATTTATTACTCGTTTCTGAATCCGACTTCTATTTGGGTAGGTATTTATTTTCGATTGTGGCGCGAAGGTGATTTATCTTGTTCGTTTATCGTGTTCTTCGTCAGGGTTGCATCGGAATCTCAGTTCTGGAATTCCGGATTTTCCGTCAAGGGGAATCCGGACCAAAGATGAGGCGAAAGCTAGAACATCCCAAATAAGAGTTGTGCTGCAACAAATCGTTGCAGGCGTTGGTAAAGTTGTTGTTTAGTTTTATCCTGCATCGTTGACATCCTCATGTACCGTTTTACCAATGCTTTCGTTGAGGAAACCCACAACTTTTTTCTGCGTGAATCGGAAGTAGTTTCAGGAACCAACGTTTTTCATGATCCGAAGCGTAGGTTGCTGTCACTTTAGAGGGCACATATTTTTTGTGGCCGCGAGAGGGGAGGAGGGAGGGGGACTAAAATACTACGTTGTCATCGTCATTATGCCACAATTTGTGCGTATGTAGTGCGAGGAAAAGGTGTAGAAAGTTATGTATGGTGCACGAAAGATGTTGTGAACAGTCACACGACACTGTCCGTCATGCAGCATCCCTGATCAGCTTTAAATCAGCTCAATTTAGCTGCTGCAGCCAACTCTAATTTCGCTATTGTTTGATGGTAATATTCCGTATGATCTTTCGGAAAACAGATCGCCTTATACGTAACATAAATATGGCGGCAGTACATCTCTTCGTGTGGAATGTTTTCCTTGTTTGCGTTATACAGCTGTAATTAACTTAATATTCTTTTGCTTTCCTGTGACTCTCTTAGCTTTTCGCAACGTCTGATGTTTTCTTAGGTAATTGTGAAACACCTAAGAACGTGTGAGAACGTCGTGTCGTATGTGGAAAAAAATGAACTTTTTCTGGTGTAGTTTCTTGTGTAGGCAAATGGCCGACTGTTCTGTCGAAGCTGTGGTCATCGATAGGAATGACTGAGCAGTTGGGGTTTAACAGAGAGGATCAACCAAACGAGAGGAAATCTTTGCACTCTATTCGAAAACAGTTGTTCTCTTAAATGGATCATCACTTGTTCTAACATGCCGGTCAGACAGAGTGGGCTCGCACTTTCTTACAGTTTTCAATGAACTTTTTAATTACTCATCTACTTGTTATTGCAGTATATATGTACAGTTGTGAAAAGGGCAGGAAGTAACATGAAGCAGACTAAGTTAGCAAAGATGAAGTGAGACAAGTTAGCGTAATGTCAGACAATAATGACAAAATTATTCTTTACGGCTGCAGCGTTATAAGTCTCATCCGATTCGAATTTTAGGATAAAGCGTTGAGGTGTACTATCCGTGGTCCTAATAGTTTAGTGAAATTTACAAAGAACTCTTAGCTGTCAATAGTTGGCAAATTTTGAGAAATGCGAATTTCGCCAGACACAATATTTCTTAGCCTTTACCGTTGCAAGTATGTCGAATAAGCTTGACGTTCTAAATGTTGTGTCGTGGAGAGCTGTCAAGTGAGGTACTGCGGTTGCACTATCCTTGCAAGTTTATTCAATCACGATTATCTCATCATTATTCCTTTCCGCCACCGGTTAAAAGTTCGTTGCCTTACGCTATCGTTTATGCTAAATTATTTAACTTTTATATGATTGTAACATGACAGCAATAGTTTTATGGGATAATAATGCGGTTCACGCAACCATCTCTCGGCTTCGTCGTCAGTTTTGTTCCCATCGCTATTAATTTGCGTATTGTTTCAGTGGTATGTAAACTAGTGAGAACAATGACACGTTTAATAGAAATATGCTTCAGGTTTCAATAAATACAATCTGCTTCCTAACGGCTGTAGTCGGGAAAATTCTCGTATACCTCGTCTTTCGTGATCTCACAATGCAGGTTCGTTACTTGTTTGTCTCATCGTTGTTCTATACACTTTTCTGTTATCGTTTATAATAAACATCTCTTAGACATATTTCCAACTCGCATCGCATAATGGACAATCACGCTGATGAGTTATTCGAGTAGGAATCAACAAAATTTTTCCGTGAGGGGACGCGAAATTAGTTGGCAAAATCTAGGAAATTTCTAAGGTCGCGGTTGTTGACTAAGTTATCAGCAGTTTTCTCGTAACTGGCGAAAAAGGTTTTATATAAACGCTGCTAAAGAATGCGGAACAGGCATCAAAAGAGGTGTAATTGACTATTAGACGTTACGGTGCATCGAATCGTTGTTAATTTATTCAAATTTTGGTGTTATCATTCAAGAACAATAATTCAATGAGAGAGAGGTTTATGAAAATTGGAGGAAATGGGAAGTTTATGGTAACTAGATGGGAAGGTAATTGTTGGCAGTTATATGAGATCGTTTATGAAAGGTGAATGAAAGAAAGCGAAGAAAGAAAGAAGAGGAAATTGCTGAAAATGGAGAAAAGACAAGCTAAAACGTTTTGTGAGTTTATTCAAAAAGGCAGAATGCTTAACCGATTCATCTGTCTTATAAATGGGAGGTTGGGTGTTTGGATATAGGCTGTCTCTGACGTGCATCTCTCTACTGTAGTGCTGAAATTTGTTAAGATTATTATCGTTACCAAAAGCGTGATATGTGTGTTTTCCTTGCGATGGCGGGCGATTGGTTGATTCGAATAGGGTTTGAGATTGAATTTATTTAGAGTACGGAGATGTTCCCCAATGTCGAAACGCAATGACCGACCGCTCTAACTCACATAAGCTTCCCAGCGCCCGCATATCAGCTCATGGAAAGGTTTGAGTTGAGCAGCTCTCTTCGTCAAGCTCACTGCAGAGTAATGACAAACGTAGTTGTTATATGCTTGCTTATTAGACCTAACGAAGGCCTCGAACTGCTTGTAAATACCAAATGTATCATCTGGCCAAATATCTTTGTGTGGTCCGGCAGGTTGTACCAAAATAAATGCGATTTAGCAATGAGCAGTAATAGTTAGCACATAAGGGGTGTAATATTTGAGGAATGGACAATGTTGCGCGACCGCCTCTGCAATTGGCTTCTATACAAAGTGCTTTTTCTGTTCGGTGTTCTGAACAGTACTATTGTCGAGGAGCTGGTCGCGTGGATCGTTTGGTTTGCTGTGCTCACCGAATTTACAGTTCTTCAGCTTATCGCTGTCCAGAAACTTAAATACGTCTGTTTTAACATTATTTTCATTGTTTGATTTAATTAATGGAACTCTAGCATTGATTTTGAGAACTGTTTTGTGAAGTGTTTCGTTTTATACAGGGTATATACCTGGGTTGAGAAGGAAAGGTCTGCTTCTTTTCTCTCAAACCTCCCGCCCCAAAATTCTGCCGTTTTAGCGACCAAAAAATTTTGCCTGCCATCAGAGAACTGCTTGCATCTCTTGAAACGCTGAAGGGGAACGTTAGAGATAGATTCGGCCATACGTGCATTGTTTTCTGTTTCATTGGTATTTTAATTTTTGTCGCTCTTTATTCAGCAGCTGTCGAGATTGTTTTTTATTTATTGGTGCTTATCAGTAAAGTAGGTTTCGAAGAACTTATCTGTCTCATCTTTAGAATACAGCTGCACTCGCATTGATTGTTCGTGCATCGTCCGATCCCATTTTTTGGTTAGTTTTTCTTCTATCTCAAAACACATTTGCTGTTTTATATATAAAGGTATCTGAATTTTGCAGTTTTCATCATCATTACCGTCACGCTCCCTTCGTCTTCGTGTTTGCATACTCGGGATTTTCTCGTTATTCACATCGGCCGTGTTGATGCTGTTCACCTTTTATTCGTTTACCTTTTTGCCCACCAGCTACTCATTCTTCTTACTAGCTGATGTGAGTTTTAGTAAGTCAAGTATTTCCTTATTTTACTCTCCGACATGCTCTGCTTATGCTCATGTCTGTTTCGATATAGTAGTCGATTTTCGTGAGATCCGTGGCACTCCTATACTTCCTTAACAAATGTTCGCAAAAAGCAGTTGAATTTTGATCGTCTTCTATCCACACGATGTTTTTAAGGCAGCTGATTTTTGGAAGTATGGCTTTGTGTAGAATTTTTTTGGTTGATCCTCTTTGAAGCATTGTTAAGCTGGAGGTAACCGTAGTTCATACATGGATGGCCGTCCTTTAATTTTTGAGGAATTTGGTGGGACAGCGTTTTTAGCCAGTAACTTCTATTCGAGGGTCTCTTCGTGATCTCTTAGACCTGGCGTCGTTTATGGATGAATTGTTGCTTAGGCGAGCTTAATGGTGCTGAAAAAAAGCATTCTGTTTGCTGAAGTAGTGATTCCTCTGAAGCAGGTCTTCACCCTTGAGTAGGGTACCACACAGACTTGTTAAACAACGGAGTCCAGTCTCGGAAGTCAAAGCTTACCGCATAAATTGCGTGAAAAAGAACCCTGAGTTGCTATTCCGTCCAGCAGTTATAGTTCATTTCCACATTTGTATTTGACATCTTTTCTTATTAAATATCTGAGAGATGATGCGTATTGCAAAGCTGAATATTCCAAGTGTTCAGATCTCGAAGTTGTTGTTCCGAGGTGCATATATAACGTGCAAATCAGTGGCACTATCACAACGCGTCGATGGCTTACTTTCTCGACGCAATTCGGTATTGGTTGCTTATTATTTGGATTTAGTGTACGATGTGCTCATCGATTGCGTTGAATTGCTTCATTACACACATATGCTGGTTAGCATGTTTTTGTTCTTTATGTTTCAATGCCGTATCGCCATATTTAAATAGTTGTATTGGAATGCGCAACAGACCATATGAATATTCCACACACTTTCGCTACAGTCAAAGCGCGTCGGCGAGCGACACATTCGTTGTTTTTTCGGTGCAGGCAGGCATGCTTCTACAGTCACTCAAACGGGCTTGCTCTAAAATTTCATCGAAAGCTTATTTTGCCATGGAGTCTATCAGCTTCCAGCTGATAGCGGGAGGCATTTTGCAACGCTTAGGTTTGAATTTTACTTAACTGAATACTTAATTAAATCTCAGATTTCTGCCTTTGCAACAAATCTGCGAGGTGAAAGATGTTTTCATTCACAGTGAAGTGATGGTTGCTGCTGTCGGAAATATGTTCTGCAATATTGTTTTAATTATTTTAGAATAAGAGTGTGGAAATATACAAATTTTATTACTTGTCCATATATTGTTGTATTAAACGACCACTTATTAGACGTTGCAACTTTGCTTTGATGAATGAAGGTGGCACTACGATGCTTAGTGAAATTTAGCAATGCTGCCACCTTTTTTTTTCTTTAATTTTTTAAAATTAGGCGGATGAAGTTCGAGCCACTCATGGCTGATAAGCATAAAAAACGCGTTTCTTAGAGTTTCAGAGCAAGTGTAGCAGTGTGCACTTATTGCGATGTAAAATGCGGAAACGATTGCCACTTCTTATGCATTTGAAGTGGGGAAAATGCTGTTCTTTCATTGTGCCATATTTTTTAGGGCCTAATGCAGGACTTTGCAACACTGAATGCTGAATTAAGCTAGACGTGCCATGTTTTTTAGCTCTACTCGCAGATCGTCCTCAGTATTGCATGCGTTGCACTCTCGATGCAGTTACGGTCCTTCTACAAATCTCTCAGTACGCGCATTGGACGTCATTTCACACACCAACGGATCACTGCGCACATTCTCTCACAGTGAGTTTTGTTAAATGCTTGATCACAAATCTGTCTTGT
Organism: Ascaris suum; assembly: GCA_013433145.1. Classification (NCBI taxonomy): domain Eukaryota; kingdom Metazoa; phylum Nematoda; class Chromadorea; order Rhabditida; family Ascarididae; genus Ascaris; species Ascaris suum. The sequence continues at coordinate 19,643,761 of CM024187.1, read as the reverse complement.
AACCCTCTGGGAGTATTGATGTGTAGATGCGTCGATTTCGGCGGAGAGGTTTTATGAAACGGGGATGAAGTTGCGACAGCGAGAAAATCCAAAAAATTGAGTTAGCAGTGCAATGTGAACTGTGAACTAGGAAGGCCCCTTCTCATCGCCTCTTGCCAAACTACGTGTCAGTGGTGCCAGCCGATTTCTTGTTCAGTAACTTCTTAATCCTTATCACTTTTTCTGAGCATTGCTTTGCTGCAGTGGGATAGTGCACAGTGTTGTGCAGGAATCGAGAATGTCGGGGAGGGAGGGAGGAGGTGATTAGGCAACCAGAAAATCTTTGCAAATTTTTTTGTGTGTGTGTGTGGGGGGGGGGGGGGATTCTGATATCAATAGGTAAGTCCTGCGCGCTTTTACCTTCGAGGTTTTCGTCGCAGATTTTTTACTGATTTTATTTTATTCCTGCTAGATTCCTCTGCCAAATGGATCCTTTTTTCAACCGCTATGTCATTAAAAATCCTCGCAGATACTTTGGCTACGGCTGGTTGCAGTTCCCTTCTCGATCTATTAACCTCTCCGTTGCTTCCACTTTTGCCAAACACTTGATGAATTCAAAAATATTACAATATTTTAGCATGTGCGATTTCATTGTTTTCTTTTCATCGAGTTAAGGCAAGGGTTCCTGAAAATTGTAATGGTCTTATTAGAGAACTGGAGGAATTTTCTTGTTCCAAATGGTGAAAAGGTAGCTGTTGTCTTGGCTGATTATTCATAAGTATATTGCAAGGAAATCGGGCAGTATCTTATACTCAGTATTCTTACCTATCTTATAACTCCTTGGTAATGTTACCTTGCTAACCGATTTTCTCTTTGCGGGAACGAATGGCTATTAAAGTGAAACAATGGCGTCGTCATTTTTAGCTACCGTGAGGCAACAAAGGAAGAACTTGGAGCGTTGTCGGATTGGTGTGCAATTTGTTGGGAGAAGATGGACTCCGCTCGCCGTCTTCCTTGCGCGCACTATTTTCATGAATGGTAGCCGATTTCATTCCTCTGTAACTTTCGTTAGTTTAATATGGTAGAGTTGGGTTAAGTTAAAGTACAGGTGGTACGCATGGGATATTTCGTTCGACTTCTCTAGAGGTTTTAGTTTCAGTTGTGTCGACAGTAGCATGGCATGCATTTCCCGTGACGCTTCCTCATGTTTGAATATTTTTGAAGAAGGCATTTGTATAGCGGCGGTGGTTGACCAGAGGGTTTCAGCCGTCGAGGTTGATCGGTAAAACATGGATGCAAATTTCGATTTTTAAATCTCGTCCAACTTTTCTGTTGTACTAATTTCGTTTGTGATACGAAGTTGGTCGACAACACTCATGAAAAAAAATGGATACGTTCGTTTATAGGATTCGAAAAAAATTTGAGCTCGGAGACCTGGGTTGATTTCCGAGAGATTCTTAACAGCAGTAGCCGTTTGAACGGGTATTTTTTCTTATGTGGATCATCTTATGTATCATTTGGAAATTCCGAAGTGGTCACCCATGATTCTAGGAAAGCAATATCTTCGCCATCCTAATGTGCGATTTTTATAGTATTTATGCAATCATGAGCAGTCCTACTGTTAACAGTTATTGGGGGATGCACTAGGGCTCGTGAGGAAGGAAGTTTCTGACCCCGACGGTGCACCGTTGAGATTAAAGTAGCTTCGATGGTGCGTCGGTAGCCTCGATGGTGACTCAGTAGGAGAGATATAACCCTGTGATGTTTTGGTAGGAGAGGTAAGAGGTGCCCTTCTAATTGTACATTGGTGGGGGAAGATGCAGACTTGATGATATATTGATGAAAGATCTGTGAACCCGATCGCCCTTCGATGGGAGAGGTGTAGGATCGATGGCAGGGTGTAGACCAGACAGTGTATGTGTATACCTGCGTGTCATGCTTGTGTGCTGTTACTTTGCTCCAAGAAATGCCTTTTTTGGATAAAAGGTTTTCAAAACAGCTGCTTGAATCTTTGAAAGTTGTTTCTCAACTAGGGAAAAGGGAGGGAGGGACTCATATTTAGCCGTTCCTTTCATCCTTCTGGTACGCCAGCGCCATTAGCCATAGCTCCCTTGTGCGCAAGCAATGCAGCACTATAATTGTTGTGCCTTTTTGGGTGCCTTCTTTAGAGAGTTGCATTATTGCATTATTGATGTGATTTATCGTACTGCCCCCTGCCTTGTTGTCTTTCTCGATGGACAACCTTGATAGGTGGTTGTTTCAGGTGTCTGAGTGGTTGGTTGGAGCAGGACAGCTCTTGTCCGACTTGTCGTCTGATGCTACCTTCATCTTTCAACGATGACGCTATTTCGAATGCTCCTCGAGGGCCAGTCACTCATTTCTTCTATTTTGATGGTCCTAGAATCGCTCAGTGGCTGCCATCTTTCTCATTTGAATTTACCCACGGCGGCGTTCCACGCCACTTTACCAGAAACGAGAGGTATATATTGAATTGAATGTATCATCTTTGATCGATAGTCACTGTGGAATATCGTTACTTTGTGTTTAATGTAGTTTGAATACCTAGTAGGCAGTAGAAAGCGAAGGAAATCTTTACTCGCGTAGACGCAGGAAAGACTACATGCTGTTAGTGAGCAAGTAAAAGATAAAAGAGTGTGACAAACGTACCACGGGTAAGTGAGCAAATATGCACTAGTCGTTGCAAATTCGTGGATATTTTCCAGTTTGGTAAAGGTAGATGTTCGGTGCAGAAATGGTTCTACTTTTCGCTAAAAGACTCCGGCATTTTTAAAATAGGAGTTGTCCGTCATAATGAGCAGCAGCAAATAATTCGAAAATTTTAATTTTGCAATTAATCTTTTGCAAAATTTTGCAATGAATTTTGCAAGTACATTTTTGCAACGTTTCTGGCATCCTGTTTTCTGTAATATCGTTTTCGCCATTCTCAAATTGATTCTGAAATGAAAAATTCATTCGAAAGATTCAAGCGGTTTCTTTTCTGAGAAAAAGCAAAGGTCAGTGATAGAGATGATGCGTCAAAGAGGAGACTTAAACGCGCGCTTATATTGTTCACTTCAGAGGCATTTTGGTGTATCTTTGCATCACTCATCTTATTTTCATATTGGCTTAAGCTTTTGGCGTATTTTTCGCATGAGGCTGCTTTAGTGCTTAAAACGCAGTATGACAGAGAAATAGAGATCTTCTGTTGGGAATTTTTTGTTTGTGACGTGGGTAATAAACAATGTGGTTATCTAATCAAAGACAAATAAGCTTGATTAGACATCGTGGACTTTTTTGCCACGTTTCAATTGAAGCTTTTCGTTTTTCTTCACAATCCAATCTTTAAAAAGCTCCATTCTACCGTTCTATTCATCCCTTTAGAATTGCCGTTCAGATTAATTTCAATTGTCGACGAAATTACATTAATGTATTTTGCCGTGAGCGCTTGTGTCCTTTATGTAAACCTGTCGTTATCTACCATGAAGAGTGACGTCTTTGTCCATATGGATTGGATCACCGCTTACAAGGCATTGCCTATATCCACTAAGAAAACGGTTGTCACTTCTTTCTCTGGTAGTCATTAGGTGATCATGCGATTAAATGCATTCGTCCAAGTAAATGGCAAAATGTTGTTGCTGTCAGGTTCTCGGCATCTGAAAATTCGCAGTTGAGTTCGATGGCCGAGCAGGTGCATGAAATGTTCCCACAGGTCGAGTTGTCGTTGATTTGGAACGATCTTCGTGTGAGTGGATCCGTGCAAGCAACCATCGACAACATCCTTGAGGGGCGTCTTTCAGCAGAGCAGTTCGACGCTCAAATTGAACTCGACAATAATGTATTCATTAGTTGCCGATCTGTTCTCTTTAATTTTTGTCTTCGCTTATGCGCTAATAGTTGTCGCTAGCGTTGTTCGTGTATTGCTTTCTAGTTCTCTTTCTTACTTTATCATCGGAAGAATGGCAATACGGCGTGAGCCGTTTGGAATTTGCTTTAGATCTCATACTTCACGTTTCTTGCACTGCAAATTTAATTTTATTTTTCTGGATGGGGTAAATTCATATGATATAATGCTCGGTTGATTTCGGCAATAGTGGTTGCTCAGTTTGGTGCTTCTCTTAGTGCTGACGGTATTTATTTTATACTGTATGTTATGAGGTTGCTGCTACTTGGGTTTGCTCTCAAATTCGCATCGAGAAACCTTGGGGCAAACATTGAGCTTATGCTTCAGGTAGGAACAGAATCACAACCATGGCAACTGGGTGGCCGTGCTATAGTGTCTCGTACCGAGTTGGAATGGAGTGCTGCACCGGCAGCGCTGATGCAGCGTACGGTCACCAACAGTGGTGCTCGTTTCAGTGCACATTCTCAGGAACGGCAGACAATTTTGTCACAGAGGAGGGCGGCTCTCATCGAACGAAATCGACGGTAATTATTTATTCGTCCTTCGTCCTTCAATAAAGCTTTTTCTCATCAGCAATTGCATGTAAAGAGTAACTTGTGGACGTATTCCGAATTACCTGCACCTGCAGCCACAGATCTTCAGAACTTTCCGGAGTGAATTAAACGCTTTGTCACTGAGTATTGCAAGAAGCTGAAAATATGAGGACTTCGAAAAAGGTTTTCCGAAAACGCAAAATTTGATGCTTTTGCCTGTGGAATTAGCGAGTCATCAAAGCCATTCATCACGGCTAACTAAAAAGTATCATCCCCACTAGTATCTCGTCACAGTTTTCAACTTATTGTAAAATGTTGCTCGTTAATATGCCAGCAATGTCCATAACTCTTGGCCAAAAACAAGAGCCATATTTTGAAGGCCATCGGAGGTGTGATGTGTAGGATTTCACTTAAACGATCCAGTAATTGAGAATATATTCCACTGTCGGTGCGTATTAGTTTTAAGCTTAAAAGGTATTTCTGAAAGAAGCTCCAAAAGCATCAAGAATACTGTGATCTTATCGAAATGAAGTGGCTTCACCGTCTTGCGTCACATGAGCCTCCTCCTGGAATCGATCTTGTTTCAATTTTTAGGAGGAAGGTATATGATGTTTATAGAAACGTCGTACATGCTTGCGTTTACCTGAATGCAGAACTCTGGAGGGAAAGTGCGTTAAAGTAGAAACCGTTTTGAATATGTCATCAGTATTTGCTTATAAGGCTTCAAAGTTTTGTGCATTAATATGCATCACCAACTTCCCCTAATTCTATTACGCTGTTGTGCTTATATTCGAATACCGTGTGTGAAAATACCCCTATGTTCAGTTGAGGCAAATTTCTGTGCGACGCTCTACCTAGCAGATTTGGTGGTGGAGCTGCTTTACGCTTTGGCGTTCAAAGGAAGTTCCGCAACCAAAAATTTCAAAACGACTTAACTTGCTAAGTGAAATCATAAGGGAAACTAAAAGCATATTTGAGCGTTCCAGTGCGAGCCACATGCAAAGAATCAATGTCCGCATCAGAAGTGGAAAGAAGGATGGAGAATTTTTGTCTGTAAATTTTGTTTTTTAATATGTAGAATGAGGAAAAACATTGCAGGACGTAATAAATTTCCTCCTGAAAAATGGTGTTCTTCACCTCTCGAATAAATTTTCAAGTCTGAGAGGTTCTTTTAAATCAAATTTGTTGAGATAAAACGAGCATTTTTTTTGTTGCAGGCGTAAGAAAAGGTTGGAATTTTTGATTGTTGCGGTAGCAAAGGGACGGGAAGTGTAGAAGCTAAAGCGAGAGAAGTGGACTGCGGGTTTTAATATGTGTTTGCCTAGGATGATAGAGTATCTGCAGGTGAGAGGCACCTCACCGAGAATACCTGCTGTAATGTTCAGGTCCAGCTGTGCGCCCTTCTTAGTTGAGTTGAGTTCATAGGTAGTATGCGCCTCATTTCCTAAAAGTGATAGATCCAGGTGCTTTTCAATGAAGTTTTCAGCTAAATGTATTATCGAATTGCAAAAATTGAACAGTATAGGTTAATTTGTTTAAACGTGAAAAATCGTTAATGAACATTTCCAGGCGCTACATTGCTTCTTGGAGGGGTGCCGATCTTAGGGCGACGTCTTTTGACGATAGTGATAGTCTGGAGTCATTGGACACAACGAGTCGCGGTAATTTTATTTTTCAGGCCCTTTTTGAAAGTTGATTTGCGATGAGTGTAGAGCGGCTACTAATGCACACTGATTACCACTGACCCTTCCGATCCATGCACGCTCTATATATATTTGCGACCTTTTTAGGTGTTTGGGCAGCAATGATGAATTTTTTTGCATCTTATTGCATTACTGTTGCTGTGTCATAGCGGTGTTTTTTAACCCTTCATTCTTCGAATCCTTCAAGAAAACCGTTTGCGATGTCGTTGAGAACTTAAAGGATTTGAAAGAATTTCGATCAAGTGCGAATTTATGAAGAATGCAGTGAAAAGTAGACACTTCCCATGGCTGGAGGTTTACGTCAATAAAGGAACAATATAGTGCATATTTTTGCACTTTCTTTTTCGAGTGGATATTCTTGTGCTTTTTTTGTCTGGCCTCCGTGAACAAACGAGAACACTACACGCCCAAAGGAATTGCGAATTTTGATGAGTTTGGCTGTTATCCCATAGAAGTCGTACTTTATACGCGACGATCAAACAACTCAATAAATTCCTTGATCAAAGTTCAAGACTTTTACCATTGGATGACGTCCAGACACTAAAGGTCGTTAGTGAAATGGCTGAACAGTAAGAATTGCTAGCTAAGGAACACATTGGGACGAAGAGTTTCTATAGAGAAATACTTCAGCAGTTTTAGTGGTTGAAAGAAAGAGCACGAGAAACATTTTAGAATGCAGGAGTGCCACATTACTCACAAGTGTTGTGCGCAGTTAGTTTTTCAAAAATTTCTGTTCTGTTTATGGAGAGCACTTGCCTTTGTGTTCATTGGCGATGTGGGATGCATCTAGCAAGTCTTCACTATCTTTTTGATGAATGCGTCAATACTAATCGATAAGAAGAGGGGGAAAGCTAAGTGGACACAGAACGAGGGGTGAGTACGTTATCATGTAGGTGAGGGAATATTCATCAACGAAGTCGAGACTCATTTTTTGTGTAATCCAGTAATGATGTCCAAGTTACAAAGTAACTTTCTTGTTTCGTTCAAACAGTCGGCGATGAAAGAAATTGTTCCCAAGTAACTGTTTCAGATTATACAGATTGAGAACTGCGGACGACCAGCGACGAGGCATTTCTGCTGATGACCGCGTATTTATCGCCCCAATTCGCACTGTATGTCATTGAGATTGCAATCCTCTGCGTGTCTTTACACTCGAGAAAGGTTTGAAAAAAAAAGTGCTGAATGCTTATGTGTGACGGGTGTGCCATCGCTTATTTTTATCTTGGCAGCCGGTTCTAGTGGGGTGGTCACTGTCTAAATCAAACGTGATTTGAAGGCACTTGATATTTTGAAGTGGTTTAAGCAGCTGGTATGGGTGGGGTATTTCTAATAGTGACTACATCTTGCTTCACGATTGTTGGCACGAAACTTGTAGTTCCGTTCTCTGAACTCACAGCTTACAAATAGCACCCTCTGCCGGGTTTCCGTAAATAATTGTCGTCTCACACATACTTGTGCTGTTATTTTTTCGCTCCAAGCAGGAGACGGAGAAAGGCATTGTCAGCTTCGATAGTGACGCTTAACCTGTAATTTGCAACTGTTTTGCTGATTTGTGAGGACGATGAGTGACCTGAACTTGCTGTTTTGTAACTTTTTATATTGTTTATTTATTTATTTGTTTTTTTTTTTTTGAAGTTTACGTCAAACGATGCAACATCGACTCGGATGTAGAGGTGACCTCTCAATTCGCATTTTCTCCTGCTTGCTGACTTCGGAGTGGGCGTAAACAATTTTGAGCGCCTTAGAGGAACGTTAATGGCAACGTTGTGTCATATTTGAGTCAAAAATTACCTCAGAAAAACAGTGGATACTTGAATGAAGGATATCCCTTGCGGTTTCGGATAGCCCCATCCTTGCATGGTCATCTTACGCATAAATTTAGAGAGTATCATGCAAGGATGGGGCTTAAGTGAGCTTGGCTGCGCATCTATGCAATAGCTGCAAAAATCAGAGCGAATGGGAGGGAAGGGGGTGAGGGTAAGGAAGATCGGTTTTGACGCTAACGACTGCTGCATTCTTAGTTAGAAAAAGTCAGTACCAACTCCCAAAAAAGTTGGCGTAGTTTTTAAACGGTTACGGGGAGCAGCAAGAAGGTTCTGTGCTGCGCATTAGGATGCTAAACAATCCGTTCGTCGGGGCATCCGGGAAGTTAATTCTCTGCAGCGGGTTTCCTATCATCGAAACTCACAAGACGGGTTTTTGCATAAATCTTTTCTGGTTGTACAGTTATCATTAGCCGGCACCTAACCATTCAGCCGTTGGCGGTTGATAGAGCGCCACTAAAAGTTCTTTTGCGAACACTGTTAACTACAGAAGTGCAAACCATTGTTCTTTTTATCTGCGAAATGTATTTTTGCATGGAGCATCATCGATATGCAATAGAGCGTTGGTAATTATCGTTTGGAACAACTTAAACGAAACCTACGTCAAATGGTTTGACATGCACTGGACGAGCCATCACAACTGACAAAAAAACGAGACGCCAGCTATGAGTGTAGCCATTTTCAAGATGATTTCGCAAACCTAGAATGCCTAAACATTTTTTTCTTTTTTTTTGAGAATTAGCAAAAGGTTCCGGTATTGCAATACCATTGCGATATTGGCATGCTATGTTGATAGCCGACGATGTTGTTGTAATGCCGAAATATATCAATGATAGATGCTTGCCTCGAAGCATGCAGCATCAATTCACAATTTTGTAAACAACTGTTTCAAGGACAGCAGTCAACAATCCAGTGTCGGCGTTCTCACGTTCAGTTTTCAAGGACAGTTCATTCCAACAAACTTAGTTTGAAACTAGCGGATTTTCAGGAGTTCTGAGGTTATGTAGGAGCAACTAAGAAGGTTCATGTTCACCAGATGTTGCGATAAGGATAGAAACCGGTGTTGCGAGTCGCCGGAGCCCAAAGAAAACTGATTCCTAGCTTTTGCGAGTCACCAAAAGTCACAGGTCCTTTAATTTCACGACATTTGCAAGTCCTGCTTTGTACGCACGGAAATTTATGAATTTTAGTGACCCACAAATTTTAAGTCGTAGATGAACCCACAATTTACGGCAACAAAGTGCTCTAATTTCTAGAAGCTGTTGGGCATTGAAAGAGGTTTACGACCGATGCAACGATTTCTTTGGGTGCCAATTAAAAACATTAGCAGACTGTTATTTTCAAGGTCTGAATTTATATACGAATTCCGGTGAGGAGCACTTCTTTCAAAAAATCGTCCGGAAAACCATTAAAGTAAGCCTGACCAGGAAGTGGCCCAGGTTGAGCGGGAAGAGAGAACGAAAGGCTGCGAAAGCAGCATTCAAACAACGGATGACCGAAGCCTGAGGATATATGACTGAAGGTCCTAACCATGAGTTACACGACTGCGTGTGACACCAACAAAAAGATGAGGTGCACTGTGATCCCTCGAAGCAGACTTCTAAACCTCGCTTTATAAAAGCGACTAAGGCCAAGGAATTGTGGCTCTAAGTAGGTTGCCGAGAGGAGGGAAGCTGACGAATCGGCCACGTTCGGAGGAAAGCTTTGGTCAAGGTCACTTGAAGGAGGAGGTGCGAGTCGCTGCACTGAGTGCTATGCGCATTACGGGTTGGAAAAAGTTCGGCAGTGGAAAGTTTGGAATGTGGGGCTGACAAGATGAAATGTTTCATTGTTTTTCATGTCCACAGAATTTCGCATCTCTGATTTTCTTGCATATCCTTAGGCTCGAATTAACTTTTTCTGGAAGCAGTGCGTTGTAAGAACGAACACAGCTAAACGGATGGAGAAATATCGGCATGTCGCGTCTCGATTTAAAAATATCTGCAACACAAGTCTCTTCAAAGCACAATGCACAATCGTTTGCCTGCTCTCCCCATTTATGGAAGCGAACTTGAAACAGGGATGAGTGCTCCGCAAAAAAAGATGGTTCGGACTAGTGTGGTGACGAATCTTGGAATCAACCACCGGAAATGAGTTTAAGCGCCTTCCTTGCCACTTTTTTTCACTCGTTCCAGTGGATGAGTCGAAAATGCGAACAGATCAACGAATTCTTATAATGCCTGAACCCACAGAAAAAACAAGAAGCGATGTGCGGGACCGGAAACGACGCGTTCTGTTTGCAAGATCGGGGCAGGATAAAACCACGTTCACGGGTGATTTGAACAGCTTTAATGCATTAATCTCAGCAACGGGGTTAAAGACGCAAATTTCAAAAGAGATTCCGCCTTTCGGAATCAAGCCAGTGGTCGCTAATGGAAGGGGAATTTTACAAGGAATGGAAGGAATCATAAAATGATAGAGTCAGTGACTCTGCGCTGATTTTGACAGTCTGATCTCAGTACCTACCTTCGCAAAAGCAATTCGACTGTGAAATAGAAAATAAAGATCGCCTTCCAGGAGTGAACGAGCTCCTTTGATTATATAAAGAAAAAACCCCCTAACTCCACAATAAATTTCATTTCGTTTGACGCAGCGTATACTAAACATCTCTTGCAAATGTAAATAAAAAAGGATGCGAAACAGTTGCAAGCGAGAACAAACCGAGATTTCGAGAAACGTTTGGCGACCAAAAACTACAACTCGAAAAGATCACTGCTGCGGACTATTTTAGGTCCCATTGGTCACGAATTTTCGTTGGAAGGTGTCTTCGTCGTAAACGCTGCTTATATCAGCAAGCACCCGTCTGTCCATAGAAATGAAATCGTCCAGGTTGTGACCACGACCTGAAAAGGAAGCATGTACTAATCAACGGCCGACGTCAAGCTAAACGGGCTATAAATGAGCAAGGAAGGTGATGGTCGCAAATCTCAGCTCAATTTCACCTGAAGCCACAACAAGTAAAAACTGTGAAAAATGAGGGAAGGAAACAAGGAAATCGACAGGATGTTTTTTCTTCTAGTACCAACACATCCTACTCCCTCTCATCTTCGCTGCTGAAGCCACTACTAAGTCCTGACGTTTAATAAAGGCTAGCCACCTATGACACCCGGTCTGCCTGAAATGTTCCATCGTTACTTTTTTTTGCATTTGTTCCGGGCCCAGAAAAACTGCAAACGTCAAGACACAAATATTATCGGCAAAGTCTCGCCACCTCGCCGTGCTTGATCAGTACAGAAGTATTCCACAATAAATGCAGGTCTGCGGAGAGTGTCGCCAAACTAGTTCATCATAGACAATTATTTTTCTGAATGAGAGTGGACAAATAGCAACAGAACAAATAAATGAAAGGGAGAAGCCACGCATACTTTCATCGAAGATCGGAGACCAATGTGGTGGTGGCGCATGGAATGCTCCCTGATCGTTCCTCATATGACGGCGATCCGATGAGAAGTATTTGAGAAATTCAAATGCTTTCACCACTCGAAAACATCTGTTAAATCCAGTATTCACATCTTTACTATATCAGCGTATGCTTCAGAACTATTGCAACACAGAAAACAGATCGACAATATTGCATAACGATGTCACAACGAAGCAAAGGAATTGTAATGCAAGTATTCGGCTGTGATTTATCGTTGATTACGACCCGAAATAGCAATACTAAACGCATCTCGATTTCTGATCTTCATATATACTTATTACATTCTGAAATTGTTAAAATGATCTGTCAAATCAGCGCACATTTGATCACATTTCCGCTATCGCTGTTTCTTTATACTTCACAGAGGTACAGTGGAAGCGCCTTGCCACTGAGAGCCAGATGGCGCGTGTGAGCAAAAGAAAACGATAACCTCCTTGAATGATGCTTGCACACCTCAGCAAACATCTAGCAGTGGTAGCAGTGATCGGCAGAACGTTTTTCTACCCGTAACCTATTCGACTCTCATGTCACTTCATCTGCCACTTTCCTCTTAAACCATACTGATGCAATGGAATGGTGAATATCGTGCTAGCAATTTCTTAGACACGTTTCTCAACTTGTTTTTGCAGTCAAATTGTGCTATTTCCGGCTTAATTAAAACCTGAATTGACAGATAAACGGACCGATAAATCAGCCAAAAGCAATACTCACAGCAGAAGTCGTTAGTTCACACACTCCTACTCCTGCCCTTTTCTCGCTGCCTTCAAAAATATACCAAGAAAAAAACCACTCCCCATTCAAACCTTCACATTACTCTCTTTTATTGAGCTGCATACCTTCTCTTTTTCTATCCGTTCCAGTTGGGACGGTCAGGGGAGATCACTCTCCATGCCGCTTTTCATATAGCACTGACCAATTTCTTAAAATAATTTCTTCATTTTGAGGGTTACTTAAGAAAGAAGATGTATTTCACTCTGTGAATAACTAACGAATAAAGTTAATGCTTTTTTTTTTCGCAGACAGCACACTTCTTTCTGATCATAAATGAGAATGTGCACGTTATACCGCCTCTCTTCTCGGGGGTGGGAGGGGGGAAGGTGGTATATAAGCCCTCCACCTTTAACTGTGCATACGAGTAAAACCTTCGCTCGATTGGTGTACACGAATTTCCTGCGTTGTTAAACGTCCCTTTCAAACGCACATTGTATAACTATCCTATCCATTACAAATATTCCTATATACCCATCCACTTCCACTCCCTCCCTCCTCCAGCACGAACTTTTAAAATGGAGGAGGACATATGTCAGGAAGACAGTCGAAAGGATATGTGTCTGAAGAAAAAGAACCTTTAACACAGTTCAGGAGGATCTATATATCTAACCGAAAGGACAGGCTCATATTTGTACATATACTTCAGGATACCCCTCTTGTGAACTTCAGGAAGTCAAAGCAAACCCACATTACTAGTACCATAGGTTAGAGAACTAACAAAGGGCACATGAAAACATTTATGGTAGAGGAAAATTATATCAGGTCGCATTATCGAGGGGAATATTTGTTTGGAAGAGGCTTTTCAAAAAAAAAAAAAAAACGATCCAAAGGAACTTGTATGTACAGTCAAGATGGGGGGGGGGGGGAGGGTGAGGGTGGATATCCCAGAGTGGAGAACGTAGTTATGTATGAAAATAAGCACCTTACCTACAAAACAAAATATTTTTCTTTGATCGCTTGGTTATCCACAAAACCAAATGCACTGTTGGTAAAAGAGTGGCAGCCAACACAGATCAAGCAAAAAGTGTTGAGGCTCGTCTAGACTTTTTTTAAAACATCAGCCTAGACCTCATATGGTACCTTTTCAGTGCGTCACAAATTACTCACCTTTGGACGTTCAAGACTCACGTTAGCGATACTGGATGCTATTTGACCTTCACCGTCCTTGAGTTTAAATGCTCTTCGATTTGTCTACATGTGTTTTGTGCTCCAGATTGCCCTATTTGAAAACTCTCTTCCCAAACTCCGCAGATTTTAGCTAACCGTTGCTGAGGATTATGCCTATGTGCCTACACAGCAATCAAGAATGCAGTGGAAAGGAAGAAACCGATGATTTTTAGCGGTACTTTCTACGAACTCTTGCAAAACACTTGGCCAAAGCTGAAACGGCAAGTTCGCGATTTGTGCGGCCTGTCCATGAATCTATTTGCAAAATTGTGCATAAAAATTTCTACCTTTTATATTGCCCCTCAAGCGGGATGTCCATTCGCATAGTCTTTCTCCAGTACCTACGAATCTCACAAGGAAATTTAATTGTCGAATCGAGGTCGTAAACCAATACTGTAGTGCCGTTTTCTTGAAGGAAGATCACATGATAATCCTGCAACCACCAAGTTCTCAAAAGTAAAATTGCACCAGACAAAGTGACAGCGTATTCAAGTCTTCCATCGTAGTACATTCGCCCATACAATTCCATAAACAGGCAAAAATGGCCGTTATGTTTGTAGTAAGACTTAAATTCTTGCGAATCCCGTCATTCTGCCAATGCGCGCAAAAATTTCATCCCCACAAGTAAAAGGATAGAGATCATTTTTCACGACGGATGCGTGTGGAATGCTAACTCTCCGTGTTAGTGGAAGAGGAAGGGGAAAGGAAGGAAGGGAACAACGGGAAGACGGGGTGCTACATTTGCACCCAACGTATCTGCTGCGAATATCGAACACGTAAAAACTTCGACTGTGAAGTTTTTTCGCCTCATTCTTGAACTACTGCTTTTTAGACCTAGAAAATACGTTAGAAAACCAACAGCAACTGCTTCCATGGGTTAAATTGTAGTTCCCGTGAGATTCCCCACTCCCTCCAGTGCTTAAAAACAAGAAATATATATTAGACTTAAAGTTAGAGATCACGCAATACGATCCGGACTTTCGTATACATATCCGGACTTTAGTGGCAATTTGAGCAGTCCACAACTTGCGGACACAACCCTGCTAGAATCCCAGAAATTCGAAGGTCTTATTTCTGAGTGAATTCATTCCTTTGCAGTTGACAATAAGCGATGGCTTCACGCCTGCAAGAGAAAAAACCTGAACCGGTTATAATCAACAGTAACAGGACAGTCTCTTGTGGAAATCAATTTTTCGACTTCCCTCGAAACGTTTTCCACTGATCGGGAGTTGATGGACTGCTGCTTCACGAATGCTCGTCGAGCGGATGTTCCCTTGCGTTCAAACTTAGTAGACCGACTAAACGGAACGTACTCGAAAGTGCAAATCCCCCCAAAAATCTTAACAAATCGCTCAATTACTTCCATCGATTTGACCCTTCTAATTTCTAAGATTCATATTCGTACTCAACTTCATTCACTTTACAACAAAAAACAACTTCATCGAAAATGGTTAGATGATTCTTTGTACAGATTACTGTAATTATGTGAGGATGACAAGAATTCGCCAAAAATGACGAGCAACTAAGTGAACGATCGCTCGACAAATTGTCGAAATCCGTTTGCTCATCAGATGGTAAAGTTAGTAGTCGTTTGGATAAAAGCTTGTTAAATATGCTAAATCGGTTGACATACGGTTTGAACAACTGAATGCTACTTCGTTATACAAATCAGCGAATATAATCACATCAGTTAATGCAGTCAGTGACCCAAGTAATCAACGAACATACCCAAACAACACAAGGAGTTGTAACTGCACTTCGCTGACACCATAGTGGAACCTGAAACCTTTCTCACTTGAGGATGCTTACGATATAAAACTCCAAATTTGACAACATTCTCATAAGTTCGAAACACAAAATACCCCTCATTTCTTATTCGTGTATCCGACTTTCCCGAAGTTTCAAATGCAAAAAGCTTTTCGGCAAAAACCCGTTTTCTAGTTTGCACACTGCAAAGCCGCTTTTTTTTGCATATAGCCGCTTTGCCGTCACTTCTGCGGTAAGGAATCCCGAGATCTGGCGAGAAGTCCGGCAATAAGGAGCTTTAGCCATTGTGTAGGAGATAGCAGAGCTGTTAGAGACCTGGAGACGACGTCTGGGAATTTGAGAAGATCAGGAGATCGGAATGAGATTGAGCATTACCGACCTTCCTGTCCCCGGATTTCTATGGATCCTTTCAAAAAAAAAAATCAAAAGAACTTTTAGAGGGCAATTCCACTTCGTATTAGATTTATTACTGCAATCCCAGAATTCGGTAATTCCACAACGAGTCAAGCGCCATTGAACCCAGAGAACTTCCTGATGGAAATTTAGGAAAATCCTTTAAAAACGGGCACTTCAAAAACTGGAAAATTCTTAAACAAAGCATTTTACTGGATGCGAATAGGCACAGCACATGCACTTATTTTTGAATAAAGACCTATAGACCACTAGACAGAGGTCTCTCTTTCGTTTCCGTTGAAGTATAAAATGCCGGTACGCTCAAAAGATCCGACAGCATAAACAAAAATGCTCGGCGATACAGAATGAAAACTCAAAGCGCAAATGTTATAAAAAGCGTGCTTATTTCAGTGTGTTGTGTTGAAAGATTTTTTGAGCTGATGTCTTCACAGCAACGGTTAGCTCCCTCTTTTCCGGCTAGTAAATAAACTAATGATCCTGCAACCCCCACGAAATTTATGAATGCAATGTAATATTGAACTATGAGAAAATCGGCTGATAAAGTCTCTATAATCTTCGATATATGGATGTTTTTACTTACATATCAGACACCGGGTATGCAAAAAAAGGGAAGGCTCTAAATAGTACGAGGATTTGCTCAAGATTTTCGTAGCTTGAGAATTTTTATTCACTGGTTGTCTACCTCTAGCGATCGAACATCACGGAACGATTGGATACTGACTTTTCGGAGCTCTAATCTGGGAACTCGAATTTCACCACCCCTACCATAAAGTGCGATCTCTTCTGACCCTTCCTTGCTTTCTCAAGATAGCCAAACATCGCTGCGCCGATGCCACACTAATCCCTGTGAAACCTCGCGGAACGCCCGCACACAACCTAAAGAACCAGCAAAATTCGCTAGGGACAGTACTTTATTGACACCGGAAAATACCTTACGGATATTACATTTCATAAAGAAAAGGTGAGCAAGAGAAGTTCCCTGGCAGAAATCCAAAATTGAAACGTTTAACGGTCCCAAATGACCGGTTGCTAGTGTTCATTAATTGAACGGTGGAAGAACGAAAGTGATCGAAAGTCAGCGCCGTAAACTGACTAGAAAAGTTTCTAGCTGAATTTGTGAATACGGGATTTTACTTTGCAAATAAAAAGTTAGAGGCCAACAGTTTCAATCCAAGATCCAACGTCAACCAAATACTTAATGGACTCATTTCCATAAAACATATGCGCCAATCAGGAAAACGGAAACAAAACGGTAATGATGATAGTAAAAGTGCTATCATCAATTGTCGATACGCCGCTAACCTTTGACAGCTTATTGAAAAAATGACTGAAAAGAACACTCTTTGCAGGTGAAAAATTTAATAAGATAGTTTAGTAGGTGTCAGTTTAGAAGAAGAACACATGATGTGTGGCAGAAAATAAAGCAGGACATAAGACATGAAGATGATGAACGCAAAAAAACTGAAAGAATCTTCGAAAATTCCGTCAAGGCAACAATACAGTAAAATGTAAAAGTGTGGTCTATAAAAAAACCATGAGGAAGTAAGAAACTTCATCGGATATCCACCTCCTCCCGCGAGTTAACAATCCGAACGGTTTGAAACGCTTGGAACTACTTACGCTTGGTGAAGCTGAAGTAGTTCGCAAGCCAAACAACTCTTCAACAAAAACGTATCCAAAACTATGAAGAATCTTAAAATAAACGAAAAAGTTCAATTTCGCAAGTGTTCTTCTTAATGCGAGAAATATTATAAAATGAATGCATTAAACAGAAAACTAACGGTTCTATCGGTATTCGAGATGAAAACCACATAGCACTTGTCGGTTAACAATCCAGATGATTTGAAACGCTCACATAGCTTCCACACGTTTTCCTCACTGCAAGCAACTTCCTCTATACTGCTTATGCATCATACTAGCTTCAATAGAAGATTCCCTTTGAATAAGGGAACAAAGCATTCCTCCAGAATTGCACCATCCTCAGTCATTCACTGCTGCTAGAAATAGCCGTCACGATGCTTCGCATATTGCTTCAATGTGTGTGATTTTACTGACTGCACTATTTTATAAACTCGGTTCACCTATAGTCTATAAAGCATCATTCAGCCGTGTCTCCAAGAATTTGTCTGCATCTAGAAAGCAAAGAAAATGTCCTTCGGTGACCTTCGAGTAATGACGTCGCTTTCTGAAGCCAAACACCACATCTGTCGTTCATAAGTTACGTCATTCTCAGCCAGTCCTCATACTTCCTCAGAGCATCAAAACCCTATATACCTCAAACAAAAAAAGAACCATTCCACTATTTGCAACGTTCTCATTAATTTGTCTCATACAGTTATAATTTGTTTGCTTATGTATTTACTCAAGACACATCGGCGTTATATATACTTGATTATCGATAAAAGGAATTCGTGTTAAAAGTCACTGCCAAGTTGCAAGTTGTATGATACAAATGAGAATATTCCAAACCGGGCACCAATAGTAGGCAGTATAGTCGCATTCATTAAGTGCAGGCATCGACGGATCAACGTTCGATACGGCATTCATCGTGTGAAGCGACCAATACAACTTACTTCAGCAATCGTCCAACAATCTGAATAGCTATCCTGTTTCGTAGTGATACGAGATATCGTTTAGTGAATCGATATCGCATCAAGGAATGTCATAGATCATCATCTTGATGCCTCGAATAACATTCGTGAACAACTCGTTTTCCTTTTGCACCATTCTCAAATTGTGTTTTTATATATTCGGACATTCTGCTTGGTATTTGAATCAAAAGTATTGCCACAGTCAACTCGGTGTGACTACTTCCTCTACTAACAGCAGCCTTGTGGTTTACTAGGTCCAAGTCACAGAGGTCGGCCCTCTATCATTTATCAAGCATCAATCATCACCCGCAACGGATCGGATGGAACCGCTATAAGGATGACACTGATCAACATCCAGTCTTCATTAGAGATCAGTTGCGATGCAGTTTTTCACGCTGATTTCGGTAGTGAAATCTTTTCTTCTATGGGAACATTGAAGTTTTTCTTGAGTTTTTGCGCATGAATTTTGAAAAACTTTCATATTCGTTCGTCATGAAAAACAGCTCCGACTTCTGCGAAAATCTGAATGTCTGGATAAGGGATCTTTCTGTGGGGAATTTTATGCGATGGACCAAAGCCAGGAGAACTTTTCGCATCCGGAAGTATCGAAAATTCTTATTTTTCTGCACCAGCGGAAAGGCAAAAGCTTACAAAGGGAGGGAGGGGGGGGGGATACGTTGCACATGCAGCAAGTGTAAAATAGAAGAGAGAGCTAAAGTGCTATAAGATGGCTAAGGCGTGTTAAATAGAGAACGGCTGTCACGTCCCGGCTGAACAAAACATAAGCGTACAACATCGCACGATGAAAACACCTCAATGCAACACGGCATAACATAACAACGCAACCATGCAAGCATTCGAATCATCATTCAGACTCAGTTCGAAGTGCGCTTTGCGAACGTTTCAATTGCTCTTGCTAGGGCTATCGCGTTAAGGTCATCGTGCAAAAACTTTTATTGAACTCATGATAGAAATTAGTACCAGAGCATCACTTCCGATAGAGAGGTTTGTGTTTGGCGGGGAGAGGTGCCGGGTCTTTGCACGGGTACCATGAAATGGTTTTCTTGCTAGCCAAGTTTCTTTTGCGTTTCTTCCATCCGATGTGACCTCAATATTCAAGTTGTAGAAATCAAGCTGCAATCGCAATATTCTTGTAGAAAAACAATGAGCGTTATTCCAATTGTGGTTATTAGTGACGGATGGATGGCTAATGCATACGACCTGTCAAAGGATGAACATTCTATTCGTATGGTAAAAGAGCGACAAATTTAGTGGAAGAATATGAGGAATTTCAAAAAAGTGTAAACAAAGATCATAATTGCTTAGATGTTAGCCTTTTGCTGGTTGTGTGGAGGCGTTCTTCAATAGAACTCTTCTGCTGGACAGTCATAAAATAAAGAGGCAAATCTCTTGAGAAAGGGACTTTCGCATTGTGTTTAAGTTTTTTCGTCGAAGGAGTTTGTCTACCATCACTTATTCATTCGCTAAATTAGTCCCATGCAACAACATTTGCCATCAACGTTGTTGGTATGGATTGAAAACCATTCAACCCAGAAATATCAAGAAGAAAAGACAACAAAAAATATGTTTCAATTTCGAAGTTTAAGTTGCAGGACGTTGAATGTCAACACATCTTTTGAGTCGGTAATACAATCAATCCGAGTCCGTGAAGGCAGAGTCGAGTTGTATATGTTGCTTAGTGGTGTACATGCTTACGACATAGTCGTGCACTTAGCACGCGTCATTAGCGCCATGAAGCATTGGTGTGAATTTAGGGTGTGGTCATTTGCGCCGACTGCCATTTTGAATGCAGACGTTTGTGCTAGGCTGCGATCACTTGCGCTGTTGAATGTTTCCCAAAGTCAGGCTTCACCATGAAGCATTTACGAGTGTGTAACCGTTGCGGTTATGATGGAGGGCTCATCCGCTGAATGAAATTTACAAAAAATAAAAAACTTTCACACTTGAAGGAAGTTGATTACAAGCTTTTGTTGCATCGGTTAACTTCCACGAAACTTGTTCGTGCATATTAAGCGGGGCAGCGGAAATGGTTTGGAGGTGGGAGTATTGCTCTGGGTATGTTTATGTTGACTGATTCGGAAGCTATATCAAATTCAGGTTTTAAAGCTCATTCTCTCGAGGACGAACGAATATTTCGCCTCGGAGCACATAGAACCTGCAGCGAATAACATAACTAAGTAACACTCGGAGCTGAAAACTTATATGGTGTGGAGCCAGAAAGTTGTACATTGGAGGACTGAAAAGTTTCATTTTTTTTTAAAGCCTGATTTTATTGCGAAGAAACCAATTTCGATAAGAGACGGTAAGCAAAGAAGAACCTAGCTGCACATTTTCTCCATACATATACACTGCCGCCTAGATGATAAAGGATTGCGAGTTTAGGTCTTGACTGAAACCCCAACACTGGCCGAAAACAAGGAACGAAAAATTCAGGGGGACGGGTACACCGAAATCGTAAAATAACTGAGACTGCGGGAAATCTGAATAATATATCTGGGATATAGATGTCATTATATTTTGGGATATAGTCAACTTTATTTTGCATCCCTTCCGCCATGTGTGACATCATTGGAGCATCACATGACATTTTCAAACATTCGACAGAGCTTTGGGAGCTGACTCAAATGATGCAAATATCAGATTCATCGTTTGTAGTTACGATCGCTCTACATCGATCCTTCATATTAATAATAAAGGATAAGAAATTTACAAGTACCAGCTGAGCATCTTATTTAGATAGCAAGGTACAAATTTTGTGATCTTTAGGAAACGAGCCGCAAGTGAGGAAAAACAAGAAAAACAAAATTCAGTACTCAGGAAACTTTGGAACAAAGTCATCTGGAAGTGTGGAAATTTTGGCTTTTTTTTTTCAATCAGATTAGCGAATCACTGAAGCTGGTATTTGCAGGTCATTGAAATAAGACCACTTCAACAAGTTGAACGCTTAAGTTTCTATTTTCATTAATAAATTGTTGTCTTTCCTAGCTTGTCAACTATCCAAAAATAGCAAGTCGCAATTTTTGGCCGAAAGCCGCAAAATTACCCAAACATTAGGGATTGGGAGAAGGGGTGCGCCCATATGTTATTGGAATTCGCTGATTGCATACCATGTTTCAAAATTCGAAAAACCTGCTTTCATTTCTTTCTTTTGTACCTTTAAAATGAGACTCTTATGAGGTATGATAATCGAGAATATCGTTTATGCAACGTCTGACACCGACAAATAGTCGCCGATGACTATTCACAGGAAGAATGAAAGTCGTTAGTGTGTGAGCGGCGACATATCCAGATCATTACCGGGTACTTTACCCACACATTAAAAAATGGGACGGGGAGGGGAACACCTCACAATTGACTCGTGTTTGAGGAAGCCTCGGGCGTATGATATAGAAAGTGATGAGAATTTCGGCATCACATCAATTTTAGGAGAGGCAGCGTCCCAAACGTTCAAATTTCAAGCAGACTCGTGCCTAATATATTTACAGATTTTTTTCTTTATTCACCTATGACAGTACAGTTTGGGAGGTTCCACGCAGCCAAAATTTTCCTTTTTAGGATAACCGGGTTTACAGTGGCCTATGTTTTCTCCTACCCCCCCCCCCCCCCCTCCCTTCATCGCATTCCGGAATACACGAGGCTGCTAAAAGCCGATGGTGAGAGTAAGGAATGAACGAGAGCAAGTTTTGTGTCAATGTCATTGACCGGCTTGGTATTTCTAACATATTAGTGTGTTTCTTTTGTGTAATTTACGTTTAATCAGTGATCGTGATAATGGATGCTACTCATGTTTCATAATAATATATTCTTTTATTAGAAGTGACTCTTTCTAAGAGCCAGAACTATTAGAGATATTATCTTGTTGCCTTTAGATTATGCTTACTTCATGACCCAATAAATCGACTTTAACAAGGAAATGAAAGCTAACAAGCCTCCCTTTATTTTGCTTTTGTTGCATGCTATGGCGATTCATTTATCATTCAAAATGCACAATTTTTTGTCGAGTTTTTTTCTTCACTACGTTGAAAAAAAAAATGAACCGTTTGAGAAGAGACAAAAGGGAGTTTTATCTCTTCCCATTACACTCATAACAGTGATGATCGTATTTGCTTCAACGTTTATGTAGGTTTGTTTCATATTCGAAATGGCTGCTAACAAAAGCGTTCAGCGATGCCAAGATTTGCAGGAACATCTCATCCATTTCCAAAAAATCTAGGTATCCGTTTGTCAATCTCCCATGATTGCGATGGAACCAATGCAGTTTTTTACTTGAAAGTATTTTTCATTTTTATTGTTGTTGCGAGAGCTGTCAAAAATGTTTGCCATATCTTTGCAATTATCACACTTTCTTCATAACTTCTTTTTGTCGCAGTAGAGGAAAAAACTCGGCGAATATTTGTGCACTTAAAACACTCATAATCTAATTAAGAAAAAAAGAATCCGTAAAGTGCACTCCGAAGCACTTTCGAGTGCAAAAATTTTGACAATGCGACGATATCAATGGGCTGTATAGTTCACTTGCATTCGTTTTGCCGAACTTTTTACCGAAGCGTTTGCCTATATCATTGCGGAAATTGCTATCATTTTAGAAAGTGCTATCACTTCTCAAAATGCTATTGATATGAGCAAATAAAAGCTACGCTGTGATGCATATTAAATAAATTTTCTCACGATAATGCTTGCACGAAAAGTGCAAACGTAATTCGTAAAGATTCAAAGCTTAACGGGCAATTGTCGTTGCACATCAAGTGCACATTGCGAATGCGTAGATGTGTCTCAAAAGTGCAAAATGTGCGAACAAAAAGAACAACACATCTCATCAGAAATCATGCACACTTCTTCATGAAAAAAAAAACTCATCGTTCGAGCTTTATATACAGTTATAGGCATAACGTTCAACTAGCATACAAACCGTGCGGAACCGTAGTGATTACACCGCAGAAAGAGCGGCCATGAGATTGCTCGAAAGTTGGCAAACGATGAAAAAAAAAACAGACGTTCAAGTAGAAATTTGCAGAGCAGATTTTTTTTTTTTAGTTGAAAAAGGGAAGATATCATTGGGAAGACAAATTATTGATTAGTATATGAACAAACGTATGGCAATTCGATGGTTTGTTTGATAATACGATTACGAGAAAAGCAAATAAAAAAATTTTAGAACTATGAGAACTAGGCGTCAAACACACCTGCAAAAGGGAGTTTGTTATCTTGTCGGAAAAGAATCAATGCAAGAGGATCAGTAGATTTTGTATGGCACTCTCTTGTATATAAATCGACTTATCGTTTTTTGACCGCTTTTACTTCATCAAAGGTCGCTAGATTTCTTCGAAGTATGAGCTAGGGCAGTTCTCTTCGATCTATAAATTTATGCAACCCTCACCAGCTTTTTTTTGATGATCATTCTTAGAAGCAGCCGTTTTCGGCCTTAAACACTAAGAGAGAAATAGCATATGCAGGGCAAATGTTAAGTGCTGTTTTTCTCGACAATTATTTGTTATGAGGACTTTCATTGACGTATAACAATGATCCCCTCGTCTTCGGTCATCGTCAGTTTTAGCTGCCATCAAAAGAGTACTAGAAAGTTGTAGAAAATGTGGTCATACAAAACATCGCAATCGTGAAGTGAATGCGTCGATAAGAATTAAGGCAAATAACAAATGCCACGTAAAACAAATATCTAAAAGAACACCGAGAAGGCATTATCACCTGAACATTGGCAACCGAGAAGACAACACTGAGCAATCTGTTGACCATGTCTCTTCGTATGAGCAATACGGGCCTCAGCAACCAACACGAATTTGGCAGAACTTTGCCCAATTGCATTCCCACTCCGTACGTCTAGAGAAAAATCGCAAGCACACGCAATTGTTCCAAAAAAGCACATTATAATGGATTAATTTAGGAGGCAATAGCGCTGCAGTGTGCGCAATCCACCTGCACAAACGGTCTGCGTTTCATTGTTTGTTCGTAAGATGAGCTATCTTTTTCGAGGAATTTCTATCATCAAGAAACGTTTTGGAGCAAGACCAATTCCCGTGTTGGTTACCTTAACATTGGAATATTCCGTTATCATTTCATAGAAATGAGAATTTTCTATTATCGAGGCAGAATAACGTTCGTCAACATTCCGCCTCGCAGATCGAATCGCAAAACGCAGGAAATTCTTGTCTGCGGGAAAAACGTCCGCATTATTGAAGAGCTCTCGTAGCATAAAAATGTGGCGACGACTTTTCTACTTTCGCGAAAATTTGTTAATAACTGCGAAATGACGTTCGTTTTTTTGCATAATGGAAGCGAATTTCCAATAAAATATTGCCTCAAAAACAACTAAAAAAAGAATTACAATAAAAGTAAGAGACGTCCATTTAAACATGAGTTTGCTATGTGGAATCTTATAGCGGTATTTTAATTTTCAATGTTCACTTTACCACTAATGACTTGAAATGAGTAATAAAGTATTTCCTTCATCAAAAATTCAACAAGCAAGCAAGAAAAAAACAAATAAGATGCATAATCCATCAAGCTGCCACAACATTCCATGTTCGCAGTCTTCATTCTGCATGAAACTGCCCATTTTGTTTCTGGCAGCATTGCACCGACTTTGTCCTATCGATCACCTATTTCTCTACCTTTCAGTGCGAAAGGATCACGTGATGCGTGATTCTATAGCTTCGAACGTCTGAGAAATTTGAAAATGGAACTTTCGTAGCAATGGAGTCGTCACCACATTTTAATTAAAAACCTTAAGCAAAAATTGTGACCTCAGCGATCATGTATAAAAACGTTGAACCCTGAAGTCAAGACTTTCGAAGTTCTTCAATAATTTCAATTTTTTTCTCTCCCAGGAAATAATTTTCAACAACTCGATCATCGCGCAATATTCCGAACGAATTATGAGGCAATTCTACAACGGTTTCGCAAAAAGGACGTATAGACGACTGTGCAAAGGTTTTGTCGGTCGACGCTTGCTACGTCTATCCGATAGAAGCGCTGTGACAAAATTGAAGCGAAGCGCGACACATGAAAAACCTTACATTGCGTCAACGAATACTAAGCATTATGAGGAAGCAAGCTGAGGTTCATCAGTAGCCGATTCGAGTTCGGGTTCGGCTAGCCTGATTTCGTCGCCTTCAAGCGGATCGCCGTTGAAGCCCTCCTCCGAGGCGCTTCTTTCAGAGGTGTCTTCGGATGGAACATTTTTTTGTGCCTCTTCCATCTGTTTCCTTCTCTTCAGCCTCGATACTATCGCTGTTATTAGTGCAGCTCCCTTACCACTTCCGTCACCCGTCTGGATTACTTTAAACTGCAAACTCATCAATTTTTATCCACTTCATTGCAACTGTTTAAATGAAATAATGCAATATACTGAGCAAACAAATGACATAAAGCCTGCAGTAAACGATACCGGTGAGGATAAAGTCTTCATATTAATGGATATGTTTTCTTGTATGTTTAAGCGATGTATATATGTATGTATGTCTCCGAAAAGCAATATCTGCCATTGTATGGTCGAGAAGTGATGAATTCTTAGACAAATGTCCAAATTATAGCACAAAATTTTATCGGCACTCACACTTGAGACTCCGTATAAAGCCGACAAACAAGATGTAGATTATTTTCTAATTGGAGGTGAAGCATTCTTTTTTTTTATGGCACCTTGTTGCTGACGGTTGCAGTTAATGTGATTGAATTAGTTCGTGTAGGTCTGTTTGAAATATATGGATAAATTAGTTTCAGTCTAAGGCCGATCGGTTCACGCTGTCACAGATTTGATGAAGAATCTCAGAATAGCGTTTAAGTGATGTCTGGTGAGCAGCGCACTACAAACCTGCTGGCTTTTTGATGCAGTTGAAGTTTTACAGAAATCAAGCGCTCATCGTTAATTCATCAGATAATAAATCAAAGAGGCTATGAGTGCGAAGTACTGTACCCATAGAAACTCCTGCAGAATTGCACCCACTGACCCGTCTAGATTTGTGCTGGAACAGTATAAGAGCGCTGCAATAAATAACAACAATTATTTCGAGTGGTTTGCATAATCAGAAGGCACGATGTGGGAAGGGGGAGGCAGGAAGGCTAAAAAAAGCCAAGCGTTGATGAGAGAGAATGATAAATACTTCCGGCGTTAAACAAGAGGATAGTATATGCTTAGCAGAGTGAAGAAACCAAACCCCATGAAAATCCCAATTCTTAGTTACTGCCACCCTCCGTCTGACCCCCTTAGAACGCTTCAAGTCACAATATGCACTATAAACCCCCAGTTCATATTTTTTTGCTAGTTTATTCTACATCATGTTGTTGGCATGTCACTATTATTAGTTGACTTATATCCGCTCTGTTATGCTTACAGGTCCCGTGTGCACCATTCACTTTCGTTAAGCGACGGAATTGATGTGATTGTGCATTTTCGATTACTGAAGTGTTTTAGAAGAGCGTTTACTGAGCATTAGAGAAAGATGAATTACCTTCAGTGATGGGTCGACAAGCTCCTTTAGTTTCTCATTGACCCAAAAGTCAAAGAATGGATGATATTTATATGTGCTGCCATCGATGCCAACAACCATATTTGGCTTACGTATACGATTCAGCAAACAAGCGATTGCTGCAATTTTCAAAAGCAAAATTGAAAAAAGCATTTTTTTAGTCGAGGGGTAGAAAAAAAGAAATACTCAGTGGGCAAAAGGAAAAGAAATTGAATTAACAGTGGAAGTGCGCTCGATACTTGAAGCAATTTGCAGAAGTAGTCGCCCTTCTGAACCCCCACTTGAAAAATATGTTGAAAAAAATCCTGCAGCTATTAGTTCAGAGCAGTAGTGTGCGGCGACACCGGTCAATTGAGATGACTCTGACAAAGAGAGCTCGGAAGCGCATTTGGGGGCAGACGCTACTGCTTGCCATTACCTATGACGGAATATTAATACAACTGCCTTCATTACCACTTATTACTACCAATGCCACCAATCTATCATTGCCCTGGCAAAAAAGAAAATCGGCTTCTAGTTGCTCCGACTTCGGAGAAAAAAAGACAGAGCTAAACCATCGAATCCACTTCCAGTGCTGCACATCACTAGTTGTGGATTAATAAACTACACTCTTGCTAATATTACGAGATGGCCTCAACACGATCGCCACAATACTTTAAAATTAATTCCTGCTTTTCAAAGCTTTGAGGATATGGGCATAGTATACTATATTTCATCCTTATTACAGTGAAAGAACTTTTCAATTAACGGTTGAAATGGAACATTTTGAAGGATTCGTCCGGTGTAATCGATACTTTGACTGCAAAAGAGACGAATCCATCTCTGACAAATGTGCTCCAAGTAGGCGGCCAGAAATTTGAGGCTTTGACATAGGCACATGCTTATGTTCAGCCTGCTTTTTATCTCTGCACTTAGCACGGTAGCATTATTCAACGTTTTCACCTTCAACCTTTAAATCTTCTTTAGCGAGTCGAATACTCAACCCCCAGAGATGGACTTTTTTGGAGGCATCTTCGAACTTGTAAAAGAAAGCAATGAGTCCGTCGCAACGAACCTGCATAAGTTATTTGGCTACTAGAGACCCAAATTAAAAATGCGCCTCGATGTAGCACTATTCGTGAGAGTCAGGTCTATATCGCAGCATTCATGCCATCTCATTCAGTTCAAGTGCAGATGCGACAGTGCGGGTTGGTGAAGCTTGGTTAAGGAAAAGGCGTGCAAGTGCAGAACCATCGCGAAGTCACGCCAATTTGCTTACACATCAGTTTTCTCAATTATTTGCTACTGATAGTCAAAAGCAATATTGAGGGCTGCAAGGGCGTTTCAGCAGTAATTTCAAAACCACCAGTATTCAAAGACCATCTAAATTCATAATCGCTGTTAGTGACCGCATCTGCAAAGAATTCGCGGCAAATGTTTCCTTTCCAGACCCACACACGTTATGCAGTGCTTGTCGAAAAGTCAAACGAGCACACGTCCAACAGGTCATTTTCGCTGTGATCCCCGTGCTGTTTTGTGTCGCATCCGACATTATCATAATTTATCAAGTATCACGAATTTTACGCCAGCTTCACAGCGGATTTTGTATTCCCCAATTTGGCGCAACCCATTATGGATCATCACCGGTTTCTTTTATTCCTATGTTGATACTGGTGGTATTTTGACAGACCTATCCTGCTTGTAAATTTTGTTCCACATGCATCGTGACTCTTGCCGTCTTTCTTTTTTCTAATAAGCCGACGATCTTTGTTCTCTTTTCTGTCGTCTACACCGAGACTGCAACTCGATTTTTTTTTTTACTGCAGAGCCAAAACACAAAAATGCAAATCACCTGCAGCTCCGAGGTTAGCAGAGCGCCTTGAAACCACAATGCACACTTCACGGAACAGAAGCATATCGCTGAATGTGTATTGCTCGATACCCAATTCGCCCATGATTTGCCGAGTGTTTGAGTACGATCCACCTTCATCACTCAAATATGTAATTACATGAGAAATCTTGTCAAGGAGAGCCTTTTAATTGATGCGCATTTCAGGCAGAAAGGCTTTCCTAAATTAAAGCACCTAAAAGATCCACTGGCACCTCATATTTGCTGTAATATTGGCTACCTTAGACTAGATACATCTACTTGAGAGGTGCTAAAAACAGAAGACCATATGACGCTAGGCGTAGAGAGAAGCGATTGTTGGATAAAACAAATGAAATTTCAAATGAACGAAGGGTATAACGTTGCATAAAATCAATGATTTTTGAAACTTCGTTCTAATAATTTTACCATATTATAAGAGTTCTCATCAGTGATTTTCACTAATTTCATTTCTTGAAGATATGCAAAGATGGATTTTTCTTTTTTTTTTTAGAAGAATTCTCCTGATGTGTGCTATGTGAGAAAAATGCTTCAGAACGAAGCGATGAAGAAACCTGAGTATTTCAGAGATGTATTTAGTTGGGAACTGGTCGGGAGTGAAGAGTGGCTCGGAGCCCCTTCCACCGAACAGAACTCCGTGTCGTGTCAACTTCTCGAGTACCATACGAACCAGCTCACCCATACACCTGCCTGCTACCAGTTTGTCCAAGCTGAAATCAGCCATCTCATATAAATATACCTCTTTTGAAATGCATTTAATTATAATATATTAACAATATGAGCATTTCAATGACAGGGAAAAATCTCTCATCGAAAAAGCTTCATGGAGGAGAGCAAATCTACCTAGAACAGTATGAGGTACATTTCTTTTAAATTCCAACAATTCAGTTCGAATTGCAATTGGCAGTTTGAGCATCAAATGGAGCGACTGCTGTCTTTTATTCCTTCTCTTTCCTACCCCTCCAGATGCTCATGACTTAACACGCTCTTTAGTGGTAGTTAACGTGAGAAAATAGTTGTTTTTCCATTTTGACAGTAGAATACAACTGGTTACTTCCGAATTCATCGCTCAATTACTGCTACATTATAAAACACTTTATTCCTTTTGTGTACTGAACTGCTGAAAAATTAGTTGAAGTGTCCATCGAAGGCTGTTAAATAATTTTTTTTTCTGAAGTCGCAAGCTCTCATACTGATTAAGAGGATAGTTTGAAATTAGAGTAAAAAAGAAAGCTTGAGTGGAAAGGTTGGTAAAAATTTTGGCTCTAATAGCTGAAGTTCGAAAAAAAGTGTCCAAGTTTTCGCACCCCAATAAAAACCCCAACGCAGCTTTCAAT
Organism: Ascaris suum; assembly: GCA_013433145.1. Lineage (NCBI taxonomy): Eukaryota > Metazoa > Nematoda > Chromadorea > Rhabditida > Ascarididae > Ascaris > Ascaris suum. Next base: position 19,613,947 of record CM024187.1, on the reverse strand, counting down.
TCAATTGAATTGATTTTCGCTAAAAAACATGCCACATAAAACTAGCTTCTTCAGAATATTGTGACTAATGTTCCTGAAAAAATTTTAAGAGGATCTTTTTTTTTTGCAGCGATAAGTATTTCAAGCAATGAGCATAACGAGTGCTAAGCGCCCATTAACATACGATTAACACAGCGAGCGATTCATCTAGAAACACTTCAAAAGGGTGCAAATAATAGGTGACGAACACATTAACTCCAGGATGTTCGGATCGGCTGTCGATGATCTTATCGTATTGTGTGAGAATATATTCGGCCTCATTGCGATCGCCGAAGCCACCCCATTCAGTATCAATAATCATTTGCGGATACGGATACGGCTCCGAAGCGGTTGAGAGGCCATATGTAATGCGTGAGCTATCTTCCATGTATGATGCGTTCGTTCCAGTGGCTGTAAAGAGTTTACATACGAATCGTTGGATCTCCCCTGTACCAATATTTTTTCTGTTCTTCTTGATGAAATAATCATCTCTCATGTCTCTTTCACTTTTATTGTTAAGAAAAATGAGATTGAGATGACAAAGTGGATTCAAGAGACAGGAACTGAATACGGGAAGTCATGGAACCATTCTGGGTAGTAACCCGCAAATTAGAACCGATGATTAGGTATTTTATATTGGTGCATCTTGCACCACATTTGTTCGTAACACGTGATACATATTACAGAGCATTTTAAACAGAAACATAGTCATAAGTTTCGATCTTCGATTGCCCACCTATTATAAAATTTATTCTTGCCAGAATGGTACTTGTAGTATTTTACATTTCTCAAACCTTCCCATCGTCCTCGACCTGCTTTTCCACCATCAATTTCAGGCTTTTCGCAATAACTTCTTGGTTTTAGCGTACATCATTTGCTTCAAATGTTTTTGTATAATAGTTTCTCTGGTCGATTATATTTCTGGTAGCCACCGCCACTATAGTCTCGATCATTACAAGTGTTACGACCTAGCCACTGAAATCCTTTTTCAGCGTTCCAACAGATTCTTAATGAAAGAGGGTTTTATGGTTAAAGCAACTAATATCGTCGGAAAAGCCACCAGGATGGAATGAAATCTCTTGAACATGGGATAGTTGAGGTTGAAACTTTAGAAAACAGCCCGCTTGACGGATCAAACTTGTCAGTGAAAGGAATCTAATCGCATGGCTTAAAAGAACGATCCTTGACTTATGTCAATGGTGAAAAACCATATTCTGCTTAATACAACTCTCTTCGTCGTTTTTGCTCAATGATCGAAACGACGATCTCTCCAAAATTCTGAATTATGAATGAATAATTGAGTAGAATGAGTTACTTAACTCGAAAGCAGAAAGCAAGATTCCAACGGCTGTTTATAGATTTGTCTTTCTTTTATTTCCTAAAAGCATTTTTCAAATTCATATCTCATTTCCCCATATAAATGATTTTTATTTACTTGATTTTGATGCGAGTAATTGAACTTAGAATTAAATTGCTTGCTTATACGTATTGCGCTGCGCTAAAATTCATTTCTTAACGAGAGGAAAGCGCATAGAAAAATCAGTAAATCATCGGTAGGAATATACATAAATCTTACCAATGATTACACCAACATCGCATTCACCACCTGACTCATAAGCAGCTGCCACCATCGTACCCACTGTGTCGTTTATGAGTGCAACAACCTCAACTTTTATGCTCTGAAAACAATTCGGTAATTCACCCCGGTTAGATCCCGCAGCATCCTTTTACTTAATTGCCACTTAATTGTGGCTTGTAGGATGAGATAACAAGATTCATCACTGAAGAAATGAAATGAACTGAGATAACATTTCCACTATGACACCGCATCGTTTTTTTGTACTTTGATGGGAGCTTCAGCAACTGAAAAGATATGCATAAAAAGTGTGGAATGCCTCTTTTGTGGCGATCATTCCACAGGCGAACAATATTCCGGGAAAATGCACATCCCTCGGGAAAAAATAATCGTAACCTTTAAGATGACCTAAAGAATTTGTACACGTTAGAAGATGGTTCTTTGAAAGAGTAGACCTGCTTATTTAATAGATGCGTTGATCTTTGAAATACATTTCACGTGTTAACTTGTGCGTCGGAAGTTTAGACTTTTTTCATCCATCAATGGGAATGCGGCTCCGGGTGGGGAAGATTCTGAAGTGAATTTCCGATGAGATTTAATCGTATTTGAGTGAAGAGGATGCAAAAATAGGAAATGTAAGTCCAATTTTCGTACAGATCTCAGAAAACTGCAAGATTACAGCACGCCAGTCGTTATCGCCTTTTTTTTCTGCAGCAGTTATTCAACGCGTTGTGGAAAGCACACCACGTGCCCCCTAACGGGAACACCATTCTTTGCAATGATGTCAACAGACGTTTTTCGTTGCCGACAGATGTCTTTCCAGCAGCTCTCACCAACACGGCGCTTTTCTCACTTCACCGCAAGAATGATACAGGACAGAGGCAATCGCACGTTCGATTGCACACGTCGAGCAGCTAGCATTAATGAAGGTAGCATTCATTCAGTGGAGAAATGAGGGAAACGCTGTTTCTACAAACTCATGGAAATTTCACTGCAACAAGTTTTTCGAGGAAATTTGTTTTATTTTCTTCTGTTGGAAAAAAAGGAAATTACTATGCTTTTTTTTGGAAACTTATTGGAAATGAAAATGAAATAAATAGGAAAGTTTATTCATATTTGAGACGGAAATGAGCGCTTTGCAACAGCAGAGTAGATGAGAACAAAGCCTCAGAGTAAAGCGCACTGAGGACTATTACTATTGGAACAACGTAATATTGTACCTTAGATTTTCTGTCATTTTTGTCATTGATAAGTGAGAATGGATGAAAGTTAGTTAACTTAAAAGGTTTGCACTATAGCAGGACTCTAACAATGGCGTTTAGGGAAAAGTAGTGCGCCGCTTATAAATGGAACGTGAAATTTCGAAGCTAAAAGAAAAATGCAGCCAACGAAATCATTTAAAAATTGAGATGATCGCTGTTAAGGTTTTGCCATGGTCTCTTGAACATTCAAGAGTCGATGGGCGCTACGCCACAGCTTTCAGCCGATATGTTTCAGCAGCGGACGAGGAAATTATAGCAAAATCAAAATGGAATCCGTGTTTCCATTTCTCATATGTGCCCTAGTTGCTTGTCTCTTTCCAGATGCGTGATCTATTTCCTAAGCGCGTTTGTCTTTATAACGCATTTTTTCGAAGTGTTGATTGAAATACCGCTGCTAAAAAGTTATGTTCTTGAATAAGGACTGAGAGGGCGTTTCGGTAATGATCCATTAGAGGTCAACATAAACCAACTTATTTTGTTACAGCGTATGAGATCAGCTGTACGAAAATCTACTCAGTCAAGGTGAAAAAACAAGAAACAAAAACTGAACCAGTTAAACGAGACCCCGTAACATTTCAAGTGTCAAATTACACATGCTGCCATCTCAATTAGCACTAGGTTTCTTTTTCGCCTATGACAGTGAAAAATACAGCAGAGAAAAGCGGGCAAACATATATGCAAAATGCATATTGCAGCACTATTGTTGAATGAAACCTTACTCCGTTTTTAGCAATCGCTTTTTCAAGTAGCTGTACGACGTCTTCTCCAACGACTCCCGTCGCCTCGAATCCTTTCGTCCACCTGTCAGTAAAGTGCCTTTCATATACTGAATTTAATGAGGAAATTATTCGTTGCATATTGCATGACAATTTTCGCTTTTATGCTACGCATATATATATATATATATATATATATATATATATATATATATATATATATATATATATATATATATATATATATATATATATATATATATATATATATATATATATATATATATATATATATATATATATATATATATAATGATTTTTCTGAAGGAGAACAAAACGACTAACGAAAACAAGGACTTGTTGAAACAGAAAATTATTTTTTTTGCAGCCGCAGCTACCTCTAGCAATGCAAAGTTAAGCATTATTTTTTAGTCCCTTATCTTTTTATTCCAATCAGAATCTCATCTTTGCCTGATCCACTTCTATATAAACCTATCATGAGCGTCAGCACGTGCTTCTTTCTTGTGAAGCGCACCAATAAAAACGATCAGCAGATAGAATCAATGTATATTTGCTGACGCGGATTGTCGATGCGATCAACGTGTGAAAATGCCATCTTGTTGCACAATTACCTCACCGTATCGCAATCAAAGAACATTTCTTGGTGGAGCGAGGACGGGAAAGGAAGAGGAACACTTTTTAATAGGCAGAAATAAAGTATGTGGCCAAAATGCAGATATTTGCTTTAAATTTATTACAGTGCGCTCTCTAAATATTCACATTAATCGGCGATTTAAAATAAAACAAGCGTATAGCATAAAGTTTCATTCAGAATGACAAGCAATATATGATGTGAGAAGATAATAAAGCGAGAAAAACGAATATGACATAAAAGGAAAGCTACAATATGTTAGTCCATATACGTACCTAAGCAGACGCGCCGAGCGTAGGCTCGTTTGATCGCATGGATATGAAAAGGTGAACCCGAGAGGAAGTCCTTCTTGATCAATGCCCTTTTCGATTAGAAAATCCGCTAGACACTTCGCAATAAAATCAAAAAGCTGAAAGAGTGTTCTGAGTGCTGCATATATTCAGCAAAATAAAGTACTTTCTCATTAAATGAGGTTTTTGATTAAAAGTGAAATTCACAGAATTCAGATGTTTTCCTCTTTGCACGAGGAAGTTCCACGTGAAGCCTCATTTAAGATCCCTGAATTAGACCACTGTCTCACCGTCATAGTGCATTCGGCGATATTAAGTCTATTGGCCAGCGCACAAAAGAGCTCTCAACAAAGGTAGCGGCGAACAAAAGCGTCTACTTTTATTGTGCACCAGTGATTGCATGTTGGAGAAATCGCAGCGAGCGTATTTAGTTTCCATGTGTTTTTACTCTTCTCCAATAGCGTCCATCACAATGCAGTGCGTAAGTAACAGTTTCACTATGTTCCACTACCGACAGCATACTGCGATTTGCTGAAAGGTGCATTTCCTGCGTGGCGTCTTTGTCATGAAAAAATAGCGGCCACCTGCTATGTTGGACAAGTGTTGTTCAGTCTACTTGCATGAGAAGTACAGCCGCAAACTCGATTAAAAGGCAATGCTACAACTTTCACTGTACACTGCACGCCGACACTATGGTGCACCAGAAATAGACTCAAAGGCTCTTTGTCACGAAAGCATGTCTGTGCAATAATATAGCTATGCAGTTTCGCAAATCTGCGGCGTTAGCAAAAAGAGAACCATATCAATCTCTAGTTATCTTATCAAACAACACAAAAAGGTGCAAAAAAAGATCTAAGTATTGACTGCAATTGAATTGATACTCTGAAAGTTCGTCACCACTTCCTTGTGGTTTCTTTTTTTATTTTGCTGAAAACCAACAATGATAAAGAAGGAACCTGTTCACCGGTGCCATGCATTGCCCAATTCGGAATTCGTGTGTTAAATTGTTCCGCTGTCAACGGCTTACCCGGTTCAATATTCATTAACATAACGCGTAAATTTGTGCCACCCAAATCCATTGCAATGAATTTTCCCTCTTCTGCAAAATTATCATAACCCTAGGAAATGCTGCATGCAAGTTTAGATATGATAAAATCTTCCATAAAGAACAACAAGCAGATATCCTATGGCTACTTTTACACACAATAATTAGAGCGCACATTCAATATATTTGTGCTGTAATGAAGTTGTATGAATTTGTTTAGCTTGTTCTAGACGATTCGATGATCGCTGTCAAAGTAATAGAAGTACACACAGAATATTTGAATGAAGAGTGAAGTTACGCTAAAAATACGAAGCATAATGCTCCTGCATATCTTTTGTTTTTCTCTCTAGTAAATACGTACCTTATATTCTATAAGTTTGATAGTAGATACATCGCGTTCTTTGACGAAAAATTTACTCAGAAGCAAACAAGCGAGATTTCTTCGTCTAAAATTTCGAGAATTTTAAAAATCATCGAGTCATTTGACATATTGGTCATGACTTCTAGCGTGTGATTTCAGAATCCATCAAGAATGAAACAAATTACCGGTCCCATTCGGCAACTCTGGAACAAATGACGGCAGCATCGAGATGGTACTCTTCGCGAGACCACCCTCTAGCCCTTTATTCATGTTTCGCGACATGTGTTCCATCATCCGGCGTAGTGTGCTGTTAGGCAGTTTGAACTCAGCCATAACCGACTCGAGCTGAAACTTGGTACCTAGGCGAATTCTCAAGCTTGACCTCTTTCGAAAAATTTTTTAATCAATACAAGCCACTTTGCAGGTATAATATGGTAAGGTGAGGGGTTAAAAAGATTTTCCTGCCAAGTAGAAAAATATTGAACTGATTTTCAGCTAAGTTAAAACCTGGACCAGTTTTGATGATAGGAGAATACAATTACATACCGAGATAACTTCCTCTTCAGCAAGCATGGTCCCTTTGCCGGCCACTTTGCCTATATCTTCATAAATGTCATGCAGAGTATTCTGACGTTCGAATAAGAGTGGATGGTGTACTGGTGGTGCTCCGAACCATCGTTGCATCGAGCTGGCCAGTGAAATTATTCCCAGCATCTCGGCTTTCTTTACACCTACAAAGGGATCTATTCAACAATAACGACCACTTCTATGCGCATTTCATACTTCTGTGCGATTGCGATGCGCAAATAGGCGTTGGCTTCTGAATTCACATATCTAGATTTCCATCGACAACTTGACGAGTAGAACTTCAGCAATCAGTGCCTTAAACAACGTGCATACCTCCTCGCCATTAGTTTTCCCCTTACCCACTCCAGCATTCCATTATTCTAATAATTTTTTAAATCAGGACGACAAGCGAAATGTTCTCCTGAGTTGAGATATGTATTGATAGTTGCCAAGAACAATACATTGCTTCTGAATTTCGATATTTTGTTGTCTGAAAAGATTCCTTTGAGTAAAGTGCTCGATGTTTTCATTCCTGTTTATGTTCATAAAATCATCAAAGTTCCCCTAAAATATTGCACATATATGAGCGATCTTCACGAAATGATTGGATCGTTCATATCGCTCATATTGCAAACATCAATCCGATTGTTTGAGACGAAAAGAAAACTAATTTTTGCACAGAATACATCTTAGATATGAGCATTTAATAAAGAAACTACTTGAGAGTAGAAATTACACAGACATATAAGGAAAGTAATTCCGAGTATCCAGTATTGATATTATTGCACTGAAATCATAATCATCGTCAAGAAACATCTCTTTACTCTAACTGAGTATTACCCATTGCTTGTGTGGCCTTGCATGCATGTTGGAGAGAATACCAACGGAAAGAGGCAACAGGAGAAATGATGGGCGTGAGAAGGTAAGGAGAGGAAGTTTTTAACAGATATTATACGAGATATATATTCGTTGTTTCTTTCTCTCATGGTTATAAGTGATTAGGTCATCGATGCGATTATCAACGGGGGATCATCGATATCACGAATGACCATCAATGTCGCTCAATAACAACCCAAATTCAGTTGCAAATATGAACAATATTCTTCTGCGGCTAAACTGGAAATTGCCTAATTTAAAAAGTGCTGCCTCTCCGACAAGACGAAGCAACTTTTTGAAAAAGAATCAAAATGAAATCAGGCGATAATTGTCCCACAAGAGAACTCATCAGGAAAGGTTATTGAGAAAATCACAGGAAAAAAGAAAGGAGAACCATAAGAAAATCACTCTCAAATTCTGCATTAAAATAGGCGAAAATACCAAAAGCACCTGAGGTGAGCGGGGGTCAGCACAAAGAAATATCATACCATAACTGGGAAAGTTACTCGTACAGAGCATTTTTCAGCATTGAATATATTAAGATGCACTGAATTCTGTAGAATGCAAGCCGTCATACGGTACGGAAGAAAAGACTCATTGTAAAATGCGGCATTAGGGAGGCATTACAGAAGCATCAAATTTCTCATAGAAAAGAATGCTGCTACACACTCGAGATTATTTACTAACAGTGGCATCGTTCTCAGGGACCACGTTGGTGGCTTCGAAATTTATCCGTTTTTTTCTTGGAGGAGAAGATCTCGGATTCGTCGAATTTCGATGAGAATCGAACATATTCCTTGACCTTTGACAGTGGAGATTCCTGACTGCAATTGACGCTCAAGTTGAACCACAATTTGGCCAACGAATAACGCTTGAAATTTTAGTTTCAACACAATTTGCAATTTACTGCCAATCGCTTCAATGAGAATTTCATTCTACTCGGAAAGCAAGCAGAAATCTCTTTTTAAGAATGCCTTCAGGAACAAATGTGTTCCTTGAAAATCGAAAAAACACGGGAAGACAGCTGTGCAATTTTCCAAAAAAAAAAAAATTGATGCGAAGTAAAAAGACCTCTATATAGCTTAGCTTGGTGACGCCGACAAGTTGAAAAAGAAATTCATCAATACGAAACACAAAGGGCCAAAGTAATTTTAGCTGACTTTATTCTCTCGTGGACGATTGGGTTGAGTAGTGAATAGATTGCTAAATTGTCTCCCTTATTAAGCGAAGGAATTTAAAAATGAACTGAGCTCTAAAGAAGAACTGAACTCATACTCATGAAGCCTACTGCTGTAACCACTGCCTCAGGTATAGTTATGCGCACCAACAGTGAAAAAAGTTACAAGGAGCAATGAAACTTCATTCACCTACATGAGGCTAGGAGGAATTCATGAAATCCGCGTGAATTTAAAGAATGCAACCAGCAGAGCTTAAAGAAGCAAAGCGAATGAAAGAAAAGAGAAGTCATGTGGTGCTTAATGCAGCAAAGTGCACTCGTGAGAATTTCGCTACAGGTGTGCATGGTCACTTACAAAGCACATAAAATAAACGTTGCAGTATTGCTATAAAACTTTGAAATGACTGAAACTCAATTCAGTGGCCACTAACATTCTACGAAATCGACGACGCTCCAATGAAATAAATGAAAAACAGAATCGTTTTCGTTCGAAATGAACGTTGGCATCGGTATGACGGAAGCACGTGGTGCGCTTTTGTCACGGAAGCTGTCCAAATAGTGTGCACAACGGAGAAAGCATGTTGCTCTTTGATCATTGCATCAAACGTTGCATTGTTGAGTCTTCGTATCGATGAAACGTCTTTTCATATATTTCTCCGTATACTACAACCATCGATAAAGTACTGTGAAGCCTTCGTAATTTTTGAGGAATTTATAAGTAAGATTCGCAAAAATATTTGATGCCTTTTCAAGCAATAAACCTGTTTCTTCGGTACGACTCGTTGGTAGCGCGTTCTTTATGTTGAATAAGCGAGGAAATTTGATACATAGGTCCAACGTCCAAAAAATCCACTCTCTGCATCTAAATGGTTTTGCAGCATATGAAAGCATTAGAAGTTCACACAAGTGTTTTTAGAAGCGAAAATATTATCAGAGGAAGCTAAATTTAATTAGGATTCTGTTTGTTCAGAAATGGTAAATTCAATTAGCGACGACATATGTAGATTGTGCGGGGCACAAAATACTGCCCAAATAAGCATGGAGCAAGAAGAAAACAGTCGCTAAAGAGGAAACTAACATGCAAAATTGAGAAGCAAAAGAGTAGAACCAAATTTCAAGATAAGCAGCGAATTCAGTGCGAAAACGGAACGGTGTGCTTGCACTTCGGCACATTGCAATTGGGGGATTTCTGAGCAATCCTAACTGAAATTAAGCTGTGCCGGAAAACCAAGTTCCACATGACATAAGGAAGGTGAAAATGGTTATCTTCTTCACACTTCTTGATTATTTCCAAAGCGATTGCTTCTTCTTCACCAACCTTCAGTTACCTTCAATTGCTAGTGTTCGATATTGCGAAATCATAGTAATGAGCTTGACCATAACGCCAGAGGCCATGCAAGAAATACTGCCTAACGATGTACGCCAAATCGTCTTAAATGATCACGTCAAAAGGCATCAGCTCACTTTTTCGAGAAAAAAAAATTGATAGTCCATTAGCAGCAGCATTGTTTCAACAAATTGCAAGCAGTCATGAACCATATCATTGCGGTACGTATTCGCTGCAAGGCATGATCACTACTGGTCTGCAGAAACCGGAAAATTCAAATCCAAACCTTATTTTCTAGGAAAAAACTGCTCACAGTTTTCGCTCCAGTGACATGACATTCAGCCAAATCCTGAACAAGTAGTCATTGATGAAGCTTTAACACAGTATCATTTATTCAAGCGATTTCGTACACAACTAGGACTCTTTGCCAAGAGGCGCTAGATTAGAACAACTCAAATGCAAACGCCACTGCACAGTAAGATGTGCCAATTATGTATGGTCGGTTTAGCAAATTGAACAGATTTAAATGAGCTTCATTGAATCGGCGACCATGCGTAATGTGCGATGAAAAATGAAAGGATGGTTGATGTACACGTCCTTCCACCAAGCAACGGAATCAAAGCCAACGACGTGAAAATGCTCACGTTCGTGTCATTTCTTCTTTGTTTCTCTCTCGATGTTTGGATAACATGATGTCGCCCTCGTTGTTCCTAATATGTTCTTGCAAGGAACGATAATAAAACTGCATTACGCTAAGAGTAGCCATCGATATATTGAAGCACTTGGCTTAGATCGTGTAGATCTGGCTGGAAAATTTGGAATCTCTTGACTGAAAAATTTCACATGATAATAGATGGAAGTTTTTGTGGAACGAAATTTTACGTTGATCCGCCAATGATCGTTTCTGAATGTGTTAGTTCGTCTAATCTAAGACGGTCAGATGAAATTCGCCCTCTAGCCATTCCTTCACTGTAATCGAATGTAAATGCTGCGTCGTAGAGATTTTCGTCGCTTTATTCCTTTAATGCAAACGAACGAAGTCTTGCACCGTAGAGGCTTTCATATCGTTAACTGAATTTCATTAACCTTGGTGCATAAGCAAAGAACAGTTGAGCATCGTTGTGTACTTTGCCTCCTCCAATGCGGTCTAAGATAAGCCTTCCGAAGTATGGAACTCATTACGACGACAACAGTTCAAGAACTATCTATTTTGAGGCACAATAAAACTTGAGAGAGATGACTGTGTTGCAAAAATGATTACCGAACATCGAAATCTAGCATCTTTAGAGCACTTTCTTTCATAAACATCAACTATAGAGGCTTCCTTGTTTGCGATCATCTTTCATTCATAATAAAGCTTAATTTCTCTGAAGCTTAATTTCTAATATCGTCTCTGATATATAATTTAGTATGTAAATTCTTCTTATGAATGAATTGCCTATTTTATCGATTCGTTCAATAATCGCAAATATATGAAATCTTAATTTCCACGGTAGATACTAATCAATGGCTTCATTCACTTACGACGAATATACAGTGAAAATTTCTGCGCAACCCTCTAATGGTAAATTTGTAATGAATTATTGGAACGGATAGATAAGCCCTTTCAATGCCCGCTAGAAACGATTGAACGAGAACAGTTTCTCAATTGATGCCGCTTACTTCGAAGTGTACTGATCGGAGGTGATACTCGATTTTTGCGAAATTTAGCAATACGTTGCAGATAGCAGAGTAATTGCATGACAATTTATGGAAGAAATATAACTTAACTGTAAGCCTATAGAAATAAGCACTAAGTTACTGTGATATTAAGACGTGTTTTCAGCATTGAGAGCAATTATCTCCTACAAAAACGTGTTCACATATTTAAGTTGCGAGCTACTTTGTTGCAAATTTTCTTACACTGCATTAAATGTTATATGCACTAGAAGATATAAATTAGCAATGCAGTTTGTTACGTATTGCAAACGATATTCGTCAATGAAACAGCCAAAGCAAACAATCATAGAGTGCACTGAAGACAAACAAACAATTCAACAAATAAATAAATACATGCAAATAAGAGCGATGGCGAAAAAAAAACAACACAAAGAAAGATATGAACATAAGCAACAGCAGAGAGCGATCATTAGCTCGTCTTTCTTTAATTCTTTCAAACGCTTCCTATTTAAAGGTGTGGAAGTAATATCACAGGTACGATGAAGAGCACCAGTGTGGGTTAAGTGCGGATGAGTTAGCCAGCCGATAGAAATGTTGACGAAGTCGCCGGCGGCGAGAGCAAATGAAGCTTTTCGGTTGAGTGGCAGAAAGCATTTGTGGCGGGAGGTGTTCCAAGCAGCACGTATTCTTCATCTTTTCAACCTTAGCTCTCCACGAGCAATAAAAACTGCTTACAAGGGGTGCTGTATTATCGAGAACGGAGTCGAAAGTGCATTCACATTGCCGATGAATCGATCCGCTTTGAAGCACTCACAATAAAGCCAAACGTTTTAGAAGCGAGTTCATCATATTCTTTTTGCGTGGAAATGAAGGAGAGCAGATGGGTTTGGGGGAAGCGATAGAGGAACGAGGGCGGGGGGAGGGGGATTCACTAGAGAGAGAGCACTGGCGCCAAAAGATATGAAACTGTACAAAGCGCTTCCTACATCTGACATTTTTTAGAACTTAATCTTCCATTGTCATTCATCAAATGGGTTTATATTGAGATTAAAAGTTCCACGACAGGCCTCTATTGCGGGGGATTTCTATATTAGTGTCGGACGGAATTCATTACGCACGATGTCAAAGACCACCTTGGGATCATAAGGTGACAAATGAACGAACTGAACAGATGTAGTGCCCTACCCAACCGATCGACCGGTTTCACGAGTTAACGGCAATTAATCAGTATGCGAAATAAACACCTCCATATTTTAACTAAGGTGACCTCTGATGCAAGTTTCCAACAGGAGACTTGCTTCGTTCCAGCGTGCTCGCCGAGGAATCAAAAAACGACCGACTTAAATTGCACGTAAAATGTTTCGGCATCATTAAACCCCTATAACTTTCTTCGTAATATATATATATATATATATATATATATATATATATATATATATATATATATATATATATATATATATATATATATATATATATATATATATATATATATATATATATATATATATATATATATATATATATATATATATATATATATATATATATATATATATATATATATATATCCAAGAAAGATGGCATCGACTCAATGCCATTTGCAAGTGCAAACTATGCAAATCTGCAGAAGTGCGCACAAAACTTCGCGCTTGTTGCAGTTCCTCAAAGACTCGTCCCTCGTACAATTTTAAGTTGCAGCGTTGTGTGCAGCCAATTATAAGCTGTAATGCAACAGTAAATATTTGGACATCAAATGAGTAGAAAATTCGCATTCTACACCTCGTGCACTAGAATTAAAACAGCAATTATATCCACTTTTCATGCATTTGTTTACAAAAGCACGTCGTTCTCATAGGAATCTCTCAATTGTGTTTCTTCAAGTGGACATATGATTTACCGGTCTACGTTCAACGTTTTATATGTTCACTTGTTCAAAATTGCGAGCTAGAAAAGGATGCTGTGAGATGTGTGCTGTGGCCACTTCCGCCCTTGTCAATTTGTGCCTCAATTGTTCGCTCTCAGGCTTCTTTTCTAATTGAATTCTGTCTCTACTTACACATTTTCATGATGTACCACTTCGTATTTAAAAAAAAAAACGGTTTTTCCGTTCAAATGCTGATTAGATATTGAACGATTCGAGTTCATAAAACTGTAGAGTTTATTCACACCTTTTTATACGTCTCTCATAAATATTAACGACCGGCTACTAGAAAGGAAAGAGCGAATTTTTTTGAAGAGATATTAGTACATTTGGTTTCCAGTTGCAAAAACGCACTACCGCCAACTGATTTGTTGCTTTCTTGATACGGTTTGGTGGAAGAAATTGACCTGTGTGAGTGTTTTATAAACGCATGTTGTAAACGTAATTTGTGGTAAACAGCATTGCCAAAAAAGAGTGAGAAGAGAGTGAAGAAGTACTCGATAAGGTTAGAACTTCATCCTCTCAACCTCATTTCCTTGCTTTTCTTCCTTCTCACCCCTCGCAACAGCATGGAGTTTGCCTTTTGAAAATAGAGGAGTTTAGTTCTAATGTAACCTCGAACATACCGAAAGTATGATAACGAGGTTCACTTATTAATTTATTCAGAAGGTGAGGGGAGTGGGTGGCAGCTTAAAGAGTTTACTTCTCCTTTCTTTGAGTTCTTCTTGGTCTTACATGGCTGAAGCTGATTTCTTAATTGATCAGATGCTGTGTAATGCGAAAAAGTGGGAGATTCTCAGTTAATAAACGCTTCTTACAAGAAGCTTAGCCAAAGAGGCGGTGTCTGTCGTTCACTGGACATGATCGTTCACCGCTATGCCCTGAACCTTAGCGGTGGTTACGTGTCAGCCAGGTAATGCTCGTCAATATTACCATGCATCAGAAAATTTGACCTGGCTTTGAATCTTCGAAGCTTTCTGATAGCGTTCCAGATAGAAGCATACGGAGGACGGAGTAGAAGAAGAAAAAAATTTCGACATGCTCTAGGACCAGAAAATTTCGGCATCTACGATGAAAGATGAGCTTCCCTCTCCCTTCCCTCCTGCTTACCTCATCTAAGAGGAGAACGCTTCTAACGTTTTCGTAAGAAATATTTTGGCGTGGGCGTGTTTAAAGAAAACCGAAACCTGAGTTTCTTCTCGAAAAAGTTCGAGTTTCGTTTTTTTTTTCAGTTTTATCGCAGTGTGCACAACTGCTAAACTGACGAATTACGGAGTGGAAGAAAATTTTAAAGCTTTGATATTTGTTTGTCTTTTTTTTTCACCTTACGAACGAGTTCATCCATAAATAAGCTCATGTTGAACCCTCCGACACAAAACTGTTATAACGTTTATGACCAGTAAGCCTTGAGATCGAGGAAGAAAGCAAATGATCGAAACAAGTTTGAAGTAGTCAAATGGGCTCCAGCAGACAAAGAACACTAGAGAGCTTAAAACAAAAAAAGAAGCCTTAAACACTCAACGAATATTTATAGGCACTCAGTTTCCTTGGCGAAAAAATTTCATCGAACAACATACAGCCTTTTGCATTGAAAAAAAAAAAGATCCTAGCGAACCAACTAAAAATCAAAGCGTTTTATATAGGATAAAGTCAACAAAATTTAAAACGTTTGCTCGAAATGAATAACTCTTCAGCTATAGAAATCCCTGTGGCACACAAAACATCATAGCACTTCCTAAACAAATCCTTAGGAAAAGTTGATAAACAATGAACGACGCAATTGCTCACGAATAGAAGTGATCAAGATGCAGATGAAAGGTGCAAGTGGCTACGGCAGAAATATTGGAAGAGCAAAAAACCGATTACTTAGTAAACCTAAACGAGTTGCAATATTGTACAAATATTACTTTTGCACCAGAAATTCCACGAATAAAATTTCCACTTCATTCGCCGATTTCTGAATCAGCTCCAGACTTATGTTTTTGAAAAACGTTTCTGTGGAACCTTCCTCCTTGGTCGTCTTATTTTAACAATCGATGATTATCTCTGGTAAAAAATCGTCTCATATAAGACCTGTCAAGTTTCACATGGATCCGTGAACTGCTGGATAGGTTCCGCATAAAAACTAAAAAAGTACTTTCCGAACGATCACATACGACGTGGAGGAAGTTCTTATCTGCACAGCAGAATACCTCTCAACTCGAAACACTTTGTTACGGGCGGGAATTTTAACACGGTGAGGCGTTCATCTAATTCGCTAATTTCGAAAGCAAAGTGCCAATTACGAATGCCATTTTGAGTGTTGAATGAAATTCACAGTAGCTCAATACGCTGCAAACCCTCTGATTCATTTGCTATTGGCGTCTATGTTTCGGAAATTCTGTTTAAAATTTTCATAGTATTTTCTCGCAGTAGAAGTTTTCATTGCACATTTTGAAGTGACTACGGTTATATAATGCGCATGGTAAAGTATAATTTCATATCGGTGCGCAAATTGTTAGTGAATTCGATATGCGGTAAAATCGTTTCAAATCTATATTTGCAATATTTTTCTTTGATAGTGAATGGCTTAATAAGACAACTTTTTTTTTTCAGATACGATAGTGAGAGTACAATTACAACATACGACTGTAGCATGAGTAGCTAGTAGGAGATATACTGAGGTAGGAATCGAGAAGAACTATGCAGATGGTTGTTTTGAATAATCGCTGCGGAACCGCTGGAGACGCTTTTGAATAGTTCTATGACCTATCTACCTCTCACGTTCTGTTAAGTTTTAAAGAAACTCGAGAATTCATTCCACAATGTATGCTTCTCAAAAATCACAACATAAGCAGAATAAGTGCACGAAGAAAGCGCAATAACTCGATACGATTTGCCATTCAGAAAACGACTGTGTTCTATCCTTTGTCATCTAGATTACTGCGAAGTTTGCCAAATTGTCTAAGTCTCTTTTTTGAGATGTGCACTTTGATAATCGCTTTTCTATGTAATCCCACGCAGACTCTAATAAGACTACGCCAACTCCATATCATAAGAGGAGAAAAAAGCGGATTGGAAGAAACGATTTTTTGAATTCGTTATTGGTATATCCGCTCATCTGTATCACTTTGGCCTAGCTAAGCGAGTGCGACAGAGTTGTCCTTTCTCTTATTTCTTTTCCACTCCCTCCTCTTTCCTCCCCTGCCCTTCCTCCCCCTTCCAAGGTAAAAATTTGCATGACAAATTTTTGGGAAATTATTTCCGTCTTCGACTTTCATCAACGTGCTATGAAATAGAAATATTTGCTGATGACAGTCCTATCGAACACCTTTGTTTTTGCTGGACGGAGGAACACTTATGGGGTCTCAAATAGCAAGAGCATTTTTGCAACATTCAGTGCCGCAAAATTTTTTGCAGTCGAAGGCAGCACAAAGGATTGCACCCTTCTAATCAACTTGTGAAGCCCACTCATCTCCTATGCTACAACAGCGACCAAGTTCACGGAGAAGATCATTTCATAAGCGTCGCAGCCGAGCGAATTCAAACAGGTCTTCAGTATTAAAATCTTTTTGCAGGGATTTCTGGGCATTAGCATGAGCTTCGACGATAATGATTCTCGAGTGACTTACTCAAGAATTGCAAAAATCATACATATCATCCCCCCTCGCTTCAATCAAATGCATTTGCCCGCAATGATTATGGATGACTTTGGAGTCTCTAGAACAGCGTTCCATACGAACTGAGGAATTTCTTTAAAACTCTGTTTGAATCACATACTTTTGAAAATTTAGAATTATAAGAGTGCATAATCATATGGCATTTTGATTTCCGTATGTTGTTTCACGAATGATCCAAGCATGCGAAAAAAAAAACCACCAATCTCTCGCAATGTACCTATCAATTAAGCGAGAGATTAGAGAATAAGTTTTCTCACAACGATGCACCTTATGCAATTACTCTGGAAAAGCATCATAACAGTGGTTCAACTTTAGGTAGCAATTTATTGACAAATAAGGCAGTTTATTTTGGAACTGAAATAGCTACAATGGGCCTCGATATAGATGTTAACAAAAAAAAAAAGAATTGCAATCAATAAAAGCAATGAAATTATTGAACATTTCAGAATTGCGATCAATCACAAAAAAAAAAACGTCACACTTTGAACGGCTCTAATATATATTCTCTTGAGAATTAAAACTCCAATTATTTTAATTTGAGCATAATCAGTAAATCACTCTATACTTCCTACTATCATTTAAGAAATCGTCGTTCAAATGTTATCGCTCATTATTTCGAGATCTACGACAAAAGAAGAAATGAAAAATTCATTTTCAACGAAAACTACTGCGAAAAACTTTTTTCCTTAGCGAAAAAATGAAAGTGAAAAATTGCTACTGCTGCAAAGGGGAATCAATTAATGCTGAATATGCGAAGCATTTTACAATGTTTTACTTTCTGTTATCATTGCATTATATCACCACTATTAGTGAGCATCTGAGAATAATTTCCCACACTATAAAGCATTCTCGAATAGCTACAAAGAGAGGCGGAACGATAAATATGCATGCCACGTGTATTGATTTTCATCACCCAATCCTCCGTACATCAGCACGTACTCAGTGATTCCTATGTGATCGCAAAGATTGCTCAATTGAAAGCGTTCAGCTCAAGAAGAGATCTACACGCGGCGCAGCATTGCTAAATAACACAGTGTTTACACAAGCATAACAGTAACAAAATAATAGATAAAATTGAAATGATTCTTTATAGTTATTATCAGTACGGACCGAAGTTTGTTATGAGATGAAAATGTGGACGGAAAATTGCGACACGAGGTATTTACCTTCAGACCAGAAATTCTCACCTTTATAAGTTCATCAACTAGCACCAGACATCATATGAGCGAATCTTGACGCCCTCTAACTGCAAAAATGTTATTTGCGAAAAGGATGAAATTTTAACTTTGATACGCTATCTACGTCGAACCCCAAGTGGCCAGCCTTTTGTTGCAATCGCAATTTAAAGACAAAGGCTGCCTAAGCGCAAGGGAGAGAAATTATGAGGGTTAATGAACACGAAAACTGGGTATGTCTATGTTGTCATTTCGTTGTTAAGTGTAATACATGCCGGAGAATGCGTTTATGTTGATATCAAAAGACGAATAATAAGCATGTGAGAGATAATAAACGAAAGCATTCTTTTCAGAGGTTTGTCTGTGAGACCAAACGCTCAGTGCGGATCCTTTTATTTTAATGAAACCTTTTACTTAGCAATGATGCTGAAACCGATCTTATCGCCTATCGTGTATGGACTGCTATTCGACTTAAAAATGTGCAGCATATCTCGAAATTCCACCCGATGTATGCATCTTTTGCAATTTCAGGCGAATGGAAGAGCGATAAAATCTTTTCCACATGATTCTTTTTGCTTCCTCGTAAAGACCTCCAGTTTTCAAAGTACCATCTGTTGGAAACTTTATTCCGCCATAAATACACCTTTCACACCGAAGTCAATCAAGCCGTTGAGAATGCCCTTTCTCCAACATGTCACATTCAGGTAGCACTACCTGCCAACTGCTGACTTGATATATAAGTGCATGAGGTCCTAAATGTAGATTTTTTTGTCTTGAACTATTCGAATTTCGCTATATCTCTTTCTGAGTAGGTTAGTCCATAGCTCAATCGGAAAAATACAAAAGCCGAGGCTAGAGAAAATCTAGGCTATATGGAACACACACTTGCTGTATGATGCTGAACTAAGCAGTAGCGATGATATTATCTATCGATGTTGCAGTGTTGGGTGTAACGTTACTCCACGCACGCAAATCCTGTTTTCTGGGCGACTTAATAAGCGCATGAAAGCGTTTTTTATTTTTATTTTTATGTATTTTTATCTTCGAATGTCTTGCTTGTGTTTACCGTTTTAAAAATAGAATAATCGGGCTTATAGCTATGAAAGCAAATAACTAGGCTTCATCACACGATAAATTCCGTTTCTTTGCGAACGACAAATGGACGATGTTTCTTTAGGGCGTCCAATTAAACAATCCCTTGTTTTAAAATATAAATCTATCCTAAAATAAACCATTTTATGTTACTGAGCAAGATATTTTTCTCTTCAAACTATATTTCACTCAAAATGTAACATTTTGTTCGATGAAGTGCTGCCTTTATCGAGCATAATAACAATTCATTAAAGCAAAGTAGTGATAAAAAATTTTCGAAAATATGAAGTCAAATTTATCCGACAAAAGAAAAAATTATTCGACAATAGAAATGCTTCGCTTCAGGTGAAAACTTCTGGAAAGGAGATTTATTTAACCCATCAAAAAAAACTTTCGTTCTAAGCTTAAAATTATGGATTTAACGAACTACAAATGTGAATGCGATTGTGAAGCAAGCAGAAGATCGGTTGAAAGCAAATCACAACGTCACAGGGCGCATACTTCGCATTTGCTTACTGCTTTATGACGCTTTACTTTGGACTACTAGGAGGAAAATTCGGGCCTTGTCCATATATCATTACAATCTTAGCCAAAATTGCCTACGTGCAGCTGAATAAACTGGATAGAAAAGGTTGGTTCTCAAAAACGTCTTACCTTAGTTAACGTCACTGAATGCTTTTGATTAAAAATTTGAATTATTAGATGTCATTTGCTACAATCCAGGCAAATCTGTACCCGGAGAAATTTCAATTTAATATGCGCTCAAATGAGAAATTAAAAAACTTGAACTGAAATAAGAACCTACTTTTAGTTGTCGCTTTTAATCATTTTTGCTATACTTTCCGCTACCTACAAATAACGTTCTGTTCTTTTACTCACCCTTATGTCACGTAAGAAGAGTGGCTGGAATGCCTTTACAATTTTTGTTTCGTAGAGGTAATTTTTTATCTTTGAAAACGATATCATTCTTCGAAAGGCTAGGTTAAAGGCTCCTAACATCTTATCGAACAAATAGCTTACTATTATCTGGATACACACTGGCTGTTTCTTATATACGGTCTCTGCTCGATGCAAGAGGTTTATGCGCAAGTAGTGATAATATAATTGAGCGACTTCGACTCGAGCATTGATATGTTCGCTGTATGGCAGTTAAAGAAAGTCTTGAGGAGCTGACTTAGGGGCTGATAAAAGCTACGGCTTTTTCATTGCCGAGATTAATATTCGATGCATCCCTTCCCTCTTCCGCCCTCACGCCACAACGGGATTACTTTCGAAATGCCACTTTTCAACTTATCTATTAATGCTGAAAGCATCTCTTATTTGATGGTTTTTCTTTTGCGGTATTTGTTGCATGATTCCAACATTATCTTTTCAGCTATGCATAAGTGACTTTGGAATATTTGAAAAGCGGAAAAGCTGTGAATGAGCTAAAAAGCCTGCTGATAAATAAGAATTTCAAAACCGTGTTTGCAAAGTCGTCAATAAGTTGTTGCTTCTTAAAGCTTCCAAAGCGCGAAAATTAATAACGAGAAAGCTGAGGTGGATGTTGCCAAAGATGGGACAAAGACATATGTCATACATAAAACGGTTATACATGATTTTACGAGCAGTCAAAAAGACGTTGGCAGTACGGCATTCAAGCAAAAGCTATGGCTTTTTCAATACCTAAATTAACATTCGTAGCATTAGTGAGTATGAGCAACGAGTAAAGATGAGTATTTATAAAGTGAATATCGAATAACTTTGATATTAGTTACATATGACTCTGTTACATATGATCAGTTACGTATGATGTTACATATGTTCGTGACCTTGCCATGATTTACATATGACTCTGAAACGAAATGAATTCCTAATATAAGAGGAAACTTTATTCTGGAATCCTAAGGCGCCATAATGGACGCAAGTGAACGGAATGAGGTGAGATGCAAGGACAAGTTCGTTCCCGAAGTGAGAAGAGGAAACCCTGTCCTTGACGTTCTATGTCTGGTTAAGTTAGGTATGTATAGCTGAATTTGATGCTGGTTCCATTCGTCGTTTAAGTGTCATCTGGGTTTAGACATTAGTTATAGATAACTCGAGCATTAGTTGTAGCTTACTTTACTACGTGCTGAGGGTTGTTAAACCTCAGACCATGTATGACTCGCAAAGGAATTTCTCAGGTATCATCGAGCTGAGAATACCATTTCATAAAACGACTTTGTTCACTGCAAACTGCTGTTTTAATAAGCTTTTCTAAATGCTGAATCAGCGAAGGAACAGTGTAAATGAGCACACAAAACAATGTGGTCTGTGCGAACAACCGTTGGTGGTAGTCCGACAATACACAGGTGCTACTTAATCGATTGTAATAGCGCTGTTGGTGCTTATCAAACTATGGGCACTGTTTGCCAGCAATGAGTACGGTGCTATGATAACGATACAAATGCGTTCGGTTGATCAGTCTATGTGCTTTAGAAATTCAAGTCATTACTTGTTCATTAGAACGGTTTGAAATTATTACGAACACATGTTAATTACGCCATCAACATGGACAGAATCTAAATTATGTCCCTGAGGTATAACTCCACAGATCTCCCAAAAAGGGGGCACCAAATTCACTCACTCATCACTCACTCTCTCTCTCTCTCTCTCTCTCTCTATATATATATATATATATATATATATATATATATATATATATATATATATATATATATATATATATATATATATATATATATATATATATATATATATATATATATATATATATATATATATATATATATATATATATATATATATATATATATATATATATATATATATATATATAGCACCGAGTTCGCAATTTATTCTCCTCCAATTTTCAACGCTTTCGGGTTTGAGTGGAATTAAGACAGCATTAGTCGATTTATTACAAGCGCAACTTAAGCGAAATGAGCAGTGCATGGCGGATTCATGATCTGTACCTACAAACACATTCATCTGAAAAGAAGTACCACACTGCAATTAAAAGTCCCATGTTACTGATCACTTGCAAGTATTTCCTAGTGACATGGAAATGTGACATGAAAAACGAAGTAGTGCTTCGTTACTCGTAAAGGTTGTCTAACCGTTCTGAAGTACTCACTAAAAAGTGGGGACATTGCTCAGTTTAAAGGTAAGATCCGACGAAGAATTCAAACTTCAACAACTGATGAACTAAAGAGGGCAACGTTAAACCTCTTACAAGTATACAATATTTTTATCGCGAAAACTTTTGAAACTATGAACGCGCATAATCACATATTTGTAAGAATGAAGTGCAAAAGTATAAATGACGTAGAAAATAAACAGAAAGTACGAATTGTTGTTATAGTTTGGAGCATATAAACAAATAAAACCAATACTGCCATCTATATAGCCGCAAATCTCTTCCAAGCAGACAACAGAAATAGATGAAAATGTCGTTAGCAGTACTATGCAAATACGTCAAAAAAAAAAACAGAAACAACCACGCTGCTCGATGAACTTCATCGTTTAAGCGCCACCTTATGCGAATGGACGGCTTAAGTGTGAATGTATGCCGACGAATTGATGATGGGGGGCCCCACATTTAGAGCAACCACGAAGCTTATTGATAGCAGCTGTGTGAGGCTGTGCGCTCACTGCTTTCCACGTAAACAAGAGGCGTGCGTGCTCAATTTGTTTGTAGCATCCCCATTGCCGAGGAAATCTATTCGGAGACTGAGCTAAGTGTTCTGATATCCAATTCACACTCCGAGGTGTCCACATGAAATGTATCTATTTTTTTACCTTTAGTACTTGAAGCTTCGAGCACCTTCTCCCGCTTGTCAATAGCCATTCCTTCCAATCTCTATGCCGAATATCCTCCATTATTATAAAACTAAACCAAAAGTTAGTTATCATAAGGTGTCGAAGAAAGAGCACTTATTGAATTGGCCGAAAGTCCACATAAATCCGGAAGTACCTAATCGCTGATCAAAGCACTCTGCTTAGATATACGTCTATCGAATACTGAAATGTGATTTAACGCGGCTCATTTTACACATATAATCACTATGAGAATTGAGGTAGTAGCGAAGAGCAACTCCAGCAAATTGAATGTGTGCATTATAACGGCTAGAGAAGATAAATAAAGCAGGAAATAATTTTTTCTTTTATTAAACAAATATACTGTTGCAATGGAAATTAGTCAATTTTTGGAGATTTAAGAAAAAGTATCTTTTAATTCGTTGACCTATTATTCGACTCAGGTTAGCATCAAAGGTAAGCTAAGAAATAAACAGAATCAGACAATACGCTCAGCGAGAAGAAAGTAACAAATGTTTATACACGGTTAACGTGTATGTGTTAACAGGGACATTCACAAACGCGAGTGATTGCCAATGAAAGCGTCGAGATAGCTTATTGGCAGAGCACTTGCGCCTTCGTCCCCGTCTGCGAATAAGGTCTTCATTGCTCCTCAAAAACATCCATAATTAATAAACGCCGAAAAATGAACAAAAATTTGGAGAGTAATCAACAATGTCGGTTAGGTAGTGTAAGCGCCATACAATTGCGAGACAATGAATTTGTAGCAAAGTATTGCTGTGTAAAGTGAGCACGCTGACACACGATACGAGCGCATAACAGTAACAGTCTGCTTAAGGTGTAGAGCAACTGCTTTATGACGACTCCTCGATGCCCTACGCCCAAGAACTTTGCTGCTTTGATGAGCGAAGAAGAACAAAACAACGATCACCTTGCGTGAAGTTGACTGGGTGATGCAGATGCGATTTTTGATCGAGATAAAATTAACAGACAAACCGCTTCATTGAGAGAAATCCAACAGACTGCTCGGGAAATAGAAGTATGAATGAGTCTATCATCGATTACTTGGCACAGCAAGTGCCATGACTTTGTCGAATGGCCAAGCACTGCTGCATGACCAAACACTTCACTTTCCTCCATCCTCCACCCTCTCCCTCCACTTTAATCTAACCCCTTCACTATAGACCACTGGCAAGCACTCTGGCTATCATATAGTTTCACATATAGATGAACGAGAACGAAAAAAAAAACAATATTCAGCGCATTGCCACACATGAGAGTACTGCTCGGAGTTATGCACTGCAAGCTAGCACTACTGTGGCGACTGTTGATAACAGCAAAACGGGGGCGCGTGACCAATTCAATTTTATGTGATCCGCAAACATGCGCTGAAAGATACAAAGTAACTTAAAGACAACATACTGATATTTTAAAATAAAACGATACAAAATCGAATTGCGAATCACTTTATAATATTAGCTGAAAAATTCCTTCAGCAATAATGACATTTGATTAAGAATAATAAATTGGCGGTTTAGCATTAGCAATAAGCTGGGACGAAGTGAACGACCAAGTCAAAAATGTGTATGGCAGAAATTGCAAATTGGAATATTCCTGTTCATTCATATTCAGCGATGTTTTTTTTTTTAAAGCAAATGTTTCATTTGCATAAATAATATTGGAGAAAATTGAGAAACGTTCAGTGTCTGTGTTCCTCATTTTCAGAAACGTTCAGTCGATGTTCCACTCAGCTAGCTGATCTCTTTCGTTCATCGAATAATGAAGGCTTGTTATGCTATTAGTGACAAATCAATTTCTATAAGTGACCTCAATAAACAGAAAAGCAACGGGCGCTTTCGTCGAAAACTTGTTTGTGGCCTCCGCTTGCGGTTTCACTAATATGACAACATCTAAGACCACTATAACCTCCAAGTTGAAGCATGTAGAGTAAATGCTAATGCCAAATTCACTTTAATGAAACATGAAAAGGACTAAATTAGTGAGTGCATTACAGAAGTCAACAACACTCAACCTTCTCATCGTTCGGCGTCTAAAAGCCATCTTACTCGCAAAATATCGAAATGTGGAAACCTAGATCTATAAGTAAAAAACAATTATAATGCGCTATTTTAGAAATAAACAAAATGAAAGGAAAAGGTGGCATGCAGTGATATTTTTTTTAATGAAAAATGTATGTTTTTGCAGTGTATTGAATTATGATAAAATAGTCTCAGAGAAACTGGGAGCTATTTTCATAGTACCACAATTAATTTCAAAATTAACATAGAATTCGATCAACGAGATTTCTTTAAACGAAAAGAAAAGTCAACGTTTCGATCGTTGACCCCTTTCACTCTTGGTGCACTCAATTTTAGGACTCGGCCACCCAAACTTTCACTTCTGATCGCCCGCTGAGCATTGCCATCTTCCCGCACTCACACCGATCACACTAGCTCTACGGATTTGAAACTCGGAGAAGAGCTATAGATTTAGATTTCAAACGCACGGTAGAATTCAGTGTTCTGGTATCTTGGGTGTAAGAATGAAATGATATTGAAGACGAAAAGGCAGAAACTAGCAAAAGAACTCCAACGTGCAAGAAGATATGCATACTTCTTATATTATATTGAACCATATCATAGTGAGCAATATTTGTGCCAAAATGAACATATTAACAGTACTGTATACTAGAGTGGTTTCACATTTTTCGAACTTGCTCAACAGCCGAGTATATTTACATCACATAAAAAGATTAATTACATCATAACAAGTGGGATAACTTAGCAAAACGATCAAGATAGTACGACGTTTTGGAAACTTCGTCGATCAAATCAAACTTCATTGCCGCATGCCGAAACAGCGACATTAACTAATACCAAAATTTGCATGAAAACGTGTAGCTTAACAAATAATCGCGCTGCTAAAAATTTGCATATGCAAATTCATCGCTTTCAAATCTTCATCATCACCTTCCCTCTACGTGGAAGAGGGTCGAGCGAAAATCAATTTCGAGCGATTTTGTGGTGCATATTAGACAATAATTTCCATCACCTTATCTTTTATAGTCTATGAGATGAGACTGTGGAATGAGCACATCTTACGATGTGTTTTTTTTCTTCAGAAATTCCTAAAAAACATTATGAGATTGTGAGTGCATAAAAATACTCTTTCACTAAAAAAAAAGATTGCGTAAAGGGCACAGAAATTAACGACATCACTTACAACACGCAGTCATAAGGGTAACCGCAGCATACAGTTGATAATATCAAGTTAACGACTGCTCTGTCGTTTATGTGTGCGAAAGTGAAATAGATATTTCGAGCCTGGCACTGAATAAACGAAAGTCAAGCTAGCCAGAACAGCTCTTGCATCTGAAAAAACTCAAAAACACTGAATTCAGTAGTTTGCTTATCTAGTGAAAAGTATAACTCAAGAGAGGATGAGTTCAGCAGTTCGCACGTAGACGTACTGGAAGATCGTTTGAAATTGGAATCAACAGCACAAGAATATTCACTCATCAAGAAAGAATCAACATGAGGTAGTCTGAATTATTTTTGCAACGCCTTCAATCTTGAGACATCATTGGTTATGTCTACTGTATTTCCGCAGGCAAAACTGCGCAAAATATTCAAACTTGCTTGTTCATTTTCGACGTGTTAAGAGGACTCGTACGTATGTTATCCGATCAACGTTAACTTTGCATTAGGCGTTAAACTATAAAATGAAAATGCTCGCAAAGAAAAGCTGCCACCAACAACGATGGTGGCGTATAATTTACTTCAACGATACTTCATTCATTACTTAAGTATTTCCCAGAAAAGATCGAAGGCGAGTAGATTCTGTGCAACTAAATCCACCGATAAACTCAGTTTGCTTTGTCGGATATATAACGCTACACAACCGCTACCAATACGTTTATCGGCAAACCTCTCCAACGTTTTCGGCCAACATTTTCAATGCCACAGAAAATTTGCCTATTCTAACGTATTATAAACCGACCGATTCTTATAGTGATATCAATTTGATCTCAACCTCAGTCCTAACTAAAGTAATTCCCTAGCAATCGCTTTCAACAATTCATTCTTCTGCTCCACTCTTGCTGTTGTTTTAAATGCATAAGGCATTCAAAAGTTGTCATCTGAGGGAAGAATTCCATAATTGCTTGCCTTTCTATGCGTTTTTGCGAATGGATATCTGCAAAGCGTCTGTGACTTTGTGAGAGTTATGAAGTTTGCTTTGTGAGAGTTACAAAGTTTGGTGGATGCTCGAGATCCTCCTTTCCATATTCGAAGTCAAACCGCAGACTTCAAGGAAAGGTATGGAAGAGTTGCATATTGCCGACCGGCTTGCATTTAACTCCGGTCCCAAACATGAAAAACAAGTCTTTTATAGGCAGCCTATGTAAACGACCGATTCAGTGAAAAAAAAAAAGTGAGCGCGTTACTGCATATGTTTTATTTATTTGCGGACAAGCTATGATGCCGGTGGGTCCGCAAGCCGAACTGCAATAGCGCATGTCACATTGTATCTCTTGCGGCCAACTTTTCTCCTTTTTCTTCAACGTTATTAAAGTTTCTAGCGACATATAATGCAACAAGTTATTATATTTTATCCAATACATGCTTTGCTTCGAAAAAAATCACCTAAGCAGCTAAGGGAATAAAAGAAAAGATTTCAGACGAAGAATTTACTCTGCAAAAATAGCGAACCAAAGGTTGGAAGAATTCGTGACTAAGGTACGAGAGGAATTCGCATAGGTCGCCGACGTCGCAAAAACCGATCACGAGAGTCACTTCAGTGAACATCTCGACGGCTCACAAATGGTTCATTTGAATAAGTTTTTCGATGTGTCGCCAACAGGTGACCTTGTCTCTGCAACGACGAATGCAATAACATCACACAACTGTCATCATTACCAGTCAAAACTATTCATTATTCGTTAGCCGAAAACAACGCAAGCTTTTTGCTATTTCTACCCGATACCGCAACTCTGTGAACGGATTTTTGCAAGCGCTTTCAATTTCGCGAAAGTTCGTGTAAACGCGTGCGCTAAGCTTGTCACGTTCTCACATCGGCAGTAAGCATCGTTTACGGCGTAATTGCCCAATGGCGGAAATCTCTCAGCGAATGCCCATATATTCGGGTAAGTATCATAAGAGCTCCCCACATAAATAGCATATCATGCGATCAAAATAGCAGCGCTTGACGAGAATGCTTAATGCCAGACAAAATGGAGGCAAAATCTGACGAAAATAAGCGGCATGACGAGTCGCGCTCCAATTACATTTGAATTCATGGTGGGGTTGGACGGGACGAATCGGGAGTGCAGCGGTGCACAACCAGTTCTGGGTGCACTTCTCGCATATCTAATTTTCACCGCGAAATTCTTTTGCCTACTTGCAGACACCCATTTGGCGGCGATTGCTCTCCCAAATGCAGCGCCACACAAAACAACTTCACAAGCACGTGCCACAGTCGATCGGAACACCTCCAATCGAATGAAGCCAGCTGACTGAATGCAAAAGGAAGCGAAATTCGTTCATCTCGAAGTCCATTTTTCATTCTCATCATCACTTACATGTGTAAATTAAATTCAGCTTGAAATTATAACGATAACCGACGAAAACTTCTTTCAGACGATTAGATCAAATGCGGTATTTCGCAACCACAATTTACTTGAGAGCGGATGCATTTGAAAAAAAAAAAACTTAAAGGCAGCTAAAAACCAAAAAATAGCCACCGAGCGACACTTTAGTTTCCCTTTTCAGAGAAATTTGTGTTAAAATACATAATTGCAAGCATGGCGTGTGGAGTTGTTTGGTGGACACAGTTACATTTTATTTAGCTTTATTCCAAAATGGGGACGATTGGATGGAGCTAACTAAGGACAGTTAGCGAGGATGCAACCGAAGTAAAGAAACGGTAGTTTTCTGTCGTAGCCGAATGAAGTATTATCATACCGTAGCAGAATATAAGATAAAACGCTCGTTGGAAGATCAGGCTGAATGGGAAATCGTGGAGAAGAAAGTTTTGAGTGGAAAAGCGATTTTATCTTAACAGTTTCTTCGGGATGAAATGTACGACTTTGGTCTGGCTAAAAAACCATACGCATGGCTAAAATTAGGGCAAGACATCGTCCAAATAATGGGCCATCTCAACCAACTCTAAACGCAACTCAACAACTCAAAAATCATGAAAATGGATATGAAATAATCATGCTATTCAAAAAAAAACCATCCTGAAAAGCATTTTGGAACCTGAAGGGAAAAAACACGGAAAAAACAAAGGGAGGAAGCTTGACTTCATAATGTCCGAACAATTTAACGATTCAAAAACGCTTTTGCATTCTCTTAAAATCGTGTTCCACCACTCTCCACCACATCTGAGCAATTATATACGTCAGCAATTTAACAATATCATCATTTCGAAAACAAGAAAATTTCTTCTCATCGCGATGACTGAAAACTAAAAGAAATTCCGTTTGCAAAATTCTCCAAAAAAAAAAAAAAAATTACGCAGTTAAGTTTTGAAAATATTGCCTTTATATTCGCCAAATATTTGAAGAAATTTGAGCCGTTTCGCGACCGCTGAATTCAAAAGTAGAAGCAATGATTTCGAAGTGGTTCAGATTCATGAGATACTAGATGTCTTCCCTTAACTGATATCTTGTTGAGCCGTGCGTTTGCAACCACAATCTACGAGAGCATTTCAGAAGGTGATCTACGGAAATACTCGTTTTCACTCTACAAGCATTTTAAAATATCTTGCATTCCTGTATAAGTGATGAGCTAAGTACCGTTTAGCATTCACTTGGCACTTGATAGTTCAGCAGTTCCAATGCTCCTCTAGCAAGTTCGTGTTGCCAATTATGAATTTCTGTTTCTTATCCGTGTAGGATATATTGAATGAATGTAGATAGTGTAAATAGAGATTTCCTTCCAAATAAATATGTGCTTCTTAATAGACAGCTGCTTAAATTTAAAAAAAAAAAAAAAATGTATTTTGCTACATTTGTGGTGAATTCGCTTTAAAGAAACAAGGAAAAAAGCATTAGTGATTTGTGAAGGAAGTTAATTTTGAGTATTATGTGGTGGCGATTAGAAACTACGACAAGTTTCAGCTTCCCATAAAATCTCCGACAGCTGTAAAGAATGCTCGCGACAATTTCGATGAATGTAGAAAGGAAAAGCGTTATGTTTGGTGTGCCTTTGATGTGGACAGCGAGCAAAAAAAAAAATCACCATGACGATCATTATTTTGGTGCGATGAGTGTGAGAGTTTTCATTCAGTATAAGGAACAAGTGAGAATATCCTATGTGGAATTAACAAGACAATTCTTACCACACAGTGAAGACATTCTCATATTCGTACTTACGACACTGCCTAAGCATTTGTTATCAGATGGTGAAAAAAATCTGAACCTAGGACAACTAGTAGCAGTATAAATTGATATGGAGGAAATATTTCGACACCTCAACAGTTCCTCCAAAGCAGAATACAGTGAACTGATACAGGATCTCACTCTGCCAAAGAAAGTATCTATTTTAAGCATGCGCACTAAAAAAAAAAGAACTAAGAAGCTAAAATAATAGCTTGTCGGACAAAAAAGAGGGAATTTCCTCCTTATTTTAACTGCGGCAAGGAACTTGTATACTGCAATTCGTGGATTTATAGCGGCGCCGAAAGGATATCTAGTAGTAGTACGTATTCGACCTCTATTTTGAGATTTTATAAATCTGTTCCCCATTCATAATCAGCAATTCTGGTGTTAATTCAACTGTGCTGTTCAGCGGCCCGAACAGCAACTGGTGTGAATGGGGGTAGCTTCTTGTTTTTTGTTAGCATTTTTAATTAGGATAGATATATAATTAGGAAAAAATAATAACTAGAAAAAAAAAGTTCTGGTGAAGTTCAGCGGACTTTTTAACGACACTGGAGATCTTTAGTACACGCGGTTGACGGAGTGCTGATATTAGCAGCATAATGGTCGAGCAAAGGAGTTATATAGCACGCGGTATGACAGTCCGTATATCACTGTGATCAGCGGTGCACAATTGTAAGGAGCAAAATAGTGACTGCGAACTGATTTACACACACTTAATGACTTAACGAAGATTGTGTGTCGATAGGAATATAGAAGAAGCATTGTAATGCCGGCATTCAGAGTTAACTTGTTTTGCAGGGCTTTGCGGGAGTCGATTTGGTGCCGACGTGGGGTTTCGACACTGAGCGGAAGAAGCACTGTAAGGTCGACATTCGGAGTCGACGTATCTGTGGGACTACTGAAGGCGAGATGTGACGCCAACATTCACAATGGGCTCATATATTCGCTTTCAAATTCTGATGGTCGTTCGGGGATTTGAAACACGACGCTAAGAGGCTTCCATTTAAAAATTCTTCCTCACACAAATTGAATCATTCGTATCATCTGGCAAAGAAACTGTTCAGCAGACTTCGCGCCGCCCACTATTTTGGTAAAATTTTAATTGCTGATACCCATGTCGGGCTTGCTTCTGGATTGCGGGTTCTGATAATTTCACCTGGTGTCATTTGTGTTTTCCGCGAAGTGCTGAGAGGACTGCGCCGCGGAATTCCCATAGAAAAAAGACGCAAGACATGCTTCGCATCAGGGAATAGCCTTTGCAATCTTTTTTAGCCTTCTAAGTATATGTTGTTGAAACTTAGCTACGTTTTTATCATTACTATCATCAGTGCATTGGCGGACATGGATGGCTAAACGATACGGAAATATTGTGCACTTTTGGAGAATTCATTGTGCTCAGGTTCATACTTGGCCGTTAGTGAAATTTGAGATATGAGACGATAGAGAAGCAAGTTGTCCTTGATTCTTTACACAGCATGATGTTGATTATTCTGAAGGTTTTTTTTTTTTGCAGATTTCCGAAATGGTCTCTTCCGCACCCTCTAGCGAAATGAGCAGTAGAGACGCCAAGTAACAACTCGCGAAGGCTGCCAGTTGTTCCACATGATGGCCTTGCAAAGGCTTTCAACATGTCGACGAAGGACTTCAGCAGCCTTGTTGTGTTGTTCGTCTTTGTGAGATTTCCTGAGGATAATTAAGTAACGTTTTTGTATTCAAGGCTGGTGCGAGATGGCAAGGCAGTCGCAGTCTAGTGGATTCTAGAAGGTCGCTTCAAGCTGTCTGCAAATCCCTCTTTAATAATCGACAGTTCCCAAAATTCATTGAAAAATATGTGGCGCATTGTATTTCATTCCTTTTTATGTGAGTACCAATCTTCTTTAGCCTTCAACATTCACCATTTCCCAGCGTTCGGAGCATAACTAAAAAAAAATTTTCATTCACTGGTTGTGGACTGCCTCGGACCACTTTGTTATGTGTAACCAATGTTATCTGTTGCAACTGTGATATATTATATTGCAAGTTACAAACTTTGCATTGCACATACACGCTTTTGTAATCCATTTGTGCTTTAAATATCCGCCGCTACTTAAAGCACAAACGCTGTTGTTCTCATTGTCGTTTATAGCTTGTAATGTATAGATAAATCCACCTTCTACCCCTTCAGCTCCCATTTCCATCTGTGTTTGTTTTAGCCGAAGTGAACTTCTGACACATTTAATTTTCAGTTCTACATGAATCCTGATTCAAAGTCATTTCTGTTTGTTGTTCCATCGTTGTATTTGATGCTTATTCGCCTATTGCAATTGTTTCTCCTCAACAATCCATGGTGCGCAGTTTTGATGCGCAATGTTTTCATTATTACTGCTCCGACCATGGCACTATTACCTTTGCCTCTTATAGTTACCATTGATATTTTGGGAATGGTAGAATGATAAATGGGGCTACCTATCACTCGGGTATTCAATTGGTTCACATTTGTTTATGTTTTAAATGAGCGGGCCGCCATTTAAAACGCGACTTCTATGCTCGCTTTGAGGATCGCTATGAATATTTCGAGTGTATAAATTTCATTCTTTGTATTCGAGTGATCCTGAGTTTTTCGGCAAATTTCCCCATTGCGTTATCGTCTCTCATATGCCCCAATCGCTTAGTTCCGCATATATGCTTCCTTGGCGTTAATAGTTGCGAGAGAAATCTACAATGCTGGCTTCTTTCCGAACTCTTGAAATTCTTTTATCTGATGACATTGTATCCTTTATCTAGAGCGCTGCAATTCTCTTCTATGATTATTACTTACGATCTTCTGTATAATATAGATTACATTGATCGATCAGCATCCCTGCAATATGGCTTTTAATTCGTATTTGTTTAGCACTCAGAGCTAATTACATTTTAAACGACCGCCGCCATTTAAATTGCACGTGTTGTGTTTTGTAGTTTTGCATTTGAGACGATGTTTGTAAATTTTCGACTATCGGAATGAATTAATGTGGATTGTTTATTGTATTTTTGGATACTCGAAAGACATTTTTGACGTTGCAATATTCTATCGTTGGTTGTTTTACTCTTTGTTTTTTCATCGACTATATGCTGTTGTTTTTCTACGAGTAAAATAGATTCATAAGGGTTTTTCATCAGCATAGCACTCATAAAGGCGTTTAATGGGTTTCTCAAGAGGAAATAATTTTGCAAGGTTTTTTTAAGAAAGAGAGTGATTTTTGCGTTCATTGGCACCTCTAAAGCGAATAACATCCTCTTCCCTCTCTAATTTCTTTTTTCTAAGTTTCGTGAAGGAGATTTCGTCACGATGAGAAATGTGCAGTATTCATTTGTTGCCAACTATGCACATTGTTACTTCTCGTCAGAGCTGCTAAACCGATCATTCGTTTATTAATTTCAAAGATTTTTTCATTCAGTGGCAATAAAAATTCAAACATCGTCTTCGGATACGAAATTTTTTATTTGCCTTTAAACAAGAAACCCGATCGCTGTATTTTGAACAGATCAAGAACATTTCATGGAAAGGAAGTGAACATCAGGCAACTGATTGCAGACCAACGTTCGACAATTGTTGCAACGTTGACGCTCTTTGAGAAAGAGCGAAACGATTTGCATATATCTACGTGCATATGGCTGCATAATTATCTCTATCTATCTCACAGTCTTGACTTCTAAAAGAGCGTAGGCATCTCTGAAGAATATTTGGAGCAATATCGGCCTAGAATTAATCAAAGTTTTCAAAATTGATCATCATTAGAGCAATTTGAGGGGTAAAATTTTCGCTTTTCATGAAAAACGAAAATCAATTTTTATCTGCCGTGTTAATGCGACAGCAAAATTCGCGCATATAGAGGCCTGAAATATATGACGATAAGAAGTAACAACATCTGAAGTGTACAACAGCATGAATAGCTAATATTTGAGTTTCTCAACAACGGTGTCATAACGATCAAGAAAAATAGTACCAGTGCTCCAATTGATACGAAATTTTATGCGTTGTCGTAATTTGGCATTCCTGAGCGAATAAATTTTAAAAAAAGGTGTAAATTTCTGATGTTAGTATGGTTTCTGTGACCAACTACATGAATGCGTGGCGCAAAATGGAGGTGACGCTAGCACTTCGTACTTTTATGCGGGTATGAGCGCGCATCTCGATTCGCTGTTCGTAGCGAGTGTCCCCAACTTCTGTTCCCGCAATTATGCCTGAATACACTCCCAATGAAACAAACTCGGATGCACCCAGAAATGCAGGTGCTAAACCTTTTGTTCGAATCATTTGAGCAATACGGTATAATAATATTAAAGAATGCACAAGCTCGCTTCTTGGCAAAATTCCAAACAATATAAACTGTATAATGGACATCGTGGCAAAACCGTTCGATAATATGGAACTCTTGCAGCTTAATAACCCAAATCAAAGAAAAAAAATTACTGACTCGAATTTCCGAGATTTTGCTTCGAAATCTTCGGTGTTTCGAGATTTGTTAACTGTGAAAACTCGGGAATTAGGACATCGAATCCCTCCCTGATGGTTCAGTTTTCTATGGGCCAACAGAACTGAAGCATTTTTTGACACATGTAGTTACATCTACCTGCTTTCACGACCGGTAGGATGACTTGAAAGTTCACAGAGGAAGCCACTTATACTAAGTTACACTCATTTAATCTCGCAGCTCCAGCTTTAATGGTCCCTCAAGTTGAAACTGCACAGGTGCAATGCTTCTAACGAAGAGTTGGACACAGGTGCATACTGGTTTAGACCTGGCGTTTTGGCGGAAGTGTCGAATCGCTCCCGCCTCAGCTCACAACTATGTCCTGTATCCAGACCTAATGGAACGGTTACCTCACACCTACTTCGGCCATGCCCAACTCTAATGGCAAACTTCTGCGAACATCCCCAGAAACTGTGCAATACACGAAGATCAAAATGCCAGTGGGGCTCCAATTTGAGCACGTAGCCTGACCTGAATTTCGACATGCTAACCCTACTGACGGAAGTTTAGACGTGATGGGAAAAAATGGGACAACAAGCGGCCAAAATCAAAGGCAAAACTTCCTCCCGCCGAAATACAACGGCCAAGTAAACAGAACAATAGTTCAGATTGTCAATTGACTCGCCTTGCTCCCAAACAACTATATAGAAATCTTTTCCACATGTATTTGGGAAAACATGTGGGAGTGATCTTTGGAACAGGATTTGCAGCTCTTCCGATACATTTCCTCACTCATTTGGATATGATACTTGACTGAAAAGCTACCTGAAGTTCCTTACTACCTTCCCTCATTTGATTTTGGCATTCCTCTTTCTTCAAGAAGAAAAAAAGAAACTGTGCTAGGACGTTCGCATGGAAAGAATAGAAAACACCTACCAAGACTCAGGTATGAGAAAGGGGAGACGCATTTAGGTAGGAATAATATTATTGAGATAGTTTTGTAATGCAAGGCGAAACGACTTGACAACTAGCGTACTGAGGTGATTCTGATCGGAAACGATCTTCTGACTTCTCGCCGGAGTCCACCATCGAAACAATTCATCGATGTCTCTCTCTCCGCCTGCTTTGTTGAATTTTCTACTACCACCTTTCATCAAGTGTCCTCCACATATGCTGGCAATAACACTTTCCAATCCAAAGGTGACAGTGTCAATCACACATATATCGGAAATATATTCACTTTTAAAGAATATCTCACCAAACGTTATTAGCGAACACATTTTTACCTGCAGATACCTATGAAACAAAATGAAGGAGTACTCAAGGATTAGGGTTACATAGCAAAATCATGTCGAGACTTCCTCTTCCTTGGATGGTCTCTAAAAACTTTCATTTAAATTCATATTGTGCACAACAATTACTGTTTATGCTTTGTCAATAATCCACGTACCTGTGTAGCAATTCAAGGATTACCTTTATTAGAAGGGAGACTACCGACATCGTTTTTATATTTGACAGACATCACAAAAACAATTGAGAAGGCAATCGAAGGATATTTTTTAAAAAATGATCTACTTCCTTGGGTTTATTCACGAAAAAGTAGAGTAAATTATCAAGAATAAAAGAGTTTTGCATTGAAAACAAAAAAAAAACGGCACATATAAATTGATCATTTTAAGTGCAATGCCGATTTATTCAAAATACTAAAGGATATGAAAAAAAAAGAAAGAAATGGAATGCAAATTGCGCAATGAATGCAGCCAACTTTTGAAAACAAGCTCAATGAAATATAAAGATTTTAAGAGGATATTCTGATTTTAAAAAAAAACTCAACGAAAATTAAAGCAAATAAAAAAAAATTTAGGAAATTTCTGCATAAATAATGTTGCAGTGATAAAAATTCGATATCGTTAAAACTCGTTAAAGTCACCACATCTAGAATCTTCTACTTCCCATTCCAGCGTTGACTCAAACAACCTTGCTCGTAATGATTAAATCTCTTAAAGAGCCACCTCTACAATAAAATGACGGATTCCCTATCAGTCAGGCTAAGCGTATCTTATATCAAGACTTCCGATACCAAACTTCCTACCAATTACTTCAAGCACCTTCCATAAAGGAAAACAGTGTCGACCACCGATCATAACAGCACATCTAACTGTTAGACGATAGAAACGGCAAATAAAATATCAATTAAGTTCAACCCCAAGCATTCATTTTACTATAATGAAGTACAAGTTTTGAGTCGGCAGATGCGAAACATTCGACGAGATTAGCGAGTGTCTGATCGGGTGAAGGTGCGAAACATTGATTCACATACAGGAATACACTCTCGCTTGCATCCACCTGTAATGCAAAATACTCTCCTTCGTTTTCATTTGTAAGCCAAATATGTGTATAATTTCATTCCAAGTCAAGCAAACCCATTTTAGACAGGAGCCTTCACAGTGCTTCCGGTGACATGGCTTAGAGTCTCTATTAGTCAGGTGTTTCTACCACTCTTTTTTAATGAATAGCCGCGTTGCTCTGTCGCTTGATAACTTCACGTTACTCGAAATCTTTGGCATCTAATTACATACCTTCAAAGGTACGTGATTAGATGCCAAAGATTGATTCCGAGGACAGTCTCGCGGAACACAGTGGCGGAGGGGGGGGGGGGGAGATTCGGAGGACATTATGCAGTGCAGAGAGAAAAACTCTAAATTCACAAGGTCTGTCCCTCGTTGGCCGCTGACGTACTTTAAATGATTTGCACTGAAAGAAAAAGAGATAAAGTGCACTCCTCCCCAAAGACATAAAATCATGAAACTGCTCAGCTGTCCAAAAAATAATATGCGACAAATCAAAGGCACATGACTTTTTCGAACCTTTCTGCACTACACCGAAACCAGTATGAAAGAGGAAATGAAAAGGTACTAATGTTTTTTTTTTCTTCAAAACTACGATAAATGGCACCTGTGACACTTGAGTATGTCAATACATCGTATCACCATGCCCTAAACAATTTTTAACTTACTGCTATTATCATTTCACTGTTGTAATGTTTAATCATAACATGCAGCTCATTTCATTCTCAAAATCACAGCACCAAAATCACACGCTTCCAATTAAAGCGTTTCCGGTTTTTACCTTGAGATACTGTCGAACGAAAGCTGTCAACTCGGCGATTGTTTTCTTCGAATCAACGACCCATTTGCTTTGCTTCATAATTGGCGCATCACCTACCGCCTTCAAGAGGATCTCCACTTTGCCCGCACTCATTTGCACACTAACCTAGATATCACTTCGAGACCGCAAACTGAAAAATAATACTCCTATTCTTTGCTAGGCAAATCGTCCGCATGAATAAATTCATATCATATTCTAATATTAAATCAAGCAAGAATGAATAAAAATTGTCAAAAACATAAAAAAGAAATCTTGTAGATAAAGAGACTACGACGAGATAAGAGCGGCATTCTATAGCATAACGCATCGAGAGCTGAACGAAAGTGACAGCACCGAGGAAAGACTCAGATAATTGAAGCTTTTATTCCTAAAGCTTTCAACAAACTAATTAGTGATCATCCAGGCTACTTTATACCACCTCAACAAGTATTATTAAGATTTGATCATTCCAGGTAAACTTCCTCAAGAAGGATTTACTCATACCTCTTTACGATCCACTATAAATAGATTTCAGTCAAATCCTTAATTTAGTGTGTCCTATTGCCAGTATCCTACATAATTCCTTTATACAACCTAGCTGTCTTAGGTCTTAAGTACTGCAACCTGCATTCCATAAAAAATCAAAGGTGATTGAAATCCATAAAATAACAGCTTAATTTAAACAACATACTCGATCGAAACGAATCAGAAGATAGGAACGACGATGTAGACAAAAGCGACGAAGATGCCAAAGCACGTGACGACGAAAGTGTTAAAGATGGCCCTTTCCCAAGGCTCTAGCATATAAAGACCCGTGATAAGGCAATATTGTAGATAATACCAATCGAGACCTTTCGATATTTTCGACTAAAGCAGAACTCTCAGCACATGAACTCTTCCTCTTAGACAACCAAAAACACTTCAGCTTCCGCAGAAAAAAAAAAGATTATCACCGCCACAGTAATGACAATACTCCACCTTTCCCAAGAAATCAAGAAAATATTTAAAATATATGAGCACCCGGCAAATTCTAGATAAATGGACGAAACGCCTTTCGGCTCCCTCCCCTTTTTTTTGCTTCCCAAATAAGCTGCTCTCCCCCCCCCCCCCCCCTCCCTCCCCCTCCTATTCGATTGCAACGAAAATACGAAAAAAAAATTCCGGGTAAAATGCACAAATACCTTTTGAGCGTTATCTGTGGTGACGGTAGTTTCCAACTTATCGGCCGAGTCGACCATCACCATACAGCGTACAGTCCACTTCCTTCAATGCCGGTTTAAACCTCCTTTGCACACTAGCACTGCCTCCGAGAATATTTAAGTTAGTCTGACGAGGGCCGCCTGGCAGGTTGATGAAACTTGGCTAAAATCGAGGTTTATCTCTAGTTTCTAATCAGATGAATAAAGTTTTACATACGAAATTTCATCAACACGCCGCAATTGCTGTTCCGCCTCCATTTTTGACGCAATACGTGCATTCTACGAAGTCACGGATCAAAGATCAAACTCTACAGATAACACCATCTTGGACAAAGAGATTGCCCCTCGAAATTTGTCGTTGTTTGTTGATTGTCGAAAAAAAACTGTCCAAATCATTTAAAGTACTGCAAAAAACATTCCAAATAAAAAAAGAAATCATCAACGTCGGGGGTAAACGTCATCACGGCGACAGAAACAAGTGCTACACCGCTCTACAATTTGAGTTAATCGCATCAGGCGATTAAGTTGAGAAACACCTGGGAAATGACGACCGATCGCAGAACCGAGATGCCGAATGGCTGCAGCAAATCCCATTCCAAAACAAAGTTTTAAAAAAAAAACCCCATCGCCCACTCAGTGAAAAACTGGAAGTTTGCAGGAAAACGATGGTGAACCGAATTTACAAGACAATGTGAAAGAAAACAAGCTGGATTAACAAATAATTAAAGAAACGATCGGAACACGTAGGAAAGCAATCTGTAACAATTTACTTCTTTCCATTATCTGATTTCATGAACGTCCACCGCAAATCTGCGTTGAATGATGCAGCGAAAATTGCATGATTGTCTTAGAAGTTTTCGAGTTTCTGTGATGGGCGTTCGCATTCGCTTGCAGAGTGCAGAGTACGATAATGCTGCGTACGTAACGGATGGCACGAGCTTATCGCTGTTGGCAGTTCGCAGCGAGTGTGCCATCGTTCGAGGCGAAGATACCTCCGGGAGCACTCAAGTCACAGCCACTCATCAATAGCGGCGGTTTTTGAGTGGAGATTTTACTGTTTGTATTTTTACGGTCATTGCAAGTAGTGAAAGGACCGCCCATGTGGGGATTTTCGAACCTTCACTTTCCACCACTTGAAAGAAACCAGCAGAAATCTTTTAAAAATATTTCGGTCCGGATGAAGACCTTCAGCATACTCGAAA
This sequence comes from Ascaris suum, assembly GCA_013433145.1. NCBI lineage: Eukaryota > Metazoa > Nematoda > Chromadorea > Rhabditida > Ascarididae > Ascaris > Ascaris suum. Next base: position 19,573,408 of record CM024187.1, on the reverse strand, counting down.
GGCCCTTATGGTGGAATTCGGCAGTACTCCGAGTTAGTAAGGGATTATGTTTTGGTCCTCATAAGAGCGCCGTTTTTTGCTACATTCAATCCCAAGACAAACTGTCGGATACTACTCGCTGGGTCCTGAGTGAAGCTTTGAGAAGGAATCTCGGATTTAAATTTGCGAGGTCTTAAATGCGATACTTGAGGAAGTGGTGGGATTAAGAGATCGTCGATTGAACGCAGTTACAAATTCTCTATTCGTATTTCTTTCATCAAACACCATCTCCCGGATAACTTTCGATCAAAGTTTGAGAGGAAACCCATGACTAGAGTATTGGAATAATAAACAGACTGCGCGAACATTCATGGCGCAAATCCTCCTGCCAAACAGGTCTCATGTAAGCTTGAATAAGCAAAGAGTCGTTCCGGCATATGAAGCCTGCTTCGAAAAAGAAGTTAGCTTCGACGCTTACTTCTTCCGATCACCCCTTCAAAGTGCAAACGTTTGTGATCACTCTCAGTAGTTTGTGACCCTGTTTTTGCTTTTATTTAACCTCTTTCTGAATAGCTTGGACAACGGTTAATGAAAAGTGAATGGATGTTTCCTTAAAAAGTTTGACTAAGGCATCTGCTGTTGGTTTTTGCGGGGATTTTTATCGAAGTCCAGTCGGAACTGGTTCATTCTTATGACGTTATAATGGTGCGGTATTGCGATTCTCCACCAAAAGTATCCTTCATATTTATTGAAGTTGACATCCATTATGAATGCGGTTGAATTTATTACGCGGTGGGGTAACCTCATGTTAACGACCTCCTAAGCGTTGAATAGGAAAAATGCCGTTTTCATTGAAGAGTCGAAAATGTTCGATCTTTTCGTTTGTGAGGAACCGAGCACCAGTTAACCAAATATGACTCGTTATATAACGTGACTCTAAATCTAAAAATGACAGATGGTTGTTTGACATAAGAGCCATGATTTTTGATTTTATAGGCATTACTGGGCGCGTTGTTTTAATTGAATTAAAGATTCCCCAACAGAGAAGATACCTTCACCATTATGGTTATTTTCGCGAAATGTATGAGCATGGGCATCCTTTAAAAGATACCCAGGAGGGCATAGTGGAGGGGAGGGGGAAATGCTGTACGATGAGCGATTTCGAATATTTTAAAGAGGGATGTAAGACATTTCTAAACGGAGCAAAATTCCATTGGTCTAAAAAAAGGAACAAAATGTGCAAATTAACTTCGGGGAAAATTTGAGCAAAACTCGAGCCAAGAAATAATGGATGAAGAGCCTTCAGCTTTCGAACGTGTTTCAGATCTTCTTGTCGTCCGCAGTAGCCAGGGGGCCTTTGTAGCTAGATAGAGAAGTGAATGGTAACTTCCATTGTCTTCTACCTTCCTCCTGCCTCCCCCCCCCCCCTTCTTCCTCAAACAAGCGTCTGGTTTACGGGTATGCTGAGTGAACTTATCCGAGAGATGTGATGTTCAACACTTCAGTTGTTTTGTCAGTGGATTCCTTTCTGTTGCGTTGTGCATTGCGGCACTGTTCTTTCACTTACTTTCAAACTTTGGTTGTAACTGCGTTAGGGTGTGCACTTGTACAAATTTCAGAGTGCAATTTTGCCATTCGCCACCGAAGAACAGGAGAAGGATTTTGTTAACGACCTATTTCGAGAGCGATATCCTCATGTTAGTATTACCTACAGCAAAATTAAGAGGTAAATTGTTTTGTTTTATTTCATGAACGTCGTGGAAATCGTGATCATTGTATATATTGAAGGATGGCCAAATCGGTTCGCGGAGCTTTTCAGCAGAAGGATTAGTTAATATTCAGAATGACCATAACTTGAGAACGAAATGTTCGTTCGAAGGAAATTGAAACAGATTTAAGCGCCTTCCCTAAGATTTGTCCGACGAGTTTCGCAAATGGTGGTCTTCATGTGTTGTCACTGTTTTCTCAATTCCATGCAGCAAGAGGGGATGAGCTTATTGCAGAAAGGACTAAACCCCTCTGCTTCTCCCTATCGTGAAAGAGGTCATTTTTTTCAGCAAGCGAACGCTATCCTTTCTCTTATTTTGACTTATATTAGCGAACTTAAAGTGATTGGGTGAAGCAATAGGAAGGAATAGTTTCATGGCAGAAACTGATCGTTTAACTTAATCTGGCTTATTTTTACTCATCGAGTATGCTTGCCGAATAGTTGTTTGCAGCATCAAGAGAGAGATGCTGCAAGTTGCAAGCGCCTGCGATGTTGATGACCTGACTTTGGCTCATGCGTACGTTTTCTACGAGAAGGTCGTGCTCGAGGTTAATCGTTCTTATTCAAGCTCCCACCTTTATTTCCGACTTCAGAGTTGTTTTTTCTTTTTAATATCCCGAAATGGCCGTGCATGAAAAGTAGATGTATGCGTAGCTACTCATTTTTAATATCTGTACTAAGTGAGCGAAGAAAGATGTTTGGGCTGTTTTGGCGACACTTAGGCAGCGAAAAGGGCTCCACTGCTGAAAGCTTATCTGAATGTTTCCACTGTCCAATGACATTTTTCACTGGAAACCGTTCAAATAATACTTCTTTTCTTTCTTCTTTTTCTGCTGGTAATAATCCCTGGAAAGCGAAATGGGTGCCATTTTATTGACTTCACCTGATCGCAATATCTTTTCAGCAGGTAGAAGGAAATTCGCTCAAGGGTTATGTGCACTGAGGAATGTTCCTGAGAACCGAATACATGTCGATGATTGCACTCTTTGTATGCTAGTCCTTGTGCTATGTTGAGCATATTTCGAGGGTATGGTCAAGAAAACGAACAGGAAGTTGGTAGCAGGTGCGGCGCCACTAGTGGCCACCAAAATCAACGACCACGGCTCTGTTCGTTTGTCGAGCATTGTCGGTGTAAGCATTCTTTCCAGTACGAGAAGCCGGACTCAGAGAGGAAAGTGCGGTTGCTTTTGATACCTTAATATACTGGTTGCCTTTTTGGTTGCCGTTATCATACCTTAATAACTAACTTTTTAATACCTTAATGCACATTGGTTGCCGTTGTCATTTCAGTCCTGGCCAAATCTCAGTATTTAAGCTTGTATTCTGCTCGACAAGAATGACGATATTTCGCCTCGAACTCTGGTTGACGTGATTTTAGTTGAAGTTGAACGAGATGATAGTAACGAATATTCTCCTAGTGCACATTATACTACTTTTTGATAGGTTGGAAGCAATCGTAAATGCTGTTTTTTCCTCTGAGAAGTCATACGCTTTGTTTTGGGCACACATGATGGCCGTAACAAACTTTGCCACTAAAGAACGCTAGAATTCGTGTTTTTCAACCTTTCTTCTCCCTTAGTGGACGTTAGCGCCTTCAGATCGTTGATATTGCTGGCATAGTGGGACTTGACGGCCATGAGGAGAGGGTCGGGAATCGTTAATTTCCGCCCTCTTTGTCTTTCTTTTACCATTTCTGCTTCTTCGGTCCGACCCGACTTTATTTATGGGGATTTTATTTGCCCTGAGAGCACGTTGGATTAGTCCCATGTGAACGAGATGCTCCTTCTAGCACTCAATGTATGTATTCATAAGCGAATGCCATTCTTAGATGTTTTCATCTATAATATGATGATGGGAAGAGGTGGCGGATTCTGGTATAGTAATGGCAATAATAAATCGTTGCGATATTGTGGATTACAAGTTTATTGTTGCCATTTCGATTGATGGACGTTCTCTGAGAACCCAAACATCAACATTTGAAAATGAATGTGCTATCGCTGTCGTCGCAACAAAAGTAATTTCATCCGTATATGATGTTGCATTTGGGTGCTTCTACCTCACCTAGTGGGTGCAGCCAACTTTTTCGAGGACAAATGAGGAAGGGTTTATAACCCACTGACTCGCTCATTACCTAATTAATCAGACTTTCTTGATGAATATGATCTGTTTCTTTCATTTTTTTTTCGAAAAGGTTTGTTTCTGGAACGGAGTTTACCGGAGCATGAAATCTTTTTTGTCCTTCAGCTGTTTGGATTAGCTCAAAAGGTGAACGGCGAAGAAAGGATTGTGGCTTCATTAACTGCTTCCGACTGGGTATCTCGATCGAGAGATGTTCACTGTGCAGACTCGTTGTTTTCACATGAGCGTCTTCAACAAGGTGTCGTCAAAACACATGCATTGAATTATTCTGATCAGAAGAGAAAAGTAGAGATTTAGGGATAATCTTCTTCAGTTAAAATGCAAATGAAATTCCAATATATCATCATGAATAACAGTACTGAGTCTAAATGTGCTGTTTTTTTTGCGCCCCCTCCCCTTTATTGTTTGGTTCCCATATGCCTTGGGATGAGCGTAAAAGGAGCGATTGCATTTTTGTCGTTTTCAATCGTTAAGCATAGCGAAAGGAACTTTTCCAGTGGCCATCGTTAATGCACTGCAATTTATCGGGAACAGCCGAGTGTTCCCCATGCTTATAAGAGACTCGGAAGAAATAACAGAAAATTTTCAGCATATCGAAGCAGTGTTCCGTACTGCTCGAAAAGAATTGTTACAGTCGGAAATCCCACTATGCGTAGCTCTTGACTTCAATTTGCATGCAACGAAGGATGAGCTACATCCACACTATTAGCGGATCTGTTTCATGGGATCTTAACGTTCGCCAAGCTGTTTATGACAGAGAATTCACACATTTATCTTCGCAGTGATGTAAAAGGATCGCTTCTATTCCATTTTATGTACCGAAGAAATTTTGGAGCTCTTCAAGTGGTTGTGTAATTAATCTTTAATACGCTTTACGTAACTTGTGTTTCGCGACTGGTTTGCATGCAGAATGCTATTACTAACCTCAATGAAGTACATATCCAACATCTTCGCTGAAGAAGTGCGAAATGCAGTGGAGAAATTTGACGTATTCATGGCTCTAAAGCGATACGGCATGACGAAATGATATTTTTCAGCTCTTCGATTGGTGTTTCGTTTAACTGAAGAATTTCGAAACTTTACAGCCGCATTTCAAAAACTCGAATTACGTCATGCAGACTTCTATGATTTTTCCGGCATCTTTGATTATGCAGAGGGGATTTATATCGCACATTCAGCTTGTTTCTGGATTTCACCCAAAAGCTGCTTCGCCTCTTCCACAATGTTCTGCTTGTGTATGACTTATGATCTTCTGTATTATATAGACCAGCATTTATTACGCAATTGTAGTGCCTCATTCCTCTGAATGTGGCATCATGACAAATCTGAGCAACACCGTGAAGCGACTGAAGACTTTTTTTAATTGAAATTAGGTCGGCTCAAGGGAGCAACATCAAGTTTTTTATCGAAGTTTTCTTCGGGAAAAGGCTGGAGAAGGTAGCGCATGAAACGCAAGTGATAATGGTTTGGCGCCCAAGTTCGGGAACTCTGTCTGTATAAACAGAGTTTTTGGCGCCCAGGAACTCAAAGTTTTTGAGGTGGCAACAAAAAAACGCATCCTTGCCGCTATATCAAACGTAATCAGTCAGTGTGAAAGTGGGGAATTGCATATTACGGCAATAAGTGGCAATATCCTTTGCTGACATAATCGTTGTGCAGTTTTAACAGTTGCATTTCCAAGTGTAGCAAAGAGTTATATGAATCGCGCGTAAACTGTTTTATCGTCAGGTTGGACGACACAGGGACACTGCCAGCGCGCGCTTTCTTTTACGTCTAACCAGAGATAAAACAGTGAGTCATAATTTTGCTGGTTATTTCGTCATGGGTCCCTTTTTTCGAAACAAGAATCTGGTTTTTTCGAATCATATCGATGGGCAGTGGCAAGGAGACTTGTTAAGTTAACGGAGCTGATCGTCATTGAAACAGTTCCTAATAGCCTTGTCGTTGCGAACATCGATCAGACCGTGTCCGGCGTTGTCGAATCTGCCGTTACTCCATCAGCGATTATCGAATGATCGTAATTTTGCCCCTAGAAGCGGATTTACGATAAAACGACTAAAGTGGTTCTGTTGTGATTTTGTAAATAAATAGGAGTATCATGACAATGTTTGCAAGGAACAATTGCATTCGACACAGATTTGCAAGTAACTTGTGTATTTCAATGAGTAGATGAACCAACTCACCTAAAGCCCGAATTTCACTTTTTTTTGATTCAGATGAAATTTCCGCACATTTTTATTCTCAGATTTGAAAAAGACTGTACTGCCCAGATTTTAGAATGGTAACGCAGTGAAGAAAAGCGTTCTACTTAAAGTGTATAGTGTGTAGTGGGCGATAGAGTCCAAAAGCGGGTTTCCTTTGGAATCGTCAACCTCTAGCTCTGTTTGATGTCGAGTCGACTTTATGCGTTGTAACACAAAGTCGAACTCGCACAATTTCAATACGGTAATAAAGGTGAGTTGATCGACGTTGCGCAACCTCGACAGGAGCTCATCTTAACTTTTTACACAGGCCAGACTATGTCATATTGTTCGGCGACCGCAAAAAAACGAAAACAGCTTAGTAATTTCGCACTCAGTTTAATGTCACATCATTACGTAGAATAGTGTTTAGGCATCAGGGAATTTGTGTTTAACATTAGAGTACACTTTCTGCTGACAAACACTCGAAGCTCATTCCATAAGTGCTTCAGATTTTAAAAGTGCGCTAAATTCCATTTCGATAAGCCGCTTCCTGATACACTTAGATCCAGGAAATCACTGGCAATTGTTCAATCAGTTATTGATAAGATGGAAGCTATTCTATTCGCTTTAATCTTCGCTATGAGCACATGGAAGGAGAATGGCATATTCGGTTAAATCTTTCAGAATTGATTTTCACTAGAATTTTCGAATCGTTTAGATCTTTTCGATCCAGAAACTGTGCGCAACTCTATGTAAAATTTTAAACCTTTGTTCGCTAATTATTGACGCTTCACAGCGATGTTTCACTAGTTTTCGTGCTCAGCTCACTGTTTCTCATCGAATTTTTCGACGCAAAACTTTACAAAAAGAAACCGATAGATATGTCAAGTGATGGATGGGGTCGTCACGCCTTATGATGTCTATAACTTCAGTTGACGTGAATTTTTTGAAACCATTTTATATCGTTTTACGTGGTCGCAAAACTCTAAAATTTGATGTATGCGGTACGATTCCGAAGTTCTCCGCAATTATATTCTATGTGTACTATTAGGAAAAAACTGTAAACTACACATTACTCTACCTCGAAGGTTTTGTAGACTATCGTTACTACAACTACCCGCGATGATTTGATTTTTGTGATTTGTTTGGAATAAACTGACAGCACCATCCTCAGCAACACAATATTTGTGCCTCATCTCCGGACATAACATGTCGAAGACCTGATAATAGAACAAATAGCTTAAGCTGTTCATGCTCTACAGTCAATGTAATAAAGAGATATATGCTTCGAACTGTACACGATTGGAAATAAGTGGCTTTGCCTTTCGACATTGCTAAAACACTTTCAGCAGCTTATTTGAAAATTTGGATTCTTTGCAAGGGAAATACTCATACCTGTTTAGACATTTTCTTCCAATGTTCTTTAGCGCTGAGATATTTTCTGCATCGAAGCACAAGATAAATTGCAAATCCTTGTGCTGCCGTGAAGCCCACCTGCAATCAAGCACCTCTAAAACGATTGCTGCTCTTTTGTTTTACTTATCATTGCATAATCGTTTCAGTTTTATTGCTCTCATTAATTGTACAAAGTTCAAACATGCAAATCATAAGCAAACTATTGGCTGGACAATTAAGGTTTCAAAGTAGTTCGGCGGCTGAATCTGAAATCTCCTCTTTTCAAAGCGTTTTAAAATTGCATCACTGACCAAACTTTCCTTTGTATTGGAGCATTAGTTTCGTGCACTTCAGCAATTTGTTCGCAATGCATATTGCGATAAAGTCATACCTGAGGTGCGCATAGATCTCTGTCTATGCCTCAGGATAGCTATGATCCACGAATCACAAAACCTGTGGTGGTGAAATTTTATAGATGTGATCAGGACTACAGGCGATGTCTTATCCCTGTTACATCATAGTTCATGACTCTCTGCATAAGCCGCTAACATTGGAAGGCATCATGAGACTTGCAAGCTAAATTTGTCCTCTTGCAGCTCGGACGGCGATCCAAACGACGTTTTTCTTTCACTGGCGATTTACCGAAATCATAGGACACCTACTATTTGGGTTTTGCCGTGTCTGTTTGCAGGGCAAACGGTTAATCGCGTGGACTAAAATGTAATCGCGCATTTCGTACCCACGCCGATTTTGGCAAGCATTCGTACCAGTTCAGTGTCATAAGGTTAAACGACCGCACGAACTACAAAAACATTAATCGATCAAGACGACCTTTGTTGTTAGGAAACAAACAGACTCAGTTTAAAGAGAAGATAGAACTGTTTGCGATATGCCGCAGTTAAATAGTATCTGATAAAGCTGGAGACGTAAAAATTGCTAGAATATTCTTTCAATGTTAAGGTAATCAATGCTTATATCCAAAATGCATTAGAAATTTCAGGAACGCATGTCACGTGGGAGATTTGACCTATTCGTGGGAAAAATTTTGGAAAGTTGTGATCTTTTCCTTTCCTCGTGCTCTTTTTCAATTAATAGAACGTAGAAAATGCAGAAAACCGCAAACTGAGACTAAAGATTAGAGAAACAGCAACAAAATATACCTGAAAGGCAATCCAACCGAAGTCGTATCGTACTTGCCCAAAAAGGAGTCGGCGAACGTCAACAGCAGCTGCGATTATGGTTACCGCCGAGAAGATGACATTCAGCATAAAATTTGTACAGTAGAAGACAAGGAATGGAGATAAATATCTCTTGTTTTCGGTGTGAACGCCATAAAATAGCAAATAATGGCACGGCAGACCAAAGAAGAACGCGAAGATTAGATCGACTGAAACAGATTTCAATCGTATGGCAACGACACCCTTCCTATTCATACTCAGTTGGTACTCAGAAAGTTTCTTCGAATTTCAGCACTATCAGAGTGCTTGAATGAATCGCTAACTCAACAAGTACAGGTAAGGATAAAAAATTATACCTGCAGCAAACTTGTGGACTTTGTGAGGAAGTTGGTTGGTTGAAAGGGCTAGAAGCAACATTTGTTCAAAATCGAAGAAATGGCATGACCGAAATATTCAACTTCGCATAGCAGAACGCTTCAAACGGGCTATCATTTGTTTTTGTTTTTTGGTGAAAATTGCCGATCACAGTTGTGAAAATGTTAGGCTATGGTCCCTTTGAGTTAATTTTTGCATACCATACTAAGTTTCGATTGGAAATTCTCCAAATTCTTACTGCAGCAAAACTTCTTTATACCTGATTGAGCATCATCTATGAATAGAGGAGGGAAATATACCAAACAGTTGACGTGATGAACATTTACTTGTATTCACACTGCTCCGAACAATTTGTTCTTGCAATACCTGGGGGACTCGGTATGAAAAAGAAAACGAGTCAAAAGGCGCAAAATCGCGTAGTATCACCCAGAGTTCATGTGCGCCGAAGGTGGTTGCGCATGATGAGTCATTGCACTATTTCGCATTCATTTAGACGCCGCTTACATGATTGTGATGTCACTCTATGCGCGTAAATCATCACAAAAAAGTTGTGGAAGAGCGAGGAACATCACGGCGAACTGCCACAATTCGTTCGGAAGCTACAACTTTCACCAGCCACCCATATATAGTTTGCACGGGGAAAATTGCTTGCCAAAAAAGTGGTGATTCATTTACACAACAAATAATCGATCAAGAAAGTCATATGAATTGGTTGCGAGAGAGGGGGGGGGGAGGGGGTAATAAACTTGAAAAAAAACTATTCAAAAGCAATACTTTAAATTTTAATTAGGCATTTCTAACGAACTTTTGAAAGACTGAAGGCTGTGGACAAAAACTTTGCGACTCGACGTGTCGTTACTCTAAGATATTTATTCTTCATTAATATTGCGTTAAGAAATTCGCGTATTTATAGGAAAATAATATTTAAGTGGTGTTATATGCAAAAAATTTTTGCTGGAGAAAATTGGCGTCATATCCCGATGCGACAACACACCTCGTCGAATTACTCTGCATAAATTACTCTGCCCATTTAAAAGCTAGTAGCGATATTCACAACCTCAGGTAACCTAAATCCATTGACAGGTTTCTGTAACTTGATATAATCAGATCAGGTAGGGCAACAATCGTGCCAGAGAGGCACAGCCGAAGAAATCGTGATATTTGGAAGAAAAAGAAGTTTTTGAACTCACTGAAAGTTTTATAGAAGTCGTTTATAGAAGCAAAAGAGTCTGAGGCTGTTTCAACATTCACTGCGTAAATTGCTAACTTCGTATTCTCATTCTCGATACTATACATGAACCAACTTTATAGCACTCAATTTTTTTAAAATCGCAAACGAAGGCATTGGGTGGACACAGATAGACATAGACACATATGTACACACTATATACACACATATATATATATGTACATACATATATATACGTAGACGCATATGATGGTTCACGAGTATATATGTATATTTCTGGATGGATAGTAATGAAGTAGTCTTATCCAAAAATTAATAGATGAGTTGTTGGAATTTGAGGAGCAATCTTCCCGTAATTATTTTTTCTTTCAACAAAAACTGCCGATAGATAGCTTTTTTTCGAAACGTTTAGCGCGTCAGCAAGGGATTTATTCTCAACAACAGAAAGGAGCATAAATTTTGAGTGAAACAACTTCAGAACATAAGCAAAAACTAATAAGCTTTAATGTCTAAAAAATAGTGCGATTGAACTCGTTTTTTTTTCTCTCGTCGAGCATCACCCACTGTAATATTCCTATCGCGGAAATGTTCGCGCATATATATATATATATATATATATATATATATATATATATATATATATATATATATATATATATATATATATATATATATATATATATATATATATATATATATATATATATATATATATATATATATATATATATATATATATATATATATATATATATATACCACTGATGGATTTAGGTGGTTGGAAAATCACAACGAAAAGTTATGGAGAAGGTCGAAGAAATCACGACGCGGACAGCTAGTTTTCGGTTATAGAAAGGTAATAGTGCAGGTAAGAAGTGCGGATGCCTAACGCAAAATGCGAAACGGAAATAAAGGGAAATGATTCACCCAAGAACACTCATATGGGGACTCTTGGTGCCGTCATAATTCAAGAAGTCAGAAAAAGAATATGAATGCATTCCGGACTGCGACTGCAACAAAACAAAGCAATAGATATCAGTATGTAAATAGAGCGCAATTTTATGAGACGATTTTCATAGTGGGGTTTTATGCAAAAAAAGAAGGCAGATATTGCGTATTTCGTGGTCTGTTAAGCAGATCAAATCTGCTTTCTCCTTCCTTTTGCGCATATGAAAGTCTGTCCGGAAGCATCCTGCTCGTAGTGCATACCATTTTCGCACGCTTTCATTTCCTTCTGTTATTCTCTAGTGTGCACCAGCATTTGTTTGCACTTTCAGAGCAGACTTATATGAATAGTATGATTCTCCTAAAAACTGAGAAGAAAATCCACTAAAGTGTGATTTTTCAGTTTCGGATAATGATTGTGTGAAAGTGAAACCGTATATGCCTAGAGGATTAGGGCAAGAGAATGAAAGAGATTAACTGCCTTATTTTCTTCGTTCTTTGATTTCGCCGACTTGCGGACATTCCCATTCAACAACAAAGAGCGTGGCTGTCCGAGCTGAGAATTTTCAGTGAATGCAGATGCAGTTGAATATAACGGAATTGTTACAATACTTTGCTGTTCTACATTACAACAAAACTTGCTTCAATTTTTTGTCTCACGAAGTTCAGTGGTGGTTTTCGGATGTTGGTGGCTGGAAAGCTCCACAGAACATGGACGCCCATGCAACCTTATTACTGCTGCCAGTAACATCTAAACGGTTTAAATCTCACTCTATTCTTCCTCTCATTGCCTCATCGGCGATCATGCCTACATAGAATTCAAGGCATTTCGTTCACTGAACACGTGTATTTAAGTTTATGACTGGTGTGCAAGTGAGCATAAACAACCATCGGAGAGCATTTTTCAATGAAGCATGATTTTTTCATTGTCGAATGCTGTGCTGCTTATACTTCTAAAGGCAAAAAAAGACTTTTATTTGTGCTTTATTTGTGCTATCTGGCTTTAGATGGTGCTAACCATAAACGCAACTTTGGAGAAATGCTTCGATGTCAAAGAAAACTTGTCCACGAGTTTCAATGCAACCGCCATCACAAGTTTAGTGAAAACATTATGAGGTCATTGCTATTAGCGAGATAAGATCAGTGCACTTACCCAACTCAAGATGATCAATAAATTCGTTCCTTCCTTGTCCTCGACTGTGATAGAATGTATAGAATATGCAGAACGTGATCGTTACCATGAGTCCGACTGTGGCTGCGATCACTGCTCCTAACGTGACATGAACATTCGTCCCGAAAAGGCGAAATTTCGATGAATTGTCTCGGAAAACAATTATATCTGCATCTCCATTTCTGCAACATTCTTCACCTGAGTATGAACGAGCCAATCGATTGGCTGATATATCAAACTGAAGTGAACGGCAAGCTCAAGTGGCCATCTTTTTGAGAAGCATTTTCTGTTACACGCTTGTCGGAAAGTTACGGCTTCAACAATGACAGCAAGCCAGCAGAACCACTTCTCGAGTTTTCTTTGCATAGATTTTAATTTATGGATGAGCTACAGGTGAGTCTATCCTATGATCAACAATTTTTTAATGCTCTGAGGAACGCTTTCGTACATTAGGCATGAAGCATTTCAATGATCCGCGCCGTTTTATTCACATAATCGAATGCACCTTTATCACATTATTAGTAGCTGTGCTATTGCGCAGTAATTTATGATACGAGTTCTTTGTTAATTAGAAATCGGAATCAACGGAACTGATGCTATACACACTTGGTTTCGCAGCATCGACAAGAGCAAATCGGACAACGCTTATTTCTGCATCCAACGTTGATATCTTTTGATACATATTGCACTCACTCTTCGTAATGAGTGATTCCTCTCATCATCCACTGTGATCGCTCACCCAAATTTTTCAACACTTCCCTCGCAAATTACTCCGATTACTGGGTAAAATAGCTCACCGATATAGTATAAATAAACCAAAACCAGTGCCATGCAAGTATTCATTCGAACTGGTTTATTATTTCAAATGGAAAAGGTATCTGAAACTAAACTATTTGGACAGTGCGTCAACACGATGCATTCGGATGGTTTCGTTTTTAATGTTTAAGCCAGTCCGGTAAATACGAACAAGCTGCTAAATATTGGAAGATATGCACCAAGTCTATCCTTCATTCGGTCGAAATTATTGGGAATGCAGGGGCAGATCTTAGGTAAGAAACGGTTGGTGGACAGAAAACTCTTCGAAATCAACGGCGCTAAGACACTCAAAAGTGCATTTTTCTTAAGATTTTTCGCGCACCCAGGCCACCTACATTTCTCGCCTCTTCGAAAGGAGTCTTCACCACCCTAGTCAGGATACTGAATCGTAATAATGGTTCTCGATGCACACCAGTATATTTTAACGGTGCATAGGCAGACTCGTATGCTGCATCCCTCTTCAGTTCTTGAAGAACTTTGTGCCTCACTCATTTCATTCAAAACTTGCAACTCACTAAATCAGTAAGGAAAGAGCGCTGAGGTCACACAAAGTCTTACCTATTCGCATAAACTGTCTTTAAGATGCATGAAATTAGCGACGGTTTCATGCACCTGTTTATAAACCTTTGCTGCTTAGTTATTGGAACGTCGAAATGTGCAGATGAGCCTTTCCTAATAAGGTGGAATTGGGCTATCGATGAAACCATTGTGATCCTAATAGAGAAAAATAAAATGCTTGCCTTGTTTCAAATTGCGAGTAGTCGACTCCATCACCAGCGATCTCATTCCAGAAATTCTTCAAGCGCTCCATTGTCCTGAGTGCTTCAAACTTGTAAAAATATGACTTTTTTAGACTGGACAACCCATATAATCTCGAATAACGAACCGAAACCTAGTAGAACATACAAATCCATCAAGCAATATGGCCTGAGCAGCTTATTGCACGTTCTCTCATATATTAGTTTTCGTTTTCCTCAGATTTCAGATTTCTGTAAAGCATACACGATGAAATTAATCATCATTTTACACAGTATTTTCACTACTTAGAGACGCCTGCAATGACTATACCTACGTTATTAGACCGAACAACCTGTATCAACGGTTGATTCAGCTACGAAAAACCGTAAAATTTTTCGCCATCAAAGGGAAGTAGGAAGCTCATCTGGAGTAGCAAACGTCTTTCAGTGGAATGGTTGTCCTTTTTTGAGGTTGAAACAAACAGAAAGAAGGGATTTACTATAGAAATAACTTTAAACTTGGAAATTTCATCTGTCTTTCTCTTCGACATCTCGAATTAAACGCTGATTCCACATTTATTCATGGTTATCTCAATGATATCATCATGAATTAATATAACGGTTTAAGTATATGAGTCTTGAAAGCGCCTATAACTATTAAGGCTTTGGAAGCACTTCAAATGACGATATGTGATGCGAAGATATTCGTACATAAATGAGCATTTTGTTTTAAAGAACGAAAAGCAACGAGAACGGATTATTCCACATCGCAAAATCGCATCATTTTCGGCATTCTTAATCAATTCGCCATTCACAACACAAGTACAACCAGTCAAAGAAAATGTTATGACCACAACGATTTCCTTTATGCCCGGAAAGTTTTCTCCATTCGACAATAAGAGTATCGTGGACTAAACAACTTCTAGTTCAATTATTCAACATCTGCTTATCAACTGAATATAGTGAAATATTGATTATTTAGTAATAATGTTTTCACACTGATGAGTCCAGCTCAATCGACTGCGATGTGGCTTCAGCTAACTGATTCGGTGCAGCGAAAGTAATCTTCAAGCTGTTCTGTGATTGCTTGTAAAGCACAAAATTTATTTGCCTACAATTACTCCCGTTAAAGATTCCATCGTCATCATATATATATATATATATATATATATATATATATATATATATATATATATATATATATATATATATATATATATATATATATATATATATATATATATATATATATATATATATATATATATATATATATATATATAAGTGCTATTTCAGTTTTCATAGTTTTCTTAATCTCACAATAGTGTACCATTAGAAAGATTGTTGCCTGTTACATAAACAGCGTGTCAAAATTTTGCTTTATTAGTCACCTCGAAAAAGGACAATTTCGGTGCTGAGCGATACATTCACTAAACGTCATTGAAGGCAGCATAACATTTCACCTCTTTGAGGTGAAAGTGAAGAAAAATACAGCGATGAATAGGGATAAGCGAGACGCCAATTTCTATCACCTGAAGTGATTTCATGCGTGGAGAATTTTTTCAATAAGTTACAGCAGCTCATGGTAAGTATAGAAATTGTGCATTTGTCAAATGATCAACTATTCTCATTTGTTGTTTCGTCTAACGGATGGAAAAGAAAAGTCTTAAGTGCTTATTTACAACCGCAAAATCGTTCTTCATAGTTTCTTTTGCAAAGGGTTGACTTTGAACGATTAGCGTTTACTTCGGGCAAAAAATTCCCCGTCGACGACTTATGGCTGCATGAACGTCTCACATTTTCCCCACAATTGATCATTCGATTACTGTTGTTGATAAACTGCACTGAGTAAGTTATCACTAAATTTAACTGTTGAAATAGGCATTAAAGCGATCGCATACGGCAAGTGTATAAAGTCGCGAAATTTGTGAATTTTTTTTCCTCCAAAGAAAAGAAGAAAAAAAGCAAAGAAAAAAGTGAGAAATTTCGCAAAAGGCGGCAGGTGAATTTTTCCTCCAAATTGGCATCAAATTTTTTATGATCTGATTTATAAGTGCCAACTTTCCCATTCTATCTCCCACTATCGAATTCTTCCATTCTTCATCATCGTTTTTCTGAAATCATCGATCATGGATCACTTCTGGTAAGTGAGAAATTATTACAGGTAAGAGCGGACCGATCTGAAGGTATTTTAAGTGTTTTCTTATTTATCTTCAAAATTTCATCGTTTGTTGCTCAACAATACTTAAACATAAGTCAAGAAACTGGAACCGAAACACGTCACGTCAAGAACTTCCAGCAAATGTTACGCCTAACAAAGAAACGTACATTTATTGGATTTTTTTTTTGCGCTACGTGATGCGCATCGCGCTGAATATAGCGAGGAGTTTCGTCGCGTTAAAATGTTTCTCAAACTAATAGCAAACGTTCAAAAAAATATTAAATGATACCGGTGCTCGCGATATCTATTCAGCTCATTCTCAAACAATCTTCCCACATTTTCCAACTTTTTTCCATAGAACTTCATAAATTTTCTAATCGATTTCCACCTTATTCCTCCTCTTTTACCTATTCATTTTATTGTTTTCTATTTCCTCCCACTTTTCAATCATATTTTCGTAGAGCGCTTTTCGATGTGTAGTGTCTGATGCGTATACGATAGGTGAATAAATAATATTCTTTAATAAACTATACGCTCGTCTTGTGCAAAAGAATGCGCAAATTAAGCGAGCTAGAGAAAAAAGAATTACAAAAAAAAAGAGCAGACCGGGTTGCGAACTCGAGCTTTCCCTTAATTGTCGCATTTTTAATGAATTGATGTTTTTGTGCTACTGGCTTCCATACTATTGGCATCATAGTGTGTAGTTCTTCGCTATATTCGGCAAATTGCTGAATTCACTGTGATCCTAATTTTTCTTCGGATGACCTAAATGTTTCCAGCATCTTTTCAGTCTTAACCTGTAGACGTTTGCATGCTTTTCCTGCATAAAGATAGCACCTTGGACTTTCAAAACGACCTGCATACCTTTCTCACACCCAAAAAACTACTACACTGCATCCTATTACAGTTGGTACTTCCCCTATTCCTCCTCCCCCCTTCTTCACCATTTGGACTAACGGGAAAGGGAGCTGTCTTGTTTCACACTCAGAAAGTCATTTCGGCAGAATTAGGTTCAGAAAGCGTGCAAAAATGAACTCAAAATCCGGCAATCGAAATCGAAGCCATCATTTCGCTTCCGAAGAAAAATTGCAGCGAGGATCGCCCTCACTATTGTTTAGCGGTGATCACGAAGGTGATGCTTCTATTCCCCTAAGAAGCCTCTTACCACTCTACCCCGCAGCACTAGCTCCACTTTATGCAGTGCAATCATTTCTCAGCTTGTAATGCTGGGGAAATGTTGAAGACCTTTACAAATGTCTCAAAGAAATTCGAATAAATGACTCGTGAAAATCCTTGTCGTTTGCAAAGTACAAAAAATTTGAATGCAGCACTGGCGCAATCCCGATTATGTGACCAGAAATATTAAAAGATCCGATTCCGAAGCACAGTTTCAGGAATATCCGACATGGCAGCGCGCATTATGTGCTTTTTGTAAGATGGCTCGATGTGCATAATTAGTGACGTCCGAAGCCAACACTGGAAGCACCAATACACAGCCACTGCGTGCGAGGAAAATAATTCTAAAGAAAACACCACTTCAGGCATCTACATTCTCGAAAGCCGGCACGTGTGTAATTTAGGAGTTATCTGAACGATTCTAAGGCCGATCCGGCAACGTGGTTAGGAGGTACCGCCCCTTTGAAGACTTCGTTCTTATGATCATATCTTCTACATCTTCGTGCTCATTTTTTCACGTTTGGCCGCGAACTGAGAACTTTCGAAGGTCGACTCCGCGAAGGACAGCGAGCGCGCTTCCCCTGTGTTTCGTCCTCCATCACGACGAAGTCAATAAATGCTAAAAATCGCTGCTGCACGGGTTGATCACACCCGATGCTGTCGGCAGTGACATGCTATGTTTGTTATAGCAAATGTGTTTTGCAAAAAGATCATCTCTGGCAGCGATCCGATCCAAGAGTTTCAGCTGTGGCCAAACTAGAGCATGTTGCTGAACATGGCAATCGGGACAAGAAACGTCGTTTAGGGACGCGTCCAAAATGAAGCCGGATATCTGTTATGCAATTTTTTTTTGAATTAATACATAAGATTACGTGCATAAATATCAAGTAAATATACAGGTGAATAGGCGAAACCTCGACAATATGTTTTTTTTTTCTCAAAAGCAAAAGAAATAAAGCAAACCAAATACAAAGACTACCGCTATTAATCTATCAGAAGCGCAAGGTTACGGTAATAACAGCGCTTATTGGAATAAGAAAATTTGGATTTGTTCCCCAAACATTGAGAATGTCTAATTAAAATGCTAATTACCTTGAAAGAAATGCAACTGCAACTAGACTTTGCTCTTCAATTGTATGCAAAAGTCATAGCTCGAAAATAAAAAATTAGTCGCCCCGAATAACATGTGCCATCCTGATCGACCAAAAACTTGCAAGGATAATTTAATGAGATGGGTGATAGCTTATGGCCATGAGGAGTAAGCTGCTCAGTAAAGCTTCAAGCTGTCAGGCGTTTTGCGGCCACAAGAAATCTACGAATAGCAGGCGTTAGAAAGAATATGAGTAAAAATTGTATGTTGGACGATATATTCGAGTAGCAGTTGGAAAACTTTTCAAGCATGGGAAACGTGTTGAAAGCTGTAGCGTTGTTAAGTGACCGACGGTGGCAACAATCCGAATAACTAGAGAGCGCAGTAGATTTCCGTTACTCGAACCTACAACAGAAGCAGCAGTGGTAACCGCGATGGGTAAGGCTCACTGAGGATAACTAGAGTAAAGTAAAACATGGTACTCTTGGTAAAAGATCGTAACGATTTTTGAATGTGCACTTGAACGCTACCGCTTACATTAAAGATGATGGAGAGGGGATAAATTACAAACAACTACCAAAAGTGAAAAGCGTATTTCATAAGAAACTTTTAGAATTTTGGACGGAATTTTCTCTTTTTTTTGCGTTTGAATCGCTGGAACAATATTAACAGCCTTTAAAATGGTGAATATAATCAGTAGAGTGGATTCTTGAAGCTGAAATTCGCCACTCATACTATAACATTGATGAAATAAATTCAAAAAGAATTTTCCCGACAATAAAATTTGAAGTTTTTTCAGCTGGTGGAGAGTGTATTCTCAGGCGAACATCGACGTAGAGAAGACGGACGTTGAGGGGTGCCCTCAGCCTTTCCTCACCAATCCTCAGCACTAGGACATTCGTTGCAGTAAAAAAAAACCAAAGGAGTATTATTGGATAAAATTTTGAAGTTGCTAGATAATATTTCCCATACGGAAGAAGTTAAGCGAAAGCTGACCTCGAAAACGTATATGAAGGTTCCCGTGATGTATCTACGGCAATGCTAAATACACCTTCAGAATGATTGCTTAACTCCACCGATAGCTAACCAACTTCAACAAGATTTCTCATACAAGGCTGATGCATTACTCGTTCGCAGTTCATTCTGGTTATATCTGTATATGAGAGCACATTTTCTCCATTTACAAATAATATCGCCAACGTTTCAGAAATTTGCAAACAAATATATTTTTTTGAAACTTTTGCATTGCGTATTGACTGATACCTCTGCTACTCTTTGAATATTGTGAAATTGAGGTGATTTTGCGCTATCTTATATGGTAAATTTATAGATATATCAAACTCGGATAGTGTACTGTTCAATTTTGCGATAAGCTTGAATAGCACTTTGCATTGATAACTCCGCTCAAAGGAACTCCACAGCTCTTCATTCGAGATTTTGCATCTATAGATTTCTAATGCTTCACTATGTTAGAACTGTACAGAAAGTAGAATGAAGCACAAAATTGCGAAGGTAATTGGGGTACACTTAAATGAATAGATAAATTGAATAATTATGTGGAATAAATAAACACATAAAGAATCTATAAATGCAAATTGCCAGCAATAAGTTGTAAATGATAATAGCAAATATGAATCGAGAAAATATCGAAAAGCAATAGTTCCGATAGGATATAGTTAGTACACCGCTTCGTAGGAACATATTTTAAAACTACTTCCGCTTAAAATTCCGAAAAATCTTTTTGCATGCTAATGCTTATATTCGTTTTATGCATCTACCAAAAAAGTCTAGATCAAGAGAAACTTAAGACGAAATAGTGAATTTATCGTTTCAAAAAAATTTTCGCACAATATTCAAATAAGGTGCTGAATTTCAGTGAGAAAAAGAAATTTTTTAGTGAGAAAAATCAGCGCTAATAAATGACGATATAGGAAGGAATGAACATAAGAACGAAATATTCTTCCGTTCAACTTCACGCTTCTTCGTAGATATGCTATAGTAATAAATTTCTTTCATATTTAGCATGATCTCTCATATAGGCAATCCCATAATAACATTAGCGAAATAACGCGACAACCTACCTTTGCAAGGGAAAAGAAACATTTAATTCATAGGGAAAATATTCCTCATTAGGTTGTCCTCTCTTATTCTCTTTTCATTGTAAAAGGAGCCGGCGCGCTTTCCATGAACTTATGGAATGCTCAGCTACACCTAGCAATAAAAACTTGCGAAATCACAACAAAACACCTTCACATGTGAAAATGAATGGATTTATCTGCTCAGCATGCTAATTACCAACGAGTAAATTCTGATTGTATATGATTAAGAGTGTTCCACGGACAAATATATATGACACAACATGTCCGAACATTTTTAACACATCGTGTAATTTATACAGATTTTTACATCCATTCTAACTACGATGGAATGCAATGTTTCACACACAGTTCTTTAGTCAAATGCAGCTGCAAGAGAGCAGCGACATCAACAGCATGTCCTTTATTTTGTAGCAAAGAATATGTGTTTGCTATTGTTGTTGTTATTGTTGCTTCAGCATATACGCATATTTTTATCAATGTTGTTTCATTTATCGACTGTTTTTTTACCTTCCACTGAGATATTTATCACTACTTATCACTTCTCCTATATCTTATATTTCCCATTAACAGCAGTGGTTTTGCAAAAGAAGCATTAATAAATTATCTTAGATGCAGTCGCAACAAAAAACTTCCCGACGTTTCTAGACGGAATCCTCAGATGTAGATTGCCATCCGAGATTCACCAAATTTGGGGCTTCACCTACAGATCTCAATCCATCGCTCAGTTTCGTAGATCGACAAGGTTTGGCCGTGTGGGATTGTTCAGGATCACCTAAGTGTCACGACACGATTTGTCGATGCACCTCAATGTTCTTTACTTTTGCTGTATGTCGCAAAGCGCAACAATGGCAAACGATTGGAGCGGTAACAAAAGCTTAGAGAATGGTGACAACCCGACTGTGAAAAAAACAAGAGGAAATAGAAAGTGCGAAGACAATGTGTTATGACTTCAGCAAACGCCTCAACAACCACACGTATTTGTTTGTGCAGTCGATGCTTATTGCAGGTTTACCAAACGGTAGCAAATAAGCGATACTCAACTCCTAGTACGAAAACACCAAATTTGTTACCATATGACGTTCGTTTCTTCGGGGGGATGGGGGATGGAGGCCGACAGCAAAATCGATAAGGTTCCATACTTCCGTAAATAAATAAAAATTCGTGGAATCTTAATGAAAATAAGCTGTGTGATCTGAGAGACGTTCAGAAATGTGGAATAATTTGTCCTCAAGGAATTTTGCAAAAAACGCTTCAAAAATTCTTTTCTTACATTTCGGCAAAAAAAAAAACGAACTCTCATCGAAAAAAACATTGGTACTTTTGTTTAACTATAGGCTTGCTTCCGTTTTTCCTCCTTCCTCCTTCCTCCTCGTCCACCTCGTCACCAAATCAACATGCATCTTCATCTTGCAAAGCCTTTCAGTGCCCACCTCAAGAAGCACCCTTTCAAATATCTTGGACAATGAGGGCGTTTAAGGATGAAACTGCAATGATCATAATTATATCTCTTTTGCATAGGCACAATCGCAGATTTCACCGAAATAGGTTCGAACAATAAGAATGCGAACGAAAATATGCGTTGTGATTTTAAAAGACATGAATCACATCCGTAGCCGGATTAGACGAATTCGTGAGTGTGGGTTTATGCGGACAAATCATTGATTAAAGGAGTTAAAGAGAAAACTACATCCCCGTCGAATTCGCACAATCATCTTAGTCGAATTCATTCACTAGCCAAATTAAACATGCATATATCAACTTCGAATCTCAACAAAATCTTTCAAAACTGTTCGATCATAATGCTATTTGACGAAGATACACGAATATCCTAACTTATTTTTGCCAAGAAACTGAGAGTGGATATCACAGGATCACGCAATGGCAACAGTAGCATTAATTTCAAATTGACCATTTCCTATTGTTCTCTATACTTCAATGGCGCAACATTAGGCGAAATATTTTAGAAAAGTGCTTAGTTGAATTTCGAATTTGTAGAGATACAATTCAAATAGAACTAAAAATGTGGAAGAGTTCAGCAATCACGTAGAAGTCATCACTGGAAATTGAGAACATTCGAGAAATAATTAGGTAGAAGTTGGTCGCGATAAGCAACGAGCATCAATCAGATTGTGAGAGCGTACCGCAGACGCACAGGGTCGAGAAATGGGAATGGGGCGGCGAAAAATCCTTCAGTAGACGCATAAAACAAAATGAACGATCACTGAAGAAATTGTTTCAGAATTGTGCTAGAAGAAAAATTGGACGAGAGGGGTGCGTACCGAAGTAAGCACTGAGAAGGGAACGAACGCAAAGTGGACACCTCCTGGTGCGATGCGTCTATCGACGGCAATAAGGTGACCTTGACTCGTATCCGTAAGATGTTTCTCGTATATTTTCGACACGCTCAGCTTCCATTAGAGACAGCTTAGCTTGCCAGCATGACCTATCATATACGCAACAACTGCAATTGTTAAGTATTTTCGAAACAGCATTTATACTGTTTCCGGTATAGCAAATTTATAAAGATAAAGCGAAGTGTCTCGCGGTGAGCATGAAGCGGTCAATATGCGTTATAAGCATGAGCTTCCGGTAGGAAATTTCCAAAAGACAGCAAAACATTTGGAAGATGAGCATGGAGGAAGAGAAGGCTGAAACCTAGCCAAGTCCGCGCAGCAAACAGGAAAATTTCAAATGTGGCAAAAGTCCAGAAGATGATCAGATTTGCATTCAACCAGAGCATCTACTCAAATCCCCAGTTTTGAACGAACCCACTCAAGTTTCATTGGATGGTTTGTCGTAAGGAAACAGAAAGAAATTGTTACGTCGGACGGACGATGGAGAACAGCGCTTCCTACTTGCTCGCTTCGAAGAGTGCTGTCATTGCGAATTTTATTTAGTCAAATCGCAAAAAATATCACTTTGATCAGGGGTGATAACTCCATTAAACTGCATGAAGTACTCTCTATTCCGATAAGTTTGAGGATATGATGTTGAAGTCATTGTCATATCATCTGACTGCTCACATGAACGACCAGAGGCAAAAATGTGCTCTCCCTTCCATGATAATTTATTCGTTTATCGGTAGGCCAAGTTCCCACTTTTCAATTTTCGACTATTTTCACCTATACTTCCTAAATAACTGTTCTTGATTGCATTGATTTAGACAAATGTGCAATAATGGAAACCAATAAACGCATTGTTGCTCCTTGAGGATCAAAATTTGATTTCATTTGCTCGACATGCTCGTCTAAAGAGCTACTGTGGAGCACAGTGTTCCGTAACAGTGAGCAATTTTTTAAACCACTTACCTGCAGTTTCTCTATGATTTATGCAAAGTATTTTATCTATATTCCATGTTAAATCGAACACAATTCTAAATTTTACCCCATCGCTCTGAGCCATTCGTCCCAATCCAACTTTTATTCAACAGGATGGTTTAGAAAGAATCATTTCTAATCATTAGAGAGAGAGAGAAAAAAAAACCGCAGTACACATCGTTGAAGGGTTTACGCAGGAAAAATGAAGAAACGCGCAAAACGGAGTTAAGATTTCACACCGCAAATAACAATCGATAGATTTTGCGTTTCTCAGGTCATAAGTGAACAAGTTTCATGCCCACCATTTCCCATCGACGATTGCTTGTCGTCATCGCTTTCTGCAAATAACATCACCATAACACACCTGCCTAAAATTTTTCGTCGCATGAAACGTCATAAACAGCGCTCACAAATAAACTTTGTACCTATAGTGTCTAAATTGGAAATAAATTTTACGAAGCTGTTTATTATTGTAACTTATGTCTTCATATGACGTTACACTTATAGGGAACTCAGAACAATGAACTATTTCAACAATCTAACTAATCAGAAATTAAGAAACCATTTCAAATCTATATCGATTTCAAAACTATTTCGGAATAAAAACTACAGTTTTTTGTAAAGGTAATATTCTTTGCTGCTCAAAAATCAACTACTCTTCCGAAAAGCGCCAATGCGTAAACAGGACAAAACATTTGTAATCCAACTTCCATAGTCCGAGTTCGATTTCATCGATGCAAAAAATTTCCAATCGTGTAACATTACAGACTTCCATGAAATGCTCTTTAATAACCACCAATTATATAAGTTATCGCATTCGTCTTCTTATTTCAGTGCAATACAATGAACGGAAAGCAACTTTTTCTTATTTCCTAGCTCCTAGCGAAAATGGATTGCTTTCGAGGAAAAAATAATTCAGCAAGTGATGCGGATAACTATCTTAAGATTCAGATCCTTTTCTCCCGATCGCCTTAAAATCGGATAAATGCGATATAACGAAGAGAACCTCTCCATTCTATAGCCACTCTCAAATCTGACTTCTTTCCTCCGGCGAAGCTTCTCTCTAAACAAGTTGAAATGCTCATAAAGCATGATAGAATGCGAGCTTCTCGAAGGATAGTTGAATGCATAGAAAAAATATAGCTGATAGAGTTTTGGAGGATTGAATGCACCTCAATGATGGCGTCAGCAAAGCATTTTAAGAGATGCAATGTTCGTATCAATTTGTTCAAAAAAGGAAGAATTTTTGGTTGATATTTAGCCGACTCTTGAAAGATGAATAGATCGATCTCACCAAAGGCTTTGAGACTTTTCATTTTCTAAGACACCCATTCCAGCATGTCCATTCTCACAAATCCCGTGGCGAAGTTTGGCAGCGCTCTATGCAATGAGTTTGCTGACCTTAACAAAAGCGTCAAAAGCTTTGAACTCTTTAAGTCAAGTCCTTCGCTTTCGACGTCTGCTGTTCGAAGCCACAATGATAAAGCCTAGCAGTGAGGTGAACAGTTTCGGATTCCCTTCAATTGTCGCTTTCCTCCCTATCAACCAGTCTAATCTCAAGTTATGCCAACAATGCTGCACCAACAGCTACGTGGATCGATTGAGAAGCAAAACTTGTGTGGTGTATGTAGACCTGCTCTATACGTTGTATTTTGCACCATGCATGTCGAACGCAAAAATTAGTTTCTAATGGCGGTCAACTTCAGGAGATTTGCATTCACTTTCAAAATTTAAACTGTCATGAAGCGGCGGGGCTAGAGACCTGGAGGTGGTTCTAGAACCTCCAGCCAATATGAACTCCAGCAAATTTTCCACATATTCTGGATTTGGATGGTGGGCCATCAATTTTAATATACAGACGATAGCCAGATAGCCGAACATGTGGTCCGCAATGTTTTTGCAAGAAATGCCCATTATTTTGTGACATATCAATAAATTATCGAAAGACAGTAAACTGTCTGAATAAGTTGTCACGTGAAGTATTCGAAGCACGAAATTAAATGTTCAACATGTAAACACCAACCGAAAGCTGTAAAGAGAACGCAACGGAATTGATTGATGCAATAAACAAGAGGAACATCACTCGCCCTTACGAGAACAATGAAACAAAACTTGATCGTGTGCGTACGTTGGATGCGACTGAAGTCGAATGGCATAAGAAACGCAAATGGGTCATTCGCGCATGCAATTGCCTGAGTGTGCATTGCTCCACATCTACCTTCTACGCAGAGCAACGTATCGTCCGATTCTTCCGATCAGACATCCTCATAGTTCGCGTGCATGCTTTTTCACTTGACCTGATGTGCTCCCAGATCTGCGCTACTTCAGTTTGCTCGATAATCTCATCGGCGTTTCTCTTCATGAAAACAACAGTGTGATGCTTGCAATGGCATATCATATCAGTCTCAATCAGCGAAGTATTACCTTGACTACTACCGCTAGCTTCTTCACTGTTGATTTATTTGAGGTGTTTCTGCTCCTACTGCATGCACTTGTTGAAAATGGCATCCACTGTGCCTTGATCGTTCAATTCGACTTATGATAAAGAAGTTCAGGTGAGCAATGATAAAGGAGAAGGCGGCTTTCCTACTATAAACAAAAAATCAATAGAGTAATGAAACCTTGAAACATTTGAGGGGACCGCTACCTTCTGCTTATCTAAAGAAAGTACCATCACCTTCTCGAGAAACCAGATTTGGATTAGCTTAGTTGTTTCGTCCGTAGATTACACTCACCAATCTGCACACTCAAAGTTACAACAGTCAACCGATGAGCCTGTAAAGTTGAAATCATGCGCGAAATACTTTTATGTTCAGGGTCACACATCTCAAATTTCACATCTCTAGATCACAGTTTATGAATTAGCAGCTGAAGTTGGTAAGACGAAGTTTGGCGAACAAAAGAAATTATTTATTCATCGATGAATTTGTAGACTAAACGAGCGAGAGAGGAAAAAAATAGAACAGGTTTGTGCAGAGCAAAACAGTCATTAAAACGTCAGAAGTGTGGCAAAGCTCGGATGGCAAACTAAGAAGCGTAGAGTGGAGTTCGTAAATTAAACGCTCACCTAATCATTCAAAGTTAACAACAAAAAGTGAGTTATGAAGAAGAATATCTTCACATTTTAAGGCCCGACTGCACTCGCAAACCTTTCACCAAAGACTTGTTTTTCTAGGATCTGACTTTTCCAGAAATGTATAATGAAAATCTTACTTGTGCGAAAAGCATGCGAACTTTTCAGCACCATTATATATATATATATATATATATATATATATATATATATATATATATATATATATATATATATATATATATATATATATATATATATATATATATATATATATATATATATATATATATATATATATATATATATATATATATATATATATATATATATATATCCCTTCGAAATTGATAGATGAATGTGAGATGCGTTATAGAATGCGATGCAGTGAAATACGTTGTTAACTTCTGCTTCACTGCTTTCCAAAAGTTGGAACTAGAAGACGGAGGTGGAGGCATACACACATACAAACAGACACGAAGTTGTCATAACGTACTTTTGCGGAGTTAGCGAAAGCACATAAAGGCTCACTAAGATTAGCAAAACACGAAATTCACAGAAAACGTATTGAATTAACCTATCAAGCAGTATAGCGCACAGCCCAGGATACTTTCTCCGGAATTGGCGAATTACGAAAGTTGCCATATTTGCGCATCCAGAGAGAATCAACCTTCGACCATTTTGGCACCTTCCCGGTGAACGGTGAAAGAAATTGCGTTTGAGTCAAGAGTAAGACTGGAGTAGTGAAAATGGGTTTCTTATTCATCATGTTTAGAGCATTGGGTCGAAAATATTCAACCATTCGTTTATTCAGTCATAAATTTAAAATCAAGATCGGTCGATG
This sequence comes from Ascaris suum, assembly GCA_013433145.1. Taxonomy (NCBI): domain Eukaryota; kingdom Metazoa; phylum Nematoda; class Chromadorea; order Rhabditida; family Ascarididae; genus Ascaris; species Ascaris suum. Next base: position 19,545,773 of record CM024187.1, on the reverse strand, counting down.
CGATGTTTTTATGTCGCAGCATGAAGCTCTTCGAATTTTTTGCGCTTAAGGCTGTTGCCAGGAGTGGATTGCAATTGCCACTTACCCGAAACGAAAAGAATTTTCGATTGCCCAAGAATTTCTTGAAAGAAGGAAATTATAAGCAGAGTGGTTTACATCAGCAGTTGGAATGTGAGCAAAAGAACCGTTAAAGTTTAGTTTAAGTCACCCCACCCCCAAATATCTATTCTCAAAATCGAAATAAGATCACTGGAGCTGGAAGGGTTCAGACTCCAGTAATATGAATCTATAGGGACCACGCAGAATCCGCAGGTAAGCTTTACTCGTGAACTCGAGTTGAGCATTTACAATTAAGTTAAGTAACCAGACAACAGTTGTAATCTGTACATAAGCACTTTATTCGAAGAAAACGTGCACTTAAGTTTCGAATAGACTGATCAGTACTTCCATACTTTTAACGGTGGCAACATGCATAATTATCGTCGATTCTCAATTTGCCTTAGTAAGCATCTTTTTCATATGTGACTCAAATAAAAGACTCTTATTTCCGAATTGATCTATCTCACTACCTCAGACAAGTGAATGTTATCGTTGAAAAGGCAACACTGCATCCAGAGAACACCTTCCGAGAAAGCCACTTTGACTGCTAGGGAAAGCAACAAATGTCAAACTATTCCTCAACGTGTTTAAAAACTTATCTTTCTAATTGTTACAAAAGACCGAACGTCAAGTAGCGTAAGCTTTACCCTTATATTTATCTTCCTTTGTTTAGAGATGCATCAAATAACTGCTCGCGTCTATCCTTAAGGAGCTTCAGCGATAGACAAAGAACGAAAGATATATACTATTGAATACATTAAGCAGTGAACTGCTTTCTCTACAAATTTGAGTGCTGTTCTAGAATGTGAGGTTTTAAATAAGGGCATTCATACACCTTTGATGTAACTCATGATTTATCAATAGCATTGAAAATTTTATAATTCATTACGTGATGAACACACAACTGAATATTGAAACATGAAGCTTCCCCGAAAGGAAGTTGGTGTGCCCACAAAAATTCAAGTCTTCCAAATTTTTGAGAAGTTGCTGAAAAAACTCTCTACATATGCACTTGCACATATGCACACCTAGATTAGTTTCTCTATCGCAACTCAAAAATGATTAAAATTATCCAACGAACATTACTCCACTTTGTTGCCCTGCCGTTTGCTTCTTTGATAAAGCATTTGAATCTTTTTCGATTTTGGAAGTGGGCCCACCCTTAAACGTTTCATTTAAGGCAATAGACCGTTAAACTCATTGATGAGCGGATTTATAAAACACCATTAAAAATCTGTTATAAACCTTGGGTATATAGCTTCTTCGTACATTGGTTGTTAAGGAGATAGGCTTAGATGATTTTCCATATAAACGTGAGTTTAATGACTAGTGGAGGAAAGACAAGTGCCAACATTGTAAACTTTCGATTTTTCGTTGCAGTGAAGTAATAGCTTTTTTCCCAGCTAGGGCATGCAGTATTTTTGATGCACATTTGCATTAGCCACTCTGAACATGAGGTCAAGAGAGAAAGATTTGTTGAGAGGAAGGCAGGTAGAGGGACGATTTTGAAGTATATTTTTTGAACATGTGACACTGATACTTTTGAATTTTAAACGATCATGAGAATGATGAGAATGGTTGGTGAAAATGCGTGCTGTATTTCAGTGAAGAGTATGGGAGAGGGGGGGAGGGGGAGGGAGGGGAAACGAAGTGAATATCTTGATCTTGTTACGCTTCTGCAATATTCATAACAAATCTGCGCATCCAACGAAGAGACTGTCTACTGGTAGTGCTGTTGGGAAGTAAAAGTCTTCTTGTTAAAATTAAAAACAACCTTGAGGAATAGCTTCCGTAGAAATTTTCGAAATGAGTACTTCAAAAATTCTTGTGTTTACTGTTGTCGGCAGATCTGTAATAACTTCGAAAAATTGACAACGCTGAAGCCAGTAGTACTTTTTCGCTGTTCATTTTCCATAAATCTTTGTCCTTTCTTCAATTTCCTTCTGGAAATTGATTAATCTTTGCTCTCCTTCTTTGTCTCATCTTTGTTCCAGCAAAGTTCATGGAATTCCCGAAACTGGTTCGCGAACTATATGCTTCGACGTTTGTCATACTAGTGATAGGAAAACATCTCATACTGCGTTGGTCGCCCATTTGCAGTCAATTTAACTAGCACGCAAAATTCCTACCGACCGTATAGAAGGCCTAGAAAAGAATATGGCAAGATCCTCGTCGTCTATGCCGACCCTTGTGGCAGCTCCATTGCAACCTCATAGGATGATCGTTGCTCGCTAGAGTGAATTCATTTCAATTATGGCAATGAATTTCGCAGTGATCGTTTCAATAGTTCACGAGAGTCGATGGATTTTATTTACGTTTTTTCTGTCTTGATTTGGCGACTGTATAGAATAATGAACTTTCTGCATGCGGTGATGATCTCACTTTTAGCGTCTATTCCTGTTGACTCCTCTTCTTTCTTCTATGGCAGTAGCTTCTTATCTTTACGTCATTTCTTTCAGTGTCACGGTTTCATCGATACTGTTCCGCAGTTTCTTAAACGCTCCGGCTTGCGCCTTCTGTATACGTGGGGAAGCAACCACCAGAACAGCTTCTCATAAATCGGAAGTTCGGTGAATGGGTGGTCCGCATCTTCTTTTAACGCTTCTGCTGTCCTAAAGCCAGGTTAATACTTTCACCTCTTAGCTTCTCATGTGGAAGTGCTTTTCGTTGAATTTTTCGCCATTCTGGCGATGCTTCGAGTGTACGACGATGGCACAGCGGGAATGAATAGTCAGAGATTCGGTGATGGCTAAGCTTGACGCTCGTCTAAGACAGCTGAATAAATAGTTTCTTCGGAATCTGATTTTACCTTTTGCCGATGACTTTGACGTCTCACATTTATAGGTAGTCTTTGGCAAATATTGATGGGCTTAACGAGTGATTTCAGTAACGGAATATGCTCCTCGCTGCAGATAAGTGTCATATGATCCGATTTGCCCACAACTGTCTCAACAATCTCGTTAATGTCAACCGCTTTCCACTTGTTGAGTTCTCTTTTTTGAAAGATTTGCGAATCACAATTAGCCGCGAATTTATTTTGCGCAGTTATATCTCTGGCATAGTGAGAAAGGTTGAGACTACGGATAATCACACACTTTGAGCTTTCTCATCTCAGAAACTTTTATCGCCTTTGAAGCCATTTACGATTTAAATTCGTCCAATTCAGGAATACACATATGGATATCTTCAAAATCAAATGCAGACATTCACTGTGCAACGCTGATTGGAGATGCTCACAGGTGTTGCATTCTTAGATTCATCGAAAAAGAACTAGTTCTGCAAATGAACTAAAGGGATATGACGATGAATGATTCTGATCAAGATGTACAAGTGTGGGAGCTTCCTAGAAAAGAAAACCTTGAGTAAATAAAGGCTTAAATTTTATTCCTCTGTTTTTGAATGGAACATACTCGACGGCGGTATGTAAAAAGTGAAAGCAACAACTGCAAAAAATAATAAGGATTCTTGCTTGTTATTTTCCAACCAGCACTCCTTGTAAGTTATAAATTCGCCACTTCTCTTGCAGATGGTTACATTGCCATCAGTTCATAGCCACAAATATACAAATAAATTCATTCATCAAGTAACTGCTTCAAGTTGGCCACCTTTTGTTCCTGATCTAGACGTTGAATTTACCGATGCTTGTTATCGATATGATACAAAACTGAATCAGCCGTTCGTCGCATCTCTTCTTATGCGTTCATATGCAACGGTTTAGCGTTCTGTCATAAATCATCACCGTTCTTTCTGCTCGTCATCTTCTAATGACTGCTAAACATTTATCGCCTAAAATTTATTTCGTTCAAAACAATCACTGAACAACTATTTTCTTTTTCAGAGGCAAAAAAAGAGAAATATCGAAAACGTTTTCAGTAATTCATGGCAATAACGAGTTACCAATTAAAATCATTTGAGAGTAATTAAATACAACTGCTGAATTACTTTAATCGGTGATGGTAATTTTAGTAAATATTATAATAATAAATCCTCATTATAAGTACAATAGCTCGAGTATCGACAAAACGATCAAGTTTTATCATAAACGATGCAATGCGATTTTTTTTTTTCAGGCTGGCTTTCTTCATTAAACTCAGAGATCGAACTCATTTTTTTTCCCACTGATCCTTGTGAGGAAAACCGTATAAATTTTCGATTCCGTTATGAAAAGCCATCTCTCAAGCAAGAATAACTAGACTTTATTCAAGTTTGATCGTCTTTGAGGTACTTCCATGAAGGATCCGACTGGCCAATTAATTGAGTAATTTTTCTAGCTGCTCAAGATTCCCTCTGAGGTGTTAAAAATTATTTACTGGGGTTGAAATTGAACTTTTCTAGATCAACTTCCGATAAAGGATATTACATTCAACCTCGTTTTACTTTAGCATGTTTAGTTTTGCAGCAGATTTTGTATGAGGCTCCTAATATAGTGGCTTTAACACTGTTCTCGAAGGCACATCCTACATATCGCAAGAATTGTGACCCTTATCAACGCCATTTTCTGATGAAAGTGGATATGCTGCCGCAAAATCACGATCACCCTTGTTGTTATAAACTTGTTGGATACGAAGGTAGGTTCTTATAGGGGATTCGACAAAATGGTTGCCAATGTGTCAATCTGGAGAAGGTTCTTCCACAGCCTACAAATATTACTCGAATTTTTGGAAATTCTCTTTTTTTGTTCAGAATCAGAAGAACATAGCTTAAAATTTTCGGAGATATTATGAAAACACATCATCCAAAACCCTGCGGAACATTTTTCGATTCCTCACTTTCAATAGACTCAAATAATCCGCAAAAAATTATATAAGAATCTTCTTATGCATTGAAAAGACAGATTTTCAGATTTCTTTCACAAAACATTTCGCATACCCGCCGTGGCAACATGAAGCAGGTCTAAAATTGACATCGATAATCTCTCTCCAAGGCTCCTATAGAAAAGTTATCCCTCAGCCAAAATAAAATGAACAAAGTATAAATGGAGTTGCTTTGCAAAAAATGCAAATTTTAACGTTCCTAAAAGTTCAGCAATTCATGAAAAAGTTATGTCGTTCCATTGTGAACGGGACCGGAGGTTTTTCCAAAAAAAGAAAAAAAAATTCTGCAGTTTCCAAACTAGCGCCTAAAAGTGCACGATTTTTTTTCGTAGTGCATTTCTGATGACCGCGAATGTGAGTTTCTAGCAATAACTATGTTAATGGTAAGTAGACAAATATTTTAAAAAAATTTTCACATTTATTAAGGTGCTGATTAATGTTTCATGCATTCTCTCCATTTCATTTATATCGTTCTTCAAAAAACAACATTGTTATCACTTTTCTGTTGCAGTGATTTCGCTATTATGGCTTCAAGTAGAAAATGGATTTTTCTGGGCTTCATATTAAAACTTCATAGATTTATATAAAGTTTGGATACTTTCAAATAGAAATTCGTCTAAATTTTGCAAGTGATCCCTTAAATCCCTTAATTTCGCTTTCAATTCAAAGGTGTTCTGCTATAATAAGAACAAAATAGGGAGTTTTTTTTTTTTGGGGGGGGGGGGGGGGAGGAGAACAGTCAATCTGTTTCATTTCTGTTACTCATTTCAAGAACGGAAGTGATATCTGCTTTAGCTGATAAACTAACAGTTGTTAGTTCGATCCTCTATCAGCGATGAATAATCAGTGGCGATTCGAGCCAGTTACTAATTTAATATACTTTCTTTTTTAAACAAGTACGTATTTATTCACTCATACGATAGCGAATATCAGAAAAAGCCCTCACATGTGTTGATGAACAGGTATACGATAAAACAGAGAAAAAGGGATGGACCTCTGTAAAAGTGTGTTTGCATTAGAGAATCACAATTATCACTGATAAAGAACAGAAAGTATTAAAACAACCGAGACACAGAGTATGCACATATGAAAATAAAAGATAGATGAGGCAAAGTATGTCAAAAATAGGAAGATGCAACAGTAAGAGTTTTGTTGTGGAAAGAGAACCGCAACATGGGACAGCCGGTAGCTTTGCAATATTGGCAAAATTTGCCGAAGACGTGGCGAATTCTTCATTAACTGTTTTTCCCGAATGTTCTTCACAATTTCTGATATTTCTATGCAATTATTGAAGCTGTCGATATATTGAGTGTCGATTTCGTATTTCTTTGTGCGCTGTTCCCGAAAAATTCAACTAAGTGTCATAGCTCCCCAAATCTTTCGCTTGAAGTGGATGGTTGAAAGGGGGAGCATGGAGAAAGTGGAGAGGGAGGGAGCAAAGTGGGTCACCCATCTGTAGCATAAAGTTAGCAAATAAAGGGATTAAATCATGTGATTTGACAACTTCATAAAATTCACTTCACTCTTTGATGTCGTTCTCAACGTTTTTCATAGAAATATTCGTTCTTTTAATTACTGACAACTTTTTTGCGACCTGAATATCCGTTAGGTTGCTAAATACCTCCTTCTTGAAAATTGGTGGGTTGGAAAGTGATAAGCACTGTGCATTTCCTCCTAATAGTAGATCTAACAAACGACATTGCAATATTGATGAAGTCATCTGTCCCGAAGGGGTTCTTTTAAAAAATAGGGCAGAACCAGGGATCTATACTCGCTGAGGATTTTCGCCAATGAACTAATACATGATGAGCTTTAATCCGTTATCCATGCCCTGAATTCATAAGTGATTGATGATATGCTTCCTCGGTGTCACTTGTTGATGATGAGTATCTTTGTCTTTTGCATCATACGAATCGTTATGACGATTTCTTCACGTCAGTTGGCTTTTTCTTTCGGCAATCTCTTCTCCTTGGTTTGATGTCAAGACTCCAAAAAGTACCACGTCATATTGGCAACGCTTATTTTTCGAATCCTACATATGAATTTTGTGTTTTAATTAAACAAGCACAAATTTCTTGATTTTTACATCAAAAGCCGAAAAAAAAAACTTGATAGTTTTATTGCAATTTGTAAGCAACAATGGAACTTGAACATTTTGATTGAGCTGGCTGGTTTCATACCTAAAAGTTTTCAGCATGTTCGATCGGCCAAACGATAAAAATGCTTCCCGTCCATTTTGAATTTTTTAAAACATGAGCCATTTGAAGGCTTATGACGTCGAAAAAATCCACTCCACATGTCCACGATTAGTGAATATTCTTGTGCATGCGTGCTATTAAAATGTCATATGGAGTAGTTGTTCACACTAATCGAGCGTTCACGAAGTCTGATTTCAATTTATATTAAAGAGTATATTTCCTAAAACGTGCAAACGAAGTCTCCCGTGAACAAGACTCTCTTCCGCTTGCTACAAGCGTTTTTATGAGTGCCATCCCTCACGAAAAGTTCTCTTTCATCTTTTTCAAATTTCATTCGGAGAGAAAGATACAAGATCATATGAGTAAGCAAAGCAACTGATTCGATGAATAAACTCCGATCCGCTGACCAACCGGTTCCGTAAGTTGCGGAACACAGTTTAATTAAACTGGGTACTCATGCAGCTCTTTCACCGAAGATTTTTTTTTTGCAATGGATCGCTATAAAATGGAAAATCAGTGAGTGTAAACTGCACAGCGGTTTCTTTGGCAACATTGATTATTTACAGAAATTAATGGACCAACGAGAAAGATGGCACAGAGGTTCATTCTATAGTCAATATAAGTTTAGCTTCAGTGGTTCCCAAGACGAAGCCGTTGCACAGACACGTGAACAAACACGTAAATGCGCACAGACACGCTGCTGTTACAACGCAAATTTACAAAAAAGTGCATAACGCGCAAAATAGTAACCTAAGTTTTCGCTAAAATTTCATCACTGTGGAAGTTTTTAAAATGCCTTGTGCCTTCGATGAAACACTCGTGAAAGGGAAAAGATGGACGAGAACTCAGGATGAGAGCAAATTGGTGGAGATTTTCGGCTAATTATAGAAAATTAGCGAGAGGTAAAAGTTTGCACTGAATTCCTTAATGGCTGTGATGCATCGCTACTAAATGACATGCCTCGTCATCTATGATCAATTTTCGTTTGACGTTTCCGTTGTTGAAACAAAGCAAAATGTCAGAATAAACCACAGGACGGAAGCGCGCGAAAGTCGGACATTCATGCATATATGCAGGTTGGCGATGCGAATTGCATTGCCAAACTGCATATGTGCATGAATGTCCGACTTTGTGCATGAATGTCCGACACATATGCAGGTTGGCGATGCCAACCAATGTATGCTTTGCTTTTGTAAATTGCATTTTCCATGAATAAAAATAACTTGCTATACCGTTTGTACGTTTTGCTAGCACCCGATATAATCGATTGGTGTCACCTTCTACCAGACGAAAAAAGCAGGATATAAGGAAACGGAAGAGAACGCAAAATTACAATAGTAAATGAGAAAATTCTTAGCAAAAATAGAATCATTTACATAGTAATCGTTGCGATGTGCTCCTTAAGAGATTCATAAATGTTCTAGTAACCGTAGAAAAGAGTTATTTACGCAGTTCTTAAAATATAAGCAAGCGAAGAGGTGAATAAATTTGCAGAAATAAGCGTAAGCAGCATAGCAATGCGAATAGAATTTATGATTTTGGAAGTTCTGCACATTATCGTGTTGCTGAACTCTGCCCTTATGTTTTTATTTATTTGTTCATATGTTCTCTGTGCAAACAACTTTTTTACGCGATAACCTTCTGCACTTATAAATCCCTTCAGTCTACAGGTGGAATAAATTGTAGTGGTTCATGTTTTGATTTTTGTGACACTTTTTTGCTGTCCTGATTTGTGCGCATACATATTAACGTCTCTGTGCTTCCGCTTCTTTGTTTTTTGTCCGTTCTGGCTTTAGGACGTGTAATAATGTCGAGCGACGATATCTTTATTAGAAAATTACTTGAAAGATCTAATTTCTTCAGAGTAGTTCAGTCTAATAGGTGGCAAATGTGTGATTTCAAGACGAGAATGTATGGGGTATGTGAGACTTTTCCATCTACTAGTGGTGGAGCTTCTGATCTCGAGGCAAAACGCAGCCAGTTGATCAAGTTTGACAGCAAGATCAACTATTAAACTCCTGTTGGTTTAGCTGAAGAAATCGGAAGTTCTAACAACACTCGTATTTGCTAAATGTTCTCCGCACATATTGTGCGACAAAAAAAAATCCGATTTCGAAAATGAAATATTTCGCAATGTTGAAAAAAATTCTCAAGCGAATATTTCAACAAAATCCGAGTGTTCAATTACGCATTTTGCCAAACGAGAACGAATATGAGTGTTTTTTGCCAATAGTGTATCGTCCCTTGTGCACAACGAGAATAAAGCAATAGATTCATGATATTTTATAATCGTTATCGCACTAATCATTGTCAAGCATTTTGTACAATATGATGAAAACTTCTTAAGCATGAAAAATTTCTCCTACAAATTTTTGAAAAAAAAAAAACACAATTGTTCAATGAGCAATAGTTCAGCGTTATCCGCCGTTTTTTTTTGTACAATATGTAATAGCTGATTTGCATATGTAATGAGAGAATAATATTAAAAAATAGTTGCTGAGTTACGATTGCTTCACGACAATTGATTCATATTGAACGGCTACAGTTGTTGATTTGCATAAAATTCATATGACTTCGTGAAACACTTCTGACAGATTTAAATAATGCATCAAAACGAGGAAATTATAGCACCGTATCCGGAATATAACCCCATCCCGTTTGTTATTAGTATGATAATCAATGACATCTATCCGTTTATTTCGTTTTATCTAGCCGCATTTGAATAGTTCATTAAATCGTCGTCACCGTTCTTTGCACTTCGGAATTTTCAACTCTGGAAGGAAGGGTTCTTCTAACAATTAAGTGCTCGCCAAATAACTTCAAAAAAAAAAAATAGCAGAAAGTGATTGCACTACGGTTACGGCATAAAATTTGCAATCTGAGAGACGAAAGGTCTATGCATCTGTCCGTCGTCCCCATATGAATTTAGCCTTGCAAATGCGTCTAAATTTCTCACTCGTGAAGCAACGCTAAAAGTGGCACATGGCAACTGATAAACAAAAAATTGGCAGATAACACAACTGTGTGCAACCTATGCAGCCTTTTTATCATTTTTTTTTCAACTCTCAAAACAAAAAGTTGGGCAATGTGGCGCGAACTTTGATGTTTTCTTTAATTCTGCATCCGCATTCAATTGCATGTGGTGTGGATTACAGTCAAGGAGCAACGTTCTTTTTTTCGATCCTAAAAACTGTCGTAACTGGAACGATTATTTCTTGACCAAATTCCTTCGTCACTTTTTACCTCTTCTAAGCAATTAGACCCGCATGATGTGAATGGCTACGGACAGTGAACTTAGTCAAGTGAAGAGAAGACTATTCTCCACGGGAAACCAGTGCGAGCCCGTGGTATGGGAGAGAACTGAACGACCTATTACCTCCCATCTCTTAGCCTCCCCAAAAAGTGTATATTTTAGCACCGTTTACTAGGGAACAGCATTATATTCAGTCGCTCCTTATCACTAAATGTTTCACCAGTGAATGCTACAGTTTTGAACAGAGATTGAAGATTCAGCAGGGGATGGCATTTAGATATCTTGGTTTTTTCGACATTTCCACAGATTTGCATTTTGCGTTGAAGAAAAGACGGGAAAGATCTTGCCGTTTATGTTTATTAGTGGTGCTTTTGCATTCGTTTAAAATCCGGAAGTTATCTCTTTACGTCATCAATTGAGCCACTTGCAAATCCTCCCAAGGACGGTGTGTCACATACTCTTCACCCGTCACTTTCTATCCCTTTGATGCGTGAGGATCCTAACATGTCCCTCAATAAAAGTGAGCAGGAAGTTGCCACTATAGTGCAGCGTTCTCTTTTCGCTTCAAAATCTACAAAATTTGAGAACAGGTTGAACGTGATTGCAAGTCGCCTAAAGTGAAACTCCTTCCCATAAGATTGCATATAATTGCATGGGGGTGCAGCTTATAAGTCGGATAAAAAAGATATATAACGGTCTTCCTCCTCAGGCAGTTCTTGCTCCAATAATTCGATAGCAGCTAATGATGCCGTATATCAGATTTCTACATATATCTGAAAAAGATTTTGCACTGGCCATGACAAATCTATTAAATATTGCGCCCAACTGCTTTCTCCGATGCTAAGGGAACAGGAAAAACAAAAAAAAGCTTTCTAAGACTCATTGGACCCATATCAAACTCCTCAAGATATATTGTACACAAAAACATAAGAGTATTGCCTTATGCCACCTGACATCCATTGCGACACCGCTTTCAAGAGGTAGCTCGATTATTTCAGAGCCTGGAAACCTCCGAAAACTTTGATCCATTCCTTCATTGATTTGCTCGAATTTGCGATCATTTTCTGCGTTTCCGCTGGACGGTTCAGCACTGTTCGACGGAAAAGTAGAATCGAAGCCGATAGTTTGTTCGGATGGAATATTGAAGGCAGTCATCATCGTATCACCAAGACCAGTATTTGTGATTGCTTGCACATAAACCGTGTACTGTGTGTTGGCGTGCAAATGTGTAAAATGAATGTCACGCCTATGTGGAGGAATTATGGTGACATTGTTCAGCTCCTCTTCGGGTGCTGTCAAAGCGATTCTGAAACCGACGAGTGAATGGGTGCGTGAAGTAGAAGTCGTTCGTAAGCGGGGAGCTTGCCATGTACACGTGGCCTGCATATGTATCCCATCTGTTGAACACCAGAGTGCATGCGCATCCTGAATTTGTCCACATGGAATGGGCTCTGCAGATGGAGTTAACTCACAACTTTCGGTTTTGAAGTGTCCGGTTGCCGTCAGCTGAAATTTTGGAATTCGTTGGAGTCAAGGCTACTACTTTTCATTGTCCATTGTTGGGTATTTCGACCTATTCAGCCACATTCTTTCCCCCCTCATTGATAAAAAATAAAAGCGTTTTTTGAAACGTCATACACCGAATTCCAGTAGATAAGTCGGTAAACGAATTTGAACCGGATAAGTAGAGGAGACCACCCAAATGATCACATGAATATGTTTCAAACAAAAAATTTCCTGAAAAATATCACTTTCGGGAGGGACCTGCAGAATATGACCATTCTTCAGGCATCAGTCTTAGCTGGTGGACCATAGCTATTTGCTTCAACCCTTCGTGATATGTAAATTCGCTTTCGATAAACAGTGCAAACGAAATGGTTGTTGGAAATATGTTCGAGAGCTTGAAAACTTCCTCAATGAATTCTAAAATTTCCAATAAAGTCAATGAAATTTTTGTTTGTGAAGTACTTTGTAGATAATATTCAATAACGGTCGTTTATATAAAGCCTCATCAACACGCTGTTGAAATTTACCCACTCACCTCGTTCTCATTCATCCTGTTGACCTCAACAGAATAGGAGCATCCAAAATTAAGCTCCTCAAGTATGGCCACGCATTCGGTGACTCGCATTTCAGCCCAATCTTGGCCCGATGTGTCCAAGTCGTAAAATGTGCGTTTTTGATTCTCATTCAACTGGCATTCCAGTAGACGCCATCTGAAAGTGTAAGTTTGCACCCGGAATCCGAACCATCTTTGCTTCACACAGTTCACTAACGCTCACGTTACACTATATCAGTTCATAAATACATGGGAGTCTAATCATCATTTGAAGGAAATGACTTTTAGAAAGCATTCTGATCACCGACTTCACCAAATTTCAGCATTATTATGGGACTTGAGAGAAAGAATTTCAAAGCACCGAAGAGAGAGATGCATATAAATCGTCTTTCACAGTGGTACTATCTCGAAAATGCACAAAAATGTGAAATCATAACTGAACAGATACCAACACTGCTTTCAGATTTTTTGAAAATGCTTGATATATTGCAAACTTCTCTCTAATTTCCTTCCTCCACATGTGGCAAATTTGAATGTGTCATATTCCATCTAGTTAATTCCAAAATGCGATCAGTTTTTTTTAGTATTTAAGACACAGCGGTTCAGGTAATTTCTAAAGGAACTACGTTTGTTGGGAGAGTTCAACACCACCTTACTCCTAGACGCAGAGAACATCTGATCGTAAATCATAACGAGTGAAACTGATTCGGAGCTATAAAATTTTTTAAAACACTCTCTTTCAATCTCATCTTTTAGGAGAATGTTAAATGTAAAAGGAAAGGTGCTAAACGATAAGTAGGAGGTTGGAACACCGTTCTGAGCGAAAATTCGACAGCCTGAATCTATTATTGTTTGCTTGTGAGGTATACACATCCTTCTTCAATCACATGTTGTGCACAGTGCCTTGCAAATGTGTGTGTTATCATTAATCCACCGCTTTACAATTGTTCTTAGAGATATATTGCTTACTTTATCGTATCATTATTACTGTTTTCTTCCAATTACTCTTTACGTCCAAAGTGAAGCTAGATACATGGAATGCGGATATCAGTGAAAGCTGATCAATGCTCTCGAAGAAACAGCACTGAATGAACTTCGCAAGCACTGAAAACGTTTTCTTCATCGTTATGACTCATATTAAAAAACGATTGCATTTGAACAGCGCCGGAAATAGAACTCAAAATTGCAACGCAATTTTTTGCGGCCGCCTTTTGCTAAGATCAATAGGCAACTACTTATATCAAAACTGTTTCTCTTCTTAACTCTTCCTGTGCACTTCATTGCCTTTACTAAGCTAAGCAGTTGCACTCGTGATGTGGGACATGAAGAAATGTGGACAATATCCACATTTGCAATGTCATAAATGTGCAGTTTTGGCTCGGCATGCTTGTGCCTAGATGCAGCACACATCTGTAAACTGGATTCATTACTGCTGTAATGAATCTCAATTTTTGAAATTCTCAGGCACAAAGGAACGAGTTTCTTCAAATTTTTAATAGGAGTGCATTTGTAATTGTTGCAGTAGAATGTAAGCCTTCAGACTTTCCAACCAGAATGTGGGCATTTATCTGTCAATTTCGTTTTCCCTCCTCATCATTCATAATCAGTGGTGCAAGAATGAATTTGCGTTTTTCTTGGTGATGATCGCAGCTGAAAATAGTTGGCCATATCTTGGCTGTCTATTTTCAGCTACGATCATCTCGGCTGATACATTCAACTTCTTGTGAGCACATTTTACCAGGGACGAGAATATCTGCTACCTATAAGTGTCCTGTTTTCGGCGAAATAGGGTCATTTTCCTATTTTGCATCAGCTAACGATACCACTCTTTCTTTTCCTCAAAATTCGAGGGTCGTCGAGCAGTTGTTTCCTTTCCCAAAGAGCCACAACTATACACTATAACGAAACCGTTAAAACGCTATTTGATATTCGTAACTTTGAAATGCCAACGTGATATATGCCGCTGAGCATAGGTGCCCAATTAAACGCAAGATGCAAAGGCTACCAAATTTTATAATTTATGTTATATTTCTGATGGTTTAAGGGCCAATTTGGGGAATCTTTAAAGCTATTTAATCAAAAGTAGCCGTTTACCTAGTTTTTAAATGATTTTTTATGTCAGTCTGCGGGGTGTCATCTTGTCCTCAGAGCTGTAAGCCTACTTACTTATTTGTCAGATCCAGCCTTCCAGTGTTCATAGTCTCAAGACAGCAGAACGTTTAAAGAAGAAAGGCTTATGGAAAGGAGAAGGCTTATAAGTATAGAAATACGGTATTCTCTGTAAGAGTCGAAAGCGAACTTTAAGGCGCAATGGAAAAATTGGGAAAATGAGGTGCAAAAGGACGGTGAATTGTGCCATTTGTTTATCGTATTTGTAAATAAATATGTTGTGAACTTTTAAAGCTTTAACAAAACATTGAATAAGCATTGTGGTTTAATCGAAAGCAAGCTAACCTCACAAGAAACGTTGTCCTGATGGGCGAACAATGTTTTGCATTGAGCCAGCTAACTGCCGTCTTCAAATCACCTCCTTCATAATATGGCGTCTTAATTTCAAGAAGTGCCACGTTTGAACTATCCAAATGCATTGGCATTTCGCTCGATGTTGGCATGGTTACGACATCAACTCTCGAAAATGACACCTCTTCGCTGCTGTTCATTGAAGATTGCGCCGTCCTAATGAAGACAATAGCTTTCTCACCATGTAGCTCACCATCAGAGGAATCGACGCATGCATGCACCTGAATGAAGAAACTTTCGATAGACATGTCGATGTTTCTCAAAACAAGGCTTATAGACTCTCACGACCTTAAGTTGCTCATAAATGTCGTAAATAAAGATTGCACGTTTTTATGCTGTCTTCTTTTAGGCCAGCACCTTATGCAGACTCTGTTTAATTGCTTTTTTTGAGTCATAGGCAGTTCCCTTACAGACATTTAGCTCATATTTGGCAATGAATAGGTCGTTGTGCCATAAAAGTGAAAACTTAAATTGTTACTCAAGTCCATTATTCACTGCAACCATTCATTTTAATAACCACTTGAACTACTAACTAAATTTCACCAAACATTTCAATAAATTTGACTTTTTGCTTTGCTGCTTCATTTCTCGTACATTTTTGGCAGTCTGCTTTATATACATAAGGAAGGCATTCCAAAAAGTTCCTTACTTCCACCAAATAAACAGATGCCGGCAAGAGACCCTCCACATATGCAGATGTCTCATATGAAGGTACAATTGTGCTCAATTGCTCTCGCGCCGCGAAGCTCTCGTCGCTATCAACTTCATCATCGTCGTGGGTGGTCGAACGCTTTCCTTGTCGCTCCAGCTCACTTTTTCTTCGCATTAAATCCTCGTAAGCGTTCGCTTGCTCAACTGATGACTTCTGCCACGATAGCTGCAAAATTCGTTTTGGTGATTACGAGAAAACGCTAGAGTGGAAAGCAAAAAGGCAGAAAGAAGGTGCCAACAATTTTATACAATAAAATAGGTGAAAACAGGTTATTTTCTTTCATCTTAATAGATGGCTGCTTTCACCAAATAGATCTTCAAATTCTCGCAATTTCCTATTGAAAACTACTGGATGTTATCTATTCGCCAGTGAACACATTTACGCGAAATAAGAAAACTGTGAAAATACTCCTTTAGTTTAATCTTACTATATAGCTTTTGATTGGAAGATCGGAGAGTGGTGGAGTCCACGAAACCTTCTGCTTCCAGAGACCACGCGCATCTTCGCTGGATGGGCCAAGAGATAAACCGCGTGGCTGACCAGGTGCTCGCGCCTCTGCAATGCTTTTTCGCAAAATTCAAAGCTTGTTATTCATGATATGAGCAAATCAGCCAACTTACATGCACAAAAACTTGATCAGCATCCTAAGAAGAGTGTCATGGAGGTGCAGTTACGCAATAGAGCAATGTGGCTGGTTTGAAACTATTTTGCAATGGTTTTGTTTTACGTTGCATATTTTTTAGCACTAATCAAGCTAACACCGCAATGCTTCTTTGTCTTTTTCAAGGAATTGACCTAAAATTTGGGAGCCGATTTCGAATTAACCATTTTCTTTTCCACCATAATGTATAAAGCTTTGTTCAAATGTAAGTTCAGTTAGTTCCAAATTAACTGACTTGTGCAATTTTAACTACTCGCCATCCATCGGTTCGCTGAGTCAATATATGGAAAATGAGATGACTTAACCGGCAAAATTTCATGGGTATCGTTTCTACTCGAAGAGTTCTGATAGAATTTGCAGTACTTGAGAAAACGTAGTGAAATTATTAGTGTAGAAAATGAGGACCTTTGGAAAGCTTGAAAGGTGGACTGCTTGCCGAAAAGCCGAGACTACCATGCACGTTGACGGCCGCCACGCGAAACATATAGTAACGTCCCGGTGAGAGTAGGTGCTTCATTATTGCATACATTTTATTCTTCTATAAAACGATAGCATTAATCAGTAGATTTATTTACGAATTGCGCTGTTTGCGTATTGCAAAAAGCATTATCTTCTCAACGTTAAATTACTACAGTTGATATATACCGAAAATGCGTTACGCATAAAAGGAAACATTCCCGACGTGTTAGATTATAAACCATCTGAGTAAGATGGTTTATAATATAGCACGTTGGGAATGTTTTATAATATAGTTTTATAATATATAATGGTTTATAATATAACACATTACATGACCTGTGTAAGGTATGTTTCACTAATATCCCTTCAAATAAGCTGAACCCATCTGAATCTTTCGACCACTTCATTACTTTTAAAATACGACAAGTGCAATTAGAAAGTTCGAGCAGTTTGTGCAGTGAAGTTAGAAAATTGCAACGCAATTTCAGATTGTGTGCACATCGATGAAGTTGCATTGAAAAACACGCACCACCATGATGGTTTGCCAGTCAGTCATCGTGCTTTCATCTTTGCGAACACTCCATCGCCATTGCAATACATAGAGATTGGCATTACTCGTCGTGTGATGGCGTCTCATTTGCTGCATTACCCAGCGAACGACTGCCGAACTGCAACAACAATCATTTCGTCACGCAGTTCACCTTTCGAAAGCCTTTCTGGATAAAGGACAATCTAATCTACAGTTTCCAATGATTACGGACGGATGAAACCAGTGACGCACGCTGCTGATAAGCTGAAAATTATTTTTTAATATCCCCCTATCCCTCCATCCGTTCATAAGGGTTGACTGTGAAAACCCAGCGGCAGTTCACTGAAAAAACAAACTAGGTAGGTGCACAATTGAATGGATTGTTCGCTGGTTTGCTAGGATCTCTTATGAAACAATTATTGATATACTCACCTAAAATGGCGTTGATATGGCATTTGTTACCAGTGGGGCCTCAAAAAATGTATGAGATTTGCAACCTTATTTACTTCCTTAGCTTCAACTTAGACTTAATAAGCTAAACGCCCTCATTCTTCGGCACTCCAATTCCTCTTTCTAGTAGTGCACAAATGTAACACTGCTGAATTTATATGTTTCGCAGTGTCTTATCCCAGCGAACGGCACATAAAGAGAGTGATGAAGCACTTTCTTAAACGAAAGCACATATATTCCGTTGTTTGCATGCATAACGCACACAAATCCATGCTCAAGATGCCGGAAATTCATAAATAATTCATGTGAGTAAATTTGTTTGCTGCCGCCAGCACAAACATATATATATGCATGATCACTGATGTCTTCATAACACTGACGAACGATCGGCATAAGATGTATGTTAAACGGCGAAAAAACCGCAAAAAAAAGCAATCGTACGCACCGTTTCCTCTTTCTCTCTTGGACGCTAACTCGAGTGGGAATTGGCAACAAACGAGGATCTTGAGTCCGTGGTCCAAGGCATCGTCGGCTGCATCCAACTGTGCAACACTTACTTGCCTCGGGGCAGTCTCCATCAAGCCGACAAAGTGCAGAACATTCCTGTGAACTCAATTTTTAAAAAAACAGTTCGAACAACCATCACAACGTCGATATATTTTTGTCCACTAAAAAGCTTTTCCTTCGCGAAAAAGAAAGCACCTAAGAACTTCTTCTACTCTCTATATGAGTGAACGGCGACGGATGATGCAATGTTTGCAAATGTCTGCGACCAGGCAGGCTTACACGCGCCTTCGGTGCATGAGGCTCGATAAGTTCACAAATCTTGTTTGAAAGCGTCGGTTTATTCAATCACTGACAACGATTACTCCGTTCGTCAGCTCACCGACTTTCATGGACAATTAGTGCTCACATGTGTCCTCCCTCATTCAGCTCTCAGTCAACAAATTAGCCTATTTACCTAAAACACACTCGGTGCAGTTTTAACAAAGTTTAGGCTAGGCGTATATTCACAAACATTTTAAGGTCCAGCATCTATTTGATTTCATGAAAATAGCTGGCAAAGCGAAACGATAAAGTCGCTGATTTCTGGCTGCATTCGTTTGTGGCGCATCTCTATGTGTGTGCTAGTGCGCATGCGCTTCTGCTTATGTAGACGTTTATGTAGATGTCTGCGCTTGCATGCATCTACTCAGGCGCTTGTTTCAACTTATGGACAAGAAAACATGGCGATGAAATTTTCGTCGATATAAGATTAAACTGTCTTCCCGACTTGTTATGATTCGTCGTGTTCTGTAATAATCTTGGAGAGCAATGAAATCTACAGATTAAATTTGTTTTTGCGACCAATCGACATAGCCCAAAAAAGGAATGTTTTTCTAGCTGGGTGCAGTGCAATGGGCCACGTTTCGAACCTAATTTTCCACTCGGAATAAAAAATTTCCAGTACGTTATTTTTGCAACTAATCTCATCTGACGATATGTTCAGTTAAGAACAAATACATTTGATGATATCGCTTTTCATATTAATGAACGCCTCTGTGTAAAGAAATCGCTCATTAAAGACACCTCTTTTATGGCAGAATTTGAATTCGATTCGTCTACTTTTGTCGTAGACATTTCGATTGGAAAATACGTAATAAATTCGTAGAGAAAAAAAAAACGGAATTACCCTTTTATAAGCGCAATTTGTGTCATAGGATTTTTTTTTTTTGACAAACGCATTATGAAGAGGAAAATATCGAACTTTCTAAATACACAGAATTATATTAATAATAGTTTTGTGCAAATTGTGCGATTATTTTCTGATGAGAAATACTGTTAAACTGAGATTGATTTGCTATTTGAAATATTTATATCGTTCGTCTACTCGGCCTATTGGCTCAAACTCAAAAGTATGCAGTTAGAGGCTGAAGCCGATTTAGCACTTACATCTGATGGCGCAATTTTGGCAGGCTGTGGGCATACACCAGGCTTTTCAGCGTATATTCGTTGCAGATATTCGCAAGACTGCTCACAGCCTGCTTGCTCTCTCACATCCTGAAAAGAATTTCCTTGAGAGTCAACAACATCGTGTGAACGATGTGTGGATCTTGGAAAGGCAAACTGGAATACGTTTTGTAAAGACTGTGATGTGGTAATCACTTTGTGATCCTTTGCAATTTTTTGAGAAAGGTATTATGTGCGCAAAACGTATGCAACGTTCTGCAAT
This sequence comes from Ascaris suum, assembly GCA_013433145.1. NCBI lineage: Eukaryota > Metazoa > Nematoda > Chromadorea > Rhabditida > Ascarididae > Ascaris > Ascaris suum. Next base: position 19,525,807 of record CM024187.1, on the reverse strand, counting down.
TACATATGCGCTGTTTACAAACTTTTAAGTGTTGTAGCTCGCGCCCAAAATGATGAGTGGAGAACAATTGAACTGAGAGAGAGATGGCTAGAATATCCGCAATAAATTATAGCAATGTGTCATTTGTGACTGTCTAAGCGAAGCTAGCATACCGACACACGTACACAATTAAATGCATTAATGAAAAACTGTATGGGAAAAAAGGTTCTCATCTATAAATTGTTTCATCATCTCATTTTTATGGTTGCTCGATTATTAAAGGAGTTTCTGTTTATTCAAGCTTGCTCACAAAGGCTGTGTGATGGAAACTATGATCAAAATTCAAAAAGACGATTGATTAAACCATCGGAACGTGGAATATATCGGCTGATTAAAACACATAACATGCAAGCAACTCTTCTAAATGGCATTTTCAATACTCACCTTGCAGATTTTCTTCTGGCAGTTATCGATGTCAATAAATGCTTCTCGACATGGAGTGGCACACTGCAATTAAGTTTTATCGATAGATTCACAAAACGTTTATTGATCGTTTATGTTGAAAAGAGCAGCGGAAACGGTTTGAAGCCCATTATCAACGATAAAACATCAAAATTACTCTTGGAAAGTAGTTTTTCGAATAGGGCAACCATTGACCATTCTTGGCGCCTCATTGTTCTTAGAAGTGTTCTTCGCACTTCTGTCTCAGAACAACAAAATGTTTGTGAATGAAAAAACCACCAAATAATTCTCTCAATTGACGCCGTTCTTAGCCAAGCAATAGACTGTTATAAAATATTTTTTTTTGCCATCAATGTGCCGCTGCAATAATCCTAACGACATCTTCCTAAAACCATATATTTCATTGGTTGCAAATTTTTCTTGAATACGCTGTTATTGAAATTTGCATCATTATTAGATTTTTTATTGTTTATGGAAGTGCAACAACAAACATTCGCTAATAAATCGGCTGAAGGTGCTTGGGACTAGATCAACGCCTAAATATGCATGTCTTTTATTAGTGGCCGTTAACGACTTTTCCGTGGGACTGCAATTAGAAATCAGCGCCCAATTCAAAAGGACACTCAACGAAAACAAAAATCGCTTCCTGCACCCAAAATTAATCGTGCAGCGTTGATGATTTCCGTTGCAAAGCAATGCGATGAATTGTGAACAACATTCCGCGTTTATGAACACTTTAAGTTCTAACACGATAAATAATTCATAAAATCGACACTCTCATCAAGCCGGCAACTTTCCGCTTCAATCGCTAATTGATCGCACTCATCTATATGGCTTTTCCTGATTTGAGGGGAAAACCCTTCCGAAATGATTCACTCACTAACAACAATTTTTATATCGCCCATTTAGTTTGATTCATTTTTCTCACACCGGTATTTCTCAAACACCAATAGATGTTGGTAATCTCAGAGTATTTGCAATATCTTCTTCTCCTTCATTTTTTTCGACCAGTTGGTATCCACATTGAGTGCACTGCGCTTAGCAGACGTTTACGGCTATCCTAATTTTTGGTGCCAAGTTTACTTACGAACAGCTATTATATGTCTCATGGGCGCTCGCCTGAAGATGCTCAAAAGAAACGTATTTATCCCTCCCAACGTTTCGCAAATCTCGATTCCACAGGCAAATTGGACTCGGAAGATGTCGGGAAACGACAAATGGTCTTAAATTTCTCACTGAAACTTCAGCTCGGTAAACCGTTAAATCAGGCGGTTCAGAATTTCGCCTCGAAGGAAAATTTAGCCACTACCTGCAGAGTTGCGTTTTCGTGACCGAGTGCATTGGCTCCTTGAAACAGTGTTGTGCCGTTGAAGCTTTGTAGATGAAAAACATTGTGAAAAGGAAGACCTAACTTGTTCGAGCAATAGACGTTTACAACATCTGACTTCCATCTCTCAACCTAGTGGTGAAAATTTTTGCGGCAATCATATTTTCGCGAATTTCATGGACGTCACTTTTAGACATTAACTGTACGTTAAAATTTTCATCTCCATTTGCATGTCACGTATCTTGCAATTAAAAATAGTTTCTGACAATGAGAGGAAGAGAAACATAGGATTTTGCATTAAAATTCTCAAAGCATGGAAGATGGTAGAGAGCATGATAGAAATGTTCTCTTCGCTTATTGCTAGTTCTAGGTGGCCAACGTGCAGTAGCGTCGAGGCACTATCCCATCAATACGGCTTAAGATAATTCCTCGCTTTCTTTCTGGCACTCTTAAGTCGCCAGCAGCAAAGTTGAAAAGTGAGCATTCAAAGGAAAAAACTATACGAAAATGAATTCTGTAACGAAAAATTCCTCACGAAAATGAACTGTAGAGTAAAAACAGTAAATTCTTCAGTGTTGTTCCTATTTGGCATAATAGATGATCTATTTTCAACCTTATATTTGTTTTCCGTTGTTCTTCATCAATGAACGTTTCCTCCCACCTATAGCCGTTTCAAAGTAGTGAGTGAGCATATGGAATTCTGTCTTTTACAGAACTTATTTGTAGTAAACAACTTTAGGTGCATTATAAATTTGAGTGAAACTGTAAGGAATCGGAGAGCCATTAAGGAAGTGCGAATAGTTACAAGCAAATATTATGCTTTGGTCGTATTAGTTGATAGCTCGCAAGACCATCAGTGAACCAATGCGAAACGCGTCGGTTAAGGAGGCCGAATTGCCGAACATATTGCCGAATCGGACCAATAAAATCGGGTAAACTGTGCGAAATGAGTTGCGCGTTCCTTTGACTCCGACCGCATCGTATAAACAGCATGCCGACCTTTCTTATGCACATTTCACATTTATGCGTCGGCTAATGACGACATCATCATCACGCCAAACATGCACGCCACTCAAGAAGGCATCTTCGGCATTCCGCTTCGACTGTACATCATGTTCAAAAACAACTGGCTAGTGATAAAGTGGTGGGATTACTGATTTAAGATTCATTAGCCGACAGCTAACGATCTACAGTATACATCAAATAATGAAACATTGATGATTTCAGGAATACGTGTTGTGGAACATCATCCTTTTTCAATGCCTGCAACACTTGGCCATCGCGATCGCTAGTAACCATGTCATTTAATAGTTCATTATGCTCCACTTTTTACCAGGAAAACCGTTGACGACTCTAAACACTTGCTGGCAAACATGACATAAAGCACTTGCAAAAAACGCACTATGTGTGAGAGATATAACAGGTGTTCAATTGAGTTGCACCGCTGTTGACGAAAAAAAAGTCTATAGTTGTCTGTAGACGGCGCAAATGGCAGCAGGCGAGCACAAACAATAAGATACCTTTTCAATTAAAAAATGAAAGGAAAGCTCGAATTTTAAAATTCACTAAGTGCAACGGATTTCTTTGCGTAAAGAGCGCACTAAAAGCAATATTCGGCGATCTTTTACGAAATCCACTAGGGTATCACCATGTGACCAGAATAAAAGTTTTTTTTTAATCTGGCGGCTGCAATCAGCTTTTCTCAATCGTCGACAGGTGCCTACTGTTGCGCTTTTCATCAATTTGCTTGACGAGCTTTCAATCGCTTTTACTCGATAAAAATAATATTCATTTATAGATGCAAATGTCTGATGTTTTAAATGCCGCTAAATTCTAATTTCACTGTGGTTCCGGCTCATCTGTCAACATGGCTTTTTTTTTATACTCAGGCCAGTTTTGTAAACGACTTTCGGTGGTCCTCAGTTCATCTATTGCACAGCATTTCGCCATTTCTTCTAGTGGCGTAAAGACAATAAAAGTTTTCAAGAGCCAAAACGAAGGCTGTTATCGATGTTAATTCAAACGGTGTGTTATCAAAGCTATTACTGCCGCCGATTTTTTCAACGTGTGGATTTTCTGTCGGCCTCACCATACGGCCCGATCATAACGGCTCTGAACACGTTTTGTTGCATTTTTTTAAAGCTCCATTTTACAGGAATTGAAAACATGTGGACGAAAAGGCTTCTTTTCTTGAATTATTATGGGCTTCTTAAGAAAACGATATCAAGAGGACAACACCTCTAATAAACGATCCTTCTTTTAGAAGCAAGAGTCTCTATCTTTTTTATGACTCGGAAGAACTATTTTAAAGAGACGAACTATGTTTTCCATATTAACAGAACTATTGCATTTAGGAAAAGAAAACTTTCTGGATGAACTGACTATGGGAGGTCTTTGATGAAAAAAAAAAGAAAAAAATCGCTGCATTTAAGAAAAAACCAAAATCTTCTGAAAAATAACATTTTTTTTTTTTTAAATAAACGGGTATGTGGCCCTTTTTCATTCCTAGAACTTCATATAACTCTGAATGTCTAAAAAGCACTGCAATCCGTCTAAATGACTGCATAAAGCAAATTCCGCCCGCCTCATCTGTTACGCATTCAAAATTCTGTTGCAATCTGCAACGTTAAGCATTCACGAGAAAGAACATTCATACATCCCATTAATGCTGAATGTGTGTATCTTCTGAGCTCATTTTGTTCTTGATTCTCATCATAGATTCTAATTTCGACTCTTTTATAGCGTAAAGTTATTAAAAGAGACTCAAATTAAATTGAATTTTAGCAATTTGTTTTACTGATCGCAACTCGACCTTTAGCAGCGTCGAAATCCACAAGTTAGCGTATTCGTAAACTCACATTGTAAGCGCACTAAAAGATAAAACATTTAATGCTATATGAGAGAAACGATTCAAATTTTCGACATCACAAACAAACGAATAATATTTTCGATCATCGATGGTAGTATAGTTTCTTAGTTATAAAGTTTTCGCACAGCTTTTGAAAACGCTTTCGAAATACGTTCTAAACGACAGATGTTCTTATTCACAAGTTTCTTGTTGCGTTTCACACTTCCACCTGTGTGTCGACAATTCTGAACGTCCAGGTTGATAAGGCAATTGCTATTTGCATCTCAGTGCCATACCTGCTTAATCCTGTTTTTGAGGGTTTTGTCTCCGCATTAGGTAGTCGAAAAATGTTGCTATTGCAAGCGCATCTCTGCTCTTTTTGCTTGCCACACGTTGACTTCTGATGCTCTTTCCAGTAAACTATTTGCACATCGTCGGCATACATCACATCTTGCGATTTAATTTCAGGTTTTTCAGCTCAAAAAGAGTGCGAGGAAATAGCTTTGGAGGCAATATTTGACCTTTTTTTTTCGCTGAAGACTTGTTCCGGTTACGCTGCTCTATTAAACAAGCAATTTTCGAGGACTAGAAGAGTCGAAGTTGGGAGTGAGATAACAGTTAAAACTTTGGAGCAACAAGTAGGGGTTCACAGCGTCACGGACATCACTACTGAATATCCGTTGCGAAAGCATGTGGCGGTATTGCTCGTAAAGGATCGATGACCATGAGAAGCCCTTCTCACATATATTTTAAGAAAAATTTTGAGATATACGATGGTTACGAAATAGGCCGATAAATTTTGGTTCGTTTTTTGTCAGTTTATTTGACCAGAATTCTCACATTCGATGCCTTCCAACATTGCAAGAATTAAAATCAAAGAGCATCAAGAATAACGGTGCAAGTTGGTGCTTGCTAGGTTTGAGCAATCTGCGACCATTCTGTGAACCACCTCTTTCTGGGCATTTACCAGACAAAATCTGCTTACTAGTTTGAGCATCCTGTCAAGCCCAGTTCATCAAATGCGTGGTTCTTCTTGCCTGGACTGTTCTGCTGCAGCGAGGTCGTATCGGGTTTTGACGATGGTTTAACTGCAGTGTGATGTTTATTAAACTCGTCTGCTGCTATTTCATTAATGTGTTCTTTAGTAGATGACTCGTATTAATTGGACTGTTTCTTTCGAATTGTTTATGGCCTTTCCAACTAATGTTTAATTTTTCTGCGTTCATATCGTCCTATTCATAGAGCCACAATATTTGCAATCACCGTTGTGGTTAGGAACCTCATGGATAGGCTTCACGGACTTGTTTCTTTCTGACATCCGTTTAGTGATTTCGACAGGTAGCTAGGTGCCATACCTTATGTTTCGCCACTACTTGTATAACTCGCTTTCTTTGCACAATTTTTCGTCTAGGCATGCTTTAGTCGATACTCATAATTGCGCAATGAAATTAGATCGGCGAAATTTGAATGCGTCCACTTATTGCAAAATGGGATTTTATTTTCGAATTGCGTTGCCGAAGTGCCAATAACACTGTATGTGAAGTTGAATACTGTATTTGCTTTGGAATTTTACGAATTCTTGAGCAAAACCACAACGTCATGCTCATGGATCCCTTCCCGCACAATCTTTCCTAATTCTATAAATTCTTTACATTTCAAAAAATAGCGAAGAGGCTATTGTTGCCGCCCAGAACAAAGGTCACTTTATCCGTAGCGCATTCGGCCAGCATTATTTCTTCGCAGTTATCCATTACCACGGCTAGCCTTTCTTTGGATGGTTAATTACACACGACAGTGACCACTCTGCGAACTGAAAATGCTAAGTGCTTATATATGGTGGCCTGCTGCTAATTTAGTGTAGTTGAAGAGCCCGATATTTAAAGTCCTTCTACGACTACACGTCACAATGATCAATTACGAAGAGATTGAAAAGTGAATTTTTATTAAGCCACTTCCGAATGAAATGAATCTTGGTAGTTAATAACTAGAAATGCGTCGAATACTACACAAGTCTTGTTGGATACTTACAATTATGCTTCTCTTAGAATAATCTTTCAATTTTGGCTTTTTTTTTCAATTGAATTCGACGATACATGTGCAAATTATTTGAAGTTCGCATACGCTTCTACCTATTTCATTTGTTGGTAACACGCTGTGTATACAGAAAAGAAAAGAGAGCAATTTCGTTGTAGATATGGACATTGAGCATTGCAGCATTTGTGGTTGCGCTGCATGAGCATAATGCAGGCAATATTTGTGTTTATGAGTTCGGCGTACGCATATTGCGCATTGTCGATGTGCATGAATTGCGTAAAGCAATTCACCGTGCTTCACCGCTGAGAAGCTATTGTGTGAATGGAGGAATCTAAGAATGCGTACTGGTTGATGTGCCAAAAAATAAGCTCATTTTGATGTATGTTACAGCAATTGCAGCTCCACTTCAAACGCAAAGTTGAAGTGGTCTCGTTCAAAATTCCTGCAACGGTGCTGATAATGAAAATCTCACCGTAATCCACCGCAATCAGCCCTCTTTCAAGGAATCCGATAATTTTACGAAGGCCTCTAGAGTTCATGGGATCCATTTCCGCTGAACCCTTGAGGATCTAACTCCTTCGACGTCGAGATGTTTGCAATACATCATATCACGTGCCATTTGACTTTTTTGTTGACACTTTGCGCATATCTTCAAATCTATTGGATTGATTAACCATTCCAAAATCTAGTCGCATCAAATGCCATCAGAAATTGTTCTTGCTTTCCTCTCTCTTTTGAGGAAAGCAGCTTACGCAAGCGTTGAAAGTATTATTCTTAGGGAGCTATTTTCAATGTCTCGATAGCTGACAGTTGAGGAGTATTTTATAATTTCCAAGAAAAACGTTGCAGTTCTATTTCAAAAACTTAAATTTTATCGACTGACTGTATTCTTCGAGTTAAGATCATATTGAGCGAGAGGAATAAAAATATGCCGCAAACAATCGATTTACCGGAGAAGAAAAGGCAGAGAAAAATTGGTTCATTTTGCCGCAGCATGATTCTCATGAGAGCGCCCACAAATTTTTATCATGTTTGTTTCCGAGGGAAACGATGAAACAAACATCAAAATTACTGTCTACTTTAAAGTGTCTTAGGATAACAGTGCAAAAGTGCCACAAAAAACACGTTGAATTAACAATAACTCGCTAGACTCTTTGCAGATCCCGAAGAAATGTGATTAGAATTGGCAAAATGTTTTTTTCAATTTGAAAGCAAAAAACTCGTCATAAAAACCTATAATCCACCAGTAGGAGATTAGTTGGATTATAATAAAGTGGATGTGAGTGTATTTGGTGAAAGAGCATTGATGGCTTCGGCTCATGAATAAATGGCAAATCATTTAGTGACCTAACGGGCCAATATATTCAATTATTGGTTGAGATGGCCAGCTCTTGAAGCCTAAGCGCTAGCCATGATCGCCAGTTAGACAATGCACAGTGTGCAGTTTTTTTTGCTATGATCGTCATCATGCAAATATATTCAAAGAAAAAAGATGCTCAGTCCCGCTTTTCTTTCATTACTTTTGCACAGAGCCGTTTTTTACACAATCCAGGCCGTTACTCGACAAAGTCTTTATAGAAAAGTTGATTTATAAATACGGAAGCGGTTAACATTCGTCAGGCTTGCTCTTCGAAAGCTCAAAATTGTTGGACTTCCAAGCATAATTTGCCACGATGAGTGAAAAATGCAAGATTTTCTTTTCTTTTCTTTTTTTTTTTTAAATTGCAATCTATAGAACCGGACAGAAGTATCCCAAATCACTGAAATGGATATAAAAATCTTACCTCATTTAGGTCATTTTGGCAAGCTGACCAAGTTCAAGCGGAAGGTGAAGCAATAACGCATGCGTAAATTTTTCACGAGCGGTTGAGCTAGAAAGCGAACCGAATTCCAGCAAAATATTTTGTTGGAAGTAGATTGCTTGTTTGGTTCGATCATTTATTTTAAAGTCTCCTCAAATCTCTGAGCAAGGAGCAACTCATCGGGAGTTCTGTTGCAGTCGACTTTACTGTAATAAATAGTGGAGCATCGATGTGCCTAAAAACGCACTCGACGAGAACCTCTTTTCTCCCTTTCTCCCCTCCCCCCTTTCTCCACTCACCCCCCCCCCCCTCCTCCACCATGTCAGCGCTGCGCTGTTTATGTGAATGCCTCAGAGTGCACAATAAACAAATTTTCCAACATTCAAAAATTCCCCAGCGCCGAGCATATCTGCTTAATCGGTGGGCTTTCTTGGTTTTGAAGCAACTCTGACAAAAATATAAATATTACTTCCACATTAGTTCGTTAAAGCGGCTGCTCACTTTCGGCAATAAATTTCGAAGCACTAGCTCATCGTCCTACTAAATCTCGACGAGTCCATTTAGAAATGGCCACGAATTGTGCGCTTGAACGGGCGCCTATAGAACCATGCCCCACTAAAGAAAAGTGTTCATCAACTGAGGCAAATATCCGCTCTTAATTTATGTTAATGGCGCTATGAATGCCTCATCTAGCGTATACGCTGTTTGCGCCCATTCGCTTTACCAATGCAAATGAAGTTGAATAACAGGCTTATGCACACAATTCTAAAACACATAAAACCTTTCAACGGGAAATGAAAAGCGCGTACTGTCTCAATTGCGATTAGTTTCATATATATTTTAAAGGGCACATCATCCAATACGCATAGTTTCTTTATAAGAAATCGTTCGATAGTGCAAATATCAGCTTTAAGCGGAGCAGCATTTTAAGCACATAATGTAACTAGCAGTATCGTTCCATAGTGGAAACGTTTCTCGACAAAAAATGTGTCTTAAAAATCTCGCATTTCTGTAGCGCATATTAAAATCCAGCGTAGCTTAACTACCAAACAAAATCATTCCGTAAAGCTCGCTGTTATCTTCAACCGGAGATGTCTCTCATTTTGTTTTTTTTTTCAGCACGAATTTTTAAAGACTTTCAGCACGAATTTAAAGACTTATAGTAAAGACTTTCTCTGCAAAATTCTGAAACGAAAACATTGCAATGGGATAAAACTGAACGATGTTGATGGTTTGATCTTGCGTCATATAACTATTTGTGTGCATGAGTCAACACCTTTCGCTTTTTTGAAAACGCCTTCTGGCATCTACACAAATGAATGGGTTGTGGAGCTCAGTATTAGTTTAAGCAATAGAAACCATTATTCTCCACACTATAGGCATTTTATTTTCACCTGATACGTCTTGAGTTCGCTTAAATTTGTTTACTATAAACGTGCACTAGAAATGTTCTTTGCCCAAGCCATTAGTAATCCTGTTGGATAGTTTGAAGCACATGTCAAGTGAATAAAGTTAAAAAAATCTCTCATTAATTAGTGAGACAGGTGATATTTGAACACCTTAGGGCATTTTTGACAACTAGTTTTGTGGCACTCAACTTGAATGCTTTTTGAGGTACTAATGGGATTACCGCTTACACATGAACGACAAACTTTTGCTAAATTAGAATAATTAAGGTGAGGAAAAAGAGTATCATGTGTGCCTGAAGTGATATATATATATATATATATATATATATATATATATATATATATATATATATATATATATATATATATATATATATATATATATATATATATATATATATATATATATATATATATATATATATATATATATATATATATATATATATATATATATATATATATATATGTCCGAGTGTAATTAAAGGAAGTGCTGAATGCAAATCCGCAAAGCAAATATCCCTGAGCGGATTGACGAAACATATTGTGCTTAAGTCCGCATAATCTATAATTCTTTCATGCTTGCTGCGTAATTAATTTGCCGAAAGAGGGGCTACATAAAAGTAAATGCTTCTTCTCTAAGCGTCTCCTTCCTGCGCATACATGACTCAACTAAAATCTTCGACAAGTTCCGGCTTCAATAGTGCCTGTCGTTCAATTGAGCTATTGATACTATACGAAAATGTGGTGAAGGGAAGCATTGCTTGCTTTAACGGTGTAGCAGCACTCGATCTTTGACCATCTACGTATTCTTTATTTAGAAAAGCTAGATGGGAGGGTCTGAGCGGAGTACCTTCACGAAAGGCTTTACGTTGTTTGTTTGATGATCCTTGGTTGCTCTTCGGGCTCAAAAGCTAACCGCACTTAGAAGGGTACCGATGCTAAATGATAGAAAGTTTGCCTCGTTTCGCATGCGAGAGCTTTGAGGGTGCTTTCGTGGACGAATCGTCGAGTGTCTGCTCCACGATATTGGGTCAATGGTATATGAGCTAACATAGAACAACGAACACAATAGCTGATTGCGATTTGAGTAGCGCACAGGCTGCATATTGGCCATCATACAACACAAAGCTCCACCTCATCGCGAACCCTCATTGCGTGAGTTTGACAAACAGCGGATGCAATATGGAATTGTGTGCCCACATGTGAAGAGGCTATTCCAACCAAAGACTGCCCTTGAAAGCACGCACGCTGACACATCCATTTAGCCATAGCTATATGCACTAATTTTCACCTATTTATAGCAACTTTTCAGTTACCCTATAAATGCAGAGCATCAAAAACTATAAAACGGCAACTTTTAGAGTATTACGGACTCAGGTATTCAAAAGCATCGTAAATAGTTAACGTAAATTGCCAGACAGTAGCCAAACATTCAGAAACAATCGCAGGTTCAATAAAGTTACAGCTAACAGTTTATTTTGTCACCTCACAGATATTTCCACCATCTCAGGGGCCGCTTTAGATGATTCCCGTAAGCAGTATTCTGCACACATTGATGAAAACATGCAAAAATAACTTACTGATGAACAGTTAGCCTCATCCTTGCATAGGTTCACGATGTGATGCTTCAACTGTCGTTTCAGCTCGTTATCATCCTGTAATCAACCAGAACTTTGAGGTCATCTATGCATACAAAAGTGCCAAGAACTGCCAGTCGAGCAAGTCTTCATAGCTCAAGTCCGTGAGCTATTAATGGAACCATTACAATGCTCATTGATAGAAGAGTCAGTTTATCATCTTGTGGTAAAAAATAAGATGGAACAATTCCATCCCACTGTGTTATACAATTCAGTAATGCTTTATGAGCATTAAAAATGTCAGGCAGAATGGATAGTGTTTCAAAGCTTCAAATACATCGTTTGGTTCTCCCATTTTTCGGCATACAAAAAAAAGAGCTCTAATATCCAACTGCTGCAGCTCGCGTCGTCTTTATGTGGTTAATGTTTAGAGAAAAGTTTTATAGACAAACTTTGGTCGCCTTTATATTTAAAAAGCGACCACGATAAGTTGTAAAGTAGTATATCCAATATGTTAACATAGGCAATCGGCACTTTTTTTTCACCATCAACAACCTTATGGGACAGTTTTTCCGAACCTAATTATGACGGCCCAGCAGCAATTCCTCGATCAATTTCATTCGTACTGGATGGACGATGCGTGAAAAGAGGAAGTGAATCGGCGATATTGTTTTACAGTGACACCTATGGGATAGAAATACTTTCTAGTGCACAACAGTGACAATGAAGCGCATCGAATTACGTACAACGCGAGAAGGTCGTTACGATTGGCTGAATTTACTTCTTTAACATAGGTTTATGGGCTCACTTATTGACGTATTTGTCTCGATCACTAAAATATTGGCCCAACCAACTTATTAACTCTTTCCGCTCACTTAAAATGATGCATTCATCTCTTTGAGCTTCAACAAGCGCAAACATTGCGCCACGCCGAGCGAAAATTTTTGCTTTAGTGTAGTTTTTCATTAACGAGAATATTTACTGTGTAATGTTGTAATGTTTAACGTTTGTGGTAATAAACTTGACACTATATTTGATCGCGTTATGCTATATGCGCATTTCACACGTCACTGAGCAATAAGCGTCACCACTGAGCGGCACTCACTAATAATGCCGGTGGGGTGCATCGGCTGTCACAACAGCGGCTATACGAATGAAATCGTTCTCACGCTTTATTGCACCTTAAGTGCATATCTCCATATCATATGTCTCCTCATTTACCTTAACACAATAGAGAAACCTTTTTGAGCAGAATTTCAGGGAACATAGTGATGAACAAATATAGCATTCCTCCCACATCTAAGGGTTATCATTTCAGCACTGGCTTTCGGTTTGCACAATTACGTGTATGCGTTCCTCTTAACATGATTTCCGCTTACCAACCAGATAGCAATTGCAGCCATCATTGAAACACTCTAGCTCAACAAGTTTCCAATCTAACCTAGAATCTGCTCTACTAATATAAACTAAATTTTCATACAACTCATCAGACTGCAATTTATTAATGATTGTCTAGAATCAGCTAACAATAATCAGTTAATCAGCAACAATGTCACTCATCTAGCAAAACAGAGATAACGTAAAGTGCCGACATTTTAATTAATTTTTAATGTGTGACTTGGTGTGATATTAGCAATATGATAGTCTCATCTTTGCCTTAAAAATTCAAATAAATGTGCCTCAAATCTCACTTTCATGAGATTTCACTGCTCAAAAATATGAGCGACGGACACCTTTATAAAAGTTTCATAAGCAACTTTTCCGTTGCGATTTGCTTTGCTTTCAATTTTTCGTTGTTGTATTTAAGTGCGAATGAGATGATTTACGAAGAATGCGCATCGTTGAGTCGTTGCAACACATTTCTCCATTTAGTACTGATTCGCAATAATAAATGTGCGCCTTTATGGATGGCAATGTTCGAAGAAATATGAGAAGATAAAAGAGCGATTCAATAAAGAAGAATATGCTGGAGATTTGCAAAAAAAAAAAGGAGAATAAGATGAATGTGTATTTGACTAGCAGGTAAGAGCACGGCTGAATGAACACATTGAGATGAGCTCGCCAAGGTCGAAATCAGCACAAAACGTTCTCAACAAAGACGCCAATCATTTACTTCTAATTACTGCATTGCTCCCTTGCATGAGCCCATTCGACGCCATTTCCATCATCACAGTAAACTTTTTGCAATGCCGCTTTGATTTATTCTATTTACTCAAGCATTACGTCTAAGAATTTTCGCAAACGATGCTCGGTCTCTTCAAAGACTTTTTTCACTAACAAATTTCACCTACGACAATCGTTCGTTTCATGACCACATTACGCTTATGAGAGGAGATCTTAAAGGCTCTACAATAGTCATGAAGTCTGCACTATGCAATACACTTTCCGTAATGCTGCGCTAAGAAAACACAAGATTAAACGAGTTCCATATAAAAGTTTTTGACAAACATATTCTATCCAGCAACATTTGCAAGCGAAGCATGGAAAAGTGGCGCATTATTCTCAGTAACTAGTGCCAAAGCGATCAGCTATTGCATTTTATGAGTTTTTAATTTAGACTTCTTATCACTGATCATAGAACATATAATAACACGATTGGTATCATTTATTCACAACAGTTTTTGCAGATTTTACGCGTCTTTCTGAGTGTTTTTGTTTTAATTTGAAAGAAATACGATTGTTTGGAAATTGTTTTAAAGAAAGAAAGTTCAGCCGAATTTTATACTAATAATATGCCAAGCTAAATATGATAGCCGCTTAAACGGGAGTGAATCCGTTATAAACCACTTTTTTTAAACAAATCTATTATTTATACTGTAATCTTTCTAGTTGAAGTACATTTAAGAGATAATTTTCGCGATCTGATTATCTTCCGATCAAATATTTAATCAAGTGTTAAAATTGTTGCGTCCACTGCATCCGACGACGGTGTGCAATGAAGCGCACCGATATTCCAGGTGAGAGGCACGCTCTCAACGCCATCGCAATAACGGCTATGCGTCTAATTGGCTCAAATTTATATGCTGAATAATAGCAGCCACTGAAATAGCAACGTTTGCATAATCTTCTCTCAATAGAGTGGATTCTTTAATATAGTCCAAGCCATGTGCACTGTTAGCGCGGTACACCTCATACAGCAAATCATTTGTTGCTCGATTACAGCCGAAGCATTCATTCAATGGTCTTCTCAAGAGGGTGTGTTTAGCATCGTAATCTTTTCAAGCGGAAGAAGTCAAATTCTTTCTGATTCGATCACTTTATGTTCGATTCTTCCTGGCCATTTCTACCAAGCCCTATTAAGCTAGAAGGAAACTCCACAAAGACACCGATCCCTGTTTTATACAAACGTCTTCGACTCCCGGCAACACCTGGTGATGTAATGCAAATTACCTATCTGCTAGAAAGTAGCCACTTTCGTGGTCTGAACATCTTCTGGTCGGGGCCATGCTCAGAAAATTTTTGAACTCTGTATCTTTAAATTTCTCGCAAATGTAGTTTACTATAAAAGAAGAGCTCCTCAGTGTTGATCATTGTTCGTGACACCTTTCGTGATGTACACAATGGCATTTTCCATCACATGCGCATTTCACAGTACTCGAGTGGCGTCGTCGAATCGCGCAAATGGCACTTCACATTTCGCTTGCAACATAAATGAACTCGCACTTGTCGTGCATTCGCCCGTGTCACACCTTTTGTGTTGTATCGTGCATTTCCTGCTCAGCCTATAGCGAGCACAGATGAATTTTAATTCCACAGTCTTCACAGTCTCGTTAATAGCATCTTCACTTAACAATGCTTCTATACGCTTGCACAGATATTAGTGGTACGGTTAAAAGTAAGCTCATACTTGCCATCTTAGGCGAATCACTCTCGACTTCACGGCAAGCTGCTGTACACACAGAAATATCTCACACGTGCTTTAATGAGCTTCAATGCCACTTCTTGCTTCAGACGAAATTATCTGTAGTCTATATCTCCGAATCGCAATATGACAGCTCCGCTTTTGAGATTGAAAAGTTTCAGAATGGAGACTACATCTGTCATTTCAGATTCGAGCAAAAGCGCTCAAGCCGGCACTGCAACTATCAATCTGACAGCCTTCAGCCTTAATGAGCTGTTCTGCATGTGCAATAATAGGAGACAGAGCTGCTGGCAAACACAACTTTAGGCTCTGGTACTTGTCCTTTCGCTGAGCATGGTCGACGATAAACTATAGGAGGCAATTATGGTTCGTTGTTTGCCATAGGGAAGACATCAATTATGCATAGTGCGATCCTTTTATTCGAAGACTCTACTGCAAAAGTAAATAATAATGAATTCACTGTGCGTCGACCGTGAAGAGTGCTTCAAGAGCGAGAGAAATCGAGAGAGAGGAGCACCGCCTGACCCTGACCGGAAGCTGCAGAGAGCACAATGTGTGAACAAGCTGGGTAGCTGTCTCTGAGAGGTCATTGAATGTGCGAATCAATTAAGGCTTGCCACGCAGTTGCACATTTGTGAGTAGTAACTAAGTCGTTTATGACATATATCTCTTTCTATTTCCAACGTCCAGCAAGGAATCAAGTGAAATGAACAGCAAGTACTATCGCATTTCTGAACACTGCAAATGCAGAGATTAGGTTCAATTCTTCTATGCACTTAATACTGCAACGATGGCATCTTAAGCAATGAGTCTCAATAGCACTCCCATCAAAAACGTCAAATGCGGCGACTACAAAAAAACCGGGATTGCACATAGAAAGTGTTTGCCGTAGCCACTTTCTATGGCTTATGCGCATTGATTGTTGCACTCAACTGCCCATAATTTCAACTCAAATAAACATTCGTGTCGAATAAATATTGTAATAGCAAAACCATGAAATCTTCGTCGAAAACTCGCTGCAAAGCTAATTTCTTTTGCTGAAATTGGCAGAACGCAAAACAAATTCAATCATAGGGGAGTCTGTCCGAGAATAAGCACTCCAAGTTACAAATATCTTGTGCTACCCTGATCGAGCAAATGGAACGTTCCTTCTGTCAGCCACGAATTGCATGGTATTGCTTATGGTCGAGGAATCACGACCTCTGTCTACTCTTAACGATTGCGACAATGAAGATACGCTTAGGAAGCTTTTGATATCAGAGAAGACTGGCAAGAATCGTTTTAATATTCACTCTATCGAGTCCGAATAAAATTTGCCGAAGAAGCCTGGATAGGAATATTATGCCAAAAAAGAGGGATCGGAATCAGAGTGAGGTATGAGTGAAGGCGTGACTTTGTGATCAGGAAGTCAGAATAAATTTGGCAAGCACAAACGCATAACGACGACTAAGGATGCTGATAGGTGTACTATCGGAAGTGCTGTATGAATATCTCCCATAAATGTTTACAGTTTGGCAGCTAACGCATTGTTAGAGACCGCCGAGTTGACGATGAGAACTGCTCACTTATGCGTCAAATCCGCTCCAAGTGTTTGCGCCGATACACATAGCACCAATTTGCCAATAAGCCTTGCAAAGTATCATTTTAAAATACATTCCCATCCCGAAAGCATCGCTCATGAGAAATGCATCTCATGCGTTCTGAAAAAATTCGTTTACCAACTCGAAGGCAATCCTTGAAAGCACTAACTTCAGCTAGCTAATTTCGCGGAAACGTCTCATTGCCTTCATTCGCTCATTTCTGCAACGAACATTCCACCATTAAGCATTCTTCGATCTCAAATAAGTGAGCACCGGCCGTTAGATTCACAAAAAAGGATCTCTGCGTTTGAGCCTCACCACTCTGCTTTCAACGTAATGCAACCACTCAACGTTAATGGCACATTAGCTGAATTAAAAACGCTATCATATTGAATGCTAAAATGGCCACATAATTGAATTTCTTCTGTGGTTTCTAAATGTTTCAAAGATGGTCCGTATGTAAGCAGTTTATTTCACCGAACTGGAGATTTCTAGATTCCTAACCAATCGATGCAGCTGATATAAGAATGAAGATAGTGGGATCAGTGCTGGTTATCGTTCGCCGTTTGGCGAACAAGCAATATCGATAATCCTCTGCTTTAAAATCAGCCTCAAAGAACTTGTTAAAAAAATTTGCTGCATATTTTTGTATCTTATTTGATGCATGCCGCCAGGAAGAATTCATTCGTGCATCCGGTGTAAATATTTTGTAGACGCCACTGCCAGAAGGAGAGAGGAATGAATACAAGTCATATATCCCTTAAAGAGTGATAAAGTTGCATTTTCAAATGGTGATTTTTTTATAAAGGCAGTCGATTGAAATTTCAAGTACTTTTCGATTCAGCAAATTGAACAGGATGCGTACCGCATGTAATGGCCGAACAAAGCATTGAATGGGTGGGTATTCAATTCGTTTCACTGTCCGTTTAGTGCCTCAGAATTCATTTAAAAACCACGTCTAGTGTACTTTGGCGTATCACCGAATATTGCAAACAGATGAAGTGAATCATGAATGAAGAATACATTTTTGCCAGCATATATGAGTTAATTGTTTGTTTATGAAATATGCTAGGGCTTTGCGACGAGTTTAGAATTGACAAGCGAGGCGTAATCCCACGCGGAAATCCCCTAAACCAACGTTGTCCGGCTGCAACCTCCCTCGTATCAACTGTTTTCTAATGTGGGCATTTCTCCGATAAACTTTTGAAAGGTCTCTGAATGCTCAAGGGAACGGTGTTTGGTGCTCTCTTTCTGTCTTATTATCTTTCGGCTGAAATTACTGATGCACTGAGAACAGGTCCAAATTTTTGTGGCAGTGTTGTACAATATTTTCTTGTTTAACTATTGCCTTATGCTCATTCATGCCGAAGTATAGCTTCAAATATCTTTTCTACTCATTGGCAGTGCAACGGCTTAGGAATGCACAATACGTACGTAAAGACACTTTTCTTGCGCAATAAATTTTCATTCTTATCGACAGTCATCTGTCCGTATGTTATCATGAGGCGATGAATTTGCTAACGCTTCCGATAGAAGGGCGACAACTTTTCATGGAGTTGTGCTGCCGAATAGGGTGGGATGTTGGCTCGGCTTTAATGCGATAGATCACTATCGCACAATTAATGTCTATGTGCGCCAACTTGACGCCACTCATCTGGCGTCTGCGTTTATCGTTTCCCGCGGAAAACATGCACTCAAAAAATTCCTCCAGATGTCAACTTCCCTTCAGATATTCAAATATATTAATATTCAATTTTGATAGGCGTTGTGGTGCAGCAGATAAAAACCTGACGACGTTAATGTTTCTTTGAGGTCGAAAACAGCAAAAGTAAGGTAATTGTCTATAGACAACAATTTCTGCAGCTTTATAAATTCGTTATATAGTTGATGGTGAAAGTCAAAGTGAAATGATTACCGCTAGCATTAGAAAATCTTCGACATGCGTCTTCTCTTACTAAATTCAAGCAAAGGGAAGCGAAATGAGAAAAACTTCAGCAACTTCACTTCAATACACAGGCAGATGACCAACTTTTGTAAGGTGGCAAAACTACTGTTTTAATGCTATCCCTTATAGTATATCATGAGTTTCTCATTGACTTGATAGGAGGGTTTAATCAGGAGATAAATTGCAGCTTTGTTGAAACCGACTGAAAAAATAATTGGTACTATGAGAATGTTGGGCCATTTTTGCATCACTCCCTCTCCTGTCTTCCGTATGGGCAGTATAATTTAACTAAAGCGATATTGGTATCACTAGCCCATTGTGTTACATTTTTACGTACGCGCTACTCATTTCGGATGAAATGGAACAGCTGCCATCGCAGTCAAAACGAAACCTCACTCATTCGCACAATAAAATCTCGGTGCCATAGTTCAAACACATGGTGCGCGCAAAGCGTTCGGCTTCTGTAGCTAAAGATCAATGTCGATGTCAGCTCTTTCCCTTATAGGCGTTCTCATAGCAATATCAAGCATGTCACATGCTGTACTCGACGGTGTTCATCACGCACTCATTACATTCGTTAATATATCATATGCTTCATCAAAACAGACGAGTGATGCTTGTTCGAAGGAAACGCAGCTTTCTATCAAACGTTTTGCCAAGAAAGAAGCCAAATGCAGGCCAACCCCTCTCCTTCAGAAGCAAATAAACATATGAAAGGATGTAGGAAGAAGAAATGGAGAAAATGCTCAGTGGTTTGGATGCGCTCAAAAACAAGGTCCACATTTTTCATATGACACATGGTTCATGAATTACGACCTCTCGAGATTCTCATCCCCCTCGCTCGCGGTTGAAAGCGCTGATTAGTAGAGACCAGTTACCTGATGAAATATTTCACTGCGATGATAGCTATTAGTGAATGTCATCTGTCGTGAAGATCACTTCAGGTGCATAACAACGATTATCAACATGTGCGTTGGGGAGATGCCTCCGAAAGACAGCACCCCCATTGTTTCTTCGCAACATGTGCCGGTCGGTAGTCACCACACACGCATACAATGCTGAAATTGCGAGCGGCTCGCTAATACGACATCGTCGAATTGTAAAGCACTTCTTAAGGCTCTCCAAAGATTAGGTCTTTTGAAAGTCGTTATTGCATCTTCTAAATTCGCCGTCTCCAGAAAGAGCGATATATTTCCGTGGTGCTTCAGTTGCTTAGAAAATAGTCTACGCCTTCGTTCAACAATTCGCCTCTCATTTTCTTTATCACAATCAAAAACCTTTCAAAGAAATGATGCTCATTGCGAAATAATTTGCATACTTGAATTCGGCTCAGACCATCTGTTTTATTGCGATTACGAAAAGAACAGCAGCGGAAAAGCCCATACCGGCAGAGCAGATTTTCCGCAAGTAGATACCAGATTAATCGATGTTTTATATTACGCGCAGAAATTGAAGCGTCGCCAGATTGGACGAATCCGTTTGAGTGGTTAATTTATGATGCTTCATCTATTGGTCTGTTGGTAACGTGGAATTAAATTTTGAAATGCACGCGAAAAAAGGAAACCACGACTGCAAACTCGCAGAGAGTTTGAATATGGATGCAGTAATACATATATACGCTTATAACTTCCGCATCGTTGCATTCAACGTGGGTGTTCCCAAGAACGACTGTGCGTGAAAGCTTCGCAACGCTGACTGAATAGCATAGTGTCGACTTGAAATGGAAATCGGAATAAGCCGAACTGTTTGATTACCACGTTTTATTGAATAGTACTGCTCCAGATGCAAAGTGTGAAACGACCAAACAAAAGCAACTGAGGTACGAGCTTCAAAGGTAACTAGAGAGTAAAAGACAAAGGCAGAATGATGGGAAAAGAATACTGTAGTACCGCTCATGTCACTAAATGGTGATTTTTTTTTTGTTTCGACCAAATAATGAGAGAGGTGGAGAAAACATTCAACTTCCTAGAATGGGTGATGACGTAAGCGTATCCAGATGGAAGCACTGAGCGATGGCGGGGAATAATCTGCATGTGAAGAGATAGAAATATTGCACACTCTATGTAAATTACAAAAATAAGCAGCAACTGATCAACATATTTTATTGCCAACATCTCTGCAGTCATAGCGTCAAATGTTTCGCACACTGAACGCATCAAGTTTTCTTATGACTGATGGCTATTCGACGCTGATTTTCAATTGTCATTATTGACAATAAATTTCACTCGCACTTAAGAATGATTTCACATCGAAAACGCTCGTGAATGGGATTTTTTTTTTTTTTAAATCAATCTCAAAAGGCGATGAGCACCAAATGCAGATGACGTGAATGCAAATTAATATCTTATTTATTCGTCGAAAGTATTAGTGAGCGTCACATGATCCCAGCTAAAGTTTTTTCCATGTTTTTAGGTTATGATTGGGGATTCATTTTTTTTAACCAGGCAAGGATGAACAGGATTTTGATAAGACGCCTCGGGAATCCCTTCGAATAGAGCCTATAAGTATAGACACAATGCTGATAATCGCATTTCGATGAATATTAAAAAGAGGAATGCATTTACGAAGGGATAGGCCGCAATGAGATAACAACACAAACAGCGACTTGCTTTGATCTCACCGTTATGCCACTCGAGTTTCATGCGTCAATAGACATTTAGAGGTTAAGACGCGAAAGCATTTGCATTTAATGCTGCTTTTCTTTCAAGCTGCACGTTTAAACGTTGCCTCGCTAAACAAACCAATGGTTCTTTAACTGGAGATTGCAACCTTTTGAAGCCTTTAAAAGATGACAGATGGCAAAGCTACCTATCACAGTCATTGCTCCCTTCACCCTAAAAATCAAAACTGTAGCAAGGATGGAAAATATAAAGATGGAGTTCGCAGAAAGAAACGTTTATTTAAAAGGGTGAAATTACTTAGACAGCCAGGCGGATCGCGTTTTTCAGTCTTTTATGGACATTTTGCCCCGCATAAGCAATAGGTTACTCTGAAAAAAGGTTCCCACGATTTACCTATTCTTTAAGCCATTTGCGGTGTGACACATCGCGAAAGACAAGGTTCCGTCCCTCTCGTCTTCCTCCCATCTCCAACTCCTCTATTCTTAACTACACGGTAGGAGCTTTTTGAATTACTGATGTGCCTAACTGCAGCCTTCTCATATATGTATGGTACATCATGCATTCTTCTATTATCTCACCTAACCATCACGTTCCTTTATGAGTGCTCCTATTAAGCACAACTAACTGTGGTTTATTGCATTCAAATGAAAAGGTTAATTATAACAAATTACCTCAAAAACATACCTAACTGTAGTCGGTGAATTTAGGGCGCAACTGTTCAAATGCGAAGATCACGCGAATATATTTTGACTTGCACGTTTTGCAAAAATATGCATTCATGTTGTTTAGTAAGTGCATTCATTTTTGCGGTGTTTCTTGCGGGTTTTCTTGTTGTTTTATTGACACAGCTGTGGTCGGTGATGTACGCCGTGCAAAGCATAAACAAAAAGCGCTCATCGCGTCGGGTGCAATTGGCGTGCCTTGCAGCGTTCCTTGTTCCTTCATTCGCATACGAACAGCCTCCTATCGCCGGCCGAATTGGCTCACTCATTGTTGGCTGCCACAATGTGTACCCGAGAATGATATATGACTGCTCACTCAGTGCCTATATCTACAAGCCCATTTAGCCGCTCTTCAATTTCACGTCATAGACTCGTCACTAACCTCAAAAATGCATATCCGCCACCTCGCGTTAGCCGTCAGCGCTCATGTGCTAACAAAACAAAGCGGCAAAGATGCATGCTTAGGTATCACAGATGCGCTCGCAAGCGCAATCGCTGACAGTCGCCAACGATACGCAAACAGCTGAGGCGCTTGCACGTGTAGGGCGTTAAATGTATTACAAAATGAAACTCGTCTTTATAGTTTGCCGTTGAATAATTTTTATATTTTCCCCTTGAAAAACAACTAATAGTTAATCTAAACGTTTCGATATCTTACAGAACTTGGGAACAAAGTGAAATGTTTCCCACTTATTGTAACTTTCAAGAAACATAGACACATTTACTGGACGGTAGAGAAAACTCGGGCGACTTCCAATCGCTAGCTTGCGGAAACCATAACTTCGATGAACATTAGAGCAAATTTATTGGAAATAAGCGTCATGATCAGCAGAGTTCTGCAAATGTAGCGACCATCCACATATTCCATTCAACGAGGAATGTTGATAGCCCAATTAAATGGGCTTTCTCTATATCGCTTTATTCAACGAATTGTTTCTCCTTCATTGGACTGTTCTATTATATCAACGACCCGTTGCGCACATTGCTTATAACAATCGCTCATTATGGAAGAGTTCAAGCTTTATTTTCCATAATAAATTGCGGCACAAAGTTTCCAGTCTCGTGTTGTTCGACCGTAGAAACTCCTTCCTATCGATATCGTTAATGCGTGCACTTTTTCATGTCTCAAGCAGTGACTAACCCGTTCCGATCTTCATATTACCGCTATCTTATATATGTCTTTTCACTCAGATGCTTATTTTGCAAACATTTTCTCTCACTTGCCGTTCGTGCTCCCATGCCTTTACTTTTGGATATGGAATAAAAGGAAAATAAAGAAATCCAAAGCTGCAAACAAGAAGTATTACATGCGATGATGAACAATTTTTCGTTAAATAGTGATGAAGCAAGAATTCTAACGACTATTCTTATTTCCAGAAGAGCATTAGCAACGGGAGTAGCTAGCTAACATGCTAAAATCAGTCCCTTAGATGTTCAAAAGGAATTGATTTGCAGCACTTGTGTCATTCAAAAAACAAAGACGATAAAGTAATACACAACGGTGAAGTTCTCTTATAGCTCGCTGCAGTAAATCATTATATGAGCATTTGCATGATGTGTGTAAGCAACGTAAAGTACTTCCCCCCCCCTCCCCCGCCTCTCCTCTCCGATCACTAAGATGGTACAGGAAGTGCTGTTTGGACATGAGCAGATTTGCCGAAAACGTTCATAAAAATCGTTATCGTCTCTCGTCATCTTTTATTGCTTGCAGGGCAACGTCTAACGACCACAATAAACGCAATTAAGAGAGAAGGATGGCCGCCAACGTTTATAAACCTACTCTCATGCAAAACTTTCACTGTTATTTTGGAGAACAACAAATATTTCATTCTCTACAGATGAATTTCTAAGTTTTCGGCAAAATCGACTTCGTTTCTTGTGTACAAGCAAAAAAATGCTGCCTGACGGCACTATGGAAAAAATCAACAATATGCAGAAGAAAGGGGTTTTTTTTCCGGAAAAGGTGACAATCATTGAATGCCCAACTTGATTTTATTTTTAGCGAACGAGAATATTTATTATGTTAGCAGGTCTAGATAGGCTAATTTCCATACTGAAATATCCAAATTATCTTCTTTTAAAATTTTAAGGATAGCACGCACAGAACAAACTTATTTCAGTGTAGAGTACTTCAAGAGGAAGCTGGAAGCAATACACGCTGCTTGGTTCTATATTCAACAATGCGCGCTCTTTATTTTTCCATCTGCTTTCGAGTTATTTAGATCATTTGATGACAGTTCCACTTATATTTGCATTTTTTCCACACATCCCATGATCTTCGCAGTCATCTTATATGACATCCATTTAACAACGACTTCGCCTCTGCTAAAAGCATGTTTTTATAGCTAATTGTTTACTAATTGGGCAGCAAATGAGGGCGCGTACAGTTACCTCAGAGGGTTCGTTCAACTTGCTCAAATATTTTAACTAATGTCTACTGCACAAAAGTCGGCGAACACCTATTGAATGAGCTCTGTTCTGGAATGGTCAGTGGTTAGGCGTATAGGATGGATGGTCATTTAGGTGATGAAGTGACCTCAGAAAATGGATCGGCACGACGAGCACGAGTAGTGCAGAGAGGAGGGGAGAGGAAGGGATGAGAGTGCAGCGAGATAGGCTTCAAGAGCGCAAAGACGAAGTTGTTGCTGCGATTCTCTAATGGACGATCCCATTTCGGAGGTGTCACAGCGGCACGCTTAACTAATGCACTCGAAGATTTATGGGCTCAGTTGACGTTGTAAAGTTGATTTGGGGAAGCGTAATGGCTAACGTGGATTTCGATGCACTCTAAAAACCGCTGCTGCCGCCCCGTAGAAGCGTCCTCTAATTTACGGATGTGGCTACAATCGCATTAAAGGATTTGCTGGCCTGCGAAGAAAGAGCCGCTTATATGCGCCAGTCTTCCCTCTATCGAGATATTTCATTTTCTCTCATAGGTGTATCATTACAACGAGCGGACATATAAACATACCTCATCGACAATGACACCATTGTGTATACAAATACAAAGGTGTTTTGAGAACAAAAAACACTGCTCAACTCGATAAACGCTGCGCGCTCAACAATGCGGCATATGTATGCATGTGCAAATTCAATGACGCTTCCGTGAAATCAATAACCCAAAGATGAACGCAATGCTCAATGCTGAAATTTGATCGCAGTGAAACCTGTGCAAACCTGAGAAAATATTGGAGCGAACAGTCGCATTATTGAGAATTATTAACGAAATATTTTCGAATGTCATCTGCTCTCAACGAAGTACGGAAACATGTTTCTTAATTTTTGAAAGCACGACGATTCCAATAAATAGCACCATTTTTATTGCAGCGTTTTGTCTTTTTCCTCCTTGTTTTCTCCATTTCGAACATGATCCAAGGATTGCCAATTTTTCTGCTTATTAAAATTTCCTGCCTTATTTTTCTTTGCTGCTGTGCAATGTTTTTATTCCTTGCGAGAAGAGAGAGAGAGAGAGAGAGAGAGAGAGAGAAGAGAGAGAAAAAAAACGAAAGAAAGACAAAGAGAAAGGAAGATAGCCAAAAGTGCCTGTGTTCCAGTAGTAAAGAAAACATTCATTAGTGGTTGGAAATATTCGGCTTTAGGAAATGTGCAATTTATGCGTTATCGTTTCTCCCCATTGAATGAGATTCGCTGCCACTATAGCATTGCGAGAGTCGCGCAAGCAATGTACGTAGACAAAACGAATTTGCATGATGGCATAAAGTGTTGTTTTGCCCCGGAGACTTGCCATTGAACTTCATAAAAGAAGTGCTCACAAATGGTCACTCTAATGGCTTGGCAAATAGTCTCATATTTTTGAAGTATTGATAATGCTCTTCTCATAGAAGCTGATTGCAGAAGAATCTCTCCGAGAAACAAACAGCTTACAGCACATTACTCGAAAATTATGATTCGAAAGAATTTTGCAGTGGAGACACATACTGAAACCTCTGAAATACAACAATATTAAAAACCTCAAATGAGTCCAACTGACAGAAGATCGCCAATTAACGATGCCATCAGAGATAGCCGATGAGAAAAAACTCAACAGATCATATCTTGATGTCTAGAAATTACTAATCATTAGCCACAGAAAAAACTGTTGGTAAATTCGGCAGTGTAGAGCAAACGGAAGTACAACGCAAAATAAGTATTTTCAAAAAACGGCTAAAGAAATAAGTCTTCCTTATCGAATGATTTTGCAGTTGCGAATGACTTCAACAAATATGTTCAAAGAGTTTAGGTGACATTTAGAAGCGACCAAAAATAAGCTATTTTTAGTCGGTAACGCGGCACGATTGACGCCATCCATTACAGGTGGTCGTTACGAGATCGACCCCGCCATAAAGGCGCCTTTCCACAAGAAAGCTTCACTCCACGCAAATTCCTCCCATCCTTCTCTCAACGAGCGATCTTTTCCTCATAAATCCGATTGATTCAGGCAGGCGAGGAACGTAAAAGCACATTGTTATTTATTTTAGGCGGCTATAAAAGTACCACTACAAGACTTCGATATTGATGAAAACTTAGTAATCGATTCATATGATTTAGGGCGTCTCGTGAAATATTGCTGCTATGTTGCTCTGGAAGGACAATCGACGACTCCACATCATTGAAACGGCATCAACAGCTCAAAAAAAAAAATCATTCCACCTTGCATTACAGCTTTTGAAATTTTACCTGTATTTCCACAAGTGGAGAAAGAAGGTTAATTTTTCAGAAAAACCTTCGCGAAATGTAAAGCTGAACAACGCAACGACAAAATTGAACTGCAGGGAAGAAGGTTGTACATTTGCGCGTCCATTAGATGGTAAATTCGGAAGTGGATAGACAGTAATTTAAATGGATAGACAGTAATTTAAATAAAGAAATGGATGCGCCTATATGCATGAATATTTTGACAATAGCAAAGAGTTATAAAGTGATCATAAAATCATCAAAAATGGCATATTACACGACTTACTTTTGCTCTCATTTCGAGATCATGGAGGCATTTGGCTTGACATCGTGCACTTAGCAACTCATCAGCTTGAACCATCTTACTAATGATGGTAACAACCATCGGCACCCAAGTCAAATACATCACTTTAGCACTTGGAACGCATACGACGTCTGTTGTCTGAAAATTATCTTTGAACGCTGCTCAGGAATCACCACCACAGAAAGTCGTAAGACACAACAACTAGAGCATTACATGCGGTTTTTTTTACTAAAATATGAAAAAGCGCATCAGTCAAGGAGATTGATAAATGGGAAAATAACTCAATTCTAGGAAACGTCGCCAGTGACAAATACATACGGGTAATACAACTGCGAACTGAGAACAACTCATAAAAGTACATTTATACTTGTGAAGATACATTATGGCTCGTTTTTTAAGAAGCTGCATATAAAAAACGAGTAGAAGTCTTCAACCCGAGCAGTCCGTATAAATATGTGCAAAAGTGATACTAAATCTTAAAAGGTATAACTGCACTATTAATTTTGATAGAATCAGTGAAATAGTTGGATATGAGTAATAATGCACATTGGTGGATTTGCTCACTTATTCGCAGGTGAGAAAATTTCAGCCTCAGGCGACAAAAAACTGAAACAAATTCAATAGATGGCTTCCAGAACTCACACACCGCCAACCATTCCAACGATGGTAAAAAGGGTTCAGAGGGCGGCGCTACGGCAAGAGCAACGAAAAATTAGCACCGCCCACTCATAAAGTGGGCTCGTTTAATAACCGTGGGCAAACGAATGCATCGGAACCCTAATTGTGGGCGTAGAGAATTGTTGTGTACGAAGCAATAAATAGTCGAGGTATTCGAGCAGAAAACAAATAGAAATTTGGCAAATTATTTATCCCTTATAACGGGTGGTGAATCACATTCCAAATATAAATGGAGGTATCCATTAGAAAAGACCATTCATATTTTTGAGTTTTGTAAGGAGCGATGCGTAATGTGGAATTCTCACGTGAAGAGTGGAGAAGAAGAAACGTTTTGACATATAAACACTTCATTGTAAAGGCGAATGTGGCAACAAAATTTTTTTTAAATGCGAGGTTTCCATCTGCTTTCCATTTTGTGTGCACTCATACTTTCCACTCAGTTGTTGAAAATTTGTCTATTCGAAAGTTTAACGTCATGAGCAATTAAGTGTAAGAGAAGTCGAGTGCCATCAAAAGCAATAACGGTAAGGATTCTGGTTCACTTAAAGTAAGACACATAAAATTGATCGCCTTCAAATTCTCATTCTAATGGCTCAAAGTCTTGACGTTTAGTAAACCAAATTATTTGTCCAAAACTATGAAACGAGCATGAAGAAAAAGAAAATAAAGCAAATTTTCCGACATTTGATACCTCTACCAGTCTACTATGTTTTTCGGAATCGAATTCTGGCTAAGAAAACAAATCAGAGACAGAGAGTAAATTGTGATCTGTGAACATTTTTGCCTCTCAATCGAAGAAGAAATTAAATTCTTCCGAAAAAGCACTTGAAAACTGTAAGGCATTTCAGCATAGCACAAAAGACATCATAGTTTAGAGCGTCATGAGTGAATAGCAGCAACCGAGATATCAAGGTATGCTGTAAGATCAACGTAATATCCTAAGCGTATAAAAAAAACTAAAAATTTCTGCACGTTTTTTTTCGCACGAACGTGTTTTAGATTTTCCCAGCGAACGTTGTGTTTCTACTTGGCTTCAGCATCGCTTCGGATGACTCCAACGGAATAATCGAACGAAATTTTGAAACCATACTCAGTTTGCAATATTATTGAAAGCTCAAGCTTATTGCTAGAGGCGATCGCAGATCTGCAACTGCACTCTATGCTTTTCAATATCAACGGAAAACCACTCAATACTTGTTGATTTTGTGCGGAGCTTGATGAAGTCGTATTTTGTAAATAGAAATTAAATAATTTTAGGCCTACTGAATAAGGCTGAAAAGTTTAAAATATTCGAGTGTTTTATAAATTACGATCACCGGAAGGCGACTTTCGAATGCTGAACGATTAACTTTGCACAATATGATATGAGTTATTGGGCCTGATGGCGCATGAAAACCGCACTGAGACTGAATATCTCCAGGAACCAACTAAACGTTATGGAAAATCTCATCTATTTTTTTGAGCCCGGATGCCATTGCGGACAAAGGCTTTCTTTGCGAATACACTCATGAAAAATGAGGTTTACATTGTGTTGCGTACCACAACGTGAACAACACCATCCTCCCCTCTTTCCCCTCTCCCTCTCAAACCTTCTACCCCCCTCACCAGTTGAAAGTGACGGTTGCAAATATTAAATCTATTAAGAAATGGCACAAAAAAGACGCTCAAGAAATCAACTACGAGCAGAGTTTGCGAAATTTCGGGCGAAAAGTGCCAATAAGTGTTGCCGAAAAATTTCATGTGCAATGAAGATGATATGGCCATGAACAATGTTAAACTGAAGTTCTCACAGAGTTTAGGCTTCACTGACAGATTTACCGGATCTGCCTGCTAAGCTGTAGTTTATTTTAGTCAGCCTAAACACATATTGTTGATGAGGTCAATTTATCGCATAGAGACAAAGCTTAAGCTGCTTATTGCCGTGGGTGTCTTACTTATCGCAGTCTCGTGCATTCGTTCTTATGACAAAGTTCGAATAAAAAGAAACAAAAGCGTTATGGAAATTTCCACAAAACCAATACTCCTCGAGATTCTTTCCTTTGCCATTTTTCACTTCCTCTTTTTATTTTTTATAGCTTCCGAATATCGTCTATTTATTTTGTTCAACGGAAAATCCACGTTCAGAATTTCCTATAAATTGAACTGTCTGATTTTCTAAAAAGAAAGCATGAGACTAAAAATCACAATTGCCAAATAGCATCTTGAGAAGAGTTCAGTGTGCGCATGCAGTCTTTACGTATAGGATTGTTAAACAAATGATTTTTGAACATATAAAGAGGAATGTAAAATGCCGGAAATGAAAAAATCCAAAATCAACTTGAAATTTTTGAGCACTTTCTATTTTTGTCGTCATTTAAAGTTCCTCCTCAAACAATTCTTTATTCTCTTTTTGTGCAATTTTCCTGTTCGTATCTCGCGATCATCTTGACTCAAGAAGATACATGTGCACATATCGGCAGTGCAGCATTGAGTTGTGTAGTGCATGAATTAATGAGAGTCGACAGTGCCCTCCGACTATACAAATGTTCAACAGCAACAAGCGAGAAGGTGGCATCGCGAGTTTCCCAAGAGAAGAACTATTTGTTGAGATCGAACCACCGATAGAAATAATTGACTCACTGGGGAGGACGCATAACATCAACCCCCATGAACGCCTATTTGTAGAGTCGAATAACCTTGTTTTGCATGAGCATATATCAATCTCCATCTACACCTATCAAATCACTTTACTCTTCCCGTTTCCGATCATAAAAATGCATCTTAAATGCACAATTCCAAATATAGAACGGAGATAATTGAACTCATGGATTATGAGTCCATTGTTTAACTAGTGACCACTCAGACATTAAAAATAAATCGCCCTTATGATGCTATTTTGCAGAATTTGTGAGAATTATCTTCTAGCATGCAATTATTTTCAAGAATCTATTGATTTCATCTAAGCGATGAAAGGATGTATATTCGCAAGCGAAACGGTTAAAAAGAGGATGGGCTTATGCTAAGGAAAGACTGCAGGTGCTATTTTGATATCATTGCTATTATATGATTTTCCATGAATCTGCGCATGAAATACAGACTGATTCCAGGCGTACTCCTAAAGCAATGCAAGAATGCCGACTTCTGCCTAAGGTTTCCCCCATGGCTAATCGGCTCTTTATATTTGCATAAATTGCATAAAGAGAATCCCTGAAGGATAGACTGAGAGAAATGTTTTACCTGTAAGGCAGAGGTCGGAAACGAGGCAAATAAGGTTTGGCGAAAACAGTGTTGTTAGACAGGGTAATTCGTCAGTGAATAGAACAAGATTGAAGCTTGCCATATGTTCGTGATAATTAAAAAACATCTTTTTAAGTATTTGTGGTAGCTTAAGAGAGCATTTTATTGCCGTAATTTCCATATTAAACATATGCACCCACTTAAGTTTTTTGCATCTTAGCTAATAATACTAGAGTTTTCAAATACTTCTTCACCTATAGAATAAGATGTGCACCGAACAAATTATCTAAGAGAATTATATCCTTTTTTTTTCAGCATTGAAGCCCTTAAAGTATATTCCACTCTTCTATCGCCGAATTCTTCGCACTCTATTTGTAAGATTTGAGATTAGTTGGATTGCTGCCGAATATTTGGTGTCCTCACTTCTTCGAACTTTCTTTCTCCTCCGTCGAGCGAAGGAGACACAAATTCATTATAAAATATTATTTGTGCATAGTATTATAGAACGTATTTCTGAGTAAATATTCGATTGATTAATCAATAAATCCATCACAAATAATAATGAA
The DNA here is from genome assembly GCA_013433145.1 of Ascaris suum. NCBI lineage: Eukaryota > Metazoa > Nematoda > Chromadorea > Rhabditida > Ascarididae > Ascaris > Ascaris suum. The sequence continues at coordinate 19,494,198 of CM024187.1, read as the reverse complement.
CGAAAATACAAATATAATAATATATCGATTGATCGTACTTAATGCCGTCGTCTAACCAGAAAATAATATTCGATTTAGTAGAGCGCTTCAAGAAGATCGAGGAAAAGTGATCATGATTGGTAAATATTAATCGGAAAATTAGATTCTAAAGATAAAGCAAGCTTTATCTCGTCCGGACTTTAACAACAGTTGACAAATTTATCAAAGCTATCATTAGATTTGATGCAATGCTAAACGCTCGTGTCAAAGATTCTTTGCCTCTTACTTTCAACGGTCAAATCACGGATATAGAAAAGTGCTAACGTTCTTTCATATCATTAATAATTTAGGTCTCTTTTTAGTTATTCAACTATGATGCTTAAGAAGTTTGCTGCCTTATTTTATAGCTGTGTGTGGTCATCGCCTCCTTTGGTGCTTGGGAACGACGAAACCAACAACTAGCTCACGGTATTTCTGAATGCCCTTCTTAATCATAAGCATATAATAAAGTTTTTTTTTTGGCATCATTAAGTCACAGAGAAGAACAAAAGAGCGCACAATTTTACGTTCGCAAAATTCGTTTAGCATAACGATAACGCATCCAAAATCATTGATGTTTTATTGAAAACGTTTGCGCATTAAACATTGCAGCATTTTAGCTCTTTAACACTGTGTGAGAGAGAGAGAGAGAGAGAGAGAGAGAGAGAGAGAGAGAGAGAGAAAGATAACGCCTTAATGAGCAAATAAAGGTTTATTTTTTTTTCCAGCTCTTTCGCACATTTTCTATGCAAATTTCAATTGGTATCACCACCTTCAAAGCTACAACATCGCTGTTGTTTTCTTTCTACCTAAATAAATAAACTTTCTGTTCTTGATATCTATTTCAAAGCCGATGATCTCTTATGACACTGTTTAATCCAGTTAATATGGCTTTACAAAGGCTCATACAGAAATTGATAAAGTCAAAACGTGAACTCTTACTCGTTTTCTCTGCTCATCTTTGCAACAGTTCCTTATCTATATTAACTCATGCTGGTTAAGGGTCTAGGCTCCGCAATTAATACTCTCGAAAAAACTAAATATTGTAGAGCACCTTTCATAAGATATGGCGATGACTTTATTTCGTGGAAAGTACGCTAGTTTGATGCGAGCGATTGTTTTGAAACAGATTTAACCATGCCAGTGAACTTCGAAGCGCCGCCTCATTTGCGCAAACCTAACTACATAATAAACTTCTCTCTGCTTCATTAGGCTTCACTTATAGTGTACTTCTTTTGCACACATTGGAATAAGATTAAAACTGAAAATTACTCAAAACTGTAACAAAAAGCTATGGATATCAAATCGTTCATAAAGTACGCATATAATGCGCGATTCGATACAGAAGTTTTGAATCGTCACAAACTTTCTGCAGCAACTGTTACACAACACGATAATTTTTGGATAGCATCACTTAAAAAGTGACTTTTGGCTGTTTCATCATGTCCTTCATGATAACAACAGCCAGAATCTAGCAATTTACCTCACAGAAAATTTTCTGATGCCTGTGCGACTCATGAAGTAGGAGGATTCGCTACGCGACGTTAACGGATGAAGGAGGCGAACACACTCGGGATAATTGCTGCTCTTGCACTCTTTTAAGATCTCGCTAGAGGAGAAAGCAGCAAAATACCAATTTTAGCTAAGAAATAACAATTGGGAACATACTGATGCATTGCTCATCAAGTTGCTGTCACTAACCGTTGACATCAGATGTTATCGCCAATCATTTCACACAAAAAACCTGGTCGTCCATTCTTTAAAAGTCAGGGGTAAGGGTACTATCGTTATGGGTATTTGAGATTACGAATAAAACGTATTAAGCGCAGCACAATCAACCCTTAGGAAATCACAAGGTACTGAATGTTTACTTTTCTAAATTCAGTGAGTGAATGGCTGAAGGTATTGCAGCACTTAGTAAAATTCATAGTGAACACACTCTTTATCCCTAATAGGTCATGAATAAGGTCACATCATATATTCACACACTAAGTTAAGAATAAGGGTACCATTACAAGTGAAAGCTAAAGGTATTTGATTTAGTGAGTAAAACGAGTTGTAGAAGCTGCCCTCTATCTCAAACAGACGGCAAGATACGAACGCTTCTTTCGTTTCAACGAGATTTTTAATTGCTCATGAGAAGAGGGTATAGTTGACCTTGCAAAAATTCGGTCTTAGAAAGGATACTGCTTCGCCTCGATTGGCACCTAATGCATCTTTACTCTTCTTTCATCCGCCAAGAATTAAAACGAAGGCAGCCATCAAATATATATGAATATACACAGTTTCTGTATGCAATCTGGAGGGCTAGAACGTTGAGGGTTGAAAATGTTAGATACGTGAACAATACTTATGCACAAGCACGCACTACCTTGCAGGAATACATTCTTCTTCTACGTAAACACATTACTTGTGTATCACCCCACATTCGTATCTCCAAACTACGGACGAGCAACATCAAATCATCGAAGACATCTAGAGCAATTCGAAAAAATGAGACAACAAGAAATAAAATGAAAGTTAATCTGATGCGGAAGTCGAGCTTTGTGCGTGGTGCTTCATTTCACCGCCATGGCTCTACACATTGTGCTAAAGCGTTGCGTAATATAAGTAGAATGTGAACGTATCCAACATGAGCGTATTTCTCTTCTACTTCCACCCACTCTCCCTCTCCCTCCCTCCCTCCTCCTCGCTTAAATATCCGGAAAATTCTGAATTTAGGTAAAATTCACGGCTTCATGCTGTCACCGATGAAACCCCGGAAATGCTGAGAATTTGGCATTTTTAGTGATATTGCTTTGAGGTTTGTGAAATTTTCGACTCGCTCCTATGCTTGCTTGTTATGTGATTGCAATCTAGCGTCTGCACAGTGCTCAAGTCTGTAGCTGACCTCTGGCAACTCAGAGAATGCATATGTGCACCACATCTGTACAGTTCCTCTCGTTACCTCGCCGAGCGCAACATTTGCATATTCTTCATATGGAAAGAGTGACTTTTAAAGGTTTGCCTAAATATTCGAAGCTACAAGCTCCGTAATTTGTTATAAAAAGTTGTGCACATGATTTTGGTGGAAATTGTAATGAGGTGATGCTGGAAGATGCAAAACGAACTAAATGGATAAAACGTGAATTAATTAAACGGAATTTTAAGCAGACAGCCTGCCGCTTTGGAGCATTGAAAGAGGGGATTTCTCTCATAAGCAAAATAATTGCGACTATGAGGAAAATTGGGAGCCTTGACACAAAAAGAGTGTCGCAAAGAACATCTATGAAGGCTAGATGGCAACATGGGCAATAATAACAAATATGGGGAAATGCAAACATTCGGGAAAATTATGAAACGAAATTATGAAAGGGCTGAAAATCCTTTTGAATAGATGACTAAAAGTTTGTCGAAAAAGGGGAAGCCGTGCGCCTCATACGTGACGCAGTAATAATCGTTGCTTTACTTTTGTTAGCTTATTCCATTGTTCAGAAGAGCTGCCTATTTCGCAGTTAAATTCTACAACGTTGCCGATTGTAGCTTTGATGGCCGCAAAACTCAAATTCGCTTTCGATCGCCTTTTGAACTCTAATGCAAATGGGGGCGACTTCACCAGCAAAAACAAAGGTGCTCACCTTCTTTTTAGCTCCAAAACTTCGTTCACATGCAACAGCTTACGTTCACATTAACTTCCGGCATTTCAGTATACCCGAACAAATTCTCTTGTTGCTTATAGCGTCGCAGCTATTTCCTTTATAAGAAATAATTATTGCATCCGTTATTGCTCGAACTAAATTCTTCGTCAACACTGTTATTATTGCCAGCTTTAGGCAATCTGGCCACAAAGCCAATTATAGTAGACTCGTCGGAATTCAGTTAATAGAAGTGATTGTCGTCATTCGACCAGTACATACTTGCGCGGCTGTAATGAAAATTTCTACTTCATATAGATTTAAAGAGAATATTTTTGGCTTTAAATTGAAAACTCTCATCAGCGATAGCAATCTCTGTATGATTTCACACCATTCCATGATTAACTAACGCGATACGAGAATGGCTGAATTGAAACTTCTTCGTAGAGTTCACAAAAAAAAAGTTTGCCGTTTCATTTTGAACAGCATCTTCATTAAAGTGAGGAATTTAAAAGCGATGGTGTGACGTCTCAACAACTGCTCAACCTAGCAGTTAGTTGAAGGTCAATCCAAAACGATTGAAATAACCGATTATTTATATGTTTTTCGTATTTTTCACACGTTCCAGTGAAGAATTTAGTTCAGTTCAGTTGTAAACGCAGTTGCACTCTCATTAAACAACATTTAGGTGGACGAGAAGGAACTCTTTCTTAAATTTGAAATGTTTTTCTTATTAATTTGCATAAAATGAATGAATATAAAGATTAAATGAGTAAGCGAACTCTTCAAAGAAAATAAAAATTACGTATATGCTATTATGCGCAATACGCGAACATAAGATATATGTAATTTTAGCTTCATATGGTAGGAAATTCTCAAAGCCATCATTAAATTAGCACAATCGCTTCGAAATTATCAATTTAATTGATGCGATCAATCAATGGCCTTAATTAAATGATTTCACCTAAATACTTCATAATTTTAAATAAAGTTTTGTAGGTGTTATTGTTGAAGTCTTACTACCACATTTCCTAAGTAAACAAAATCAATGTTCCCTTTTTAATCGTCTTCAGATAAAAAAAAGCAACAAGAGTACACGTCTATACAATGCGGAAGGAAGGTTAAACACAGTGCGAATTTTTTTGCCTATAAACCGACCTCTTACATATAGAAAGAAAAAAATAGGTGGATAATTGTGCGCTAATTAAAACTGAAAAATGTTCTATAAAAGAAAAGAAAAAAAAAAGTTGTCCTCTAAATCAAAAGAACTTCAACAATCACAACATAGGCTATTAGGTATGCACTTTAGTTCTTATTGCTATAAAGTTATCTACGAGAGTTCGAGGTGAGATTCACGAAAAGATATATTATAAAAGTTGAATGCGAAATAAAGTATTATGGAAATAGTTTAGCTGAACTAGTTATACTGAATGTGAGACAAACTTGTAATACATAGTAGTATTCGTAGTAAAGCAGTAAAATTAAATTTTAATACCGAACATTTGCTGCTTTCGACTACGAGCAAGGCAAACTCTCGTAAGCTTCTCTATAGGATGGCAGTTTGCATTAAAATACAATTTTAACGATATTTTCTAATCACCCCTTCTTAAATAAGTGCACTTAATTTAGAACATTTCGTATCCAAGTTGGAATGGTTGCGAGTGAGCTATTAAAAAATTCAACCACATTTGTATGGAAGCATTTCCATGAAGACGAGATAAACGAAAGTTTGAAGAACAATTTAACGTATGTCAAGCTTGCTATGCTCATGAATATGCGACGTTAAGTGGTGTATTTTAGACAGATTTCTTCGTCGCTATTTGCATATGTAATGAGCTACCGTTCGTACTATACGGTGCAATGCAATCGCCTTTCAAATGCGATCATAATGCGCTGACAAACAACGGATTATTCGCAGCATTGATGTTTCCTTTAAGGATTTTCTCAGTGCTACAGTAATCGCAATGAGGACGTTGAGGTCATCGCTAATCGCATACTTGAGCATGCTTGCTCCTCAATCCATAGGCATTACACTCATCACGTTCGCGTCGCGTAAAAACAAAAATTATTCAACTATTTTCATTCAAAAGCGCTTTCAAATAAAACTATAAATTTGAGTGAGGTATCGTTGAAAAGCAAATATTCTAAATTATGCAAACAAACGTTTCTAGACAGCAACATATCTGACTTGAGGTCAGCAAATATTCTAATTCTGATGTGGACTAAAGGTTTATTGAAGATTTAAGGTTCGATTCGAGGTCTTTTGTTGAACGTTCGATAAAAGCTGAAAAGAAAAAAAATTTCACGTCGGATGCTTTGGCTAGATGTTATATTGAGAATGAAACATTAATCAGCCAAAGTTTTTAGCAATGATGGAAGCGATGATACTCTCATATTGCTATCACGTCGAAAATGGGATGACACCAACGAGTGTTATTGCTGCACGGTGACATCCACCGCAACGTCGTCATCTTCATCAAATACGCTGAGTTTTTCAGTCGCTTCATTAGCTATCTAACGTTACTTTAAGCTAGTTCATTTCACTGGTTGCATGCACTTTAATTTGTATTATTCGTGGACGTTTATTTTATACGTGTCTGTATGTCTATGAGTGTCTGTTTAGCTCGCCTCACCACACGACTTTCATTAGATCACTCTCAAAGAAATTAAGATGATGTATTTTGATACTGTTGGATTTAATGCGAAAAGCTGGATTGCGTCAATAACCAGAAAAGAAAGAAAGAGAGGTACATTCGTAAGCTTAGCAGTAGGTAAGTCGGCCAGCTGTTGACACGCTGCTGTTGCAGGAAAATCCCATTGGCCTGATTTAGGATTCATCCACAATTTATTCGAGGATTATTAAATGAGTGCTCAATTCCAATAGAGGAAACAAATGGTCCACACGCAAAAAGCGTTGATGCGTGTCATTGGTCAGACAAACCGCTTTGCTATTGAGTTCCGCGCGCTCTTGGGTGCTACTTTAATGGCTGGAGCCACGGCTGGTCCGAACAGTGGCAATGCGTCAATGCTCAGAAGAGAGAAGCATCGCGTCGTTCTATTAAGCGGAAGCGGAGAAGCAGAAAAGTGGTTCTATGGTGCAAATATTTAGCACCTCTTCTTTCAGATGCTCTAATTCGATCCAACTTTCGTCTGAAAATTTCGCCTAACACCAAAAAAGCACTCAGTTTCGAGATTAAGTTTATTAATAAATGAAATCTTATTTATTCCTGGTATAGCTATTGATGTGGCTGTTTGTATGAAATACATGTGCACTGCAAAACCATGCAAAAAAATTAAGCGTGCCAGAAGCGTCACAGCAAAACCTCATAAATGATAGCACTTGAAACAGTACCCCTAGCTCATTAATATCGATTATTTTAATTACCATTTTATACTTAACAAGAAATTAAGTCACCGCTCAGATCTGCTGATTTCGAACGACGAAGACATGATTCAACTGCGCTAGGTTTATTTTATCTCCTATGTTACTTTATACGCTCTTTTTACTGAAACCATCAGATCATTTGTATAACAGTTGTTTTTGAAGTATACTTCGCTTTTAAGATCTTCCTCTATATTTCATCTTTGACTCTCATAATAACGGCGATTTGCCATTTGTTACTGACTGTTTTCAAAAATTCAAATATTTCTCCGCCTTGCTGAACACATGCGTACGCAAATTCTCTCTGTAACGGTTGGAAAAGATGAGATACCGTCCTTCATATATAAGAAATGCGAACGCACAATTTTGAGAACTTCGCTCAGTTTATCTTGTACAGAAGATAAAAATAAACGTGAGGGACATGACACTGAAAGGATTATCGAAGTCAGGCAATTCAGAGTAGGAGCGCGAAAGTTTTTCGGCACGCGTAAAAAGTACTCGATTCAACAATTCGCTAATGTACTGAGGAATCATGCATTGAATTACGAGTGCACAAAGTGGAATCCCCGCGGAAAGGACAAGGGTTGCATTTTGAAAGTTTCCCGTGGAAGCAGGAAATACTCAGAACCCCGCAGCGGATGGAAGACTAGAAATGCCTGATTTTATTAGGAGACCGTCTTTGCATTGCTCATAATCTAGCACTGTATCCGTATTGGCATAGAGCTGCCGTGGATTAGCGAATGTTAAAAGTTCTGGTTTTGTCAGAGCATTGCGTTTGAGTGCAATTCGTTTGGTACTATAGCTGTGGCTAAAGTCGAAAGGACGCCTTTGCTCTTGACACAATGGCGAGATTTGTTTGGCGCATAATGAAAAATCCACAACCATTTATATAATGTAGCTTGTGCTGCAAGCGAACATCTGAGATGTCTGTGTGGCGAATTAAATATTTTTGAAAGGTTAAGGCTCTGGAATATCACTATGCTGGAACGGAGCTGGTTCGATATGGCAGCTGCGGTTAAAATCTAAAAGGTGTGTTTGCGCCAAGTACGTTGTTGTGCATGGCCTGGTGCAGCTGCTAAGGATTTTTACAAAGTCGTCGCGAATGAATAGGGTTCGGCTTAGGGATGATGCGAGAAATGACTAATGGTAATATCGCATGGTTTGCGAATAAGTTAGGTACGGTAACGAGGGACAAAGGTGTGGATGGCGCAGAATATTTGCGGAGTCGAAGGACTCTGTGGCGAAATTTTTCTGGGGCCTCTGCGGGGGGGGGGGGGGGCAGTTGTTGTAAAAATCCCCTGCGGAGACGAAGAATTTTTCGGGCACGGGGAACTCCGTGGCCCAAATTTTATGAGTCATGCTTATACGGAGTCCCCTTTCAAAATTTGAGCCGTCTTCGTGCGAGGAACGCGGGGAAAAAGGAGAGTTGTGCTGAACTCTGAGCCCTACAATGATGCCGAAAACAAGCGCATGAAAATACCCACTCGTCAAGAAAATAACAAAACACGGAAGTGAATCGAGAGATGGTCTCATCCGCTTTATGAGAAACGGCAGCATCAGAGAACAACTGGGAAATAATACCAGAGAGACTGGTACAACATCTCTTTTTGCTCTCAGTTCACCTGAGCAACCAGTTTTATAACTTACTAACAAGTAATGAATATGCCGGATAATGCTTTCATGTCCTGACTCGTCCGACCACCCGTACAAATCTGCAAATGATCTTTTTTTACGCATCTTTTCAAAACTGTGCACAAAAGTGCATAACGCTAACGCCTTGGCTATGTATTTGTTGTCGTCTATTGGATACTATCAACTCAGGGATCGCTGAAGGCAGAGTTATAGAATTATGCACTATGGGGTGACCTCCTGAACAATGTTTCATGTTGGTGCATCAAATTCAGCAACAGCTATGGGCATTTGAAGGTGTGAAAAAATTATAAAAGCATTTTTTACTTTCTGTTGTTACTTTATGCAACTGCCTAGTCAGGTGAACGGCATGCGAGAACGCATATCGTGCCATCTTTCAATTATCTCTATTTGTTTGATGTGCTAGTGGCGCAAAAGGAAGAATCGATCCGTATGAAAATTATGCGAACATTTTTCCACCTCTTAATGTTTATGGCTCCATTTGAAGTTGGTGGACGAAAACTGATACAGGAGGTCATCATCTGGTATGTACCACAGCCGCCAGATTCCCTAACCCGTTTCGTGCGGTTCACGAATTAAAACTACCGGACAGGCAGGCAGACACAAGCATACATCCGCATGGGCACGACACTGCTGCGAGGTACTTTGTGAATGCAAATTTGCACAGGCTCATAAAGCGAAGCGACTGGTGTATGTTTTGCCTAGCGGGTTAAAAAAATTCGCACGAGGTTTTGATCGATTTCCTAGATATCACTGAGGGAGTGATGCCATATCCTACAGAAATGATGATATATATATATATATATATATATATATATATATATATATATATATATATATATATATATATATATATATATATATATATATATATATATATATATATATATATATATATATATATATATATATATATATATATATATATATATATATATATATATATATATATATATATACTTATTTATTTTTTAATATTTACTGAAATTTTCGTTCCATTTCGATTGTAATTTGCGTAAAAATTCATATACAGCCGTCCTGTGATATTTTAATTTGAAGCAATCAAGAGGTTGGGTACATCAAACTAAAACTTTTTTCCTCTTTATTTGCGAGAATATAGCAGCTAACATTTCGACGTAAAATTTCGTCCACCTTGTAGAACTTTCTCCCCCCCCCCCCCCCCCCCAAGGTGCCTCATTTGCTCTATAAACTTTTATGAACCTTTACGCCTATAATCTACCTTATAGGAAAATTGCAAATGTGATATTCGGACATATTGTCTAGTAGGTTACACAAATGTCCAAGTTCATTCACTAGTATCCATCAATGTCCGTATCCGTCCTCATCGATTAGTTGTAAGTCGATTTCCATGCAAGTCGATCAAATACCTTTTACCTTAGCTTCAGATCTGTATGACCTTTTTTCTTTATTGAAGCTTAGAATTGGATAGCAGAAGATATAGCAAAAAGCGTGAAAAAATACAATATTCACAAAAGTACAAAATTATTATTGAAGCAAAACAAAATTCTTTTTCGTCGCCATAAGTGAGGACGGACATAAATTATAGACCAATAAGTCGTTTTATTAAAACTTCAAGCAAATAAATTTAGTTAAATGCTTCTTCCAAAAAATTATCCACGCGATGACAGCGGTTAACATTTGAGACATATTTTCGCAGGTGACATTACTTCCCCGGCTAAAAATTTTGGAGGTGAGGTGTCATTGGAGGAATTTCACTTGGAGTTTCATGGAAAGTTCAGGTGCTCGAAAACATATTTGAAATTTGATGGACTTCTGCCGTAATGTACAAATCGGTCAGAGCACTCGATTTCTGCTAGGAGATTGCCAACTTCATTCTACGATACATAATCTCCTACAGAATCCTATGTACTCCAACAAAAACCCGGCTCGTGTTCTATGACAGCCTCAGTGCCCGACTCCACTCGCAAAGCTTTTATATTTCACAGACAAAATGTGGTCTCAGCTTCCCTGATTGAAGTTCAAACTTCGAAATGTTCAACATGTCGTACTGTTCGATCGCTTTCGTCGGTATGCGTCCAAACAGCGGACAACAAATGTCCCTCAAAGCGTGCGGTCTGCCATCTGCCAGCCAACGACCGATGACAGGAAGTTGAGGGTTTAAGGCAGAGGGCTTCGTGGGATGGAAATGGCAAGTTGAAGTTCGACTTCGAGGTTTATCGGGCGACTCTTCAGTCAGTGTGTGAGTGTTGAGTGTTTTCAAAGTTTGCTGGAAGTGCGCCAGCTTTTTATCTAGCGTTGAGGAGGGATCACTAGCTGTTAAGGTTTTCGTTGTTTATGCTGGGTGATATTGGCGGTCCAAGGGGGGGGGGGGGGAGGGTGTAAGGGAAGGGAGGGTCCTTTTATGGTTTGTCGATCGTCGTGTCTTTGCAGGGCATGTCATATCGATGTAGCGATTAGCTATAAAGCTGTAAATGCGTGCTTTCTCTATACTACATGGTTTGCTGGCTGAAATATTGATCAGATGCGTTTTTGCTTTGTTTGTAGAGCTTTTGAGCGCACTTGATGATTTTAGCGTACCGTATTTCCTTAAATATTAGCCGTCTCTTTAACATATGCGGTTGAAAAGCAAAATGTTAGTGAAGGCGAGCGCAGAACCAAGAAAAAAACTCCATCGAAAATGATCAAAAGAGCTTTTGAAAGTTTAGTTGCGAAAAACTTCCGCTGAAAATTTATCTAGAAGATGGGATGAGTGGCGTAGAAAATTTTGAAACCTAAGACTCCGCGCAAAATTATTAGGGCACAAAGACTGGCAGAAATTTGCCTCAAACCGGATTGAAGGGGACAAGGAAACATGAGGAGGTGCTAGGCGCAAATCATCATTGTTAGGTTGCGCTTAGTATTTCCTTTCGTCTTGACAATTGATGAATCGAATAAGCCTTAGGCCTTAATCTTGGGGAATCCGATAAGCAGTTCGCTATTTGAAGCGCCCTCTATTTTAAGGAACATTGGTGGATTACGGATAGAGCGAAGCATTTGCGTTTACGTTTCATTTCTCAATTAAATTTCCGCTCTACGGGTACTGTACGGCAATACGCTCGTGCGCTTCAAAGTCGACCCTTCCTGCTTGATGTCACATCGACGAATGTATTGAACACTGTTCGACTTTCATTGTGCCGTTCGTACCTTCTTCTTATTCAGCAAATCACTGCCGTAATATTGTCGCTTCTAGTGATACGTGCAATGAGGTTTGTCTTTAAATTTCAATAGCCTTTGCTTTCATTTTCATGCGGTCGCCGATTCATTCCTCTTCGCTGCCATCTGTAAAGGCTGATGAGAGCAGCGAACCGAACTATTTCGCACTTTGCTTTTCACTGTGAATTTGAAATCGCCGAATTAAACCGCTTGTATAGGTGGGATCAACAGCTTTAGATAGTACAGGTGATAACTATTCTGACAGAGGTCAGTTTATGTGGAAAGTGGATGCAAGGTTGCCCTTACTAGTATTGTAGTTAAAACATAGGGGAGTGGACATGGGTACCGTTAGCGGCAGCGGCGCACGCTAAGCAATGAAAATGCTGAACGCTGAACAACCGACCTTTTCCCTTCCTGATCCTCCTTATTTCCTCGTAGAGCAACAAAATTCCCTCCCCAACGGAAAGAAGGGGGCCATATAGCTGCTGTCATTGTTTCTCAACACTGGAGGCGATGCAGGTTTTAATAAGAAGGGGAACGGAAGGGGATTACTACCATGCTCAAAAGTTGAGATGGTGCCGAGAGAGGGGAAAGCATCGACTAGAAAGACTAGCTTACGCAATCAAGGAAAAAATGAAGCAGCAAGGAGACACTATCTCCAGTAAGTTTTCTCCTATCAGAAGGAAATTTATGGTTTCACCCTGGGGCAGTGAATTCGCATTCGTAGACGCTGCAATTGCGAAGGAAAAAAGAGTACCTTTATTTAGAGTGGGGGATATCATTTCAAAGTCATGGCACCTAAGGAAAAACAATGCAATAAAACAACTTCCTGGTATACAACTAAGGCATATTCCTTCTGCCCACAGAGAGTTCAGTCGAATCAGCATCAATCTTGGATAATACTGAAATTCTGAGCCAGTGAGGTGACTGTAACTTCATCTAAAAACTATCAAGCCTCTTAAAAAGTACAATCATTTCACGCCGAAAGGGACAAGGTAACATGCCAGTCTCGAGCTAACCTTCGTCCAGTGATTTTTCCTCGGCTGTTAGCTGAAGAAAACCGAGCCAAGGTTTTTTGTGAGGGGAGGGGGTAGAATGTGGCGTGTGTTAAAGTGGGGGTTGACCATTGGCGTATTTCATATATATGCTAAGTGAGCGGTGTTTTTTATTTAATAAAAGTAAGTCAAATGCTCAGTGATATAATTTCCTCTGACTTTGTTCTCTTTTCTTGTCGTTGGATATGTTCTCTAATCGTTGAGTTTACTTGTATATTTTCAGCTAGCTATGAGTGACGTCGTGTCCAATGACCTGCATCCATTCGACATTGATATTGTCAGTGATCATTTCGAGCGTGCAATCATTGGTGAGCGTGATGTCGATTTGCCACTCTACATTGCTGCGTACAGAGAGTTGAACAAGTAGGCATATTTTCATTTCTGCAGCTTCACAAAGATTTCCACTGAAATGTGGTTTTGCTAGAGAGATTTGACTTGTTAGAAAGTAAGTAGTTGGGACGTTGGAGAATTTTCTAAAATTGAAGATGAAATTTACTAAAGATGTGAGATTAGGAAATCGATGTTGAAAGTCGAGTCGTATGCTAACTGAATTATTCGTACATCTTTTGAGCTGTTAAGTTCGCATACCTTTATTATCGATCGTTAGAGCCATATGTCTTTAGAAAAGGAAACAATGTTTTTTGATGAATTCCTTTGAGAAAGTATGTTGTGTTCAGTGGTGATGGTAGATATCACACTTTGTGTTGCAAGGAGGTATTATTTCCACGAGTGTGCAAACAGTATTGTCCAGTCTATTTCTGCACGCTCGACCTGCATGTGAAGATTTCACCTAGTACCTCGGAGCTCCAATTTTTTAGGCGGTGGAATAGATGTTAGAAGTCTCTTTCAGTGGAGCGATCCACTGAGCGAAGGCTAATTAATTGCCAGCAAAAGAAAGCCAGGTAAATTTGGAGCGCCATCACAATATCTTTGGCGAAACGTGAGTTGACTTGCTGCCAGTTCTTCTCGTCCTCGGTGTGATAGTGTCTCGTTCTAATGAGTTCTATTCATTCGGGTAGTTTGAGCTTTTCTCATTAAAATTTTATGTCTTAAATATGGACCTGTGATGTTCTCTAGAAATGAACTTATAATATTATCCAAGGCTTTTTGCTTTGCTGGGCACCGTGTTCGCATTTGTGAGAAGCGACGTTGAAGCGAAGGAAGCAATATTAGCGAATCTCTACGCTTCTAGTCATGAACATTATGCAACTGTTTGCTCGATGATCTCATGGGAATGCCGTGATGGTGCGCCTAAAGAACAAGTATGTCTTCTTTTAATGTTTAGTCGCATTCTTTTCCATTCATGTCTGTTTAATCTCTTTTTTTGAACGAAGTTTGCCCCCGGTTTTTAAGGGTTCTGTCGGGTGAATGATACCGTAATTAGATGCGGGCGGTGGCTCATCTATAAAATGAAAAAGCGTCAAAAAAGTATGTGGTTTAGTTCGCTATAGTGATAATTACGAAGCCTTGTGGATGGCTTTTTGAGGGTTGTTCTATTAATCACCGAAATCAAAAGTAACTCTCGCACACTTCTCTCGGTCTAACTTGAGGTCGTCCTGTGATTTTTTATTTCCTTGCTTTGAAGAGGAATCACTGAATTAGTTTATGGTTAGCCCATGGAAATGAATGTCAAGAATCCTCTTCAACGATAAAAATATTGATGTAGAGAAGGTTTTTTGGGTATTCTTAAATGGCATTGGCATGTTCCGATTGCTTGCTAATCGCTTTTTGCCTTCGTCACTCTCGAGGTATGATCTCAGCGAATATGGATGCATTAAGCACGGCTCTGGCTAGCCTCTTTATAATGCTGTGCACAAAGTGAGGTTCATAGGGAATTCCTACTGCAGCCAACATTATGCTTATATGAAATACTTCATTGCTTCTTCAACGCTTCATCTATTTGTTCGTTTCCTATGCCTTGATCTAAATGTCAGCGATTGTTTTATTTTATGAACTCTTTGAAATGTATACTATTTTGTATTGAGTATTGTTTTTGTATAAGCTCTGATAGGACGCAGCCTTGTTGTGCTTTGAAAGGTTACAAATAAAACAGCAATTTATCTCAGGGAATTTGTGAAATTTGATTGGAGTAGGTAGTTTGTTTTTCAGTCTAAGTCGGCATTCTAAGCTAACGTGAAGGTTAGTTTCTTGACTGATACACACTTTAGGGATCGCGGACATTGCTTCGATTACACCGAGCACTGCAATTCATTAACGACTTCCTCGTTTCGCTGAAGGACTCTTCTGACGATGTTCAGGTATTGGGAGTTTTAAGTTATTAAGAAGCGTAGAAAAGTTCCTCTGTATTACCCCTTCAAATGAGAGCAGGGTATAGGTTGCAGAAGATGTTGCAGGGAAATAAAATGGGGCACTAAACGACTAGAGAGGCACATCAAGAGAACTATGTGTTGTACTTTCTTGCATTCACGTTCCTACAAAAATGTGTGGGAGTTCATTCCGAGGAAGGAGGGAAGAGTGGCGGCAGCTCGATATACAGCAACTCATATATATTGGAGTTGCAGATAGAGACGTTAAAAAAGAGTATGTTTCCATGTCGGAATGCGCAGTTGCTTAGCAGTTTTGCAGTGCGTAAATTTTTATCGGGTTATGGCCACATAGATCGAGAATCTCACATTTCTTAACGTAGGCTTCATCGCCTTTGTTCTGGTTTCAACTGATTTTTTTCCGTCCTATGTAAATTTTTAAGCGTAACGTCTAATATTCGGAGTAGAAGCAGATGGTTCGAATTATTTGCGATCATAAGAGTTCATTTAACTGATTATAAAGACGTCTTCTTAAATTGAAATATTTTCCATATACGCGACGCGTTTTAGTTGTGGATAATAACGGTATACGAGGCTTTAGAAAATGTTTCAAAAACACAAGGACAACTATGTGTACGGGCGCGTTTGTCTGTCGATATTAAGCAAGAGTTGTTATTCGGATGTGCAAATCAAATCCATTTTGGCCCTTTACGTTCTATACTAGCTTCAGAACTCATGTTACTTGAAGTAGGGGGGGGGGGGGGGGGGCTGAGCTCATGCGACGATAAACTATGACTTCAGCACTCAGAGCAAATCATATGAGAGGCTCCCTATCTAACTGATTCCCAACTTTCACGACGAATCAGTGGTCGTTTCTTCAGAAGGTTGGAAGTGGCAGGCTTCGTCTCTGAGATGTCGTTTTTGCTGCTTTGGAGACATCCCTTTCTCTAAGTGCTTAGTTCATTTACGTTAGAGGCGTTTGCTGTAAAGCCTGGACATCGTGATTTAGTGAAACAGGGTTGTCACTTTAGATGAAATTTATTATTTGTATATTTCATAGAGCTACGTTGTTTAAAATAAAGCACTGAATATTTGTAGTCGGAGAAGGTAAGAGAAGAGGCGAGCAGTTAAATTCGTTCGGTTCCTTCATATTACCGCTTGCCGCGACTTATGCTTATCTTTGTTTTAAAGTTTCGTTGATACGCTTTTTGATGCACTGGATCTGTTTACTAGGCAGAAATGTCTGACAGGATACTAGATCTTTGATGAATTCTCATTCTACGAGTCGTGCTGGGGTTCGAGACCACGGAAAAGGGATCCCCCAAACAAAATTTTTCGAAACGACGCTATCATTGAGATACCCTTAGTGGTAGCGAGGCCGTTTCGCTTCTGTCAAACTACAGTGCGTTAATACATAAAACCTTTGCTGCGCTTTCTGGCCTTGGCATCTGCATAAATATAGCATACTTTTTATTTAACACAGGGCAGTTCAAAGTTCGAGGTTCGTGCTTCTTTAATTCTCTTTTGCGTTCTGCCAATCGTTTCAGTAGAGGCGAAAGACCAAAAAGTTTCTAGAAACAAAGCAAAGAATGCTCAGAATTTTTTTCTTTATCCCTCGGGAAGGCATTGGCACCCTTGTCGTCTAGGTGCTGAGCTCCACGAAGAAGTTAGCGACCGTATCCTAGCAGCCTCGGATGCTACCAGGTGATCCATTGCCACTGCGGGGCACATCTGATTTCGCTATCACGAATCCTCTCGCATTAACTTTCTTTAAAACTAAAAGTACTTATGATGAGTGTCGAGATAATTGTTGCCATTTTTGGCCTGTTGTATGCTTTTTGTCCCATAGTTTTCGTTATAGGACTGTTTCTTTCTTTCGTATCCTAGGTTAAGATGTGGAGCACGATTTAATTCTTCTAAATTACTCGTTGCTCGCGAAGTGGGCGAACTTTCTGAGAGTGGATTCGGAGTAAGACAGTTAGCGTTTTGCTTAGTGAGTTAGTAATGGCATCGGGGTTTAAGTATCGTTATTGAACTTGGTGTGAAATGATATAAAGATGCTATGATTGCATTGTTTAGGTATCGTGGTTATGTCGTAGAAGCTACGAGCGAACGCTATCGCAGTACCATGGATGGTTGATCCGAAAGGGTGTTGCTGTTGCTTCGTACACGTTGTCGTCACGTCGTGCGCTCGTGCAGACGATAGTCGGCACGAATGGACCTTTCCCGTCCGAGGAGCGAGTCAATACAGCGATTCGCCGGATGTTGAACGCCTCTACACTAGTCTATGAACGTGTGCAGCGAGTTTTCTCTAGCAACCAGCTTCTAAATTTACCTTGAGCTTAAATGATCATTTCTAGATTTTCTCCATGCATTTGCGACATGTTCATATTCATAAGGCTTGGTTCTTGTATAGGAACGGAATGTTGCAGAAAGGGAATTGCAATTTCAAACGGAAATCAGTAATAAAAACCCGGGGTAACTTTCTTACTTTTTTCAACAGAGTACTGTCATCACATGTTGTTTATTAAGCCCAATGGATTAGGGAAATACAGCTTGTAATCACAAGCGGGATGGCTGTTTACTTCCCAGCACTTAATAAAACATTTCCTGTATCCCTTATTTTGTCTCCTTCTTGTGCTGATTGTTAGGGTACACGTTCCCAAATTAAACATCATTTTGTGGGTGTAACAGCAGGAAAATGGTAGCCTTCCAAATCTGCTGGCCCCTGCAGTGCTGTTATTGCTGTTGAGAATCCTCATTGTTAACATATGGCTCCACATTTCGAAATTGAGTATAACGTCTTCGAATGTTGCGTCGTAATGGCAGATGCATTTTATTTATTTTTTGCTCATAAGGAAAGGTGTTTAAGTAGAGCGGCTGATTTCCACCTACTTTGCAGGATTTATGGAGTTTCTTTTCAGCACTCATCCACACCATCATTCTTCACTCTAGCACTGTCGTAGCCTAAAAAGAAGGGAAAGGGGAGAGGTGACCGTCACACCAGAAAAGCTTTAGGTATATTTGGACAAGAAAGAGTGCTTATCATCAACAGGTAAGTAAGATGATAATATTTGGATGGTACTGTCGTCTTCACAGGAAATCCGCCCCTTTGAAATAGTTTTCTGGTTGCGCTGTGGTAGATTGCAATATTATACGTGATGTTTTGATTGGAAACGATGTGCCCCCAATGTTAAACAGCGCTATAACCTGTAAGTGAAAATGACATGTCTAGTTGATGGCAGTGTCGTTATTTTTAATTTCTTTGTGATTTTGGAGTGTTGGTGTTGCGCTCTTCCATGAGGCTGCTAAATATTAGTCTTTTAAAATTTAACAAAAGTGTTTCTGCATCTGAGTGTAAAAGAGTGGTTTCCATCGGTACACGTGAATCGTTTCCGGTCATCCAGATCCTGGAGTTACGGTTCATTCTTGAGAGAAATAAATGCACTTACCTGCGAACGTGTAGCTCAATCTCTGCAATTGTGTTTGATGGCATTTTTATTCGTCTTTCTTACTGAACTTGTGCACTCTCCGGTCTTTAGCGGTTTGTAAATTGTTCTGTTAAGCATTACTACGGGGGTGTGCAAAGTTTCCCACTTTGACTAGAATTTAGAACAGTGACATGTCATCATAATCGGACGTAGCATGCTTCAACTTCAGTATACATTTCACCCCGAGATTCTTAAATCTGCACGGTTTACCGTTTAATTGGACCAATTTTCGCATGTATTTTGAACTCATTTTTGAATGCTGCGTGGTTAAAGAATGGGATTTGAGGAATTATTTCGATGAATGATCAGAGGGTATTTCGAGTTGTTTTTATTCCGATTAAGGAATAGGATAATATGTTTTGAGAATATTTGAGTTCATTCTATTAGATTGCTGAAGCATGCTTTTTGAATGATTTGCCGCAGAATTATGCACTAGTGGTCTTTGTTTCGATCATGCCGTTTCATTGGCTCGTACTTACGCTAGACATACTTATCGCTCACGGCTTAACTTTATAGCTTGCTTGAATGGTTGTTTTCTTGTTGAAGTCTTAGGTTCAATTGTATTTTCAGTCATTTATCTTTATGGAAAGCCACAGAGCAGATAATATTCCAGAACAAAAGAGGTATTTCGAAGCGATTCTTAGGCTAGCTCGATTGCATCGAACACTAATATAGTTAGGTCTTCCAGGATGCTGTGTCTGATGTTATTATGAAATTTTCCAAAGGAGAACTGATTATCTTCCAGCTCATCTTCTCTATCCTCCGGGCACAGTTGCAGGTAGTCAAAACTGATTCTATGAAATGAACTCTCATCCAGACATTTTCTTGAACTGGACTTCCTCGACGACTTGACTATGCCAGCTCACATTACATTTTGATCGTTCGATATCAGAGGGAAGCAGATACGCCGATGCCAAACCTTGGTTTAGAAAATTTCATCGAGTTTGAACTCTGAATTCTCGGGACTTGAAGGTACAAATTTTTGAGGCACTGCTAAGCTCTGTTGGACTGCATCTTTTGTTTCAAAACAGCGATTGTGTTTATTAATGGTTGGCTTCCCTATAGTAGTCAGTGTTTATGTGTATGTATTTGTACATTCATCTGGTCGATGTAACCATAAATACTCTCATTTCTTTTCTATGTATTTCCTTTACTTCAAATAAATATTTTTCATCGTATTGACAGTGCGAAAGATTCTCAACATCTTGCTTCGTGGATCTGCTGGTCATTTAAATGCACGGTTGATTCATGATTATTGCGAAATTTGTTTTTCATTCAATGATCTTGTTCTTCGATTTCATTTGTGTTTTCAAAGTGTGCATTTTACAGCTTATCGAAGAAAGCGAAGCTTTTGTTTTTAGGTTTTCTTGAACTTTGAGAGAAAAAACTTGGGCATGCGCTCATAAACGCGACTATTTATAACTGCTAGAGCGAGAAACAAAGCGCATCATTGAAGATTCGCACTTAATCATCTTGTCAGACACATGTTTCTGCTTGCAGCTACCGTCTCACATTAATCTTTGCTTATCGATACTTTGCCGGTTCCAGCTGTCAATACGGCTACGTTCAAATAGCACCTTGATTGCTCGCTTTATGTGCTCTGAGCATTATGACTGCTTTGTTTGCATGCCAAATCGGACATCGCTAAAACCGATTTTACGAAGTTTGATGGATATAATCGACAACATAATACAGTCGATGCCATCATATATCACATTTCATGTTGATCCGGCATTAAGAATGCATCATATGCTGTGGCGTTTCATACCGCTTTGTGAAAGAGTACTCACGTATCCGGTCGGATAGGGCAAAAGGTGAATGCATCAATGCGCGTTTTATTACTTGTTAACGTTTTATGCTTACTGATCTTATGGATGATATTGGGAAAGCGAATGTCATGTCAGCCACTCTGGAATGTCTTTTAGTTTGTTTATATGAGCAAACGATGCTTCATGCTGAATCGTTGGTCTATCCTCATCCGTTGTTTGTGTCCTTTTTCACCGCTTTCAAACAGTGTGCAAATAACATCTGAGGTTATCTAATTTGTTAACGTATGCAGACGGCACATGTTTACATCAGCCATCGTTTAATGATGCATCAATGTATCATTACATCGCTTCCGTTCTTCGGGCTGAGCTGGATGACCGCTTGCGATCCTCATTCCTTGTCTAGCTTCCGCATCCCTATCATCATCGAAGCTGCTGTTGTAATAAGTGATCTGCTTTCCTGGAGACTTCCTTATAGTGCGCTCTTATTCGATATGCTTTGCGTAATTCTGCAAAAAAGGCAATATGCAGGCTTCACGCCATAACTGCCATTGGTTGATCTTTTTGAACCGCTTGAACCAGGCCTATGTAGTTCAACCATGTGGAAGTTTTTTGCTTCTTTTCATTTTGTTTAAATAGCTTAGGATCGGCAACATTTTTCGTCCGCAGATGCTGTATATTGCCTGCTCATTTTGGCCACGCACGCATGTATAGCTAGGTACCACATATACATGCATGACCAAGAAATTCCGCATGTTTTTGATGCTTGTTACACCTGTCACAAGACTTTCACTTTTTTGCGGTTTCCTTCACTGTTCCTATGCAGTTCGATAGTTTTTCACTAATTTCTCGGCATGCGGTCGCCATGATTGCTTTTCAACGGGTGATGGCTGAGCACAGGTGCTTGTACTGCATGTCTTTGACAAGTTAACAAGAAAAATGTCATTTTGTTCACTATAAGAGGATGTTATATTAGCGGTTAAACATGACAAACTTATATATTCAAATAAAATAGAAAATCAGGTGAGATATTTATCATCAATCATATTTTCAATACATTTGAACAAAACTGACATTCAAACGCACAGCAACAGAATTGTAATACCTTCAGCTTCAGCAAGTAAAAAGACGAAGTAAAACTGCTTATTAAAACAATAAAAGAACATGGATGAGCTAGCCTATCATCCTATTAGTGTTGGGATTCGCGGAATGGAGCTTCATTTCGTTATGAGATTTGAAAATGCCTCCAAAATATAAAGTGATATGGAAAATAATGGAGAGAAAGTGAGGAAAATAGAAAAATGAGGCAATAAATCCATGCGCTTGAAAATTAGAAGGCAAATGAGTGAAAACATTGGAGGTGCTCTTCATTTGCGATGAAGAAGGCAACCATATGAAAGATACAATGTGACAAGCTAAGACACTTTAAATGATATTTTATGGAATTCGCTATAAGCGAAAAAGAAAAATATTGTAGTGAAAATCGCTAAATTGAGCGGAAAAGATAAAAGCGGATGTAAAAACGTCTTTAGCTTCTTATATATCTCTCGTTTTTCACTGAAATCTTTTTATTTTTATAGCTAAATTTTTGTATCAATTGCAATTGTCTTATTTTGCATAACTTTTTTCTTAACAGCGAAGACTCAATTCAAGCATTCAGCCAAATATCAGCTTTAATTTTAAAAAATGCTACAAGAAAATATAGCTATTTAAATTCAAAGTATATTTCGACGTGAGATTTGATGCTGCTTATCGTTCGCAATTGTTTCATCATTCTTGAGAATCAAATACGCAAGAAAACAGATAAAGAGCATAACTGACTGACATATATTTAGAGATGCTGTTCACATGTAGATTTTATGCCGAATACCGACCACATCTGCTTTATGTGATCGATCATAGTGCTCTGTTTGCTAGAACCCATTACATATTTCGTTTGAAAATCCAACAATGGCATAGGTTCTACATGAAGTTTTAGTTTCACTGCACTGCATCTGAATGAGATAGAGTAACAGATAGCTCGAAATCATTTGTCTATGAGGTGAGGTTGGCATGACGGCAGGTGGAACTCGTTCCTCATATCATTTATCGCATTGACAAATTTTTTGACATAGGTTGACGACATTGATTCTTGAACGTAAGCACAATCCCTGTAGATTCATAATGAAAGTAGCCACCGTTATAAGCACAGTTTCCTCTAAAACGTAGCCGCATAACTCATGCACAAGCTGGTGACTTTATTGGAGCTCCACGTTCAACCTTCAGATGTGAGATCAAGTGCTTAAAAATGCCAAACACGACACTCATTGAGGATTCTGAAGTCCTGAAGAATTACGCTTTCAAGATTCAGCAGTCTTCTGCAGTATCTGCGCTGTTTGTTGTACGGCCCTGTGACTTAGCCAATGAACTTCGCTGATGTACAGCATGTCTTCGTATTGAGACTCGGCATTTGACAGCGGTTGCTGCAACTGAAGCCGGTTCAGTTCTTTTCACTATCACGTCTATTATTTCTTGCAGTCACGTGTACCTTGCACACCACTCTTCTAAGCCAAGTATGCAATGGATTTTTTACTTTCTGCATGCATTACTAGTTTTCCATGTGTTTTTGAGGTGAAATACTGTATCCGCAGCTTCTCCAACTATTGCCAGAGCTCCGACGAGTCTCCTGCACACTACCTCTCTAGTTTCAACTCCATATCCGTAGAGGATTTAATGCTACAAGAACATCCACATTTATTGTCGTACGTATCGCGCGTACCTCTTGGACTAACTCCTCTACTATGTGGAAAGGTGGGCGTACTGTGATATGTTCTTTACATCTACACTCTCACCAGATGCCACCAAATGCCAAATTTTTGCGGTGACCTGCCAAATATTTTTCAACGTCCGTTGACCTTTCTATTATGCGCCCCTCAACAGTTCTTGCTCACGGACTGATATCAGAAAATTCAGTCTTCTTCTAAGAACAAGCAATGCACATAACGGCAATTATATCCTTCATCATAAATGTATCGCCAGTAAAGAGCTTCGTTATCCTAATTATCACTTCCGAAAGCCAGTTTTCAACGCCGCTTTTCGGAACAACAACGTCTCCTTTTCTAGGACCAACTTCACTTTTTGAATTTTGTCCCTTCAATTTCCTCACCCACATCGCTGAAATTCATGTGGTCCTTTACATCATGGAGTTTACTATTAAATTCCTAACATACATCAACATTCGTGTATCAAATGAGGCGCATGGGATTGTTTGATGCTGCGCAAAAATGTAAGTCTCTGTTCGGTCTTCTCGGAAGGCGCTTGTTCCCAACAACAACTTTCCTAGGTTTGCCTGCCAATATGAGGATTTCTGAAAAAAAGAAAGAAGAAATTCAGGTATTACTTCGAATTTCATAGTTAAGCTGGTTCAGTTCCTGCCGTTTCCTAGTTTTTTTTTTGAAGTACGAAATACGTTTGATGTTTATTGCTGAAAGGGTGATATTTGATGAAAAAGGGAGATATTTTGACGTGAAATCAGTCAGGTTAAAGGGAGCAGGGAGCAGGGAAACTGAATGAACGAGTCTTGTTTGACGCTAGGAAGCAAACAGAAGAAAGAATTGTGACACTAAGGCGCGACAAATGTTTCGGCTTACGGTGGCGTCAGGTATTGGTCTCAGCTATTCCCAACTTGGGCTTTTTCGACAATATTACACTTTAACTGAAGATCGTTGCCTCAGATTTTAATAAACTTTTGTGCGTGCTATTAAAAAAAATGATAGCCTTGTAGCTACCGTATAAAAGAGCATATTCTCTGTAAATGCAAAATAAAACTCTTAAGGATGGAAGTTCATTCGAATGAAGAAAAACTGCCACATTATCACTTATAAAGGTATTCCGCGGACGATTTCACGTGGCAACTGACGGTCCAAATTTCTTCCCCGCAATGTTGGGCATATTCAGTGCGATGAGGAAAAAAGTTGAAAAGAGGGCCAGACTATTGTGTTGGTCCTTTTTTTTCGGCACAATTGGGGAACATCGGCAAATTGGACAGCCGTATAGTTTTTTTTTTTTTTTTTTTTTAAATACTGTGGACAGTTATCTGTCGTGTGTCACCATGGAACGCATTGAAATATGCGTAGACTATGAGTACACTAATTGCCAAATGAGTTGTTATGTGAGACCGTCATGTTATACGAATAGAGAAATACGTCATTATAGAAGGAAGAGAATGAAAAGAAAAAACCCATCAGATGCCCAGGGAGTTAAATTTATTCACAATTGCGCACTACGCTCAATGTAAGCTGACATACTTTACGAATAGAGAATAGAAAATCATAAGTACATCCCGAGCATGGTGGGACATTCCGAAAGACATCAAGGAAAATGACAGGTAGAAAGAGCAGCAAGGCGCATATCGCGCTACCAGCGTCAATAATTAGGATCGAGCACACGCGAACACGTTTGAACGGATTTTTTCAGTGCACACCGGACCGGACCGTAGAAGTACGTAAAATGAAGCACCGATGGGAAAGTGGCAAAACACAAAAGAAGTACTCAGAAGCACGCCCGTTTAAAACCTGCGTGTAGTGCAGTGAATTGTATCACTTTGCTCCAGATTGAAATGTACGCGCCAGGAGTGTTCTTGAGCTGACTAAGGAACCTCGGGCAAGGAAAGGAGTCGCGGGCAGAATGGAAGACGGCTCTCGGCCCAATTCTCAGTCATTTCATCAGAGAATAATGAATCAAGGAAATGGATTCGCAGTCGATCTGATCTGCTGGCCGTGTTTGTCTAGCCCTAATCTAGCCATTTATTTTATTTCAACGGCCTGAAGTGGGAGAACAAAAAAAGCGAACATGAACAGGAAGGACGATAGCACAGACGATAGCACAACAGAAAGCAGAAAGGAACAACAAAAGGGAAAAAAGCAAAACGTCCGCAAAGCAGCAATCTGGGCAAATAGACACTCAGTGCGCCCGAGATTTGAGTGGATTCATTAATGATAACGGTGAGAAATGGATTAGAGTGCGAAAATCGAGAACTACGCAGAATACTGTTTGTGGTGCACCGTTTTTCAGTGAGCTGGAACTACTACCCGTGCCGATTATACAGGAAGGTAAACTGAAACATTTCTAAATCGAAGTACTGGAAAAGTTGCGCTCAATTATACAACACAACATCGAAAGCAACTTGAGTCTGCGACTGCAGTGATTTAATATGAAAAAAAGTCAATTCTACTAAATCTGCGGACGCAAACGAAAATCGAGTGATGTTAGATTAAAGCTTTTTGGTCTGACTGTGTATTCTGGTGGAAAGGACCACGCTAAACCCTGCGAAAGCCAACAAGAGTGAAGCGTTTCTGGATATCCCCTAATAGTGTGCTAATAGAATCAAAAATAAGGAGCTCATAGGGAAGTGAATTATTCGAAAACAGGACGTTTGTATATAACGGTAGTCATTCGATACTGCCAAATACATTAATGCTGTAAAGCGCAAAGAAATACAGATTGCAATATCCGACGGTTTTTGATCATCAATGGGAAGATGCAACCTCCAGTGATGTCAGAATAGATTATAGTCAAAAATATCACATATCTCATCTGTCGAAGAATGAACGCCATCCGATAGCTCAAGAAAACGTCCACGTCGGAATTTCATATGAACCACATAGTGTTTTTCATGGGAAACGTTTAACTGGTAATATTTCAACCGGCCGTCAGAATGCACTAAGACACTTCTGAAGAATGTGGAAGTTGTAGGCAGGATCAGAGAGCGGGTGCTAAACTCTTGGGTTATCAGCAGAGAGCCTAGCATTACTAAGAATATTAGAGGAGACATAACGGAGAACAAACTACCTCCTTACGGGACTCTACAACGAGACTACCTTCAACTGCAGGAGGGGAACGTCTAAATTTGTACTCATCTAAACCACATCACGAATTCATGAATTTGATGATGTTGCAATAACTCTTTGAAAGCTTCTTCAAGGGATCGCCAGCCCGACGAATGGAAGGGAGTAACACTTGACATGGCTTCACTTTCGTAAGCTCACCTGAGAATTAGCGCAACAAAAGTTGAAAGCATCAGCAAGGGAAGAGAATCCTCCAATGGCGAAAGCACCGGAGCATCCTTTTCTCTCGTTGTTGTTTTATGCATGAAGCAAGCATCCGAGTGACAGGTGGTTGATACGATCAGATCGATTAAGCCGAACAGGGTTGGCAGGAGGGGACCAGAATGCGAGATGTGGACATGTGTGGGTGGCCCATAAGCAGGAGGGGCAATTAACAGCGAACAGGGCGGATGCCCTCCGCGCTATCCCCGCTCTGCTCGCCGCCACAACAGCTGTCCGTCGACGACCACTGTGTGCAGCGCCGATAAGCGTTAGAAGAATTTTCACCATCCACAGTGGCCATACTTCGCGCTTCGAATGTTTTCGCTAACGGCTGAGGTTGACTTCGCTCGCGCTTTTTCACTGATAAAAGTTTGAGCCTCTAGCTTCATTTGGAGACGTGTAGAGATGATATTTCGTGCACTGTTTCACAGAATCCCATTTCATCTTCCATACGCATGTTTCGGTTGACTTTTCAGCGAGTTGAACTTTGAACTTTCAACTCAATGAATTTTGTGATTGCCTCTTCTGAATTTCTCTTTTAAATTGTTCAACAATTTGCTTCATGTATTCTTCATTCTATCCAGCGGCACTGTTCTATTGGTAGGTCGGGAACATCCCGAACATTGTTGTGATAAATGAGTGTGGAGCCAAGAAAAATGGAACCAGTAGAGCATATATGAATAGATGCGTGTGATAAGCCTAAGCGGATAGCACTAACGAGCTGCAACGAGCAGGAGGAAGGCGTTGCGCTTTTGCGAGTGCTGCGGGCCGACTCAAGAGCCTTCGCGTGCCTCAGGCCGCAATCATGTCCGCTGCGCACATTCACCTTTTTGTGCATGCGCTGCGTGGTGCCCACAACAACGGCATTTCTTCCACAGCACAAATCTCACTTCAGCACGTCCTTTGCCAATTCACCTCTTCCTTAAGCCTCAATGTGCCCTCGAAGCACCGGTCGATTGCACACCTTCAAGAACCTCTCTCAGATGAAACGACCTCTCTCGCTGTGCTTCCATAAAAAATAACCGTCAAACAGATCGTTTGATAGCAGTCAGCTATTTCTTTTTCCAAAGTGTGATGTTTAAGGAGTGCTGTGATTATTCACGTCGATTGTTCCTATTCGTCGAAATGAAGGCATTTTTGAGGATTTCTCCACTGCATTTTCACTTGAGCTCGATTTACTAAATTTCAGAAATTCTTTGCGCATACCATTTGTTGACTTTGATGTCGATTTTGTTGAATTCGTTAGCCACTTAAATTTGCATAATCGATATGCAGCTTTACTGCATATGTATCAGCTATTAGTACAGTAGATTTCTTAATGTGTTTCATTTTTTTGCGCGCGCGTTTATTAGATGAAACCAGCCAACAACGGTATTCTAGGCATATTGAATAAACCACTCGAATTGGCTTCAGACACAATGCTGAGGAAATTCGTTTTCCTGCCCTAATTTGGTGATTTGCTTACCAAGAGTGTTCATTAGGTAAGTTGATTTGTGGAGCGTTACCGAAAAGACCAACTCAACAGATTCGAATTGAGTAAAAACAATGGTCACTTCATTCATCCCCAAAGGCGATCGCTAAGATGCTGTCATACTTTATGATAGCGTTAAACAATCGTCACTCATAAAATATTTCATTCGTGAGATAAATGGTTTGTGAAGTTGCCGAAAGGAGATTGGTCACTTCTTTATTTGCGCGTATGACATTCTCGTTGAAACGTTTTTTTGCCAACATTTTTCCATGAGCACATTGCAACGATGAAAATAGCTCAGTGTTTATGTAAGTAGGTATATATATATATATATATATATATATATATATATATATATATATATATATATATATATATATATATATATATATATATATATATATATATATATATATATATATATATATATATATATATATATATATATATATATATATATATATATATATATATATATATATATATATATATATATATATATATATATCACCGTATATGCTTTTTTAAAAGCTTTATTGACCATTTGCAGAAGTTGTGATCATGCATTTGACGTAAATAATGCGTGGGAAATATCGGGCCGCAGTTCATGCTTAGAGTTTTTCGTCCTTGACGTGTTTTCAGCTTGAAGCTCAATGAACATATTAACTCTCGAGTGAGTGTATAAGTGAATCGTTATTTGTTTATGGTGTCAAGGATATGGTCGAAACACATGAATGTTCACGGGAAATTGTAAACATATGCCCACCCCCCTCCCCCCATTTACCCCAACCGTCAAAGTGTTTTCGAATAAGAGGGGAGGAAATCACTACAAGAAAAGCGAAGGAGAAATGCATGCATTAAAAATACGAGTGCCAATTTGAAATATAATGATGTGATTGAAAAAGAACGAATGTGTTATCATAACACATTTCGTTACTATTTTCTAAACGGCGTTTATTTATTCAGAAAGAAATATACCATAACAGTGTTTTTTAGGTAATGAAATTACTATGAGAGTCATCTCTCTAAGGAATTTGAAGCGAACAAATGAGCAATCTATAAATATTCGATATTTTTAGCAAATTAAATGTCTCATCTGTCTGAATATTGCTGTAATCTTATCTTAATAAGTTTTTGTTCACTGTTTGGTTAATTCGAAGAATAACTCCCGAAATTTTGAATTTCAAGGCATTTAATGTGCATATTCTATAGCCATACAATTTTAGATTTCAAAAAACATATCCCTCAATTAACGAATTTTTTAATTATTATTCGCTAGTAGTCATGAATATTGCTTTGAGTTTTTGCGTTTGAGATCAATCTGCCTCAGTGTTTTCTCCAATGAATGCGTTATCCGTGACACTTTTTTTTTTTTGCTTCAGCTTCCAGCAGTGTAAAAGAGTGAAATTCGGCAGATAGAATTCTTGACCAAAAACAACTCGCTTAAAACGTCTTTGTTTTTTGGTTATCTCATAAGTTCCATGGTTTTGAATTTAGATAATATTAACGGGTTTTTCAAGAATCCCTCATTACCTTTTCTTGCTGCAACAGCTATCCGGTAAAGGTGTAGGAGGGAGGGGATGTTGTATCGATATTGCGGATGGCTAGCATCGCAATAGGATGAAATTCATTGTCAAGCGTGAGTTCTTAATAAGATCGTGACTGTTTATTATCGGGAAGTAATCCTCCATGTCTTTTCCACTTCTAATCCTGGTCGACTGAAAGCCGTTTCCCACTCATCAATGAAAATATTGCAACAGTCGCTCATTTCTGGTTTGAATAATTGACTGCATAATACTACTATATAATAAATATGTCGTCTATAGGCGGTTCTTAGAATTCCAAATTGGCAGCTGATTTCTTCGTGACCTTCTTGCCAATTGCAACTAAATTTACATATTTATTAATGCTTCATTCAGCGATTGGCGACTTAATCGATCGGCCAGCAGACGCATTTACATGATTAGCAAGATGCCAGTCGAGGTGTCTTGCAATTAGTCGCTCATCGTTTTCATTTTTATAGATTTCTAATAATGTCTCAATGATATTGATGAATGCAACTGAATGCCGTATTGCATTTCCCTATGCCTAGATCTGAGGGCTTTCTTAATGGTTTCAGTCACAAATGAGAATTCCAAAAAACGCATTTTGTATTGAATGTATGATCCACGGTGTCGTTCGTTGCATTATTGCATTGCTATATAAAAACTGAAGGATGCGAATTTTATGAAGAGATTAATATCACAACATGTTAAGTATTTTTCTTGTTTGTGTTTTTGTATCGATGCACCGAATAGATAAATTTTTTTTTCCTTCTTCTTTTTTTGGATAAAACCGGAGAAGTAGAGTTCACATCGAGAGCGCTTAAGATTTTGTCTTTTTGTAATCATCATGATAATATAGACGACTGCAGCTTAATTTTGACTTAATCACTTCATTTTTACTTGTATTACTTTGGAGTAACGAGTAAAATTGGCACCTCTCTGGAGTGTTATATAAGCTATATTGCAACAAACTTGTGGATGATCTTAATGTGCTTTGTTCATTAGCAAAAAAGACGCAATAGATGTGCATTTTCAAAGCTCAATTTTATCAAATTTAGCATTAGAAGTGCATCTATTGCTTTCATTCATTCGTCGATTTCATTAAGGCCGAAGAGAGCATAGAATTTGCGATGCCATCACATTCAAGAGATAGCTTTATAATTAAGTCATTCAAGCAATGAAGCTCTGTTCAGTGAAATGCGTCTGTAGGGCGGTACGAGCATCCTTATGAAAAACTAAAATGTTTTCAATATTTTATCATTTCTTCACATATGAGCACATTATATTTGAAGCATATAAAACAAAATTCCAGTTTTATCGCAATGAAATAATTAATGGCGATTCGATATCTCCGCTGCAGTTTTGCTATTTACTTGCACTCATTTAATCAAAGAATAAAAGATGAAAAAGAAACTGAAAAAACGAAGTATTTTTTTTAAATGGAAATTAAAAATGCTGAAGTTTATTTTTCCACAGCAATGTTGTAAATGACGCGATAATAAAAGCTCTTTGAGTATTATAGTGGTTCCTCGAAAGTGCATTTATTTATGTTATCGTTTAGCTGCAACGAACAGCAGACTCGTCCGATTGGCCTCATTTAAGCGGAAAAGGATCCTTCCTTCGCATGTCCCATTCTTCGCTCACTAAATAAACAGCTGTTCGCCGTTTTGTTCACTAAGCTTATTACTTACCATGTGGGCCCTCCTACTAACGATATCGTTTCCACAAACGACAGACTTCTTTATTATTGAGCATATAACATAAATGTTTGTTATATAATCGCCACTTTGAATTCTCTTCGCTAATAATGCGAAAATACAATGAAAATTAGTGTTATTTGATGGCCATCGAACAAATTTTTTTTAGACAGTCTTGCTAAATTAAGATACAATATGTTACTGACTAGGACTCTGTTGGCAATTTTTAGCACTTTCGAGTTGCTCATCGGAAATACAAAATTCGGTTATTTTCTTAATTGTTTTTTTTTTGTTCCTTGCATAAAAAATTGAGAATTAAGCCAATCTTTGTGAAAATATGTGAATGACACAAGAAATGTGAGAACTATGAAATAATTGAAAAGCCATCTAGCAGTATTACTTTGAGAGATCTCCATATTGTGGTGAATGAATTTATCGTTTCTATACTTTTATCACGATGTGCATTTACACAGTAAGAAATATCTGCACTACTTTCTAAACTATAGAGTTTTTGGGAAAACGTCTTTTCCTTGAGGGAAGAATGCTTCTGCTTTTGTCATTTCTCGCCTTTCCAAGTGAGGTTTCTTTTTTTTGCATTAAGGGGTTCTCTTCTTTGCAGTTACATTTGGCCATGAAAGGCTTCAAAAAACGATCCATTTGTTCAACTGAATGAAATCATTTCGACGTTTAGCAATGTGTATTGTTCAGATTCGAGAAGTGATGTAAGAGAGGGACGGCTACGCACCTTCTATGGGATCGTCGAACTCACTGTTTCGAACCTCAAGCATATTTTTTGCACTGCTAGCACCACTCTATTGGACGCTTGCGAAGAGTGCCTCTGAAGTGTGTCCTCATCGACTGGAAGCATTGTGCATTGGTGCTACTTGAAGACAGGCTATTCGTCGATGTTCGCTGAAACAGTTCGATTGATGCTCAACGTCTATCTACGATGAAGATGAACTCATTAAAACGTGTATCGTTTGCCTTATTCCTTCTACCTTTTTTGCTTCTGCTCGCGAAGTGGCGTTCGAATGCGTTAACTCATTGGTCACACTACAGTAATATTACGTGTAAGTTTTTAATTTTTCTAACAATCGTGTTTGTATTTATTTACGTCAATACCTATCGTAATATTACAACAATCGTTTGCGCCCATATTTACCGCAAAATAATTCACTCCAATTTTATGGCGATTTTTTCGAGACGCTAATTCCAAAATTTCTTTATGGGCTAAATTATTATTTCAATTTCATACTCCCGTTGATAAAATTTTTTCTCTCATCTGAAATTATTACGGTGTACTTTATTCTTATTTTCGATTAAACAACAAACGATATGACAGTGTCTAGATGATAAGCTAATCGCTCGTTTACTTGCTTATTCAGAGTTTACCGTCAGAGTTTAACTTTATTGTGCGTTTTCGTCAAAAAAAAAGTGCTTGCTCATGGTCCCTCTGATAGTTTAGATGCTTAATAGTAACATAAAATGGTTGTCTCAAACAACATTTATACCGATTATCCACCAAGCTCTCTACACTTCACAATTTCATAAAATTAGCTTATGCACATTCAATTAGTTACGGGCTAAATGTACTAAAAGTTTTCAAGTTCACTCGCAGAAATATCTAATTGCGTGGGAAAATATGCGTTAATTATTGGTGTGGCTTTTTTTTTGGGAAATTCATATGACAGATTAATGAGTTGAAGTGCAAAAACTGCACATCGCGTTACTCTTCTTGGCGCGCTTTCCCATCTCTTGTACAGTACAAAGTTTCATGCGCTTATGTTCTATACAAAACTAATTCAAAAAAGGCAAAGGGAGTCATAGGCGCTTGCATCTCTATTGCTTATTCAAATTTTAGTGTCTAGATCCTAAAAGCACAATAACAAACTATAAAACAAGTCTTTTTTTTTAAGTCTCTAAACAAACAAATGCTGCCTTCTATGCTTTCAATCGCTTTCACTAATTGTTCTTCCCTGAATATTTGCCGCATTGTTGAACTTTGAGCCGTCACGATGCTCTCCATCTTATGCCCAAATCTTTCCGTTTATATCAAACGATACGTTGCAGCAGTATCGAACGAATGCAATAACAGACAATTGTCATCCATTGAATAATCATCGTCGTGTTTAACTGAACGGTTTAATTGAAAGGCGGATATGGATGAGCTGAAAAATTTGACTGACGTGAGGGAATTTAAACGTTATTGAATGACACAATTTCTGCTGAGGATATCGTTCGAAAACAGAAATGCTGTAAATTCCAAATGTACTCCAATAAATCAATTGAAATGGTGCAGCAATAAACGTTTGGAGTGCACGCGGTTGAAAGGCAGTTTAGTGGAGAAAATAAGAGCCACGAAAGCTCAAGTTCAAGCGTTAGAGGTCGTACTTTTCACTTCATCAAAACGGAGAGATACTAAAATGAGGATGCTTATGCATGCGAAATATTGCCTCAGGGAAGGAATAAGAGGGTTAAATTCGGTGCTAAGTGGATTTAAGATGGGCTTTTATTAAATAGTGTTTTTTATGCAATTGCCTATTTCAAAGGAGAGAGTGTACTGAGAGAATTATATTTAGAGGTTTATTGTATATCACTTATTGGCTTAATTTAGTTAGAAGATGTATTAGTTTACATGTGCAGAGATAAGTACAGCCTCTTGCATAACCATTAGAGGTTCGTCATAAGCACCATCGAATATCTTCAGGTAGTTAAGGTAGATAATGAATGCTGTCTTTTAAAAATATGTATTTCACTTTCATGCGTGCATAGAAGCGTATAACCTCAGCACCCTCTAAAACCAAATTTCAAGAAGAAACTTTCGGAAGTCACCTAATGTCAATGCCAGAGATCATGACGGCGCTCTCAATTCAATGAATTTTACTGCTGCATTATTTGTTTTAAAAATTATGCTGTGAAAAGAAAGAAAGAAAAAGAAGCTTTCGATTCGATGAGATTAATTAGAATGCAGAGTTCAACGCTCGTTGCAATTTCCTTTCCGCATGATAACTGTAAATAGATTTTAAAAGAGTCCAGTAAAAGTTCATTTATGAACGATATAAGAATATTCGCTAAGATAAAAGAGAGCATCACTTAGTGAATATTCCATTGAATCAATCTTTCCAGTGTAATTTGTTCTGACGATTTTCTATTTTTGAAAGCATTTGAAAGCACAACCACTGCTTTTTCACATTGCAGTATAGAACACACTATGTTTAGGCGATATGTGTATGTGTATCGTGACACTAGCGTTTTCCCACTGGCTG
This sequence comes from Ascaris suum, assembly GCA_013433145.1. Taxonomy (NCBI): domain Eukaryota; kingdom Metazoa; phylum Nematoda; class Chromadorea; order Rhabditida; family Ascarididae; genus Ascaris; species Ascaris suum. Next base: position 19,459,720 of record CM024187.1, on the reverse strand, counting down.
TAAGGAAACTAATGCACGTGATTCCCTTAATTTTACCTTGATATTCTAATTGTTCAACAATATGTTCCATAATTTCTCCTAATGGTTTTCGTAGGATCACCGCTGTTGTGCAGAAGTCAAACAGCGGTAGGATATTCTCCGAAATTCTACCATCATATTTAAAGATGATTGACTCACATAGTTTTGATGAGAGATTGCACGCAAATTTTCAAGAAAGCGTCTTTTCTATGCGACTCTATCTAACATGACTGCGCAAGCATATCTGTGCTCACGAACATAACCCGTTCTATGGGATCGTTCGTACGTCGATTTTATTTGAAAGTTGAACCCCTGTCCCTCTAGTGACATAATTGGGTCATCGATAAAAGCGCTTACCACAAAATCACTACCTTACTGAAATATTGACCGTCAATATGACCATAGTGCGTTTAGGCGACAACGAGTAATGCGGTGGTATTGAGTAGCAGTTCAAAATTTTTTTGTTTCATTAACGTTTTTTATTAAAAAAGAGAAGTAAGCTGGAGGTAGCATCATTCAAGAAATTTGCACCAACCCGCCATCGAATACAAACGACGAAATCACTTAACACAGGGTTACGCAACGGGAGAATCATGATTTTCTGGTTGGCGCTTTTGTGCAGTGGAGACTTTTAGCTTCGGCATTTCTATCGCTGCAGAGTATATCTTGTTGATAAATATCCATTCTCATTTCACCTATAATGTCTCTAATGTTCATGCAGTTGTATGATTTAACTTCAAACATGCGAGTATTGCCGCTTATATCATGCCGCTTCCGTTAATGCTGTGAACCGCAAGCATCCTGAAAATGAATGGTTTATGGTTGCAAATCTGAGATGACTGGGAAAGGCAAACTTCATGATTTAACGATTTTTGCTTCTCTTTTCCTTTTTCGACAATTCCTTGCGGATTTTTCACCATTCGGAATTGCATTATTCAACAAATTTTTAAGTTTGTACTGGAGGGTTTATTTTCTATTTATCGCCTCACTAGAACACTACACTACTTCCCAACTACCGCGGTGAACTTTGAGTCAAAAAAAGTAAAATCCCCAGCTTTATTTCTGACATGGTAACTGACACGTTTAGTATAACACTATAAATGAGTGCTTATTTACTGCATGCTTTATGGCCATTTATACTTTCATGTCTCAGTTATACTTCTTTACACAGCTTCAGGTAGTCTGTAGTTCCTTTCCACGCTTGCACACTGCTTTTTCATTATTTTGCTTCAATGCATCTTGCGCTTGCGCATATTACATCAACCAATTCCAGCAAATTGTTCGACCGGACAGCATTCGTGCCACGATGGGAAGTGCATTCCAATAAAATATGTTTGTGATGGGGATTTCGATTGCGATGACCACTCGGACGAATCTCCAGATTGCCGTCAGTTTTACGCTTAGTTTTTTGATAATCTTGTAAGGCTCTCTTTTCAAAGGATGCTGCTTGCATATTGCTAGTGAATATGGCTCTTATTTTCTCATCCACCTAAGAGTGTTTACCTTAGATATTATGCGGTTGAAAATTTTTTTGGCGAGAGTGCAGTAGAGGTTGTCATCACCCACTTCGATATGACGCGGCTGTTTTAAGAGGAGAGGTAAATGCGATTCTTCAGCGTAGTTGCACTAAAGAGCTTGAGCTAAGCCCGAACAAGGGAAGTTACAGCGCCTCGTGCCTGCGGTGAGGGTCACATGAGGTGCCTTCTGACGGGCCGTTGTCTTCCACTGAGGTACAAGTGCGACCTGGAGTTTGATTGCGGCGTTAGCGAGGACGGCTTACTTGATACGAGCGATGAAGATCCGACTGTTTGTAAGCGGCACATAAATTTTCACTTCTTATGCTCGTCTTCAGCTTTCCTACACATCCTTTGTTAATGCGAAGAACTGCTGTGAAATGGATAACCAAGAAGAAGTGTTATATGTTTGTTTGATAGAGCAACTATTAGATTTAAGAAATTACGTCATGCAAAAACTCGCTAGATATTAACCGCTTGATTTGGATCTAAGCTTAGCTTAGATTTCACCAAAGCTTTGATCTCGTTTTGTAAAAAAAAAAACAACCAATATAAGCTATTAATGTGATATTCAAAGTGGAATAAATTTTGCATCTTCCGATACATCTCTACTCTCTATGAAAAACGAGATGAGAGTTTATAGCGAGACACAATTGAAACATATCTTTGGAAGTTTTTTATTGATTTTGTTTGGTTAAAGCCAAAATATTGATACGTTTTGAAAATGAGGGTGAATGTAGTGCTACAGCAACGCGTTTTTTTTTTTTTTTTTTGCTGCAAAGGGTGGATATTTTACTGAATGTTCGTTTCTTTATAGACGACTTTTCTAGGCTTGTTAAAAAATTCAGGCTACATCTGTTCTTTTGCTAGTCGTAAGAGGCTTTCGGCTGGGCCGTAAATCCGCTGCTGTCGCTTTTTATTCATCTCTTTCATTAGTTTAAATCAAGTTATTGCAAGTAAGCACATTAAGGTAACACAACACGGGTGTGTCCAGCCGGCGAGCATATGTGTGCTTCCGGGGGACAATGTGTGCATTTGTCGAAATTCTGTGATGGCTATCGCGATTGTGCGGACGGCTCAGATGAGCATGCACGCTGTGGTGAGTCAAAAACTTCGAACCCCATCGTTGCTTCCTTTTTTTGCGGGATTTCGATTCAACACAATTTTCTTTCGTTCTTCGATGTAGAAAGCGAGTCGCTTGTGCCATGGGACCATCAAAAAGACATAGGGCAGTGCAGTTTGGAAGTGGATGCAAGTTTCTGTCTATCTCATTCACCAGAAAGCGCATAAAAGAGTACGAAGTTGTGAGAGGAAGAAACTGGTAAAGTAAAGAAGCAACTTTGCTGAAATAATGGATCAGAAAATTTTGGTTGAAATTCCGGCATAACTTCGCTTTTATTCGTATTCGAATTGTTTTCCCGTTCCTCTATGGCAATCGAAAAACAACAATTCTCGTCATTGAAAAAATTGGCATATTCCATATTTCACTTTCTTTCTCTGCCTTTTTATCAAGTTACCTCTCCGTCTTTGAATAGATGAAAAAGTTCAAGTTAGCTTTGAGAAAATCGACGAAAAAACCTAGCAGTCCTTTATTCTCGCGTGAATTTTACGACAATATTTAGGGGTGCCTCCATCACCAGATGACGTCACATGTAAATACGGAGGTGCGATGACATTCGATAAAGGTATGCAATGCTACTGTCCTCCAGGGCAAGAACCAAGAGGAAGTGAATGCGAAGACGAAGATGAATGCAAGCGAGTAGAGTTTGGTGAGCACTTCTGCAACCGTATAGAAATATTTGTATTCGAGTTCTAAACCACTATACCAATATTACATCCTTAAAGGGCATTGCCATATTTGCCGGAAATGTCCTGATTTTCACAAAGCCATTTATCAGTCATTAATGAATTCGATGATCTCTATATTTCAATTAGTCATACCGTCCCTTACATTAGCGGGCACCAATCTATTTTATAGTCGTTTGATTACTTAATGAATATATAATTTCTTTTGGCGTATCATAAGAAGTGAGTAGTTGAATAGGTCGTAAAAAAAACTCACAAATGTTTAGGTGGTGTTCCGGTGTGCGCGCAGATTTGCGTAAACTTGATCGCAAAGCGTGCCGGTGACCAGAAGTATCGATGTGCATGTGCGCCTGAGTTTGAGCTTGTTAATGAAACGTGGTGTCGTGCTTTAAAAGGTCAGTTCGTTTTCGTTTCACTTCACTAACTTCTTTGATGCGCCATGTTTTCATTCTTATAACTTCCCATTCTTCTTGAGTTCCTAAATCGTTCGCACCTATAATTTGAGACAAAACAAAACGTAATGAAGAAAAAGGAGGAGGGACACCTCTTCTTATTTAAAAAAATGTTACTTGGCCTCATACCATTTCCCCTAAAACTTTAGTAAGTAACTTCATTTTCCTATGCACTTTTTTTTTCAGCAATGCGATTTTAAAAACTTTTGCAAATTGATGAACAACATATGCTTGCACTAAGTGCTAAAATCTCATTTTCCAGCGTTCATTTTCTAATAGCACAACGGGCATCTTGAAAACAAAAATATGAGTTACAGCAAAGCGCCTAATGATATTGTATCAAAGATCGAAATTAGACGCAATTTAATATGTCAGCAGCTCGTTTAAAGAATTTTGCTATGAACGCACTATTCGATAATATTGCGGTTGATTTCATGTTTCATTGTTTAGCGAAAATCTTCACATATATTCGCTAACCGATTACTTCATGAAGACGTATTCATTGTCGACGAATATTAAATCTTTTTATTCCACTTCACTCATCACATTTAGCATCTTTTTTTTTGTTCACACAATATTTGTATTATTTCTATCGTTCAAAAGTCGATTTTATCCTCTGAGCGTTGAGTTTTGAAAACAACGATATTTGCTTACCGAATGCTATTTCATATTGCTCATTCGTATGGTGCTCATATTATTATTTTTTTCGTTTTATTCTCTGCTGATATTTATTAAAATTTCTGACTTTCCAACAATTTCCCTCTAAACTTTCTTATTTCATCATTCATCCAGCTTACTCATCTTCTCTGTTCAAATAAGAGATCACAAAACTTTAATGAAAAATGTCTTTTATTGAATCAATTACATATCAATGTTGGCCATATTACAGCGTCAACGCCATCAACTCATGCTTCTGTATTTTTATATGGGCAGTTGCGAATTGTGCACAAAAAGCTTGACGACTTAAAAAGTCGCGATCTTGACAGCATCAGTGTACCCGAATTGCAAGCACTAGCCGTCGACCATAGGAGGCGTAGACTTTGCTGGGTAATTCTTTTCATATTCGTTGCAAAGAATTTTGTTATACATATTAGTTCTATGCAGTAGATCTTCTTAGAACGATAGATTCGGTTTTTGTACCCCCCCCCCCTCTTCGCATGAAGAAATGTGGCATTGGCAAAAACTGGAAAACTTCCTCATTTATTTCATTTTACATTGTTGCATTTTCTCTGCGTTTTTCAACCTTTACATATCTTAATACTCATGCATATGCGTGTTGCTAATCTCATAATATGAAAAAGCATTAGTGAGGAAGTCTGATCTGTTCAACTTCCGCTGTGCGAGGAATCACAAAATTTGCATTTAGACGGATCCATAAGCACATTAGTGAACTTTGCACTCGAATTTGCAAAAGTTTATGTGAGGCTTTTTATTTGAGAATTTTCGCTGCAATTGAGATCGGGCAGATACAGCATGACAAGAAACCTCGTTTTGGTGAGCTAAATTGACTTCACATGAGAGATAAGAAGATTGTAAGAAATTTTGAGTCATATGTGAGAATAGATCACCAACGATGTAAACGAACCCGAAGATTCATCTCTTAAACTTATCGTTAGCCATCTGTGTCGTTCCTCGGGCGACTCAACAAATCTCAATTACATCGTTCACCTAAAATTCCTGGAAAATTGCGCAGTTAAGAAGTAAGAAGTTCTCTAATATTACTTTCGTGGCACTTCTGTTCTTCATTTGCTTAGTGCACGACTACGGTGAACAAAGAACTTACGAAATAAGAGGAAAACAGCAACTTTCCAAGTGACTAAAATGGCCAAGATTATTCGCAAATGTGAAGAATGAAATAGCGACTAGTCAGCTGAAGCGTTGCTTGATGTTGTAATTTATCAAGGTGGCTGCACGAGCTGTGAACACACTGGATCAGGTGTCTTGTGTGGTCATCAATGATAACGGACAATTCATCATGCCCATACGCAACATCGACCCTGTGTTCACCGTCGAAGGTATGCTCAGTCATCGCTCACCTGGCCAACGATAACAGCTGTTGCCCTTTAATTACTAGAGCATTTCTTTCCCACGTGCAAAACACAGCAAACATTTTGGTATTTTTCATCGTACTGTGTAAAAACTGCGGAGTGAGGTGCAAAAAAAGTGCCAAATATCGCCAAGTAGACGTGTTGCGAAAAACGGCCGCATCGCCCTTGCATTTTTTGTGAGGGCAGTTTTTTCTCCGAATGCCTTTCCCACTTGCACAACGTTTTTCACGTGTGAAAAATGGGTGAAATGTTAATGGTCACCGAAGCAGTGGATACATCAATGGGGACCATTAGTCTGATGATGGATCATTGATTGGAGCGTAACCAAAATCGCTCTGAACGGTTTCATTCCATTTTTTGTGGGTAATGGCCTCTAACATCCGCATATCGCAACCTGCTTCGCGGATGTACCAAATCTTCCCTCTTTGTTTCGCTTTCCCCGAAGGTGTGGTGCAAAATTTTGAGTTCAAGTGCTTGGCGTGTTGGAGAACGGTCTATTCCATGGAGTGTATAGTGGTGCCTGCTTTATAATATGTCGACGTTCATAGGCATACTTGTGCATCTTTCCACCGTCCTTTGTGGTCAAAATTTCATTTTGGACCATCCAGTAACTTTGCTATTTCGGACAGGCTTTAGGGAAAGGAATCTGCAAATGCATTTCTACTTGAGAAGTGGGTTGTCCTTCCATCGCATTGCTATCATCTTATATACCTGAGTATTCAAAACAGTTAGCTCAGCAAAACGGTGAGGCAATGCCTATTAACATGTTTTTCGAATTATCCAACTCGCACATCGTCTCAGATAAAAATTCTCTTCGGCTGAAGATGTTATTTAGGTTCTTGACCCATTAAGAAGTATGTCTGGTACAATAGAATTTTCAAGGAAATATTTTTATGGTCAACAGTATAACGGAAATAACAGAAACAACAGCAAAACTTTGCAAAGTGCACATTACAAGCGATGATGCACGATTCAACAGCATGGTGCAGGGCAGTGCCAAATTTAAAGCGGCACCTTTAGGAACATCCTTCAATAACGTGAATGTGAACATCCCTGACACCGTTGCTCTCCCCACTATCTATGCGGACCCAGGACTGCTGTCGCACAGTATTGCTACACTCCGCATTCCACAAGGAAGCGTATGTATATGGGTCTCTATGTTCCTTTAAAGTTTGATTGGGATTGGGAAGGGAAGTGGCAGGGAATTATGAGGGGGAGGTTTTTTTTGGGGTGAAAAGGAGCTGACCACTGTCAAGATAGGCCTCTTACAAATCAGTGAGGAAGTACGTCAGGCGACCGACACGGTGTCTTATGAACTTTTTCATTACTACTGTTCGCCACTATGAAAGCATCATGTGTAAGCAAGGTTTTTCGTACTTGAATAGAGCACAAATTATTCATATTTGAAAAAAACGATGCATTCCTCATTCGCAGTTTCAAGCCATAAGGGAACTTTTGTGTTTTAAAATGACATTTTAAACTACCATTCTTTTATGTTCAGGTAAAACTGGATTCAAATTATGATTAGGCTCATCCTAATAAATGTTTTGCTACAGGCAGCAAATTTTCGTGCACAAATCCTCTGTCATCTCATTGTTTTGGGAAGTACAACATAGCGTAACAACGAATGAGACTTTCTTACAATTCATAGAAGTGAAAATGTCTAAGAAAGACAGATCCGGAAATTGCCATATAGTTTGGACGATCACCTTGAATTTTTGTTCGGTGGACGCATATCAGTCGTTGATCATAGAAGAATACCGCAGCCGCGAGTGTGATATGTCGCGAAACGAGTCTTCCCATGGACACATTAACGCACACAGTACGGGTTTTAACAATAAATTACGCTGAATAGGCTTTCAGGCGTGAAAGCAATGCGCTTTGATTGGATCGGCAATAACTGGTATATGGTCGATAACCTCTATTCGAATGTTTTTGTGTGTAGCTCGAATTTCGAACGTTGCTTAACACTCTGTGGTGGAAAAATTGAAAAACCTTCCGCTATTGCCGTTGACTCGACAGCCGGGTATTTATTATATTCTTTTTCATCGATGTCTTGCTTATCATTGATCATCTATGTCCTCATAATAAACCTTCTCGGTCACCACGTTCACCATAATCAGAAGGAACTCATTTTCTTTATATTTTCGGCTTCGTTTTTTCGCATTGCTCAGCACCCTTTTCTAAAAGCTTCTAAGCATAAATAACGCATTTTATTTCATTTAATTCCCAGTCGCCTCTCATAATCAAATCACTGGGGACATATGAATAAAAGGTTGGCGAATTCGAAAACCTCAAAAAACTCCTAAATAAAATAAAGCGCGCTTTCAAGAGCAATGGGAACGACGTCATCCATTTTGATTGGTTAGCAGACCCTTCTGTAAACGCAACTTTTTATTTATCTTTCCTTCTCCTCCTCACTGCAAATTTGCGCTCAGCACTATTCCCAACGGGATTACGTCAGAGCAAAAAAAGGGCAAAAAAAAGTCACCCCGCACAGCGAAATCTTCAACATAACCAATCGATGAGGCATATGCCACCATATAGATGAAGCGTTCCTTGTGCATATCAAAATGCCAGCTTAAAATAGGAGGAAATTAACTTAGTGGAAAATGCCATCCTATTCTTTCCTCTTTTCGATCGCTTTCGTCCTTATTTTTGCTTCGCTTTTTTGAAGTTATGTCAGGTGTCATCGGCTAACGAGTCTTTATTCGAGTGATTGCCCATGATTTATGAGGAAGCGTAGTTTATATTGTTGAAGAAAAACGTTATCTCAGCGGTGATTTAAAATCTGAGACGAAGTCTAAAACGATTTCTGCCATCAGAAGTCTTTTACTGTTTTTTACTTGTCAGAGTTTGCTTCCAAATCTGCATAGCAGTAAGTGACATTGTCTATTTGTTTTTTGATTCTGTATCGATGCGATATGGTCGGCTACATAATTGACACTCAACCATTTGAGTCGCTCACTAATGTGTTGCTGATGAAGTTTACATGGTTTCGCACAAGTGCTTATTTGTTCGGTTGGCTGTCTCAGAGGAAGTTAGAGAAAATTGCGACATGCGTTTTTATGAAAGAAAACCTTTGAATGCGAATTTTCATGCAAATTCATTTGAGAGCTTAACTGAAGTTCAATACCTTTCCATCGCTCACTCCGTTAGTGACCAAACTATCATACGTAAATAGCAAGTCTCTAAGAGCCTCAAGTTTGAACTCTTTGCGCGTAACAATATTGACGGGAATAAAGACCAGTGATCATATAAATTGCTGATGGTAGCTTCCTTTACCCCATTTGAATCTTACATGACTATTGCATGCGCATATCATCACATAATTGTTTCCTAGACTGGCTGAAAGGTCTAGCCGAAACCATTCTTCCATTCTTTTTGAGATATAAGATACTAATAATAAGAGATTTAGGGAACCTAAAAATATTTATATATTTCCATATCTCCAGAAGTTGGTTGTTTTACAGTTATGCTTTTATCACCGATTTCGGCACAGAAAGCGGCGGTTTATGGCGCATGCGGCTCGATGGTAGCGAGCTCGTTTCCCTTGTCGACAGTCGGATCATCCATCCCCTTGGTGAGTTACTTCAACGCTAGGAAGTATTCATGGCCTTTAAAATTATATTGCTTACCAACTTTCATGATATAGATGCACATCGTGAAAACTGGCGATTTCGTTATATTTGCGGTTATATGTTCAAAGAGGGTGATATGAGCATCCCTTTTCGCTTTGCATTTGCAAACTACGTTGTGATGAAGCACCGGTTTGGTGATCATTGGACCAGATTTCGTCAATTTAACATGAACGGTGCAATGGCGCTAGATGAGATACAACATTCGTCTTCAAATAGCACGAACTTATAAAGTTGTATTCAGCAATCATGTTGTTGAATTGTGAAAACTGATACGCCCTTAGAAGTTTCTACTTGTGAGGGACGGTGCGAATGTAACGATTTCAATTTTCTCCTGCAAAATATGTCCCCTTTTTAGTGATACCTACGAAGCAGATAGATTCCGCATTGAGCCACTTTCGAACTCAATGCATACTAGGCCGAATGTTTAATACAGCCCAAAAACGAGGGGGGAGGGATTCAGGGGGATTTGTACGATCAGTTGGTTTTGAATGAGCATGATCTGTTAGATGTTTCTTTTTTTTTTGCACCCTGTTGACCTGGAATTGTAAATTTTTATTTCATGTGTCAACTCTGTTGGTGCGCGTCTCTACTTGTCTTATTTATTTCATAATAAGTTACAGACGGTATTCTAACAATTTGTAATGAATAGGAAATCCTGTTTGCAAATTTTGATGTGGAAGCAAACTCGAACTCGTGACCGTTGACGTGAGCATATTCTCTTACTACCACACAGCCACCTGGAGGTTTATATTCACTTTTTTTTTCTAGTATTCATTGAAATATTTTCGCTGAAGAGATTTATGTTCTTAAAATTTAAGTGCATGCATTTGAGTGTTCAGTATTTTAGGTGTTGTTGCCGATCCTTTTTCAAGGACCGTCTATTGGGCGGATGAATATCTGGAATATCTGAGCGCTATCGACTATGATGGTCGTTTTAAGAAACGTGAAGTCGCAGCTGGCACATTGGTTCGATTCCTTCAGACTTTTTATTCTACAGTTTTAGGCGATTAATACCCCTCTTATAGTACTGGCCAATTTTTATGCCGCTGATATTCTGCCGCATGAATTGCCATTTCCTCTTAACGGTTTTTATTAGAGGACTGTTGGTGTAAGTGGTCGTGCCTATGTGAGTGTCCTCTATCAGTCTTGTTTCGTTCGCAGTCAAATTTGCCAAGACTTCTCAAAGTTCCCTCTGTTTCGAGGTTCCTTCAAAATTCTGTTTATTACTGCCGCAGTTTCTGCTTAATCATCACTCATATGCATTAGATAACGTTTTCTTTCACTACCATTATTTCCTTTGCTACGAGCTCACTGAAATGAAATTATCATCAAATGTATCCTTTGTTTGGTGCGATCCTTTTCCTTCGCCTTCATATGAAAACTTCAAGCGAATACCGCATTTGTTTTATTTGCAGAAGAAAAAACGGTTGTGGCGGAAGTTCATTATGCGCAGATTTATTGAAATATTAATCAAATTAAATGCACTCATTTAACCCATAACTAACATACTCTCTTCAAAATTTAGAAAAGCACCTCATGTTGTGCGTTGCATTTACCTGTTGCTTATTCAGGTGAAAAGTATTGTGGAAATGTTTTATTTCGAGAGGTCACTTTTTGCCGCATCGAGCACTGAATCCATAATGCAATTCGACGTGCTCAGTGGTCTCGATCAGAAGCCACAACTCTTCAGCGACAGTCCCGGGCTATCAAAAATCGAGAATATTGTATTGTTCCATCGTCAGGTTCAACCGAGCGGTCTGTTTCTCTATTACAACAATTTCTTTTCTTCGTTTTTTTTTAAACGAGAGTTTGTGCAGTTTTTGATTCTTTTTAGAACACTCAAAGTCTTATACGTAAGAGCCTATGGTCCCGATGTTTTTGCTGTTATGGGTTAGGGGAAATTTGTTGAGAGGACGCGTAGATGCAGTGCGAAGCAAACAAATCACATTCGTTGAAAATTTTTTCGTTAATAGTCGAAAGTTTACACTGAATGCTGCTGTGTGCTGCTGAGTTCTATTCGACGATGGTCATTGGTAGCGGGCCGTTAGGCATATCGGACACTTCTGAATTTGATTTACTGCGAGGTTGGGGGGGGGGGGGGAGGTGAGAGGGGAAGGATGTCCATATATAGTTTCTAGCAATTTCTAGTCAATGGCGCGTAATGTTATGTAAAGGACACGACTGGCTGGATAACAATGTTGCAAAAGATTTCAAAAAAGTCGACATCGCAGCTCGCCTCCATAATAAACTTTCCCCGTTTCATCCCTTCATTTTATGCTTCCATTTATTTTAGCCCTCTAAAGTAATTTGCATTCCAAAAACGCATTACGTTAGTATCGTTTATCAACCACTTCAATTTGCGCGTATATCCCAAATATATTTATTGAAGAATTTATAAATAATTATTGGATTGTTATCATTTATCATTATTGGTTTCAAATATATGATTATTACGTAATTGTTTTTAATCCGCCAATCAATTCAAATATGTTTGTCTTTATGGAAAATTTCATATTCACTGTTGATAAGTGTGGAATTCATCGTACATGTTCTACGTACTTAACATTTTAAAGTCACGTTCTTTTACTTTTCTGTTTTTTTTTACTCTTTTCAACTTCGTTCATCAATTCTTCTACCCTCTCATTCTCTTCATATACTTAAACGTAATCTTGCCCACATATTTTATGCCCCTCTCTATTTCAGTTCTCCATACTTGTTTTTTTTTTCTCTTCTAGTGTAAACAACTCTTCATTTCTATACCAAAGAGGGCTGACCAGCATAACGTTCGAAAGTTGTTTCATAAGCACATACTCGTTTCCTTCATATAAAGGGAAATCCTCATTCTCATCAAGTTTTATCTGCACAACCGTAAAATTTGCATGTGATAGCGATTAGGCGTTTTTCTGGATATTCTGATCATTATTAGAGCGATGAATATGTGAGAGTGAGGGATTGCTGAGACAGTGGATTGACGTCACATCGAGCAATTTCGCGAATTATGGTCTGACTGAATTGCACTATTGAAATCGTCGAAGTTTTTAGTGCAAGCGGTGAATTTTTAATGGAGAGTCAGTCATCTTTCACCTCGACATTAAACTCCTTTGTTTCGAATTTCCCAAAAACTTTTGCACGAAGATTATCTTACGCACTTTGAAGAAAATGGATAATTTTTACAACATTTCATTGCAACTGGCTCTCCGCAATGAAGCAGATGAAAAATTGCTGCTGCTGTGGTTGAATATGATCTAATAAGATGAATTACCGTGGCTTTTTTCAGTGCAGCATCCGTGCACCCATAATAATGGTGGTTGCGATCACTTGTGTCTAGTTGCATATGAAACCTTTTGGGATGCGAAGGTTTATCGGAATCTAACAAAAGGAGTGGCAAGATGCGCTTGTGAGGAAGGCTATCGCATTGTAGACGACCGCAGATGTCTCGAAGCTACCAAAGAGTTGGTCTTTTCTAACCGTCAAGGTCGCCTCGAACTGAAAATGACTCAGAGATTCGGGCAAATTGAAAAGAAAACCTCATTTCGAAGCTGAATAGTTATTCACGCTAATGGCTATTCTGAATAGTTAGTAGTTATTCTCACAGTAAATGAAATATGTAGATCACAGACCATACTCAAATACACATAAAACCTGCTAAAAATATAGTCGAACCGAATCCGGTAGTCTGTGCAGTTATATCGTGGTATATATCCCCGAAATATTGGTGCAAATGTTTTGGAAAAAATTGCGACGTTTCGCTTTAGGTTGGTTACATAATCTGACATTACTATACCTCGTGGGTGGAAGTGAATGGCGATGGGTGAGGTACTTCACGAACGCATAACGTCTGTTACTATTCGTTTTAATCAGCTACCGTTTCGGTCACTTTTGCCAACTCTAGCGATTCTATGATAACACAAGAGTCTTCGTCTCCGACAAATTTCGAGCTGGTTGTGTTCGTCTATTCCTCGCCTCGTTGAAAATGTACACTTTTGCAGCGATGGTCCTACACTCATCTTCGGGCGGACGAGGCCAGGCAGCATAGCCGCGCTGTCGCTTCCGTCGCTCATATCTGACCGACCATTTCCATCGAGCAAAGAAGCTATCAAACTACAAAATGCATCGCTTATCAGAGCCGTTGGTGAGTCGTGGTTATGTCGAATGTGTTCTGTTAAATAAACAATTCGCAGTTTTCTCCGGTTTGACTAGGAAGCATCTCAATTCAAGTTGGATACAATAGATGCATAGATTGAAGTATTGATCCGTCGTGAAGAGATGCTCGGCAGATGCAACTGGCAACTTCCTTTTGAGTTTGTAGCTTTCCCTGATAGCAGCACTAAGCATGTATAAATTGTTTATTTTTTGTTTATAGCTTTAATTTACCCGTTTCTGCCCGAGGAAGACCTAAGGTGCAAATAAACAATGACAGGAAAATGATTCGCTCTAGCGTGAAGCGAAGTGGAAATACACTATGTTCAATGCCGGTTAAGTTTCTTCGCGTGCTCGGAATAGACTGAGAACCTTATATCAAATTAAGGTGCAGCCATTGCCAACAGCATTGATCTAATTGCATATTTTGATGCATGCTTGACTCTTACCACCATCATTAGAAACTCCTTTGATCAGCAAGCTGATTTAAATTAAAACATTGCAAGCGCATTTCGACAGCTACTAAAATCCGGATTTAATATTTAACGAGTCTGTGAATGCTGAGCCGCACTGACTTCCTGTAGCAAGAATCTTACTATAGAGCTCAGCAGAAAAGCGCGAAGATTGATTATTACTCGGAAGAGCACCAAGTAGTGTAGGAATTGCAATTAAATAATGCTCCTGGGAATAGGCAGATTTTGACGATTGATGATTGGCAACTGTTAAATGTTTCAACAAACCTACAAACTTACTTCTGAAAAAATCAGTAATTAAATAATTCAGAGAACTTTTGAGAGAAGTCTCAAAAGTGATAATCAGAAAGATCCCAGTTTTATGGTTATTTGATCATTTCTGTGGTGCAGTAAAACTGATTGAAATGATGCGATTTACTTATTGCATTGCAGGGATACGTCCTATAAGGAAACTCAAACGGCTAACTGCGATAGCTGTCGATGCCCGCAACCAAACGGTCTATTTCAGCGACGCACGCAACTTCACTATTTATAAGCGACAGGTGTATGCAACCGACATCGAAACCGTCGTCGACAACGGTTCGTCGCGTTAATTGTTTTCGCAATTAATCTCCATTCTCTTATACTGGGATGTATTTATTAAGTTTTGTCTAAGTTGGAGCTGATGGCTTAAAAGTTTCTCTTGAGCTCTGAAAACAGTTCTCCCTTTTTTTTCATTCTTTCTTTAAAAATCAGTCATGCGTAAACAAATCCCTTATAGAATAAACAGAGCGTTATCGGATCGCTGTTCAGCCTTCCCATTAAGAGATGTGACCAGCACAATGTAGTATGGTCATGCAATGGCGACAGCCGATCGAATTAAGCGACACATTACGGGTGATAGTATGATAACAGGAGTGTGGAAATTGTAATATATCACCAGAGTGCCGCATATAAACGAAATGCCTACCGTTACATATAGCACTGGAATTCGCGGTATCTCATTAGATTAGGATGCTGGTCTATGGTGGCGTTGGCTTTTATGTGTACCTAAGCGCAGATATTGTTGAATCTTCGCTCAACAGTTTATTCATCACTTTCTCACATCTCTTCCTTATGCTAACAGTTTTCTGTGGTCAGTTTTCTATTTTATTTCTGCAGAACATGGTTGTGTATATCTAATATGTAACAAGTGCATTCCACTTCTCTTTCGCCGTGTTTTGGCTCATTTCAGAAACGTGGTGGGATGAAGCAAAGTTTTAATTAAACTATAATAGTGCTGTGAATGGTTGTTGTAATCCAGTAACGTCCGAGGTAAGCCATTTCATTTTATAGGCGTTAGCGACTGCGAAGGACTTGTGATTGATTGGACGAGTGGTAATCTGTATCTGTCGGATCGAGGCCATCGCCACATTGCAGTTGTCAATGTCGATAGACCGAATCTAATGAAAGTCCTTGTAAAAGGCAATGTTTCAAACCCACGGGGAATGGCAGTTCATCCTATGAAAGCGTGAGTTTTGCTGCTGTATAATTGGTTTTGCGGAAATGGCTTATATTTTTGAGTTTCTACCGGTTCAGACTTCAGTGATAACTATGTGTGATCGCGAACGATACGTTCTTTCACAGGGGAACTCGAACCTGCAATCTATCACTTCGGGATATTCTCTTAAGAACGAGCGACTTAGGCACTCTCACTCACCCCATCTTTGTTTAGCGTCACGGTTTTAAATTCAATCATACATTGTTCTCCACTGTGTTTTCAGTTCATTCCAAACATATTTCAGGTATTTGTTCTTCGCCGATTGGATGGACGCGCCATCGACGCGAGGACTTGGGGCCGGTGCTAAAATTGAACGCACGAAGCTGGATGGTTCAGAAAGGAAAGTTCTCATTAGCAAGGACATCCACTGGCCCAATGGGCTTGCAGTTGACCACGATAACGAATGGCTGTACTGGTGCGATGCTTATTATGACAGAATTGAGAGGATCCACTTCAATGGCATCGATCGTCAGGTTGTTTATGGAGTTTTACACGACGAGTTGAATATTGTTGTTGCATCGTTGCTCCTTGCAGCGAGGCATGAAGTGACACGTGGGCATGATTTGCTTCGTTTTTGGAAGATTTTTGTCGTTCAGAGTTTTCTGCATGTTTCTGATCAAAAATTAGCTTCACTAATCTTGGTTGGAAAAAGTATCAAATGCCTCGAAATGACGCATCTTAGTGATTTTTCTGATCGGAACTTTGCTTGTCAAGTGTCCTAATGCCCTTTTAAGCATATGGTTTTAAGTCGTTTATCGAAAGCTTGAAATATGTGGCTGGCATCATTCTAACTGTTGGCCAAGTTGGAGGGGTCGCTGCAAGTGATTTGCTCGAAATATGCTGATGAGTGCGCAAGCCTGGTTCAGGTCAAATTATTGAGCATCACTTGCTTCGACATTAACGGGGAATAGCAGAGAAATTTTCGAACCTTTCTTGGTGTTTCTTGTTTCTAAGTTTTTGAGAACTGGCTCATTTTCGATGCGAACAAATATGTGCTCTAAGGATACCAAAAAATTCTCTAGTGATACGTTCGACAATCATTGTCATTTGCCCTCAGATTAACGCCAGCAAGTTTAAACCAAAAAATGTTAACATTACGGTTCCTCCAAGCCGTTTGAAATTGTCTAACGAGAAATATTCGGAAGGTCACTTCTACCATCCGTTTTCGAGAGACTGGGATCAAACGAATGGCTTCACCAACTAAAACCAACTAGATGTAGTAATCTCACCTAGTCACAGCGCAGAAAGGAGTGCGATATTGGATGTCGCAGAAGTTAACAAATGATTCGAGTCTTCAAGCTCTCTTGTCTTTCAATATAAACGCAAGAGCTTGCTGTCAGTGTTGTTTCACTTTATGTAATAAAAAATAACTTGTCGAAAATTTGCAATTGCACGATTTTTTGGCGATCCAAGGGTAATCCTGCATGCTAATTTTTTCTTGCCGAATTTTATTTGCGCTAGTCTGTGCATAGTTGAGGGCGGTAACCTTGTATATCACTAAGAATTTGCAAAGTTTTCCTCTTGCCATATAGAGTATGTTTCTGTCGGAAAAACTGAACGCACTAGTTAGAGAGATGATTTTATTGCTGTCAGATTGTTAACTGTCATTCAATGAGCAGTTGGTGAGGAATTCAATGCAATGAGATGGATGGAGAGAATGCTGTAAATATTCAACAGCGATTTCCTTCGTGGTGTATATTAGCCCGTTATTAATGTTGATCATATTACCGATTGAGTTCTTTTGGCGAATATTTGTGCTTTGTACGTTGCAGGTGGTGATTGATGGAGACGCACTGAACCATCCATACGGATTGGCCGTTTATGGTTCATTTATATTCTGGAGCGAGTTCCTCGACTCCGAAATAAGACGCATTCGTGTGGGTGAGAATGGTCTTATCGGACGCAGCCGCATTGTTTACAGCGACAAGTCCTCACTATTCGAGCTGCATGTCTTCGATCCCAATTCACATACCCGTCAGTCGTACTGACTTCATTCGTTGCCATTCGCTAAAAATTCATCTAGTTTTGCTCGTATTGGGAATACTTCATTCTATCCACTATAACAAAACTTGTTGTACAATGAAAGTTGCAGACAACTTCTGTCGAATTAACCTCACTGTTTATTGTGGGCTGTTTCATTTGCACTTGCTTCCAATATTTTTTACGAAAGCAGATAGAGGAGATTATATGAAACGACCACAGAAGAACTTTTTACGGATGCTCCCACTTTGATGCTTTCACATCTATGGGACAATAGTAGTTTTATCAGATTATCGAATATGGAGCGCGCACTCATTGGCTCTCAACTTGGCACGACGGCGATGAAATAATCTTGGCAAAAAAAAAATGCATATAACTTCTGTTAAGCGTTTTCCTGTTGGCTTTCTATCACCAATAGAAATATTAGCTAATGGTCCAACTTTTTTTTTGCTATGATAACTTGCCAAAAGAACTCCACTCTGAATTTGAGAGCGCATCGAAACAGGAGTGTCAAAAAATTTTTTATGGCCATTTCGAAACGATTGCTGAATCGGTTGTCTTGAAGTATTTTTTTCCATTGCTGATCACGTTAATCGAAACATTCATTTTTATAGTGTACTGTTTACTGTTTTTTTTACTATAGGAGAGATTGTCTTGCAAATAAAGCAATCATATTTTCAGAGACGACAGCGTGCTCGAATTCGAATGGAGGATGTGAACATTTCTGCTTTGCATTCGCTTGTAAGGGTTCGCTGGGATGTGAGCCAGTACGTTGCCTGTGTGCTGATGGTTTCAGTGTTGATCCAAGCGACAAGAAAAAATGCATTGGTCAGTTAGATACAGCCAGTGATTTATTTGATACTAATTTAACCACTGCGGAGACAAGTAATGCCGTTTAATGGACAGGTATCATGCTCGCGCAATTGTACCCCAATGGGATATTGCAAATGGAGTTGCGTTATTTGATATGAGCCATGAATTGACCTCTTTACCGTTTCGAAGCTCTTTCGGTGAACGCAAAAGGTGGCTGTCAACACTTGGAGAAAAGCTACATGCATTTCCAAGTTGGGTTTTCATTTTGTGCCAGTCGGGTAACTAAGCAGCTATGTGTTGGATTTGTACAAAAGATTGGATCAGCTAAAAAATGGGGCTGTTTTTCCATATGTTTTATTATTTGTTTCTATCTTTTGATCGATCGCTTGAGCGCAATGCAGAAGCTCCTTGTTTGCCGACCTGATGATTTCATTTCGGCGGTCACTGAAGCTAGAATTACGAAACTGAGTAGTGAAGGGGGGGAGGGGAGGGGAGAGGAGGGCTAGGGAAAAGAGTTGTAGTGTACACAGTAGCGAGGCCTCTGTATCGTAATTCATTTCAACTTCACAAGAAGTTGCAGTCATTTAAAGGCCGAAAAAATGTTGCATTTATTTCACATTAGTCCACTTGCTGTCAAAATCGATCTCTTCTGGATCGGTGCGGGCTTTTCGACTGGTCAGAATGGAAGTCGTTATTCCATGTTTCTATTATATGTTCACAACTTGTGGAAGTGGTTGGTCAATTGAGAGATGCGATGCCGCTTATCGTGCTGGCTTATCTAGTACGTTTCTTTGCTTTTCTTTCTCAAGCTATCATAATTACAGCTGATCCGAGAAACGCATCGCGGTGCGGGAGCTCCGAATTTGAGTGTTTACGCAACAAGAAATGCATTGGGCGTGGTTATCTTTGCGATGGGGATGATGACTGTGGCGATGGTTCTGACGAGGGAGAAGTGGCATGTGGTCAGCTACTTTATGTCCATTCTGCATGAGTTGTCGTATTTCTCATTATAAGACAATTATTCCTCATTAAAAATCGACAGTTTATCGGTTCCTCGTTTACGGATCCCAGAAACGGTCGATTTGTTTATGTGCTTTATCAACGCGAAGGTGGATATTGATTCAGTAGATAATTGAGTCATGGAATGAGTGGAAAAAGATGTGGAATATGCCTGAGAAGAGAATCGATGCAGCTAACATGAGCACAAGCGTCTGATGAAATTTTTTTGTGCGATTCTTCGACATTCACAGAAATAAGCATCGACAGAGGGAATTTTCCGATCTTCGAGAAGAAAACGAATGTATATTAAAGCAAAAGCATCGAGAAGAAAACGAAAAGAAGAAACGTTTAAGTTTTTTAAATCGTTTAATTTGAACCTCAGCTTATATTGCATTGCCTAACAACCAGGCTCCTTGATTATTAGTCGATAGGAGTTGCCACACGATCCGAGCTTCTCGATTTTCAATTGACCTCAGTCCAGCTACCTAATACGGCATCGTTTTATTTTAAACGTATGTTATATATGATGCCAATTTTTTTTTCCAAAACGTTAAATGACCGACACTGATTGAAAAAAAAATCGTATTCGGCAGCGCATTAAACATATAAATAAATAAGTAAATAAATAAATGAATAAATAAACAAATAAATATGTCATTTAGATGGTAGTGAAGAACATGACCAAGAGGTTTAAAATACTGGCCAAAAACAAGTTGTCGAATGCACGTTTCGACTAGGTGGCAGAAGGTTTTCCTTCCTATCATCTGATCGACGAATTCTCTTAGGAAAGGATGGAACGGTGGATGTTTGCTAAACAAGATTTTCTCGAGAGGGGAAGATTTTTGACTCCGCATCAATGCACAGTTTATCTGTTCTTTTGAAGGTCATTGTCTTGAAACTAAATTTTTCCATCGTATTGCTCGATAACCTTGAGCAGATTCTCTTTAATACAGACTTCTTATTTCAGCCGACTTTAAATGCCCCAGTCCGGGCCAGTTCAAATGTAAGTCGAATCAGTGCATCGAGCAAAGTTGGGTTTGCGATGGCGATCCTGATTGCAGCACACAAGACGACGAAGATGAGGAACTGTGTCGAGGTACGGTGAACAGTCAATCTCCAGTAGTGTTATTTTTTGGCGCCTTCCTTCTAATGAAATAAACTTATTCTGCGAACTGTGGGTTTCATGTCAGCAGGATAAAGCGTTCGCCTTGTTAGGATGAAAAAAACTTACCTTCAGCTCATTGTGAATTTTGAAGGCAAACAGAGTACTTTAAAATTGGGGGGGGGGGGGGGCAACGCCAGTCGTTTTCTGAGCACGCTTCTTGGTTTTGTTTATTTTTTGGTCTTTAATGACTTCCTTGGAGAGAGCTGATAACTTCTGGCACTGACGTCGTTGCATATGTGTGACTTGATTGGACATTCTTATCTGTCAGTGGATTCTGAGGGAATTTCAGCGCAGTTCGTTAAATTCCAATACTCTTTAGTGGCTCATATGTTTGATAGACTTCTGGTTCCTCGAACTTATGACTGGAACCTCTCCGTGTTTGATTGGGTGGGCTTAACTGATATGCGTTTCTAAGAGTCGCTGTTTAATCGAGGCGGTTGTCTTTAGGGAAGTCGACCTGCAGAGGAAAGAAGTTTGAGTGCAGTAAATCGAGAAAATGTTTACCGTTATCGATGAAATGTGATGGTGAGTACGACTGCGGAGAGGGAGATCAGTCGGATGAAGAGGGATGTGGTAAGTGCTTGTGCTCATTTTCCACTCTATTGCATGTAACTAATCTCGGCAGCGTAATTCAACATTTATTCGGCACACAGCGCACAAAAAGAGTGCGGAGAGTGATAGAGCAATAATCCGTTTTATTAGTTTACATGCTCTCGCCATACACAACCTTGCATGTTTCTTTGGATATATCTTCAAAATACCAAATCAATATATTACTTCCATATATCGCTCACGTTATTTTTGTAAATTCTTCGCAAGGAACTCATTCTGACATTATATAATACAGCTGCACATGATCTCTAAAACCGCATTTCTTCCCATAAAACCGAAGTCAGCTTGTTTGAAAGCTATGAGAATTTGAAGACGCTATGAAGTTTTTAAATTCAGTTGTAAGCCATAGGTGCAAGGCAGCAGATCTTTTTGCTTGAAGATTCTGCAATCGGTTAACCGGTCAGAAAGCACCTGCGGTCATTAGGCAGTGTTTCGTCTTTGCTTTTTGCTCGTTGATGGGAACGTTTAGTATGGCGGCCTATGTTGTAAAAAGCACATGTCACGTCTTTTGCTCTTCCGTGCTTCCTGATCTGTTGAATTTATGAATGGAGGGGGGTGCATTAAGCGAGATGTCGAACTTATCTCAGTCTATACTTTCATTCGTGTCTGAACTATGATTTCAGCAGTTATATATATTTTAAATGCATACATAATATGGGTCGATACCGTATCTTTTATTTTGTAATCTTTTAGTTTCACTATTATGTTTTCTCTTAATGTGCTATTTTATTGCCAGCCGTTATATTTTACTGATCATTAGCAATCACTATATCTCAACACTGTTAAGACAGGAATTAAAGTTTAGAACTCCTATTCGTTCAGTACTTCTTTAGTACCTAATCGTATCCATTTTGTTGAAAGTGACGCCCCTGTCTTGAAAAAAGAATTGAAAATAATATTATCTCGATTGTGTTCACTTTTGCTGCCTGTTGATGTTTATGTGGTACTTTTATTATTTTTGAATACTTCTTGTTGTTTTCTTTCAGCAAAATTAAGCCATTTTATATCAACACTAAATGTGCAAATAAGTATATTTTTCGGCGCTCCTCAATTCTTGCAGAAATTATTGCACGCAAATGTCAATTGACACTAAACTGACATATATGCAAATGACACAATTCTTGTACCAACAAATGACACTTGTTATATGAGAATTTGCAAGGCGAAAGATGGAATAGATATTTCGAAACAGAATAAATTCTCTATTCCAAAAAATTTTTAAGAATTTATTCTAATATAAAGGGCATCCAGCGACGTGCTTATAGAGTCGTCACAGCGAGATGAATGTGGTGTGGCGCAATTCCGTTGCCTCAACGGGAAATGTATCGCTGCGTCGTATGTTTGTGATGGCGCGGCTGATTGTCGCGATGGCTCAGACGAACGTCACTGTCATCAGGTAAAATTTCGCTTCGAATAAGCTACAGCTTCGAATATGGTACAGACATTTATAGATGCATATTCACTAGGGGCGCACAATTATTCGTGTTCAAGCAGCGTTCGCGATCTTCATAAATCTCGCATTGTATTCCACCTAGTGCTTTGTTTACCTTTCGGATTGGAATAGCGGGTCTGTGTATGTTTTGTGCGTTGATGCTGCGAAGGGTATCGAAGCATGTTCCTCACTGATACTGTAACATTAGTACGGTGAGCAAGCTTCATCGGTCACCATTGGTTTAAGCATTGGAAAGGCAGTATTAATAAGCTTGCGATTCAGGGTTGTCTGCCTGGATTGGAGTTCCGTTGTGGTCCAGGTTTGCCGTGTTTGAGTGCGACACTACTATGTGATGGAGTAGTCGATTGTGATGACGGTTCCGACGAGAGCAATGAGACCTGTCGTATGTTCATCTTCTTTTCTTTCCATAAATTTAACAGTGGAGCGTTACGATCGTTATGGATTGTTAGTGTGATGCTGAGATGATGAACGATGTCAGAAGGATGTGATAGGTGATATCATGCATCAGTCAGTTTCACAAAGTAATTTTTATGACGCTCCGTGTTTGTCACTGAAAAACGTCAATTCAATCTTCGGATTTTGAAGGTGTCGCATTTTTTGGCAGCTTATTTTTTTTTCGCATTTAGGTGTTAGCTCGTAACGGCAACTTGCCAGTTTTCAAATTTAGCGTTTCTCTAAGTTCTCAGCTGATATTATTCGTCATAAAATTTCAAAAGAAAACCTACTAGGCAGCAAAAATAGAATCAATGGAAGTGTAGTGCATAAAATATCGCTGAGAAATTTTCGCTATCGAAATCGTTGCATTCGTTTTAACATCGCAGAAGATATTAAAAGCACCTCACATAGTGCTCATAACAACGATTGATCTATATATTTGTGCTCTCTAATTTTAATGTGGTTATAAGCAATATGTTGACCTGACACCTAACATTGAAGAAATCAAAATGGCACTAACCTTTAGTTCAGTGTAATTTTTCGCTGCCAAATTTGCATATGAAAAGAAGGAAGTTAATAGCTTTCAGTGCAAAATAAAACCGATGACCATTATTGAATTCTTTGGTAGTTTTCTTGTACGGATTTGAATATTTCAGCTCGACCCTTGAAGCATCACGA
Organism: Ascaris suum; assembly: GCA_013433145.1. Lineage (NCBI taxonomy): Eukaryota > Metazoa > Nematoda > Chromadorea > Rhabditida > Ascarididae > Ascaris > Ascaris suum. Next base: position 19,435,974 of record CM024187.1, on the reverse strand, counting down.
ATGTCCATCTGTAAATCAGTTTAAATGTGTCGGTTCTGATCAGTGTATTCGAAAGTCATTCCGCTGTGATGGACAACGAGATTGTTTCGACGGATCTGATGAAAAAGATTGTGGTATGTATTCTTTTTACATTCATTTCAGTGAAGTGTTTCATTCACAAATTGCATTCCAGCGGAAGAAGATTATTCATTCAATGCCTCATTGATTAAAATACGCAGACGTTTGCGGCAGTCTCTTTTTATTGTGAGATGTTCTTATCAGTTAGGTGCCATTAGAGCTATATGTGCGGACGATGAATTTCTTAGCATTGCGATTTGTTTGCCTACTATTCTCATTCATTCTAGTTATTGTTTAGTTAACATAGTTGTGTTATAGCTGATGCACATCAGTAATAAAAAGAAGCGAACGTTGGTTTGTGTTATCTGAAGGTACATATGGTAAAAGTTAACAGGGAAGGGAACCTAATGAGTTCTTTCAACCTTCAGCGGTGATCTTTGGAGGCGTTTATAGAGAGTGAGTTTTCAGAAAATTTCTTGAGCATTAAGTGTCGTTAGTGTTGTTTAAAAGATTTTTCTCTGCAGTCGCATTTATGTTTTCTTCTTTTGAGGCAATCTTACGTGTGCGTCTCCAAACGAGTATTTATGTGCAGATAAAAGCCGATGTATTCCAACAAAATTTCGTTGTGATGGACATCGTGATTGCGAGGATGGATCGGACGAAAAGGATTGCGGTATTTTATTCCATTTTTTTTTTATTTTTTGATTTTTGATGTTCGAAAATCAACAAATCCTTTCGCCTAATTTGCTGGACAGTTCTGATGGATGCGATCTTTTTAATAGGACCTGCGTTCGTTCGTATACTGTAAATTAGGATTGGCATTCACATTGGGAAGAAAGCGACCCTATTGTGGAATTCAATCAAGAAAAACTCCGCAGTATGGCTGGCCGAGCAAAAAGAGGTGGAGATGGAGAAAGAGGGAGGGGTAGGGGGGAAGAGGCTATGAAGTCGCACGTGATTCTCGATGCACTATTGCGAAGAAACTGCTGTCTGCTCTATCGAAGAATCATTAAATATGCTAGATGTAAGTTAAAATTAAGGCTTTGACAATATATCGTTGCGATGTGACGGTGAGTTCGAGCATGAAATGGCATAATTTGAAGTGGAATTGATGCATATTTCATCACAATCTACTTTTTCTGCTTTGTAGCGGCATCGTCAATAAAAGTCTGCTTCGCCAAAAAGGTTTCACTAGTGGCGGGAAGAATGATCACTCTCAATTGCGTTCCAGAAAAATTTACCATTCTCAAAAATAGCAAAGTGCTGTCATCCTGAAAGAAGGTATCCTAAAACAAACGACTCTCAAATATTGCTTAGTTGACAAAAATATCAGTTTCATCTCAGTTCTTTTGTAACTTCATGCAGCTTTGATTTTATATGCTAAAAACATAGCCGTTTTTTCTTTGCGAAAAGCGTCTGTGTAATACACAGGGTGAGTTCTCTATTTTTTGCGAGCAAAAGGTAGAATTTTGCGGCAGAGAGGAAATAATTCTTTCCTCTGCCCGAGCGATCACTCCCTATGCATTTGCCAATCTCACGCCCTCTATGCAAGGTACTTACATGATTTGTGCATTCGCATGATTGATTCGCCGTTTCATTATATGGGTGCCCAATTTATTTTCCTTAATTTCCTCTTCTGTCTGAATTCTTTCGTTAATGCCGTATTGACAGCGTGGTCTCACTTGATGTCGGAAAAAGTGTATTGTTCTTGGCCTGCTTCTATTATTGTTATTTAAATATGTCGCTATGATTTTCATTCTTCTAGTGGCTTCAAAAAATTTCACTAGAGAAGCATTTTAGTTGTAATCGAAACTATTTGGAAACTTAATTTTAGCCCCACGAAGGACAGTTAATGCTGGACGTTGTTTGTCACCATATTTTCTGTGCTCGAATGATCCACGCAACACCTGTTTACCGCCGGAGGCCGTATGTGATCACATCGTTGACTGTCCGATGGGTGACGACGAAGGTTTCCTCTGTGATGAAAGGTACGAATTCTCTTCTAAAGCAGGCGTGCTCAGATTTACCTAACACCCTTTGCAATTTGTGTTCACATTGCTTGTTGTTTTATTTGTTTGTTTTTTTTTTTAATTCATGTTTAATTTCAAATATGACAGGACCCAAATGTGTGATCGTTTGGTATGAAGAATGTACGGCAATATGGCAGCAATCGAGTCTTATTCAGCTTTTTTTAAAATAGAGTTGACTGCAGCTGATCTTATTGTAACAATTCGGTTGCTGCTTAATATTTGCGTAAATTGTGGGAAACTCTACTTTTGTGATGGAAATGCTCTGATTTGCAGCATAGTACGAGGTGGAACTATTAGCGTTTATTTTAACATTACACAATCTTTCATCCCCTGCAACGAGGCTGTGGGATCTGTCTTTCTTGGATGTCCTAAAAATAGCGGAGCACATTAACTAGCGCACATGTGTTGCTGGAATACTGTATATTCGACAGTCTTGGAACCATCAGTGACACGGTTTGATGACCAAACCGTCGATGAAAGAAGACATCAACCGATCTTAAGTGATCTAACGTCATTTCATCATGTCAACACTAAAGCACTAAGTCAAAATACCTCGACAAATCATAACGGGCAAGAATATTCTGTGTATCGTTATTATGTGCCGCTAATGGCACACAACTTCTGACGGAAAAGAGTTAAAGCGATAATGTAATTGAAGGAGATCACTTCATCATCAGTGCATATTAAAAGAATTATTAATTATCTCTAATAAACCATGCTTAAAATAAGTTTAAGCAATTTTCAAACCGATAATATCCAAATTTATTTAATCTTGGTAAATTTTATTTGCCTGTTTTCAGAATGTGTTCGGAATCGCTTTGTGAGCAGTTGTGTTATGAACGTCCAAGTGGCTATATATGTGCATGCCGGGAAGGTTTTATGCTCGCCGAGGATAATCGCAGATGCATTAGTGAGTGTCCACAAATCACTCTTTTCTTGTCAATTTTCTCCTCTATCGTATTATGGAGAAGAAAAAAAATCGCTGTTTGATGGACGTATTTTCAACCACAAAAACAATATTTATGATCGGCTATTATTGCATGATCGTCTTTACGATCTGAAATCAATAAATCAAATGATTTTTGTGGTGTCTAATTAATCGTGAATTTTTTTCTAATTCTGCGAAATGACCAAATCGCAGAACATATTACGAGTGCTACTGATTGTTAATTTACGAATTGGAAGCGTTCTCAGATGTTGGATATGCACTGTGCGATTTGATTTATTTTAGATTATGCTAGAGTGATAAATAATGGAATTTTTGTATCACTGCTGGCTCGTGTTATTTTACATTTGTTCGATTATTCGGCTATCGTCAGCATTCATTTTCTTCGCTGTTTCTAATTTAGAAACATTTCGTTATTTTTCGTTCGAGTATCCACCCTCTAAAAGGATATTTTTTCAAACATGAAAGAATAGTTCTCTATGGTAATTGTGATCGATAGTGTGATTTGGCTCAATTTTTTTGAACGTCCTGCATGATGTTATCCAAAAATGCCACCATTTCAGTCGGACATTTTGGTGAGGATGAAGTTTTTTGGAGAGAGGGACGATTGAAGAAAGGGAGGACGGCAGAGGTCCATTCTGGAATTGCATAATGTGGTGACTATAGCGAGTATCTGTTATAATGGTTGCTTCTTTGCTGCGCCTTTGTTGTGACTATTGACTGAAGTTAAACATCCTACAGTTGTACAGCAGAGATCGTTTTTTGGTTCACATTTTGTTATGCTCGTATTCATAAATATTTGTTGGGGAGTTTAACTGCAATGACGCTATCGATCTGTTTAGAGCAGAATCCGTGCACTTTTGGTGCTTGTGGCCAGTTATGTTGGGCTCAAGGAAGCACCCGCTATTGTCACTGTGAGCCAGGTTTCGAACTGCTCGATGATAAATTCACATGCGAGAGTACAGGTGATACAACTTTATTTCTTAATATCTTAGATCAAATTTACTAAAGTTGCCTACTTGAGCCTTTTATTTTTCTTCAACTTTAATGTCTTATTCCATTTTCGAATATAATTTTCTCATTAGTTCTAAATGCCTCTCTCAAACTTTTCATCTTTTCTTTATTTCATTATTCATAGTTCATTAATCGAATTTCTTAGAGTTGTCGATCTTGAATTTCAAATAGTTTTTACGTTTGTAATTCCGGCCTCCAAAAATTTTCCATTTTCAGCTTCTTCACATATTCTTTATGCATATTCGCTTTTTAAAGACATCTGTGAAAGTATTGCTAAATGGCGATTTGAACAGGAAGTTATTGTGGTGCGAAATGTAAAAGTCGTTTTTTTTTTTGGTTCTTGTTTGAAATCGACAATAAAATATCTGATACTTGGCAAGACCTAATTTAAGATCCTGCACCTGCCAAAATAATCTACTCAAATCGACATGAAATTCGCCTTGTTACAATCGATTCGGAAACTTCATCCGTTCCTCTCGTCACTCATCTACGGAACAGCATTGCGGTTGATTACTATTACGAGAGAACCGGTGAAATTTGGCTCTTCTGGACGGATATCGCCGCCGACATCATCTACAGGGGTAAACTGCAAGGCCAATGTAAGTACTAATATGATACACAGTAGAAGTTCCTTTGTAACAGAGTAATCAGAAGTGCATTAAATCATTGAAACTGATTGAGTAGCATCCTAATTTGATGTTAATCCTGTAACAAATTTGAAGTCTCACATACCAATGATTTACTCAGCTAAATTTGTCTGTTGGAAGCCACGCGACGAACATTGATAGTGAAGAAGGATGGGTGCCCATCAAAAGCATATTTTAAATATTTATTGCGATGGATGCCCATAACGATGAAAGGGCTTAATGCGATCCTTAGCTTTATCATCAAAGGAATAGGTTTACAGGGAGACTAGTCGTTGTAAATTTTATGAGTAATAAGCCAAAGAAATGTGATTGTTTTCATATTTTGCTGTGGAATACAACGCTTTTTATAAGACACTCGTTCTATAATTGAATTTATAAGTCGATTAATTTCTGTTATCCAGAGATGTAATATTTTAGTAACGATTATCGTTTTGCATTGAACACCGATTTTATGTGAATGTTGATTTCTTTTCAGTGTTAACTGATATTGAGCCAATTGTATCGTATGGCATTTGGACTGCTGAAGGACTTGCAGTTGATTGGCTGGCAAAAAATGTTTATTGGGTTGACAGTTGGCTCGATCAAATCGAGGTAGATTTCCTTAGAAGTTTTCCATCCTTCGTGATATGCAAATCATATTTCCAAATTTCAGTATAGTTCCCATTCATCGAAAACTATTTTAAATTCGTGATAGTTTCTTCAATATGAGTGGAATGTATTTTTCGATTCATATTCTCGGTTCTTATTTCACTTTTTGGACTTTTCCTTTTATATTATTGCTTTATTTTAGTAGGAATCGCTATTTTTTATGAATTAGAAAATGATTGAACAGTGCGATATCTTAGATGTTTGGTGCAACGAATATCTGGACGTTTTCAATATTAATGATAAAGATTCAGCACTCGGTTGATTATTTGTGTGGATTTTAGGTGGCTAACTTCAACGGTACAGTGCGAACTACTGTTCTTCGTGGTGACATGAAGAATCTTCGTGCTTTGGCACTTGATCCGAGGTGCGTCTTTTTCACTTCTCGCTCTTTATTGCGTTTTGATTCAGCTGCTTCTTAATGAATGAGGATGATACTTTGGTTTTTTGACCAGCTCCGTAAGGGAACAAATAACGCTGCTTTGTTTTCATTGTATACAGTAAGCTAAAATGAAATCTTTAAAAAAAACGCGCTTAGTTTGCCAAAGGAAAGTGATGGCCTTTCTAAAGAGAAGACGAAAAAATCCTGCTGTTTAGAGAGAAGAAGTAAAGGATCTACTGATATATTTTTATTCACCTGTAACAACCTGGTACAAAAATCTAATTTCAGCAAAGGAGTAATGTTTTGGACTGATTGGGAAGAAGCGAACCCGCGCATTGAGAGAGCAACAATGGCAGGTCAAGACAGGAAGGTGCTCTTCCGAGTGCTTGAAATTGTCAACGGAGGCTGGCCAAACGGGCTTACTTGTGACTTCTCAGTTGAACGCTTATATTGGATTGATGCCAAGTTGGTTTGATGCCATTTAACTGAAATTTCTTAATGCAAAGCAGCTGTTAAAGGTATTAGGTGATCAGGCTAGTAAAGGTAATGCCTTTAAAAATTGGAATTCATACAACATTAGGTGATAATCACTAGTTTGAAATTCGCTAACGAAATATCTTGCAGTGGCTAAAATTAGCAAGATGATGCAACGGATTGCTCATTCATTATTTTCATCTTTCGTTTTTGTCTTCGATGGAGTAGTATCCAGAATGAAGTCGTCGGTTTATACCTTTTTATAGGTCTGCCTGTTAGATCCATAACGGTATTTTGAAATCTGAAATAATCTACTTAAATTTGCGATGAATTTACCGATCAATCTTACATTGAATTTGCGGTTTTCCAACCTTGAGGGTTGCTTGCTGCTAAGTACGCATTCTTCTCTGTGGAGACAATCTGAGTTTACTGGCTGAATTTTAAAGCATCTATTTGAGAATCCATGTGGTGATTTGTTTTGTACGCATCCTGCAGACAACTGTGCGCGTTTCTGCACAATGCGTCATGGCGACTACACATTCTCATGTCTGCGTATCTGTCTGTCTGTTCAACTGTTCGGGCTCGCAGACTCGAAGGGCTACACCTCAGTGAATCTCACTAGTGCGTAGAACAAACAGGGTGGCTTCATATTTAGAGTTTTATTGTTGGTGCATAAACGTGCAACGGAAAGAAATTGCATGTCAGCTTTGTTGAAGATCCGCTCGACTGCAGTCTAAAAGAAATTGCAAGATCCGACCGCATTTTTAGCCTGTTGTTAACACGAGGTATCGGTCACATTGGGGAAAGATGAGGCGGTCCACTTTTTGAGATGCCGTTGCGTCCGATTGATTTAATGCTTTTGCATAAATTTGCTATATTGAAGCGGTGGGGTTTCTTTCGCCAAGAATTTCTCTATTGCTTTTGTATATGTTCGCATTTTCAACGTCATAAGCACGGAAAAACGAAAATGAATTTGCAGATCTGATAGCATTCATACGATTACCTACGAAGGAGGTGATCACCGCGAAATCGTACGTGACAACGCGCATCTTGCTCATCCATTCGCTATAACTGTTTTTGGCAATCATGTTTATTGGTCCGACTGGAGGGTTACTGCTATTATCCGGGTTCGTTTTTGCCTTTCTGCCAAAGATTGCCAAAATTTCATCTCATCAGCTATTTACCAGTTGATTAGTCAAAAATTAATCTAGGCGCATGGAATTTCGTATTTTTTACTCCTGGGACCTGAACGATCACCTTAATGCAAAAGTTCGGCTCTGTCGGCTTCCACCGATGGTTGGAATGCCAAAAATTCTTTCTTTGATTTATTTTTTAAAATTGCACTTGCACGAACATTCCGCTATTTTTCTGCTTTTTATATGTTTCTCCATTAGCCTTATTAATAAATATTTGCTGCACATATTGGCCTAATGATTACAAACAAACCTGTATTTATGTTTCGTTGTGATTATGTACTGAAAAAATCTTTTCCAGGCAAATAAATGGAACGGTAGTTCTATTCGAATTGTTGAAGGAACTTCTACACAGCCATTCGATGTGAAAGTTATTCACAGGCAAGCGGGACTTTTCCATAGTTCTGATAGTTTATTTATAATTTCTTTTGGTTACACACAGTTTTTTTTTTAGTTGTTTGTTTCCTGAATTTTGGCTTCGTTGCAAAGATCGGTTACTAAAATTTTCCTCGCTTAGTATGCACTATTTGCTTGCTTTTGCACCACTTCTCTACTTCCTTAGATTCGTTTTTATTTTCGATAGTTTTTCATCTTCATGAATGGGAGCTGTCACAGTTTTTTATGACTTCCATTCTTGCTGCATTTGATTTCAGTGCACTCACTGCATTTGCTGATGATTTTGATTTATTCGTCACATTTGATTTTATAATATATACTGCATTCAAATTTTTTACAACGCTTTGATCGTTCATAGAACTTTAGCATATTATAAATGTTTGTTTATGCGATGTCTTGAGTGCCATTGTTGGATGATCTCCGATATTCCTCCAAATGCTATTGAAAATTAAAAATACTAGCTAAAAATTTTATGGCACATCTCAGCTATCCTAGAGTTATCTTGAAACATTCATCGGCTCACGGTAGATTTTTAATAAATATCACAATGCATGAAAGTATCAGACTGCTTTTATCTACGTATCGATAAGGAAACACCGAGTGCGACAATCGTTACAGATCTCGGCAGCCGCGAGGTACGAAGAATCCCTGTGAGGTGAACAATGGTGGCTGTTCACATATTTGTCTCATAAATTCACCAACAAGTCGTCTCTGTGCGTGCCCTCACATGATGCGTTTACAGAGTGGACCCAACAAGCAGAATTGCCTTCGTAAGGTTTACTACCTATACGTCCGTTTATTATCCAGCTTTTATAAGTTATTTTCGTTCTGTACAGTTGTATTTGTTCAACAAGCAAGTTATCCAGTCTCCAGAAATTTCTTCTTAATGGCTTGCGTTGTCATTGCAGTATCTCATTCAGCAACTTTGTCTCTTCAAAAGCTGTTGATGACATGATTCGGCGCAATATGCGCTGAAGATAACTTAATTTTCCAACTACTTTATGATTTCTAGAATGATTCGATGCCCTTAATGGAATGGCTTCAATGTACTCCATCTGCTGATTTTATTCAGCACTATTTTTGGCACCATAATACCATTTCGCTTGCGCTGTCTTCATGGTATTGGTATCTTCATGTGAATGAGAAAGATTGGCAAAAGGCACAGTTTCGACTTCCTGACACTGTCTGCGCAGATCACTGAAGAACTTCTTCAGTTAAATTGTTAGTGCGCTTTATAAAAGCGTCATCTATTTAAATCAGTAAAATTTATGGTCTGATTTTTGGAATTAGCATTGATCGTATCACCAGTTTTCACTGTGATTTTCTTCTTTTCTGCTTGAAATAAATTTAGCGAGCAACCTGTGCAATTCGCATAAAGCAGTTTTCAGCTGTGAATCAAACATTGCTTGCCGCCACGTCGACGGCAATCCACGCTATCGACATCGACTTTCCAAACGCTGCTGTTTTCCCAGTGATAGCGGGCAAGGATATTCAGAACGTGAAGGCAATTGCTGCCGATCATAGTAAAGCAACCGTATTCTGGTCTGATGACACCAAGAAAGCCATCTCGAAGGTCTACCTAAACGGCACTGGTGGCGAGGAGACCGTCATCTGGAAAGGTACGGGTTTCATCGAAAATTTTACCAGTGCTTTTTAGCAGCTTATTTGTTTATTCACTTAAGACGCCTTCCAACACAACGAAACACAAAGGATAAAACGGTTATAATGTCAGGTTGTGTTAAGCATTAAAGAGGAGCAGGGTATTGATACGTTTAAAATGTTTGATAAAAGAAATCACAAATAATCAAGTTAACATACATCGAACAAAATACATACAAATTACGCAGTAACAGTCATGAAACTGTTTTTTTTTTGAGAAATAACTCTATTCGCTCTCATATATCTAACGGAATCTTCTGGAATAGTCTTTACTATAAACATGAGAAATAATCTCCGTCATGATTAAGTAATACGATGGCTAAAGAAGTTGCTTCTGCGAAACGTCCGGTTGAGCTTCGCATCTTTTTTATTTTGAGTCAGTTCTAATGAAGCTTCACTAACGAACTTTTCTACTTTTTCTTCAGTGGAGGAGACTTTGAACGTCCTTATAAAGTCCTAATAGAAGAGCCTAGTCTCAAGATTTTCGAGTTCGAATAGTTTCACTGTGTGCTTGTAGCTTTCATATCCTTCTGACCTAATGAAATCGGCCCTAGTGAAGAAATGACCTCCAGATTCTATTCAGTCAAATGCTAGTCGTATACTTGTAAAAATTGAGAGAACACGCTCAGTTTTTTTTGCGGAAGAACCACTGACAGCTGTGCTGACTTCTGTGCTAGGAGTTCATGCTCTCATAATATTATAAATATGAAAGTTTTTTGGCTTAATGTAATTTGTGGCTTCTTTGTAGAAAGTTACAAGGAAACAAGAGCAATCCTTAGCCAAATACACTTTCCTATAAGCAACCGAACTATGCGAGTTACGGAACGCCGATGCCAGGATGGCTAAAACTGCCAATGTTCTATTGCATAAAATTGCCAATACGTTATATTTCAGAAGTGCCGAATTGCGAAGGTCTCGCAATAGATGCGGAGGCAGGACTTCTCTATTTCTCGACCTATTCTACTGACTCGTCGCACGCTGCAATTTCAGTAGCAACAGTTAACGGTAATTATCGAAGAACAATTGTTGATAGTGACATAGTGCCTTCGCTGAAGAAGCCACGAGGACTCACGTTGGATATCGCCGAAGGGTAGGCGTTTCATCTTGTGCATATCATGCCGATTACATAAGTTGGCGGAAAGAGCAGCTTGCTCGTTCCTATAAATAAGCAAAGCCCGTCGAAATGGCTGACAAGATATACGGTGTTTACAATTTACAATTCACTTTGCCAGACCAAGTTTCGTATTTTATTTTACGATATTAGTGATTTACAGTTATCAGTGCTGCGATAGAATAAGTGCCACTGACATCACGGTCATCGGATTTAAATGTTAGTTTTGTAGTTGTAGACTTGAAAGAGGAAATGTTTTGTTGAAAAGTTGCTGAAACAATTACGCTCCGATGTGATTTTTATAGTTCGTTTTGCTTGTCAAATGTATTTAATATTAATTTCAGGCGCATGTTTTGGTTTGATACCGGTTACGAGCCATTTGCGTTATTTACGGCACTAATGAGTGGTGAAAAAGTAACAAGGATATCACTTGATAGTGATACAAATAGCACTTATAATGCGCATTCGTTGTGCATTGACCCTCTGCGTGGAATCCTTTTCTGGTCGCAACCGCATCGTGCCGCTATACGTGCGCTCGAAACCCGCAAAGGGATTTATTTGGTATGTTCATCGTTGGGGAGGCTGGCTTGAACCTACAATTGAAGTAATCCGCCAGTGAGACTGCCACCGTCTTATGCACGTTCTGCTGTCGTCAACCAAACTAGCCCTTTGCAAAAATGCCAGAAACTAGTGATGTTAGAAATTACGTTCATCGATGATGCACTTCCGTATGAGACCAAGTTGTCTGCCAGAAAATTCATATTTTCCTCCAGTGTTCTTGGACTATAGAGGAAAATTCGCATTTGCTCAATTACTCCATTGTTAAGTAAATCGAACTGGAAAGAGACACCGAGGGAAAAAACCTACGTTATGCGAGTCAAGGTTCATTTTTTTCTAAGGTGAATTCACTACACGAACAGATGCAGATGAACATGACATGCATACGCACCGGTAGGATATCGCTGTAACCATTTTTAAAAACTTACGGAGACTGGATGCAAGTGAATTCAAATCTCTATCATTTCTTCTTGAATTGATTTTATAGGCATTCATGGCCTCGATAGAAGAGCGGCACACTTCAGAAGCCAAAGTTCAAAGTTCACTTCCTTGATCTAGTCATTTTTATTTAGTCATTGGACGCGAAATGGTATTAATGCTTGTCCCTGTTGTCAAAAAATAGTCATATATTTGACGAGTGAGCATGAAATAACCGTTTTCAGTTGCATGATATGCCATTCCCAAAAGAAGATGCAGTGGCCGTTACGCAGATCGCCGTTGATTCATCGGGTCCTGAGTTGCTCTATTATGATTGGAAAAAGAGAGACATCTATGCACGAATGCTGTCGGCCGACCACCGATTCAAGGGTGAACCCATCCAACTCAGGTTCGCGAAACAAGCACAATGCGTATTTTTTCTCCATGGTGAACGGAAACGTCCGGCATGTGTATAACGCAAATAGTTTAATTCTATTTACTAAAGGCTTTGAATGCTTCCATCATTCTCGATTAGCAACAGTTGTGTAATAAAGCATTCTTATTTTAAGCAGTTTCAATGATCCATTTGTTTGGGCAGGTCGGTCAATTTTTTTTTGCAAAGCTAATGAAGCAGCAAGAAAGTTGAAAGTTGTTCTTCCACTTGCCGCAAATGTTTTCGTCGAGAAAATCTTGTTGCATAAAATTTGAACAGATAATCGCTGTTGTATTCTTTTGTCCTTGCAAGATTTGAGAAATGCAACACGCAATAAGTTGCTTGTCTCAACAAATACATATAAATAAAGATGCAAAAATTTCGATAGAAGTAGATTTAGAAACTGCTTTCTATTTTTGGATGCTCTTCAGTCAGTAAACGAGAAGAGTGAAAATTGCAAATGTGCTGTTAAAAATTGCTAATGGGTTGTTAGTTGTACAATTGTCATCGTTTCCGCTCGATATGCTCAGTTCTATTCACTTATGAAAGCTTTCAGAGGGGTGGGTTTATTTGTTTATTGTTTTGTGGGTTTCTAAATCAAGCATTTGCAAAGTAATAGGACGTTCAATATTTATCTAAGGGTGAATTTTCAAATGAATTCCATTCTTCCACATAGAGCATTTGTTCTAAACGCATATTTCTTACACACTGAAACACACTGATGTTGAGTTGTCTATGAATAAATATGAAGAAAGAATTATTGAAAAGGATTAACCAAATGGTCTGTTTATTGCGTAATTGAATTCATAGGACTTCGAAACGTCTCTTGCGTCCGAATACATCCGATTTGGTTGCGATGACTGCGCTCGATAGAGATCTTCCGCAAATACTCGATGGTCAGTTGTTATACTTCGCCATTTCACCGTTCACTTTCTATAGTCTTCAGTTATGACTATAACTAAATTAACGATAACCATGCATTTTTATACTCTACTGTTTATCTGATATCAATATTCCTGAAAGTTTGTTTTTTAACATATGATGTAAGAGAAGGTTCTTCAACAAAAGGCTACGTATTGTGCAGTTTCGGGATGTAATTTGCGTATTGGTTGGACTTTTGTATAAGTTTGGTGTCCTTAGACTTGTCTCCCACAAAATATGACGTAATATGCAATGATATTTTCTTATCGAAATCTAGCCAAGTATTTTCATCGCAGAGAGAAAATGGACATGCAAATCGGGTGCCCATTTCTGCTTGCGTGTATCTTCCATCGCGACGAAACCGTTCTGTGCGGCCGGCTACGACTATAACAACGAACGGAATGATTGTGAAGGTATGAAGTTTAATGGTCAGTTGCTGAGTCCTTTTAGAAGTGATTCTGAAGTGAAGAACACGCATATTTCAAATTTTTATCTTTCTTCGATAGGGGATAAGGATCTTCTTTTTCTCTCTTGTTTCGAGAAAGAACGGATTCTATTCGAAGGGATTATCTGCTCAAAAGTGATCTTCTTTTCGAGAAAGGATTTTTATGCAGAAAGGAGACTATTAAAAATGAGTCTTCCATTTTCCTATTCTTCAAGAGGAGCTCTTTGTTTCAGTGAGAGCTTTCTAGGGAGAGGGGAGAAATCTCATATCAACAAGTTTATAGAAATCACATTAGAGGTGATTGTTCGTGGAATCATAATGCAGAAATATTTTCGTCTCTCTTAAAGCTTACTCATTACTCACCAAAAAGCTTTCGTCCCAAAAGCATCAGCTCAGCTATTTGTTTAAAAAAGTGCTTAACACAATATTCCACGAACATTTTCATGCAATGTCGTGGCGCATATCTGAGCGCCAAAGTCTCAATCACTCGTTGAACTTGTGGAAATCGACTTGAAAAATATGAAGTTTAATGACTCAGTCGTGGGTACGACGGTGTATTTTTCGAAGATCAGCCAAATGCATTACTCAAAAAATTACGCTTATCGTTTTTATATCTATCTATGTATCACCTCCCTGATAAATTATCAATACCAGAAAGGGTTTTTCCAGCGCCATGTTAATGGGATCATTAAGTGGAAAACTTAGAATATGTGGTGTGTCCACTCGAAAAGCAATTAACATGAGCTTTCGAGTTGCGTTTGTTATGGTGAACGATTTCACGTCTTCCTCGGAACGGTGTATGAATTGATGTGTTTTTTCCCTTTGTTTCACCTTCACGAGGAGATTTTTTAAGGTATTACCGGCACATATTATTTGAAAGCGTTTTGTCATTCTTATTATCTTGTTTACAACAGGCGTGCATCAAATGCTCTTATTTACGGACGAGAAAAGCGGTTTGAAGGCGTTGAGTGCGGAAGGGGCTGCAGCGAACGCTTCTTCAGCTGAGCTGATTTCGGTATCTCCTTTGGTACCTTCCAAACCGAGTTTTATCGCCGCCGATGCCCGTCGTGAGCAGGCTGGTTTTTCTGTCCTCTTTGTTTTACTAAAGGCACATTGCTGAGTTCTTCACATGGGTCTGCTATTCGTGCTCTTCACCGCAAGAACTACTATTGATGAACTTGACTGTTCCATTCCATTAGAAGCGTGGTCGGGCAACGGCTCCCATCCGCGTGCTAGTTGATGCTTCCGCTCCAACTTCACGACGCGCCCATGTTTTTCTTTCTGCCTATATGCTGAATTGGGATTTCGCATGCTCTAATCGGGCTAAGGGAGAGATGATAAGAATTCAGTGATTACTGACTTTTGCCGCCTGATTTTGTTGTCTTTGGGAAACCGATTGCGAGAAGTCGTTCGTAAAATATTCAAGCTCTGGATCTCTTCAGCGAAGCTGATTTATTTACTTCATCCGACAGTAGTGTTCAGCGCTAAACTTCCGTTATTATAGTTTTTGTCTTGCTTTTTTCAACTTTATTTCAACGTCCTGAAGTGGGGAAAACATGCAAAAACATGTGGATAAGAACACAAGGATACACAGCAAAGTTATCCTTTAGAGGTAGAGTAGATCGCAATGTCTTCTTGAAAAGAGTTGTGCTGTAGTGGTTTCGAGTTGAATTGCCTTTGAATAGATCTTTGTCGAGGGGTGTTGGGAGTTTTAGGCTCTTTGGGCACCGTCTTTCGATATATATCGTCAAAAGTGCCTCCGAATGCGATCTTTTCCGTCGATGTCTAACATTTTGCAGATCCTAATCCTAATCTGTAGGGTATTGTTACGCTGGCTTCAGACCTTCTAGGCGAAAATATTTAAAGAGAATCGGTTATAATGACGACAACAGAAACATTTATCCGATATCTTTTGGATTTGACCCTCCTGCGCCCTTTTTTTGGCAGGGCCTACGTGAGTACTGGAATCTCTATCCACCTAAGCGTTTAGCTTTCAGTATCCCATTTTCATCATTTAAGGGTCTTTGAAGCTCGATGTTTACTGAAGAGCAATTTGGCGGCTTCCGTATTTAGCGGAAGCGAAGCACAGTAGGTGAACGTTTATAAAAGGCGATTGCTTGTAGCTCCTCCTGATATTTTCTAAATAATACGGTGTTTTAAGGGTCTGGTGATCAGGGAGTTTGTGATGTCCCTAGGTTTTGCTGGGTCCTGCTGTGTGGTCGAAAGTGCTTTCCTGTGCAGCATAAGTTTCTTCTATGGGTTAAATAGTTTTTTTTTTGGAATTCGCAAGAGAAATTTAGATCAAATGAGGCCACCACCTGCCGGGCCTTAATGAAACGGGTCAATTTCTACTAAGGAAGTTTATCGTCAATCATTGTTCAGATTTATTTGATCGATAGCGAGAAAAATGAATTGTGGGCGTGCAATCGGGACTCAACAGGAGCCAGGCTTATACTGGATGGTGGTATGGCGAAGCTTATATCGGTCGCCGTCGACTGGGTTACCGGTACATCATTTGCACAACTTTTCATCATCTTTCTTCATTTTTTTGATCAAAGTTTGAAGGCAAAATCATATGGGTGCATGCCATGGACTACTTTTTTCTTCAGTGGGAATAGTTCCCTTCCGTATTGACAAAAACAATTCGCTGACAACTTTTTCTTTGAGAGGATAGTTTTGTTGGGATTTATTGTTCTCTCAATGAAAAAACTTTTGTTTATCACCAGTTATTTGCTGTTTCGTATTTATGAAGAATATTGGGAGTTTCACACCAAACTGTTCCACCATTCCTCTACGTTTTTGTGCATCTTTTGCAGCTGAAAGTATTTCGCTTTTTTTACAGGCAATGTCTACGTTGCGTCACAACAGCCAGGGCAATCAATGAGTGGTATAGTTGAGGTGCTCGATCATGGAGATTCCACTCAGAAACTTATCGTTGTACAAGAGAGCGATTCAGTTCCTTCTTTGCTGCAAGTGGACGCTAGTGAAGGGTTTCTTTTTTACTTCGTTTCAAATAGTTTCGATATCCTCTTGAAAGCTGGACTCGGACGCGGAATTCATGTCGATTTTAAATTTCAAGGCCGCTGTGGAATTACAAGCTGAAATAGTCTATAGCACTCGAGCGCTGTGATGTAAAGCAGTTGGTGTTTAGCTACAGTAGGCTGGCATGACTTTGATCTAAAATAAGGGACTTTCAACGCAGTTAACCAGTAACGAGTGAAATATATGAATATTGCAAGCTGGTGAATAATATGAGAAAGTATTTAGAGTGCCGCTGTATGTTGTCCTTTCTAGATATCTTTTCTGGGTGACTTCATCAGGCATAAATAGAAGCCGACTGGACGGTTCATCTGCCGTTCTAATATTTTCCCGTCACAATATTACCGATACAACGCTGAATCTAGCGGACAAACGAATTTGCTTCTGTGATGTGAATGCAGTTGCAGTGGAATGCGTCGATTATGATGGTCGTCAGTTGGTTGGTTTCTTCGATTCTTGCTTATATCTCTTTTCTTTTCATTTCATTAAGTTTCGAAAAACTTGCGCCTTTGTTCTTCTGTTGAACATTCTCAATACGGTATACTGAAAACTTCGATCAATACTATTTTCATAAAGTGGTACCCCCCTATTGTCTGTTTGTTCGAATAGGTCGAATAGATCATCTCGTTTTTGAGTTATAGGGGCTTAAAGATGCCATCATGTTTGCACATGGAAATTCGAGATAGGTCGATGTGAGAAAAATGTGGCTTTTGGATTTTATATGCGAATATATGCTAATAACTGATTTTTTAAGAAAAGATTATCAAAATTTCTGCACCGGAAGGAGTGGGGGCAAACATAAATCGGCTTTTTTCAGGGCACTGTGAGCACTCAGTGTAATATAAAAATATGTTATGCAATCCGATCAGTTGAAGGAAATATGGTCGCAAGGTTTCGCCGTCCCAAATCGCATTATGCGACGGTAATTAGACTAGAAGTAGATGTGCGGAGTACATACACTATGGAGAAATCAGGAGGCGATATGGACTGGGGGGGGGGGGGGGTATTAGAACTAAAGGATGGAAGAAAAATATGTCAAACTGAGCAAGCCGTCAGTGAATTTTTGAAGTGGAAACACCAAAGAAGTAGTAGATCAAACTATTTTACGCTCGTTTCAGGTAGAGCTCTTCAAACTTGACGCTGCTGCTGTATCATTGGCATACAGCAAGGAGGCCGTCTATTATGCATACAGGTGATCAGGTGCAACAGCTCTTCAAGCTTAGCCCCAACATTTTCTATCACTTGCTGCTTTCTTCACCTCCAGGATCGTTGAATGAAATTAATACGGAATAATGAAATATTGCTATTTCATAAAATGTTACACCAAAAAGAAGTTGCCGTAATGCACCATAAAATCATATCTCTTCTTCTTTCCATTTTGCAACATTTTCTCCTCAATTTATGCTTTAGCGATTTTTAATCCCTTTCCAGAGTTAATTTTCTTGTATATCATAACTTGATCATTTGATTTTTTACTCAGAGCAGCTTTTCTCGTTTAGTTTTTTGCGTATGAAAGGTATGATGGAGGAGAACGTTGCCAATCTTTCATTAATTAAGAAATGGCTGACATTTCTCACGATAACACAGTACATTTAGATGTATTTAGGTTTGTTTTTCATGAAGTGAATGTAAATTTTAGCACAAATGATTCCAAATCAAGAATAAGGTTCCAGGCAACCTCACTGTTGTTTAAAGTGTTTTTTCCGATAGCAATATCAATTTTAAAAGTATCCAGGCAAGGTGGAGCATGGGAAATAGCAGAACGACGCCTCGTGGGTGGTTCTTATAGCCAAGCATCTAAGATACGACGTCGAACAATCATGTCTGCTATCTTCGATGTTTTGTTCTATGATAAAGACGCTCATGCAGGCGAGTATTTGTTTTCGACTTTAAAGTAGTTGTTTCTTGAATTACGTAACCTATGCATTCCGGCTGTGATTTTCTCTAGCTTTCGATGTCTGAGGAGTTGCCGGAGTGAAAGACTGTTCGATGTTACGAGTTAAATAATTCGGTATTGAACAGATAACATTTCCATTTCCATGTGCTGGAGCTTTAGGTACAGTGAATATCGCCCTTGGTAAATTTTGTTATCATTATGGAAGTTAGGCAAAGTTGTACATGGAAATGTTATCATTTGGGCTACTTTGTGTTTCGCATTATACGTGTGTTGTGAATATGATGCAGGTGTGGTAATGCCACAGTGAGCTGTACCGAGATTTTTCGTGACTTTATTGAGCGCTTGCTTTGCGTCAGTAGTCCTCTGAGATCGCTTTTCTTCGACGTTGTTACCTGTATTTGCCTCTAATCGAAGATGATGTCGGCCAAATGAACAGCCAGTAATCTGACGTCCGTAAATCTTGAGCGATGATAGGAATGCAATCCCGAAATGTGGGATCGAATAGATTCTCTTGCGGGTTCTGTATCTTGTTGCCTTCTATGCACGGTGACAGATGTAAATAACTTCACTGATACCTCCTCCCCATCTGTGCAGCATTCCCTATTGGAACCTGTGAGGTGGCGTAATTTGCAGTGGACAACAAATGCGCTGAAAATAATGGTGGCTGTGCACGGCTGTGTTTCTTCATGGGTGCGGGCCGATTGCAGTGTGCGTGTCCTTTCGGCGTTCTTGCCAACGACGGCAAAAACTGCGAGCGTAAGCATTATTTAGCTGTAAATTTTTAGCTTCTTGTTTACTCAAAAGGAATCATATGGTTGCATATTTAATCATCATTTCATGTGTTGCTGTTTGAGTGAGCGACTCGCTAGCTGCAAAAGTAATCCCGGGTCATTTTTCTGAGTGACTCGTTGGCATTAGTTCTACAAACAGCCTTATAACCTAACGAATTGCTTCATACTGCTTATTATTGCAGCATTAGAAAATTAGAAGTTGTGTAAGAATAAGGAGGACATGCCCATCAAATGTGGATTTATTTTTACCAATGAAAACATTTTTACTTGTTTGATTAAATATGCCAGTTTATAAAGTGATTACTTTAAGTTGCTCTTCGATGGATATGAGATGAGCAGTCATTTTGTAATAAATAGGTGAATCTTTCAGAACACAACACGTTCATTGCGTTCTCGCGTGGTCGTTCCATTGAATTTACTACTTGGATTGGCGGACGCTCGACGACATACAACGCTGCCTTCAAACCGGTGCCGTTTCTTGATAGGCCTTTATTCCTGATATTTTGCACATGCTATAATGCATGCATTCAAAAAATGTCTACGGCAGGGAAACTTCCAGTATGAATTCAGAGATGACGAAAATTGAAGTTCTCTCCTCCTTGGGAAAATTCATATCGTTCCTTTTCGTTTAAACTCATCCTTGTCTGTATCCTAGTCTATACTCTTGGTCTTCTCTTCGCGTTTTTTTTTTCGCATACCTTTTAACGCGATTTAAAAATGCAGTTTGCAACACCAAAGTATTCATTATGCTTCTTACTAAATATTGCTAAGTCAGCGCTAATGAAGATATGGCACCATATGTTACCCCTAGTCCTCGTATGCTCTACCATTATTCGAAGTAAAAAACTTCCGAAACTAATCATTCCTGATTATTGGTTATCATTGGAGTTTGTAGGTGTGAAAAAAGTGAGTACTATTCTATTCATTGCTTTTTTTTCACTTTCGATAGAAAATGAATATAAGGCCAGGCTTAAGGTTATTGGAGGACGCTTTAGAATGATTCGTTAAGGTAGCATTCTTACCATCATTCTCGCTTATTACTACTATCCTAGCATCGCTGCAGACATTCTGGTTCATATCGTTGTTGCCATCTTCTTTATCTGCTGTGGGCATTCTGTGAAGAGTTCTCCATCAGTATAATTTCGAGGATTGCAATGCTTGAGAAAAGTAGGTCTTGTTGATTTCTCTTGTCAGATTCCTTTTCCTGAAGTGCGAGAAACCCGTTTTGAGAGTTGCTCTATTGTTTCTTCAAATATGCAGCTAAGATGAGCCCTTTCAATTTTCTGGTCATTTCGCACCATTTTATGAAATGCAGCAAATACTGCATGGATTACAGCGATACCTTGCAGCATTTATTGCTGCTGTCGAATTGAAACATTGATGAATTAAACGGCAGTTTGTTTAGATTCAAAAGCCTGCATTAATTCGGAATGCGGTCGCTTTAACAGTGGATAAGGAGAGGTCGCGTCTCATATTCAGTGACATCCACCTTAAGAGGATTCAATCGGTCTCGTATGACGGCTCATCTGCCATCACCGTTGTCGGAAGTATGCAGTACTCCGTCGTTATCTTTCATTTGAAGTGGCTTTCTTTTATTCTGGGTGCTTGTTACTATGGTCTCGGCCACTGCTTCTTGGTCGGAACGTCTGGCTGGCTGAAGACTAGTGCAGCCATGACCAACAAGTTTTTCCAGGGAACCTTCGAAATGCTGCGGATTGGAAATTGTGTATTTTTGAACTCTGAGAGAAGAACGTGGTTTTATCAATTGATTTTATCAATTGATCCCACTAATTGATACCATCAGTCTTTGCACTTTCGGCCTTTATTTTGTGGGTTAAAAGTTCTTAAAATAAAGGTTAAAATTTAACTCAGCTCTACTTTGTGGATTATTGAACACGACTGCAGATGTCGGTTCGGTGGAGGGACTGGCTTTCGATTTTCATCATCGCGATCTCTACTTCACGTCACTCAGCGAACATGCGATCATGCGGGTCTCTCTCGCCGAGTACGACAAATCCGCCTATCCGAAGAAACCAACTGCGCTTCTTCGTCTCTCCAAATCGGACAATCCGCGTGGAATTGCCGTCGATCCTTGCCTAATGTACACAGTTTTCGCTACTATCAAATAATGCTATTTTAAAATTGAAAGTAGACTTCTTTTTGGAATGTGTTGGAATAAAAAGCGAAAATGTTGCAATAATCCACAACAGTCGTATGTTTACTAAAAGTATGGCAACGTTCGTGTAGGTAAGAACTTTTCTGAGCTTAGTAACGTCCAAGTTGAGTGATTATTCTCTGACAAAGAAAGTGTTGATATAGTAGGTGGAAGTTGAGGATGCCAGTTTCGTGGACATATTTAGAAAAGCATTTTTGCAGGACAATTTTCTTCACCAACTGGAGAGACGATAGTCCGAGTATCGAGAAAGCATTTTTCAGCGGTTACGGCAGAGTTCGTTTCTTTTGCTTTTTGAAATTCAACTATTGCTATAAACTGTTTTCATTTTTTAATGAGAGCTGTATTTAGTGTTTGATCAGTTGTTACTTCCTCACATAGGTGAATCATCAGTCTGACAGGCTTTCCATGGTGAAAATTAGCTCCCATTTATTTGTTTATGCGACTTGCTGAAATCTGAGCGAAAAAAAAATCATAGAATGCGGCGAGGTGCGAGTTCTGCCTCCTTTTTATATTCGGAGCCGAGGAAATGAAGGTCGCCGAAATTCATAGACCCGAAAATCTACGAAAGTCCAGTTTCGAGGCTGCCATTTTCGGTGCTCCAAATACCAGCAATAAATAGCACTTACCTTTTGTTGGTTTCCAAATTTTTGCCTACGGTGCCGTAAGTCGAGGAGAAAGAATATGACGAAGTGGCAAGCTTTTATCCACATGGTTTTCCGTCCCATTCGCGTGCAAACTACACAATATGCTTCTACTGTAGCCTAAAATAAGGGGCTTTTCATCTGCTTTTGATCTTTTTTTGTGGTACCGATCGTGTTCGCCTCTGATCTTATAGACTTTTTGAAATTAAATAGCATGCTTTTGTTTCTTACCGAAGCTTCACGCCGTGCCTTTCACTGAGCAAAGTGAACAAAAGATTACGGGCGCGGTTTTCTTTTGGACTCAAAGAAGGAGACGAATTTGCACTTTCGGTGCTCCTGGAAAACAGGAATCCTGATCAAAGTTCTAACTGACTCAGTGTTCGGAAAGCCACAACTTCATGACCTAAAAGCGGTCTATCCGAGGAGGTTTGACGCTGAAGAACTTCATAAGCTCACGAGCTAAATATTTTCCAGGAACTACAACTAGTTCAACCTTCACGTATCTTTCACTGATTTAACTTCTCACAACCTTTGATGCATACTGTCTTCATAACTTTTCTCTGACATGCATATATCTTTTTCCAGTGTTATGAATTTTACAAAGCGCTCTATCTTTCTGTGAGTATCTGACGAATATTCCAATTATGAGTATTTATGAGTACCTCTCCCTTTGATATTCCTAATCCTCGTGTCTGCAGTACACACTTAAATCCCGAGGTTTTATACGTTCATAATCCGTGTGTTTTTCTACTTTTTTGCAGTTGCAGATCTTGCAAACGCAATGGAAATATCTTTTGTAGTTTTTATCGCTTGACCTTGTATGATCACTCTTTGCTTTCTCTTGCATAAACTTCATTTTGCATCAGCTGCTTATATGATTTGATGGTTAGTTAATTCAATGATAGCAATTCAAACGTAATATTTCATTATGAATTGTTTCAAGGAAAAGATCATTACGGAAGATATTCGGACACCGAATGCGATCGCTATTGACTTCATGGCTCGAAAATTATATTGGTCGGATGCGAGATTGGACAAAATTGAAAGATGCGATTTGAATGGAAAGCACAGAGAGGTTCATTCATACTTCCTCTTGTGTTCTTTTGAACTGCATAATGCGTGCTAGCGGAATATTGTGATGGCTTTTTCTTCAAAGCTTAGTCATTGATCTCCCCTCTTGATTTTCCCTGGATGAGGATTACATAAAGTGTTTTGGAATTACTTCTTCGAGCTCCGACGTAAAACACTTTGAAGTCCGCAGTAGTTTTTACTCCACTTGATGGTCTGTGATAAAATTGATTTCTTCTGATCAGTACCACCTACCAACAGAACCTTGCATGCAGTTTTCTGTCTTCCTGTTGATGAGCTATTGGTTTCTAGGTTTCTTGCTGCTGAAAAGAAGGTGGCTTGAAGATGGACCACCAGGGATTTGGGATGATTGCAGGTTCTTATCAGAGGGAATGATTCTTCCCCTATGGGCCATCCAGCACATCCTTTTGGATTGTCTCTATTGGGCAATACGCTTTTCTTCACTGATTGGATCCACCACGCAGTTGTTGCGGTCAACAAGCTCACTGGTGGTGAAACTCGACCACTTCGAGCAAATATTACCGAGCAACCGATGGGTGTCGTCGCCGTGGACAGTCTACCAGATCAATGTATTTTAAATTGCAGTTTGATCTTCCACTGACTTAGTGATCGCACATTGTAGGCTATCAAGGGAAGTTCCGCGTTAGATTTAAAGGATCTAAACTGCTGAAGCGTTGCCTCAACCAACTGGAAGAGAGCGTTCTAGATATGACATTCAACTGCCTGACGGTCGTTATTTTTGTGGCTTGACTTCAGTTGTTTTTTTATTTCATTGCAATATGCATTATATTCTATGGCGGCGGTGCTGCAGTTTTTGTTTCGAATTTCTTTTTTAGTGCTTTGTGAAATAATACAACTATGTAACCACTCGTAAGCTCATTCCTGAGAAAGGGGGAGGCACTTGTTTCGAGTAGCAGAACACAAATCTAACAGGAAGAGGTTTTGTTGAGGAGAAAGGCTCTACTTCAGCTCTGCTTTGTGGAAGGGACAGTTTGTGATTGTACCAGTTGAGAAGAAGCAATCCATAACATTGTTGAAGGTGGTCTTGATGCGTGCACAACTACGGACCTTGGATGTGAGGACGAATGCCGTCTTACTGCCACAGGAAAGCCACATTGCGCTTGCAATGGCGAACGTCGTCTCAATCCTGATAACAAAACGTGCAGCGGTCGTAAGTCAATTTTCATCTTTTGAAAATTTTTTTTTGCTGCAAATCACAGCTCAAACGAGTTTTCTCGGTGGTTTTCAAAGCCGAAATAGTTGTTAAATTTTCATTTTTCGTTCATTTTCATACTCACTGCTTAGTTAGATTAAACACACAGTTTCTTGTATAATTAATGCAGCTCAACTGTGGACATCGCATTCTTAATTCTTCGATGAATATCCAAATATAATTGATATTATTTGCGGAATTATGAAAGAAAATGACACGGGATTTATTTTCAGAGATTCTTTCTGCATGTGCTCTTAATGAATGGGCGTGTAGCGGAGGAAGTAAATGTATACCATATGAGGAAACTTGCGACATGGTCAAAGATTGTCCACAAGGAGAAGACGAACATCAAGAATTTTGTGGTTAGTTATTGCTTTCTATGTGATATTCAAGTCTATACTTTCATACCCGTTCGCTAAAGGTGTTTATTCGTTACAGTCACTACTACTTATGTATTGTCGAGATTTATGCAAGTCGTCTCTAGTTTGTTGTTTAAAAATTTTTCAATATTCGATTAGTGCTATGAGCATGATAACGAACTCGACAGTGTCATATTTAGAGATTTCAAATCTGAGTATTTATAATGTTGAATGCATTCGATTAAATCTTCGCGATGATCACTCGATTGATCTGATGGCTTATTGTTTTGCAAATCACAGCGTTTGGCGTTATATTTGATTCAGTTTTCTCAAGCTTATTGAATAATTTTTTGGTGACTTGCAAGTTTCAAGAGTTGAGTGGCTACTTTATTCTGGCCTAATTTATGAAAAATTAGAGAGAGCCATAAAATGAAGGGCGAAGTAGAGGAATAAGAATAATACCCATGGTGAATCCAGACATCTTGCTAATGCTTTTGGAAGCTCTATGGTCTGTGATTCAGTTTCGTCCTAAAGTAGTCGACTTTTGTTCTTAACTGCACATTCACTATGCATACAAGTATTCAAAACGTGCATTTCCATCTATATGTATGGATGCATATATTTTGCTCGTGACCATGTTTAGTTGCCGCTCCCCAATATGATGCCAGGATTACTAAATATACCAAATACGAAAATTATATTGTATATCCGTTTTTGGCAATCAAGTTACTTGAACACTCGGCTCGAGCCATTGTTGGTGCTTATCATTTTTGATGTATTTCTACCAATAACATTAGTTGTAGACGTCGAAATTCATTGCTTTGCAGCTAGAAGAATTTGTCGAGATGGCTACTTTCCATGTGGTAATGGCCTGTGTATACCTATGGCGAAGAGATGCGACAAGGTGAATGACTGCAAGAACTATCAGGATGAGGTTGACTGTGATTGTGCTCAAGACGAATTCAAGTAAAGTTTTTCTGTCATTCTTCACTCCCTTATTCAATTCTGGTTGCTTAAGGACGTTTTGGGTCTGGGGAGAGTGTGCAACTCGGGGTTCCTAGTATTCGGAGCCACTAATGCCGTTAAGGCATTGCAGAAAATTACCTTTCTTGTAGCAGTATCCGAGACTTTTGACAACTGAAAAAGTAGTAGGAGCCATGACTCAATGCTCATTGTGCTGATCACGTCACTCACGAGGTTTCATGGTTTTCGCACTTTCCGTCTCGAAGAAGTGGTTTTGTATGGATTGGTCGGTGTTATTAGGTAGAGTGCTGACTCAGAGGGATTAAATGGTCAAATTATGGTGTTATTTGAGCATTACCAGCCGTTTTTGACCATTTTTGCTTTGAATTATCTTATACAAACACGGAGTTCGAATTCTCTTAGCAATTTTTATGATTACCTGAAAACCAAGTGAAGATGCTGCCATGGATGCTTTCATATTCAATTTTTGCCCACCATACCACTTTTACAAAGCGGAAACGACTACTTATCATGCCATGTAGAATTGTGTTAGATAAGTCGTTCTTTTCATATATTGTTCTCAATTAAGCCTCTTCACTTTCTATGACCAAAATATCATTGCTGCTGAATTATCCAACTTTAGAAGCACAAATTTCAAAGAGTCGGTAGAATAGGAGGAGTTGAGAAGTAAGGAAATTTTCACAAGCACATTGCAGTCGTTATGTTGAAGATGTATCGTTGAACGTCTTTAGCTTCATTTGTGCTCATTTATAGTGGTTTTATGCTATAGGTATGGTTTTTATAAATTGACCAACAGGCAATATAATTTCCATTTCATGTCGATCAACTGTTCATTAGCCGAAAGTTCATTAGCCGGAAAATCTCGCTTCATTCATGTACACTTTAGTTTATTATATGTCTCCAAGTCGTGATGCATACGGCTTTATCAGACGCAATTTTTGAGGAAATATTTTGTATGTGTTCAGATGTGACAGTGGGATGTGTGTACCGATTGGTGTGCGATGCGATTTTAAAATGGACTGCAATGACGCCAGCGATGAAATGCAGTGCCGTATGTTGTTGCTTTTTCTAAATTCTGCGATGGTGGCATGCTGTATTTATGTGTAAATTGGGCCGCTAGGTTGAGGAGGGATGGGGAATTAAGGGAATCTCTGCGACCAAATGACAAAGAATGTATGAAGGATTTTTTCGCCATTTATTTTTTATTGAATTCAGTTCATTTTGAAACACTCGGAAAATGCTTAGATTGTCCAAAGAAGGTATTGAGTTACCAAGGGTGCTTGCTTTTCCAGTTCGTGAAAAGCGGGAAATTGCACAGTAGATTTGCATGAAAAACTTCCTATGCAAATACGAAAAATCTGCGGCGAACTCTTGAATTTTAACAAAATATGTCTTCTTTCTTACTTTTTCAGCGGGTTTACATCCTTTGCGATTAAGTAAGTATACTGAGAATGAATGAGATCCTACTGAAATACAAGTGAGGAATTGTCTATGTTGATTGATACGCTGTATTTTATTCGGTCAGCTTTCAGCGCCAAGGAACTGCAGTGAAGTTAAAGCACTCGGTCAACGAATGATCAACTGCGGGCGCACCACACAGTGCATCATACCGGCATGGCTGTGCGATGGTAGCAACGATTGTTGGGACGGATGGGACGAAGAGAAGTGTCCTGCAATCCATAAAGGTTCCATTCTTTGAAAGCTGTCTGCCTCTAACCAGGTTGTTCTTATGGGTGCTTCATTCGACATGCGGGCTATTTTTTTCTGTTAGGAATAGCAGTTGGTTTTTTTTTTGTAGGAACCTAAATCGGTCAATCTTTGTGTTTTTCCTTGTCCGCACTAAGGAATAGGATTAACAACGTTTAGTCGTTTTCTCCGCAAATGTATTGCCATTATTCGGAGTTTGTTGCAGGATGTGGTTAAGTTAGGAATGAAAAGTTGGAAACATTTTGTGTGGATGAAACCCTCAAAAATGTCGTTGCTATATGAATGAAGTGAGTGTATTTAGTTTCACCGTTGGGCACACTACGGCCAAAGGTTGAAAATTGTACCGAGTATGAACATCGGTGCAATTCGACTGGCACCTGCATTCCGATCGTTTGGATATGTGATGGGCATCGCGATTGCGCTGATGGCTCGGATGAAAATTACTGTCGTGAGTTCCGCTTTTGTTCATAAGTCAAGAACGGTTACACAAACAATGGAGAAATCGGCTAATTTCCTTCTTTAATAGCTTTCTCTTCCCATTCCTTAACATGGATAGTAGTTTCGAGCGCCTCAACTGCGGGTTTATGAGAGACACCAATCATTTGAGTGGTTGCCATCCTCAGTGACTGAAAGGTCAGAATTCTTGTAGAGGAGGGGGAATGGTGAGGTACTAAAAATGTCTAGTACTTCTAGAGGTATGTGAGAACATATTGCTTTATCATCACTGAATCATTAACAGTCTTCCCAAGTATGTAGTGAAAACTAGTTTGTTCATTTGAGCTTGATGATTGTCAGAGAGTTTTTCTCAGGCAAAACATGTGATGAGGAATTGGAGCACACGTGCACATCGACTGGGAAATGTCTTGACAAGCGATGGCGTTGTGATGGTAACGACGACTGTGGGGACGGAAGCGACGAACACGACTGTGAAGGGTTAGTTGTGTATCTTTGAATTTCGCATCCCGTTCTAGTATTCACTCCTTCGTTACAGATATGCAAGCGGAAAGACTCAACATCCATTTTATGAACTAGTGGCATATAGGAGAGCCTCGTGCGCTGCTTGTCAGCTCTGGAGGCGAGGACGAACGTTACTGCTCATGGGCGGGCGTTTGGATAGGGCATCCTGTTCTTTTCGGCTGTGGGAGTGAAGTCTATTTTGCCTCCTTCTCTGTTAGAAACATAGTCAGAGGACCTCTGTAGTTCTGTGGGAAACGTCAGAGGATGACGACTTGGTTCAAGAGGCGATTCATCGCATTTGCCGCTTTCTCGACTTTGTCTTCCAACTCGTCTTTTAAGTTGCAGACGCTTCTGGGCCATATCAGTCTCATGTCTATAGAGACACTTTTTTGCCCGAAAAAATAGCCCCAAATATTTGGCAATTCGCTTGCAGTTAATAATTCGCGTTTTTTTTTCTTGTCCTCATTTCGTTTTCCCATCACAAATGGCACCCGACCAGATACACCCATTGTTCCGCTCTAGCTGTTGTTCTTGATTGGAAATGATCAGGCTGTCCTTTGGAGTAGTACCAATTTTTACTTATTTAGGCTGTGCGATGAGAAGAATCATTTCATGTGTTCAAATGGCAATTGTATACCCATCGAATGGCGTTGTGATGGAACCGATGACTGCATGGATGGAGGGCAACACGGTACGAGCTCCGATGAGAAGGGTTGCGGTAAGCCGCCTTTTCTCAGCACCCATGCAGCTATCCTCCTTTCCCTTTCATTTAATTATATTTGCATGAGTCGGTTTGAAAAACCAGGAATACTAGCTAGCACATCTCAAAATACCTTAAAAAATCACTTTTCACTTCTTTAAAGGTGGTCATTTAAAATATACAAAAGTTAGTGGTTTTCAGTGAGGCTATGTTTTCTCCGTCTTCTAGACTTTTACTCACAGCTTGAATACCTAATCCCATTAATTTCCAGTTTTGTTTTAGAGCATAATTGCATTTGCATAATGCCTTTTATCTATTTTATCCGAATTTTAGGCGTTGCAGTAAACCCAAAATTGTCCTGCACTAGCAACATGGTGTTTCTGTAAAGTTTGTTCTGTTCAGTTTTCCATATTTCACTGTAGATGATTCGTTGTTGGTGTTGTTGCGCTCGTGCAAGCAAGGTGAATTCCGTTGCAATGGGACAACCGGTGGCCCAGTGCAATGCATACCGCGAAGACACTTCTGTGATGGTGAGAATGATTGTGACGATGGAAGTGATGAGCCGCCCACATGTGGTGAGTGCCGAATGTAACGCTTCATTGCATCTGCACATATTGCTGTTTGAGCACTGACCTGCGAAATTTTGGCCGACATTACTGCAGTTACCTTGCATTGTTCAAAGCGGCTTTTCAATGTGTTCTGCGGACATAAGCTCACTCTCCAATCTGAAACTCTTATTTATATAAATGAAGCACCACTTTCAAGAAGTAATATTGCTGTGCCATTGTCATGAGAGCAATTTTATAAATACTTCTGAGTGAAATAAACTTTTTCAAGATCGTCGCCAGTGTACTGCTTGGCAGTTTCGGTGTGGTAGTGGTCAATGTATTCCACGTAACTGGACATGCAATGGCATTCGAGATTGCTCAGATGGCACCGACGAAGCGGAAGAGTTATGTTCGGATCCATCGCGGGGCAGCTGTGGTGCTATGATGTTCCATTGTGCGAACGGTGTATGTATCGATGCTGCACTCGTTTGTAACTCGAAAAATGATTGCGGTGACAAGTACGTTTTCGATCGCCTTTTGTCTTTCAGACGTCTATTCTGTTCAAAACTTTTGCGACGTCGGAATACAAAAAGAATAACTTCCAAAAACACTTTCGATGAATGGCTCCGTTGCTCTATGTTCCATTTTATCAGCTTTGATACTTTTTAACCCACCTGCTCTCGAGATTGCACGCAAGTGCAAACACTGGCAAGTCCTAATTATAAGTGGTCGTATATTGACTAACGTTTGTTGAAGCTTGGAGCCGAATTAGAGAGTATAGGAGGGTACGACATTAAGGGCTACCTAGATGTTTGAATACAATGAGTCAAGGCTATGCTGTGTCTTTTTCTCAACCCCCCCTCCCCCAGTTCACTTCACATCTGATTATTAATCCTAATTTACCTGCTTATTCACACATGCAATGGTTTCCTGAGTTGATTGTCAACGCTGAGAATTGGTGCATTTTTGCAGTTCCGATGAGCCAGCGCTGTGTCGTGTCGATGAGTGTGTGGATGCAGCTTGCGAGGAAAATTGCGTCAACCTGCCAATATCATACCGCTGTGAATGCACTCCACCGAGAGTGGTCAGCAAACACGACAATCGCTCCTGTATATGTGCGTTTAGTCCTGTTATCGCCTTGTAGTTTAATATCATCCTGTGATAGTTGACTGATTGTAAACTTTTCCAGCTAGTACAATTTAATGGCTTGTGTAGGCGGGAGGGGGGAGGGAGTAGGAGAGGTATAACTCTTTTTAGCTTCATATAAGCTTACAAAGTCTTTTACAAAAGCAGCATCAGAAACAGTCAGCGTTTTGAGTCTCCTTACTGAGGGAGCAGAATTTTTAACTCATGGAGCAGGATGCAGAATGTTTGTTGAAGCAGTTCAGATGTGTTTTGAGGTTAACGCTTATAGTCACTCATGCCTTCGAAAGAAGAAATAAGATCAGTCTACCTCTCCAGGAAATAAAAAAATAATTTTCAGTACGGGATCAATGTGAAGACTTCCCATGCTCACAACATTGTCTGAGTAAAGGAGACAACAGGTTCGAATGCGGTTGCGATCCTGGCTACAAGCTGGCTCCGGATCGACGAACTTGTCGTCATAGCGATTCAAGTAACACGATATTTGCTTTCTTCTCGTTAATAAATGTTTTTTTTTTTCGCCGTTTTTGAGTTAAACATAGAACGTACTCTTCTTTCGATGCTGTTTTTTGCATAAAACATTAGAAAGTTGAGGTTTTTTGATGAAATTCCCCTCATTAGATCGTTTTCACATAATATTTGGAGAATTTTTTAAAATTTATTACTCCCGCAGAAAAAATATCACTAATGATTTTTGTATAAAAGCAGAACAAGATTATATTCTATTAAATGTAAGGTCTCAATCAAGATCCGTGGAAAAAAATGTATATCCGAAGAGTGCTAACAAATGCTTTCTGGATTAAGTTCACACCTTCCGATCTTCCATTACCGTCTCGACGGTGGAACCGAAGCCGAACGGTTATTCGCCTCTCAAATGCCTGAGTGAAATGATTTTGACTGCTGTTGAACTGACAGTACAAGATTATTTCTTTGCGGCTTTTGACGTTAACACTTTATTTGTATGTATCTTGTCCATAACATCCTTGCTGCATCAGCAGTGTTGTTACTTGAAAAAATACCTGTCCTTTGTTAACAGTTTTCGAGCTCTGTATGCTAGTAGTAGTAAGAAGCAGTGCTGGCGCTCCCACACCCAGGAAGTCTCATTCGAGAGCCTTCGATTTCTTAGTCGCTGACTTTCGTGAAACTCTGAATTTCGTGATCTCGAATGCTAAAACTATGTGTAAATTTTGCTTCGGTTATGTCAGATGCCCATACCTGACAATATAATTCATGTTGAGTTGGCCGGTTATATAATAAATGTGGTAGATATTGGAAGGCATTTATTGATTAAGATTACTCCTCTTGAGTTTTGATATGAAGGGAAAGTCGAGCATGAATGCATTAATATGAAAGCGATTGCAGTTGATCCAGAAATATTGCTGATCAACCGACATTATGTGCGACTATTCTCTGTAACGGGCACACCTAAAGGAGCACTGCTGTCGAATCTTTCGAACGGTGTTGCGGTCGACTATGACATCATGTCACAACTGGTTTACTGGACAGATGTTACGCATACGGCTAGCAGTATTGGATATACGTCGCTAAGCAAACAAAACGGCACATTCAAGGTCTACCTGCACTTATCTATTCATCGTGCGCTGCTGGAAGCTAGCAAGTATGAAGCTGTCCTTTTATCAGTTGTTATTCCACTGGGAACCGGGCGTGGTGGGTGATGGGATGGCACGCCATTTCCATAAGCTTCATATAGAAGTTGCGGTTTGACTATCCGCACAATTCCTCAAATAGAAAGGGAACTTTTTAATTTTTTTGAAAGAAGATCCACGCGGTACAGGAAGAGGAGGTAGACAAATGCTGATTGCAGCTTTTTGAGGGTTGGTGGCAGAAAGACATTCGAATAAAGCGTTTATAATCGAAACAGTAACGTAGATATAGCACGTCACGCAGGTGAACGGTTATAATAAGGGAGAAGTGTCAGCAGAGGACTTCATCTGATTTTGCTAGCTGCCAGTGGTAATTGATGGATCTAGTTTTATCCAGCATGCGTTTGAATGCGCTGCTGCTGAAGATGTGATCTATGGAACAAGAGAAGAGGTTCCAACTGTAGACTATGTGGTCTCTGAAAGAACCGTTGGATGAGTTAAATGCTCTGAGTTTAAAGCGCTTGCAATTATAAAGGCGCGAAACGTGACTTTACAGCACTTAAAGGATCTTGCTTATTGTTCACGTTAGATCTTGAAATAACTTTGGAAGTATTTTTGAGGTCTTGCTTTGCTCTTCTATTCTCTAGTGATTCATTGTATAGCCTTCTAAGGCGGTCGTTATATTTCGGACCTTTAGAGCCTCAACACCGTAATGCTTTTTGTTGAAGAAATCTGAGCTTTTTCGAAAGATCTAACTAGCTTAGTTATCCTCGAATTAGGACCTCTTCTGAATAGAGGATGTTGCAAAGAACGCGATCTTTCTATATATATATATGAAGGAAGGTGCAGTGCCCTCTTAGTTGTTTCGTATTTGGTTCAGCTGAGCATTCAGAAGTGGGCATAATGTTACTGAAGAACTGTGTGATCGGGGATTATAACCGTTTGTGATGTTTCGCCCACATGGCTACGGACCCAAGAGTACGATGTGACGCTTTAGAGAGCGTCAGCGATTTTTTTTTGCGGAGGAGGTGTAAGGCTGTATGACAAAAATAGGTGGATATGCGGAGATTCGGCTTGATGAGACAAAAAACCTGGACGCAGCCTATGATCAACACTGTATCACTATAAAACGCGAAAGGCATCTGAGCGAGGGCCGGCGCTGTTGTTGGAAGCTGTAACCGAAGTACCTGAATAAATAACTAGTTGGAGGTTGAGCTAAGCGCAAGTTGAGGGCACGGGCTCAACAGGTGTTTGGAAAGAGGGCATCTCTCACTCGAATTGCACATTATACCACTAGACCGATGAGCATCGATCCGTCCTGTGTAGCAATTATGGAACGCCAAAAGTTGAACTAGGTTCAATTGTAAGGTTCGCGCTCAGGCGCTTATTGATATCGGGATTTGTCCGAGCGGAAATGCATTCTGGATACCACGAACGAAGCACACGAATAATTGAACGACTGGTACAAAAGAAAGATCGGTGCTCAATCGGTGGCCAAAACTAGGACCTCTCGCTTTCGAAGCGAGAATCGTAATAATAGACCACTGGTTTAGAATGCTCGAAGGTTTTTCTCAGCTTCATTCGTCGACAACTTTTAAATTTCATAGACCAATGTGGATCGTAGTGTATAAGGCCATCGCATGATATCCTTTACTATTAATGGTTATTTTGAATCGCCTGGCGCGTTTAGTCTGCATAATTATCTGTCGACATGCACCGTCTCTCTCTATGTTTCAGGATAATATTGTTGTTGCTTTTAGGTGCTCACGGGTTTGTTTGGTGGAAGTCCTGATGGGTTGGCCGTTGATTGGCTCGCGAGAAATATCTACTGGTGCGACAAGGTTCGTGACATTGTTTTAAATAGTTTTTTACGTATGGTTAAATGTGGCCAGCTTTTTTGTTCTTTTTATGGCTCTTGTTATGGCCAGATTGCTGCTGGTGCAACAGTTAAAATGCCAACGTGACCAATTGGTTTCGCGCATAAATTTTCATATCAGCTTGTCTTCTTATAGCCTTTGCGAAATTAGAATCGGATTTTTTTCCTTCAGTTTTATTTTTTATGAAGTTTTCATCACGAATCTAATTTTTAAAGGATGGCGACAGTATTTCGGTTGCCGATATGAAAGGACTGTATCGCCATACTATCCTTAAAGGTGATCCGCTTCAAGAGCCAAGGGCAATCGTACTTGATCCAATGGCCAGGTTTGTGATTTTTCATATATTTTAAGATGTTTTCTTATTACGTAAGCATTTTAAGTTATGATCTCATATGAAATTGTTGGAATATGTTTTCCACGTGGCATCCTTTTGAATATTTTGAGCTTTAGAGGGAATTTTTCTTATATCTCGTGACATCAGTCATCTTATATTTCCTTTTTTTCCTTAAAACTGATTTTTGCTTTGTCACACTTACGGTTTTTCATTGGAATTGCAGTCTTGTTGATTTATGATGTCTCTTCGACTGCTGTGAATAATTTCGCTTCTTTCACTGCTAAAATCGATGTTAGTGGTTGTTTTTTTTTTGTTGAATGATTAGGCTTTGCGAGCTAATGTTTTGATAAATTTTACATCATCGAAAGAATAGGGCGCATTTTTCTCGCTGCTTGAAATAACCTGAAACGCTGCCAGAAAACTGAATATTAATGCGACCATTTTCTGAACTGTCTACCGAGGAGAATGCGTAGCTATGTTGCCAGTGAGCTCATCGTTTATATTTCGCCTCTGCATAAGCTGTCGTTTATTACGCTTAATTTTTTGCACCTCACAGTACTGGCCATAAATCTATCTATAGATGCGAATCGTAGTTGGTATTTGGTTTTTTGGTGGATCTTTTTTGAACGTTAAGCTACTTCGCAGAAAATTTTTATCACCGACCAATAGATTTCTCTCCAGTTGAATGTGTCCGTTTTAGGACGCTTTTTTTTCGATTTCTACAGCGATTGCTTCATATCCTTCATGTCCTATAACTCTTGCTGTTCATCCCTCATGTGAAAGGTCCATATTGTTGTCCTCAGTGTTTTCTTCTCAAGTCTGCAATATGTATGAATTGGAGGATGCCTCTGAGTTGAATTCGCTCCTTACTTTGAATATTATATTATTGTTTACATCATTCAGCTCATTTTCTTTACTGCAACAATTACTTCTTGAGTGCTTTCATATTCAATAACGTTTGATTCTTTTGTTAACATTTTCTATCTCACTCTCATCTGTTCTCCATTTCTAATTGTGTCTGTCTTCTGGAAGTGCATCAATAGGACTAAAGCTTATGTAAGCATGTTCAATCACTGTACTTGTTTATTTCACTTAACTATTCTCGCAAAATATCTCACATTTGCGTTTTCGAATGAGTTGTATGCATTGCATTGCTTCGTATTATGCCATATCTCAGCAGTGAAAAAGCGTCTTGTTGTCTGGATAAGTGATATTAATTGAGACAGGATTACAGCGTTCTGTTTTGGTCGGATTGGGGTGAGCGTCCGCACATCGGTCGTATGGATATGGACGGAGCGAATCGTCGTCTCATAATCACAAGCTCGCTTAGATGGCCAAATGCTCTGGCTGTCGATACGACAACGAGACGTGTCTTTTGGGGAGATGGCCATCTTGACTACATAGGTTTCTTTTTACTTATAACAATTAAGACACAATATTGGCACGTGCTGACGGAGAGGGGTGGGAAAGCGGCTGGTGAACCTGGCGAGCGTGATGGTCGACATGGACTGCCATCACGCAGAGTGAAATTTTGCAGCCTTCTGTGGCTAGTACCTCTTTTCTGTGACTCAATGCGGTATTTTCCAAATTTCTGAGCGGAAATATGTAGATTGCCTTCATTTGCTAATTGCCATTCAGATAACAATGATTTTGATCGTATGATAGTATGTTGACTGTATACACTAACAAAGACAAGAAAAATGATCAGGAATAGAAATGATCGTATGATAAAATGATAATTTTATGCATTATGCAGCATCCTTTAAAAAACGTTCCTATAAATTAACAAAAAAGAAAAAAACTTGCCCTCTTGCAGAGACTATCTGTAATCCGAGGTGTGCAATTTCAGGCTCATCTGACTATGACGGTGATAATCGACGAACTGTGCTCACAAAGTCAGTGAAGCACATCTTCGGTCTAGCTGTCTTCGAAGACTTCCTCTATTGGACAGATTGGACGAACCGAACAGTGGAGCGTGCGCACAAAATTACTGGCGAAATGCGTACCGTCATCCTAAATTTCACTCATTACCGTCCTATGGGCGTTAAGGTTCGTCGATCGGATGGGTCGCTTCCAACAATTCGTGATTTTGACAAGCAGTGACTTCAAACTTTTCGTTAGGAAATGCAATAGAGACTGTGATGGAAATCAGCAGGGAGAGCGGTTGTCGCCTTCAAAATTTTTGGTCAGAAGAAAATGCAGACTACCAGCGAAAGAAAAAAATCACTGGAAATAGTGCAGGTCTGTCGTCTTTAGAAATTTTTGCTGTGTTTTCAGTGTTTGTTGGATTGGAGAGAGAGCTGGAATGATGGGATCGGTCGCCACCTCCTGTATGATTTTAGGTAGTCTCGTGAAGAAAGAAATTTCAGGAAAAGCAGGAAAAACATGAGAAGTTGCAAAAAGTATCGCCTCCTCGAAAAAATTTTCTGGTTTTGCTCCTGATGTAGAAGATTCGGTATGCAAGCGGAAACAACTTCAAACCTAGAAACAAGAATAAATTTGCGAAGAGAAAACATACTAATACGGTAGGATTTAGCTCATAGAATTCGTGGGAAGTTGCATGCATCCATTAAAGAATCTCATCCTTTCAGATTGTTCATCCTCTACTACAGATGACAGCTGACGGACAACATTTATCACATCCGTGTCGTAAAGCAAATCGTTGCGACAATATTTGTCTTGCATCTAAAAATCAAGGTTACCTTTTTATACCATTCTGTGCGATCTAATATCGGATTGTTTAGTTTTAAGAGTTAGTTCATCTTGAAACATATAGTGCTTGCAAATTTTAAAAAAATACCCCATGACCTTCATTGATCCAGCGGAAATGTATAAATTTTCATTTGATGACATTAGTTTTTCTACATCGTTGGAAGGACGAAAATTGGCTAACCGATTGCAATTTGCAGTGTAATAATTGCAATGATATTCCTTTAATCAGTATGTGATCTACCAGTTTGCATAATTAACAACAATGCGATCTTTGTTATTTTTCATTTCGTAGTTAGTTTCTCATCTTTTCAGATGAATTCACATGCGTTTGTGCTCAAGGTTTTCGCGCGGAAGGCAACAAATGTAAACCCGATTGTAAACCGTAAGTCATTTTCACATTCATTTTACTTGTGCGTTGTTCATGTTTCTCTCAGAAAGTTCGGCTCTGAAGTCTGCAAGAAGTGAATCAAAAATTTTACTCTCGGAATTCGAAGTTCCAAAATTTAGCGAATGCCCTTCCCTTCTAAGTGGGAATGCCATTCTAAATATCCTTCAGTTTTTGTTCATTTATGCATTTCGTACAGACCCGCCCAAAGGTCAAAGGTTTCGCTTAACAATTGAGCTCAGTTGAAGTTAGCTGTGAGCTGTAAATAAATAATTCCAGCTGAGCAACTTTGATCTATAATCAAAATTTTTGCTGCACTAGCACGACCTGTAGTGGTGTAAATAGCAGCTGGATGAACCTTCTGAACAGGCTGTCATTCATAGTTCGATCATATGAGGAGCCAAGAGTGAGAAGGAGCTGTATGTTCTTTCGCGTACTTAGCTGTAAAGCTGGCTGATATTTCAGAAGTGATTTTATCTGTCACAATACGTTCAAGTGTTTGCCGTTCTGGTGGGTATGCGATGGGCAAGATGACTGCGGCGATATGGAAGATGAACGCTTTGGCATTAAAGGTCGTTCTCGTAGTTGCTTTTAGTTTTTTGATGTGCTACGTGTGAGCATGTTCTTATTTTGAAGCTAGTTCATTTTATGTTAAACTGTATGTAATTCAGTCCCCTCAAAAAACAAAGCCGCCTAGGCTTCACTTTCGTGGGAAGAGAGGCAGTGTTCACGGGGGAGAGGGTGGAAGGTGAAGGGAGGAGGCAACGAGGTGAAGAAGCTTCCATATGATGTGAGCAATACAATTTACAGGTGATTCTTGCAGCATGCAGCGTTTTGTTGCATTTATTGCACATTTTTAGGAACGGTTGGATTGCATTCTTCTTTCGTGCTTGCTCCCCGTAGGGAGCTGTTTAGTAAATATGCTACTCCCTTCAGAGTTCAATGCAACGGATAGCGTTTCTGGTGTTTTAGAGGTAAAACATGTTTCAGGTGCGTGTCCGGAATTTAAGTGCGAATTGGGGCAGATGGCATGTAAAGTGAAATCTCCTAACGACACATCTGTTTGCATAGGACCTCAGGACATATGCGATGGAAAGGTGGATTGCCCACTAGGTGAAGACGAGAAGACTGAGCTATGCAGTAAGTTTTTTTTGTGTGAAACCGTGATTTTTGGAACTCATCTGTTATTGCGTTGCATAAGAAATAGTTGTTTTAATTGTAGATTTTTGAGGCAGCTAGAGCAACAAATATTTTCTTGCTCAGGTAGGAGCTAAACTTAAGACACCTAAGGTGGTCGAATTTCATTGTTAATTAATTGCAAACAAGATTTTACTCTCATAATATCTGTCAAAGGACCATTCTATTTTGATTATATCGGAGCTCGTCCATAACGCTATTGCAGTATTTTACGATTTCGTCAGGGTGGAGTGCTTTATAGTTATGTGTTCAGCGAGCGAACAATACATATTTGAGCATTGCATTCCTCTTGCAGTTTTCATTTCGAGTCATGTTTTGATCTTCTCAACAACGAAGATTAAACTCCACTTTTTAAACCTTCTTGGCGGCAGATCTGGAAGTAGAACAAAAATAAAATAAAAAAAATAAGAGTAGTAAAAAAGCGCTATAGAAATAAGAGAAGTCGGATGAGCTGTTTCTGGCTTTTCTAGTTTCGCATCTCGAAGAATTCGTTCATCGAAATGCCACTTTCAAGCAGTAATGATGAAAAGTAAATCGATGAGAGATTTGCAATTTCCAGGCTCGTATCAGTGTAGCGATGGGCAGTTTAAGTGTTCGAACAGCTCAAAATGTATTCCAAAAGCGGCGGTTTGCGACGGCACAGACGACTGTGGCAATGGTGCTGATGAACAGCACTGCGGTTAGTTGCAGTGTCATTGAATTTACTCAATTCATGGTATATGATAAGTTTTTTGGTTTTCACTAATATTCACGATATAATTCGTTTTGCTTAAACGCAAATTGAATAACTTAACATTCGCAAAATCTTCCTTACATTTAAGATGCGCTTTCCGGAAAGAGTTTCGATTGATTTGTCTCAGTTGTTTTCTTTCCGCGGACTTGTTACGTGTTTTGCCTTTCTGCCATGAAATCGTAGAAACGTTCTTCCGAATTAGTTCACACCTGCTTATTGCTATTGGACCTTGTATGGCTTTGTCAACTTACTTTTCATGCCACCCGTGCGGCATAATTTATTTCTTAGGCATCCTGCGCAAGTAATATCTTCAAAAGACATTCGCTAAACCTTTGACACAATGTACGATATACGTGCATATTATGCCCACTGACGCTAAACAATTCGAGTGCCCATCATTAAAAGCATTTCGATTGTCATAAAATTTCATTATTAAGGGTTTCGACAAGCAAAACATTTTTTAAAGAGCCAAAAATGTTGGCCATGGCCATCCTCCCCAAACACTTTTTTGAAAGTCAGCAAGCTTCAGAAGTTATTCATATGAATTTTGGTACCAACTGATGAAGTTCTCTTGACAACACTAGATAGGCTTCCTGACGATCCCTGAGCATCCTAGTTTTCCGTGCCTCTAAAAACTAAGGTGGGGGGGGGGGTGCGGGTTTCGAGCTTATGGTTGTTCCGAATTCACGAATGAGCAAGCGCTATTGAGCAAGAAACAGTGAAGGGACGTCGATTACATGGTTTTGAGTATGAAACAGAAAAATTTGACTGACTTTTTATTTCCCTTTATTCCGACTCCTTTTTGTAGATGTCGCCCTATTTGCTGTTAGTGAAGCTTTATACAGTGTCACATAGCATAATATCCGTCATGAACTGCTACATTTGCTGCTCGCACCGCTTATCTCAGAAACGTGCTCATATCCTTAGTTTTGTTTGCCTTCATTCCATATTTCTGTGGGCTTGAGTAGGGCGTTCGCAGCAGCTGAACGACGAGCAGTGTATCGAACAAAAGAAATTTGTTTTCTTCAGCAGCGAATTACTTGTAAGGGATGTTTAGGCGAGAAGCAATGTGGTGGTGGCCGTTTCCGCTGCGACGAGAATGCGTGCATTCCGGAGATGAACGTTTGCGATGGGCATCCCGATTGTGCTAACGCGCGTGATGAAAACGAGCAAATGTGCTGTAAGTTATATTCACCACATTGCAATCTTGTCCCCTCGTCTGATACCTCAGCTGGGATCTTTTTTTTTGTAAGCGGTCAGCAACGACTTTTTGTTTTAGGTACTCTCTGCCTATCCCACTCGTAACTTCAGCTTTTACTCGGCTGCCGAATTCCAGTTTTTTAGTTTCACCGGTAAA
Source organism: Ascaris suum (assembly GCA_013433145.1). Classification (NCBI taxonomy): domain Eukaryota; kingdom Metazoa; phylum Nematoda; class Chromadorea; order Rhabditida; family Ascarididae; genus Ascaris; species Ascaris suum. Next base: position 19,395,203 of record CM024187.1, on the reverse strand, counting down.
TCCTTTCCCTTCGACAACGGAACTTCAATCTTTAACGACTGGAAAGCCAGGGCTTTCATGCAGGTCCTTAAATTCCTCGATTATTTCAAGATTAGGGTGATATTTCTTCGAACGTTGCTGCTCAAATTCGTGAAAGACGTAATTTATAGAACCGGAAAAGCACGATGAATTAATTCATCCGGTTGTGTTCAGACGTCTCTTATCATCGAGAGAGCTACCATTCTGATTCCAGTCTAGTTGCTGAGTAATTTTCTGGCATTAAGCCTTTTTCGGCTTCAGTGTATAGTTAAACTAGAAAAAGAAAAAGTCTGCGCAAGTAGGGCGATAATACCGCTCGCCGGTTGCAGTTTTCTGGGGGCGTATGGAGACCAAATGACTGCATCATAGGGGGATGTCCTCTGCTAATTATGTTTCCAACAAATATGAGAGTAGAGCTTTTTTCGGCAAATATAGAGTGTATTGAAGGTTTTTCTTTTGATGGCGCACTTTCCAAATGAAAATCCATAATCTTCATGTGCAAGAAAAAAGATTTCTTCTTGAAAGAGAGCAAAAAAAAAAGTCGACCTTTAGCACTTCAACTAATTAGTGTTTCTATGAATAATGGAATGAAAGCATTTAGCTCAGCGGACGTGTTTGGAGAGCGAATTTCGATGCACCTCAGGTCGTTGTATACCATTCGGTTGGAAGTGCGATGGACAGAATGATTGCAGTGATGGGGGCGATGAAAAAGGTACGTTGAACTTTGACCTAGTCGACTTGAAATCATCAGTTTCCTCAGGTTTTCGTTCTCTTTGATTTTCCGTCTCTACTAGAACTTTGTCCATCAGATTCAAAGTTTCCCTCTCCCTCCCCCTTCCATGAGAAGACGCCTTTCCTCAAGCTTGTGAATATCTTAGCTCAGACTTTAAATCGCAAAGTATTGCTTTGTTCGTTGGCATAAAACTCTAGCTACGATATGTTTAGTAAAAGTAATAACTATGATAAACGATGCCAGCATTAAGTGTTGTCCAAGAAACCCTTTGCGTTGTAATCATTTATTGCAGTTGGCATTTAGCAAATTTTCAAGAATCCTTTTAAACGAGTCATAGTTCTCGCAGTTCTCCCTTCTCCCTTCCGTTGTTGTTGTAGGAAGTCAGTGATGCTTTCAAAATTCGGTATTGCAGATTGTCCTGTGGAATGTGAGCCCGATCAGTTTGCTTGTAAGAGTAATGCCAGATGCATCGCAAAGTCGTATGTTTTTCACTCATTTTATCTCTTTTTTTTTGTTTTTCTACATTTACGCCTTTATGTAATGCTTACTGTTCGTAAATTTTTTTTTGGTCGATAAGCCCTGCGCATTTCGCTCCGCTCATATGAGCAAAGAAACCGTTTTAAGCAATTCCTTCATGCCTATACCAATGCGGTCGTGTAACCTGTTACTTGTTATTCATCGTTCGAAATTGCAGGATGATTAATTTTTGATAGTAGAATGCTGTATTGTTCAGGTGGGTGTGTGACGGAGAGCGCGATTGCGAGGATGGCTCAGATGAAGTTGACTGTGGTGACGGCATCGTCATAACGCCAGATTGCGACGGCGGCAACTTTCGATGTGCGGATGGCAGTGGTTGTTTACGTCCCTCACAGAAATGCGACGGACATCGAGATTGTGCTGATTTTAGCGACGAGATCGGATGCCATAGTTAACCATCTTTTCGTTTGAAATTCATTTCTGGCTTAATACTCATGCTGTCTTCTCGCAGTTTATAGATATTTGTTTGCTGCCTTAATTTGCAATTTAATATTCGTTTACTTAACTCGATCTTTAAATTCATCAGTCTGCACGTAATGGGCGAATACTGCCAAAGAATGCGTTATGAGAGTGGGTCGTCCATTTTTTGATTTATTACTTGCTTAGACCGCTTATGCATATAATTCTTCGCAGTTTCCAGAAAGTCTTCTTCCTGAATATTTTTCACTGAAATTTGTGATCCACTGAGTTTGGCTTAGATGCAGATGATGTTCAAAATTCTTTTTATTTTTATTATTTTTTCTTCATTTTCTATGAAACATTGGGAGCGATCGGGAGGGATTTAGTCACTTGTCGTTTAGATGTGATTTTTCACCTAAAATTAGCTGACAGCTGCTTTTTCAGCATGTGCGAATGATACGTTTGCTTGCGGGTTGCCATCGTCGAAGTGCATCTCACAGCATCAGGTGTGTGACCGCGTTATTGACTGCGAAGACGCATCCGATGAACTTTATTGTTGTAAGTGGCATTCACATATTTTTCCTTCATGTTTCTGTTTTAGATCTACTACAGTACACATATAAATAAAAATTGTACTCCCTAACGATATGTTTGACATTACACTTAAGACATTACTAGTGACGAAAATAAGGTAACTGTGGAAGCGACTATAACTTCAGTCATGTCTTTACTAGTTCACTGGATTCCTCATTTTTGTCACCATTAACAGCTTCGTCTAAGAGCAATATTTATCGGAATTTCGATTCCTTAGCGGAAAAAGTCTCCTTAATAAATTGGTGCTGGTTGATAATCTGTGCAATTTTTCTGAGCCATCCACCACCAGTTGAATCTTGCAATTTTGGGTCTGGTTGACTGCAGCTATGATATGCATAACGATAGTATAGGTAACATTCCTGAGCTGTACAAAGTCGGTATAGCAACAGGTTTGCTAATTGCTGCGGCATCAAACATCAGTAATAATGGTACTTACCATTATACTGGGTATTGCTATTACCATTGTTGTTTTGTGTTTTATTACTGCTGCAATGATAGCAGTAGTAGAAATAAACGTCACTGCTAAGAAGCAGTCACATTTTAATTACTGATATCGTTATCATTATTGGTTTCCATCTACCATCATTGCCAATGTTATTGTTGTCACCGTTATCGTCATCAGTATCATTGTTGTCAGTATTGTTGTTGGCATTACATCATTGCCATTACCTTCACAACTATTGTCAAAAGCATCATGGTCATTGCCACCGCCACCATTATCACTGCCATCCTCTTCATTATCACCACTACCACCGTCGTTAACATCGTTACCCCCATTATCGCTCCATCCGCTGCCATTACCGTCATTGTCTTCATCACCACTGTCACCATTTCCACTGTCATTGCCACTATGGTCATTTTCCTTCTCATCACTGCCACCGTCATCAGCATCGTTATCAAGATTATCACTACCCCAATTAATGTTGTCCACATTTCCTTTGTCATAATTACCATTACCACTGTCACCGTTGTGCTGTTTTCATTATCATTATTGTCACCGTTGTTGTAATAATCTTAACCGTCATCGTCGTTGCCGTCGTTATTATCACTTTCGTTGTTTTTATTATCATTGCTATCGCAGCTTCGTCTTTGTCATTATCATCGTTATCATCCTATCATTTTCATCTCTATCGTTACTATCATCCATCGTTATCCTCATTGTCGGCGTCATCATCATCATTATCTCTACTGTTATCACCATTGGTGCCAGTTCCGTCCATCATCCTGGAAATTCTTTTCGTCATTATCACCGTTAAAGTTGTATCATTACGACTATTATCACTGTCAGTATTATCATTGTCAGCACCGTCAGTGTCACCACTATTACTATCCGTCATCACCATTTTTGTCGTAATTAGTGCCACTGTCACCACTGTTGTTATATGTGTCGTTATTTCCGTTGTCATCATTATCGTTGTCACTGTTGTCTTTATCATCGTTATCGTTATCGTCGTTACCGTTATCACTTCTGTACCTGTTACCATTATTACTGTTGTCATCGCTGTCACCATCGCTATCGTTATCATTTCAGCAGCTGCCATTATAGCCCTTTTTATCATCCTTATCAATGTTCCTCACTGTTTTATTGCTGTTGTTATACATTGATTGTTATTACTTTATAACAGTGGACTAATGAGCGAAACCACATACCATGTCCTTTTAACTTACCAGCCATCACTTTTGAGCCCATTGTTTTTAATTTAATTCTAGTGTAGTTCAGGCAGTGATACAGTTAGGAATTTCAAATGCCTGTGCTGCCAAAAGGCATTAGTCTTGATGTGACAAGGTTGAAGGCGCAGAGAGCGCTAATACTAGGTGGCTTCATTAATGCTTCTGTATTGACGGCGCTGCTGTGCCGATAAATTTTACCTATTTTTGTACCTTCTGTACATGCCCCTATTGAGCTTTATATCCTTTCTCTCTCATTCAGTCACCGACTTTCAGCTGAACTATAGCTTCGATCAGCAACACAACTGACATATTTTCCACCGCTATTACAATTGTACTGCTTCATCCCGTGAGGGAAATAATCATTTGAAAATATTTTCAGCATGCTTTTCCAATATGGGACATGGATTCACCTCTTTTCGTTGCTTCAACGGAAATGCGTATGTTGTTCTTTTTTTTCAATTCCAATGTTTCGTTTCCTTTTTTTAGCAGGTTCTTTGGCGTTTCTATGTTTGTAGAAGTGCTTTCAGTTGCGTGACTTAGCTGCGCTGATGACATTCGAGTTTAGTTGTTCTAAACTGCTTTGTCAACAGTATCTTTCTTTATCCGTTGCCTCGAACATTTCTAGGTACCCTACTGAAGTCTCCACAAACGTTATCAGAGGTACCCTGCTGCGCCATTCACTATACAAACGACTATTTTCTAGTAGGGCATTTGTCTCGGCGAGCACTCATATCGTCACACATTCGGAATAAGCCTTAGAAAACGCCATTGAGTTAGACGTCTTGCATGCAAAAACTAGACCGCCTGTGAACCAGCCACTCCTGTCTGTTTTTGGTCACATGCGGTTATGATGCCGGTTGGAACTATGATGTGGCGAGAGAAAATTTCTAATTTTTCGAGCAGTTTATCGATCATTGCAGTATTCCATATTTCAGAACAAAAGGCTCCACCCTCTACTGCATTCAACGAAGCATGGTCTGCGATGGTACTCCACAATGTCCTAACGGCCACGATGAAGATCCACGTGTTTGTGGTAATTTCTAATGCACCTTGGCACTCAGCTTTATGGATATTTCACTTCTCAAAAAATTTTGCTGAAGTCTGTTATTGTTAAAGCTTTAACTATTTTAGTCAGGCGTTTTCTTCATATCGAAGATGATTTTTATAAATCTTCACAGTTCAGTTTTTTCTAGCTTGATCGCATAAATTGTTACAACACTGATCCCTTCCTTTTTTCTGTGATGCCTTTCTTAGTTAAGCCCCTCCCCCCCCCCCCCCGTGTAATGAGAAACCGTCCTTCTATGACATTATTTTCCTTTCTCTTCTAATTAGTCGTCTACGACCCTGTTGGGACAGGCTGTAAGTTTGTATGTGATGATGGTCAATGAATTCTTTAACTGCGTTCTTTCTTCCCAGGATATATAGAAGGATTTCGTATCACTACTGATTGCATGGAATTTTATGTGAAATATTAAAAGAAAAGCAGACAAAGAGGCGTTTGTTTATTGAACGACTATAGTAAGCTCTCTCGAGCACCTGTAACGATGTAAAGTGTGCTGTCAACCATCGCATTGTAATATATGACTTAAAGTAAAAACAGCAAAAGTTAGTTAGATTTGATCTTCAGCGCTTCACGACTGTGGTGACAATCATTTGAAATGTGCGAACAACCGTTGCTATCCGCAAGCGGGCTTCTGTGACGGTGTTTCTGATTGCGAAGACGACTCCGACGAAAAGAACGCTTTCTGTACGTTGATGTTATTGTTTCTTTCATTGAGTGATGCAACGTTTACTTTCAAAATATCAAGAAGAAAGGTCACGGATTACATTGTTTTATTGTAAGGATCAACTACCCTTTGCTCGTCTAGTCTTCTAGGTCTTCTCGAGGGTCTGCATCCTTTGTCGGCCTGCGATCGAGTAAATTGCGAGATAACACAGGCGTAAGGGGTAAGTGTCTATCCACTTGTGCAATAAGGTGACAAACAAAGCGTGACACTAGGATAGCTTCAATCGCGGGCACGATCACCTGGTCGCAGCCGACGAATCCTATGCTGCCACCGATCACCTCTCACACTTCAACGGCCATACGTAGTTCCACCTGGCCTTAAGACTAGTTTAGGAGCCGGAATGAATGCATGAACACATCAGCCCTTTTATATTCTCTGGATTCTACCTCGGGCTAGCGTCACGATACATGCTGGGCAGTCGTTTGTTCTGCCTGTATGTTCTGGACCTTCTTTGACTTACTTTGCACGATGCACTGTTCTCGCTTGATCTATAGCAGAATGGTCTGCCTTACGTTATTGTTGTTGTTGGTTTTTGTTTGTTTTTTTTTCTCTCGCGAATATGCGACACTGTAGAGAACGTACTGAACAATTTCTTTCGCAGAATTACAGGATAGAAACATGACCACCCACTTGGTCCGGATATTTCGTTCTTGTACTGATTAATTCGGGTTGTTTCAGGTAATAAGACTTGCCGTAATTCCTTCCGATGCGTAACAACGGGTCGATGTGTGCCCTATACGAAACAATGTGATGGACACGACGATTGTGGCGATGGCAGTGATGAGTTCGATTGTGGTAAGCATGTTCTTTGTTTGTTTCGAGCAAAAATTTTGTGTGGAGCGGATGCCGTATCCTATAATGGTTGATGTGTATCAGTAAAGCATCTAAGGAGGCTTAAGTTTATGGGCCACATGAATCTTATAACGTTATCGATGTAGTTACATTTAGATGAGTTGGTTGTAGATGAGCATGAAATCGATGGTTCAAACTTTAGGTAAGATCCAAACGTTGCATAAAATTATAGCGTTTAACGACCGTTGCACCCACTGATACTAGTGGGACTATTCGAGTGGTGATACATTGTGCTTGCAGGTTCAGAGGTTTCAAGTATCCTCGGCTGACATAAAAATCTCCCTTTACAAAGATAATCAGTGTAACCACTTCTGCAATCTGTCTCTGTTCTTGTTAAATCATTTGCTTAGAGGAGTCATCGTGGAAGGATCACAGCCTTGCTTATTCCGTTTGCTAGACTGGGCTCGTAGCAAGTTTAGACCTAACACAAAATAGCACGCTTCTTTGCTGCTCTGTCACTTGTTGTGAGCCCATGATTGCGGTGGCCTTTTACTCGTGCGTATGTATATATGTACTTACGTATATTCATAGGTCTGCCCGTAACTTCGCGTAAGCGCCATTATTATCAAATTTTTAGACATAACAAACCTATGCGACCAGTTTGGTACATGCAGCCAAGAATGTCATCCCAAGAAGCCACTCATAAAGTGTGCATGTGCACCTGGATATTCACGAGAATATTGGAGCCGGGACCAGTGCAAAGCAACGGGTATGTTAACCGTTGCTATAAAATCCACAGTTTCTCATAGGCATTTGTTTATTTTCTTTTCATATAGTAGACTAGGTGGTACGTTTAAGGCCACTCTTCCTTGTTTCATCTCTTCTGCGTTCACTGTTCTTTGTTTCATCGCCCCTGAATTAAGCTGATTGTAATTTGCATGTTTTATTACTTTATAATTTCCGTGCATCGTATTGGTGCAAACGTGATCACATAGAAGCATCCGCCGTTGCCTATTCCATCTAAGTCACTCAAGCTCATTCTTCGCGTGTTGAATTGTGTTGATTGCGCAGAGAAGATTTGTATCTTCATGTGAATTTTTTTAGCTCTGTTTTAATGTTTGCAAAATAAAAGTGCGTAGCAATTCACAGCTCCTTAGGGAACGACATTCGGCTATTTTGTATTTTTGGCATCGTTTGTTCGTACAATGGTGGATAGCAAGGATGTTGATCTTAGCACTATCTAGGATTTGTATATATATATATATATATATATATATATATATATATATATATATATATATATATATATATATGTTTTGAAGGGATTTCCGGGAAAATCATCCATGAGTACAATATTTTTGACTTCTTTTCATAAATCATCCAATTTGCAAAAAAAAAAACGTCTTCAGAACACTTTAACCTATATCGCGAACATTTATTCAATCGACAGTGTTATTGAGAATGGCCATTTTCTGCAGATAGCTCTGATATAGGTAAGTGGGCTAGAAATTATATGCAAAAGCAGATCTCTTGCTACACTTCAGTTCACACGAGGGAAGAGCGTTTGGCTGAGTGGCAACTCGCCAGGCATTTGTTTTCGTTGTTTTTTGCAACGCTGTTCCCTTCCTGATGTTTCGTCGGTCATTGTGCACACTTCTAGAACTGTCGTCAAGTGAACATTGATTCAGCATCCGGCGGTCATTTTCAGGAAGTGAACCGGCGAAAGTTGCGGTTGTCGACTCTCGAATAATGCACACATTCACGCATTCACATAACGCTAGCAATGCTCGTGTGGAAACCGCTGATTTGCAACGGACAATCATGGATTTTGACTATATCGTTGAGGGGATTTGGATGACCCTTCTAAGCAGAAAACGTTATTTTTCTGGGTCGATACCGTAAGTTTTTTGCTGTTAGATTGATGCTGATCTTTACTGTAGTGACGTGAGAAACATGAGAAAATGACATGAGAAACTCATACGTCTGTGAAGGGAGAAACCGGAAGAAACATCATCTTCGTACGTTGTAGAAGCAGCATTCGACCATGGGTTGAAGCATCGATTCATTGTCATTGCATTTGTTTGAGAAACCTTTTTAATTGGACAATAGCTACAATTTTGCGTCTGTGCCACCATATTACGAAGGCGACACACCGCGAAGCTTGTTCTTAACGCTGTCTTCATCTTGGAATGATGGCGTTACGTGTTAAACATATTGCACTGATTTTGCCGTTCTTAAGCAATTGTTTTCTAAAGTCAAATATATGGAGAGGCAGAATAAAATTAAAAAGGACACTGTTCCAGCTGCTATCTACACATATCGCTCTTAACTCACTTCTTAGACGACTGATATCATAATTTTGACGTGAACCACACCAGAAAACGCGTCTCTGAGTGAAAGCCATAGCCACCATATTCCATTGTTTTTTAGGTACACGAAAGTGTCCAATCAGGAACGCTATCAAACATGCTGAAAAGCAAACCCTCACGAGTGAAACGCGGTTCGCCACAGCTTTCCGTATGTTTTTCACTATTCAATCGTTTTTCTTTTGTTAGTTCAAGGTAGAGCCTTCTACCTGCCTGTTTCGATATTGTTTCATAGTGATTTGTTCGAAGCAGGTTACTTCCCTTTAGGTCATAATGCACTCTTCTAACTTCACAATGAGGGCGAAGTGAGTTGAGGAGAGAACTAACTATCAAGGAGTGACACAATTTTCGGAAAAAAAAAAAGAAAAAGAAGGGATTTGGTATTGATATTTTAAAAAAAGCAGACATAACATTTTGTTACACCTTTAAAATGTGATTGAATTATCCTCGCAGAGGTTTGGTGTTTTTTTGCGACAACGTAAACTTTATGTTTTAGGTTATGCTATAGCACACTTCTGAATATCGGTTCACTTTAATTTGCTTTTAGTTGATAAAATATGAGGTTATTATGAATTACGGCATGCCATACGATCTGTGGTCATTGATGCTAATGATTCGATAGCAGCGATATTGCAGATGATACGATTCCATCGAGCAACCGCAGTCACCGTTGATTGGATTAATCGCAACGTGTACCACGCACATTCTGCTTTTATCTTCGGGTAAGCGCGGCGCTGCTTTCGCTTACCACTTACATGATGCTTCTGATCGGACATGCATTGCTTCTGCCATTTCTATAGCTTGTCGGTTGTTTCCACTTCCTAACAGATCCGCTGAAATATGTTCTTAATAAATGCAAGGGTTGCGTCATACTTCATTCCGGAAGAAGGCATATAAAACTGGTGTAAAAGTGCTGCATGTCCGCTTAAATGATGAGCTTGTTTGCTGGTAAGCTCGTTATCATCTCGCAGCTAGCTCATTGCATAGTGCGAATTGACTCGTTTTGAACTTCTTTAAGGATATTCGTTTAGAATCATAACGTAACCCTGATGGTCCAAGAAAAGTCGCGATTTGGCAACTGGTCACTTTTGATAGCACTTCGAAAGTGGGAACGCTTTAAAGATGAAAACTTGGTAGAGTATATGCATCCCATTTACAGCCGAAACAAACATCGTTGGAATTGGCTCATATTTTTTTTACTTTCACTTACTTTAAAAAAAAACTGTCGGAGCGGTGTTGTTGTCTTGAATTTTAACCCACTGCGTTAGAACAAAGATAGTTCAAGCTAATCTAGTTTAATTTCCGTGAAGGCCCAGCTCTTTTGGAACGAATTTTTGGCTCCACCTGGCAGTTGTTTGTGCCCGAAAAAAAAGTAAGAACCAGTGAAATTGGTTTTAAAATTCAGGAACGTGGCCAAAAATAGAGTGTTGTTGATATGTTTAGCTGAAGGTTTTAGAACGTGTAACTGTAATTATAACTGAAATAACATGAAATTTTTTTCTGCGTTTCATTTGAACAGTGTACCACATAGCGCTTCCGAAACCTCTGACTAAGCATTTATGTGATCATTCGAGCAGATATTAAAGCTGCAATTGGAAAACATGCTGTCCGTGTTGTTTCTCTGATATTTGGAATGATCAGTCGTGTAGTCAAATAGAATTCTCGCCAGTGCACGATGTGCGCAATACATCCTATCCCACCCTCTTCCTTCACCATTCATGAGATCTAAAGGAAAGTAACCGTTAACCTTGTTGATGCTCCCAGTCTTAGCGGCAAGAATCTTAGATGAAAAGCCTTGCAGCAGTGGTTGGATTGCACTGCCAGCAAGCCCCTCCAAGCTTTTGAAAGCCTCAGATAGAAGTACAAGGATGAGTCTGCCAGATTTTAAAAAATATTTTTGCAACAAAGAAGCATAATCGTTCCCTCAAGCTTTTTGTTTCCATCACACTCTTGGAGTTCATTAACTTGGAAACTTAATTACGGGATCAGAGAACACGAGCAAATGCCACGTCCACTTATTCATTTTGTGGGTGGATTTTGTAGAAATGAAGCTGCTTCAGAGAGCATTGTCGAATTTGTTATCTTTGTAGTGAAATATTGCTGCTGAATTGTTGAAAGATGAGCAATTTTGTTGCGTTCAAAAAATCATTCATTTTATTATCGTTCAGCATTGATGGGACTGTCATATCTATAACGCCTATTTCTGAGATAAAAAACAGTGGTGCGAGTCTTCCGGTTGTATGGGGCAATCTTCTTCGAGTAACGGCTATTGTTGTCGCCCCTAATCGACGGTAAGTCATCAAGTTTTATTAAGATATGAATATATTTTCATTTGCACTTATACTCCTCTCGAATGACGATTTCTGCTCAGAAAGTATGTAAGGCAGTCGAGCAATCCTGAAATGTTCTAAGAAGAAAGTGCTCTCCGGATTGCTGACATCAAACTAGAATTTTTGCTATTGTTTTTAATATAAGACAACTAATGTTGAAGGACAAGCAAAGAGCAGATAAACGCTTGACCATGTTGACATGTTGGCAAACAGATTCCGCTAGATCTTTTCAGGCGACTGTTCTGGAGTGTGCAGGAGCCATACGCTGCGATTGAGTCATCCAATCTTGACGGAAGTGAAAGGCACACACTCGCCCTCAATGGTATTTACGCGCCAAGCAGCCTCTCTGTCGATGAGCCCAATAAGTAAATCAACTCAACTAACTTCATCCCTCCTCTTTAATATGCAAAAAAGTCCCTCATGTTATTCTTCATCTCAAAGGAAAGCAGTTATATAAATGTGGACTGCTTTGTGCATGGAGAAATTATATAGCCAAAGAATATCGGAAACAAAGTAATGATTTGCACTTTGGGCATATGGTTTTCTAAACTTTTATCGCAGATATATACCTAGTCAGGAATACACTTTTCTATTCCTGCCACCATAGTTAATAAGTCCGATAAGCACAACTTATTTTGAGAGGTGAACATCCAGTTTGGGGTTTCATGGTGCTTTGCATTTAGCAGTTGTTTTTCGCTTATCTAAGTTCTTTCCACTTCATCTTTTTTCTACCCAACTGATTCTGCTTGTGAGTGTTTTTCTCATTGTCTAGTTATGCTTTGTTTTCTGTCTAATTTGCCAGCCTATTCAACTTTGCCTTTTCTTCTTCTGCATAGATTTTTCCTTACCAGAATCTACTCTTTTTTCTCTCTGCTTTTGATACCATTTTATTCTTTTTCTAACATAAAAGAACATGATTCACCAAGTCAGATTCCTCTATTCCACGCATATGCGCAATCGGATATCGTTACTGCATCGCACGATGTTAAGGCCGTAGCGAAAGCCGTTTAGATGCTTGTGCTTCAGATGCCACAAGACTGCGTCGTGAACGGCAATCTTGCTGCAGTAGAACCGCTTGTGGCCCAAGTGCGCGCTTAGGCTTACGCAAAACCGACTTAGTCGAGGGCGGGGTCGAAATTGTGTTGCTAGTTTGCTTGAAGGCTTGAATTTTGGAGAGGCAGTTTCTTCTCCTGAAATCTGTTTGATGGCATCTAGCTGGAGTTTTTGCCATCGCTGAGAATAGCAGTAATTTTAGGCATCAAAAGAAATAGTTCTCATTTAGGTGAATAGTCCTTTTATCAGTTAACCTTAATTTATGATGAGACGTTTTACATTGTTGTCCCCGCGCCCTCCCTTCTCTCTCATCTCAAAATCCAAACTGCCGTTTCAGACTACTGCAGAAGTGGAATTTGGCCACAAAATCGGCATATTGTTATTAGTGTAAACGCACGTGGAACCAATAAGTTGTAAGCATCTAATTAAGTAATGCTTCGTAGATTGGTCACTCGCTGGTGATCAACTTTCATTATCACTGAAGTTGTCGAGTGCAAAGTTTCAGTAATGAGCATTGCGCAAGGCATACATGAAGTGGGCGTTGAAGCTAAAGTTTTGTCACTTCGTCACTAGCGCAAAAGTGCGTGAGGCATAAAGGCTCCTAGATGCAAATGTCTTTTAGTTCGAAGGTCATTACTGAAGACGATCTGAAATGCATATTAGCGTTGTAATCAAAATGTCCTGTGGAGCCTTGTACTCAGCAGCTGTGTTTTGACATTATTCTCACTGTGATGTGCCGCGTTGATAACACTGTGATGACGTCCACCTGTTAGAACGAGAGATTTTAGTTCGATAGAACGAAAAATTTTGTACGAAATTGTCGTTTAAGATACTCTGTTTGCACTTCACAAAGTGAAAATACAGTGCAGCCGATATGGAAGAAAAGAGTACATTTACGAAGAAAAAAAAGTACTTAAATCGAAGAAAAGATACAATTAGCTGGAATTATCTGTTGAAGGAAAACTATCGAAAAAGTATTCTTGAGAAAATATATTGAGAGAGGAAAAGAAGAGAGTTCGATAGAGCGAGCGATTTTATCTTTGTATTAACCCTTTTTGCGGTGGAGCATACGCTTTTAATCTCGGTGGAGCGTTCATAAAAGACTCGTAGTGTTCGCTTCGGAAAATATAAATTAACTATCTAGAAAGCTGATGAAATCTGTTGTTATGCGTGACGCAGATGAATGTCAATTTCTTGTAATCTGTAGGAAAATAACTTTTAGTCGGCTTTATTGGAGCGACGTGGAGAAGGGGACTGTGGAAACTATAACACTCACAGGCAAGGATCGACGTATCGTGAAGAAATATGGCTATCAGAGTAAGTTCAATCTTTTTGCTTGCAACCATCCTCACACTTTTGTGTGCATACGATTTGTCTATCGATGCGTCGTGAGATTACGAAGGCTTTTATGCCCTGCCGCTCAGACTTAACGAACCCACTTTCGGAATGAACCATTCGATGGTGTTCGTTCATCATTAACAGTGACAGTTTTAGAATGGAAGCTTCTGAGTTATTACCATGAAGTCATTATGCGCTCTCAGAGGAATACGACAAAAGATCGTAATTATAATTTTTTGCTGTTTTGTAATTTTCATTCGAAAATGGACAGTTATGTAAGCATAAATGTGATGAATACTAACGAAAAACAATGAGCGCACTCTATTACCTTCTGTTTTCAATGAAAGCAGTGTAAAACAGCCAATGCAGAAGCCCGTTTCAGTTGTTTCCTTCGAGTATTGTTGATTATCTTTAGCGAAAATGAAAGGAGTTCGCAATTTCGGAAAGTTATGAAAATTCTTGCTCGGCCCCTTGCTGATATCCTAAAGGAATGACGTTTGCGAAACGATATTTATTCAGAAGCAAGGGTGCAAGCAGAGGGATGGCAAAAACCATAAAATTCTTAGACATCACGTACTGCTTAGAGAGAAGAGAATGCAAGCAGCTAGAAAACCAGAAAGAAAATGTCAGTTGGAGCGCTGCGGGTCGGATATGCGGGAATTTTTAACCTTGAGGCTATTCGATCAAGTACTGTCAAGGAATCAGATGTCATTGTTTTATTTCTTGTGGTAATCGAGGTCGTTAAAGGAGTCGCTTACTTGTAGATGGGATTCTGCACGACCGACCTTTGAGCGTGGATGTATTCGAGGATATGCTTTATGTGATCGGATCGCCTAAGGGTTTGGTATGGCAGATGCACAAGTTTGGAAGGCTGGGAGAGCGCACTGTTGGTGGTCTCGCAGTAAGCACTCCTATTGCACGGCTGCGCATCGTTCATCCAGCGAAACGATGTTCGTTTTAACAACCATTTTACTCATCGAATAGAAAAACATTCTGCTAAATAAAGTGATCGCTTTTTAAAAAATATTCGATTTCCTATAAAATATGGTTTTTTTTTGCATTCAGTGACTCTTTTTTTAATAAGTTGTATTTGACGCAAATTTCTTATCGCAAAATAATCCTTTTTTCCCATATAGCAACAATTCTTTTAGCTGTAATAGAATTTCTGAGGAAATTTCCTTTGAATATATCGGAATTAAAATCACAATCTACGATGATTTTTTTCTCAAAACCATATTCCTTCTTTCCTTCTTCTCTCTGTAGAACGTATAGCCATCTGGTGGCACCATCTTTACGATATATTCCCTTTCTTTTTTTATTTCTGTGAAACTGTACTCTGAGGCGTTCGTTTGCACTTGATATTTTCTATTTATTGGTGAGTTTGATGACGCAGTGGTGTTCGATGATCGAGCTATTCCATTCCGTCCATAGCCTTCAAAATCTTGTGCGTTCCCGAAGTTGCAATTATCAAAATTCTTTACATAGAATTCATTAAGTTTGTCAAGTACAATACTCAGCGAATTGGGCGAGTTTTTATTTACAATTCCATAGTAATTACCTCAGACATACAGATCAGTTATACACTGAACATTCTTTCTATATACCGAATGTGGCATTCTGCAAAAATCCATTGAGTCGAGTGCATTATGCAAATGCGTTGAGTTCAGTTGCATGTTTAACTCGAATGTCCACTATATCCTGTTCTTTGCACAGTGATGAATATGAGATAAGAGTCTTGCCCGAATATTTCCTAAGGTGTTTTAAGAACCTTCTGGTGCATGTTGTCAACAGGTAACGAGTTGCTATCGGTCGGAATTAGCGTAGTGATTGATAGAATGATTACTTTTCGATCAGAAATGCAATATTTTATTGTGGCCTTGTTTCTCTACTATGTGCTTACGGATATATGATGACATCAGTACTGGTTTGTCGTCAGTTATAATCCTTTTTTTAGATCCTATCCATTCATCGTGTTCGGTCACCTCTCCTGGCGATCCTCCAAAGTGCGGTCGCCGACCTTGTGTACCGAACGTTGCCGACCCCTCAAAATTCTCATGCCTTTGTATCCACGGTGCTGTATACGATTCAGTGACAAAAACATGCGTTCAGCTTAAACGGGATGAGAAAATGTCAATACGTGAGTTCGCACGTTTACTTCTGCTCATTTTTATCTTCCTTTCTTCTATATTTCTGTATAGGCTTCGAGTAATTAATTTTGCAGTGCATGTTAAAAAGAAAAACGTGTGCGAAAAATGATAGGGATCGATAAATTTTCCAGCTTTTCAATAAAGGGTATCAGAATATGGTGATTCTATGGAATTTCAGGTATTTCTTTTCTTTTGAGGTCGTCGTAATGAAAATCTTTCATGGAAACTTTGCCATTTTGTTGATGGCTGAATTGTCGTGAAAATTGGCTGTGTTGACACGTTTTTATAGATTATACGATTGACTGATTGCTGATTTGAAAATTTTCTTACCTTTACAATTTTCGAAGAGCAAAGTCGTCTTTTTTATCGATGGAAACATTCGCCTTAATAATCTTGCAACTAACTGCATAGACTTCTATATTTTTGCACACGCTCTAGCACCGCAAATTCTCAGAAACAGTTCCAACACGTTTTCTGCAGCACACAAGAATGTTGATATAAAAAAGCAGTTGAAATGCGCTGTGGAGCAATTCTGCATTCCCCTATTTAGGCGAATAGGACCGACGCTGAGAGGAAGTATTTTTTACTTGTGGTGTTATTTATCATTGTAATTAATACTTTCTTGTCAACTCCATTATTGCGAATTGTTGTTCATGCATATTAATCAAACAAAGTCTGTCTACTAATTATGCCAGCCCTACTTCACCTCCGAGCAACACATTGTACACTCATATGTCATACTGCATAAAGTAGGTGAAATACTCCCGGAAGCAATATTAGCGGAGAGTATTTGGGTACAGCTAAAAGTTTAGTTCCGAGAAGTTTCAGAAGATGTTTCCATTGAGCTACAAATAAGCAACAAATTTTCGACGTTTGTAACGAAATTTCCCGATCAGAAAGACTTTTTATGGACTTAGCATTCAGATTGCCCCCCCCCCTCCATTTTCAAGTTCAGTTTTTATCAGGTTTCAGCGAGCCACAAAAATGTTTAACTCTTCTCGTTTAAAGCAAACCAGCAAATTTTTCAAAAATTTTCAGTAGAAGTTCTTGCAACTAGGCTTCAATAGATATTTTTTGAGAAACTTTCATATTGAGAGAGCCCCAACTTTCTAGCATTGACTAATGGATCAATTCTTGGAATGACATGTTATTTGCATTTTAAGCAGCTATGATGCATACGGAATTCACTCGAGGTGTTCATAGTTTAAAGGTGCCTAGTTCGATGTAGTTTGCTTTCTTTGTATGCATTTCATTAATAGCGACTGCATCACAAATAAACAAAGCGAACAGTTTACAGCTTGTGGCTCGCAGTTCTGTCTCAACGGTGGTGCATGCGACTCGTCGGGGCATCGCTGTATATGTCCAAAGGGAGTTCGTGGTGAACGATGTGAAACTGACGTCTGTCATAATCATTGTCTAAACGGAGGCAACTGTACCGTTATTTACGATGCATATTCACTATACGGCGATCCCGATTGCAGGTATTCTTTATGAAGAAGAAATTTGTTGGAAATGCACAAATGTGGCCAGAGTTTTAATTTTATGGGAAATGCCATTTTCTTCTCACGCTTTTAGCAATTTTGGAGAAGTGGAGTGAATACGAATTGAAATTCCAGCACTGTCAGGGGTGTAATTTCAGAAAAGAGTCTCCTCCACTTCGAAATTTTAGAGAGGTCTCTCACGTCCCCCTTCTCCTTCTTCTAATCCACCTCATCCACCAATACACTGTTGGAAACTAGATCAAGTTTCGTATGTCGAGTTCAGCGGGGCAACGGATGCTATCACGCAAAGAGATGTCGTTGATCAAACTCGGTCACCAGAGGCCACATGAAAGACATGTCATTCACCCACTTTCTGTGATAGGTGCAGTAGGCGCTCACCATGTACGAAATACCTTAAACGTATGAGCCGAACTTTTTTTGAAATGGAAACGCAAGGGAAGTTGCTGGACCTCTTTGCCAGAGACCATCATACGGCTTTACATCCTGAAGAAAAGACGTTTGATGAAAATGTTTTTCTGAGTGTAGCTTGAAGTCACTTCTAACTTTCGAAGCTCTCAGTATTCTTTGTCGATTAACAAATGCGATGGTAGTGTCAGCGTCCCGATAATAACATTCCCGATTTAGTTGCGCCATTCTCTTGAAGGCACCATGAAATTTTTCTCTGCTGGGAGAAAATAGAAAATAGAATAATGAATATGTTTTGCAAGAGAATTTTTCTAGGTGCACTTTCTCATATGACTGAATTTTTTGCAATACGAATTTGAATTTTACAGCTTCTATTTTTTCTTCACATCTTCAAATTAATGACGCATCAAATTCGGCTCTTAACCTTCGTCCAGTTTGTTCTCAAAAAAAAAAAAAAAAAAAAAAACTCTTCATATACTCTTACATTCACACTCTAAACAGAAAAAGAAGCCTCGAAAACAAGTTCCGCTTGTTTGTTGATTTCGTAATTTAAACTAAAGGTCTTTATTGCCACGTTTTAGCAAACAATGGAAATTGACATCTCGTTGGTGTTTCTCTTACGTAACCACACTGAATCACCGCTTCCCTTTTTGTGCTTTCACTTCAAAAGTATAAAACGTAACATTCCTACGCAATTTTCTCCTTTCTACCCTATTTTATTTCACTTTCAGTTGTCCAATTGAATATACAGGTTCACGTTGTCAACAGTATAAATGTACAGGGCGATGTGGTACGAATGGAGTTTGCACGGTTCGTTATTTTATTCTTCAGCGAAGGAAGTATTCTTCTAGTGGCCGCGTGATGGAATTTTTTAAAGTGATCGTCACGTTTTTGTTTTATTTGAAATTCGAAGAGTCGAAAAATATAAATTACAACAAAATGCTTTTTCGTAACTCTTTAGACGTTTTCATTGCTCATTATTTGAGCAGACATTCGGTGTTTAGCGTTCGCTTAGTTTCATTCGATATTTAAAATAAAGTACATTCTTTCTGCTTGAGTCTCATTCAAAAATTTTGACTATGTGTCATTGGATGGAATTCATGCGTCATCTGCGGAATGGCAATTGCTGATTGGCGGTTCTTTTGAGCGTTTATTATTTGAATACGAAAATACCCTTTCACCTTCGATGATTAGTGTCTGCAACATCAACCACCTACATGATTTCTGGTGCTGATGAGTAAAATGCATTAACAACTCTACGTTAGGCTCGCAGTAATAACATCTAGAAACTGAATAAGCCTGATCACTAACAGACTCGCTGATAGTTGCGAACCGCTATCGGCAAATGGCGGCAGTCAGTAAGTGAGTAAAAAGTTACGCCGTTTAGGCGAATAGGACAAGCTGTCAATTGCAAAAACGATTGCTGGTGATAAAATTAATGACAGTTTCATGTATAGGCAACGCAGTGGTAATGACTAACGTACATACCAAAATCGTAACCAATATAGCGGCTTCTTTATTTAGCTCAGTTAGACAAAAGTTCATATCGTGAAAATTATTAGGCATTCCGGCCATCTAGTTTCTTCGCATGCTGAAAGCTGAAATGCCAATCCGAATTCCCAGAATAAAATTCCGTTTCACGTTGCAATCAAAAGAGGCGACGAGCAGTTTCGAAAATTACATTGTTCCATCTTGTTCCCATTCATCGATAAGTGTCATCCGTTGTGTTTTCACTCGTTTATTTCTTGGGCTTCTGGTTTGTTTTGCACATGCTGGTGTTGATACAGAAGCATTGTTCACTGATTTCTCTGAAACGACCAATGATGAGCCAGAGCACAGCATTGGCATTGCTAGGGAATTTTTGTCACTTTTTTTCATCATTCTGAAAACATGTTAAACAAAAGTTTTGAAGCTCTTCTGGCGTGATTGCTCAAGAATTTGTCGCAGAAAATCCGTCAGTAAAATAGATCTTTGAGGCTTTCAGAGAAAAATCTTTCTTCTTTAATATCGGCATATTTGAGAATGAATGAATGGTCGGAATAGAACCGTTTTGTCAATATCGACTTTGTTTTGCATGCATCGCTGGCACGTTTTGAACGGCTGCAAAGTATGTTTGATTTTGCTTTGCAGATTTCACAAGCAACGGGGCTTCCGAGTTGTGAATGTGATCCTGGCTATGCGGGAGCCGAATGTGAACGAAGAATTGATGCGTGTAAATCATTTTGCTTTAATGGAGGAAGTTGCTCATATGCTGAAGATATGACTCCTTTTTGCAGCTGTCCTCCCGAGTTCATGGGTAAGCAATTCTTCCTTGTAATCTTCCTCATGACCTTGAAAAAAGTTCCTGAAAAGGGCACTGCATATGGCAATTTAGTGCTATATGAGAGGTATGCTAGCTTCATTTTTGTCGTTAAATGGGGACAGCATGAAGCGGACATGCTGATTTTAAATAAACCTCTATCATTGCTGAATTTATCTGCTTTTTTGCTTGGGGTATGTGATGTGCTGTAATTGTCGTCATGCATTTTTAGGTCGTCGATGTGAAAACTGTGTCCTTGAAAATGGTGAAATGCACGTATGTCGAAATGGTGGCTACTGTAAAGGAAGAAAAGGCTGCTCATGTCCTCCAGGTTACACTGGCGTCTCATGCGAGAAAGATCTCTGTCTTGGTAATCATTTTAATGTCTGCGCATTTCATGTCTAAAGAACCAGTTCTCATAAATTCTTCATAAATGGCAAGAGCGAACGCGTTTTTTTAAATGTCTTGTAAACTTGATGCAGACAGGAGAACCTACCGTTACATTTTGTGTAAGCCGTGAAGGTCTTTTTCTCGAGCAGAGCGCTGTAGCGCAAAGGAACATTGTGTTGTATGCTCAGATCTCTTCTATGAACAATCATTTTTGACCACCGTTCTTCGGCCTAACCAAAAAAAAATGTAATTTTTCTAATAGATCTCTAAAATGCATAGTGGAAGCGTTTCCATAAGTTCTGTTTTCTTGTTGTCTTAATATCATCGCTAAAACATGTGCGATGGCGCTTTCTCATAAGTTAGATCGCTTGTTTATGCATAACGGTACTGAAATATACTGCACTAATTTCCTCTTCCTGTGCTCAAGTTGCGCTTCTTTCTTACTATATGTAAATGTTTCCGATGAAAGAAAGAATGACTCGTTTTTGGCAACATACTTTTTAAGTTACGGCCTGTCTATGTCATGATCTATGCTATAAGACATTTTAGCGCTGAAGAACTTTGTAATATTTGATGGAGCAGTTCATCTAAGAAAGAATACTTTCTCAGGTAGGACACGAATACAGAACAAAATCATTTTGAAGTAACGGTTGGAAAAACGATTGCTAAGAACCTGGATGAGCTGCTCACTGCTAAGAATTATGGCGAATGTAGATGCATAAGTACGTTGGCGTCAAAATTAGGTATCGTCTAGGGTATTGCTACAACGATGGGATTTGTGTGCGTTCGGCAAGCAGTGGAGGTGCGCATGAAATCGAATGCGTTTGCCCAGCTGGTTTTGGAGGACCACGTTGCGGAGATGATTGGTGCCATCGTAATGGTGATCATTGCTTGAATGGAGGTGAGCACTTTCATGCGTTCCTTTTCGTCATTCAACGTTTTATTACGCATATTTATGCAGCATATCACTTTATAACATGATTGTTGCAAATTATACAGGCCTGTTTGGTTGTCTCATCGTTGTAAAAATTCGTGTTACACCTTTTGATAAGGTCTCTCATCGAACAGGCGTTGCCTTAAATCTGAGGCGCTTAATGTCTAGCTAGAGCAAGAGTACTCAGAAGCAAGGTGCGATTGTTTTACTTTCGAAACCTTCATTCTGTTTGACATTTGAGTTCTGTGACCCACTTGTGATCTCCCATTTTATGTTGACTTTTCGATAATTGCACACTTTTACAAACTCAAAAACTGCTTTTCTCTGCATGGAATTCCGTTATTGAATTACCATGGTAATAAGAGTGCACTATCTGCTGTGAGGGTTCTTTCGTGTAGCAACGCACAACTTTTTGACGCACCAGTTTTCTTCGTTGCTGATCAGAAAAATATGGAAAAATTATTCGCCAACTGCAGTCTCGTACACCTCCGCTTTGTCCTTTAAACGGGAAGTGAAATCAGAGTAAGTGGAATCTCCAGTCAGCGTTTGAGGAGCATCGCTGCGACTTCGATCTTCTTTTACGCGTACTTCACGAGAACTTCTGATTGGAAAGCAACTTTCTTTCAAAGAGAGGCCTTGATTAACGTATCAAAGGCTCAAAATTTTGCGTCAACTTTCACTTCTAAACGTATATATATTTGAGTGAATGCGCAGCAGACACAATATAACCAAAGAGGATATGCGTTTTCGCTTATCGCGGTCACCAGTTTTGCGAACACTTAACAGACAATGACAAATTACTTAACGATGCGTCTTCATTCATAACTGATAGATTATAAAAAATCCTGACCAAAAACTGATTTTCCTTTTATTGCACCCTTTATTTACAAATTTTTGGAACATTTGAGTAGCCAGAACTCTTCTCGAAGCGGATGAATGATCCGAGTAAACCGGAGAGTGAACCTGGGATATTGTAGTTACGACTACCAATGTTCACGTTTCCATTTTATTAGTGCCATGTTCAAGCCGGCGGGTAGAGAGATTTTTTAGCACACTTTGCCAAAATTTACGCATAAATATGCTATCCGTTAATAGGGTTTTTTAATAAAAACGCCTTGAAAGATAATTTGTTTCGTTTTTATCGTTGAAGCTGTTGCGATTTTAGAGGCATTCAATCATGCTGCATGGAGTTTTCCCCCATCGAGCAGTTTGCAGTTTGTTTTATGTCGGTATACCACTTTTAACTTTCCGCTTTTTTTGAACGGCTAATTTGCAGCGATATAATACGACATGTTTTTCTTTTTCTGACTTTAAACCACATCGTCCTGTAATTCTCCAAAGCTCTTAACACTGGTCGTATCTCACGGCAAAATCGCAAAATTACGTCCTGATATTACGTAACTTGACACTTTTGCAGAATATACGTTTCAGTTTCTATTATTTTAGTAAATTATTTTATTCTATAAGAATTTAAAATCATCTACTAAACGTTAAACCCATTCCTTATTCCAATATACCACAGTATCCTACTACCATATGTGAAAGACTCACTGTGCACACTAAGGCTTATCATTGTGGTCAAGCCTCTCTATATTGCAGGACACTGTGTGCATGATTCTGTTCGAGGTCCTATATGTGTCTGTCCAAGCAAGTATCAGGGTGAACGATGCACCGAAAAGCGTGAATGCACAGACTACTGTCTCAACGAATCTGAATGCCGCTCGAAAAATGACCATGAGTGGATTTGCATGTAAGTCTCGTTAACCTATTCAACGTTGCTTATTTTTGCTTTAAAATAAGAGCAATTTCGCCCATAAAGCATCTTCGATTGCGTTTTAAAACTCTTAGGTCTTGACTTCTTAGATATAAGTAAAGTGCCAAAAGCTTTGCAGGATCGTCATGCTTGTAGCTTTGAAACCGCTGTAAGGCGTTTCCTCCGTAGGAATCGCCGTTATTTTTAAGATGTGAACAGACTGAAAATAGGAATGCATCAAACGGTTTTGGCCCATTCAGGGTTGCCAATTTAACCGCATCGAAGGTTTGCTAAGTCAGCGATATGGAGATTGAAGAAGTAGATAGCTGTAGTTTTTCAAATTTTCAAAGGATTTATTGGTAGATAGAAAGCCGTTGTGAGTTGAGCTGCAACTGTGTGGTTCCTCACTTTCGTGCTATCAGATTGCTAAGAGAGAATTCGCAGATGTAAACTTTTTTGATTGCTGATTTTCGGGAACTTTTTTTGCAGGACGCCTTCATGCATGGAAGTGTGGGCTTTGTCCTTAGCAGTAGGATGCTGTATGCTGCTATGTTTTCTTAGCTTTCACCATATCTTCCATAAATGCTTTAAAAGTCATTTATTTTATATTTCATAGCACAACTTTTTTTTCATTTTGCTTTGTAATCACTGCATTTTGTTTTAACTGGTTTTGCTAAAGAAATCGTCAATATTTCAGCTGTAAGCCGGGCTATACGGGAAAGCGTTGTGATATATTCGGTCGATGCGCGACCAGTTGTGAAAACGGTGCAAAATGCCGACTCGACGAGCATCTCGGAGCGATATGTGAATGTCCACGTGGCCTCACTGGCGCCAGGTTACTATCCTCTTGTAAAAAATGTCAATGAAAGCGATTATATCTCAGTGGGTAATGTTTACAAAAGTTCTGTTTATAACATACATGCATTCTATTTTTATCATAGATGTATGAAACAACTTTCGATAGAATGTATTGACTTCTGGGTGGCTTGTATATTTTATCTTTTTGTGCATAATCCTTCGATTTGAGACGATGAATCTTCCTCTAGAAAGAGCCTGAATTTCATCTTGAACACGATTTCTGAAAAGTAACAGTTTAGTTACGAAAGTTTATTACTTTAGCAATATTTATGGGATATAATAGTTTAGTTTATTGACGTATCAGTATTTACAATCAGTATTTCTGGGATAATTTGTTACAGTTAGAATACCTCTACACTTGCGACAGTCCTTTTATAATCCAGAATTTTTAGAATGCTTCGCGTTTTTCTGTGGTAGTTGTTGCCATTATTTTTTACTAGAATCGAGATCTGCTTGCGTTATCTTCTCTTTTTTTCTTCCTCCACTGCCGTGGATCATTTATGCGAAAAAAAGAAAAACGCGCAGTGCCGTTTGTTCTTCTCTGTCTTATCGATCCTCATCCAGCGAGTGTACTCATATCAGCAGCAATTTTAGCGAAAAGAATTGCGTTCTTCTATGTGTAGCGAACCTTTTATTTTTAGTGTATTTCCGTTTTCTGATGTCCTTTTGAAAAAATTTTATATGCGCACATTAGAGTGGAACGATGAACTTAAAAAGTACTTTTTTATATTTGTAGTTGTATATCCTGTAAAGAAAGGGCTTCTGCTGGTGATAGCGATTTCTTGGAAAATCCTCGTCAGAAAATTTTCTGAGCGTTTCCATACGAGCTCAGATTTTGTTTTAATTTGATTTTGATCTAATTTGATGCTTTAAAAAAATTTTTTTTGTCTCTGAGGCAAGATGCACGAAAGTTCGAAGTACAGTTTCAATGAATGTCTTCTTGTAGCTGCAATGAAACGTCAGCACGGACGTGCTCAGAGATTTCATGCGCCAATGCGGGCAAATGCATGACGACAGCGACACGAGGAATACGATGTTCGTGCCCGATTGGTTGGGGCGGCCTGATATGCGCTACTCCTGAATGTCATGGATATTGTCGTAACGGCGGTACATGCTTCATAGCCGAGCAGCGTGCCATTTGCTCGTGAGTGTTTTGTTCATCTCAATTCTCTCCTCGAAAGACGGCAAATTAAAAAATAATAAAAGTTTAGGTTAGCTACTGTGAGTTTTCCTTTCCAAGTCAATTTTGTCGCATCCATAAAATTTTAGATCCGTTTCACGTACAGAAACAGTATAGAATTGTGATTTAGGTGCAGCTAACTTCAGTTCTTCGGTCTTAAGTTAGACATTCGAATTTCTAACTACGCGTGATTATTTCAACAATCCTATGGTCATAAAAATCCATTTAGCGTTTTCCCCCTAGCGCGTTTTTCAGTTGTACGAAAGAAGCGATTGCATGGAACAAAAGATCACTCAGTGTTGCGAAAAAAGTTGAAGGTAAGATGAGGTAAGATGGCGATGGAGTCATACAGGGTTATCCTTTCAGCGTGATGAGTTTTTTACACATTCACTAAATTAGGAACCAGGCCAGATCAGAAACACCGATAGTTTAGGCTGTCGATATAACGTTTGCAATTAACTGGAAATATACCGTTTTAAGGTGTAGTGAGACGTGGATGGGTGATCGTTGTCAATTTCCACGGTCAGCTGTGCAAGTATCATTTGCTGAAAAGAGGGCCGGAACAACAGCAGGTTGGTTTGTTTATGCTTCTTTCCCACCGCAAACGAACGATAATCTTTTTTTTTATAATTCACAACACACTTCACTGTAGTATTGGCTTTTGAAGAAGTCAGTTGTAAAGGAATGATGCTTACATTCTGCCTCTATCAGATATAACAAAGGATTTCTCATAAGCAAATGTTTTGCTTCAAAGGCTGTGATGAGTTGCGTGCACGTTGTCGTGACTTCACAGGAGCTACACGAGCTTTGGGGACCCTCGCTTATGATGAGTGAAAACTATATTTCCAAGCGAGATTCAAATTCGCGGCATTGCTTTTCCGGAGGAATGCTTTATCGAAGGCGCTTTTTCTTACTTTATCTGCGTGATCTGTCTGATCATATGTAGTATGGCATAGGAAAAGTGATGCGTCAAAATGGCAAGGACTAGAGAGTAAAAGGTTATGCAGCGACACAGTTCAGTCGCTAGAGTTTCTTGCATGGAAGCAAAGGTCGACGGTTCTGCCGCCTCCCATACGAGCATAGTTTTCGCTCCCCATTACATACGACTCTCCATACGAATTACTCGTCAGTTGTGAATTATAGTTTTAGGCTGCATCCCGCCGACTCATTTTCGTTCCGGAGATCCCTTTTTGTACGTTTTCTTCAAAAAGTTTTCGAAACTTCGAAGGATCTCACCTTGAAAATGGTCAATAAATGAACGGAGCTCATTTCGCATAGTCGAGCTGCAACTATAATAAAGTGCTTTGTAAAAAATGGTCTTTAAATAAATGATGGACTGCGAAAAAAATGAAAAGTCAGTGGCGTATTGTTTTTAGTGTTGCAATGCACCGAAATGGGAGGCAACAGGTAAACAGCTCCCTCTATTGTTTAAGGAGCAGCTGGTAGCTACTTAATCTTATTTCGGCTCGAGGGGGTATTTAATTTGATTTGGAATTGCGATATTTGATGTTTACAACAATCTGTCCATAGTCCCATCTTCCACGCTGATCCATCAACATGGAAGAGTGTTAGAGTTGTTTAAACGCCCTAAAATTTTGCATGTATTTTGCTCAGACGAATTAAAACACGAAAGCATTTTCCGGCATATTTTATTATTCATTCGTGCCCCATGAAATTGATTGGCCAATTGAGCACAGCGCAAAAACGTATGTCATGCCACCTCCTTCGGCAAGATTAATTATTGCCTAATATGCGGGGCGAATGCTCAGAATTTCAACAATGAGGTTTCGAATCGTAATTGCGAGGGATAGCTTACTGCAAAATTCTTCTGGTTGATCCTGGCGAGCGTTGCAAGATGCTCTTCACTGCAAACGAATATTTAGTCAACATTGGACTAAGAAGTATGTGAACAACAAACTTTCTCTACTAGGATTTCTTTTGCCTCATCTAACAATAACACATTACCTAGGCGCGACTTTATTCCCACACCTGCGAGGGAAGGGAGCGCCAAAGAGGCAAGTTGCCCTTCCCGTAGAAGCAGACGACTCGTGGGCGAAGTCACTTTCTCTACCTCTGCAGAATAAGTGATTCATCCGACAGTTTGCTTCTGTCTCCAACGCTTTCTACAGATAACGACGACTGTCGTATACTGGTTTTCCAAACATCTTCCCGGTTGCTATGCAGGCATCTAATGTTAATATTTCACAAGGGTTTTCAAATTGCAGAAGTGCTTATCGTCGTGTTCCCAGTGATGTTGATAATCCTGCTGACAATCGCCGTGCTATATATGGTTGTTGTAAGGCGTAACGGGTTCGTTATTCATCGTTTTTTTCACTCTGCATTTCTAGCTCATCAGCGAAAGCTTAATTTCCTCGGCAGGTTTATTCCATTATGTTGCGAAACTTGAGAGCACCTATGCATTCATGAAACGTCTGAATTAGTGTGTTACCTTGAAGCTGAGAGGAAATTCTGCCGTAAGTTGAGTCAAGGGGAAGTGAGTATCGATTTGCGGTACTAAACAGCGCTGAACAGCTGTAGGGTTTTGATTTTAAGCTGTAACAGTTACGACACTCAAAAAATTTTAATTGTTGAAGTCGGCATTAGTCTGTCAAGTTGTGAGTGCTTCCTGTGTCGATTTTCGCTGTTTTAAAAAATTTTTGTTCTTTTGGGAGTGACTTTTTATTTGCAGAGTGTCTCGCCAGTTCACGCACTCGCGCATGCAAGAAAATCGCACGGATGCGGATATGGATGAGTTTCATAATCCTGCGTTCATGGCAGGTGAAGAGGAAGATGCAACTGCCATCATCATCAATGAGGTTACTCTTTGTTACCTTTCGAATAGACGACTTCGAATGCATTTTTATTTGTTGTGAATGCTGTCAAAAAATATATTTGCTACTTCTCTCACAACCGTGACGTTTTACTGGAACAACAGCAAATATTCGAATCATTCAGCCAACGAAATTGAATTTGGCCATGAGAGTTGGCTGCTGCTTTAACCACTCGAAAAGTTTTTTTTTTTTACTTCGAATGCTAAAGTTTGAGAACCCGATCAGATCCTCGAAATTAACGCGTCGTTTGGAACTGAATTGTTAGAAGGTGAGAGACAACCGTTCATTATTGTTTTAATTGTATGAAAGAATGAGAGGTGTGAAATTCCAGTCGACAAACTTCACGAACCCGATGTATGAAAGCGTTTATAACGACACAGTCACGTGTTTACCTGATACGGGAACAACGCCGTTGACACAGAATCCGGAGCAGTTTGTTCTTTTGGAAAGGCGGCAGATCGATGAGAGTAATAGTCATATCGGCGTCTAATAATCTGTGCATTCACATGAACTTCACATTTCCTCAAAGCAATCTCCACTCAATGCTATATTGTCGATTGCGCAAATGAGTCATTAAATGCGGGTGACTTATGAACTCTTCGCTATTCTTTTGGGCTTCGCCTATCGTCACGCACTGTTTTTCTTTGCACAATTCTCTTGCAAATGGTCGCATCGATTGGACGAATGTTTAAAGTTCACGTCCGGTGCTGCATTTATCTAATTTCAAAAAGTAGGTCTTAGGTGATGCGTTATTCTTAACGACAATCTCTGAAGAAGTACAATATATTTTCCGTATTTCTTGGTCTCGTCTTCCGAGTTAAGAAGCGACTTGTCTGAAAATGTGCCTTCTCTGCATTTCTTTATATTTAATACCCATTCCGAGTGTTGTCGGCTTTAATGTTCTTTACAGACGAAGCTTTCCTTCAGCAATCACATTGTCTTTTCTGCACTTATGCAGCTTGCATGTTTTCTCAATTGTTTTGCGATGAATTATCTCAATTTAAAACAATGATCTAAACGCATTTCAGATGTCCACCATTGTTAAGGATCGATTACTTGACTTGGACTGTCTTTCGAGAAAGCGTGAAGGGTAAACATAATGCGGCGCGCAATTAGGGAAGTATACAGTTATGGCTGTGACTTTCATATCTCTTTAGAAGACTGGTTCTCATTAAAAAAAAAATTTAATCGGGCTAATCGGTGTGGAATAGTCAGCAATATAAAAACTTTCATCGGGGTTGTACTATACACGCTAATCAAAAATCGAGAAAAAATGTAGCAGCCTATCCCGCGGAATGCTGTTGGAGAAATTAATATGAGTGAACATAATAAGCGCAAATAACAATATAAGCCTAAGACTTATGTGTAATATTGTGGTTCCTAGTTATTATGCTTACATTAGGTTTTGTTCATTTGTTAATGTTCTTTATATGATGTACGGTTGTCAGTCTTGCTTGTTCCTTTAATGCCATTTATCTGCTATGTACTTCGACTATGCTGCCGTATACGCGGCAAAATGTTTCAAAATTTATAAGCAGGGGTTCCAAGCTCAGGAAAAACAGAAGGTGGAGATGGTGTGCAAAATGGGGGCAGCTGCAGCTCTCATAATTTCCAAATGAAAGAAAAATTTGGTCATTGACGAAAATTGCTCATAGGTTGATCACAGTCATAAAGTTCGCGCAAAATTTGGCTGTCGACATAATTGATGATGAATTTCCAACGAGCCGTGAGAATACTGGATATTTTTTTTTAATTGTTGAGGATCATAAATGGTTATCATCTTATTATAAAGCCAGCTTTAGTCCAGATTGAGTTTAGGTGATAATCACTTTTTGTTGACCAAATTTTACTGGTCATCAAGCAGTTGGAATGCTGAAAAAAGTATGAGAAATCGTGTCAGTTAGCAGTCGTAGTATTTGCTGGGAGCCCCCTGTCGTCCAAATCGATTCATTTTTTGAAACTTTCCCCCTCTCTTCGCTCTAAATAACTTCTCAGCGCTCATAAAAAAGTGGGTTCTCCATATGCACTCATCGGTGTGCATCGCATCGTCCGCACAGAGTTTTCAATTGCGTATTAAAATAACATTGTGGGCCGTCAATCCTACGAGAGTTAAAATATCAAAAGTAAACTTGTTCACCATCCACCGCGATCAGTTGAAACAGAAGAGGTTCCTTTCTTCGCCCTAATGGGTACGATTGACAGCATACCTATAAGTAGATAATGTGGCCAATAAATATTTAGGAAATGCTATCGTAATTATGCATGCTTGCTTAAGGTTTCTTTGCCTTCAAAGCTGCAGTATCCTGGGCGGAAATAACTTCTTGAAAATTCGGGCGTCTGAGAAAAATTGTCTAGTATACACTAGACTATGAAGATTCTCCCATGTTTAGGCGTTCTGATAACGGAGACCCCTGGCTATGTTCCGTGGTTGCTGCGTATGCGGATATGCTTCTCGCTGTTTGTTCGCATATTTGTATAAGCGTTTCTTCCTCGATGTTTTAAAGCTTCCGCGGTGATTCGACTCGCATATAATGTGAATTTCAAAATAACTGCTCTGTTTTGCTTGGTGCTACTGTTAATGAAAAATAAAACTCGTCGTGCAATCCATAGTATTTGCATGTTTTGCAGTTCAGTTTTTATCCGTTGGCAGCCGTCGTTTTCAAGAATTGCGAGGAATTGTTAATGTGGTTCTCATAAGGAATACATAATACGATTGCCTATGTGAAAGAAGCCTGTTTTGCTGCGAGTGTAAAATTTTCCGTTGAATTAATAGTGTCTGCAACTTTTGCGGGAAAATCTCTGAGAACTGCATGAATGAAGTTTGTTGAAAGTTTTCGATGAAATGTGACGCCAACGCAACATTTATTACTGAGATATTCGATCGCAGATTTCTTAAGCTAGCACACTGGATTTTTGAACTGTCAGAAATTTGAATCCGATCGACCTACGCCTACAAAGAATGATGGACAGGGCGTTGGACAAAGTTGTTTGGTACTGGTGCAGAGCGGCTTCTCATTAGCACTTCTGTTTTTATACGAAGTGCAGGACATGGACCAAATATTTATACAGGCATGGTACGAGAACTCCATCTGTGAAGTCTTATGGGAGATTTCGTAGTATGAGTGAAACTGAGAGTTCACAACATTGAATGATAAGGGTCGGTTTCCTGTCGCACCTTATCGTTCCGCCAAGTTCACTCGCCAAAAATTGTTGGTTATCAGAAAATCGTTTGGTGAAGGTTTACTTAATCGTCTGATCCTGATGACATATCTTAGGACGAAGAGGCGAAAGGAGTTTACGGAAAAGGGGCTGAACTGGAGGAGGAAAAACGATAAACAAAGAGTGATTGATATGAGAGGATGAGCTGGTAACGTGAAGGGTAGAAACGCGCAAAAATTGCAGTGGGAAAATGGAGGTAAAGCGAAAAGAGTTAACTATAGCTTTATGTACAAAATTCTAGGATGGATAGGTAAAAGAACACTGCCGAAGAATATTCCAGTTTGCAATGTTATCGCGCCACTTTTTATGTCCGCACAGTTGAGTCATAGTCTACTTTCCACAAAAAGAGACAAGGATCTCTACTAGGAGAAACAATGAGGAACATGCAGTTGTTCTACCATACGATATATATATATATATATATATATATATATATATATATATATATATATATATATATATATATATATATATATATATATATATATATATATATATATATATATATATATATATATATATATATATATATATATATATATATATATATATATTCCCAGGATGCAACTTGATTCAACAATGCAACTTTCAATCAGCTATTTCTTGATTCTACAAAGCCACTTAGAAATCAGCTAATTATTATTTCTCATTCTAGATAACTGGAGTTGCAGCAATGTTTATTTCCTCCACTTCTTCTTACGTTTGCTTTACATTATTAGTACTTTTATTCATAGTGAGAGGCGTTAATCTACACGTTATCTGCGCGCTTATATTAAAATGGTTGATTCACACTCCCGTAACTCTCTCTTCTTTCACTTATCATATAAACGCCACCAATTTTTTGCAGTCACCGACGCAGTAGGTTAATAATGAAGTGTTGACAAGGGACAAGTTGATGAGCGCAAATTGCAATCACCTTCCGTAGGCTACCTCATCGATGAAGGTTATGACTCATTTTGAATTTAGCTGAGGATTTCCATAAACTGGCTGAAAATCATTGTATGTAATTAGTTTCGGAAGTTCGTCGTCAAAGAATAATTGTTTCTCAAAAAATTTCGTCCAGATCCCACCTCTATATGATCTCGAATACTCGAAAGCCAACTTCACACTTAGGGCTTATCGCACTCGGCGGTTAAATGTGCTTACAGAGCTATTTCTACATTATATTCATCCTTTGCTTGAATACAATGCTATTGTTTATTACCTATTATCGTTGAATGTCGAAACGCTATTGAACGGGTGCAAATTTAGCGAAGACACATGTGCTCATTGTAGTGTTGATAAAGACAACTTTATCCGATTTGACCTTAAGAAATTTGGAACATTCGAGAAGAAACGCTTACTTTTTGTCTTTATTCTGATCAATGAAAGCATCAATTAATAAGTATTTTAATGATTTTTTCGCATTAAATCCATCCATTTTGTTCATTTGGATGATTTGTCTTAATCGTATAATGGAACTTCATTATTGTATAAATCGTGACAATTTTTTACCAAGAGAATTGTTGATTCTCTTTTTCACTATTTGGCTCATAGCCTCGAGTGCGTAATTAATCTATCGTTGGTTTATTTGGATAAAATTCTCTTAGCTTGGATTTCCCTTCAAAATAAACCGCTCTTAGCTCATAGTTGCACCTAGACCGACTTTTTGATAAATTCATAAATCATCACGTTTATTATTGTTCGACCTCACACTGTTTTAGATTCTAGAGTTTTTCATCTTTTTATTCACCATTCTATGTTTGTAAAGAGTGTTTTACTCCTTCTTATGGATTCTACTAAAAATAAACTCAAATGTGAATGAATCGATCAGCGAAACTTATAGCATTGTATAAATGCGCTGTGATTAGTGTGCTCTTCAGTAAAGATCAAGATTCTCGTATTGCGCAATTTTAGAGCAACGAGCAAAATATGATGACGCGATCGCTCTACTTTCATCTTTCATTATCGACTTGCTTTCAAGCTTAGGCTTCGCCCTAGATGATCTATCCACCTGTGCAGTTTTGGACGGCCATGAACCATACTTCAGACAGTGAATGCAGCGATCGAACCAGCAGTATTTTAGAGAATGTTTAAAATGCTACTAGTTATACATATTATTATGTTGAACAGATCACAGATTTCATTAGCCTCGCTTCCGAAATTGATTTCGGCTCCATTATAGAGCTCCTTCATTGAAAGAATTCGTGAGGAGGATCTCTCTTCAGATCTTTTTGTGTAACACTCGCGTCTCCCTAGTATGTGTCACCTTTTGCAGCTTCTTCAGTTGCAGTGAAGGGAACGACTGTTTGCTAGTTCCGATGAAGACGACAGAGAAGCAGCATGAGCACTCCAGGGAACTCGAACTGTGCACACTGAAGCTGTGAAAGGCGGAGTTCAGCTGATTCGAGACAATTAAAACAAACAAAACCACACCGGCAAATATACATCAGCTTCATCGCGTTCTGCGCAAAAAGATCCCGTATAAAAGAGCTGCCGCAAATCTCGGACGACGTTTTACAATCTAAATGAGCACCCGACCTCGCCCAGCCGGCATGGCCGGCGCCATCCGTGATAAGGTGAACGCTATGCTTCTTGTCACCTTACCCTTCTTCATATATGATTCTTGCTGGTATATCCGCCACAAATCGAGCATTGGATTTGAGCATCTACATGCTTATCGTTAAGTACTAGTCGTTAAACGTGATTTTCGGGAGTTCTATGGGATCATGAAAATTAAACGAGTAAGTGGCGTAAATTCTGATATAAACTTAATAATGCTTTATCTTCTTCAAGCTCTTTTGTTTATGGCATTCTAATGAGCTCGCTGATTTTCTGCTGAAGACCTGTTTCAGTGGGGAATTTAGTCGTGCTCCCTCATTCATTGCAGCATAATAAATGCGATTTTTATGGTTTCTGCCTCTGTCGCAAAAAGAAGCCACGAACCTGATGCATGCTGTTTGCTTTTCATCATTGAATGTGACAGGAATTAGAAACGTGCGTCAATTCTAATTGCAGCAAGTATCCAAATTCAATGAGGATGAAGCATCGAACCTGCTACAATGGATTGCTGCTGTCACAAAAGAAGACTTGAATACTAGTGGCTCTCGAGATAACTTCAGCGCAAACCTCAAAGATGGTCAACTCCTGTGTAGGTAGGCAGTGATTTACCCTTTGTGTTCTCATATTAATTCACCTCTCGTATCTTATAAACATTAAAGCATTTCAACCTTATTTTTTCCTCAAGCATCTTTTTAACAGCTTTTCCTTCACTCAATAGCCACAGCCTGGGCGACGTCGAATGAATCATTATTGAACTCCTCTACAAGATTATGCTGAGTGAAATCTGCTTATTAATTTGGTCAGTCCGTGAAAGAGAGCAAAGCGCATTGAATTTTAAAAGCAAAGTTTTGCTGAGTGCAACTCTTTTGTCTGTTGTCCAGTCATTCTTTCATTCTGTGTTGTATAGCTCCGGTCATCTAAATCCTAAAAAATAATGAATGTGCTTCGCTTAATTTTCTTACTCGGTCATTGAGGGTACTTAAGAGGGAAATTGCTTGGGGCAATCACTTAAAATTAAAAGTTTTATTACTGGCTTCTATTTGGGTTTCGATCGGGTGTATTAAATGAACCCCTCAACATAAGCTTAAAGCTGCTTCCAACCCTTCAAAAAATATCAAAACACACTGAAAGCGACAGCAAAAAAAGAGGATTCAAAAGATTTTTAATATCACTCAAATTTTGAAATATGTTCAGTGGATTTTGATATTCCCCTTTCCTTACCGAGTCAACAGTAAACCTGAACTTTGCTTGAGTGTCATATGTGTATGGGTCAAGAGAAAGAAACTGGAAGTCGAGAATGCATAGAAGAGGTGCAAGGTCGTCAATTGTACGCTATACTTATAATGTTTTGCACCCTCTCATACGTATACATGCACCGCTATCATATATATATATAATAGAAATTTTGAAGATTGTTTGAGGCAGCGAAGTACGTAAGTTTAGTTTTGAAGTCTAATAGACATTGCAGATTCGTTTGTGGGAAAGTCCCTTCATCCATCGTCTAAGCAGGTTTAATTTCTCCTTCGCGTACGATATATAGTGTTTCTCTTCCATTAGTTGTTATTTGTTCGCTAAGCCCCTGCAGGTTTATTTCAAACATTGCCTCATCGCTATTTATGTGATGTTTTCTTCATGCGGTGCAATATAGATGTAGGGAGGTGGAATGAAGAAGAAGCGTTTCATGTTAAAGCTAGGTTGTTTGCCTAGTGAATGATTTTGCTAATATATAGCGTCAATGATTAAAGGAAGGTTTGCGAGACAAATAGGCATCAGTTCAGATTGCTGAACGCTATCCAGCCTGGCACTATAAAGAAAATAATGAAGCCACAGAGCAATTTCAACTGTATGGAGAACATCAACCAGTTTTGCACAAACGTTCGCGCAATGGGAGTTAAGGACGAAGAGACGTTTCAGTCGGTTGATTTATTTGAGGATCGCGATTTCTTCTCTGTATGCGTCACTCTGCAATCACTAGCCAGATTGGTTCGTTTCTTTAGCTTTATAGCAAAGATGCAAGTGCGGCTAGCGACAGCTTTTACTGCACAGTAGTGCTGTGTTGACACTCGCTCTTCCACGAGCAAGGCGCTTCCGTTAAAATGTGCTTAAAAAACGTGTCAGTCTCGCGTTTTTTTTTTCTTGAGGCGCTTCCTTCATTCCTTTCAAAGCATAAAAATTTCGAACGATAAATCTAAGAACAGTTCATGTTAAGGATCTTTTATGAAAATTTTCTCGTAATTCTTTGCTAAAATGAAATCAGTTGTTGTACTGAACTCGTAAGTCGGTCCAGCAGAAGCGTCCCTGTCTAACGAAATCCTGAGCATAGGGCGAGGAAAGGAGAGGGAGGCCATGCACCGTTCTCAGGTTGAGACTGTGGCGGAAGAAAGCAAAGTTTTCACTTGTTTAAATCGGTTGAGTCAAATTGGTTAATGAAAGCTTGGATTAAAATTTCCAGTAACTTTCATAAAGAATTGATAGAGGAGTTGTGCAAGAATTTCCTAGTAATAAGGGCATAAATTCAAACTACAGCTCATTTCTTCTTCCATAGGAGAATTTACAGTGGACTGTGCGAACCCGCTAGGCCGTCGACGGGATTAACCATTTCCATGTAAAAAGTTTTGTACAAGTTTATTGAGTTAAAGACTATTTCTTAAAGGGGTGAAATGTAGTCTCGTCGAAGCCTTTGGCAGAACAGTTCCTATCGCAGTAGTTGGTCTTTATGCAGAAACACATCTCAGCATTTTGGCTGCATGAGTAGAGAAACGAGTGGAAATGCGACAGGCCGTATAAAACCCAAAGCAGCGGCGGAATGTTGAAAGATTTGTCTCACAATACCGCGTATTAGCGGCAATACCACTGGTCATTCTGTTTGGCTTGAGAAATGCACAAAAATATAGTGCCTTAATTGTACTGTGAATTAGGGCATTATTAGGAAGGAATAAATGCAGTGATACCGTAATCAGATCCGTGCTTCCATGCGAAACGACGGTGGTTGTGATTGTGCAATTTTCCGCAACGAAAATTAGCATTGTGATCAGTGTCCAATTGAATCAAAGCATATCTGGTTTGTGTCTAATTCCTGACAGTTTTCGGCTGATCTGTTCGGCTAGGAAACAGCTTGCATGGCACCTCTTCCACCTTTGAGCAAACGTGCGTTGCTGACAACACTGAGTGACTTCACTCACCGTAAAACTGAAGTTCCGAATGATTCAGGTGCTATTAAAATTCCAAGTTTTCTTTTTGTATGCTCGAGTCCATTTGGTTGGTTTTTTCGCTACGTGGAACGACTGCAAAAGAACCGAATTGGATGCATTGCAAACAGCTAATCGATTCAGTTAAATCAACGACGAATCTGCGACGAATAGAGGTTTTTACCGAGAAATCATTTGTTAATTTTTAAATTTCAGGCAGAGAAGAAGTTCTCGATTCCACCACCTAAACCGATCGCTAAAGATAAGATATGATCAGAATGTTGTTTTCAATGCCACTAACTATTCAGAAGCCACTAACCACATTACGAAATAAATAAGTATATGCTTTTATAGCAGCGTATAACACTGTTCATTTGTCAGAAAATGCACAGTAAAGCGTTATGTGAGATACTGCAAGCAAATCAACGTTCATCACAAGTACGCAGGATTCACTGCTTCTTCAGTGAGTGACGACGGGTTTGCATTTTCCATCTTAATTGAAAGTAAAACAAACGATGGATGAGATTGAGCTGCTAATGCTCAGAGATCGATATTGCGCAGTATTAAGTAATGCTCCGCATGTGCTGTTGAAATACCTGCGAACGTGACTGGTACACTACACACTCTAAAATATCGCAATTTGTGTCCAATGGACCACGAAACCGTTTTCATCAGTGTGTGATCACCTGCCATCAGAATCCTTGTTAAACAGACTTTCATTCAAAATTCCATAATAAAGGCAATAACTGTTTTAAAGACAATATCATTCGTCTGCGTAAAGGATCAAGCGATGATGGAATGCAAAGGCAAAGAATAGTTGTTGGAAAGAAAAATGAACTTTCTCCATACTAGAATAAAAAACAAAACCCAGCAAAACACACTGCGGTATACACGGCATTCAGCACGAACACAGTGATTGATCTTAGAGGTAAGACAGGTGCGACCGTTACAGTCAACGCTTCGTAAGGAAGCGATGGACGGGGAAAGGAGCGAAGGAAAAAGGAATCATCCTTTTGAGCGTCCTTTCTCACAAGACTTCCACGTAGAATTTTCGAGCTTAGAAGTGCTGAAAATTTTGGAAAGTTCATTAATGTGCTAAATATAGCAGCTACCACTATAGTGAGTAATAAACACGGCTGCTGCAATTTTTTAGTTTTCGGAACGACAACAACGGTACATTTCCGATAATTGTCGACGTTTTTTTGGTTGCCTCTCGAAGTCTCAACTTGAGAATCGCGTTAATGGCAATATCGCAAATATTTTGTGCGGCTATTTCTTTATTGTTTCTTATTAGCATTTTCGAAAAACTCACCTCACCGAAATTCTTCTTTCCAATGGAGTTGAAGTTCATCGCCGAAATTTAGTTGTCACCAAATGCACTGTGCAACGCTGCAAATTGTGCATATAGAGAAGAGCAAATCGTCTATTCTGTTTCGCTATACATAAAAGGCGCAACTCGAAGAAGAGAAGGAATTCGTTGATCGTTCACTAGGAGAATCGCTCGTTCTCGATAGCACTGCAATTGTGGTACTCTTTCCGGATGAGCGTCATCATAACGAAAACAGTCGAAATAGTTGGCGACGATGTTTAGCTTTTATTTATGATGTGCGTATATTCTGTCCTTTTCGCTATACTTATTTCTATTGTGCGTATAAAATCAAATTATATATATTTGTATCATGAATAGTATAAAACTGAAAATAGTCAAGAGAATTTATTGAAAATGCAAAATATAAGATAAGCAGCAAAATACCAAAAATATTTTGAACATGCGCACATTCTCTCATCAAAAATTCTTTTCTTCTCGCAGTAATTAAACAGTAGCAAAATACGGAAGAAATTTCTTAGCGATTAGTGCGCTAATCAAGAATACTATGCGATAGTGCTAGAGAACAATGGTTCGTTTCGCTGTCTTATTGGTGGAAATGATGAATTTAACTTTTTCCATACTGTTCAGTTCATTACTCGTTACTGATTTCAAGCAGTCTATTACGATAACCTTTACCCTCTTAATCGTGAGTATTGAGAGATTAATGACCCTCCTCGACTTGCACGATTTATCGACATTTCCACTTGGAAAGGTATCTGCTATTTGTTGTCGTCGTAATGATCGATAGGAGTGTTCGTCTTGGAATGAACTCAGTGTATGAAGCGAATTAGGCCTCTGAAAACTCGCCCATAAGTGCTGCTGTATACTCAGTAACGTTGGAAAGTGGAAGTTTTTCTGGTAAGATGACTAGGAAAGAATCTGGTATATTGGCAAAGACCGGTGTTTTACCAGGAAATGTAACAAATAAAGAACTATTTATTGTGTGTGCGTTACACATATTACTTTAACAATGGTACCCAAGAATTGAATTCAGCTAGATAACTGTTCCATTTGGTAGTGCCGTTGCTTTTACTTTCTGTTCTTAAGATGCTTCCCGCTGACATACTAATTTTCATGCATGAGAGTATTTCGATATAAAAAAATACCAACGAAAGGTTTACCGCTTAAGGCACTCAATTCATATTTGGCAGAATCTTTGTTTGCATAAACAGGGGCAAACAATCTTTTCATTGAATTTCAGCATGTACCTTTCTGTAGCGTACCCTCGAGCGTCACAGTGGCGCACTTGGTCACCAGTTGTGTACATAGTGCGTCGAGTATTGCTCACATTATTTATTTTCTCTTCAGTGAGATTACATCGGCGGTGGGGACCATATTGACATTCAACATGCTACTGTTGATCATGTCGAATCATCCGATCAATTTCGATCCGACGAAATATTATCCCCATTTTGATGTGATTTCTTGAAGTTTCCAGCAATAATGCAGTGTGCTTCCGAAAATGCGTAGCACTCATAGCTGAGAATGTACTTGTCGTCACCTCATCACCCACAACGATTAATTACTCCCGTAATTCTTTTATCAGAGGTCCTTTGAGCAGCCCACGTCATTTATGAAGACTGCGC
Source organism: Ascaris suum (assembly GCA_013433145.1). Taxonomy (NCBI): domain Eukaryota; kingdom Metazoa; phylum Nematoda; class Chromadorea; order Rhabditida; family Ascarididae; genus Ascaris; species Ascaris suum. Next base: position 19,355,383 of record CM024187.1, on the reverse strand, counting down.
AGACAGTTTCATCACTATGAACGGGATTTCGAATGGAGTGGACAAAGTAGGCGCCTCTGGGAAAATTTCTCAGTAAGTAGGTTGAAGCAACCAGAATATTCATTATTTGATAACGTGGGGTTATGAGGATCAATCGACACACTGGAGATGACGCCGTTTTCTCGAACTGCTGACGACATCTGACTTCATTTCGCTTGGCAAAACCACTAGTTCTGGAAATCTGTTGATTACACCGTTTGTATGGAAATAATCACCGGAAAGGATAGCCGATTGCGCTAAATACACTCTGAGGTCGCTAAATGCTAGTTGGGGAGAGAGAGTCCACCTTGCTCGAGGAATGAAGCATGTGCACATACAACGAACTTCTTGTTTTGATGGGTGAGAAATGCATTCACGCTGTTATGAATCTAACAGCAAGATTTCAACAGGTGAGCGCAGCTGATGTGGGAGGTTTCCGATTCCCCTTCGCTCGGTAGACTGTGTCGAGTTACCTTTCAACCAACTCCGTCTTGGACAGAATAGACCGAACAGCTTATCACTTTCCTTTCTCATGCAAATCGTCAAAAGCATGACAACCAAAAAGTCAGCTGCTGATGTTGGAAACTGCCAATTAACGATTTTTGTCAGCATTTCGTTATAAATCCATGTACCTCGTCGAACGTTATTGTTGCACAGGGACATCTCCTCCTGCACTACAACTATCTACTCCAGGTATGCCCACAGTCGATCATACCAACGGCTCCACCACCTTGGTAACATCGTCGAACAACCTGCTCGCATATTTAACATCGGTGCCGCAAACACGAATAACGTTAATATATGATTTATACATAACATCAAATCGCATATTTTCTAAGGACCTTCGCATCGCCACGGTACGGACACAAATTCCTGGATACCTTTCTAACAACATTCAGTGTCGTACTTTTACTATCAGCATTAAAAAGATGATTCTTTTTCGCGTACCTGTGCTAATAAATTGGCACCTTAACGAACAAACGTTAAGCAAGACCGTTCGTTGCATAAAACAATTGAAGGGTTTGTCGTGAAAGGCGCCAATGCATATTATTAACACTTTATTTTATAAAGGTGAAATCGGAAATAAAACAGAAGGAAATATCATGCAAATATAAAAACAGAAAGAAGCGTCTTATGCAAACCACTGTAGTTAAATAAAACAACGATCTGATGAAGACTGAGATTTGATAGACTCACAAGAACAACGAATACATTTCTGACTAATAAACGTTCTTCAATATCATTTTTCAGCATCTACTTGAAAACTTTGCATTAGGCAATGAATCCTGCAGCAAAACCCATCATGGGCAAAAATTCTCGCCCGATCGACAATCATATACATGAAGGAAAAAAGGGACAGTAAAAGATATAAGCAAGAAAAAATGGAGGTAGTTGAAGGGAGGGAGTTCAGGTTAACGTTGTTCTAAGTGCAAGAGAGTTCCAGAGAATCACCGAATCACGAAAAGAACTGGGAACAACACTAACAACAAGGCGCTTCAGAACATTGAGACAATAATAACAGAGATCATAATAATGAAATAAAAATATGCATTTCGTCAACGGTACTCCACTACAGTTCGCATTAAGTGCACAGCAGTGCAACAGCAATGAAATAATTCATCTTCTCCCTCCCTCTCTCTTCCTCTCTGAAAATACACTCATCCCCTCCTCTTGGAAGCTGCAAAATATGCCGAAGCAAAATTCGACCGACCTAAAAATGGCCTATTGCTCAAACAGCGGCAGAAACTTGAACGAAACTCATTCTGATCGTTGACCGCTGCAAAAGTCTAATTTAATAAGTTCTTCTGAACCCTATTTTTTTTAGCCTACAAGTCAAAACAGCTTTTTCTGAACAGAATAATGGATCAATGTTAATGAAAACCGTCACTTGAAAACAAGCCATCTGCGTAAGTGGTCACCAAAGCGCGAAATATGCGAACCACTGAACTCCTTTGAATGGTGTCCCCTTAGGATGCACGTCCCGTGTTGCTGGCCATTCCTTTTTTTTTTTACTGTGCATCAATTCACTGAGATCCGTCGTTTCAGCGACCGTTTGCACATGTGACTCTGTTTTGACGGTTTTTCGCGCAGATGACGACTTATCTCCTTCACTTTTTCACATTCTAGAAGTTTGCGTAATGGTAGTCACTGTCTTAGTAAATCATGATTTCGTGGTCCCCACACTCACATCCTCGAAACTAATAATGTATCTATAAAAGGTTGCCAAAGTATTTCCTATATCATCATTGTTTTCATCGAAGCCATTTTGAGAGAAAAAATTGCAGAAAACAACGAAGAACCCTTGAAGACGAACATTTTTAAGCAGTTTCAAAGTACGTCAGCACTGACACCTTTTCAAAACATACCCCTTTAAAATCCACAAGTACTCTTGCCCTCGAAATAAACATCACGCTGAAAATACCCTGCAATGGCGAACTGCCCAAAGAGAAATGCATCGCACTGACCAACATATAACAACGATTATAAAACAGCCTGCTGATCCCAGAGTGGTCAATGCAACCCGACTTAAACAACAATGAATGCTAATCGATACAAATAATGTAGAGTAAACAAAAGAAATGGTATTATATAGGCGACGCGGAAACTCTTTCGCTGGCACACCAAAAACTCATTACAAGGCCGTATCTTGCAGATAAGACAGCGCAGACATACTTCGGCATTGTGCACTTCATCGCAAACTCCACTGCGTTATTCCTTCACTTCGATCGCTTCTAAGGAAATCGAAAAATTTGGATCGAAATATGTCCATCAGCTTCTTTCAGCCTTTCTAGCGGGGTGGGTGGGCTGCGTTACTGCATTCCAATAAATGCTCCCGCTTTTTTAAACCGTGAGAAACACCCCTAATCCCTCTCTTTACTTATCAAGGAGGAGAAAAGGCTCTTATCCTCTTCTTCCCGCTCAGTGTACAGCCTCAACTTTTACATTCTCATGTCTGAAGAATTTCTGATGACAAAATCAAATGATCAACACAACATGCACACCGGATTCAGAAGTGAGCCAACACAAGCATGCCAAGTGTAAACGATATTCCTGCACATGACACTGGCAAAAGAGTAGAAACCGGCTTTTGAAAGGATGGATGATGTGCTTCTTTGCAGGCCGGTAATGTCAAACGAAAGGTTCTGACGCCAGAAACCCGATAAAAAAGTCAAAGACGAAGCTGAAAAGGTGCTAATCAAAGAATATACACTCTCTTCATCAAAACTGCTGGTATCGATGCGAACCTCGAAGGCAATAATAAACAATAAGAGACTCAGAGTAGAAAATAAGATGCAGATGATAGAAGCTGTAAAGAGGTGCTTCAAGAAATAAAAAAACGACATTTAGGTGTGAATTAGCAATGCTTCAAGCACACTAGCTTACATAGCTAAAGAGGACGCAGCATAAGCAATGGCTCACCATCTGAATATAAATTTTTCATTTCACTTTTGCACTGCAATTTGATCGCTTCGTTAGGTAGCTATAAATCCCTATTGAAGAAGAGGAAACATTTTCAGAACAAGTCTAGAAAAATTCTCCAGCTGAATTCAGCAATCACGGAAACGCTATCATCTGTGCTGCTCATTTTGTTAATCAGCGTCATTTCTTCATTTCTTTTTCTGAATTTATGTGGAGCATGCGATACTCTTATGCCGAACCCACCACATAGCGATAATATTAGTGCACCGAAGCAAGCATTTATGCAGAATCCATAAAACGAGGAAGCTAAAGAAAGCAGCTTTGATGAGCACCAAATTGGAGATACTGAGCTTAGAAAACACCACTACTCATTCAAAGGCGGCGTAAAAATTTGCACCACAACATTTCGCAAATAATAAGGCAGTACTAGGAGAGCCACAAAAAGCTAACCACAGCCCCTCCCAAATATGTCTTCCTATTTCAAAACCCAGAATCGTAAGCTTGTCCCGACTAGTTACCCATTCTCCTAGCGAAATAAGAAAGGTTAGACGCCTCCTAAACGAATTCTGACTTCCAAAGCAGACCGTATGAAAACAATTTTATACAAGTGAATCAAATTATTGATGCTCTGCAATAAACTCAAAAACCGCGCAACTCTGTCAATTAAACTCGACAAAAATTCGTCGGTAGGGAAGCCGGAAAATTACATATTCCTGGAAAAATGCTCTTTCTGAAAACCTGGGAAAATTATGAGTATTCGATTATTAGACCGATCTTCTAAGGACTACGAAGTCAATAAGTCGCGTGCACAATCGGGGTTCAAGGAAAAAGTTTAAATGCAAACTTTTTTGTTTGCGAAGAATGTATCTGGAAAGTTGTCTGGAAAATGATCCACAAGAAGCATCAAGATGAAATATTTTCATGGCAGTTGCTCGTTATCGTCTCATGGAAAGAACAGGCGGAACAAGTATCCGTTTTGATATGAGGGTCGACTTACTTCAAAAACCCACTAACAACACCAGTGCATATATTAACGACGAAAATATATTAGAATTAGGCGGGATGAACCTCCATTGGCGTGTTGAAAAGCGAAAGACGTAAACGAAGCTTCGACGATTGGGTCAACGGATCCTCAGCGAGCACGAACTGCAGGTCACGCATCGTGACTCTTTTTGTGCGCGGACGGTGCATCTGAAATAATGTCATAAACCTCACTATCACCAACTTAAGCCTTCATTTACGACTAAAATATGAGTGAGAAAAGGCGTGCAGAAACAAGCAGACAACTTGTGAGTACTTGGCGTGATTGTGCACTACGCAAACAACCTTTATTCACTTTGGAAGAAAAAAGGCACTGATAAACGAGACGTTTTAAATGTTGCGGTAGAGGTATTACCACCAGACAGCTTAATACAGCCATTAATTGAAAAACTGATGACAAATGTTGCGAGATACAGGTATTGCCCTGAAAGTTATTGATGAAAACGTCCAAGTTTTAAAAATAGGTCAAGCTGAAATGCCTCATTGTAATTTTGCAACGACGAACATCTGACTATAAGGCTTCTCTATAAATAACTCAGGGCATTTTACGGCAGGTCTATGTACTCTTGAGAAAATGAAAGAAAACCTCACTTTTATACCAAATACACTGCATGAGTTCAAAACGAACAAATCTATGATGACTGAAATGAAGCTTACAGGTGCTGAAAGCCCCATCGATACAGGCTGCTCGAATGGGTTGTTCGCATCTGCCCACGAACGCTTCTGACTTTTCACGCCGCCTAACGCCGCAATTGCAGCTGCATTGGCGTCTCGATTCCGCGCCGCCTCTTGATCTGCGCGTTGCAGCTGAAATTTTATGCTTTTATAAGCGACTGCTTACTGCGAGAGGAATTTCCCTAAACGAAGACTATGCTCTTCTATGTGGAGAAAAAAATTCCCTGAGTGCGGTATTAGACTCGAGGCAATATTAAGTGTGCGTCCATCCATCAAATGCGCGGCATCGAAAATCACTGACCCTTCAAACATTCGTAGGTTATGTTGTGCACTTTTCTGCACAGTGGTACAATAACGAAGCCGCTCGTCACGACACCGGGAAAACGCTGCTAGCAAGCCGCATTTGCAATAAGCTATTGCAATTTGCAAGTTTGCTAGCAACATAACTACCTTTGCGATGCAATTTTTGGGTGAACAGAACTTAATTCATACACGTCGTTGGAAGAAAAACAAACCGATGTACATTCGACGCTTTCCTTTGTAGACATTTCCCAATCTCCCCATCAAAATCAGTTGAAAATGATGCGTTCCGAAGGCGTAGACGACTACCATAAAGAATGCTCTGTTTACTATGCGAACGCATTGTCGTAGTACACGCGCAATCAGAACAAGCAAAAATTGGGAGGGAATTGTACGTTAAAATCGAATTAGCACTCTTCCAGCAAAACAGATCATCAAAGCATGAAAAGCTTATATGAATAAATTCTTCATGTTATATTTATTCACGCAATTAAACACATGACTAGAGACTTCTCTCTGTTAATAATTTTTAGAACGTTTCCCTCATAGACCTTTCTGTGTAATATAAGTGATACAGTCATGAAAAGTTGCACAACGCAGACTGATACCTGTTTCGCCTTCTCCACGAGGGTGTCCTTGTCTTTGCTCTTACTTTTGCTGAGACGAATAAGCGCCTCTTTCTCTCTGTTCTCCCTTCTTTCATGCTCACGGCGATCCAGTTCCTCAAGGAAGCGCAACTGACGACGCGTATCATCAACAACCTTCAACGGGCGAATTATATTTAGGTTACCACGAGTAACTGAACTTTTAAGGGCTTCGAGGAGGGAAGTAGCGAATTCCTTTGAAAGGCAAAAAACAGATACGATGCTTTTACTGCAATCACATTATGCAGCCAGAACAAGGCAGTTGGAGGCTGCACTAACCAGCCTGAAAAATCTTGAACAACAAAAGTATAACATTAAAGCCGAGCTGGCAAAAGCGTCCTTCTTGCTAGTACACGCTGAACAAACATACTTAACACATTACTCAGGGGTTGAACTGACAACATATCCCCCCTCCTCCTCCAAAAAAAGACAGACCAAGCCACTAAAAAAGAAATGGCGTTTGGGACGTAAATATATAACAATTTACAAACAATTTGAACCTGTTTTCCACAGTAACTTGGACAACCATCCATCGATATCATAAGCAATGCAACAAGACTACCTTATTTCGAGTGAAGCTCCTATTTCTTTTTTCATCCTCCATCGGAACAAAAGCTGCTGGGTAAGATCAATTCCCGCAAGTGTAAAGTAGATTACAAATACGGTATATATGGAATGCTATACCGTGCACAAGTGACTTTTGCATAGGATGTGAACAAAGATGAATTACTATAACATATTCGCTTTTTTTCACTGGCATGCTGTCTCGATCAACGAAGCATTCTGCACAACAGCAATCGTAAATCCCGTTTCCGAAACTAACTCAAATATGCGAGTTTCTGTTTTATTATGTTTATAACTATAGAAGTCAAAACATCAGCAAATAAAAATTTCATCAAAGTACAGCGATCTATAAAATGTTCCCATATCAATAGGAGATGAGTTTTAGCAAGAATGAGGAAACTAAAGAGCAGAGCAAATACTTGCTTGGTACATAGGGTGGTTACGAAGCTGCTCTAGGCGGTGCTCAGCGATAACCGACAGGCGAGCCAGCACCACACAAAGACGATTCTCGGCTGCCTGTGAAATCATCGTCAACACGTCCTCAGATGGTTGTCCACCGTCCGGCATCGCCCGTTGGATCTTACTAAAAGACTGCGATGAGAGTTCTCGAATATCTCATGTCTTCAAAAGCGAAGATAAATAAAGCTTAAAGAAAATCTTTTTGTGATTAAACAACTAACATCTTGCACTAGTTTTCCTTTATTAAGTTCCCACAACTGTTGTTATGATTTTGAATCTTTTGCATCTCCTATAGACGACGGAAAACCATTTTAGCTACTAAGAGTATATCACGAGCTTTTTTCACGATGTGGAATAGAAGAAATTGCCCAAGCGATTTTCTTTCACACAAGCGAAGAGCGCATCTGTAAAGCAGAAGGAAGTTGCATCTTCTTCGCTTTGAACAGATATACAATTACGAGGAATGAGGCTTCAGCTGTCACCAAGAATGGAGAAAAAAGACTGTTCTGATCGGATCTTTTTCGCTCACTGCGCTATCACCACTTCTATCACGTAGTAACCGTGAAGAGGAGAGCAGGTTCATTTAATATGATTTTTTTTCGCAATATCCAAATGCGCTATTACGTTTCGAGTGTCTCATTTCGCCTCCAAGTTGTCAAGTGGACGAAAACTAAGGTTAACTTCAGCCTGCAGCATATCGTTTACAGGCTAATTGCAATCAAAGAAGTCGTGTCGTCGTTCATAAACACATTCCACTGCTACCCGCTTTTATTCAGAGGCTTATCTAAGAATGTAGCGATGATATGCGAAAAAAAGCTTCGAAATAAAAGGCGACAATGCAGCAGAGGCTTTACTTAAAAAATGGTCAAACAAACAAACCGAGCAAGGACGTCCACATTGAGGACCCTGTAAGGCACATAAGATGATGAGAGAGTACGAACATCGCTGTCTGAAGTCATCGTTTCACTTGCGTCCACCTGTGACGACTCATCGCCTTCCACCTTCATCTGCGGAGTTTGGTTGCCGAGCAGCATTTGCTGTGGAGTGCCACCCTATTAAGTTAGCTCTTTTCTACTCTCCGGTGACAAGAACAAAGAAAAAACAAGTCAAAAAATATGTCTTCAAAAAATCACTGTCTTACAACAAAGTAATATAGAAGTCTCTTAGACAGTATAGAGCAAATGCTGCTACTTCTAGTTGCTCGGAGAAACTAAATACGAACATTTTGAAGAAGGCAAGCCTACTGGGTCGAGGAAATCAATAAAAGCAGTATATTCGTTTCAAAAATAGATCATTACTTGCAATTTGAATCATCTCAGCCTTCGGCGAGCTGCAATTCGCAAAAAAACCTACAACCGCGAAAATTAACTAAGAACTCTGTAACGTCAAGGAGAAATCGCCAAAAAAGATTCAACGAAAGCGTTGACTTCAAATTTTGAAAGGAGTGCTCTTGTTATGTGAATGCCTAACATTCAAGGTTGTTAAAGTGCAAGCAGTATGCCGTTTACTGTTAAGCACTTTTTAAAACTACATGGGGGATTTCGATTTGCTTCCGGCACGTCGGCTGTTTTATGAATTTCGGTTCCACCTTTTCATGTGGTGAATGCGTTAAGACTCACTGTGTTCTTCAGAAGCCCGCTTCCGATCTATTAAAAACCTCTTTCAGGAAGCCGATTTCTCGAAAAAAAAACCCTGCACTATGCTACCTTGCTGACTTCAAAAGGCATTCGGTAATTGATCAGATTCCTATCTTATCGCAGAAAAACTTTAAACCTAAGACCAATGATAGAGTTCATTTTTTGAACCGTCAGATTAGCCATTTCTATAACCAGCAGGTCATAAGCATGTTTTGCATTGTCCGACAGCGATCTGAACCTTAAAACCAGGAACAGCATGCTACCAGCGAAATCGCACAGAAGGCGCTTAAGGAAAGAGGGGGAAAAGGCGAATTATTTTGCCGAAGTGCCTGAACTTTTACAGCTCATCCCCTCGGAGCTAGCAAATCTCATAAATTTATAAAGTCGACAGCCTGATCACAAAGGGATTTTTCTTTTTTTAACGCCAGAAACCGACTATCGATATCTCTGGCGAAAGAATGGAAATGAACATTTTTGGTGGGGAGGAGGGGGGGAGGGAAGGGAGGGAGAGGTGAAAAATCTGTACATGTGACTCAAACAATACCTATGAAGGCAGCATATGCTTATTACATCGCAAAATCCAAGCTTTCAACTCTACCTGCCCATCGGTATTCTCTACAATGATTTCGCTTTGGCATCACTATCGCTAAGCGCTTTGCAACTCTGCCGTGAACCTTGTCTATTCATCACTTGTGGCTGACCTTGTAGACTATATAATACGACTATGTCAATCTTCGAAAAATCGTTCAGAACTTAATAGGTGCGAGAGAATTTTGAAAAAAGTACGTGCCTAGATCATGGGTTACATTAACGTACAAATTTCAGGACATCGGTCTTTCCGCACAAGCAGCACATATCCACACACCAACACTAATAACACAAATCAATCCTGGCATAATTCGTTCTTGAAGTTTGGAAAGAGTTACAGAAAACTATGAATGTAGTTTAGAGGATAAGGATGCTGGAAATGCATACTTGTGGCATGTAGGCGATCGGCTCGTTGGTTGTGCGGTGTTGAGTGGCATCCCACTGTGGGGAATGTTGCATTTCGACAGGTGGTTGAGCCTGCGGCGGTTCGATACCGTCAATGACCACTTCACCTTTTTGCATAGCCGCTCTCAGTGCCGGAAGTGTCTTTAAAAAAATCCTCATTCCTTCGTGTTTCAGTGAACGCATTTGCACGCCACGACTAAACGCGCTACTGATTCAGTGCACATAATCCACAACTCTTTTGGTTTAGCTTGAGGGCGAACAGGGTTGTAGCAAAACCTACGTTTATATACCGATAAAGCGTATCCTAGAATAGGTTCATAGGCCGCTATGGCCGCTATGATAAACACTCCTAAAAATCCACATGCCAACGAGGAAGGGTGTTTCTGACTATGTTAAATGCTTCCATGCCTGTTCACGGTTGGCGAAATTCGTAAACAAGGTCGCTATGCATTTCAATGAGGACGAAAATTTTTCTCGAAGACAGTGAACATTGACGAATTCAATGCATGTTTTATTCAAGACTGATCCGAAGGTTTAAAATTTGATAGCGCAGAGCACTTTAATATAAACAAGTGCCAAGTGCTGTGTTTTCAAATGTCAGAATGCATGCAAAGAATAACGAGATGCACCTTCTGCAAGAATGGAAGCAAGTGAGGTTGCGCCTGTGATCGAAGCGCCATCTGAAGACGACCGGTGAACGCCTCGGGCGGCATGATTCCATAAATGACTTGCTGAAAGTATTCAAACTTGAAACGCATACCAAATCTTCATATCAACAAATAGCTGTAACGTTTCTTGAAAACGAGCTGCGTCGCTGATCCGCCGCATTGCCCCAGGAGAAACAAGGGGATAAAACGCAGAAAATTAGCAGAGTTCTTCTCTTTACTTAGCAATCGCCCATCTGCTTTTAATCATCACAGCATTATTGCCCTCGTTTGCATTAACACTAGGTTCTACTTAACATTACACCTGGTCGTACAGAGTGCAAACGGTACTAAACACTAATGAGTATGCACCGATAATCGATGCTGGTTTTTGGAATACATCGTCGGAAACAACTGGTGGCACAGCATGTGGAAGAAATCAGCATTAGTTCAGCTTTGTTGATGAATAACTGAATCACCTCACTACTAGCCTGAAGCCGACAAAATCATAATGAAAACTTATTTGAGGGTATCTTTTGTGCTTTAAAATCTATTCTAGCAGATAAGTCGCCTTGGTTGCGCAAAAAACTGCGCCGTTCGATCCCCTTTCCTTCTTCTTTTCTTCCCCTCATATTCTTTCATTACGTACTTCAAAAGCCTTCGAGAAGGTACTGCGTCCTGAAGCTCTTCTGACAGTACCATCCCTCCAGCTTAAAAGCAATAATTGTCATTAAAACTATGAAGTGGGTTTCATCGTGTTGCTCATGTCATAGTTTACTCAAAGATATTTGCCTTCAACTGATGGGATGACTGAGAACATTAAGCAAGCAATAACCTTTACGAGCTCAGTCACTCTCACGGCGGTCTGCTGTCCTTTACTGCGATCAGGTTGCTGTGAGAGATGAATGAGCGTTTTGAAAAAGCGTGCACACTTCGAAACCATGTTCGCCTGTTCTGCCGCGCTTGGAGGTCTCTGCTGACATTGTCCACTTGGTCCAGCTCCACTCACGGCTCCAGTACTTCCGCTCATATCTCCCATTGGAACGCCTATACCAGAACTTATATAAGGGATACGAAGATGGTTAGCCGAGCATACTAAGTTCAGTGTGCGTGTGTGTCTCTGTATATCTGGGTGTGTGTGTGTGTCTGAGGCACGAACTCACAAATGCACGAGCATCCGTGCACACATGCACCAACATACACACGCAAACACACGAATACACATACAGGAATATACACACGCGCAGACGCATACATCCAAACGCACGAACACAAATGTTGGTTTTGAGCTGAAGTTTCTGAAAGTTTTTGATGGATGCATGTGAAGACACACAGGTTTACACATACTACCTCAAGATCAAGAAGTACCTTGTAGTGCCACACAAGAAAACAGTGAAACTCACAAAAAGCACAAACCTTGATTCATCATCATGCATTGCACCGGCTGCCTGATGTGCGCACCGCCTACGACCATATGCTGCGTGACACCCTGGTTCAACTCTTCCTGTCTCACGGACTGCTGATTTCCAAATGGCTGCGACTGCATCTGAACGTTTCACGAAGGTAGGTTATTAGATGCATCCAAAACTCCAACAACATGAATATTATTTGATTACACCAAAGTCAAATGATACGTGTCGGAAAATTGATTGAAATGAAAGAAATAGAGGCTTTCTGTGAGTTGTGCTATTTCCGACCATCTGGACCTTAAATCTGCTTGACTGGCACGGTCGAGATCCCGTCGAACGCATCTCTACGGACTGCGACCATAAATGTGTCTTATACAGACTCAAACTACGCTGTAAGAACAAAAATTGTCAACTTCTAAGCAACTACAGTATTGTGCAACTGCACAGCTAGAAAACGTTCTGAAAAAGGCGACTATACGGAACGGCACATTTAAAAAAAGATCTAGCTAGGTGGTAGAGCCGGATATGCAGGAAAGTTTGCGTTTCGCGATTCCCAGAAGTTGGAAAACTGATTCAGCATGAAAAAAAAAACTCGACATCCACCTTTCGGAATTACAAAGCGAGATGCCCGACTCGAATTCCTCCTCCTGGCTAAGTGCTTGGTATTACTTAGTGCGAAGAAAACACAAAGAGAAAAAGAATTTGCATGAAAGATGCAAATGTGATGACGACGTATTTCCTGGAGAAATGCTTAAGTATTTCAAGTGACAGCTTGATAGTGCAGGCCCCAAGAAGAGTGGCCACCTGCAACATTACTGAGAGTGAGGTCTTTCCTGCATAGTCTGTTTTCGCGTTCATTCAAAATAAAACAAAACTATGACAGTGACTTGCGACTCAACGTATTCTCGTTTGTTTCAGTATGGAACCGGGTCCTTACTTCTCCAACAAGGCAACCTACTTAAACATTTTTCAGTACGTTTGTACCATAGAAAGAAAAGTTTGCGGGAAACATTCCCACATAGAAAGGTATTGATGTTGACGTAAATGAACGCAATAGTTCGGTCCATAAAGGGTTCTACAGCTCTAGGAATTCTCACAACAGGGCATTATCACAGCGTCATATCTGCGAGATGGCATAGACCGTGGCCGCAGCCATGTCGAGACCCCTTGCCAGCCACGATTTATGGAAGCCAGTGGCTTCTGCTACACAAAATTGGAATCCACGATTCCGTCACATAAGAGGAGAACCAGAAATCAAGTGCGTGCAAGTCCCCTTTCTGCATACTTTGAAGCCCCAGTCCAGTAATAGCAACAACCTTATAATGTGAACAGAGCGGCACATCTTTTGAAGCGCTGATTCGACACGTCCACTTCTGAATAAACGCGCCATGAGCGCTTTAGCTTTGAGCAAGCAATAAATCGCGAGAATGCAAAGGTCATGCAAAAGCAACGATCATACTTCACGGTGCAAGAATGCAAAGCTGTACATTTCAAGAAACACAAAATGTAAGTGATTCAGTGACGAGGAAGAAGTTGAAGCATTGCATAAAATGCGTTTAACGATCAAGCAGACGAAGATAAACAACTAAAAGTATCCGTTGGGTGGACAACATCGCTGTATTTGATGAGTGTGGGGGTGAGGGCTGGATCTGGGTGCAGAAATTCCCATGTAATATGGAATCAAATTAACGAAAAGTCTGCAAATTCACTGTGTATACACCTAAAATGTAACCTCCCCCCTCCCTCCCCCCTCCATTTACGGCATTCGCAACTTCCCAGTTGTTAATGAAGGAGTTGACGTAAAGCTCGAATATTTAGAGCTCATCAAAAAAAAGAAAAATTACAGTGAACTTCATCATGAGTGTTGCTGCGACCATAAGAGTGTATAGGAGTAGGGTCATGTTATCATGACAGGTAACAGGTGACATAAGTTCATGCAGCAAATCTTGTCAAATTTGATGAGGGAAATTAGCCGTCTCTGTATCAGCTGCACATGTTCAGCTATAATAGGTGGCAACTGCGGGTCTAACATAGCGCGACTGCCCACAACGGAACACGTATCGATGAACTTATGGCATTCTCAGCGTTACCTAGGCATTTAGTACCATTTAATTGGCCTGCAAAACCCTTTGCTATTATCAGCCCCATAACGATACATATAAGATTTATGAGTGCTCGGCTACTTGCGTACCTGGGAGGGGTCCTGCAACAGACTACTCGAAGCTATTGCTTTAACTTAGAACCTTCTTTCGTTATCCACTCCTTACACAGCATTTCTACCATTACAAATACCTCAGAACTCGAATCGAAAAGTTATTGACCACAACAGTCGTTTCGCTGAGGGCTATGCATATTTTTTTCGTGGGCATGTCCCCTCAGCCAGAATCCGAGTTCCACAGCATTACAACTGCACTGGTGTGAAACTCAGTGACAATGCAGTGGGCGCGTACTTTTATTTCCTAATAATGCAGTCGAGCGATCCCCCATCATTATATTGTCAAATGCTCATCTACGCAAGAACACCGACGGAAATGACAAAAATGGTGCTATGGAGATCGCCGTGAACACCCCACCGCACAATAACGTTTAAAGAGAATAAAATGAAGATGTGACTGTAAGTTGAATCGATGAAGCAGTTAATCTGCATAATGGATAATCGGGACGTGGCAGCTAGCGATGCCAAAGAGATAAGAGCCAAATTAGAAGTGCAGAAGTTAACACTGTCTAAAATGCTGTTTATACAAATCTGAGTGAATCCCTTCAAATACACGTGAAAGTTATCACCGTTATTTACTGTGCGAGTGTTCTAGACTTTGCGCATCGTTCCCGTTTCGTTCTGTGCTGTGTGCCCAAAGGATTGCATCGAAAGATAAATTTCAGTACTTCTGATGTAAATCCAGCATAATTTCTTTCTCTTATTTGTTATGAAAAAAGAATTACATATTTGACTAAGCAGAGAGAATCTAATAAAACCTACTTCATGGAAAGATTTAATGAATCGATTAGAAAATAATTTCCTGTTGAAATCACGATTCCTTCTATTGTATTGCTGCTTTTTTGCGACAATATTGAACGTGATTTCAAATAATCAATCAAGGAGAAAATGTCTCAAAGCGAAATCTAGAGTAATTCTAGAGGAGTTGGAGACGAAGTGAGAATATCACTTTGAGCGTCAAAATTGAGATAATAGGTGCGAAAAGATGGAAACTATCCATTTCAGAGCAGAAATTTTGAACATACAAATAGAGAATAAATCGTTCAATTATGTTAGCTCGAACGCACTTTTAATTATGCATTAGATATATAACCGTTTTTTTTCTTTTACAGGTAAATTCGTTTTCGTTGTGAGTAAATTGAAATTATAATTGAAATATTTTATAGACGATTTATGATGTGAAAATTTGATACGTGCATCTTCTTTTTCAATTCCTTCAAATGAATTACGAAATCTATTTTGCAGAGAATAAATTAAAAATAAAGAAAGCAAGCAGAAAATTTTCCTTCCTTTCAGTCTCCTTTCTTTGAACTATCAAAACAATATCTTTTCTTTTTTTGTCTTCACTTGTTTAAAAAAAAAAGTGATTATCGTCCGTCGATTTTTAATTGTTCACTTTATCTCATCGGGCAATTTCAACGACGCTCGTCATCAGTGATCGATTAATCTCACTTGAGTACAATCCAGAAAACAAATTCCGAAATTATGCAGAAATTGAAAATGCGATATTTATAAGAATAGCGTGGAAAATGTAAAATTTATTGCGTGAAATTTGAATGAAGGAAGTAAAAACGCAAGCGATCGAATGATCACTGATGTGAATCTGTCGAAGAAAATGCTTCAATCACAATTTCTGGAATTACCATGAAAAAAAAAAACCGAAATAGGAATAAATGAACTTTTTAGACATGCATTCATATATAATAATAGACTCCGCTTAAGGCTTTCACATCCGATTAGTTTTGCTCTGAAAACTTCCATAAGGGTGTTTTTTTTTCTCTCAATTACAGTTCATAATTCATAACCATTTCACTACCCCCTTTCCTCAGCTAGAAACTTACACGAAGAGATAATTAATTCACACTTAATGCGGTACCGGCACAGCAAGCGCAGGGCGTGATACATTCGAACGACTATTTTCACCAAGCATCGGTCCAGGAACGATACGGAAGCGTGGCCCACTTCCAGATGGAGTACCACCGCTCTGTTGCACGCCGTCTCCCATCTGAAACGCTGAAATTGAATAATACCGCGAATGCAAAAAAAGGCAGAAATCACCTGAATTCAAGGCATGAAAAAACATGAAACAATCTTCGCAACAAATCAGTACACATCTGAATGAAACGCATTATTTATGATACTATTACAAGGTGGGACGGCACAACGGCGGAATTGCTGGATCAATCGCAAGCAGAAAAAGGAACGATCGGTAAAGAGCATCTGATGGGAATCATTCGATATAATCAGTAAACTGCTAATATTTCTCACAAAATGCAAAATGCGCACAAAGGCATGCGGCATTTCTCATGCTTCATAGTGCCCAGTTGTCGAATATACCACATATAATAACAGCAATAATGATACTGTGTTGATTTTATTGCAATTAGACTTATATCGGGCAAATAAAACATATTCTGGCTAGGCGTCATCTCGCTATTCGCTGCGAGAATTACGATGTCCTTCAGTTTGCGATTTCTTCATCTCTCGATTCAGGTTTAGTAGTCATGAAGTGATGGCTTCTCACTCACTTCTCACTAACAAAATGACAGCGTTTAAACTTTGCATGTGGATTGAGAGCGGCAAAATCTGCAAATCATTCACTGCTACAAACGATGGGTTAAGCGAAGTCCACTTGAGAGGTCCACAACGGAATGGAAATTTTTTGAGGTCGAACTCAATTTTACATCCTTGAATTTGGCTCAAAAATATGCAGTGATGCTTCTACTCTTGACGGTATCACTTGTTACGAGTGGAATGCACTACAACCAAACCTGATAGGGATTAAGAGTATACAATGGGCTACAAGCCTGTTCTTAAAAAGTTTTGCAACAAAATTTGTGACAACTTTCCAAGCAGATATACGCGTTTAGCAGTCACGTTGCATGTCCATAAACTTAGACCTACTCTCGCTTCAAGAGTTATGATCTCAAATCTCTCAGCCACCCGGGCTTTAAGGCGACTCAAAGATTTTCAAAAGTGCTTGGAGTTCGGTCCGGCCCAAGGGCTGTACAGGAATTCCGAAGTTCGGGAAACTCCGAAGGTTTGAAACTGAAGTCAAACAGTTCGATCCCAGAGCATCTTAAGCCTGTGTCCGTACATTTTTCTTCGACTTTCCATGAACATGTAGACTCCGTGGTTGGGTTTTCAGCTGATACGCTCAAGTACGACTTTTCGTTTACTAGCATTTACTTCTGGGTCATGATGACTTGAACATTATCTATACGACAAAGAACTCGGATTGAGAAGTACGAAATGGACCAAATGCAGCAACCTTCTAGCAAAAAAACCTTCATTTTGAGACTGAATTCGATCCATGAAAACAAAAGAACTTTGCATTCCTTAACTGTGGGGAATTTACATGAAGGATTCAACTTGGGCAACTGACGGCCTCCCTCCGGCAATGTTCAAATCACGATCACAGTTTGTTATTAAGGCTCCTGGAAGATGAAAATGCTGAAATTGAGGCTTGTTTAAGAGAGGTTATGACTTGATCGGTATGGCACAATTGTCGTCCCTTTAGAAGCAGTCTATTCATCGCAGTTTTATGGAAGAGATCTAACTTGATGTCGTTCTGCCACAATTTTCAGCTTCCTCTGCTCCATCCCCACTCGATCCTCTTAAGAAAATACTCGAACCACCTCTACAATGAACTGACTATCTAGATGCCCCTAAGGGTAGCCATTCACTTGCGAAGAAGCTCAAATCTAGCCTACTCAAGAAATTCTATGAGTTCTGTAGGTAGCTCCAACTTCGGCATTGAAAATCTACGGGGCACCAGCAGCTTGGGCTCCTGTAGTTTTGAGGTGAGATTCCCCTCCGAGTGTCAGCGTACTATACAACCACTTTAAAACATTTTACTATCTGAGAGTACATTAGTGCACTCATTATAAACAAAAAAAGAGAAGAACTGTTTCAGCATTGCCGGCGTAGAGTGTGACTTTATCACCGCAGGTGGAAATGTTTTATCGCCATGCTGTTTCTATGAAAAGTTTTGTGCTTGGCAGACGTCGCCTCGAATCTCTTGCTTACACTACTATGCGCCTGGAAAGTTTTCAAGGTGTTTTTTCCAAACAAAAAAAAAAAATCCAAAAAAAAATCATTACATTTATTAATCGGACCCTATTAATACCCATTTTCCAACAAACAAAAACGTTTGTTACCTTCCAATAATTTAGTATCCTATAATGAACAAATTTGATACTGCACAGTTTGATGCATGAGCATTAAACATATCTTTCGTTATGCTGCAGACAGAACATTTAACTAGTTAACCGCATCTATCTTCTCTTATTAATTTCGTTTGCTGAACATAACTTTTACTTTATAATAATTGCTGAAAATTGAAGTGAATACTTCTCTTTCAAAGATTTGAAAAATTAGGATTCGAATTAACTTTTACTTGAACAAAATTTCGGCAATAAAAATTTATTCGGCAATGAAGGTTGACTATACTTAATAAGTCATTTAATGGATGAGACAGAAAAGAAGACGATGGTAAAATGAGATCGTCAAAGAGTCATATGGCATTAAAGAAGTGAATAGAATCTATAAAATGCCTCGAATGAATAATAAATTTCCATATAAGTGAGACTTCAAAATCCAGTAGAAAAGAAGAGTTTATTGACCTATTTGAGACAATTGTTTCTGCAGCGTTTCACTCAAATAATCTCGCCTGTTTTGATAAGTACATAGTGAATTCATTGCAAGATCATTGAGAATGTGCGCATGGGCAGAGGAGAAGAGGGAGAGGGTAGTGGGGTGGGAAGAAGGATGGGAAAGGGAAAGGAGAGGGATCGGTTGGTGATCTCCCTCCATCCTCCCACTGGATCTTTCAAGTAAATACTGCGACTGATACCACATATAGTTGCAAGGTTTAAAAAAATGTGGCACTCTCTTGAAATTCCGAAAGAAAAGAGTCTGCACTAATTTGTTTCTCATTCTTTGGGAATCTTAGCGCCCTTATGAAATCATTCCCATTAATCGTTTCTCAGCCACGGTCTTTTCTGTCCAATTTTAGACTCATTACACTACGCCACTAACACTACTAATATCCTAATCCTCATTTCCTATACAATAAACACGGTCTCGTTCCCTCGTCACTGTGCACAAAACAACTTGCACCTGCGTAATTAGGCAAACACAATTCATAACGCTAGAAGCAAAACTCGTCAACGCTATCGCTCATTTCTGAGCGGAGCTATACGGCTGTTGTATTCATTAGGATTTCACAACGCTTAGTTATTAAGCTTTTATACCGTAATAAGCAAGTAATATATAACCCGATCACTCAGAGATAAACCAACTTCTCGAATACCAGTTTCGTAATAATCGAATGCTCAAAAAGTAGTCGAAATAGAACTGTCGCTAAGCGATCAAAATACAAGTCGATCAACAATTTGTCTAACGGTTCTATTTGAATTAGACATCTCACAGTTGACGCTACACGCACCACAATGTTGAGCATGAGCCAAGATACGCGCGCGCAGGTACTTATTTCGTTGGTGTGCTGTGTGGTTCGGTTTTACCCGGATGCACGTTATTGTATGTCTCCAGGTTGCGATGTT
This sequence comes from Ascaris suum, assembly GCA_013433145.1. Lineage (NCBI taxonomy): Eukaryota > Metazoa > Nematoda > Chromadorea > Rhabditida > Ascarididae > Ascaris > Ascaris suum. The sequence goes on along the minus strand of CM024187.1, from coordinate 19,335,800 downwards.
GGGAAATGTAATGCTTTGAGAGTAGTCTAGCATCGTCTAGTTTGTGCGGATATTTAAGCAATTGTCGTTGATTCCGTTCTCGAGACTGCTGTTCACTTCTAGGACGACACGTGGCGCAAGGCAGATCTATAGGATAGGGGGCGGGGGCAGGAAGGGAAAAGACGATGATACCATGTTCACCTCAGCCTTAGGGTATGAGTGATCATGTAATCTTCTGAAAGTTATTGATGTGATTAAATATATATACGTATATATATATATATATATATATATATATATATATATATATATATATATATATATATATATATATATATATATATATATATATATATATATATATATATATATATATATATATATATATATATATATATATATATATGTAACGGAAGTTAACGAAAATGGCACGAGTGATTTAGAGTTCATATTATCGGTAATGTGCCGCTTCCTTTTTATCAGTTACGTCGATTTAACTGATATATGCTAGACGGCTAAAGAGAAAAACGCAAATGTGCAGAATTACTAGTTCCCGCTTTTCGATGTTCACGATGAATTGCATTTAAATTCCTGAGTGCAATTTTCCTGTGTGGTCTAACCTGCTCGTGGCTAAGGTAGCATCATATAACGTCAAGATTTGCGCACGCGGTTTGTTGATATGCCGTAACCGGACTATGAAATTGTTGTCGTCCGGGAGTTCGGGTAACGAAGTTGTTGAAAGTGCACACAAGATGTTCGTTGATGTTTGCGGGTGTTTGTGCCACTTGCGGATAACGTTGTGAAAAGCGATTTTGAGATTTTCTTCAGCAACGATTTCAAAGTGTTGTTTGGTGTTGTGTCCATTATAGCGAATGGAGGCAATAAGAAAATATGACTGAGAAAGACGTCTAGTTTCCGCTTCGACTCAACTATAAAATCACCGAACTTAGCCAGTGGATTCCGTCCAGTTGGATGACATCGCGACGTCTTCCTGAATTTGGCCAAAATCACGTTTCTCTCTTTCGCATCGTTGAGTGAAACCTGAGGTCGTGCTTTCACGATCATTTAACACAGTAATTGTGCATTATCGCATTGAACTCATTTTCACGTCTACAAGGAGTGTGTAATCGTAGCACTTCACTGTAGTTATTGAACGCGCATAACTGAATCATTTAGCTTTCTTTATAGTATGCCTTGATGCTTCTGTGTTCGATTATTGTATTCGTGTTATTTGTCACATAAGTGGGAAATAATTTGAGGTTTATTTAAAGGCTGCTGAGAAAGGCAATGGGTGGAAGAGGAGAGACGAGCGACCAGAAAATACGTGCCACGCAAGATCAGTTGCGACTAGCCAGAATCACGCAAGATGTTAGCTCCGTCGATGACGACCGTGCGAACGTTCAGAAGTTGATCAAAAAGGTGAACTTCTCACTGAAAGCATCATGTCTTTTCTTCGCTAATCGACACTCACAGCAAAAGTTTGTTGAAGGAATCCTATGGTTTAACTTCCGGATATGATGAAATTGTCTAGGATGGTTGTGTCTTGTGCCGTTGCCATTTTTCATTTTTTTTTTAGTCTCCATCTTTTTCTCCATAAAATCGCTTTCCCCCTTTTGGCCTTAAGTCAGACAGACACGATAAGTCTGTTGAGGCGTGCAGTTGAGATTACTGAAACGCGGTCACATAGAAGCAGTTGCAGAGAGATAAGATTGGAATAACCATCAGTGGATGGCAGAATGGTTTTAAATGAGCGTTGTGGTTGTGTCTGGACATGCGGACGCAGCTTTATATAGACATCGGTTGATGGGCTCTCTCCATCAAAGTTGTTTCATTTTGTATAAAGGATCCGAGCTGCACTCAGTTCATATTTGCCTACGTTAAGAGCATTTGCATATATAGGAAGTTCACTTTAATTTTCCGCTAATTTGTGTCCTTAAGAATTTTTTCTCTATCTGAACGTTTATAAATACGAATATAAGCCGCATCGATGTTGCTTTTAACTCGTTTATGGGGAGAATTCTGCTGCATCGCGTTATTGTGCCATAAGAAGACTATCACACGCATGATAACTTTGTTGTCTAGGTATATGTTGCATGATTTCAACGGCTTGGAGTGCAACATTGCCTCATCGGTTGAAAAGCACTGAAGGTGGTTTTTTTCTCGCAGGAAATGGTGAATCATTCCGCAGTGATGCTGACTCGATGTCACCGTTACCTGTGCTATTTGTATGCACAACACAGCAATCAGATCAGCCGCAACTTGTGTGTCGGCTGCTCCCTTGAATTGCTTCTAATACTTCCCGCGCGGTAATTTCCTGAGATGGACTTGCAGACTTTTTAGCGCTTGAGTGGTAGAGGGCGCATTGTTTGTTCACCTTGCATGGAATATACGCAGATTATTCCTTAAAAGGCGAGTAAACGAGCTTCTCAGTTGCCACATGAGGACGAAGGGGAGAACTGTAGGTGCCGATTGAGGGGGCATCGATATAATGGAGGCTACAATTTGTCTGCATGTGGAAGGTACATTTGTATGTAAGGCCTGTGACGCCATCTGATTTCTCTTATGTTGTAATTCTCAAGGCAGTCATTCAGACGATGAATGAGAGGACTGTTGAATGCATCGTCCTTCTTGCGGTTCTTACCCTTTTTCACGAGGCACACTTGTATTTTTTTAGTGTTTTAGTTTACGCGTGCAGTTGTTAGGAATTAGGCAAAGAAGAGGTACTATAATGACTGTGCACCAAACCACTCTGCGCTTACCTTTTATCTCGACGCTCGATTGAGTCCACTTTTCTAGCGGCGCCAAAACGGAAGAAAGGTGAACTTTTGCTGATAAAATGTGGTTCATTGGGAGGCTAGTGATTCCCATGTAAACGCAATCAAAGGTTTCGTCAGAGTTTTGTGAAGGTCATGCGATACAATGGCAAAAGCGTAGAGTTAGGTCGAGAGTGAAATTGAGCTAGAGGCCCTCATGATAAAGAGGTCGTAAGAGTATTGCAATTTATCCCACGGGTAGCCATAGGCCAGGGCCTCTACGGCATTCATAGCAGGAGGACGGTGATGTTGAGACCCACAGGTCCCTTAATTTCGAAAACCCTGATTCAACTCTGGCACAGTATGCACTTATTTTGTCTGGATGAATAGCAGTCCCATCATTGTTTATTATTTTTCTTTTGCTGTTTTTTTTTCTGGAATTTTTGAAAACCGATGACTTGAAAATGCTGCCACGTATTCCCTGTCCTCTCTAAATTCATCATAAATTTCAGTCACTAGTGCCAAGTGATCGGTGATCATGTCCTGAAGTTCAGTTCGAGCGCTTAGATAAGACTAGTTGCACATTTCAGGTGGTAGAGACAACGCGATGCACCGTAAGTCAGGCAGAAATAGCGTTGTATGATACCGATAACAACGTTGAGGAGGCAGTGAATGCGATATTGGAGGAGGCATATTCGGACGAAAGTGTTTGGAAGGAGCAAAAGAGTCGTCGAGCAAAACGAGCCGAAGCTGAAGAGAGAGCCGAAGAGCTTTCTTCCGCACACAGAAACCGCAATCATTTAACACGAAGTGCGAATAATTTCTCTGGTGAGATTAATTGTACGTTCTGTTGATATTTTTGTGACGAGTAACGTTGTGCATTAGGTATGTTCGCTAAATTATTATGCGGGCTTTTTGCGTTCATTTGCATATTGCAAAGGATTTCGAGGTTTTTGACGTTTTACTCTCACTACTGTTACGTTTCATTGATTGCAACCACATGCACAAGCAGCATATCTATTTTAAAAAAAGGGAAACGTTCACATTATCAAGAATAGTCCGTTTTTCTCGATCACATTCTCTGAGGATTCCCTATAGGAGAGAATCCTTTACATAAAGGAGATCAGTGAGCTAGTGCTTACAACCAGTGATGCCCCTTGATGGGCAGCGATCATTGAGCCGCTCAATCGCTCGATTGTAACAGTTACGAGTTGCATATCGTTGCAGTTACGCAAGCCGATATATCGATATCAGCAGATGTTTTCCTAATGTGCAAAATCGCAAGCAATCCCCATTTAGAGTGGGAATCGAAAGAAATTCCGGGTAATCGTATTTAACGATTGATACTCCTCGCAGAAAATAGAGTGCATTTCTAAATTTTTCAACACTCATTGCATCAGATTCGTTTTTAAAATTTCACGTTCATTAAGAACAATTTGTTAAAATGATTAAGGGCAAGTTTGCGCTACAACTAATAGCCGAAGAGCAGAGCACGTGATGACTCATCATCAGGCGAGTTATCTGAGTTAATGACAGCCGCATGGCAAGTCCCTCCCCCCTCTTTGAGCAGCATCTTACTTTTTTGAGTGACATCAGCTTCGAGCGGAACAACTTCTGCACTGTTATCAAATATTTTTCTCACTAAGTGGGGAGGGTAAAAAATTTACTTTCCTACCTTGGTTTTCCAAGCACCTCTGAGTCGTTAGTGCTGGCTGTTCTCAGATAGCCACAAAGCTCTAAGCTGCAGCATTTTTTAGAAGGAAAGCAGTAATGTATTGTTCCACCCCAATCGTTTGAACATCTATTCCTGTGTCAACGTGCTGAAAGCTTTGAAATTCCTGACAGTATCTGACAGAGATTCTTCTGTGGTATTTTTTCCCCGTGAATAACACTCATAAAGAACTCGATGTTGCGTTGCTTTTTTTCGTCGTGATTGAGCTGCTGAAAAAACTACAAGCTTATCCACTTCCAGGCTCGGGTCGGGGACGAGGTTCCGAACGAGGTCGAGGTGGATTTCGAGGAGGCGCAAGAGGTGGCGGGCGAGGAACGTTTATGGGTAGGGGGGGTTATCAGCAGTCAGGCATACTTCAGTCTGGGAGTGCGAGTGGAGCGAGCAATGTTTGGGATAATTCGCAAGCCACTAAAAACGATAGCAGCAAAGAATGGACGAATGCGAGCACTAACTCTGTGGATGATGTTCCTGAGGATACGGATTGGGTAAGCAGTCGACATCGCATTTTCCGCTTATCTTTCAGCAGTTTATTTTGCATACTGCATTATTTCTGCTTCAACCTTTACCTCATTCACGCTATACTTTTCATTTGTTCAACCGTGTAATGACCGTAAAACTATAAACTCATGTGATGATTTTTAATCTGATTTATTTTGACACATGCGTTTGGTAGTCGCACCTCGTAAATTAGCTTAGCCATCACTTCATCGGATAATTTAAATTTTGAAGACATTGCATTGTTAAAAATCAAGATTTCGAGAGTCTTACATATACATGTCATGGAAGAGCTAATATTTTTTGGACTTGAAAAGGGCACCAGTCAAATTTATAGACGGGAAGTGATTACAGATGCAATCAGATAACTTTTAGACAGTAATAAGATATTGTTAAACAACGTACAATTTTAAAGCAGTGGAAGTCTTGACTTCTCAACAGCCCGTCTTCTCTGACAATAACATTGCTTTCCATAGTAGTGACACCAATGAAATGCACTTCTTGGTTTTTCAAGGGAATTGACAACTACCTGAGGGTAATTCTCAGTGAGCCAGGGTGTAATTATACTGCTGCCATTGTTGAAGGGGACAGAAGGGATGAGCTCGATAGTGTTGTTTCAACCAACATCGATCGAATTCGCGGGTTTATGAGCATTGGGAAAAGTTCCTCGATGTTTTATCAGTGCTAGCTCAGCGTCATAGAACGAGAGGCTTTAGGGAACGAGTTGGATGGAGAGGAAATGGCCCTATTTTCATTTCAGCATAACTGATTATTTACCTGTTTATGCTCGCTCTTTTCTCTTACCATAATGAGCGTGTTGATTGGGATTCAATGTGGAAGCTAAATGAAGCAATGTTTTAGAAAACAGCTGGGACGTTGGTGTTCTCGCGTCGCGACGATGCAACACCACCGGCTCCCCCAACGTTGAGCGCATCGTCCGGAGTTGGGGGAAGCAGTTCATGTTCTGCTTCGGCGCCCATTTCTTTTGCTGCTGTTGCTGCGGCAGGGGCTAGCAAGAACAAAGAGAGTGTATCTGTGCCAAAGAGCAGTGCGAACACTTCGTTGAATTCCTCGCTTGGTAGCGCAGCAGCACCTCCTACCAATTCAGTCACTCAGCCCACTCTTGATAACCTCAGCTCATTATACCAAAAGTGAGTGAACACCTGTACATTAATTCATAGCTTTAACAGATAATATCAGCTCGCTGTATGGAACACATGTCACCAGGACTAATCATTAACTCAAATGCACTTTCGACGCATAGCAATGAAATCAATTTTGTTGTGGATTGAATTCTGCGATACTGCTTAGATTAGGAGGACTGACCATTAATTTTTCGCATATTTTGTTCCCTTACGAATTGTTGGCTTCATTTCTGGCCTTGTTCGTTTAGAAAGTTTGATTGGATCTTTTCTGCTAAGATAACTGCGCGGAAATCAGAGGGGGTCAAATAATTGAAGTTGATGATCTTTGCCAGCCAAGTATTAGAGTTACGCAATAAGAGCAATTACTGCGATTATAGAAGGTCGGCTTTTGTCCATTAATATTGCTGGGTTCTTTTCGTTAGACATGGACTGACAGAGGCTTAAGACTGTGAAATTGATTTCGCACTTATGGGTTTCATAGCTCCCTATAAATGATACCTTTTTGATTGTTGATGGTTTTGCTGGTATATGAACGCTTATCTCGCCTAAAAAGCATGAAAATCAACGAAACTCTCATAACGCCTCATGAAAGTGTTTAGCGCGTATTTTTTGCACCTACCAAGATTGAATTACAAACATTTTTGCTTATGTGAGTGGGGCTTCTTTTTCCCGTCGTCTTAACCCGGAAGCATTGTGACCCGGCCTTCTGTCCGATTATTTCATCCTTCTATTTTTTGAGGCGTCCAATTTGAAGTAGTGATGACTTTGGCAAGCCTTAAAATTTTGATTTAAAACAAACATCACTGTGCTCACGGAATGTTATTTGTGCACTGCAGCTGTTTTCTGTGGCAGTCTTGAAAGTCTGGATCATTGCTACTGAGGGACTATTCTAAGACATTTTCAAGGTCCCCCCCCCCCCCTTCTGTTCCATGTGCTTCTTCCTCTTTTACTTCTCCAAATAGCTGTTAGGGTGCAGATCATTTGTTTCAAGGTTCGGGCGTTTGATGGATGATTAGTGATTTTAATTTCCGACTGATCTTTCTCGTTTCGCAATGAAAACGAGGAGGACAAAAAGCAGTGCTGCATCTAACATTCTTGCAATTCAGGAGCTACTCAATAATCAGTTTTTTGAAGTGAATTGAGGGTCACCCAGATATGAAGTGTCTTCGCCATTAAAGTTTTTAGGGTTGAGGGTCTCGAACTGCCCTGTCACCCGGTAGATACTCATGTAAGCTGCTGAAATGCTTCTGTCCCATTCTCTTCCATCAGAAGAAAGTTTCCTGACCAAGGGTATGAGAAAAAAAGAAAACACATATCCGTTATGCAGTTTTGGAAAGTGCTGGTCAACCTTCGCGCAAACATATCTTGATGCAGAGAAATGGGCCCAAGACTAAATGTTGTTGGGAGGACGAATGTTCTTTGTTGTTTTATTAGTGTTTTCGCTTTGTGAACGATAAGCCGACTCACAGCCGATGTTTGCACTATAAAAGGAAATTCGGTCCAGTTTTTGTCGCAGAAAAACTCGTCATTCTTCAGCTGCTGTTTCCTCTTACACAGCCGAATGTGCTTGCTTTTTTTTCTTTCCCTTTTTTTTGCAGAATTAGCAGTGCGTTTCTTGGTGGGGATGACTATCTGCGCATTTTGGAGAAAGGAGGAAATTATCCCTATTTCCAGGGAGGGGCATTGTAAAAAAAAAAACGCTCCATTACCCATTGCGCTGGTTCATGTCAGGCTAGTCAACTAGGTTGAGATGCCAAGGAGAGTGGTATGTGAAACGTTATGAGGTATTCCATCTGCAGCAAGAGTGTCGTTTCGACGAGTGGTCAAAGCGCCGTTTCGTCGCAAGACGCGGATACGGAACGAGACGATGAGTGCGCTTCGGCGACACCCACATCCATGTCTGGTATGATGAGTACGTCACCGAGTGTGGCCAAGGTATCAAGTACAGTGCCCACGACGACAATACAACGGACGGCGTTGAGCACCGTGAACACCTCATCTGCTGATTGGACAGCGCAGTTGAAGAATGATCTCGGCATCGGCACTAAGCCGACTCCTCAAGTTGCTCCTAAGCAGCAACAATCTCAGCCACCGCAAGCGGCACAACCTGCGCAGCAGCAGACGGCGCGTACAAAGCAGACGTCTGTGGCGAGGCCGTTGGCATCAATGATGCAGCAGCCACCAGTGTCGCACACGGTTGAGTTCGTTTCTGGTGGTGATTCGAATGGTCCTTCTGCGCTACCCGAATATCAATTCGGATTCCATGTAGAGTCGACCGCAAACGCAGGTGACGAACGTGGCGAAGACGTTTTTACGGCGAGCGCCAAGCCACGTTCAATGAATCGTTCTGCAAAAATTGAGGTTCACTTTTGTGCTGCTTTTACGAGTTTGTCGTTTTTCCTTGAAGTTGTTTAACGAATTTTATGCACGAAGTCTATTCATTAACCGTATTTTGCCTCGTATTAAATAATCCAATGCATTTGGTTGAACGTTTCCATTGAAAGAGCTCTTGACAGTCCAATGGTTGCGATGTTTAAATGAGAATATTCTTTTAACCGCTTTCTTCGAAATGACTTGTATTTGCCAAGTTTAAGATCTATTCCACTCAAGATATCAGCACTTCATATCAGGGATATTAAATAGCATTCGAGTGGATATTGATTAATTCAGTCGAAGAAGTCACATTTCAAACAGTGAACTGCAAATCAAGGCTTGTTCTACGCGGAAACAGTGCGCTGCCAAAATGTTTGCAGCCAGCGTTGAATTGTTGTTCAGCACAGATGACACACGTTTATGTTAACGGTCGTCTGGAAACACCACTCGATACTTTCTTTCTTAGAATCCTTCAGTGTTTTGTCATAGCTGCCAGGTTGAGTTGTTGTTATTTGAATTTGCACGCTTGAAGTGCACCTAATTTTAAAGATATTTCATGATTCGATGGTACAACTGTATTTCCTTGTGCTTAAAAGATCTTTTATTGAAGACTGAGCTGCCGAGTGAATCGTCGGCACCGATTTTGTCAAATGGTGTGGTTGGTGATTTCTCTTCTTCGATCTCCTCTCAGCAGCAATCCAAGGTACGTTCATTGTCTTTTCTTACTCAATCGTTTTGACTGAACTTTTTCAGAACCCAGTTGCCCAGCTTATTGCTCAATTTTTTAAGGCTTAGAGAAAACTATTGCACAAATTGTGGTTCTACTGACCACGTCAGTCACTCATCGAATCATTTATAAATTTCGTTTTTGTAGCCGTTTCTTTTTTGTTGTTGTTGTATGAAATGATACAATTATAACATAAGAAGGCGAATAAAACACTGAAAATTTTTGGGAGCAGAGGCAGGAGAGAATTGAATATCTGCAGTTTCGAGCAGAAGTGGAAGTGGTTTCATTTTTTTTTTCATTGCTGCAAATATTTCCGGAAACGAGGGCATTTCCTGATTTCATCCCTGACAAACATTCCGGGACCTTGTCCTTAGAAGATTTTCATCACTTTCATAGGATATGAGACGATGCCAACTTTGACTCTTGAATCCTCATTAGTAGTACCTGGCAAGGTTTCAGAGAGTGTTGCAAGTTGTTGAACAAAATTAGTGGACTGCAAAGCTTTGCGAATAGTGAGTATCAATTCAGTTAGATAATTGAATGGAATTAGTCATTGTTTTGTGGATAGCGAAAGACAGGTGACAAGGTAAATGATAAGCTGTGCATAATTGTGTCCGTTCAATTTTGTACTGTTACTATGTATGGATGACGCATTTATCATTATCTGAAATATCACCTAATGTTTTTCTACTTGGAACCCTTCTTCTAATTCACTGTTGTTATTTTCTTTCGTTCTCTGATGTTGCTGTGTAATTTTTTTGTTTTCGAAAGGGAGACATCAGCGGAAATTCACTTCGACTTATCCTTTTTATCCATTCATAGAAATTTGCAGAAATTAGGTCAGGATCACCAAATGGATAGCATGTTACGTACAGCGGTTTTTATTTCCGTTGTAGAAAACGTGGATCGCTTAGGTTGTGGAATCATTCTGTAAAATTTTGCGTGGTATTGGCAGTGTGCTGCTGAACGAAATGTTGCATTTTTTACGTCATTGAATGTTATTCCTTCAAGAATGTCACTTCGAACGGTGGCGTCGGCATCGTGTCGGCCACGCCGGCTACTCACTCCTCTACAACGGCTATGCAGCGCCAGCCTGTATCGTCGGGATTGTCTTACGCTGATACGTCAAGTATGTCGTATCCGTCTTCTGAAGGTCGTAACGCGACTGCTAAACCGTCACTCTCACTCCATCAGCAACAGGTTTCACTTTGATACGCCGTTTACTGCTCAGTATTAAAGTGGAGGAAGAATGGTGGTAAAAATTATTTCGTTTATTTTTAAATGACTATGTTTTTCAACAATCGAAATTCGTATGGTGGGGATTAGATGGTGTTTACGATGCTTCAGCGGCAGTATTAGAGATGGGGAGAGTTTGTATGACAGTGCTTTCGAAAGCATCCCATAAGAAAGGGGTGAATGTGATGCTTGAAATAAAATGAGGCTTTTAGTATCTACGCCGTTCTCTTAAACAAAGGATCTGTTGCGTCGTTTTTTTATTTAAAAGTTAAAGACCACTTCTTATAAACTTGGGACGGAAGCACTTGAAAATGGCTGCATGATCTGTTAAGGGCAGGCTTACGTTACTTCATGGCCCCTATCCGGATCCTTTTCGGATTCCACTTTCAACTTATAGGTTGTTTTAATTCTTTTGTGCCATTCCTAATGAGCTGTTGAAGCTGTATTGTTTCCATGGATCATCTGGGCGATAGTACACACCATTACTGTACTGCATATATTTGATATTTGGGAAAGGGGGAGGAGGTGGACATGTGTTGCAGCACTCGTCTGCATCGTCTGCCTACATACGACATGATAGCTTATTGTTTTCAGCAGGCTCAGCACCAGCTGTATACGGCGACACAGATCCCATATAATAGTTACCCATATTTAAACATGTACAGTCCGGTGACGGGTGTTCGACAGGATGAAGCGCAGTACGCCGCTGCACTCGTCCAGTACCCATTTGGTAAGTCGTAGTATACATAGCCCTGTTGTTGGCATCCATATGGTCTTTAGAACAAATTCATGGATATGTTCACTTTACTTTACTTATTACGATTCTCTTCTTTATTCCCTTTTCTGCATTTGCTCCTGTTGACTGGGCTGATGAGGACATCATTGATGAGAAGATGTCGATGGGAACAAAAGTCATTAAATAGCAACTATAACAGGAACCTCGCACGTTTCACCTTCTGGGCAAGAGGTCGTAAGTGAAATCAGTTTTACTTTCCATTGCAACTTCTGTTTTCTGAGCCATTCTGAAAGTTAAACGAATGGGGCGGTGGAAGGAGGAAGGAGAGGGTTGGGACATTATTTATCCTAATGTCAAAATGAGATTTGGGCAAAGCTTTGGGAATTTTGGGGATGGAGAAGATTCTCGTCATGAGGGTAGAGTTTTATTGATAATTTTATATCTTTAGTTTTATTGACAACTATGTATCCGTAATAGTAGTTGCAATTTTTTTTTGCACTTGTAGTTCAAAAAACGAATTTCTTTTGCATTTCTGTGACCCCACCCCTTTACCGGTACATTAAAGAGCACGGTTGATCAGCGGTTGTTGTTTTACGTGAACTAAATATGGAATTTCACAACATTTGATTGAAAAGCATATGAAGCGATGTACAGGAAGGTATTGCAGGCGTGGGACAGATCGATATGAGCTCCTTATCGACAATGATACCTCCTGCGGCATTGGCTTCGCAGCAGCAGGCCAGCCAGCCCCCTCCGCCCGTTCAGGGTCAGCATCAACAAAGACCCGATCAGCACGGCAACTACGTCGACTTGAAGGTAACTTATCACTTATGCTCACTGTTACATCTCCTTTCTCGCCACTAACAAAAAGTGTTCAGCGGAGCCTTTGTTTTTGAGGCCACTTCAGCCATTTTTAGCGGCCAATACTGGTTTCATTGGAATCCGGTTGGCTGTCTTATATTAGCTTAGTTGTTAGCCTGTCAGACGGCGTATTAACTCCACATCCTTTGACATTGACTCACTTCATCATTCTGAATTCTCATAACTAATTAGACCCACAATAAGTATGTTTGCTTCTTATGGCACGCCGTTGCCGGTGGGTTAATTGCGATATTCTATCTGTCGTTCTTTGTCGCTGACCAACTGTTTGTATCGTAGAACATCGAAGGTTACTTTTTCTCGTTGTCCTTAGTGATTGAAGGTGTTCCGATCCTTCCGTTTTCCTCTCTTGCTACAGCATGCTCTGGACGTCATTCCTGGATGAAGTCTTGTCGTGCTTCAGTGTCATCGATTATTTATCTTGTATTCCAGAGCCACTGGATAGCGTTCATTCATTTCCCATCCGTTCTGTCCTTCAGCGGTCATCGCTTGATTAATTCCAATGTCTGGTTGCTACAGGGGCCTCATTGTCGACTTAATGTTGTTGAATTTTGTGAAGGAATCACAAAGCAGTCCACACACACATATACATACATAAAGAGGATTTTTCCATCGTTTTCTACTTATGTCGACACCTTCGCACAAACTTTTTGCTGCATTGAGCGATTAGGATCTTGTAAAGAACCTTGACGGCATTGTGCTTCTCTTGCCTATTGGCTTGTTAAGGGGGACGTTATCTTGAAGGCGTTCTTCTTCGTCATGTGTGCACAACAAGTAAGCCTCCGAGCGTAGTCGGATACCTAAAGCCCTAGATGGGCCTCCGGTCTGATGTTGTCGAACTTCTTGCTGTTATTCACAAAAGCGTTTTAAAAAATTCCTAACTGATTTTCGCTGCAGTTTTATAGTTTTGCTAAATGATGTGTGCTTATGTGGTCAGTAGCAGAGAATCGATCGCGAAGCTTACTTGCCTTCCGCTGCCTGATTGCCCGAGCTCGTTGTCAATACCGTCGACGATGGTATTGATGGGATCTTGCCTTTGTAAAGTAGAAAGCTTATAGGTCTGTATTCTTAGCGATATCTTTTTTATTGTCGTTCCCTATTCGACGACCAGTTATCGAAGTCTCCCGGGGGGTTCGCATATGTGGGGGGATTTTTACTTGACAATTGGTTGAGGTTGCAGTGAATGGTGCTTGGAATGACCTAATGTTTTCGTCGGCATGTCGCATCGCAAAATTATTTTTGAGCTTCAGTGCACGACACAGGTCAAGAAAATCGATCAGAAATAAAATGTTTCAGCGTTTAAGAAACTGGGAAGTCGTGGCAATCGGATGACATTTTAGCGGCCCAGCAGATATTTACTTTCATTCACTGTGTAACTTATTTCACGCATTTTCTCTCACAAATAGGGTGGTTGCTCTTCCTTGTGACATTTTGGATGATGGCGTCCGTGCCATGAAAAAGCATTCGCTTACTCTCTGTTGAAATATATTTTTAAAGCATAAATGTCTAAATGCCCACGATAGATTGGTTTTGATATCGTTCTCATATGAGTACTCAGTTGCATGGATCTGGGATTCGAAGTCGAAAGGCTTTTATTTTGGAAAAGAACTTGAAGTGTTTTATAAACGAATGAAATAAATGGAATTTTTTTTTTTTTTTTTTGCCTCGTCTCGTCTTATTGGTTTCTTCTTGCACTGATCGTCACTTTGCATAGGCGATGGTCTATTCTTTACAGTGTTTTCTTCAACAACTTACGGTTCCTTGCCTGTTTTCTTACTGTGTGCTAGCAGTGAGTAATTCTTAGTCACAGCATTCATTTACGATCGCGTTCATTATCGTTTACCGAAAGGCAATTCTGCAGGACAGAGAGTGAAAAAAAATTTAGCAACAATGTAGTGGTTTTTATAAAATTCATAGGGAACATCAGAAAAAACAATTTTTTTTCGACTTGTGCTGACTTCAAACCTTGAAACTACCGAGAGCAATCTTTACAACAAAATTGCGCTCAGAAAAGCCATAATGTGCCTACATATTTGCGTCAGGTGATAAGCGATGTGTTGTGCCATCCAGGTAAATCAGTTCTTTTGTTTATTATTCGATCATTAAATATGTGTTTTGTAAGGCTTACGCTGCGGCGGCGGCAGTTGCGAACAGTACAGCTGGTGGTGGCTCGGGATCAGCATTACTGGGCAGTCAACAGCAACGGGACTCGACATCGGTGAGCGGATCCGCAGTGGCACCACCACCTGGATTCAGTGGGCCGCCTTCGAATATGCCTACTGCTGCTTTTACTCTGCCGCAGCACAACCATATATCTTCCCTGTTCCAGGTGATTTACGAGGCTTTTCTGTCTTTTGCCTCTAGGTGCTAGGAATATTCATGGTTTCATAAACAACTGTAAAGGAAGGGAATTTTTGAGGAGGGTGTTTCTTTTGTTTATTCAGTACTTAGAACGCACACTGTGACGTACAACGACTGCACTGAAAAGGGGAAAGGAATTGCACTATACAGCCATCGGACTACAGTGATCCACCGATATACGACATCAAATAAAAAGAACATTCAAACCAAAAGCGGTTTGTGCCCGAGGCTGTATCAAGAATTATTTTAAAGAAGATGAAGATAACTGTGCAGAAAATGGGATCGTTCAGCGACGCACGCATGCTCACACGGCCAAATTCTCGCTGTGAGTTGTCTAGTGCAGCATATGAATTTTAATTCATTACTAAGGTTTACTCAAGCAGATGTTTAGGAAGTCGAAGAAAATGAGACAATCGAAATCTGAATGTGCAGAAATGAGGTGGTAATGAAAGCGATTCGAGTGAGCGCTCGAAGCCAAGTGTGAAAAAAAAACAAAACAAAATAAAACAAAACTGAAACCTTATGCAAGAGCTGAAAATCATTGCGGTGTTTTCAGTGTGGCGAATGAGTAATTAGATGTGATTAGACTGAACGTACCACTTTTACTGTGATCACTTTTGAATCTAAAAGACCCAAGCTTGGTAGTCGAGTTGCACTAATGCACTAACTAGTCGAAATGCAGAAATATGCACATGTCTCTTTGTGAGTATTAGTCGAGTCTCTAACAATTTTTACAGAATATAAATTATAGTTAGGAATATCATCGATGGTCCTGATTTCAGTGCTTTTTGGAGTCGCACACTTCTAATGATGAACGTAGTACACATCATAAAACATAGTGTGAATATTCCCAAAGGTGTACTTTCCATAAAGTGAGTGCATATGTGTAGTTTTGGAATTTTCTTAGTGGAATTAAGCGACTCATTAGAAAGGAGTATCACTTCTGCGGAGAAGCGAAGATCAGCGGAGGTGAATTTTAAAGGAAAACAAAAGAATACAGGCGATTGTTCGGGGATGTCATGTACAAAGAAGGACAGGATAGTTAAAGAAGCTTATTGAAGGCAGAGAAGGGTCATTTAAAGTAGTTTTTTTTTCATTCCTCGAAAGTGAGAGGACACAAAACATTTGTCGCGAAGCAATTAAAAAACCACAGAATATTTTTTGCACTTCTTTGCAAGCAACTTTGCAACTGCGAAAGGGCAGCTTCTCCTGCTCAATGGAAGCTGTTGCTTTCCTCGCAAGCTTATAATATTGCTTCCGATTGGTCACTGGATTTGTAACACCTAACTCGCTCCCCATGCCGCAATTTTGAAGTCCGCCGAAACGACGGAACCACGATGGGGAGTTGGCTAAAATTAGATGCTTCCACTGCAAAACATCACAAAATAATTGAGGCATCAAACTCATTCAAACAACACAAATGAAAAAACAAAAACCTAGGAACACATGTATTACACTCGCTTCAACTGCTGTTGACACTCACATCAAATGATAGGTGCAAGCAATGCGTATCATAGAACTTCCGCTCGCTGTGTTGAAATAAAGCAATTGACTACTGAATATGACGACAACAACAACATTCGACAGTTGTTGCCATATGTAACAGGCAGTCACTAAATGTAACTGCAACGCTGCCCAGCTCTAATGACAACATAAATAGGGAGCATAAATACGCCTTTCCGAGGTTCTTTTCTGAACAATATAATTCGCGTCAAGAACCACAATCTCATGTACCCTTATAAACGAGGAAATGGACGGGCGCCTATATGTGTGGCTTCCGGCGCAACTAAATAGGACGTTGGTCGCGGCAACAGAAACGTGGTTAGCCGCGTTTTTCCAGGCATAGCCGGGTCGGAACCAAGACCGTATAAATGGCCTCATCGAGTTTCTGTCTTCTGCATCGTTTCGTACACATCACGCACATGAAATCTTACAGCTATACTGCTGTGATTTGCGAGCTGTTACACCATCGAACACACAGACAGACCTACGCAGACATGTAGTAGGTACAGGAACCTGCACTATCAAGTAGCATTTTTAAATGACAGTAAAATGCTTATGCATCTCTTCTAGGAAATAAGAAGTCATCCATTTTGCGTCCTTCGTGCAATCCGCCTATCTTTTGCGATGATTATGCAAATTGAATGAAAAGTTGATGTGTTCTGCTTTTTTTTATGAAGAATGTTCGCGCTGTCTACTTTAGACATATTTCTGCAATTTTCTTTGGCATGTTTTGCTACGTTTTGTCACGTGAATCGGAGATTATTAAGCGTCCATGTATATTATTTATCAGTGGCACTACGTAGACGATGGTGTGCAGTTGTCGGCACATGGAACGTTCACTCATGCTCTTCTTAGGTCAGATGTGATGAGAAGTAGCGACGGTCAAAATGCGAAAGGTGGGCCGTTGTGGGAATGCGCTTCGTTAATGAGAGCAGTCTGAAAGCAGCCGGCAACACGGGTTATAATGCAGGCTAGCAGATTATCGCGGGTGCTTTGATTGTGTTTAGTAAGAGGGGTTTTCGATAGGATACTGAAACACATCTAGGTAAGCAACTCCGATCAAGGGACCGCACTCCCCAGGTTGTTCAATGTGTAGGTAGCCGTGCAGCATTCTGTTGTATACTAAAGCAGATCTTTCCATGTTTAGTTTAATCACTACGGCTTTCCTTATGAAAAATAGTAGCTTTGGCTTCTTTCCAGACCTGAGAAGCGTCCAGGTGCTGTGATTGCTCTTGAAGAGGAATTCAGATGAGATAAACAGTGTAAGTAAAAATAGTTGCTGTCTGTCCTCCTGGCGTGGCTTTCATGAGAGAATGGAAGCTAGGCGTCTTTTTGACAGTTCGAGATCGTGGTGTTTCAGTCGTTATTTGTTAGCTCGAGGATCATGAATCTTTCAGTTGGCCCAGCGGAATTTGTCTTCACCTTATGAGCCTATTGGCAAGTAACTTCTTGCATTTTGTCGTTTCGCTGAAAAAAAATGTTTAGGTGCTATATGATTATAAAAACGCAATTGTTTAGATGCCGCCAACGTATCATCCACAGCTAAACCAGCTGCCGTTCTCCTTTATGTTGCCGAATGTAACCGGTAGTGCGCAACACAAGCTCAACCACCAAATGTTCGCGCAACAGGCCGTCGATGATACACTCAGCGACCAACGACTCTCCTCTCAACAACAAAAGGTTTCCTGTCTACCTCTTTCCCCGTTTTTTCTTTGTTGCTTCTATGGTTTTTCTTTTCCTTATTCACTTCGTTTATCTTGGCCCGCCTAGCTTTATGGGAATCCTCTAAGTTAACGTAAAAAATGAGTGCAGTCGTGAAATGCGTTTGTGCCCTGAATTTTCATATAGGATTTGAAAGTCGGGACGTTTAAATGCTAGTTCGTTTCGCTTAAGTGGAGAAAAGGGGTACCAATTTGCGTATTTGAAGCTGACGATTCAGCATCAAATTTGGAAAAGCGTAATTGATTTGAGTGCATAGTGATCTCATGCTCCGCATTTTGTCTCCACTAACCAAATGGTGGTTTGATGTGACGTTCAGGTTTTAAGGGGAGGGGTTCTAAATCCCTTTCTTCAGCTGAGACTGCACTGATTTGTGTCGTCGTGTGGGAATCGTGTTTCTATTTAGTGACTGCAGCTGAAAGTTGTCGCGAATAGCTATCTTAAGGTGCTCAAAAACTTTTCTTCGATTTAGGTTTACTGTTCGTAGCACTCATGCTCGGCTTTTCATCTCTGATTTTTCTAAACCTAACGACGCGCGAACCGTAGCGATGCCGAAGGTTTGAGGACGTATAGTTGCAGGTTTATGGAGGGCATCAGCAGATGGACAAGTACGGTGGTTCTACAGGAGGCAAGGATCGATTGGGCGGAGGAGCGCAGGCGACCCCACCACCACAGATGTATCAGCCACAGGCGCCGCAGGGCTATCTCTCGCAACAGATGCCACTGCATGCGCACAACAAGAAGACGTACGGAAATGGTCCGCAACACTGGAGCGCTTCATAGGCTCTGAGTGCGAGGCGGGTAGTTCCTCTTGAGCGGCTGGCTGCCTCTGAGAGTGCCGTCGTTGAGGGCTCCTGATTTTGGTTCGCTTCCGTATCTCTGTTTTCCGGCCATCTCGTCGATTGTCTTCTTGTGCTCTATACATAACTTGTGTTTTATTTAGCGCATCTGGACGCTCGGGTGTTTTCGTTTCAGAAAATCGCATCACAGTTCGCTTCTTCATCTTCTTCTCGTCATATTACCGTTCAACGCGATGTCTCACTCATTGCATGTCTTGCGTGATTTCTGCGATCGCTCTCTCTCTCCATCCCTCTCTCTTTCTCTCTCTTTGCACAACTTTTGTTTTTTCTTTCTTCTACGCTTGTATCTGTGTTCGGTTTCGCCTCCCCCCACGTTGTTTTAGCTCTGGAAATTTCTGCTGTTGTACTAAAAATTCTATTCCCTTCTGTACTGTACATCTACGAGGGCACTGATATAGTCGCCCGGAAGGTATGTGGTATTTCGAATTTAACACCTCCATTGTTTTAGTAGTTCCGAGTTTCGAGCTGTTTCTTTGCAGTGACGTTTAAAAATTTCCCGCCACATCGCTATTCACCGTTTTATCACCTGTAGTTTGTTTTGTCGTACTTTCTACGTTGAACAGTGCTGTGGGATGTTTGTATTTTTAATTTTTTTGTGAGGCATCTGGCAAGCTTCGGCTGTTTTGATTTCATCTCGTGCATAAAGACGACCATGGGATTTGTGCTGCTCTTGTTATATAAATAATCGGTCTGAAACGTCGACACATCGATTACTAACGAAGCCTTTCGCTGCAACGTTCTCGTTACCTCAACAAAGCGCTTTCTTTATTATGATAGTGACTCGAGTGATGCTAATGTGTGTCGAAGGTGTTTACTTTTTAAACCCGATTCCTCGTACCCGTTACCAGCGAAGGGAGAGAGGGACTGACTCCTACTGCATATCTGGGCACTCTGAACAGATCTTCTCCGTCTGTTTTGTTTTTTACATTTGGTTGGGACCGCTTCGCTGTTTTTGATACCTAGTAGGTTGCGGAGGTTGTGAGATCCACGATTGTTTCGTTTCTTTTCTGACTTCGTTCATGTGTTCTTTATATGCGGAACAGGTGCTGAGGGGCTTGTTCATTGTTGCGATGGCGACGAATGCATGAAAGGAGATCAAATAGGCGCGAAGAGGTTATACATTCTCCACTTCTAAGTAGTTTTTGTGCGCTGATGGGTGAATTACGTAGTTTCGATGCTGCATCGGGAGCCTTTGAGCCTCAATAACAGAGCTGTAAAGTTTGACTATCAAGGAGGGGAGCCACTTGGTCCCGCCTTCTTTGAGCTCTAATTTTGCTGTGACCCAACTCAATCTCATTCAACGTTCCTTCGCGTCTGAAATCCGAACTGTGGGGTGGCATGCTGTTGATAGGAGCGAGGGGGGCGTCGTCGGTGTCAGGTAATGACCATGTAGCATCTATTCAGCTCGCGAAGAAGAGTGGCTTATCCGCTCAGTGGATGAGGGGTGGGGAGGGGTGGCAACTGTAGGATATACATAAGCTTGGCATTACGTTGATGGGTGCATTAAGAAGGAGGCCAGAGTTGGGCAGGCGGCGAATTACAGGTCGAGGCGGTGTTCGTTGGCTTGTACGCTGAAAGTGATAGCAATTTTGGTGCCAGAACATGAAGCGCGGAAATTAACCAAAAAATGGCGGGTTTCCGGTGAATGCGGCACTGTTTGCACACTGTCTAATTTTGAGAGCAATGAAGTAGTGATTTTCGTTCATGTATGGTCGGCAAATTCTTTGATTTTTCCAACTGTGTAGGTTCATTCTTTTGTATAAGACCTCTAATTATGGGATAGCTTGCGAAGTTTGATAGCTTGTGAGGTGATTAAATTGGAATTTGCTTGCCACGATAATTCATCGCCGCTTATATGAAGGGGGGAATTAAATACCAAACATGTAAATGTCACTGCACGGAATGGAACATGCAGGAATTGTTTCTTTTGGAGCATTCTCTGAGGCCAGCACATCCACTAATTCATCCCACACATCGACAACGAATGCATTTATTGAACCATGGCACATTGCATTCTATCAATGCAATAATTTCTTAGCACGTATTATAAAACATTGTATCGCCTCTAATTTCCACGAGCATAATATAGCATGATCACCTCTAATATAGCATTCTCCCTACCTCATCGAATTCCAGTGCATCTTTTATGTTTTTCACATTAGAAAAAACCACCTATAGCGAAGACTCGATCTGTTCTTCTCTGTGCATATTTCACCTCTAGGTCGAGTATACCGATTCGAACAAACTTTGTAGTGCAGGTATCAAGATTATTCTGGGACCATCTTCCAATACTCGTCCTCATGTCTATCGACTCCGCCATTCGATGACCTCAAGTTTTCCTCTTTTTTGAAGCTCCCAGGTTCGAGTCCTGAGGGGATGAAAATTTTTTAAAGAATGTTTTTATTCCAATAATTGAAGCAAATCTGCATGGACGCCGCTCTCCTTGAATCGGTACCACGATCGTTGATTCCGCAGTAATGGTCCTCTCTCCATTTCTAGGACGTTGCCAAAAACTTTTTTTTTTGCAGCACAGCGGTGATCATAAAACATGGTCTTACGAGTCTATAACCATAATAAGGTCGTTCCGTTAATGGGGTCAAACAGCGCCCCATTATTTGCTCGGGAACTGGTCCCCGACATTATTTTTTGTGCTCACTGAAGTGCCTTGGTTTTTTGTCATACTCAGTGAAGTGCTTTGCGAGGAAAAAAAAAACAAAACAAGAAATATTACTCTGTCATCTAAGGCAGTCCCCAATCTCTTTTGAGTTTTATGAGATGCGATCTTTGACCAGCTGAAGGGTACACGAATCCGAACTTATCTCCGGGTTTAACGGATTCGAATAGAATATTTTAATTGTCTTTGTCAGTTTATTCGGCGTATCAAATTCGACCGTAGAGATTGAGTGGTAGTATTTTTTCACTGATAAGCTGAAATTCTCGACTGACCGGTTCAGCATCGTAAAAAAAGTTCTTTGAAGGATGAGGCATTAAACGTTATTTTGAATTAAAAACTGATTTACCGGAAAACTCGCGAGAAACGCGAGCATCGCTTAAAACGTTTATCATGTGGAGTGCAATCGGCGATACCGATTTATGGATTGCGCATTTACGTCATCAATTTCTACTCACTTATTCAATCCTTAGGCATTAAGTGATGTCGGCAGTTCAATTCAGAACTTCCGGTTGCCGTTTTATTCGACTGTGATTTCGGAATTTTAAAGTAGGCCCTATGGAAACATTGACAGTAGCAATCATGAGTTTTGATTGTTGAGTTGATGCATCGTTTTTATGGATTTTTTTCTGGCCTATATGTGTTTTTGCATTGGTAAAAATAGCATTGAAAGTTTCACTGTAAAGATTCTCCCAGTTTTGAATACCGAGAAATTGATAGCGAGGTTTTTCGAGACTTTAGCGGAGTTGACGTTTTTAAGCAAATTGCAGACCTCAGATTCCCAGAGAACATGGGAAGTTGCATTTTTGAAACGTTGTGTGCATTAAGAATGCAAGTTGGCGACACAGAATCTAAATTCTGCGGCATCTTTTACCGATCGCCTCAGAGTTCAAGACTTTTTTTTGCTTTATTTATATATTTCAGTCTTTCAGCGCTACGAAACTCATGAGAAATTGTTTTAACATCCGTCGTTTAAGCAATTAGGCTTTCCGCGACTCCGGAATGATCCCAGACGTATGTTATGTCGTGCGTCTTAATTGCCCAGGTTTGCTTAGCTAGGCGTGGCCAAAAAACAAATTTGTTTAATTTATCAGCTCTATGAAGAAGTACTTCTGGAAGCATTTTAGTTGACTTCCATTTCGCCACACCATCAAGGGCTTACATAAGGCTGCTGTGCCACTGTCTAGTGTCTGCTTGTTTCCCTTCCTGTGGGTGAGAGGAGAGGGGAGGGGGGAGGGGACGTAAATAAGATCAGTAGTTCATCTACCAAATGGAAAGTTGAAATTTACCAAAACACAGTTTGCAAAATTTGCGTTTTCAATATTTTCCAAGCATTCTGTCTGCTTTCACTGAATTTTATTGCATATTACTTCCCGTGGGTTTCTGATGGGATCTTCCAATGCGTTTAAGTTCTAATCGTTTTGTTTGATGAGTTGACTAAACTAAACCAATCACGCGAATGTTGATTTCCAGTTGCGGTTTGATGCGAAAGTGCTGCATGGGTTCGAACCTCGTAGGTCGGGTGACGCTGCTCACGAACTGTTGCTCTACAATGGGCGAAGCGATCGGTAGGCGCTTGGGGATGGCCGGGTCGCGTTTGGTCCTCTCAGATCCGAATCCACAAAGGCTGGCTAGCTGTGCTAAGCAACTGAGCGAGATTGGTGTTGATGTGCATGCAGTGGAGTCGATTGTCGACTTAAGCGAGCGCAAACAGCGAAACACACTCCTCAATGAGGTTATTTTATAAAACATTTACCCTCATTATATATTCGAGTCTTGAACAAATTTTTCTGCTAGTAGGGTTATTTTATAAAGCGCTTTTTCCAGGATGTTTTAAGAGGAAAGGATTGCGGCTTCATAGAAACCGAACTGCGCTGTCAATTTAACACAAATTTTGAGGGGTTGTGAGCTCAGCTGCGACTTGTGACTATGACCAAGAGGTGAGCAGATCGCTGGTGGTGCTTGCATTTACGTTTAAAATAGCCAACTGGATGTATGCTAACCGTGGAAATGCATATTGTCGTTTATGATGGTTGCCATTTCAACACTGACTGCAATAGCTGACTAGCCATATGCAATACATCACTGCTACAAAGCGGCGAGAATAAAGACATATTTTGTTGAAGGTTCAGATCGTTAATAGTAGCGGGTTTACGGATACCATCAGTAAAAAAAGAACCTTTCCTCTTAACCCAAGAAAGCATTCATGCTCGAAATTGATATGAACCACAAGACGTTTTTCATGTAACATTAAATGCGACAATTTCAACCAGTTCAGGAATACATTTTCATGATGGTTTTCCATCTTAGAAGCCTTAAATGCGGTCAGTTTGGTTGATTTCATTTCCATATCATCTTCAGTATCAGTACAGCTAAATAGCAAGTTGTTCAGCTTTTGTTAGCTAATTCAGGTGGCAGTTTGCTGAACCTGTTCGCTCATCCATTAAAGAAATAGCCGTCTTCTCTAAGTCGGTCAGTAGTGAAACTGTTGTGGAAATAAGACCAACTTGATTCCTTATTTTAACGATCCCTCAGTTTTGTTTTGTCCCGTGCCTTCCCTTTCAATCATCCAGTATACCTCAGTGTTGTGCACCTAATTTTAATTTTAATTTTTTTTTGTAACCTGACCGATTTTCATGAGGGTTCGATGATAGGAGATGTGTCCATGGGGATGAAGCGGTTGTCAATGATCAAGGTTGCTTCCGCATCTGGTAATTTTATTCGAGACATAAGTGATTTTTGCACATTAGTGAATTATTAGAGTGGAACATTCCACTGCATCGATAAAGTGAGTAACTGTTGACTAAGATAGAAATTGTCGTTGATAATTGAAAAAGATGATATTTGCAATGTTGTTGGGGTAGTCGTCCTATACAAATGCTGTATGTCTATATTTCATAGCCATTGTTTGAAACTGAATGAAATGATCGTACAGAAAATCGAGGTTTTTTTCACCGTTGTTGCACATTCGTCAGTGCACATGGTAATTACGAATCTTTCTCGACCATAGATAGCGTTTGTTTTTTCCCACGAAGAAAAGTTAGGTAATCGATGAGTTGTTACTGCACTCAATGCTGAAAATGCAAGAATCGTTAAGTTTGATTATTTTTGTTGATAGTAAAAGTGCAATACTCTTGGGCTTGTTAACTAAAAAAATTGTTCTGTTTTTGTATTGTTTTATTTTATTTGCATTGTTTTTTTTTTCTTTTCAGGCAGTGATGAAGTTCGGCGGTGTTGATTATGTGGTCGCGAATATGGGTGATAATATGATACGCGGTGACGTTATGAATATGAATGAGACCCAATTCGACGACGTAGGTTTTGTTGTTGCTGGTGCTTAGTGAGAGGGAAAAGAAGATAACTGGCAATTTGCAGAGCTGAGTAAATTTCATTTTCTCTTCATTTCTCACCAATATAAGTTCGTCGTCTTGCTTCATCGATTATTTGTGGCAACGTCTTTCTTACAGACGATAGTATTTTCCTTTTCCGCTTACCGCCTGCGCAAAGTTTCCTGCAAATAGTATATAATGGGTGTTAAAGGTGAACTGAGGATCGTAATGATGGCACACTTGGATGACTGCACCTAAAAGAGTAACCTTTATAGCTGTAGAGGGTGAAAAAGAAAAAAACTCAGAAAGCTTGTTTGAAACGCCACTTCTGGTTTTCGTTAAAGTTTTTACAGGAAGTTCCTGGGGAGTTTCTTGATGACAGTTGCTTGTATTGGGAATCTTTGCTCCCAATACTTCCAGCTGATCGATTCTTAAAGCTTCCCAAAGGCAGTCTCATGTTCCCTGTCTGCTTTATATCTGTTTTGTTCATTTTTTCGTTCTGTTCGTTAGCCCTGTTTTTTTTCTCTCAAGTTCTTTTCTTAACTGGTCAAAATATTGTAGTATGTGACATGTTCACTGTAAGTTTATTTTTTCGTTCACCTGTATTTTACATTAAAAAGCGATAAACGTTTACTTTATTTCAAGGTGAACAACCGTCTTAATAGTCTTAGAACTAAGCGTTTAGATCACAAACACTTCTCGATAACGAAATCGGTTGATTCGATTTTCATAGCATTCTACTCGTTGATCGTTATTGCTTAATGAGGGGAAACTAGAATGATCCAAAGTGGAAGGATTCACTATCGTGTCCTGTTTGCATCTTTAAGAGACGTGACTGTAAAGAATTTTTCATCAAATTGAGGTGCATTTTTATGGGGAGTACACCCGAATACGACCAGGGCCACACTTAACCGAATTCCTTCTAGTAGATAGTTGAGGATACAGGCATGTGTGTTGTTGAGAGTTCTTGAAATGATGCGCTTAAAAAACACTTTTGCTCACCTTTTAACAAGCCTAATATGGGGGGAGGGGGTTAGGGAAAGTGAAGGGTGGTCATAAATGAAACGAACTTTCTGTCGCACATATGTGAGGATAAGCGCTAATCGATTATTAACCAATTTTTTTGGTTATTATTTTAGAGTTCGACTTTACAGTTCTCTCTATGCACTTGTGTAGGCATGCGTCAGTGTTCAGAGGTTGTAGTCTACACCTTGCTTAGTTACTTTGGAATTCTCGTATCGTTTTCCTGCTCCTCACTGTACGGTCATTTCGCTTTCTGTTCACGTCGCTGAAAAGCCTAGAGGAGTGATCCGTTTTCTGCGAGTATTTCAATAATCCAAAGGGCTTTCGCATAATATGAAGAGGTGTATTCTCGCTTCCTTGGTAGCATCCGCTTGGTTTACTTAAGAATACCTTAGGGGGTCGATTCCTTACGTAAAAGAAGTGCGGTGCGTACTTGAGGGGACCACTCGGAAACGGTTTTCTTTTTTGAGGATACGGGCAGACTTGTAATATGCTGAAACAAGTGCATTGAGTATTAAGAACTATTATGTAGAATGATGAGATGTTGTTCTTGAGCATCGGTTGGCATATTTTAGGAATGATTGTTGACTTGTTCTCGCATATGCAAATAAAATCAGGTTGTGCGTATAACTCAATCTGAATGAGAAGAGCAAGAAATATTCATTCTCAAATGATATATCGCATATTACTTTTAAAATATTTGAGATAAACGATTTAGTTGCGCTTATGTATAGATATATCTATCAGTTACACAAATTTGTCAATATTTCTTAGGTGCAGTTGCACAGACTTTCACTTCGCTTACACAGATTTCTCTATTTCATTCAGTCAGCTCGGCAATAATTGCAGATGTTGGAGAGGTATCTAACAGTGCCGTTTCGTCTTGCCCAAGATGCAATGCCGCTGCTTGAGCGATCCGGGTAACTCATTAGTGAATTCGGTCAACTCCATACATAGACAGAGTGTTTTTTCTCGCCCTCTCCAACTTGCTTCAAGTTTTTTCTTAGCCAATGCTGATTTCTGATTTTTCTTTTCTTTTGTCCAAATATGGTCAATACTGCTCAGTCGAATTTATGGAAACTATTAGCTGTTCGATGAATTGTCCGTTGAAATGATATTTAAAACAAATTGCGATTTCGATGTGAGCGATACGATCGATTTATCATTCTCATTAAGATTCAGTAATGAAATCTTCTGAAAAGAAGAGAACAATATACAGAACTTTTGAGTAACAGCACATAGTAACTGGGCATAGTGCTGTGTTGAAAGGAGTGACAACACCTTTTATTTAGCTGACGGGAAGTTTTCACACATTTGGAGCGTTTTTGATTGAAAAGTGCTTTTTCGCAGAGAAAATGAAAAGGGATTATCACCAAACTTTAGCGTTTATTCTGAAATATAACTGTCATTAGCAAAGTGTTCTTTTTTCCTGTTACAGCTGTAGCTTCTCCCCATCATGTTGGCTCCCTTCCCTTCTCTTTCGCTCCCCCTCCCCCTCTCCTTCCGCTCTTTCGTCACTCCCTCCGTTATATGCAAGTTCTGAGATCTGGACACCATTGCAGAAATGGATGCATTCTGCTGTTGTCGTCAGTGGCCGCGTTCACTCCATTCCTCGATGGTGGACTTTTTTCAATAGCACAGAGTGCAGTGGTGGGCATGTGCAAGGCGCTTGCAATCAGTGCAGCGCCTCGTGGTGTACGTGTCAACTGTGTTGCTACAGGTGTCGTCACAGGTGACGGCAGTGGAGCTATATGGGATAAACCTTCGAACCAGGTCCGTCAGACCGCTGTGCTCATGATTGTGCCTTTTGCAAAAAAAGTCTTACCAGTATTCAGTATGCAGAGATGCTCACTTGTTTCTATATTTGACTGTTGCCGAGAGTAATTTGATGTAGGTAAGCAGCTTTTTGCTTCAACGTGGGTGGCCTGCCAAAAGTCCAAAATTGTGATGTATGGGTGAGTTCACATGCAAGATCAGATGTTTTAATGAGTTGGGCGTCATTTTCAGAGGTAACCGGTCTTGCAACATTAAACCACTAAGGTCTGAAGGCATACTCTGTCTGACTCTGTGTCAGCACATTTCTAAGAACACTGCAAGGACGTTACACTTGTTTATGAGTGTTGCTTACAGTGGCTGTATGAGCAAAGCGAAATAGATAGCTGGTGACCTCCACCAGTAGATGATTCAATGGTATTTTTTGGGTGTTGCTAGGCTAGTTGCGTAGCAATCGCATAATTCGCTTAAGGAATCAGTTTAGGAGGTGGAGAAGTTGTGCGCGATGATCCCAGCTGGACGAATAGGTCGACCACACGACTGCACCGGCGTTATTGCGTTCCTTCTTTCCGACCGCGCGAAGTATATCACCGGTGAGAATGTCGTCATTGCTGGTGGAGTTTGCGTTCGATTTTGATATTCCTTTTGTGGTTGTGCTTGCTTATTGGGCGACGGTTAGAGTGGTGAGGGATGGCGTCTCTCATCTCTACTTTGCGCGAATAAAACGGCGACCGCAGTGCATCAAAATTTGGGTACATAACGCATTTGAAATGTTTTTCGAGCGTTGAATTCCACTCATTCAATGCAGTCTTTCACGGGAATTCCCATAGTACCGTCGTCGTTATTGTCGAATCGCTTTTTGGGAAATATAAGTGTATAATAGTGGCGTGATTGGTGAGAAGCACAAATTGTTGATGTGGATAGTGAATTTTTCATGGGAATTTCCATTGTCGAATTGGTGAGAAGCACAAAGTGTAATAGTTCTTGTCAAAAAAAAAACTCTAATGAGGTCATTGGATTATGGAGTTTTTTAAACGAAGCAACCACATTAGAACAAGGGGATGGTGGATTGTTTGTTGGAGAAGTGTTACATTTTAAACAACAGTTTATGATGTGATGTGCTCGACGTTTAAAGCTTCTATCTTCATTTCGCTGACTGCTTGCTGAGGCTGTAATCTCTGAGTGCATGAGCATAACTTTAAGAGGAGTGGAAATCGATGAACAAGATAAGAAGGTGAAATCGTTGATTATGTTCAGCGTTGTGATGTGCTCGTTAAAGTGAGACGACGTCTAAAAGAACGTGACTTCAGGCTCTTGTTGTTTTTTGCTCCATGAAGACTTCCAAACGAAGCTTTTTACGTCGTTCATGAATAATCACCCACTGCCATCGTTTAGATTCTTTTGCTTCACCTCCTGTGTCAATCAGCGACCGTTAATGAATAACGATTGGGACACGTTTTCCTGCGCGCCTTTAAAAATTTCTAAAACTAACGACAGTTCCCAAAGGGTGGCGAAATTCGAACCATTTAGGCAAACGTATGGAAAGTTTATGTGCAAAGGCCAGAAAACTGCAATGGGTCAGGATACATTTTAATACTGTGCTATTAATTTTCTTGATCGGCGGCAAATCACTAGACGTCAAGCGGACTGAGGTGATAATCGAAGTGCGATCCTTTGGCTTTGCATATGTTGGGCATAAAAGCACACGTACTTATCGCGCATAACGCAACAAATATGTAAAAATTGGAGTGGTATCGCACAATGTCATAAAGCGGTCGTGCCAATATCGTTTCATTGTTTTATATTGCGTCATTATTAAATCCATAGTAACATATTCAGATGGTTTTTTGTAGAGGTTTGTTTATTACATAAAGAGTTCATTTTTGCATCGTTCGAACTTCTTATTGGTTTTTTCCAACGGGACGGTCTTCCCCAGCAGCCGAAATTCCTATAGGTGTTTTTGTTTACTTCATTATTTCCTCATTCGTGATTCGATCTGTTTTGATTCTCGGCTTGTTTTAGCTGCATAAAAGAGTGGATATTTTGCCCGTTGAAGATAGGCTCTATTTGTAAATATTGTTACCTATTAGGTTGATTGCGATTTCAAACGCATCAATGTGATGTGTTTTACTATCCTGCACATTATCTATAGATTACGTGTATTTTGTTGTAGTGATGTACGATGTGCATTTTAATCGTAAATAAAGTCGCACTGCTCGTGTTGTGTCGTTGTTTATTCCGATATGGTTTTTACCGATCGTTTGCATTACCTGCAAATTAATTTTCTTTTTTTTTTTTGTACGATTGGTTTTAGATATGCAGCTAAAGGTTAAGAGAGTTGTTGCGCCTAAATTTTGCATGATTTTTAGTGCAGTTGCTTCTATCTTAAGGTGGGACTGTTGCGAAATTCAGCTGGATTTTAACGCTTGATTTCATTGAAATAATGGATGTTGTGTTGCATATGCTAATATGTACCTTGTCACTGTGTGCATGTTTCGGCCTCTTAAGCTGAAATGCGAGATCACGTGTCGTAGCAGTCCCTAGGGCACATTTCTCCACTTGCGATGTTACTTGGCCAAAACCCGGTAGAGTCTATGTTTTACGAGTATTTTTAGCTTGGAAATGTGGGCGCATGAGAGTTCGCTGGGTATGGGAGCAAAGGTTTTCGCTCTTAAAATGTTTTGCTAATATTTTCTGCTGTGTTTGAGGATATGTGGGGAGTGGTGCGGCGCTTCACATCGACGCCACTCAGATGTCCATATTCGGCATGGTCTCAGTCGCCAATCGACGCAAATGAGTATGTTGAACGACGTCGCCGGCTTGTCGAACGGGTCCGACAGGCAGCACCTAAGGAGTCTGCACAACGTCCTCTGCTGATTGTAGCACGCTCAGCGAAGGAGCAGTTCTCGGCTCCCGATGTGCCATATCCATTTCGACAATGCTCCTATTTCCGTTACCTGACCGGTCTGCCACTAGCAAATGTGGTGCTCACGATTCTCGCTCAACCGAACGATGAACTCGTTTCTACGCTCTATTTTGACGGTAATACCTCACCAATCGTAGTGTTCGAAGCCATCTTTCAAAGCAGTATCGGATTTTATCGCCGTTTTAAAGATTTTAGGACATACTAAACAAAGGCATGTTATAAACCTTGGACTCCTCAGCAACCTCCAGAAGTTCCATATTCTGACATGGGAGCGTGGGGTGGGGATGAGAAAGGGGAGGTCCTCGATAGGACTCGAGTCTTCTGAAAGCGCTTTTACAGCTTCCCATGGTGATATGGAGGCTGTGTCGCCGAAAAAAAATTGCGAGGAGCAGCAGAAATTTTGTATTTGAGGGAATCAACAAAAGGAGGCATCGAATTTCTACTTCGCACCACTAATTGACTTTTCACAGCACTTAGTGATGGTTACCTCCGTGTAGTCTTTGTTGCACTTATAAGTTAGCATTTTTGAAGGCCTAACGACGAGTTCAGCAGCGTTTTCATGCCAATAACGACGTCCAAAAGTGTTCCAAAAAGGTTGCGCACTTAAAATGTTCGAACATGCTCGCATTTTGGAGCGTCTGAAACTTTGTCTGTGATTTTCAAAGAACATTAATTGCGACTGAATAATTGGATCGGAAATTGCACTGTAGGGACTGATATAAACTGCCAGCTGTACATCAGGGATGATTGTTGAATGTTCATGCGAGATGCACGTTAAATAAGGTAAATCATCGTTTGTTAATATTCCTAATAAAAATAAAGGGAAAGAAGGGAGAAAGGAGGATGCTTTGCATAAATCTACCGGGTTTTTCGTTCTCCTTCTCAACATTTGCTTTTTGCATGACAATCTTGCTTTAAGCGCTAGGCGTTCATTATAATTTGGCAGTTTCAGGGCGGTCTGCTAACGAGGAGTTGTGGCAAGGACCTGCGATGACTACTCCCGAGATCACCACCATTTCCGGTATTGATGAAGTAAAACGGCACACGTATTTACAAACCGATCTCGAGACACAAATTCCTCACGCTGTGGTTTCGTTCGATCTCAAACAGTTTCCGGCAAAATCTGAACAACTTGCTGAGGTTAATTTGCCACTTTTGCTCGCATTATTCGTTTTCTATGTCTGTCTCTGTCTCTCTCCCTCTCTCTCGTTGTATTCATTTTTGCATGAAGAAAAGCTTTTTGATTGGAGCGATATTTAGTATACTATTTTTTTAGCATTTCCATGCTTAACGAAGGAAGAGATAGAAAAAGAAACAGAAGAAGTAGTATTGATAACTTGCAACTAAAAGAGAAATCAGAAATGCATCAATGTCAAATACACTAGGTTTAATTTTTGAACGTCTGTTATTTGTCTCCAACGATCACCACTTTATGGAGGTATTGGTTGCTATCGGATGTCGGTGCAGTTCCACTCCCACAACTTTTTAATGCGCTAGAAATGCAGCAGTTGGTTTCTGAATATTTCTAGAAAGGGAAGAAGCATAAACGAGAAGTAGAGAGGGACCACATCTTGGATCGCAACTACTTGTTCAATGAGTTTTTTTTATTCGTCAAGTTATTCAGCGCATAGACTGTGTGGACTACTTCCGTTCAGTCTATACGGAAAAGGTTGTCAAAATGCGGTGCGCAGGCTGCACGCCATTACTTGAAATAGTTCTCGATAAATTGGTTTTGACCTAGAACAGCCCTACTGTTTTTGCAAGAGGTTCCATGCAACCTGGGCTTTTTATTTCTATTAAGGTAATGAAGATAGGTGCGTGCTTTGCAAGTTTAGGCTTGAATAAGAGCGTTCTCCAACCAGGTAAATCTCGATCGGCCTACGCTAGTCTTATTTTGAAGAGAAGCAGTCTCATTTAAGGTAACAGTGGTCTTAGTCTATGCCCGCCTAGTGCGCGGGTATTGCCTTTACTAAAAGAATATCAACCTATCCGGCCAAAATCTTTTTCATTTAATCTTATTTTTTTGATGGATGGCAGTTCGAGCCCGTAAATGTGCTTCGGCGCACCAGGTAGAAGAATTTCAACTTTCTGCTTATTTCATACCTAGTGTCTAAAACTTTCCCATCTAGCGACTTAAGGGAATAAGACGTGGCATTTCGAGTCGACCGTTATAGAATGAGGAAGCTATTGTCGAAAGGGGTCAGCTTCTGTCCTAACAACAGGTGGCTAACCCCTCTTCCTTCGTCGCTTTGCATCTTGCTTCGGAAATGCGGTTGCATACTGTTGTCTCCGGTAATTGATGAAGACGGAAGGCAAGCTCAGCTATGAAGTAGCATCTATATATGCTATGTGGAGAACAAATCAGTGGTTAAGGATTATACATTATACTGCATAAGCCCCAGCGCACACTTCTGTTTTCGTTTGCAGCGGATGTCTTCCCATGGGACACTGTTTGTAAGCTGAACCGTTGAAGGTTCTGGCACGATTCGGAGGGATGGTGCCTCTTCGGGAACAAATCGACAGGCTTCGCTGGGTGAAGTCAAAAACCGAGCAGCAACTTATGCGAGCCACTTGTGACGTGGGTGGGCGAGCAATGAACGCGATGATAGCACGAAGTAAAGGTGTTCGCAACGAGAACGAAATAGTGGGCAGGCTGGAGATGGAGAGTCGTCGTCGTGGTGCCGCATGGCTCGCCTATCCACCCGTTGTTGCTGCTGCAAATCGGGCAAACACTATCCATTACCTGGACTCCAGTCAAGTAGGTTAGCTCTCACTGTGCTTGCGTCATAAGAAAATCACTTTGAAGGTGGTAACCTGTTGCCACTCGAGCTATTGATGCATACATGGAGGAAAAGGGGACCTCTTTTAACGTTTAACACAAATTTAGCACTTCTACATTTCTAAGAGTGAGTTAAATTACTAACAAGGAAACCCAATATAAGGTGCAGACAGGTTGAAAAATTCTTTGAAAGGAGAGGAAAGGGGAGGGAGAGATGGGAAAATACAACTGGAACCGGTCATAGGACATGAAAAAGGTTGCATCATTCTCTTTGCTAGCTTTCCTGCATTTAGTACTGTAATGTTCCTAAAAATTGTCCGCTCGCTGTTTCATTATCACCAATCTGCCTCTCCCCTCAGTAGTCATCGAAAAACTTGAGATTAAATGAACCCATCAGTTTCGCGCCTTCACCGAGCATAAATCCCACGTACTAATTGCACAAATAGAATAGTGAAATAAACTGTAGCAGCAGACAGTGAACTGAATATAAATGATGCAAGGCATTTGCAACAAATAAACCATCCATCGGCCCAACAGAATGAATAATACGGGTAAGGGGAATACTGTGGAATAGCAATTGCTACTTTCTTCACCCTATTAGTGTACATTTCATCATCATCTGCCATTCGCGCGATTTTTTAATTGAACATCCTCGAACACTGGATCTTTGCACGAAGCAATCGCTCCTTAGGATTAATGGTTTTTTTTGGGCTGTGGTGTGTGCGGAAAGAAGGTAGAACCAACGACGGGCTAATTTTTAGCCAGTCTGGAAGTATATCTGACTCTAATTTGTCGAAGGTTTGAACGATGTTGCCATCACTTGAATCTCGCGTCTCCTTATCGAATTAGGTGATAATTTCGAACTTATGTGAAACATCCCTAATCTGTTTCATACTTATAGTGAATCTTCAGCAGTAATTTGATCAAAAACTTATATTTATTAAATGTTCTCCTCTCACTGTATGAACATCGAACGAGGTGCACAACAACTATTGCAAATTGTGCATGCACACGCTCAACAAATGCAATAGACATGCGAACGCCGAGAAAAAAAGTTGTGTGATACAATATAAAGCTTTAGGTACTAAAGCGAAAATTTAAGTTTATAGAGTAGAGGCGATAGCAGGAGAAACGCAAAATAGTCAAATAACTAGATATTCAAACGAAAACACTCAAATAACAGCAGCAGCTCTGCTACAGTCAACAGAACTAGCAGAGTATTTTTTTGCTGCAGTATAGGAGATGGTTAATCGCTTGATCTCGACGTGAAATTGATTTTGAGGATGAGGTGATTGAGATGAAGCGGCATATTTTTCAAAGGTAGAACGTTAGTTTAGGTGGGCGACATTTATTGCTCAACTAATGGAACGCGTTCGATTGCCGCATTTTAGTTTCACTCCCATAAGAAATCGGCTTTAATTCCCCACTTATTTTTCATCCTAATCCCTGGATTTGGAGTGCAGCGTTATTCTTTTTTTTTAAACCTTAGGTTGGGAAATTAATAAAGTAGGCCATTTAGTTCAGCACGTCAGATTCAGAGGCGAAGATCAAACTTTTCTGACTAATCGAACAACAAAACCTGTTGGAGAAGTAACGTGAATTAGCTTCTCGAAGAGACAAAATTAACCGGAAAGATTGCAATACACAATCTTATTGTATTGCAGAATCTGCTTCTTTGTGTAATAATGCAGTTCAAGAACATATGTTTTTCTGCTGACCCCAGTGTTGTGCAGTTGAGGAAGTAGGTTTTGCGGCGGGCATCGACATCGTTCAGTCAGCGGAGGATTAGACTTTTGTTTCTAGTAGTTATTTACACATTAAACATGTGCACTCGTAGCTCGGATATACGAGTCGCCGGAACGCTTATGCACTAGTCACTAGCAATATATTTGAAGTAGACACTAGCAGAGAAAATATAGGACGCCATATATTTTGGTAGTATTTGTTTTACTGGTGAAGGGACATGATACAGGGCTGTGTTCATTCGGGTGGTTATGATTTCGTCAGTTGAAAGTGACCATCATAAGTTGGCCAGTTTAATTTCAATACTGTTTTAGTACAACTTCACGCATAGGACACTAAGGAAGCCAGTGAGGAAGAAAATATTGCAGAGTAGCTCAAACATGTGTAACAAAGTAGAATTTATGCCCTCTTATATTCGGCGCGTAAATGGGTGGGGAGGGGAGGGGAAGGGGACGTCGAGGGGAGGAGGGGAATTTTGACTTTACAAGAGTGAAACCGAAATACAAGCTTCCTTCATACTTATGTAGTAAAGAGCTTCAGCTGAAATAATTACAAGAATTTTAAGACCACCCACGACGATGCCAAGCATCACTGTTGGCTCTTTTTTTTGGCCAGTTTCAGGGCGAATGCAGGGGGCATCAACTGACGAGAACAAAAGTTACAGGAGATTAACGAAGGAGACGTAGTACTGGTCGATGCAGGATGTGAAGTGCATGGCTATGTGAGCGACATAACGCGTGTATTCCCAGCCGGAGGACATTTTTCAAGCGCGCAACGCGCTCTGTGCGACGCGCTGAATGACTTGCAGTCACAGCTGCTTCGAATCGTCGAAAATGTGCGTCCTCTGCGACTAAATAATCTCTATGTGGCGATGGTGGAGGCAATGTCGAAAAAACTTCTCGAAATTGGTCTCTTCCCAAGCATTATCTCCCAACAAGAACTCATCCACGTACGTTTCTTTTCTTGCCTGGTTAATGAATTTGACGTTTCAGGACTCCGCATGCATCGAGAAATCTTGGTGATGTGTAGCTCATGAGGAGAGATTTCAAAACTTCTCTTTCCAGTTTGTATCCGTCACCTATAAGTGAAAACAGCGAT
The DNA here is from genome assembly GCA_013433145.1 of Ascaris suum. NCBI lineage: Eukaryota > Metazoa > Nematoda > Chromadorea > Rhabditida > Ascarididae > Ascaris > Ascaris suum. The sequence goes on along the minus strand of CM024187.1, from coordinate 19,299,960 downwards.
GAATGGTGAAGTTCGATGCTTTCATGTTTAAGGAGTTGTTCACATTACAGGAGACGGATAAGATATGTCCGCATCATGTTAGTCATTATTTGGGGATGGACGTTCATGATACAGCGAGCGTTCCTCGCAATATTTCGCTTGTACCGGGTGTCACGTTCACTGTTGAGCCAGGTAGGTCACTTTTCGCGCTCAGTCCCCTTTGCTGGCGATACGCCAGATCGCGTTCAGTCCCCCTTTTCGTCGATCGTTTTGCAGTTTCTTATCCCGAAATTTGTCCACTGGTTTTCTTCAGTTCCACGAGGTGGTCTTCGGTCCTATGTAGATGCTATATTAATTAGCTGCTGTATTTCTTGGACATATTATTTCGTCATTTTACGTTCTAAAGTGCCTTTCCGACCGCTGAGTTGGCTGTCGAAATTGATTTGCTAAATGATGCAAACTACTGAGTCGTCGCAGCATTGACATAACTAAGAAATAAAAGACCCTATCTCATAGGGAGATGAAAAGTGCTTCGGAAAAGGGAAATCTGCGCATCAAAAATGAGGATAATGGCAGCTGTTCCGCGAATGGAAAACTTGATATAAATGTTTGCAGATGTTTTGATGCGCTGAATCGATGGTCATTGCTCGTGATACATTTATTAATGGGTTGAAATTGTTTGGCGCTTGTATTAGCGTCAATTAATCTTTAGGATTTCACATTCAGGAATTTATGTGCGGAAAGACAATAAGCTGGCTCGCGAAGATTTTCGTGGAATTGGAATGCGTATAGAGGACGACGTGTTAGTGACGGATGATGGCGTGGAGGTGCTAACGAGACATTGTGCTAGAGAGAGCACTGATATCGAACATCTTATGAAGTTTTGAACAGGAAGAGCTAGGTGTGTTCATTTATATGTACGATGTATGTGCAGGGAACGATAAGGATTGGGAATTAAAGGGAATGGATACTTGTTGGTACATTTTTGTTTCGCTTGTGTTAATTAAATTGCTTCCGTGGGGTCTTGGTTTCAGGAAAGCTTAAACGTTCTTGTCTCATTACCATTATCAGCTTACATCAGCTAACATTAAAAAAGGAAACGGAAATAGACCAACACATAAAAATAGCATTCTTAAAGGTCTGAGCGAATGAAAGAGCCCTTTAGTCAGCACCCGCCTGACTTGCCCGCCATTGAGTGTCGAGTAGCTATTTGCATCGTTTTAATTAATGCTTCACGTTTCCGGAATGCACGAAAAGAAAATTTCTTCTTGTTAGTCGACTCAAAATTTTATTTCAGCACAAGAAACTCTACTGTATTTTTCAAGGGAAATTCAAATAATGTGTTCTTCATGCACCAAAATTCGGTAGCTGTATATTTGTATAATCGCTTATTAAATGAATATATTAAAGCAGCGCAACGCTGTCCAAGGAACAAGTACTTTCCTTTCTTCCCAATACCGCTTTTGCACACCTTATATATGCCCCTCCGTTTGCATATAATTGTGCAGTACTCATTTTCAACTTGTTCCTCTTCCGGTCAGTCACTGTCGTCAACTGCAGTATTATTTGGTCATGCATCTACAGTCTCCTCACTTCCTCTCCCCCCTCTCCTCTTCCCCTTCCATACCATCTCCAATGTTCACCACCCGTTTGCAAATACCGAGAGTTCCAAGACTGCATGATTATTGAAGTAAACTTCATAAGAAAAAAAAGAAAAATATTTAAGCACCTCAATATAAGCCGCATTCAACAGGCGTGTACGTTTGTTTCGAAGATTAAAAACATCCGAACACTCATTTCCTTTCAAAAATGATAGCAAATCGTTGTTGTGTTTCTTCTAAGAAAGTCCTTCTGCATCATTCCAACAGAAATTTTTGGGGTGAGGAGATGTACAGCGGAGTTGCATTTTGATCGCCGAGTATACTAAATTCAACTTTATTGCGCTTGTTGCAGAATTGATAAACGCTGGAAATTTGAGAGAAAGAAGGGACTGCTTGAGTGAGAAATATCAAAACAAGACTCTAGCCGATCGTCCTCAGAAAGTTCTCTGGAGACGTGTCATAGGACGGGTCATTCTTGACAGTAATGGAGACCTACCTGCTCTGGCTGAATGGCTGAACACGTGTTCTCTTCACCTTTCATACAACTGACAGACAACTGTGGTTGCTGAAAGACAACTCAGCTTTCAACGTCAGAAGTAGGGGAATGCAGTAAATATGTGGATATAAACGAAAAGAAGGCGAAAAAAACAGAAAAGAAAAAATAGAAAGAGGTGCTGAAAACACACGCGAAGCGACAGTCAGGACGAACAGAAGGTACATGCCTCGCAGTTCAGTGCTTCAGTATTTTGATCGTTTACCACCGATGAGGGTCGGAAAAGCTGATGACCGTATGGCCACGAGCACTATCACCTTCGGAGGAAAGAACCTCAACTTCTAGCCAAAGAATACTTCACATCAAAACTTGGCATGAAATATTCTCATGAGTTTTATTTACTGAACATGACGATTGTGGGGAATATGAGACACAAAAGCGACTAATCTTCACAAAATGGGACCCCAAGCAGTTCCTTGGGAACATCGCTACAAAAACGCCACGAGATGGAATAGTGCTCCTCCATTCTCAGTCAGAAGCCTCCTCCATGTAAAAGCACTCTAATACGTAGTTTTTTTCTGGTGCACCACATCCGTGGTTGTTTACATCGATTATGCAAAGGCACCTTTAGGGTGATCGACACAAACAGTTTCAGTTCCATGCATTCCCTTCAACGTGGTTTACGAATGAAATCAGTCGCATCACCGCAGAACTACCCGGATGGAAGCCGATGAATTCAGAAAGTTTCGCGTGAAATAATAAGTACTGCTTGTGCCAAAGTTATCTCGAAGAGCTCACAAGCAAATAAAGACAGACTAGTCGGGCGACAATTGTTTATTGAAGTCACGGATAGCTTTTCAGCAGCGATGACATGAACATATGCTTTCAAATGAAAGATGTGACGGATAAGATGACAAGCTAAGAGCGTTGTGCCAAGAGGCCATTAAATTGGCTTTTGTGGTGCAGTTGAGCAACGAGAATGCGATCCCGTCCGGTGTGCGTGAAACCGTGTTGCTGAGACTGTGAATAACATTGAGAACTGGGCAAAAAACCAACAAAACCTGAGCACAAATTTCGGACAGCGGTCATCAATGACAGCAACTCAAGGGAGGGGATTGGGAGAGACTGTACAGGTATGCTTGTAATATGAGCTCTCTGAACCAATCATGAAGCATTTTTTGCTTCACAGGATCAACGATTCACTATTGCAGCCGATGCCGATATAACATTTGATCTCTGCGAATAATTTTTGGTGTCCGTTATACACAGGAATGTTGGCGAGGGCATTCAACAAGGAGTGTTTGTTCCGCGTATTAGACAACTAGGTAGCAGGACGAATTGCGTCACGCTCAAGTAAGCGTTTCTTCATCCAAGACCTTTCAATCGTTTCACTGCTGATTTAGTCGAAATGAAAAAAGAAAACGTTTAGATCTTACAATAAAAAAGTAAAAGTTTAGACCTTACAATTGTTACTACACAACTGTGTCGACGGCACAATAAACGTACTTCCCAACCCACCAAACAAATGGCAATTCAGGAACTTGTTGAGTGTCCGTAGGTTCTGTTTGTTTGTTTTTTTTTTAATTTCATCAGTTGAAACGAACATTTTAAGTTTTCCCAAATCTAGAGGGATGGTCCATCATGGACATTCAAAGTAGGTGCCCCCTCCTTAGATGCTTCCACAATATTTCGCTTTTTGTTCACCTAGGCGGCTTAATTTAGTAACAACTGAACTTGCAGAATATCTCCGGCGGCAAACATATCTTGTGCCATAGCACCGGATTCTTTTTCAAATCAGTGTCGGATTGTTAATTAAAATGACGGACATTGAAAAAAAAAAGCTTTTGCGTTGTTAGAGGGCCATTATGGTCTGTTTCATCGTTGCAACGTATTGCATCAATATTTTTTGCTTCACTCAGTGAAATGGAGATCAGCAACATCCGTGTCATACATGCGCATATCCTTTTATCTTGCAGCTTGCGAATAATCCTGCGACTCATTTTTTAGCCAAAATTTGTGGGAGCTCAAATATGCGCGGCAAAATGCCTCTGAGTAAGCCGGTTTCGGCAACCCACAAAGTGATAATCTTGGTGGCCTGTTGATTCCAGTAGAAAGGTCACGAGAAGTTTGGCATTTCCGAACGTCTTCCATTTGACATTTCTGCAGTTTTCAATTTTTCTCGTCGCTAGGTCACAAAATTTTCGGTTTTTAGTCCCCACCTGCTACAGGACTGCAGTTCATCTCCACCAAGTACTAGTCTGCAATTGACCTTCCCTCCTCAGTTAAGATAGTGGGGGAGGAAAGGAAGTGCAAACGGGTTGTTCGTGCGTTTGTCGGAAAACAAGTGTGGAACTCAATGCTCGTCTAAACAACTATCTTTTTTTCGGCAATTTCACCAAACATTCGAAAATTTAGTATGCCGAGAAGTTTTGTGAACTTTCAAGAAATTCGTGGAAAGCTGCATGCGGAGTGCAGTAAAAAGAATGCGACCAATACGTGACCCAAAAATGGCTCTTCCGTACCACTCGATCGTTTTTAACGCTACTTAACCGCCCTTTCCCTCTGGTACAATAACGCTTATGGTAACCTCAGTTGATAGGTACTGTGTTGCTCCTCTTGGAGCAACCTTTGCCATATTCTCTTCGTCTGAATGGGTAAAAGCGATTGAATGTTCAGATGAAAAAACTCCAACACTTCCTGGTTTTATTGTCTACACATCTAATACTACACAAGGGTTGGCTGATTCAAGTTATGCAAAATGAACAGGGTAAGAAAGACGATCACAGATGGTTTCTTCTTCGTAGCTGAGGTAGAGGTGACGAGGCCAGAGAGTGTTGCCAGCAGTGAAGGGGACAACTTATAGCAGACAGCACCCAATTGGACTGCTATTCGATTCGGCGATGAAACTCATAGATTAGTTTGACTGGAGCTCAATTCTTAGAGAACTTCTACTTCCTGCCCATTCCAACCGGAGGTGCGAATATTCTTTGATGCCAAAATGTTTCTAACCTTCTCTGCCTTGTGAAATATAAACAACGACATTCAACCACAGACAGCGTACATATTGGGAAACAAGACTGCGAGCTACCGCAAGATTCTTTTATCTGCTCGACCATTCGACCAAACAAAGAAGGCACGAATTGCTGCAAAACCGGGATCTACGTTAACTAATTCGTAACTGTTCGAGTAATAAAAAACCATTTCGACCGCATCCAGTAACACATCTCTGAAACAAATTATTCAGTTATCGCCCTTATTCCAATTCGGCAGCGTGTTACTTGCGTCCCTGGGAAGTGGGCACTCGATAGGAGAAACCAAAGACGATAAAACAATCTTTTAATGTTGAGGGCAGCGTTAACTCATAGCCTAAGCATCAACTTAGTAGCAACCAGCTAGAGCAAAATTACAGCGACACCTAAAACTTGCACTTTTATAATAGGGAAACAGTACGAGAAACGTCAGAAGAAGATAAGAACCATCGCAGAATCTTTTCTTGATAGGGAGATGACACAATACTTCTACTTTGAGGTCTGGGGGTGTTTATAAGCCATTATCAAGGATCCCGGAGATAACATCTCAAGAAAGCAATGCATCCAGGACTTCAATTTGAAACGAGAATGCTGTGGAGGAGCGTGTTTCTACAGTCGGATTGAAAACTAAAATTTTTGAATAGATCTCGGCAAGTGGCCCTGGCCCTTGCGAAACAATATTCGAGTCGTGTGGTTTAAGAACAGACATCCAAACGCTCCCGACAATTGTCATGACGCAGATATGGATGCGTACTAACTCACTTTTATAACAGAATAAGAGACTTTTGCCCCCCAAAAGCACATACCAGCTTGGCAAGAAGAAAGGTTTTTCTACAAGGGATGCAGACAGAAACCTGCACTGAGAGTAGAAACAGAAATGTGGGTCGGCATCAGTCTATCGGGCGGCCTCTTCATTCGAAGCGTACCGTGCATTCCATAACGGAATGAACTGTCCCACGGTTTTCCACTCGCAAAAATATATCGCCGCAAGGAACGCCGCTCCACCATACGCCGCGTATGTTGGGTAACTTCAACAAACAACAATTACCAAGGATGCATTGCAAAATTAAGAGGCGTACATCTATAGCACAGCTATATGTCTACTCTAGTGATTCCAGCAGAAATCTCCTGCAATAAATAAACTCTTCTTGAGAGCCAAAATAAGTTAGTGGATCTCTAATGATCATATCTGGTGGCATATGGCAATTTCCTCAAACATTACTTCCTGCTGACCCATACTTTCAGGGAAATATTTTCGCCCTTTCGCGATCTGATGAACGCAAAGACGTCTTTGGTGAGTAAGCGAAAATATGGAATTTCCCGTGAAAGTGGGCATCACTAGTGGTACAACAAGACGACTAGCTCGTAATGGAAAAGGAGATTGATATGAGGAAAACTCCTTTTCATCTCTTTTCTGACATCATCGTGAGCTGAAGAATCGAACAAAATTTTAAACTGTGTGCACTTTACATTCATATATGTTCCGTATCTCGGACAAGCTGTCTTGCAGCGCTATTACTAAAGAATACCCAACACAATATCCCACTCTCGTTACCACAACATGTTTAGTTGCTGCGCATATCATTCATTCGACGTTTTTCACTTCACTTGCTCTAGTTTGTACTAAGGTGATACTCCGTTCTACCTATTATTACCGGTTATTTGTTTTGTGTTTCATTGCTCTAAAGAAATCTCGTTCTATTTGCTTTGCGTTCGTTTTGCACATTTGTGTCTGCTTCATGAAAATTCATAAGTGTTTTCCGTTTGCAATTAAATGTTCTATCGGTCTAATAAAGTAGCAATCGCTTTCACTAACGGTTTTGCCTCTTCACAACTTCAGACAAGAAAACTGATTCATTTCGTCGATATTAAACAAACGATGATGTAATTGTTTAATTTTTTCCCTATATGAAAAACAACAACGGAATTTCCAGGTAAGCAGCTCAACGATATGAGAGAGGCACGGCTGAGCTAAGTAGTACATCGCAATTATTCCATGTCTATACTACCCCTTCAACTCTGACTTACTGAAAATCATCATCAGCATGCCGATACCTCGACTGTATTCATTGCACCATCTCCTCTAGTGTGAACTCTTCTTTACGGATTGTTTTACATATGGCCGAGTGATGACACAGATAAGTGTTATTGCAAACAACGTCGAACGAATAAAGAAGGTAATACTCACTATGCGTTGTTGGTGAAAGCGCGTTTGACGAAAGTCAATGGACGGATGTAGATCATTGCCAACGAATAGAAGATGACGAACAAATGACCTGAAAATGAATGCATACAGTCATGGCTATTTAAAATGTTGCACATATGTAGAGTGGCGGAAACGGCATCAAACAACTGCGAGAATAGACTGATTCTGGAGACAAGTTAAGTCTCTCATTATTTTTTTAAGTGACGCCAATGTTTTCATCCCAGATAGATGAGCCAAGAAAAAAGAACTGCAAAGTGGCGGAAGAAACGAGAAGCTAAATGAGACGAAAAGATCGATGAATGCATTGCCATAAATGAAATTTATAAACGACCTTTTTGAAAACTTCAATTTCGGAAGAAAAGGAAAACAAAAGAATCAAAGACAAGGCAACACTTGTTTGCGCGCATGCCCGTTGCTCGGTCTCGTTAACAGCAAGTGTTCGTCAGTGTTCGCATTGGGTGCGCTTAGTTCCTCGACAACCTGGCCAAAGTGACCTGCACAGTATTTATGTGCAAAGTTCCGCTAGGTACGAAGGTGAAGGTGGAAATGGGCGTAAAAGGTCGTAGGATGAAGAACGCACAAAAGCATCCAAAAGCATTGAACAGAAGACAGTGCGGAGGGGAGCCGGGGGGAGGGAGGGGAGGGGGAGGAGGAGACGTGATTCCATCACTGCTTCGTTTCACCGTCGCCCTAGACATCGTCTGAAATCGAGTTTCAAATGCCCAGATCACCGTCAAATCTCATCACTGGATGTTTTCGACAGCGCATATGCGCAAAATAATGCCCTTGTTGAACGCTGCAGAGACAGACGGACCAATCCCACCAGCCGGATGAGCAATCTTAAATGGAAAAGAACACAAATTCCCACATCTCTGCAGTCGAAAAGACAGTGATGAAATCCGGCGGTGATCTCAACATCTTCGAAATCCCCCATTTCATTTCAACGATAAGGGCACATTTCGCATTGATCAACCAACCCTGTCGTCCCCCAAGGACCCTTGCCCTTAAACTGTGTTCTGAAATAACTAGAACCCTGTCACGCCACACTAGTTGAATCCAGCTGAGAGAGTAAAACACTGCGTCATGTTCAGGAATGAAGGGAATGTTCGCTTCGCGTTCGAACATTTGTTTTCGTTGCATGACTCATTACACATTCAAAGACCCTTAAATACTTTTAAATACTTCGATAGGCAATTTACGTTCGTAATACTTTGCTGCAAAATTTTTGGTGGTTTTCGTAATAGTTGCCATAGTTTTTATGAAGTAACCCACCTTAGCATCAGAAACGCCTGTCTGAGAACCGCTTTCCTTTCCTCTTACAAACTACTTCATTGACTTTGCGTAATGCCATGGATTACGCATAGCTCGAGCGTACGAATACGCAAATTCGGTTTTCATTGTTAAAGTGTTGAATTTGTTGTACACATAATCTTTTACTGAGATGAGCCATAGCTGAAAGAATTGCGACATGAATTTCGATGGAGAGATAAATCGTTTCGAAAACTTTCGGAATCAAGGGGGGAAAGGGGGGGAGAGAGGTTGGCAGTCTTCTTTATGCTTCTTACTCGACTCCTGTAAACTGTGGCATGCAATGATTTTTTTCCAAAAATTCAATGTCTAAAGCGTCGTCGGTCGTTCTTTCTCGGGGGGGGGGGGGGGTCAGTAGTAAAGAGAAATTACTCACTTTTGAGTTTTAAAAAATTCGTTCCAGATCCTATATGAATGGAGTGAACATACTTCCGCTTGGAATTTAAAAATAAACCGAATAGTTGCGCTGTTACAAACATTGCTGATTGGTTATTCCAGAATTTGTACGTGCTATGTATTTATGCCTATAAATTTATCGTTGAAAGTATGCATGTTGAAGGAACTGCATGGATTATGAGGGTGGTGCATCTTCTGCAGCAACTGCAACAAATGCATTCAACAAGGTTGATGCCAACGTAATGAGTGGGAGCCAAACTGATCCATCAGGGCCTGCCGACGATTCGAGCGCTACGAGCAAGGTTCTCTTTTGTGATATCTTTTTTTAAATGAGCCTTTAAGACTTCTAGTTTCCGGAATAGCAAGCTCTTTAAGTGATGTGTGTCTGAGAGGCGGTGCACTACAATTCGAAGCTGGACTTTCATAAGCCTCGTTACACCTCAGAAACAGGTTTTTAAAGATGTCGCATAACGTACTATAGGCGACGAGAGAATAGTCACTGATAAAGCACAGAAAAGAACGAAAAGCGTATAAACGAATCCCTAGGCGAACGCGAAAACTTTTTGGGAGAGGGAAGTGGATGGTAGATTAATTCAGAAAACAAGCAACTGTTAGTTAGAAGAGTTTTTAATCAGTATTTATAAGTCCTCAAAGTGTGCTGCACTTTCAGTTTATAACGCCAAAATTAGTCATTTTAACCGATTTTCTTCTCTTTTCATCGTTCATCAGATCGTCGATTCGACATTCAAACCCAGAAACCCTCTTGGCTGGCCATCTGCCCGTCCTTGAACAAACGATCAAACGCAATGGGTGCGTTAAAGATACATTCTGAAGCATACTGGGTCCATACAAAGGAAACCGATAAAGCAGCAGTGTCCTAGTTGAAAACATGCTGTGTTGGATGTCGCGTATGCGAACAAAAAAGCGTAGTGAGTTAAACTGTTGAGAGATCTTCTCCTTCAAAAAAATTTCATGCTTGTTCTTCTAACTGTAGCGTGGTTGGCAGACTACGAGAGTGATGATCCCCAAATATGCTTTCAGTTTTTTGATGTTGCCATAGTAGTCGTGGGCATGATTTCGAAGTAAAGGTTCATTGCTATCCGAAGACTTCAATTAATGAGGGTATTTGGAGAGGGGCGATTTTTGTTTGAATCCGAAAAACGGTACAGGTCGAAAACTTCGAAAACAGATTTGGGTAAAGATTCGACACATTGTTTCTTGTGGGGAAGTGGAGGGGAAAATGTGGTGTAATTGGTCGCTTTTTTTTTCTTTGTGTTTCGATCATAGGTTTTTTTCGTTAATTTCAAATGTGATCTGTTCGTAGCATTTCTAACCTTTTATTTAGCTTAGAGTTTGCCTGACGTTTACTACTTTTTCGAATTTTTATTCATTTTCAGAGGGTAAATAAAAAGCTCAAACAACGTCGAGTATTGTCGAAAGGCGAACATCCGGAAGAAAATGAACGACGATCGGGCATTATTTACTTCCAGTCATTGCCACCATTTTTTACCGTTACAAGAATGCGCGAAGAGATGTCGAAATTCGGTGAAATCGGAAGGATATATTTGCAGGTTCATCGTCATCATCATCTTCTTCTTCATTGAATTGTTTCACTTGATGCTTTCCTCTTTCGCTGCATTTAAGTCTCGCTTCGTTCACTTTTCCATTAGCTACCTGCACACTTTATAGTGTCATTCAGGTTGTGTATGAGCAACTCCTCTCATCCGGTTCTTCCTCCCACTGCACCCCATCACATCTCACCAAACGAAGGGACAGGAAGGGAAGTGGGCGATTTATTTCACTTTACTCCGAGAATCTTTGTTGGTTTTGGGGCTTTCAGTAAACTAGCTCGAGTGAGGCGATAAGCAACAAAAAAAAAATCAAGAAGTTCGCCATTTCTGCACAGATTTTAGAAACTGGCATAAATCTTCGAAGGAAATTTGGCCAAAACTGCGGCTTTTGTGCAGTAGCCTGTATAAATAATTCTAAGAGAAGGAGTTCCAGGACGTAGTACTAGAGTAGATAGTGGCTATTCGTTGCTGCAGAGGATTTCCTTTCATATTTGCTATCCGCGAGGTGGTGTTTTTGTTGATGCCGTGTAAGACGATTGTTTTTCAAACTTGTATGCTATCATGCTTGTTATGTAATGTTCAAACTGTCTAGAGTGCTCTCAAAAGATATTTGTTAAGAGAAGCGAATGAGGTAGGAAGGGAAACGAGCGTGTATTTTCGAGCAAATCAAATAATAGTAGGGGGAAACGGTGCATGTTCTTCGACAAATGTATAATCGGCTGCCCATGGAAAAATTTCGGTAGAGTAGTGCGACCGCTTTCTTCTTGTCGTTCTCCCTCGATCGATGAGTCGCTCTGTTATGATATGAGAAAAATTTAAGGCAGAGAAGCGTCGTAATGCGAGTAATGCGAAGGGTAAACGCCGGAAGCGATTCACCGAAGGATGGGTTGAATTCAAGGATAAGAGCCTCGCGAAGCGGGTGGCTGCCTCACTTAACAACACAGCTGTGGGCGGGAAGCGTCGTAGCGCTGCCAGAGAGACATTGTGGACGATGAAGTACCTCAGTAGGTTAGTGTTGTTCTATTTTCGAATTTTTTCTATTCACTCATATACTAAAAGATAGGAAGGGAGGAGAGAGAGCAAGGAAGGTGTAGCTGCCTTCTTTGGCTGAACTTCAAATATTCTTCCGATTTCTGAGAGATAAGTTCAGACAGAAACTCGGATGGAATCGTTTGAAAGTGAAGGATGTTTAATCTTCCATTGCTCCTGCCTTTAGCTTACCTTCACATCGAGAAGAGCAGAACTTTTTTCGTCTTTACTTTGTTTGAGTGGATGAAGTTTCAGCTGTCTCTCCCATCTCAATGTTCGATGCTGTTTGAAAGTTTTGGAAAGGAATTTCTGGAAGGAACGGGAGGGCATATTTGTTTTTCTTCAGACTCACCTCGAAGAAAATGCAGCTGTAGTGAACTCCATCCTGAACTTTTCACTTCTGCTTGGGAAAATTTGCAAAATTATTTTCGCTCCATCGAAAACGTTTTCTTTCCCTTCTACCGAAGTTCCACTTAGGCATCATAATTTTCTTGATGAGCCATCCCTTTTATTCCTTTGTCCGTTCTCTTTCTCTTCATTCAGTGATTGCGTTGTTTTAAAGCTCAGATGTTGGTATCAAGGAGTTGTCCTGTTTGGCACGTAAGTCCAGGGAACATTGTCTCTACAATTAAACGGGATCGCGTATTTGCATAGAAGAAAAGAATTGGAGATCTCTGAGCCGACCTGTTCGCTTTCTAGCTTACAATGCCTTATTCTCACAAAATTGAGCTTCTCTCACTGATTTTAGCTTGAAAGTTTCCCACTCGCTTTACTCTACTAGCCTCCACTTTGCTTCTCTCACCTTTGCCGAAGATTAGAACCTCTAGAATATCAGTGTTTTTAATTTATCAAAAGCTTATTCGATCACCCGTTGCATTCAGAAATAAACGATTGAAAAAAAAAGCTAGTCTATGTGTTGAGCAGCTTGGAATTTCCCCCGTTGTCTCGCCCCCCCCCCCACCTATTTTTTCTCAGACCGGAGTATTCCATACGTGAGTGATGGAGGTTTGTAGATGGAGAACTGAGGATGAGTAATACCTTCACCTTCTTCATCTATGCTGTGCTCTTTCTTATCATGTACAACATATCTAAGCTTGCATGCTTGTGCTGATGTTCCGGTTTAGCAAAATTGCCAAAGAGAGTGGTTATCAGAATTGAAGACGAATGTCGCTTGGCGAAGTGGTCTTTCGTTTGCAGTTAAGAGCCCATGATCAACAAACTGGCTGTCGGTCATTGTGTCGGATGCGCTTACAAGCATTAAAAAGGGCCCGAGCATAAAACATGCCGAATATATTGAAAAATGTACGAGTTGAATTGAGTCAATTGTTGAAGGTTCAAATGGACGCACTTAAAGGAGCAACTAACCTATGAGCACAAAGTCGAACAACAACGTATGCGTGCTGAAATTTCACAGGCGAAACGACAGGCGAATTTCTTTGCTGAGCAGGTGGAGAAGGGCGAACAGCTAAGGAAACTCGAAGAAAAGGTTTTTATTTATTGTTGCGGGCATTTCTTCTTCCATTTTGACTGTAACTCCACTGACCTTTGGTAGCTGTATGAAGTAATAAGCGACATTGGTTTTATTCATTGTGCTGGTCATTTTCTGTGTGTTTGCAGCCCATCGTGATGATCGGCTCGACGTTTAATGAAATAGGCTAAAAGCTTTGTCAATTTCTAATGATCCGGATGTGCAAAAACAATGCGGAAAAATGTTAGAACAACTGCATCTTTTTTTCATTTTCGTAATACTGTTGCGGGAAAATGTGATGTAAGGCAGGTTTTTTTTGCACACATACCATTCAGGTGCTCAAGAAAGGAGGCGTTTGGGAGAAGTTCCAGCGTCAGGTGCAGCAACGTACGGTCGTAAGGAAGAATGCAAAGAGAGAGAAGACGAGCTCGGCATCCGATGAACAGCTTATGAAAATGATCTTTGCCGAATAATGATCTCAACTTGCTGTCTTGTTGTTCGCCTCTCAAGTAATTTGTCGTGTCGAGGAATGCCTCATCGAGCAGTCGTTTAAATGGCGTCGAAAAATATTTGTTGCACTTTTATATACCGTTAAGGAAGGGAAGGGTGTACGCTGTGAATTAATAAAACTTGATTTTTGAATTCTTCGCTTTTGTTTGCAAAACAGCAGAATTGTATTGCGCAGAGTGGACAAACTGTCTTCGGGAACAATGCATGACGAGGGAACAGAGAAAAATCTTAGATCGGTCGTTCTTTGGCTATTTCCGTTGCAGATGCTTTCACCTCAAGCACTCATTGTTTTTCATTTATTTGTTCTTCTATGTGTGCCTCGTCTTTTTCACGTTTATGTTTTCTTTGCTTAACCACAGATCGCACAATGCCAAGGCTGTACATATCGGCCGGCATCTTTCGTCTCGAGATTCACTGCGTCGGTTGGAACGAAGTTTGGGATGTGGGTGCGCAACATTATCCCGCATTCCCATCGCAAAAATTGCCTCCGTCTTTTCCCTTCTCCAGCCTGTCACGCAGACCACCATGGTGCGCATTACAAGAATAACTTCCGGCTCGTCAATCCTGCCCTTTATAGCCTTGAAGTTTTTCGTTTTGTGATGCTGCCGAGTTAAGATCCCGCCGGGAACGTTTTTTGTTGCAAAAGGGTAAATTGTGGGTGGAGTACTAATTACCTGAAATTCCAAATTCCTCAAGCAGTATAAGTGATTTTGTAGTAGTATTTTCATTTCCTGATCTGCATGTAACCTGCAGCAGCGGGACATAGGGAATAGATTCCTTGTCACATTTCATTGGGTGCCTCAGATGGGCTTAACCCGTTTAAGGAAATTAGCAGCCATACTCAGCCCACGTGACTTACCGCCTAAATTTGGAAAGTCCTGCCCACCTGGCTTACTGCCTAAATTTGGGGACCAAGGCTGTATATCCCATGCGGTACTGATTACCTGAACCACCTTGAAGCAGCTGTATAGAAGCATAAATTCGGAGAGTGAAATTTTATACCCGATGCCACGATGGACAAGGAAGTGGATGGATTCCTGGTTTCTCTTAAAGTTTTGACTAGCAAGTCTGTGCGTGCAGCTCTCTAATAGCGTCTCGCGTCCTTAACTAACCGCTTAAGCTTAAAATGAACACTGTTATCGATAAGAGATACACGTCCTGCAATATGTGACTCACAAATTAGGATTTTGCGGTGTTGGAAAAATTAGAAGCAACTTGTCTTGTAACGCGGAATTGCTGATTTAGCTCAGCGAGAACACACTTGAAATGTTGCCGTTCATGAGAGTGGATGATAGATGCATTTTTGCGACGTTACCAAGGCGTTGAAAGTCTCAACGTTTGTTTCGAGGCATTAAATTTGTACGTATGAGGTGGATTAGGAAAGGGTGTCGTTCAGAATGCTCGACAATGCTCCAGTTATAGGAGGATGTCACCAGAAATTTCAAGTCCTCAGAACTTCTGTTGTCATGCAGCAGTGGTCACGAAATTTCCCACCCAGCAGGTTTTGTGGAATTTTCGTTTCGGTAGCAAACAACATTTTCTTATTTGGAAAATGCAAGGGTGCTTTCCGGCATCATTTTGTGGGTACAGTGAATTATTTTGCAGAAGTAGGGCATCTTGCAAGCTTACTAAGCAGTTTTTAGTCTCCAGATCTAAGCTTTTGATGGCCAGATCACTCGAGTGTGTAGAGGCAGTGAGGTTCACACTGATAATAAGGTTGCAGAGCATCCTGTAGTACCAGATGCGCTCACCTCGTCTTTTCACCTTGCTCGTTTGAACAGTTCATTCTCTCATAATTTGTTCTACTTAATTACTCCTTTGTTATTCCGAATTGCACAACTGTCTTAACCTTGCAGCTAAATTGTCTGACGAATGCCGAAGCGAGGCATCGGAGGTTCCGCCGTCCAAGCGGTCGAACAATAGGGGTAACAATCACGAATTTTTGCAAGTTTGCGAGCGATTTGTTTTCACTAGGACGGCTTGTCGCGTCTCTGTGTATGGATCATATTTAGAGATTAGTTTTACCCGGATGCTCCATCGGTTTTATATTGGATGGTGTAGTTGGCCTGTCTCGAATTGAGTTTGCAATACAAAGCGCTAATCGACGAGACTATGACATCTCGTCACCATCAGTATTTGTAAGGTCCTCCTGCTTCTGTGCTTTTTTGTATTATTATATATTCTCAAGAAAGTGGTTCCTGTCATGGATCAAGGACGGGGCACATATCGCACAAATAGTTTGCGATGTCGATTTTTGCGACGTGCGTTTATGGTATACAAGTCGTCAGTCAGAATACGATCGTACAGTTAAATGTTTTTAATTTCGGCGAATTGTTGGGACAGGGACTGTTTCTCGTCATTTTTTTGAGGAATAATTAAGAGCTTTTCAGAAACTTTTTCGGAGGAGTACTTGAAACTCTACAGGAACCGACGACCCCAGATTTTCGCAAACATGACAGGTATTCATAGAGGGGAGTTTTTGAGAGGAACTGAATGAAAGAAGACTGAGCCGAATGAAGGTTTCAACTGGGCACTTCATTTTAACCTGATCGCTCATCAACAAGAGTATTATAAGAGGGCGGTAAGAAAAGGGCGGATACAAGATGACACCTCAGATAAGCGACACTTGCCTCGCTCTTCATCTCCATACACATCTACAGATGTCACTGCATCGCACATTCTTCTTTCTCGCCAAATGTTCATTTAAATTTAAATGCTTCACTACGGCGGCGCATAGTCAGTCGCTGGTAATGAAAATTCCAGTTAGTGGAAGCTCGGAGTAGGCCTAGCCCACTTTCAGTAGCAGACTCCTGCAATAAAAAAAACCGAACTTTCAACAGTCCACCTGGTGCAGGTTTGAGGTTGTAATCTCCCATTTGGTTTGCGCGATTAAGAACCCTTGTTTTAAAAAAATTTCTGTGTTACTCTTAGATAAGTTTTCTTCGTAATTTTGATTGCTGATAGAATCGAATGTTCCACTCCAGATCAGCGCTCTTAGGTCCTTTATCCAAGTTGTATTAAGCTATTTTGAAGTGGAAGGCTCTGTCTTATGATGTTTTTCCTCAGCGGAATACATAATACTTGCTGAATGCAGAGAATTTTCACAACGAAGCTGTTATCAGTGCTGTGGAATGCCAGCGAAGCATTCATCGATTCGCCAAAAAAAGAACCTTGAAATAGATGATTCTACGCTTCTCCTTAAACTTCAAATAGCTCCAATCTTACTGACAACTGGTTTAAAGCGAATGCTTCTGCTGAACTTTCCATAATTTTCTGTTGTTTTAGAGTAGTGACATCCGTCTTTCCTTTATCCTCGATAAAACAATGACTGATGTTGACTCTGATGCATTAGAACTCTTTAAACAGCTATTGGTTACTCTTCATGAACGCATCAGTTCTGGACTTCGTTCCACACTTCATTCTTGAACAAATCATTTTTTTATGCAGCTCGAGCTACGGAAGTTCCTTTCCTTGAATGTTTTAGTACTGAGGAACTATCCACTTTGTAATAATAGTCCTTGAAGTGGTGGCGCACTATGAGGTCAGTTATCGATCCACTTCTATGACCTTCTGTTTTGCGCTCAGAGCATTTCATTGTGCATCAGTTTCATTGACAGTAACATAACAGATGCTGACCCAAGTGGATTCCTATCTCGTTAACCTACTACTGCTCAGCTCATAATTTGTAGCCATGGGTTGCACAACAGTATCCGAATAAGTGAGTCTGCAGAGTGTGTCTAAGTAGAAGGAAACCTCTTCTATGAGGCGCATAACGGTATGTTCACAATAAGATTTAGATAATTTTGTTGAGAAACCCTTCATTCTTCAACGTTTCGAAGCACCACTGTCAAGTACAATACACAAATAATGCACTACAAATACAGATACAAGCTACGATCCTACCGACCCGCGGACGCCGTTTGTCAGTAGTAATCAAAGGAATATGGCGAGCGAAGCATGAACTAAGGATTAGGTGCGGTGAAAATAGCGAGCCGAGCAATTTCAAGGTGATCGTAATAGAATGAAGACTGGAAGCTCTTTTAGAGAAGCTCATTTATACGGAGTCAACGTTTTTAAAAAAATCGAATAAAGAGTGTAAAAACTGTGAGAATTTAGGTAATAAGAGGAATTTAATAATCAAAAATTAGAAAGGTCAAATGAAATAATCTCAATGCATCAGCCATATACCGTCCTCATAGTTGGTTTGAAAGGCTTTACAAAGACCGTCTCGATGAGGCCTCTTCTCACACAATCATAACCTCAAAGTGAAGCGCAGAACTAGAATATTTGAAAGTTCGATGGGAATCAATGCGCGTGGATAAACCCATGTGTGATCAGTTCAAACCCAAATTCGTTCGCAGAGTTTCCTACTTGCAATAGTCTGTACGATCTCAGCAAAGAGCAGAACTTTGCCTTCTATATTTACAGTGTTGTTATTTATAAAATTGTAATGTTATTCCCCTCAAAGTTTCTTGCCGTAAGTAGTGTCGAATTGTTTTTCTTCTCTTTCATTCAGTATATTTTCTTACATTTCATTTTTTTTTCCTCATAATTTACTAATGTCTCCTATTTCCATAAAGAGAATCGTTTCATGTTCGTCCATACAATTTACTCCATTAAAACGAACATTTCATCACGATTATTAAAAGAGTTGCTTTTTCATCGGTCGTAAATCCTCTCCACAATCTGCACGTCTCCTCATTTCCAACTTGTCCGCTTAAAGGTTCCATCCATAATTCCTCTTGAAAAGAACGCATACTCCTATCAGTCCTGTCAAAACTATACCATTTATTGTTGTCATATGAATTTGACGTTCCGACAATTCACATGAAGTGTTTTTCTTTGTTTTTGTGCAGCTTACTTCATTGCGAGGGAAACACCCTATCAGGAGTCCGAGTAAAATTTGTTAAAAAGTCCACTAGCCGGAATTAATCGAGCAAATCTAACAACGAGGTTCCTTCAATTCGTTAGTGGTTAGCGATTTTTAGTGGTTATCAAAAAAAAAAAGAAGCTGTTTTAGCTTGAAGCGAATTTTCCAGCGTGGGATGCTGCTTGATCTCAGGAACTCGAGGTCTCCAATTCTTAGGTACCCATTGAAAAAATTTGTACTGAAAAGTGGATGAGACGAAAATTTTTCTACGTGTCTGGCTTCATAGAGAGGAATATGTTCACCTTTCTCGGGGAGAAAAGTAAGCGGAAGTAGAAAAGGGGAGTTTCATTAGACACAACACACGCAACTCCCACAATACCCCTTTCTTCCTGCCTAGCTGCTGAATAGTTAACCATTTGACTCCTGTTTCGTGATCTACACCTAAATCCGATATGCAAATTGGTGATTTCGAATATAAAACAAGTCTGCGCACGAATTGAACGAAAAGCAGCAAATCGCTGTATTGAAGTTATGCGCAAGTAGTGACATGCGATGCATCCAAGCCATTGGTCCCAAAGAAATGGTATGAAGGGTGAGCACGCCATTCTGCCACTCATCCCCTTCATCCCAAAAGCGCGGATGAATCATTTCTTTACATACTTGCCATAAAAAATACATCGGTCTATGTTGAAACGACCGAATGCACAATCCTCATTTAGCAGCGAATTTCGCGATTTTCATGAAGTGGACAACAGCAATCGGAAAACGAACAGCAATAGAAAACGATTACTAGTTTCGGGAATTTTCAAGAATTATTCAGCGGCACAAAATTTCGGCATCCTTAGCGCTTCTCACACTCAAATTGTGTTATCATCGAGGATCATCTTTTGCAATTTGCTCAAATCACCGCATGACAAGTGATCCCGGGCAGCTTCCTAATAATGGGCGATGAATTCTCGTCAAACGTGGCGAAGGTTCTGAAAATCTGAAAAGGGATTGCTAGGGTATGCTTACGTTTGATTCAAACTTACTCGTCATTGATCGCGCTTTCTTAGAAGAAATCTACTAGTTGTGGTCATTGAGGGTCCACAGTTATTTGGATTAAAACATCAATCCTTCTATCGGAATCGGCTCTCTGATTTAAAAAAGGAGCGGATTAGAAATCCATTCACATCGAACGCCTTTTAATCTCTCGACATTGTCTAACGTGCAAACCCCGGAACTGCATAAACAACGCACTGTTCCTCAAAAGTTTCACCGTCCACCGTTCCTTTCATGGAACATTTTGTTCGCGATTGTGTTAACCAATCACTCGGTCTCATTGCCGCACTTGATTCGAGCTTGAGGCTCCATTTCATTGAAATCAACGTGTGCTTTCGAATTTAAACAAGATGCGAAATGCGTGGTTGGCATTGGGTGATCATGCAGCCTTTAAAATTCAGCTAGTTCGACCACACTAGTTTTTATTTGGTTCTCTACCTGCTTAACCCACGAGCTTAATTTTGATCACTCGTCTACGATATATTGCTTGAATCACCTGACGAACCGAAAATAAAGTAACGAAACGTGCGAGAGTGGTGAAATTTAAAAGGATTCCATGTGATCGCATCCTCAACAGCTAAAAATAATTTGTTGAAGAGGGTCTGCCCCAAAACGCCGATCTTCGTCACCAGTCTAAGAAGTAAGGCTTCAAATGTTAATTCTTGTGATGCGAATCACACTGAAATGTAAGATGTTGCAACATCCTCTGCATTATTAAACAGCTCATATCTGGTTTCCAATATGCTAAGAAAAATGCGCTCAAGCACTCCGTTGCCCATCAATTATAGGCTACATTTTTGTGCGAAAGCTTTAAAATCATAAGTTGCATTTTCTCAATCTCAAACATTGTGGGAAATTTTTGCAAAATTTTTCTCCTATTCGTTCTCGACTGACGATTATATATCTTTGAACAACAATAAATTTCAATTCTCATAAGTTATTAACACACACAAAAAAAAACTGTCTAAAAACTGCAATTCGATTGAGTGACATGCATTGCATTACTCAAAAATCTTGCAATAGCTCTTCTAAACGTCTAAATCAAGCAAACGTTTAATGTTGCCCTTAGTGGAAAGTCATTCTTTGGGAAAATTCCTTTTGATGCAACGTCTGCAAAGCGTTCTTTCTAGTGCGCGATAAGAACTCAATTTGGTGCTAATTTGCAACTGCTTCATTTCTATGAAATACTGTTCGAATCTCTGTGAAAGTATTTTCTTCGATTGCACATTTTTTTGAATGACGATGAATGATCGAATTAGCTTTATTGGTACATTGACGGGAGCATAAGGAAACTTTAAAACTGTTTTCACACTTTTATTCCAAATATTAGAGGAAGCAACTTAACATTATGCTAGCAAGACATCATTGGAGCCAGAAATATTTCTTCAGCAATCTGATTATTCGGCTATAAAGTAATTAGCTAGAAAATTTTATCTATCTGTAAAAAGTATGGTCATTTCAAGTGCTTATTGTCATGTTATGCCCATAATGGCGGCGATAAAGTAGGCTGTTTAAATTCGCATCGTTGTATAAATCCGATGATTACGAATTTTTAGTGAGAACACTGTGATAAGAAGTTTGCGGTGCTATTCGTCTAGCAATTTGTTGATGGTATCGGCGAGATGCTCAACGACACGATCTTCTACTTTCTGCTGAATTTGAGCTCATCGTTCTGTTTAGCAGCTGCACATAATGCACTATTCTTTGTACTCGATATGCGTACCGTGGTAATGCATTTCCTTCATTATGCACTCACATTCTGCTTCCTTCTCCTATGTTATGCACTCGGCATGAAGCAAACACGTGCATGTCTACCTATTCAGCCATTCGTCAAACCTGTCCTCACGCAGATTCTTATCGTCCTCTTGTCCTCTACAATACACTCTCAACAAAGGTCAGGCAGCCTCTACCTGCTCAGGTTGGTTACCTTCATTTGTTCATTCAAGGCTAGCTGGCCAATCTCATAGACTAGACGCCGTCCAAACATGCCTCTTGAGATCTTGAAGACCTCCAATTTCGATATCAGGGGAAGAGAGGGCTGTTTCCGGAATATCCCTTCAGTAAACCGCGTTAAGAAATGAGCAATGGGAAGTTAAACTTTTAGTACGAAAGCCATGCTTTTTATTTTGTAACCGTTGCTGTGTCACTGAGGCGCTTGCACAAATTGATGCGACCACGTTTTATCTGCAAATTCCTTTGCTTTTTACAACAAATGTGAGAATAACCTTATCAATTAAAGTGTTTATTCTGGTTCAAGGTGCACATTTAGAAGATTGTAAGTACCTTAGATATGCCCAAGAGGTTTCTTTCTCCGTCCTCCCCTCCTCGTTGCATTTCATACGCTGAACACATTGAATGAAGAATTGCGATTCGAAAGCACACTTACTTTTACATCACAACGGCAAACAGAAAGGTGCATATAAATTTATGGGACGTAAATCAGCAGCGTTTCTCCATTTGTTCATTACCCTGAAAATTTTGAGAAAATTAGTAATGATTCACGCTCGAGAGGTTCTATAGAAATGACCGATAGGGAGAAATGTTGGGAATTTTTTTAAAAAATTTTATGGGTACGGAACAGTTTTGGGAATAAAATTTTCATTTCCTTCGATGTGTCTTGCAACTTATTTCCACTTCGCCCCCACTTTCACAAATTTCATTCCTTTTTAAATTTGAATTTCACTGTATGAAGTTTTTTTTTGCCGAAACGCGCAACAAAGACGAAACGTTGCAGTTTTTTGTCGAGTCTCCAGAAGAAATATGCTGTATGATCGGGAGACAATTTTAACCGTTTACATGTCAATAAAATACACGCTAACTATGAAACTTAAGTAGTAAAATTCGAACTTCGTTTATGTTCTTCAGCAATTTTAGCTTCAACCGTCGCGAATGTCTCTGGAACCCTGCATAAGAGCGTAACATTGAAACGTTTTAAATAGGGCGAATTTACGTTTGTGTTGAGAAATTATTTGTCGTCGAGATGAATCGATGACTTTCCCATCTTAAAAATGCTCTATCTGTGAAAGAAATGAAACAAAGTTTTCAACTGGAGGCTGGGAGAAAAATGCCGTGAAGAATTCTCCAGTCAAACTTGTCTTTTTTGAGGTAGGAATTCATAACTGAGCTCATCATTAAAGTTGGTGTTTGAAATATACTCATTTGACTTTTGCAATCCTCCAACTCAGTAGAGGCGAAATTGTTGGCTTAGAAGTAGAAGTTTCGAAAAAAAATCCCGTTAACGGGAACGAAACGCGTGCCGCTAAGACGAAAAGTGTTCACATTGTGTTCTAAAATAATAATATCTCATAACAGGCTATTCGATTGTGTCACGATGTTCACTGTCATCCATTATGGCAAAAAGATACTTGCTACAGTCAGTACGTGGCCTTCGTATGGGATCCTTGTAAGTTGAATGCATTTTCAAGCATAACTGAGAGATTGATCAATGGACATACTGAGAGAATTATAGATGATTTTTTCGTGATTCTCTTCGTCTAGTTCAAAATTATACTTAACACCATCGAAAATGATCCTGAAATTGATTAGTTATTGGGAGTGATCGATATAAAACTGGTACGTTCACGCTGTCGGCGATCGGAACCTTTGTCTAAGAGATAAAGTTTTGTTTTCGCATATTGATTGAGAAACGTTCCCAAGAAATTCCGTCTATCGACTGCGCGAAACATCTGCTGAAGCTGAATGCACTGTACAACTGAACGAGTCACTTCGTGTATTTTGGGGTGCGATCGATTTCTGAAACAGTAACAGTCTGGAATGAAATATAAGTCGGAAAAGAATTAAGACCAAGGATTTTAAGAAGTGACAAGTTTAGCAAACTTATTGCAAAATTTTTTATGGAGCCTTTGCTATATTCTGAGCGGGTCACGAATTATGAGATTTACTGTTTTACTTTAAGCATTGAATCAAGTGTTACTATTACAATTTGCTCAAGCATCCTAAGAGCGTATTTGGAGCCAAGAAAAATCTAAATGGTTAACCCTTCATAGGCAAAATTTTACACGACATAGAAGTTTATTCTTAAAATCTAAGCAATAAATCAACAACATTGAGTGCTTTTGAGACGCGGAGCGATGCAGTCCAACGGACCTGCTGTTCTTCTCTATTGATTATAAGAAGAGGGGGCGGATGAGACAGCTTGAACTGTTTCAGGTCGGTCTCAGTAGAAAATCGATTCTGTGAGGTACACTTTCTCATCGAGACCAATGCAACGCATCTGAACAAGGGAATTTGCAATATAAACACTCTTTTCGTGTAGTTAACGAGAGAACTGGAAGAGGAACCTTAATTAACCTATTGTCAATCAGGCCATAAATTGTGCTCACTTTGCGATTGAATTTGGCCGACAAAACGGCGGACACACCCGTTTAGAAACAAGACGCATAAAAAAGCACTTCCCATCAATTAGGCATAAACACATGCACGTGCACTTACGCTTCTTTGCAAGACGTTTCTTTTGCAGAAAAGTTCTGTAAAACCTCGAGTAGAGCTTTTGCAAGTTTCTTCCAGGTTTCTAGAAGAGAAATGTATTCGTGAGAAAAGGATCGACTGAGGAAGAAGGAGATAGGATGGGCGAACAAATCAAGCCTGCAGTTTTTGTGGGAGTTGAATTGAGGCAGTGTTTGCAGAAAGTAGAAGAATCTCTTTGAGAAAAGAGAGTGCCATGGAACGGATTCGAAATAGGCGATATCACACTCAAAGTTCTGACCCAGAGGCAGGTAAAGCCGCGTCTAGTGAAAGTTGACGTCTTTGAAATGTGCTTGGTGAGGAGTCAAGTGAAGTGAACAGAAGAGTCTAATGGGCTTCTTAAATTTCTAAAAGAGGAGGACTGCATTCATACGTGGCTATATTCGAGGTTTCACCGGTATTAAATTTGCGAATTCCACCCGTCTACTCAGTTACGCGCATAATTTTTAATCAGCATCCAAGCGGTCGGTTAATGAGGTACTTTCATTTTTTAATCGCCATTCACTTCTACTTCTCAGCTATACACACATTCCCTAAAGAAATTTAGTGCCACATATCTCTCAACATATCATTTTTGACGGCTTTCAGTAATATTTGATACAAAGTTCGGCAGACATTCAACGTTGGGTAAATCTGAAGAATGTAGCGTTTCTTCCAAAAACAAATCTGCTGTTGTCTAAGCATCAGCGCACTAAATTCTCACACTCCATCACAGATGAAGTAGTTGATGAGTTGAGCAATTCAGATGATACTACTTTCCTTGGACGAATAAAAAAGAAAATCTGAATGACAGTTAGGCCAGGTAATGCAACGTCAGCTACTCTATAATAACAAATTGAAGTTTTTTTTCTGCGAATTTTAGCGAAGAAGCATCATTGCGACAATATATTTCGCGCATATCTTTTTGTCCTTAAGTTTGACGTCTCCAATCACAAAATTCATAGCGATAAATTTGGGTGGTGTGGCCAACATCAGCAGCAACTTCGATAACGATTTGATCGTATTCGATCGTCTTCTCCTCTCGGTTATCTCCACTTCAACATGCCGTACAATTTGCCATTCAGTCTTGCACTGCAAAAGATTCCTATAATCGATTCGAGGATCCTTTTTTTTTAAATTTTAGGTCGATTGACAGCTGGGTGGTTGACAGAGCGAGAAGACAGCGTTTCAATCTTCCTAAAATGCTACTCCGCTTGTTTCTTTTACCCAGAGAAAATCTTTCACTTTTTTTATAGCATACAAATAATGAGCTAGGGAGCACAGCTGTGTAAGCGACTTTTTTTTTTCAGTTGCCGATCGCGATTGGTGGTTCGTTGAGTTGGCTCGAATTTAGCATAATCGAATACGACACGATCGCCCTCTTACTGTGTCCACTTTTGGCCGTTGCTCAAGGTCTGCAGATCCTGCAGTTACAAAAATGCTGCAGAGTAATCGCAGCAAATGAAGTCGAAATTTTTTCGCTCTATTTCACAGGTGTGACTTTTAAAGAAATCTAAACCCTATCTCTCATTTACTCAATTGTAAAGCAACCTGAAAGGTACTTTTCAAACGTTTCCAAGAATAAGCTAAGTACGATGCCGTGCAAGACTAAATAAAGGTAACCTCACTAGAAGTCGCTCCTCGCGTTTACGTGCGTTGTAATTCCTTTCCTCGAAAGAAGCTCCTTCTCCTTCTCTTTAGCTTCCATTTGATGCAGCAGAAACTAGTTCGGTTTGAATGCTTATTTACTTTGAAGAGTGGAATTCGACCCGACAATTCGCTGCAATTTTTGGCCGTTGTTTAAAATTCGAGTCATCGTCTAGTCAGGTCGAATTCTGATCGGAAGCGCTCGGAAAGTCTCTTTATTCCATACCATCCGGTATCTCAACTGTAGTAATCGGCACTGACGCTGCGGAAATTTTCTCGGCAAGCCGCATTATACTCAGTTAGAAAAAAAGCACAATCTTCACACAGATAAGTGTAAATACGTGTCAGGAATGCCGGCGCAATAAAATTAGCAAGCTCTCAACTATAGATTAATTTGAGTCGCATCAATTCATTTTTATGGGAAAACTCACTTGCAGTTTTCTTGCTACCGTCAAGTGCTGCTGATAGCATTAAATTGGACTTAAGAATAACTTTAAAACATATATGAATTATCCTTATCAAATTTCATCTTCATAGCTTTTGTAGCCTGAAAGTTGCGACTGACGGACACAGACAAACACACGCATACACCTAACCAAGGGAGCACTTACATGACCATATGACTATAACGCAATATTTGTAGAACCTTGTGAAAAGCACACGAAGATAACATCCTTTAAGAAGTGCCAGAACGAGCATTGATGTGATTCAGGAAGGAAAAAAGGGCAACAATTGTTTCTACCTGCTTATTCATACAAATCCATTCCATTTTCTCGTATTAAGACTTAAAATGTGAATTACTCCGCATGCCATGGACGTCTGGCAAAGGCCACGCGCAGATTTGTTAGGAGTGGAGTAGTAGTCACAGGTTGCTGATGCAAACTGCCGAGATTGGCTTCGGGCAAAAGTGCTTATCGAATTTTAGGGCTCACTGCAGTGGGACTTTCGATACCTGCTCTTCGTTCGTGGCTAAATTCGCACGTTTCTGCAAATGCATCGTGGGAGTCAATCGATTATGTGAGTTCTATTAAATTTATTATTAATGTAATTAGGGAGATTCGCTAAAGTGCAAGTGATACAATATCGTCGGAAACGATTCGTAGCATAATCATGACGGCGCTTTTTACGTAATTTTTTAAAAGACCATTCTCACCAAATTTTTACAACTACTGCAATAGAGCAGTTTACGTTTTGCACAATAGGCATTTGTATCTGCTTTTCTGAAATGAATCTCTGATTAGCACGATTAGTGTGCTATGAAGATTTAGTTGAACACTACATCTGCTTCAAAGGGACGAATTGCGCCAACGAGAATCCTTCCAGCGATCATGAATCCATTCGGAGCAGAAAAAAGCACCGATCAATGTGCCGCATATTTAAAAGTCAGCATGTGCACTAACGTCTAAATTTTAGCGATTTCTCACATGGCGAGTTTAAGAAAATCTTCTAGCTCAGATCTACATTCCTTAATGCGCTTCCATCATCCTCATACTTATTTCTTTACAGCGGGCTCGCTGTTTCCAACCCTGACGTAAACACTGAATGCAGTTTGAATTTGCTGTAGTTATACGAGAAATGCAATTGCCTACGCATACTGACCACTGTTGCTTCTAAGTACAAAAATCGTGTGTAAGCATTTCCAGGTTTTGATAGGAATGTCGATCGTGTTCATGCCAAACTTCAAGTACTCCGAGTTGTGGCTACAACTGCACCTCGATGCGCGAGATTTCCTCGTGCTCGAACAGAGTAAATTCTGGGCAGCAAGTATTGGACAATGGTTCCTTCAGAACATGGCTCACGCTACGATCTTCAGTCTCGTCGGCAAGATTTTGCTACTTGGTGGCCTTGTGCGTTATGCTGGCTATTTACAAAGTCGAAGATACCACATTAGTGAAGCAAAACGCTGACTCTTCTTGTCTTATAAAGTCGTCGTTCGTTCGAGTAATATTCCATATAGCACTCCCATAGAATGTCCATGAGGTCACTATGTGGCATGCACGAAATACTAATAATTTATTCAAACGTAATCACAAGACTATATGATCGGAGACGGCATTCAACACTATGGGATCACTGATTCAAACGTGCTTAAAGATCTTATCGTATACTCAGTTTCTCATCTGTACAATATTAGTCTTATCCGTTTCTCACCTGTTTTGCAATATTTGAGCTGGCGGAAATTTGTAAAATGATTAGCAAACTTCGTAATAATGATGTTGAATGCTTTCTGATATTTCAAATAAATATGCTGTATACTGACCAATTTTTGTGAACTGCTGAAATCCTCATCGAAGTCGGAGTCAAATTAATTGGTGAAGTCATAGCCTAAGCCGGCGTCAACTCCGAGTCTTACTTTGGTCTTGAAAAAGAGCTGAAAAAAGGACGCTTCGTTTTTTGGCTTCGATCCGATTTGGAGACAGAGTGAACTGCTTCAGCCAAATAATTCGAAACTGACGACCTGAATAAAATTTCAGGTTTTAGTGGAGTCGAAGTGGAGTCACTTAGTTCTGTTAGGGTTGGCTATGTCTTCAGGCGGAGGCGCGGAGGAAAGTCGCACTGGTTTTGTCCACAGCGCGCCAAGAAACAACATTTTTCGGGTCGGTAGAGATCGAAATAAGACTTCCATTGTAGTTGGCTCTGCAAGATCTCTCCTCCCTTGCAGTTCATCGTGGATAGGTTGAAAAGCATCTGCCTCTGCTGCGTTCCTATCTCCTCCTTTGCCCACCCCCTCCCCCTCCCCTCCTCCATCGCTCTCCACTCCCCACAAGGAAAGAAAAAAGTTCAATCACGCATCAATTTTTGCAACGTTAGTTGCCCTTATCTGCAGAAAGTTGGAGTGCAAAAGTCGGTCGCAGAAAGCTGGAAGTTATTTACATCTAGTGACTTGCATAGGGAATAATCCTGCTAACAAAACTATACTTGGCTAGGCACATAGGGGAGTAAATAATTTAAAGGTGCATTCGTTTAGCACTCGTTCCGACAAGCAGTCAGTAAAGCAAACGCGAATCCACGCAGCAAAACGAGAGACACAGCCAGGGCCATTGCATGATGAACAGGTGGGCCAGTAGAAACGTTCCTGAGCAAATGCCCCAGTAAGTTTAGTTGATGGGAAATATTACGCGTTTAATGGAGTGAGAGTAAACCACAAAGTAGCACGCCGAACATAATGTGACAAGGATTTAGAATCTTGTTTCATTTTTTGAACCGAATGAAACAGCTAGCGTATGTTAAGTTCAGAAGAGAGGTGCAAAGAGGATGAATAAGGAGGACGTAAAAAATAGCAAGCAATGAAGTCGGAGGCTGGTACGTTGTGCGCTTTTCATAGTCAACAGCATCAGGTCAACCGGCACTATAAATATTGGAAAAAAACAACACGGCGAAGCCGCGCTCATAAGTTTTCTAAGCGGCCAGCTGGCTGTACGGTCGGCTGTACAAATCGAAAGGAAAAAAAAAATTTCTACTCTTCGAATTCAACCAATTGAGCGACAAGCTGTCTAAACAAATTCCATAGCGCTTCAAATTCACGATAGTGATGACTAATGAGAATAAAATTGTGTTAATGAAATCATCTAAGGCATAGACATCACTATTTGGCCATTCCGCATCTCCAACAGTTTATCGAATTCCAATGTATGAATTACGATTTACGTGAAGCGAACGGAGAACTGAATCAAAGTTTTGCACTCGCCAATGTGTTTAGTGGGCGCTTCCATGAAACTCTATCGAAATGATCCTTAATGGGCAGTTCAGAGATCTCTAAACGTCGCAGATGTAGCAGAAAAGTTTTATTGGCCATGTTGTACAGATATTTTGAGTAATCTTAATTCTTCGGTTGTAATGCAAAAACTGAAATTCGTTCTTTCTTTTATTGCAATTTGAAAATGAAGTTTGTTTATTAATAGAGAGAATTCTACTCAACGGCATCACCTTCAATGCACAATATTGCAACGCATGTGTACATATTGATGAATAAAACATAAAGTGCCAACTATAAAACACGGAATGCAAAACACAAGCAAAGTTGTTGAAAAGAAAGAAAAATAAAAAGAGTAGACGACGTATCACAGTTGTCAGTGTTGCGAATAAGTTAAACGACTACTGACGGAGAATTTCAAATGTTTCTAGTCGTAAGCGATAACAAATGTCTGAGGATGGTTGACGCAAATTTTGATAATATGGTCGCTAAAGCAATATTTCGTAAATTCAACGTGAGTTCAATTTGCTTTCCTTTTCAGTTCATTCCTCTGATATGCTCATTTACTGGACTGATGCTGAACAGTAAAATTTTTTCGCATATAATAGGCTATACATGCGACCTATATAATGCTGCGACGTATAATTTTATAGGCTCATATTAAAATATCTACGGCTACTCTTCTGATTCCTAAGAATAGGAAATAAGTCCGAGGTAATCTTTCTTCATAGATCAGAATTTAGCTGTCGATGTGGTGTAATCTGTCTACGAAATGTTGCGCTGTATAGGTTCGATCATTCAATCATTCACGATAGAACCAACGATCCTGTATGGATAGAACGAAATGGGCAGGGAGCATTTTAAGCAACTCTAGCCCGTATCGGTAGCTTTGACAGTTTACTTATCGGTGGTCATGAGATCTCTGAAGCGAAAATAACGATCCTATAAGCCTATCAGGCAGTGGCTAATGGAAGTAGGATTTCGTCTAGCTAAATGTCGAGATATATAACTTCTTAAAATTCGTAAAGCCTTTCGAACTGCAAGGTAAATTGGAAGTTACTTTCAATATTTATTTTGATCACACACATTTCGCTGTCGACAGCTCAAGCTGCATAGGATCAGTCCGAGCCATTATATTGCTCAAGTCTCCACCTGGAGAATGCGGTCTCCGATGCCTGTAAGCGTAGTTTGCAGCCATTTTGTGCGTAAGTGCATACTACCATACAACGGCTAACGCTGTATGCCAATAGTAAAACGAATAACGAGGATGAGCCCTAAACTGACTCTTTTTGGACCTGCAGGGCTCTAAAGGCATAGCACCCTCAGTACATGCTTTTTTGTTTATGAAACTCTTTGAGAGCTCCTTTCCGGAAACTTCTGAATCTCCGACAGTAGCCCATGTCTAATTCTTTTATTTTAGAGAAATGCCTGAAACCTGCCATAAGACATAGGACAGGAAAGACGGGAAATTAGCTGCCTTTCTCAAGTCTATGCGCGCAACCCAAATCACCCCACCTTGATCCACAGCCACTGCAGCTCTATCGTTTCGTATAGTCCGACTGCTGCTGGGTGTTGACCAACCGAACAGTGTAGAACAATGATGGCTGCTACTAAAGTTTCAAATTATACCTAGCAAACTTAATCGCTGTAGGTTACCGATTCGCTAGATAAAACAACTGTAGAGCCACAATGCTCTGCAAAAATTTGTGAGAAGTCTGTGCAAAATTCGGAGGAACCTCTGAGTTGTCGTACATCTTTGCATGAGCTGCATTTCAGTATGTGAATTTAAAGTTATATATTGCAAAAAGCGAATTGCATTTCAAAACGACAAGCAGAAATTTGTGACTGCAATCAAAGGATCCATCTTGTCTGCGAAGGCATTTTGAAAATCACTATGACAAAGCGAGGCATCATTAGCAAGCAGTCGAAGTTCATCAGGCCACCCGCAATCGAATCGTTTATTTCTCGCTCCGATGCTGTTCCCGGAAATGTTTGAAGGGGAGCATTCTTGAAACCAAGAAGAAGACACAGCCATCTCTGCGTTCAGCGAGGCGAACTCTGAGCCAAATGCGCAATGTATTGCAGCCTGAAATTCAAAAGTCTGCTCGAAAGTCCATCCTTTAAGTGTTCTTTTAAGAGCATCCAAAAGGAATCGATCAAATTCAACCATATAACATCAATCCAAAAATAGTCCTAACATTACTTTAGAGATAACTGCCAAAGTAAAGCAAGTGAATATGAAAAATATGCGGACATTCAGTATCTAAGAAAAGGAAAGACAGAGGAGATTTTATCTGATAAGACCCTCAGTGAGCAGTGCGGCAAACAGCAGACCACACATGCGCCTTATCGATGTTTACTCGCCGGTCAGCCAACGGTAAGCGAAATCTTGCGTGCGAGAAAGCACTAAGAATTATATCAGCGTAAAAAATTGGAGCACATATGCGCTCTTAGCTGTTGGCGCCGTTGCTCATTTCCCGAGGGTAGAAAAAATGCACATCATAGAGAGAAACGGAAGAGGAGAGAGGAAGAGAAATTTGCTTACTTTAGTGCTTTGTATTTTCTCGGACTTTGTTTATAAACCGGCAGTGATGCTTGCGTTGCATCAACACTGCGAGAGTCCGAAGTTGTTTGCGTTCCACTGTGTCGCTCTCGCTGAACTTATTCTTCCCCATCCGCAGTGTACTTTAAAAGTGCGCCCATGTGCGTTGCTCTCAATTCCTTCGCCTTTATATTTCTATGTGCACAGCTCATATCTTCTTCGACACGTTGCTCTGCTTGTCGATAAAAACCGCGATTTTTCCGGACTAAAAAATCTTTATACTCGAATAATGCAACAAAAATACTAATAAAAGGTGAACTGCATGTTGAAGGAAAAGCGCGCTGCCATTAGTGATCACACAAAACAGAGCAATAGGCTTCAAATTGAACGGAATGTTGAGGAAGTCGGCATTTGTTTACAGTTGAATTCTCATTAACAGTAGAATTCTGACCGTTCTAAACCAAATTGACAGCATTTAAGAGGTATTAGGCATCGAAAAGAGGCATTTTTGAGAAGTTGAAAACCTGGGTCGTCATTCTTTTCAGGTGCGGAGTAGGAAATGAAATTTTTTGGCTTGAAAAATTTGGAGCCGGAAAGGTTCCTTCGACGCTTGTCGATGATTCGTAAAGTTATTCATAATAACGAACACTGCCTGTTGTGTTCATCGCGGAATCTTCAAATTGGTGCTCGAATCACTTTGATAGCACCGTGCCCTTATACGATAGTACTGTTTAAAAATGTGCTCAAAACCTCAGGACCGCCCTCCATATGTCCTCGGTTTGAATGACTCTGACAAACATTTTCATGTGCTGAAATCACACTCACTCGAGAAGCGTTTGCGTAATAGTTTTTGCAAAAAAAGTACGTGGAAAAAGTTTTGCGAAGTTGCAACAGGAGTTGTGCGTTTGTTGTTGAGAAGTTGAGAAGTGCATTTGCATATATTTGGCTCTATGTTTGCATCCGTATCCATCTGTGTGCACTAATGGCATATTTATTTTTGCCTTCTGAGAGTTGCAAGAATGGGGAACATTCAACATGGTTGAGGGATCGTCGATGAAAGAACTTTTACAAAAAACTAAATGTGCAAAATTCGAGACATGATTGCCATCAGCAAGCATTTAACACAAATCGGGATGGTGAATTTCTTGTATGCTATTACATAAAAAGTCATATTCATTACTGCAGAGAAGTCATCAATAGTCTTTTAAGCCTAAGCTGTGTGGTAATTCTTGCTGTTATCGGTCGCTTTGAGCTGCTGGCGTGTCATCAACAGGTGATGTTACCCGCTGCAAGTCATCTTCGATCAACTTTTTCAAATCATCTTTTTAATGCATTCTCAAATACTTCGAAAAACCTTTGGTACCTGTCGGCTACATCGAAGGTGCTCATAAGCAGCTATTCAGTTCAGCAGCTGGCAATAACCACGGATGATGGTATTGCCAACGGTATTTATGTTTGTTCATTCAACACATTTCTGATTCATTTCCATCGTTTTTGATATGATGAAAATGTATGAATTTTTGCCGCCATATTTCTCGACAAAAAAGCGGATCAGCTTTTCTGAGAGCTGGGAAATGGATTTCGGCAACTGCCAGTGACTGATTGGAATGATAAATATGTTCGTTTGAGAGGTTGTGTTTTTTCTTTGAAAAGTGGATCGTGGCCAATCAATTTAACGTACCGATTTTTCCGAAGCGGATGACGAAAATGTCGTCCAACTCATAGAGTTGCTCAGCACTATCACTGTAATCACACAAAATTGAAAAGAGGGCAATATAAAACTCCAAACGAGTGGGAATGTTAGATTTGTCACTGCACTGATGTAAAAAAAAAACTTCCTTCATGCGCTTTTGAAAAGTGCAATTTCTTCGCCATAATGAGCGGAAAAGCATTTGTAAAAATTTCTATCGCTTCAACGGTCAGAGACGATAAAAAATGAATCGACAAAGAATACTCCAAAGGCATCAGTGGGAACATTTCACGTCTGCACTCAGATGGTTTTTTTTTTCTCAAATTCCACATTCTTTGCGAATACGGGTAGATATGTCTTATCACTGCATAGGCGACCAAGAATTTTGGACAAAGAATTATCGTCTGCTTTCGGTCAATAAAAAACTCGAAAAACTCACGATATGGAGGAAAATATTTTCGTATGTCTTCTCGTAATCGGAAACCGCATATATTATTAGCACTTTGGCGACAGTATTTCGCTTACAGAAAATTGTTTAATTGCCAAACGAAGTTCACCTTTGCTCCACACAGACGTACATTTTGAACTTCAGTGAGCGCTTCCTGCACCTAATTTCTGATGTGAGAAGATGTCATCACAGCACCAACGAAGTAAAGGGATGGCATCAATCGCTCATTGTGGAAATATGGATTTTAAATACAACAAATTTCGCCCGCTTTTGACACGATAACAAGAACGTTTCCATTACCGACAATTTCTGCAGGTGGATTATTTCTCACATGCACCATTTTTGAAAGGAAGGTTCCCTCGAATATTTCCTCAATTGAATTTTATCTCATCGCAGTATTCAATAAAGCATCAAACGGGAGAATGTTGCTGAAACATCGGCGATTTCTCAACGCAATGAGCACTGCGGCATTTAGTGACAAACGATTAGCCACATTTGAATTGAAGTTATTATTTGGAAAACTTTCAAGCAGTACGCTGCTTCATAAAATGTACTAAAAACTATTTATTCTGCATCTATATTCTCTGAGCAAATTCTCCGTTATCTGAACAATTTATCGAGTAATAAGTGAAGAAGTAACGGATGAATTGCGAAAAGAAGGACAAGTAGGCGACATCCAATTGAGAGTGTTAAAGGAACGTTCGAAAAAAATTGCAGCAGGGTATCTCAGCTAAACTATTCTTCGCAAATATGAAGCTTTCAGCTGAATAGATTGACCTTGTGTTCCGTTTTCATTATTACTAGAAAACTGTGGGAATGAGATCTGCACATAGCTATGTACTTCAGCTTGGAAATGTTGGAGCTACGTGTTGACGTGACCACGAGAGTACGAGATAGAACTGAATGAATAAGAGAAAGGATTCCATACGCGTTCACTTTTTTTGTTACAATGCTGACTTCTTGGAGCATTTGTGCTGAAAATCGAACCACTCCAAGCGACTGATCTCAATTGTACTTAGCAAACGATCAGCTTTGCGCCAAATTTTGAAATGCTTTTCAAAAATGGATTTTTGAGGCGAATATTTCTGGCAGAAAACCGCAAAAAAGTCTTCCCTCATATACGAAAATTTCAAACGAGGATAAGCGAGAGAGAGAGAAAGAAAGACGATGAGGGCGAGATGACGCTTGCTTCTGTGTGTGCTGTGGCATCAACTAACATGCCCGACAAACTTAACTGATTAAATCGTGGAAGTATGAAGTAATTTTGGAATTTTTGACAACAAGTAAGAATTGATTTCAAGATGGTGAAAATTCAACTAAACTATGCCTAAAAATGTCTTGTTTTCATACAAGTATACCTTATTAAGTGTATTCAAATACGGCTTAATTTTTCAACTCTTACAAGTTGAAATACTTCCAGTGCAATACATGAAATAATCATAGAAACGGAAGTTTCAGTTAGCAATAGCAAATGTAAACTTGTGATCTCAAAATGAAATGGTTGCGAAAGGAACAGTGGGTGGCCTGTATCTACACAGAGTGAAACGCGCATTTCGACTAGTGAGAAACCAACGACATTTTGAGAAAGCAAGAGTTCGATGCTTCACTAACAGCCAAACAGAATAATGCTGAAAGATCAATTCCAAGAAGAGAAATTCCATTCTCTTCTGGAAATTTAATTCCGTAAAGCGGATTCGAAACTCAACCGTTGTAGTTTCGTATCTGTGCATCTGATGAATGTCCTTATATCTCAGTCTGTTCAATAGTCCCGAAGAGAAATAAAAATTGAAAGATTTGGTGGAATCTCCCGTAGAATTTTGCGCGCGTTGATTCATCATTTTCATAGAGGACTTAAGCTTATATAAAAAATTGCATACATTTTACAAACGGTTAGCTTCTAACTTACACTGTTCGGATACCACATCAAGTTTTTTAGAACATTTATTCTAACGGCATTATCAAATAAAATATGAGTATGTTATCGTACATATTCTATTATTTGTTAATAATTTATGAAACCGGTTGGTCTGTTAAGCAGGATTACGAGAACGCATGCAAGTCAAGTTGTTTAAATCTTCTTTTCCGTGTGCAAAACAAAACGTTCCTTAGATTATCCTATACTGATGTATCTGAAAAATAAGCTATGGAGTGCTTTACAGCCCGAAGGTTTAAGAAAATTTAAATTGGATTGTAACTGCAAAATGTGGTGGATTTTTAAGTGTCATGTGGCAAAAATGGCCGTCATCTGCTTGAATAATCATGCAAGCGAACATGAAAAATGCGAATCAAGCTGAAGAAGGATGGTGACGGCGTGCTATCTTAAGCTATTCTGTGAATATGCGAGAATAAGTTAAGATAACTCTTGGTTTTTTATTGAATTTGAGTGTCTATGAATGTTTCTGGATGAGTGCAACGTCTGTAAGTTCCGTGCTTCTATCGTTAGGTCTAGAAAAGGTAGGATTATTGGTTGTAGTAATATACTTTATCCTTCAAAACAAATTTGATGCCGGAGGGAGCGTTATAGCGTACTTTTCATCGGTTCCATTTTAAAGGACTGGAATGTGAGGAAGCTTGAGAAAGAGAAGAGCGAATCAAGTCCAAAGTATACTTGTTTGATGCTGCACCATGATTCGTTTCGTGAAAGAATTTTCGCAAAATGTCGTTTCACATGCATTTCCGTCTCTTCCCTGCCGATCAATTTCTGGATGAATCCCGATGATTATGTACATGCAGCGTTACGTAACTGAAAGATATGAATTTCTACGGTCAACAACCTGATAGGAATCGCAGCATGGAATTATTTGAATGTGCGAAAAGTCCATCCGCTAGTTGTTTTCTGCATGAGCTAAGCCTTTTCAGCCGCGCACATGGAAAGCATCTAAACAGTTCACGATGATGCGTAATGCATGCTTGCTTTGAAGTGGTTGCAGTCAAAAGCTAAAATCCACTCGCGAAATACGCAGAATATGCCTGCGAATTTCAGACAATGAGTTTGACGTCGCATACCTCACTTTTTGATGGACATCCATACCAATCCAGAAAACAAACCACTGAAATCCGCTTGCTTGGGGTGTGAAACTTATATCTGGCCAATGCATACATTCACCGGTAAGTATGAACATTTCATCAACGAGGTCCACAATATATTCAGTGAACTTTTGCAGCGAAAAGTAAAACTTCCATGATGCTAAAAGCCATCATTGTGCGGAACAAATGCCATGATTTTCGCACGTCAATGGAGGAGAGATTAATTGGTGAAAAAAGTTCTTACTACCACTGTAGAGGATAGGCTTCTCTATTTATTTAAAAGTTTTGGAGTGCCTCGTTACGTTAAATAAAAGATCTAAAATATAGGGCCATCGACATATTTGAAACTTTGAAAGATGAGATTTTAAAAGAATGGAAAACCGATCGAATATAAGATGACCATGGGGAAAATGGGGGACCCTTTTAGATGGAGCGCCCTTACTTTTTGATTCCTCTTTCAAATGGCCACCCTCATTTGTTGAAAGCCAGCAGACACTGTGGGCGGTTAGGAATTTTCTTTTGAAAATGCCATCTTGAAATGCCCTCCTTCTACTGGATTCTGCTGAATTGTCCGTTTTATGAGGCATACACCAATTTCAGATTAAGTTTGTCATAAGCAGAATCGAACTAGAGGAACTCCAGCATCACACCTTAATGCATCCGAAGAATCTCATTGCCTCCGTTCCCCGGTGTTCCCAAAGGCACCTTCTCCTGGAGTGTTAATGGGTGGCTTCCCAACAGTACACTCAACATAGTTCAAATCCAGCACATAGAAGTTGGGTTAGGAACCCAACAGGGAAGGACCGAAAGCTTATGAGATTCGAAGTCCCCCAACTGTCGGGAGCGTTACAGTTTAAAGAGCTCACAAAGGAAGGTCTCCTCTCTTTGATCAATCGAGCCCACTTCTAACACGAAGTGGAGGACTATAACTTCCGGACCATGTGAGCTCTGGATTGGGGCAGGATATCCGAGGAACACCAAACGATAGGGTTTTGCATTTGAGGTTCGAAGTCCCTCGATTCGATGGCCAACTCTACTTCAGATGAGCAAACAATGTAAGGACAAAGACAAGGATCTATCTGACATGAAAGCAGTTTCAAATATACTGCGGTAACGCTTCATCTCATCAAATGCCGATTGCTCTTCAGTGAAAAAAAAGTTGTGAGCGTGAAACGTATTTCATTTCGCATGGAATCTCTTCTGCTACCTATTGCTCTGCTTCTGTTATTACCTGGATGAGCACCTTTTGCTTATTAAAACGAAGATAATTCGAAACGAAGGGCGCCATATTCATTCTCATTGCTGACAACTCCAACACTAGATGATTTACACGTTCTAAATCGGCATTAAAACTTAAGACACTTATGAATAGAAAACCAACTCTAATTTGAGGAGAACAAAAATGCGGGTCTTTTATGTCGCCGATTGCTCTCTTTTGATATAAACGAGTTTTTTGAAGGCACTGCTGTCTTTTCATTGTCAATTGTCAATCTCTGTCTGTCGTTAGTAGGCGTTAAAGTGAAGAAGTGATTCCACGGGAAATATGCAAAGGATGACAAAATGTGTCAAGTGATCTGATAAGCTAATTGTTTTCGTTGACTGTTTTTCCTTTCCCGGATGTATGCAACTCATCCAGATAATCCACCCAAAGATGGAAACTATCATGCGTAATTTTTTTTTTTTCAAAGGAGAATAAGAAGTAAAATTACCGAAAAGTTGACAAATCAAAAGGACTTTAGGGTAGTAAAGGATCACAACCTCCAGATTATTTACTAATTCCGTTGCTGCAACACTGCTGGATTAACAGGTGAAGTTTTGGATAGACGCACAAAGAGAGGTACAAATGTGCTCACACATCTAAGAGTGCAGGAAGTAGTTTTAGCCACAGCTATTTCGAACCCAATAACTCATCACCAAGATCTACTAAGAATCGTCTTGGAGTGAAGTGCTATCTGTTTTAAAAAAATGTCCACATCCTTATTTGTCAAAGCGATCGTAGAGATACGACAAGAACTCGATGTGTTGTCGCCGAAATATGTTGCAAATAGTGCACACAAGTCTGATTAGATCAGGCAGTGTTCTTATGCAAATGTATTGTGATTAGCGTGTTGTGACCAGCTAAACTTTGCACCTTTCTACAAATAACCGTATTTTTCTTGCATTTTTGCATTTTCAGCTTTGCATCTTTCCCCCTAAACTTTGACAACAAGTTTATAAGAGAAATGTCGTTTAATTTTCTGTATTATGATCTTGTCGGAAGATGCTACAAAAATGGCCATACTAATACTTCCATAAGAATCCCATTTGGGGTGGAATAGGTCGAAGCAACATCTTTTATTGAAGGAATACTTTAGACAATGTTCCCACTAGTTACAAATACACAATGAAATCCTTGAGCTAGCTGATATCCGTCCTCATTAAGAGAGGCTTGTTTTCAAAGAACACCTTTAGTGGCGAAATAATTGCGAGGTGGGAGACGGGAAATTAAATAATCTCGAACATCAAGTAATACGCCAAAATTTCGAGGGCGTATTGCGTGCACATGTCTTCAAACGGCTGAGAATAGATTCATGACGGCAAAAACAGTGTTAGGAAAAAGTTCGCAGTAATGAGTCGCTTTACAGTTTCTTGAGTGGATTGTTTCGCATAAGTGTATTTTTTAAAGCATAAGACCAACGTGAAAGCAGCGCACCGATTTTAATCACACCGTTGCTAAACTTTTATCGAATGGAAAAGCTATCCGAGAGCATTGTAGCTCGCTTCTGAATGAGGGGGAGATTGTCGACAGCTATTCTTAGCTACTGCCCTGGGCGAACGCCATCACTATCTGTACCCTTTATCTTTGCTGGCATTGCTCGCCGATCGCTATGAGATAAGTCAGTCGTTGGGGATGCCTGCGGGTGTAAAGTGAGTTTACCGGCGCTCGCTGAGTGTTGCTAGCATGCTGAGCTTAAACCAGGCTCACTCTTCTTTCATCCACATCGCCACTTCTTCTCTACTCCTTCATATAGCGACTGACGTTCAACATAAAGTAGCTTCATTTTCTTGCCACCCACCGCACTTTTCATGAGCAATATGCTCTTATAAACGCATTTCGACCTCATTATTCCACATTCTATCATTTTGTCACCACCGTTTACCACTTCATCGCATTGCTATTCTATGAGATTGCATATATATTATATATACCTGAGGACGAGGACGAATCAACTGTTAGTTTCATTCCAGATAGCAGCGGTTATGGTCGGCCTTGTGACCCATCTTCCCCCTTGTCGCAAACTTGTTTAAGGAAGTAAATAACGGCTTTGTTTACCGCAATAGTTTTTCTAGATAAGCATGGAACGTTTTCGCAAGGTGAACTTGAAAAAAACATCTCTGCTGAATATGTTGCGTGGCGCTTTGAAAGCGAGCTTGATTAGGAAATACCTAAACTCATATTTTTAAAACAGAGGCGTTTGAGTGTTTCGATGCTCCAATTCCAGTAAAATTGTACGGAGCACAAAGGGGGCGTTGGTCCATGAGAAAACGCAAATAATTCTCGATAAACCAGTTGCAATTACGCATATCGATGTGCTTTCATTGCAGCGAATGTCTAGTGTGTGTTTGTTTGGTTATTTGTTTGCTTGTATGTGCGTTTGTCTGTCTGTCCGTATGTACGTATTTGTGCAAGCGTCTGTATTGTATGTTTGAACTGCATTTGGGGAGCTATCATTTGAAATTGAACACTTTCAATGTCGTGTATCTCCCTTAAGAATCGTTATCAGTTGGTGGATAACAGTTTCTACCTGCTTATGCAGGTTTCGCTTCGTTAGTTGCATGCACATAACACGTCCACAAATTGAGTACAATTCCTACCTTACTGTTATGCAACGTACTCACCTTTAAAATGAGTTTTTATACGCAAAAACAATGATTGAGCGACAATTCAATTTTTATGATATATCAAAAGATGCGGAAAAAAATCGTTTGCGAGCTCAGCTTCACTAAGATCATCGGATGCGTTATTTTGCGGGGCATTTGAGTACTTCTTTTTCGACGTAAGAAAGTTTCAAATGAAATGTTTGTTTGAATCGGATTCCATTGCTATCGTAATTGATGGCGGAAGCATTTCGTGTATCTCACAAACAGTTAATGCTGCCGAAGAATTCTTTTAACTACTATTTTCTACTGAAATAAAATTGCGCTCTTCACCACCAGTTGGGGGTTCGCTCATCAGGATAGGTCGTTGTTGGATCACAATCTTGAAAGATCCTAGGTGAGCCTACTTCTGTTCCATGAATTTTTCATTTTTGTCTTTTTTCTATTTTTCGTTTTTCGAGGCGTTCTTTGCGTGGTGAAAATGGTTTGACTGTTATCAGAAATAGAATGCGCCTGAGATGTTAGTAAGAAAGATATCTCTCACACAGTGATAATCCTAGGAAGAAGTTTTTGAACTAACTGACTTCTTCAAAGCTGGCGTGGCAAACGTAACAACACATGACTTGTTCCTGATGTGCATACCACGAACAACGGACTGCCATGTTTTTGCTACATGCCTATGGCACGAACTCGGTTGCACTGCATTCGAAAGTTGTGCTCTTGTAGGGAAGCGTAGGCAGCTGACTCTTAGATGTGGCTCGTAAAGTTTTTTACAGCTCACTACAGCTGATCATTAGAGAAAATGCTGTAGTTAACCAGTAATTGTTTCTAAACCGAGAAGTGTCTATAGCACCGCGCAGTAGCAAAACTGTTTGCACTGCGATGTTATCAACTCACAGTTGACGGAATTTCAATGATTTCTATAGAGCTATGCCTCAATCCCTAGCAGCGTTCAGCGATGAATGATGTTAACGAGCTCACATTACCAGGATTAAGTGGAAATAGGGTTATGTGGGCGGTTTAATAATTCAACTGTGATATTAAAAGAAAGAGGAGAACATCAAAAGTGTTTGTGGGCAAGATGGTTGGTAAGTGTGAATACGTTTGGTGCCTTGCAAGCAATGCGCATCCAGAGAGGAGATTTTTTGCATCCACATTTTGTAATTGGGTGCAGTACAAAAGAAGAACCGCGAGAAGTTAACACTGCAGCAGCAATCTTCACTGTCAATGCGTTTTGTGGCAACCGCTTCAGCCAGTCGTTAATCCCGCGCGGCTGTCTCTCCGGAGCAGCCTGGCATGAGCCTTGCGTCGCACAGTCGCTCACTCAAGCCGCCTTTTGAAGTACCGCTCCACGACTACTAGAATGCTGCTACTATCCAATCTCATCGCACGAATCGATCCTGAAAAAAGCGGCTTTCACCTTAGGTGTTATAGTAAAGCAGCCTAGCAAAATCATCCCTTTCGGTCCGCCTAAAAATGCCATTTCTTATTTAGCTCAGTCATATTCTCAAAACGAGTTCAGTTGCAGTTTTTTGTTTTGCTAAATAAGCATAGAAAAAAGAATTAATTCCACTAAAATTTCAACCAGTGAACGTCGAACTCCTTTCAGTATATTCTTGTTTTTATATGTGGTTCTGTATCAATAAGTGGACGAGAGTGCGGCAGCAGTAATGGGGTACCTATTAGCCTGTTTTGAGTGCACGTGATTGTGTCGGAAACAAGAATTCAGAGCGCCCTTCCGACTATGTGCTTCACTAAGGATGTGAAAGAATAACGTTTATATTGCAGTGGAAATGCCTGCCCCTACCGCTCCTGAGCAGAACGGCGTCCTTCCCCAAGGTTTGTTCTTTTGTCTTGTTTCGCATTTGTGATTCGTTTCATTTATGACAGCCGTTGAAAATTTTAAATGTGACTACACGCGCTTGACCGGAAGTGAAATATTTGCACATTTTTGAGTATAGCCTCATATTGAATGTACAGCTAGTGACATTGAAAACAGTAGAATATGGTAATATCGCGGCATAGTTCATTTTTAAACCTACATCGCCTGTCTACAAATTGGATATGCGATCGAGTGACCCATTTGAGAAATCGGGAGTGACACGTTTTATGGATGTGATATAGGTGTTTCAGCCTAGATGGCAGCGCACTGCGAGCGTCTTTTCTCAACGCCCCCAGGATGAACGAAAAAGAAAGCTCTAGAAGCTAATGACCATCGTAATTTTACTCTTGAGATCAGCAAAAAATGCCGAACAGCAAGGTGACTTCCTTACAGTTCTGACAGAAGTGAATAGGTTAAGAGCTCAACGAACACCTATTTCTTAGGGAATAAAAAACAACAACAAAGGAATACGACCTGTTTAGCTGGTCACGCAGTCAGCTGAGATGAAAATTCTGTGTATCTCACTACTGATGCTGTAAACAACATTACACATGGTGTTAATATGTTCCATTTGTTGAGGTAGGCATCTAGTTAAGGCGTCTAATTTGTT
The DNA here is from genome assembly GCA_013433145.1 of Ascaris suum. Lineage (NCBI taxonomy): Eukaryota > Metazoa > Nematoda > Chromadorea > Rhabditida > Ascarididae > Ascaris > Ascaris suum. The sequence continues at coordinate 19,256,597 of CM024187.1, read as the reverse complement.
CACTCAAAAGTTAGCGTTATCGTTGATCGCTCGTACGCGCTCACGTTTTTGCGTTGTTGGTTTAGTCAGGAAGCTCGATTAGATTGCGCTAAAATATTATTGAGAATATTAGATTGCGCTAAAATATTATGAACTGTTGCGTAAGACTGTTAGCAAAATATCTGCTGCAAAACTCTTCATTTCTATCAGTAAAAAATCTCTTACAAATTACAATAAGTTGCATTTTTTTTTTGTGAAAGACGTTTCGCGGGTTCTTTTTGCATTTATTTCCGCTTCAAGTGGCAGTTTAATCTTACGAATCGTGGAATCATTGCTAATGAAATTTAGCAGATATTGCAGGATGGGACCCATTCGGCTGACGAGTCCCCAAATAATTTTTAGAATATTCGTTTAGTGCGTACTTTTATGGGTTTTTAAAACGCTATTGATCGAATCAAATCGTTTTTTTTCTTTCTTTTCTTTTGCAAAACGTAGAAAGACTCATGAAAAAGTTGCACGATGTAGTGGTATGGATAAAGCTTTACAAAATCTCATATCCTGCTAGATCATTCATCGATTCTCTCATCTTGTTTGATGCTCAGAGAGAATATCAGTTTCTACTAAACAACTGCATTAAACCAAAAGAAAACGAATTCGGCGCAATGACGAAACACTGATGCGAGAGTGCATCGATTTCCACTACCTTCTTCGATTTTCTAAACTTTTCGTTTCTGAAAATCAAAGACCAAAATAGTTCCTCCATATATCAAAAAATAAAAGTAGCCCATTCTCGACGAAATTCGTCAAAGGAGAGTATATAGAGTTATTGTTTGACACCGATGTTCCATCCACTATAAACATCGAATCTGCGTCAGAAAAAAAATAGAAAAAAATGTTCTGAAATGTGCCGATATCGTTGTATTTGACCACAATTGCTGCCCTAAAAAAAGAACATCCAACTGCCCTACAGGCTTCATTATAGCATCCTAAATTACCTATTTTTTTCCACTGAAGTTCTCTATTTAGACCACCTGATCGGCTGATCGGCCCCTTGGACGTTATCAGTATTTTTTGATGGCAACGCCACTATAGGAGTCTGTTGCAAAAAAAGGCCAACATCGAATTTTAAAAAATGTTGCAATGGCAATCCCGTCCCCTAATCCAGTAGAAACTGACGCTGGAAGTAGCAAAAGCTAAAAAACGCCGTGGATCGCCTCAGATTTAGCATTCTGCTTGAGAAAGGTGATCATAAGAGAAGATCAAATCGTACAACAGTACTTCATTATGATTTTGGACCTCCGAATGAACGAAGTTTGGCTTTTCGAAATTTTGGCAGGAACTTCGGCACCTCTATTTGCCAAAAAAAAGATGCTTTTAAATGGCTGTTACTCGGAAATCGAAAATCCTGTCTGGGAAATAACTATTTTGCTAGTAAAGTAAACTGTAGGGGATATAATATACTAATCCATCATGAAAAAAAGCCCCATTTGTTATCGCAACGTTTTGGTAAAAATGGGTGCATTTCCCGAACTCTAATCTGCTGAGGTCATTGTAGACTTCAGAAAACAGACAACAAATATAAGAAAGCTACAACTCCGAACGATAATGTGAAAAATGAGGTAGCTATCGTTTTCGGACAGTTTTAGTAGTTTTTTGTTAAACGAGTCGTGGAAGTACGTTCCTAAGGTGCGTCGTATGCAGTTTCGGAACATGCAATAGTAAGCTCGCAAAAAAAGATGTGTGTAAACAGTAGGTCGGCTGGCCCTCTTTTCTAACTAGTCTATCCGTTCACTTCTACATCTGCCAGCTGTCTTTGTTATTCTGCTCACTTTATTCGACAGATTCCAGGTGGAACTTTCTTCAAGAACAAGGAAAGATTCTCTTATAAATACACCAATTCATTACAGCTCTCGGGAGTTTACAATATCTGATAGTAAAACTTTTGCTAGCTGTTGCAAAAAAGACAATACTTATATTTTCTATTCATGACTAGTTTGAAGTTGATGCAGTAATTGCTGACGATACTTGCTGTAGGAAACAATTTTGCTCTTTCGAGCACACTTGAAGAGCAATTGTAACAAAGCAACTGACTCAAATGATTCGAATGTTTTTTCATTAATCTCGAACTAATTTGAAAGAAGTTTTATGCGTTCGATGGATGCGTTTTACACAGTGCATCTGGCTTTTCGACAAAAAGGCAATCAAATAGGCAACATCGTCTTACAAAATTCCCATTCAACGAAACCCTTATGCAGGATCTGTCTTCCGCTGATGTGGTGAGAGAATAATTTTGAAATCCTGAGAGCAAGATACCGCAGCGAAAAAAATGAAGAGAAACCCTATCAACTGATGGACGTTCAATAAATGTCCATTAATGTCTAAAAATCTATGGAAATCCCGCGAAAACAACGTAATAATATAACATTTCACCTGTGCCATCCGGAATGATTTACTTATCTATCTAATGGTTGACGAAGAGAGAAGGGTGGGAATTTCTCCCTCTAACTTCCCATGTTTACATATAGGCCCACTTCCAGCGATGTTTTTATTACTGCTAAAAAATGAAATGAGTTCGAGGAGGATGATGAATCCCGGTCGATGAGAGTGAAATCCTGCGAGAAGCTTGCTTGTGCTGTAAGGACACGTGCTGAGAGGGCAATGCGTTTGCACATTGCTTTGTATTATTTGCGCAAACGGTCGGTTCACTGTGGGGCATAATGTCGCACAACTAACACGTCGCCACGAAGTGGAGTGTGCGCATGCACTCGGCTGCGTGGTTTGCCGCTTCTCACACTTCGAGTTCGCGCTCACCTGCTAGCTACCTTCGCTTTATTCGACACTTCCCGTTGCTCCATCCTAGCTTAGTCTCAACCGTTTTTTGTAACTATTTCATCACCTCCCAAACCGTCTACTCAAATGTCCTCCTATGCGCATCTCTATCACCATACAGAAACGAGGGAGCAGCACTCACAACATCGCTACACCACACATACCACCAACTCGACAACCCTTCGGCATGATCACAGTAAAACCTCCACAACAAAATTAAGCGATCCATCTAAGTTACGTACTCTTCCCTCTTACTACTACCCAACAAGTTATTCGGATGTTCCCAATTATCCAACATCACCGCGCCAAGCCGGATTGTTCATTCGATCCGCCACTGTAAGGCACACAAACAACTCTCATCGTGCATACGATGTGCCCATCAAAAGACAGCAAGAAGAGCCCGAAACTGAGCAAAGAATCAAGAACGAGCAGGAGGAATCGTCGGCGCGAGTGCTACAGCCACGGGATGTTGACAGCAACGGCTCACACGGTTATGGAGCACCTCTACGAATGAAGAGCATGCCTGAAGTTCCTACCTTCGCGAAGAAAATTCTCCTCAGTTCGAAGTCTCAACTTCCAAAGTACTCACAACTGACCGCATCGCCAACGGTGCCAAATTCACAAACATACGGCAACTATGCGGAACTGAAATCGCCTTCCCTTTATCGACCGTCCAATCAGAATGATTTCGCTGGTGGGTCGCATCTCGTAACAACGCAATATCAAGGCGAGAAGCGAAGTCCAAGCGCCTCAAATATTCATCAGTCAGCCAAGCCACATTCTGAGTATTCCGAGTGGGCCGCTTCACTCCAAACAGATCGACTTCACAACAACGGTACAACTCACCTGCTAGAAAATCATAGACTGCTTTTTTCACAGGGATACCTGAACGTTTCTTGCTCGCCAAATAGGTTCGAACGTTTGACCGTGTACAGCAGCCATGGTAGTTTTTCGATAGTGGCATGCACGGCTGACTGATCCAGTTTGCTTGATGATTACCGACGACGAAAATGTAGGTGCTCCATGCCATTTATCCAGCCTTTATTAAAAAGTGCGAGATTTTATTTCTAACTAGAACAGCTATTAAATATCCCCGATCACTTCCCACACCATTATTTATGTGCGATTCAGGGATCACCAGCTTACGCAAACCAGATATTAGCTGTCACTGGAGATGTGAATAGGCTCTCTTCATTTTAATAGCACTCACTGAACGCGGGCGCACGCAAATGACGCCTAAGAATAAGGTGATAATTTGACGCTCTAGAAGGATAAGCAACCTATAAAAAAAACGTTTCCTCCCATTCTAGTAGCACCGAAAAAGGTTTGATATGGAATAAGACAGAGAAACAAGACGAAACTAGGTCAGCGGAAAAACGTTTTGCAAAATTGGCTGCTCCATGAAATCAATGCGCCGATCTGCGATCGGATGGATTAACGATAGAGGTTTGTGTTGTTGTATAGTGATGGCGTTCGCATCGTTTTTCGCCAATGCTCAACGTGCGGTTCTCGAAAACAATATCCTCTAAAACAAACAGCAATCGTTTGAGGTGTCATCAATTTATGGACAATGCGCGAAGTGTAAAACTTCAAAAATTAGTTCAGTGTCGCATTTTATTCGCACGTGTATTCATATTGCCGCATCGCTCATTTACATAGTGCGATGTTAGATTGCTAGCAATGGGTGTGAATTTTATTACAGTATCGATTAGCTATTCACCAGTCATACGAGACAGCCATCTATATAAAGGTAAGCTAGTGCTCAGCCTGTCAATACATAGTATTTCTCTTATATCTAATCGATCTTTTTTTCGGAGATAATTTGAATTAGAGCGCCTTTATTAATAAATTATGCCATTCGATTCGAAAATATTGTGGTGTGGGATGATTGAGTTTCATTTTCATTGCAGAGAGTTCAGCAATTTGATTTCGAATGCTACGCTCTTCACTTGCTTCCTTGAATTTCGCACTTTTCACACTCTTCTTTTTGCAAAATCCTGTGGTCCATGAATTCAATGCCACCTAAACAGTTCTTATTTGGCTAACATTTAATGTGAAACGTTTTTTTTTTCTTCTTTTTGCGCGGCAAACACATAATTTCTGCCAGTTCTAATCATATGCGAAAACTATTCATTTCATTTACATCTCTCATATAATCCATACCTTTCTGGCATTCATTTGTTTACTTTAAAACAAACTCAGCGCACTTAAATGTTTAGAAAAGTTTCTCAAAACATTTAATTAACTAAAACAAAAAGCGTTTTGAAAGAATATAAACAACAAATTTGAAAGATATATCCTTATATGATTATCAAATCTCCATAAGAATTTCTTTTTTTTGTCTCGAAAATGAACGCCTAATAAAGATAGAAGAAACTTATGAAAAAGAAACTAAAGATTATTTCTAACAGAAATCTTACGTAATTTTATTTTGCATTTCTTTATAGTTCGATAATTTACTCAACTAAATTGTAGGAGGAAGTCTAAAAGAGACAAAAAATGAGATAAAATAGCGGTGATACATATGCGGGCAAATCGTATTAAATGCTTATGAAACTGTCATAGTGCTCGATGCGTAATTGAGTCGTCAGCATAGTTCAAAAATAAAACTGAACGATACATTTCGTCGTTTATGGGATGGGAATTCTTTTTTGAATAACTGCGCGAAGAATGTAGACAATTTTTCGAAACGAATTGTTCCAAGTACGCTTGTTGCAATGAATATTTCACGTTTCGAATGAGTGTGTTATGATCAATGATGAGATAAGAATGGAGAAATTTTCCATTCTGTCGTCGATTCTTCCCGAAAAATGAACTTAGCTTTAGTTCTCGACAACTTCTTAGAAGAAAGGCTATCGTTGAAGTGATGAAGAGGTGTTAATGACGTTTCACGGGAAATGCTTCTGCAATGTGATTGTTGCAGTTGAGTGAACTATGATTGTTTTTCAATAGTGGTAATAGTCGTTGATAGCAGGACTCTTTATTTGCGATAAATGACGCTAGTTCACTTCTTAGGAATGACTCACACCAACACGACAAGTGTTCTGCTAACAAATTCTTCCAAATAATTCAGGCGCTTGTGATTTGCACTAAGATGGAATTCATTATTGATGTTAGACATGATCGCTTTGTCTCCCTCTTCTAAAATGAACGTCTTTATTGCGAGAGTGACCACAGTGGAACAATAACATTGCAGTGTTCCATCCATCATAGTTGCTCCACAGCAGTCATAAAAGTGTATCTACCGACGTAGCAGTTGCGTTTCAGTCTTACGACGCAAAAGAAGTGTACCTGATCATAGATGTGCTTGCTATGCTCTTTTTGCACACTTATCTCCGCTTCATATCGCCAACCATATAAGCATTAGCATCGAGTTATCATTGCATTATTTACATTCTTTGCTGGTCACCTGAATTCTGAAGCGTTTTCGGTGACCATCTATGTTCTCAATTGAACACATATTAAAACTTGCGATTTAGTTTTATTCCGAAATCATTGATATAGTTTGTTGCAGTTCCGTCGACGGATAAGACGGAAAACAAATTAGTCGATATTAGTTTCTTGTCTTTTGAATATTATTTTTGCAGCTTTGCAAGGTAATTTATATTGCAGAATGCCTGTCTCCGATAAACTTCTCTGCGTGTTATTAAAACTCGTAGCAAGCAGAAAAGAGAGTAAATGCTGTTATTCCGTGTTAAATGGGATTTTCCTGCAATTCACTTTTCGAGCGCACAAAAATTTCAAAGAAGATGTGGAACACTATTGCACGAGCTCTCGTAGCGAAGACCTAATGCTTTACAGCGAAGCAAACAAACAGTGTACTTTTGATGTGTATTTTGTCGAAAGTAGAACGTTCGCATTCGTCTATCACTTAGGACTTCATGATCGAAATAAATTTTCTACTTCGTAAAGTCTCATCGAATGGGATTTGTGATTCTCTATAATGCAGCTTTAAGGGGGGGGGGGGGGAAAAAAAAAATTCGTTGAAATGCTCAAGAAATGAAGGCACCGAATTTTTTTCAGAAACCTATGAGTGGAACAACAATTTTCTTTGAAATCCAGGAATGAGTGAAATTAAAGGTAGATTATTGCTGTATTAAAGCTAGACACTTCATTACTGCTGAACTCCTCAACTGGCGTGACTTAGCAGCTTCCTCCAGAAAGCAGATGAAATATTGGCTAGCACTTAGTACGTCATAAACCATTTTCGAGTAATAGGAAGAAGAGTTTCAGACGATGTGCAGCCACATGCGACGATGGAAACCCGTGTCGCTGGCCAAGGTCAACCGAAGCGAGTCGGCCGATGGACTTTGGCTCAGTTGCGCCAAACTGATGGTGATTTCATTCTTCCGTTCCTTCTAAACAAACCGAGAATTCTTTAGATTGCTCCTTATTTATGAATGCGTCTACAATTGATGTTAGTACTGCATCCGCAGTTGGTAGCGGAGTGCCTGAATTCTAGGCAACGAAATCAACAACCCATTTATTGTGCGAGTTCCACTGCGGCAGTTACGTTGTCGTCGTGTGAACTCATCAAAGAGCGAATAACGAAGTCATTCACTTATCAAAGTTGATTATTCGAAGAAGAGAAAAAGACGATTTTCAGTAGGAACATCCTAACAATGCTATACTCATTTTTAGGAAAGAGCCACGTTCTGATCAATACCTATGATTACAGGTATCATCCCATCACAGGCCGGTTGGAACAAGGGTGACTCGCAGAAGTTGATGACTAACTTCGGTACTCCCCGCAACACCAGCACACGTGTCAAGGCCGAAAATCTTGCGGTAAATCATCTCATAAACTTTGACGACATAATTTATATTTTGTTGTGTTGGAAAATCTCGCGTACCTTGCCAAAACTGCAAGATACCAAGAAAACCCATTAGTTGCTTACATAAATTCTGATTACTTGAAAGCTCATCCTCCGCTGTCAAACCACCTCTCAAAGAGGGCGCTGCACTCCCACACTTAAATCATTTCTGCCGATTCTAAGAATTGCGATATAAAAGGTATTTCATTGCAGTTCTCATAAATGCTAGTAAAAGATGAAGACTTTCTTAAGTTTTACTTGCACATATATCGATATCCGTTCGTCTATTTAGTTCCTGTGGAAGTACTCCCGGAAATCGCTCGTGATTACTGTGAAAGAGAAAAAAGTGAATCACTAAATTTTTATTGGAATGGAACCGGAAAAAAGAGCAGAAATCAAATATTGCTCGAAATGGAACAAGAATGAGGATTCAAAGATTGTAGAAAAAAGTTTATCGTCCACATCACTGTGATGCATTGAATACCTCGTTTCATCATGCAATAATTTTATGCTCTCTTTTCCGTATGGTCAATTTTAGCTAACCCGTTTATTCACTGAAATGCATTTCAAACTGAAATTTGGTCGTCTAAAAACAAAACAAATTTTACCAGGTGGGAAAGTCTGTCACAGCTCAAGAGACTTATTCTTCTTATATTGGTGTTTTTCTTCCTATCGCATGGCATACGTCTGATAGATAAATATTACTAGCCATCCTTGAAACGAATGCGAGTGCTAAGCTGAAGGTTCTTTGTTTGGTTAAACGCAAGAGATGAAATGTCAAATCTTACTCAGCTGAAGGTAAATGAATTGCATTTCAGGAGATTCCAGAAGAAATCCTTTTGCGATCACACGGTGAAGTGCGTCTGCAATCGGGCACAAATAAATTCGACTCGCAGCGTGGCATGACTGGATTCGGTACTGGTCGTGATGTCTGCAGGGAGGGCGTTCATGTCAATCAACTGCCATCGGATGTACAGGTATGTTGCTCAGTTTTTTTGGTTTTCTTGCTAGGCGATTATCATCTCAATTCGGGCCACCGTTTAAAAAATCCGACTCAACATCATCGTCTTGACGTATTTTTCTAAGGTTAATACGATTTTTAATAGTCACGCCTTATGGAATATTTCCGAATTTACAAATACCTGCTCAAATTTTCTAGGGAGAGTAGACCTTGAAAGATTTAACTGAATTCGAAAAATGTGAATTTGTCGCCACAGATGGTGGCTCAATAAAGAGCGGGCACGCTAGGGAGTGTTATATTAGAGCGGGCCAATGCAATGGTGCGCTGAATACACGAGCATCCTGACGACAGCGGCACATCCGATCGCTGTTTGTACTTTCCGCCATGGAGCAAGCCAACGCTTTGCAGCATCTCAGTCACTCACCGCTACTTCGTTTTGCTAAGAATGCACTCTCTTTCAACATAACCTCAGCTCTCTTTAAGTAGTTACGACAGGTGGTTATCTCTTAAAATCGCAAAATCGAGCATATGCGCAAACACATGCACAAACAACTCACCACACAAATCGCAATATAACTCAATAGTCTATTTGCTGCGCTTTCCAATCAGCGGCCAACTTTGCTTCCCTTAATTTTGTGATACTTTCGGTTTTAATTTTTTTTCACTGTATGTTCGTTTTTTGTTCGATATTACGCGCTGAGGAATGAAGGATAAGCCTTTCATATGGATCATTTATGAGTTCAAAGCTTTCTTCAAGGATATCTGCTTGAATAAAGAAGCCCTAACATGATTAAACATACACCAAGAAATTATCAAAACAAAGAAGCCAGCTGATAATTGACTCAAAAAATCGGGCGGAAAACATAACAAGCACATACTGGAAACGCAGCAATGATACGTTACTAGAGAGTGAAGAGAATGCAAGTCACCAACAAGATTTTTATCTCCATGATTATCAAAACTTCACAGTGATTTGAAACTTGAGATTGTTGAGATAAGTTCTTTTCGCTATACTTGTGAGAATTTTTTTCATCATTCAAGTGGAAATAAGAGTATGTAATATTTCAGCCACTTCCCGAAGAGAAGATTCGTCTTAGCGATGGTATCGTTCGCCTCCAAGCCGGAACCAATAAATACGACTCTCAGAAGGTTGCTCAATGCAACTCAAGCGATTCGCTTCATAGAAACCTTTTCAGAGACTATCATCATTTAAATCTAGAACCTGTGAAATGAAATCTACCCAGTGTAAAAGTATGAAAGGAACATTTAAAATAGTGCAGTAACTTGCACTTCAAGATTTCCGAGAAAATTATAGGTTATAGTTGATTGCTGAGTTTCATTTCAAGAATATTTATCAGACGAAGAAAAGGCAATCGCCTATGTAACTCGCCTCTATAGAGATCTCTTTCTGCAAATTCCTAATAAAATTAGAGTTTGTCAACGTGAAAAGCACGCGTGCGGCTTTGATGTAAGCACATGTTTACCAAATAGTCTGTGTTTAAATGCATTTAATTCAGCAATTCTTTAAACGAATATACTTCATTTCTGTTATAGGGCGAAATTATTTTCGTTGATGCAATGCTGAGTTTGATAAATATTCATTCTAAGGGTATGACTGGTTTTGGAACGTCTCGTCGAGAGACGACAAAGATGTTGGACACGAAGCATCCCGAATATGATCATGAACACCCGGATCAATCCGAAATCCCACTTCAAGCCGGCACCAACCGATTCGCATCTCAAAAGGTGAACTTTACGAGTAGGTTGTATCAAGAGAACTGAGATGATTGCTCGCAAATTTATCGATTGATTGATTGATTGATTTAGTGATTAAGACAACAAAACGTTAACTGATTCACGCTAGAGAGGCATCACATCGATAGAGCAAATAAGAGGATGGTGGATACAAAAGCTTAAATCACCACAGTTCTCAGAATACGTAACTGCAACCAATTATTCACATTGAACAGGTCCTAGCAAGTCTCTCACAAAATAGTAATTTGATCTTCACGGAACCTATCAGAAAAATTTTCCCCCGTAAGATGGTACTTTATTCCCCGAGTAGTTGTTAATAGACCCTCGTGAGCAAAAAAAAGACTAATGAGAAGGAGGTGCAAGTGTCATGGTAAAATTATGATTCCGTTAATATTGCGAAGGAAAGAAAAGAAAGAAATGAGATATGCGAGCGACTAAAACAAGGTCGGATGGCAGTTGAAATTGAGCACTCCATGTTTAGTCGGCGTAATAAATCCTCGATATAGGTCCTGCTTCGTTTTGCAAGAATGTTGGCCCAGTACGATGGATTTCTCATGATCGGTAGGTTCGGTATACTATGATCTAAATAAAGGCTAATGTTTCTTAAAGGTTCTTCCATCATCTTAATGCAGTAAGCTTGTTCCAGCTATCTATAAGAAATGATAATTGTTATTGCGCACCTGTGGTTTCCAGATAGCACATATCAGTAGTAAAACACCTACGTAACGAATTCGCTGTAAACAGTCAGATGTGGAGTTAGTACTTCATCAAGCGATGAGGAATTGCCACACCATATCGAGCATACAATAAGTGCAGTGCATAGGAAAAATATAACTAAAATATTGCTGTAGGGGATGACTGGCTTTGGAACATCGCGTCGTGAGACGACAAGGATTGTAGACAGTGCGCATCCTGAATACGACCCAGAGAGCAGCATCGACTCGACGACGATTCCTAGCCAAATGGGTAGCAATAAATATGCGTCTCAAAAGGGCATGACTGGATTTGGACAGCCACGTTGGGAGGTCAGCTTGTCTTTGAAATTACAGCCTCTTTCCTAAGTGACAAAGTACGGCGCCGTTCTCATAGTACCTGCTGCATTGGCGATCCCTTTGCGTTCGAGATTCTTGCGATGCACGGTTTTGTCACAAACTCTTCAAAATTTCGTATCTCTCCTGTTGAAATATCTTCGCGGTATCTCATTTGATCGAGTTCATCTGAACAATGTAAGCGCCGATACCGTACAATTAGAAACTGTTATCTGCTATCAAAGTACTTAATAGATCGTTGGATGCGCTAACAAAACACTATTCAGAGCCAGATTTAGACAACTTTTTAAAAGTAAGTTCTGTTATTATAATAGCGCATCATTTTATTACTATCGAATCCGGGAATTTTTGGGGTAAAATAGCAATAACTAGGATAACTGTTTGTACAGGTGTACATATTTGCGTTTTCATTACTACGAAAAATGGAAAGAAGGAAAATGTCGAGAATGCCGCTGAGATCGAACCTCGAAATATAGTTCAACATGCCTTTTTTTCTGCTCGAGAATGAACTGTGATGCTTCTACAAGAAAGAGTTGCAAGTCATTTCAGGTTCTCGACCCGTCCATTTCATGGCAGAACCGCAAAAGTCAAGGCATGGTTCGCCTACAGTCAGGCACAAACAGGTGCCATTTTGAGTGCTTCTCTGATTTTTCTTCAATTATATGATTTCATTCAATGAAGTTTATTTCATCTGGGTAATGTGAGCATAACGGTTTTTAAAAGTAAGCCAAAAGTACTTGTTCATCTTTAAGGCTGAAATGTTCTGCAATGTCAACGAGCCAATTTTGCTTATCGTTTCATTGAACAACTATTAACAATTCGGCGCCACGCAAGCAATATTTACCTTTTTTTCCTAGACGGTAATCTGAATGGGTGTGGCCGCAAATTATTCGTTGGACGCCTCCTCTCTCGGGGGTGTCAATTACTTCTTTGTTAAATGCACTTCCGCTTCATGGTTGGCTAAGTTTACGATGTTTTCAAAATTTATGTTCATCAGAACCCTATTCCCGCTGATCTGTAAACTTTCGAAGCAATTTGAAACACGTTAGCCGTGTGAGGATTTTATGAACGCATAATTGATTTTCATGAACTTAGAGACGTATGGCATTAGCAAGAGTCCTTTGTGAAATTGTGTGAGGAATGAGACACTCTTGCGAAACATTTTCTGCTGAAGAAATCTATTCCATCCGGCCATCTTAGTTCTCATGTTATGAATACTTTAAGCTATCGAATCACAATGCGTCCGTTCTTTAAAGTTGGTGGATGTTTCTTATTTTTAAAACTTATTTGTAACGGTGATAAAGATGGAGAAATTTTCAGATTCGCTTCACAGCAGGGTATGACTGGTTTCGGTACAATCCGTAACACGACTTATGAAGCTGAAGCTGGAGAGCTGCCGTACGAGGATATGAAGAAGTCGGAGACGATCATCCCTTCGCAAGCTGGATGGAACAGGGGAGACTCGCAGAAAGTATGCACTTTCCTTTTCTTGCGAAGCTCTTAAAATCACGTTTGATAAGCATTTTAGTTAAGTGGTCACATTTGCAACATGCAGGAGGCCGTAGTTTATGAATAATCTCTTTCGCGATTTTTGTTGTAAGCGTTCCTGTTTAACAACAAAAGAAATTCTCATAGTAAACATCACCCAACAAAGAGACACTTCAATGAAAGAATTACTCTCTCAGCTGGGTTTCTTTTTTTTGTTCACTCGCAACTTCGTTCTTCTAGCACTCTGAAAATACAGTCGATTTGAAGATAGAAGGCTTATGGGACTTGAGGCGTTATTAAAAGAAAAGCTTTTATCTGAGAACGCTTTTGTAGTGCAGCTGTTCTTTGAGGGTTGCACACCATCAATAAGCGGAGAAGAATCAGCTTTCTAAGTTTATAAAGGCTTAAATTAACGGATTTTAGGGCATGACTGGTTTCGGTGCTCCTCGTGACGTCAAAGGCAAGCATCTCAAACGCATTTGGGAATTGGAATATCCCGAGGAGGCTGAGGTGTCTCTCGATCGACTTTAAGCTGAAACCAAAACACTATGCGATATGAAGGCGTCAGTCACAGCTGTCTCTGCTTTAGTCTCTACGAAGTGAGCTGCAGATTTTGGCTCGATGTCGAACGCTTATAAAACAATTCAAATCCAGTGATGTATCGCTCCGCTTGACGCTTCTATATGTTCGAATTTCATGTTTTATCGTCGCGTTTACGTTTTTCCCTTTCTCATCAAAGCAAGAGTGCATTCGAAATGTGTGCGAAAAAGGAAATAAAATTTGTTTGGCTGCGATCAGATGTGAATATGTGTGAGTTAAGCAGCGGCGTTAACTTGATTCGTGCATTATGCCACAAAGTGCTCTTCATTGTTTCTAAGCTGCCAACAGTTGTCTTCTCATGTATTTGCAATGTTCACTACTCTTTAAATTAGTTCTCATAGGCGAAAATGAATATTTTGTCGCCAACTGAGTCAAGTCATGGCGTATATTGGTTGTCCTAGGGAAATTACTTGAGAATAATATTCGCCAAGAATTTCACATTCTAAACACTATTGTGCTGCTCAGAGTTTTCTGATCCTTTTTCAATATTTTCATCCAGCATTTGTTTTGTTTTGTGATTTCCCGTTCCTTTCTTTACAGTGAAATGATTAAGTGGGCGAGCGATTCCCTCGCGTCTTCTAAAGGATATCCTCCTGAGGCATTACATCCGCGAAGTTATTCTTCGTTTCCTATACAAGCAACTGTGTCAATCGAAATCTGTGAGTGGCCATATGCAATAAAATTCTCAATTTCGATCATCGCACCAATTCTTCGACCTAACGGATGCTAATTTTAGATACAGCTTGTCGTAAACTGAAAAAGCCAGATGCACTTAGTTTTCTGGAACTAGTGGGTAGTGTTTGCGTCGTTGTAATCGGCAGCATTCTGTGAATAAGTGCGCGTTTTTCTGCACACAGAACGACAGATGTTAGCAAAGCTTGATTGAGCGATGTGTGCCACCCTTGATTGTTCTAAATGCACTCATTGAAATTAACCGTATCACTTCGCTAAGTACTGTATCACTCGTCGTCGCTATATTCTCCCGTAGGTATTGGTCAATATGGGGTTCCCACTTTAACACAGCTTTTCACATAATTAAGTTTAAGGGATCCCATTGTGCAGGACCACATTCCAAATTCCGACTTTCGAAGCCCCCTAAAAAAAGTACTGGTCATTACAAGAAGACTGCTTCTCTGATACCATTGCTGTTACTGCGGCCACTGTCTGTATCTTATTAGACAGTACTATCAGTGTGTGAGTTGTGTTCTTCCTTCATGGTGCAAATGATTCGGACACAACGCATTGCAAAGAGTATCTCGTGTAGGCACTTTTGTGTGAGAGGATTTATTACTCACTGTTGAATCCAGTTGCAGAATATTGCCGCGTTGTACAGACACAAAATACGGCAAGTTATTCGTGAAATCTCAAACTATTTTGTATCAGTGGTGAATTAAATGGGCCTATTTTATAAACAAAAGTATGATGCGAGTAGATCGTATCTGCTTGAATAGAAGATGAGAATCTCTGCTTTTCGCGATGGTCGAGGGGTTCCCTCCACTCAACGAGAAAGTATAGCGATTATTTTTACGTGCTGCATCGTTGAAAGCTCACGGTTCCGATTGCTCATCGTCCGTCGACGGGCCACTAAAAAGCTGAATCAGTCAAAAGTGATATCTGGAGGGGGACGAAGAATGCACTATTAGAAAAAATGCCAGAAGTATGCACAGAATTACGTAGAGGAATGTCTGATGTGAATTAAACGAATGAGAAGAGCGGATGTGGGGATCTGCTCTCAACTGCACTAGAATAGGCAACCGTCCTGCCTAAAAACACTCAGTGAGTCATTCGAGACGATTATTAATGTACTTATCACTTTTCATCCTAAAAAGCTCTAGAAGTGAATATTTGTTTCTTTTCAACTGATATGAGAGCAACTCGACATCCCAATGCGACCGTCTTACCATTTTCTCCTTTGTTCATCAACTACTATTTACGCTGAGCTTAGAACTGTGCTGGTCCAATGACGCAAGTTTAAACTATCCACCATCTACAATCCAACTGGTGAAACAACCAGCGGGCAGAAAATGCCGCCGTTCTACTGATGCGGCACCTGCTCCCCTCCCCCCCCCCCCCCCCCCGCATATTCTGTTTGATGCCTGTCCACCAATTCACTATTACGGATCGTCAACCTTTCGCCCGAATTTCAAGGTGAAATTCGAAATTCGAAACTCTTGAAGTCAAGACAGTAAAACCTGGGCCGTGGTGTCACTATGAATCGTCGTCAGTGACGTAAAATGCGCCCAAGCTATACAAAGTTTTCCTTCGTCAGATAGCTTTAGAAAAAAAGTTCTTTCATTATTTCTGATAGTGGCGTGCAGTTGCCAAGACGTTCAATCTTTTCCAGTGTTACTTTGCGGGTTGCTTATCAAAGATCATGAACCTACGTGTATGTTCGCCAAATGCTGCTAAGGAAAAGGTGTCTATGTTTGGCTTGAACTAATTTATCATTCCAACGATGCCACTTTCGAGAACTGAGAAGGTGAGCAGGTTTATTATCTTAAGCTGTAGCATTCATGGAAAGTTTGCAAGAAATTCGTTATAAAATGAGAGCCATATACCCGATGTTATTAATCTGGTTGAATCTTTTCATGCGTCGATGCATGGGCGAACGGAGCGAAGCAAGCGCAAAATATCTCTGCAAAAAAGGCTCTTGAATTTGTTGATTACTTCAACAGCCTTTGTGATAATAGTTTGATACCTATTAGGGGTGTGCCAGTTGAGCGTCACGAGAAGTAAGCAGGACCCCGAACACCAAACTCATCATAACGCAGTAAAGTTAGCCATAGTTTGTAGTAGACATCTGAGGAATGCGTAAACATCGACACATCAAAGTAACGCAAATGGGCTTCACTACAGAAGTAAAAAGTGAACTAACTTCAGCCCGAAATACAATTTTTGTGAACGTTAAATGGCTTTTGCATCGTCATGTGTCGTTTGATTATTACGGCTGTGAACTGTTTAGCTAGCTCTTCGAAGTTCGAGCTTGCAGTGTTCTGCAGAAACTTTTGGAGGTGCTAAGAACAGTGTAATGCTCGACGTCAAAAGGCGATACGTTCGCAAAGAGAGAGGGTGTTTTAGGTGTGAGGAGAGGCTATGATTGAATATGAAAACACTGAGCAGACGATGCAAGCAGACGAGTCTTAGAAGCACCGGTGATAAATCTATCTGTGATTCTTCACGTATCATCATTGTCGTGGGTGTGTCGGCGATGACTCACTATAGCATGAATGCAAGTCTGTCGTTCGGTTTCTGCACTCTTTATGAAGATGCGTAAACACGCTTACAATGGCAACTGTTTGCAAAAATCTTAGACGCCAGCAAACGACTTACCCAATGTTCAGCAAACAATCCGCCTCTTTTCATTGCGCCCAGAGTATTTCTAACATTTCTCGGCATAAGCTTGAAAGCTGTCAAATTGAAGAGGAAAAGTGTTTGGCTATTCGAAAAGAATAAAATTTTTTCGTGCAGTAAAGACGGTCACTAGCGTAACGCTTGCGACATGAGAATGTAATCTCCAGCGGAAACTGACTGAAATTGCGCATGGGCAACACCCTTGGAACTCCGCCTCGATTTGGAAGGTTAGCCTCGCATGTAGCGTTTTCAAAAACTCCCCGCAAGAGAGGCTAGAAATACAGCAAAAAAGTGAACAATTCGCGTTTTAAAGAAGAGTAACCAGAGAAGCGAAAAACCTCCGCACCATCAATATCTCTTCCACTCTATTTATTGTGCCAAAAGTTTTGGCCGGAAATAGCGAGCTGAAAAACTTTTGGGAAAATTGGAAGATGTGTTATGAGGTTATGTCAACGTACGTCTAAACCTGCTTTGGTATGCGCAGTAACTTTCCTAAAAATCACGGACGGATAACAGCTTCGCAGCGTGGCTACTAACAAGAAAAAACAAGTGTAGTTAAGGTAGCTCGATCCGGCGCTACGGAAAATCCGTCATGTTGGCAGAATATGAGTACAGGAGAAAGCAAATGTGGAGTATCAACATGTACCACATCTAAAGACTCGACATGTTCGACGACACCGGTCAACTTCTTTCTAGTTATGCAAGTGGAGATGATTTAGGGAGAGGAAGAAAAGCGATGGCGAAGAGCTTAGTCAAACATTGAAATAGTAGTACGATTTCCAGTGAAAGTAATGTAAGACCAGCTATTTACGTAGTCATCACAACGAGTTTCGCTCATTGCAAGTATCGCATCCTAGTGACTTCTGGATTCCTAATTTGATCACAGCAGAAGTCGTAGCCATGGTGAGAATGAATTTCTCATTTTTGGTAGAATTTCTAGACGCCTAACCTTCAAAGTTGACCTCAATAAATGTTGTACCGCACCAGCGCTCTTAAAAGAATCACCTCCCCATAACATATGAATAGGATGCCTATAGCTAATCTTTTCATGACGACAATTACCAGCAAAACCCGTCCTTTACATAAAGAAACAACGAATAAAAGCTGATAAAGCTCTTTTTGCCTTTAATAAATTTGCAGCAGAATGCTCTGTAATTTGTGAAGCAGAACATGTGCAACCAACATATGGGAAAACACAAGTTATGTATTTTTTGCCGACTTTTCATTTCCCCCCCCCCCCCCTTCTAACACCCTCGCCACAGATAATAGGCAGCTGTTTCAGACAGAATTAGTGGGATAATTGTACATCTGCTTCTTGACTAAAGGACTTGAAATACCCTTTAGCTGCTCATGGAATGTGTGGAAATTGACAAAATGAAGCAAATCATTTTGTATATAGGTACATCTAACAAATCGCTTTAGATTTTTTAGTTGGCGATTGGAAATTGTCGTCCGAACAGGTAGAGTGGCATTTAGACGGTCGAGCGGACAGGCAGATCACAGATCCCACTGGGCTTAAACACGCACATACGCATAAAATAATTCGATAATTCGTTTTTGCACGCGCAAAATTAGAAGAAAGATATGAAGCAGATGACGTTAAAAAAAGCATAAATACATAAGTGATATATGTTCAAAAACTGACACGTGAACAAGTCTGCCCTAACAAATTGGACGGACAACAAAAACCGACAAGAAGACTTAAAATTGCAAATGCGGTAAAGACCAGCGATAATACTGCAGTAATACATTTACGATATACCTTTTGCATAGTTTCAATCACTTCGCTTCGAGATTTTTTTCAATGTGCACCGTTGAACGCATGATCGTGAAACGTTTATTGGGAAAAGGTGGTTAATATGAAAAAGGGTAAAGCGTCTAAACAGAACGACTATTGTGCCTATCGGGATGTGGAAACTGTTTTCGGGTTATACAGGAATTATCGCATTAACATCGCCGTCACAAGAAGTATTTGTGTTGCGTGGGGTATGCTCTGTTTTGCTGGGCACAATTTAAATTCAAGCACTTGCGTTAGTTTCTGAATGTTGTGTCTCTTTGAAAGAGAAAAATCTGGTGCACCGGAGGCAGAGGTACTCCCTTCGATATACATTTTAGAGTTCTAAAAATATGACATCCTTGAAGGCAACGCTCAATTTCTTAACTTCCAAAAACCATTCTTTCTGATTTCTCTGAGGGGGGCTATGCATATAATTTCGTGAAAAGTCGAACATGCAAACTAGAACATACGCCACCTTTTGCCGGAATGTTGACGTTCAAAGATCTTGCATTTTTTTCGTTCTTCGAAAAAAGGTGCTCGGTCGCTGTCCACACAAGCCATCCGGTCATTGTTCGCACAATATTTGCTGAGAGTAACTTGCCGAAGCACAAATCATGCAAGGCTGAGCTGGTGGCTTACATATATATATATATATATATATATATATATATATATATATATATATATATATATATATATATATATATATATATATATATATATATATATATATATATATATATATATAAGCAGCTTTTTTTGTTACGAATAGGCCACTGGAAATGCATCTTTATAGAGGATAGTTGTACATAAATGGTCGTTTTCCATACAGACGCTTCCACATAAAAATATTCAAGCGCAATTTGAGCGGAGAATCTCGAAAGGCACCTTGTCATTTCGGCTGCAAAAGCAAAAAAATGACACGAAGTGGACGAGATTTCAAAACAGCAAAAGTAATTGCAGTTATAAAAAAGAATAAGTTCCGTGCGGCGTATGAGAAAAATTTGCATTAATAACAAAGAATTTAATCAAGTGAGGGGAAAGAAGGCAGTGCGAAGGGTGGCATCAAAAGCAGCTGCTGCTGACGTTCGGGGTTCTTGATTTTCGGAAATGCTCGGGAGACCGCTAAACTTTAGGAACCTCGCAAGTTGCAAAAATGACAGCCCCGAATAAAATTTTTTTCATGGCCCAACACTAGCGACAGTCAAATGAGGTTCCTCTTGTAGAGTACTGCTTCATCACTTAAGAATGTATGAAGAGTTGGTGCTGAAGTGAAGAGCAAATATCAATGGAACTTGGGCGTATTTTTGAACGAAAAGTAGGCCTATCGCTCAAAAGCATCACTTCCCAGACTATTATTAGTAGAGCGTTGCATTTGGAAAATCTCAGGCTACCCATTTACAGAAACTTGTAGAAAGTATGAAAAAATAACCACTGGTTATAGGAGTGGGAAAGTGTACCAGATGCAGCGTTAGGATAAACCGTTTTGCAATATCTGTGACCGTCTGACTAATTTGATAAATTGCGAAGAAACAGTAGCTGTGCCCAATAGCGGAATTCGCTTTTTAACCGATCCTATCGCAAATACAAATCTTTCACAGAAGATCGCATATTCGATCACACTCATCACAAGATATAATTTATACGGAAAGAAATTCGATTCGGTCGATAGAAGTTCGTATGAAATTTTCAATTGTTGGAGGGTTTCATTAGAAAAGTTGCTGGATAGCTTTGACGACGCTATGAATGTTAGTAGATGCTGAGATTATTCGCATCTTTGGTGGTCCTCGAATTGAAACGTAAGATCGACACGCACATAAACTTCCACACACACAATCAACAAACCGCTGCGTGCACTTTGCAAATGCGCATTCATGACGGATCATTCGAATCATATGTTTTGCTAACATGTTGAGAACACCTGGAAATTGGAATCCACTTTGCAATATCTAGAAAGAGCAAGAAAAGCAATATTCATAGTTCTCCACTGAAGTACCCAAAACGATTCAGTGGAATGAAGGCAGTATCACATGGGCGGGAAGGCTTTTAGACTCAGTCTTTCGGTAGTTCCATCAGCATCCTATTGACTGCATCACTCCTGCAGACAGTAAGCTAAGCGTCGGCCCATCCAAGTGGCGATGCTACAGTTTCGAAACGTTTATTTTTTTCCGCAAAACTTGATTGCACTGACGTGCAACCTTTCATAAAAAAAAACAAGTAGATTGAAATCCATAACAAGAAAAAGCCACCCTTGCGATAACAATGCATTTAGCTGTGCGGTCGTTTACGAAGACGTTATTTATCTCTGTGCATTTCTTTTCCGTTCCACAGCGTGCAGAATGATGGCGAGTTTATATATGAGAATGCATTTGAGGTATCCCAATTTCCAAAGCGCTAAGCAAACGAGAGTACAGCGACAATATAGTTTACAAAGCGAAGCAATAATGAATCTTGTCTCCACTTTTAAAAGTCGCATCAATCGCGGCAATGAACGAACAGCCGAAGACTAGCAGAAAACACCCCACTGAGTTCCTCTTTGCCATAAAGGAGAACGGTTTACTAAAAATTTAAGGATCTGTGAATGCACAAACTAGATCTCAGCAGAGTGCTACTGACAGCTTTTCCTAGTGCGGCTAACGCTTGTATGTAGAACAAAAAACAGTTCATACCAATACCGTCATCACAACTTATAACGCTATTGATGCGACGGCTAACGGTTACGGCCATCGAATGCCCTCGTACTGCTGATCCTCCATGAAACGTATCCTGAATCGTTTCCATTCCAACAATGTTATTTCTAGGATGCTGAGAAAAGACTTTCCATGAGCCTTGTAGCAAGTGTCAAATCAAGGAAAGAAACTCGCTAATACAGGACAGTGCTCTGCTAACTATTAGAAACTTCGTGTCCTGCAGCAAAGGAATGCATGGTAAAAGCGTATTTCTCTGTTCGCCTAAGCAGCGTGAAGATCGTCTTCGCGCTTCTCATATGCGCGTTTTTTCTCTTTGTGGTTTCCAAGGTTAGGGATTTTTCAAAAACTGAGTTTTTGCTAGGATGAAGACAACACACAAAAGGAGGACTAAAAAAAGCTCAAGAGGCTTTCCTTCAACAAAAATATCCGTCTGAGGAAGGGAAAGTAATTAGGCTCACATTAACACAAATTGAAAAAATCATGGCAGCATCGGAAAGATTTACGAGAAATGTGAAGGCTTCATTTCAGCGTTTAAGAGAACGAGCTGAAAAGTGTGCGTGCCAGAAGAGCAGATAAGAGATGTCTTTCTGCAGTCTTCCTCAACAAAGCGATGAGTAATCCAAAGTGCCAATAGATAATACAGTATGAATAGGTCAATTGCGTAATTCCTCTACGAACGACTGCCGTTGAATGTAAGCAGTTTTTAGGCAAATTTGAAGGTGATGAAGCTGATATTTTATGGTATTAAAGGCAAGCCTAAAAAATTGACGTCCTTAGCTTCAGTAAACACACACCTGGAACGACCATATGAACAGGCACACAGAGACACGCACATACATAAACATGCATAGAGACACGACCTTACCATAATGAGCTTTGCTAACGCAGGTTTGCGAGGGTGCATAAAGGGGATGAGGACTGGAATGGTATTGAATTTTAATGTGGGTCAATTTTAGGCTATAAGTTTTCAATAGCAGCTTTTGCTGCGGCAAGGCTTTATTGAAAACTTATTGGCTGAACTTGATCCATACTAATATGCTATGTGGACGCGTTATGTGCTATATGTGCTATCCGTAAATAAATGTGTTACAAGAAAGGCAGCTCCAATCACGAGATCGAAGTAAATTTATAAGTAAGCATATTCGTTTTCAAGAAATTTTGAAACGTGCGAAGTCGCCAATGTATCGTGCAATTTTTTCTAGAAGAACGATTTGTAGACAAATATTTGCATATTGAAATGAAACCAATTAAATGTTTGCGATCACCGTTAAATTTGTTCTTTGAAGCTTCTTGAAGAAGCAATCAAAAAAGTTCTTCGAGAGGTTAACGTTGCGCTCGTCTAAGATACATATTTCAAAGCTTTATTCACTACTCATATATCGATTTGAAGTTGCATGAGCTTTGTCATCATAAACCCACACCTGATTTGTCCACAAGTAAACAATACAAAAGCACACGCGACGTTATGCGCAAATACGGTTTATGCCAACTTGTACGTTATAAGCGTACAATTTGTCATTTAAACTCAATTCCACAAAGTTTTGTAGTTGACTACGAAGAATAGTAGGAAAAGGATGAACTCGTTTTATCCGACCTAAATTTTTTCTCGTGAGCCATAAATCGCGCATTACAAATTTCATGGTCACAGTGTTCTCCTTCCGTCCACATTACAATAAAGCAGAGACAGAAAAGAAGCACCATATAAGCACCCGCAAGAGGTGTTTAGTTACATGAATATGCACTCATTTACCTAAAAAGCATCATAAAGATAGATAGGTGCGAAATGTACGAAATGAGTGTTGAGAAAAAACCTTTAGAGATGTGAGACAGGTGGCAGACTAAAAGGTACTTAACTCATCAGTTTTTGTTGAGCTCGTCCAGAGTGCGGCAATTTGTGTGTTGCTTTCACGCCTCGATGGGTATTTTCATTTAACAGCAGTTGCATCACCTCTAAAGCTTGTTAGCGTCTTTGAATTGACCCCTCTATGAAACGCAACGAAATGAGTTGTGCTCAGAGCACAAGCCAGATGAGATGCTCATAGCAGAAAAATGTATTTCACTTCTTAGCAGGAAATGGGATTGGTGAATGTTGGTTGCAATTAGCACTGCAAGCGTAAACACGCCGTGGACGGGTGAAGACTCAGCTAGGTGTGCTGAAAAAAACGTCAATGTCTCTGTGAGAGTGCACTCCCAGGTACAAAACAAATAAATGAAGTGCCATGCAACGAAGTGGGTGTATGTGGCGTTGCAAGTGGAAAACTGGGCACGTGATTTGTGAGAAAGGCTTGAGTTAAGCTCGAGAGCTCTAGAAAAGCGTGCTTGGATGTCGGCCGGCTTAAAGGGTGCGCGCTGCTGAGGGTGGAGCGTTGTGCGCGCAACGCAACTAACGACCACACCCGACAGATACCGCACTGTCACCAACAGTGAATCCATCCACTTGGGCTCCCGATAACCTAGTGTGCTATTAGCTGCTAACTCTTCATTACTTACTGCCATGGCCGAAGCAGCAGCTGGTAAGTTGCCCACTGTTTGCATCGTTATTCATTCTGCAACCTCGTACCTCTTCTATTTTACCTCGCTTTTCAATCCTCGAATATGTGTTAAATCCAACGAATGGCGCATATCAAAATGTCTGGAGAAAATTACGCCATTGAATTTATACCAGTAATCACTGTTATGAATTAATGATAGCAGTTATCTTAATAAGATGGCTACTAATTTCGCCACTTTATACTTATGAAAGGAATGTGTGCAACTGTACTGCTGTAACATTTCTTCCCTATTAACCGATGCAGTAGATATTTCAAGAGGAAAATGCCCCGTGCAGTGTAAACATTAGAGAATCAAATAGAGACTCGTACGCAATTCAAACACCTTCCTAACTTAACAATTCATCGCGTTACTATTCAGTTTTTTAGTCTTTTTTTGAATGAAATCGTAGTAGTTCCATCGTATGGGTCGGGCCCTGACTTTATGATCGAATCCAACACAAATTTGCGATCAGTGTTTTCATTTCGAGAGTAAATATGACTGACAAAAAAAATTAGAGTCATCTTCGCAAATAAAACTCACCAGGAGATGTTACACAACGCATTTTATATCATCTCTTATTTTAATGTGGTAGCACAGAAAATCCTGATCGTGGTGAAAAGTGTTCGTCCTATATGATGTAATGTGGGAAACAATGTGAAAAGTGCTCATTTAATATGCAATATCACCAAGATATTTGTAACAACACTTGACAACATATATAAAAGGCATTTGTTTGAAATGAAACTCTATAAATTGAAGAGGCTTTATTATTTTAAACATAGGGTAGGTTATTTGTAGTTCTCAAACGGAATAGAAAATAAAATGCACACATTGCATATGAAGATATTTCGTTGATTATTTCTAGCAGTTGCTTTCAGCATGTAACGCTTTATATTCACGCTTAATAAACTGCAGCTTTCTCTGAGCTAGCTGTTTTGATTGATGTCCGAGTGGACCACGGTCGATTGATGACTCATATTGCGCTGACCAGTAGAAATTATTTCACATTGCAGGTGTCACTCAGATATCCATCATCTTCGATAATAAAAGGCTTTTGTTCCACTTAGCAGCGATCGAATATTGTTACCTTAGCAATCAATTTCAACGACGACATTTAGCAGTTTAATTCATAACATTCATATTTGTAATTCTATCAAACACAGTGAATAAATTTAACGATAAGCCGATATCACAAATGTGAAAGAATTGTTTCCGTTGAGCACTGAGTCTTCGTTTATCAACCTCAACGTGTTTTCTTATTTAGTATCACTTAAACTATAGCAAATTTAACTCTCGAAATTCTCCGAAGATTTTTGCAGTTGTCGAAAAAAAACGTTTAAACAGTGCAGTAAGGGAATTGGTAGATGTCTAGTTTCGCTTCGGAAGGGGGGCATGAAGTCGGGAATCAACTCTTTTTTTTTACTTTGGGAGTGTTGCTTACTTATTGTCCCTAGAAATTTAAAGTGTGCAGTAGAGAACGCCGATTTATTGACCACTTATTGAGAAAATGTTTACGGATGCAGCTGACGCATATATGTGGGTGGGCCATCTGGCGTTGGAAGAAACTACGGGGAATGAACCTTGCAGCCATCATTTCGCCATCTTTGCGCACTTATAAAACTTCAGAGTGCACCGGAAAAATCGTTGAGAAGCTGGTGAGGATAAAAAGAAATGGATGCAAGAATCCTCCTTAAGGAGCGGAAAAAATAAACTAGTATGCCCTGTTGAAATTCCTGTTTTACCGATGTCGAGACTGCAAGAGGCAAAAAAACAACGAAATGTTTTTTAGCAAATAAAATGTGACGCTGACTGTACTAGAGTGAAAACTAGTTTCTGAAGTTGGATTATATGTTTAAATGGATATGAATTAGCGTTGTAGGCATTTTTCCTTAGGTGGAATTGAGCCAACTAGATTTCCAACTGGACTACCTGCTAGCTTAACCTGTATTATGGATCATCATCACATTCCTTCAATATGTCGTTGCATCAAAAGTCAGATGAAGAACTTGTTGTTTTCAGTTGTACATACGACCTCCGAACGAAAATAAGGCTGTTATTTAACTAATGAAGTGCCAAAAACCGTTAGGATACCTTTGTCCCATGCCTACCAAGTAATGCAAATAAGGGGCTTCGTCTCCACTTGGATAGAATGATTGCTCTGCAGATTTCCACTGGTTTGCTTTGACTAGGCACTGACTGCCCTTAACTTGCACTTGTTTTTCATTCCCTGCGGGCAGAATTTCCTTAATAATTCGTCAGCATCAACATTCACTGAAATCGTGGATGGTTTTTCTCACAACTTTGACGAAAGTGCACTTAATCGTTAAAGGGAAAGCTAAAAACATGTACTAGAAGGTATTCGGTTCCTCTTTCTGATATATGTTGCAAGCGCAATTTCATGGTCGTTGAGGTGAATTTCTGACATTGTCTATCCTGTTCATCCTCCCCAATCTGCGTTTTTTTCTCCCCTCTTTCTCCCTCCACCTCACTCTTCCTCTCTACCCTGGAAGCGTGTTTTCTTCTCATTTTGCTCAAAAAATGTCTGCAACATCGGTAAAAAGAACTGTTGCTCGATTAGCGTAATCTCCTCCGTTTGCAAGGTTTTCCAGATAATCGTCCAAGATGCGATAGCCGATTGTTTCATGCGAAATGATCCTTTAAAAGTATGGCGTCGTCGGCCTTCCTTAAAATGGACCCTAGCATTTTATGTGGATGTAGCTTGCAAATGGAAATTGAAGACATTCTGCCCCGTACTCTATTTGGCGTCCTCCCACGAAGAAGTATTTTAGATCTCATTTTGTTCCTTGAGTATATCGACCATGTTTCCGATAATGAGCTGAGTAGCACCTCGCCTTTTGCTGACGATCTCTAAATTCGTTGTTCATTACATGACACTACCCGCAATATCCAAGTTCTGCCATGACTCGCTCGCTAGGTGGTCGGAATCATAGCAGTGAAATATTGTCATGAAAAATGTCACATGTTCATATCAAATCCTGACAGGAATGTTTTCTCAGAAGAAGGGATGTGATTCTTTCATTGATGACATTGTTATCGTGGCGATACCTATGACTTTATCGCCTGTGCCTTCATTCGATGTTGCCAGTTTGCTGTTTCACGTTGTGCGGGCTTGCAATTTGCTTTCTTGAAGCACCCACTTCTTCATCTTTTAATTCAATGCTGATTAGTTTCCTTGTCCGCATCATTTTTACATGTTCTCCCATTTCGAGCCTTCGCATGAAAAGGAAATAAACCATGCGACATTTTCTTTCCGGGTTGATAGCTCAAATTCTCATCGTTATAGCCTTTGTATCATTTTCGCTTATGAGGTATGGGCAAAAAGAAGTGTTGTCTTCAAGCATTACTGTGAACGCTTATCTCCTTCGGATTGACTGGATCCTCTTAATGCAGCTGCAGAAAGATACCACACAGTTAGAGAAAGAAGAACTGATGTCGATTAAAAGTAATCCACTGAGGGCATACGTAGAACTGATGAGTTCTTCAGCGGCAATCTAAGAGAAGATAGCTTCGATTAAAGAAAACGACTGCTCAGAAAAGCTTCATGTTTTCCTCTTTTAAAAACTGGCGTCTGATTCTGGTAGTTTGCGGATATATTTCTAGTCGATAAATGAAGCAAAAATACCTTTTGCACATCAGTCCTTCCATTGCGTCGACTACCAATGAACGTATCGGCCTTCTATAGCCTAAATGCAATGCGTCTAATTCGAAGACTGCAACATGACGATAGTTCCTCTGTGCAAAATTCTATTGGAGAGAGAATGTAACAAGAAAATTTCATTGAACAGTGCTTGATCTTGCAATGAGTAATACGGCAGCACGCTAGAAGTACTGTTATGCTCATCACATTGTGCACGTCTTCGCACTGTCTGTGAAAATGTAAAGTTGTAGGCTATCTGTGCATTGTCTGCGGAAGTCCAAGAATGTGGGTTAATTGTAGGCGCACAAGAGCACCTTAAAATCGCAGCCGCTGAAGCTCCGATCACTGCCGACAGCGAGCGTCGTACACGAAATGGCAAATTCACTCTGCGGCAGTTGAGGCAGACCGATGGCCTCATCCCGCTTCAGTCTGGAACCAACCAATTCGATTCCCAGAAGGTAACGAAGTATTCGTCTTGCAAAAGTGAACATTTTTTTTCAGTCATATCTTTGGTTTCCTATAAAGTTTTCATTAAGTTTAAAAAAATGCGTCGTCTCAGTCCGCTCAGTTGCGCCATACTATCAGCGCAGTACTGTAAAGAATGTAGGTGTGGGGAATATTAAAGGAAAATTAATTTTAAAGCGGGATTAATGCTCAAATTTCTTTTCCCGTGCAAATGGGCTCAAGAAACATCCATGCAAGCCTCGGGAAGAAAAGAATTTACAGCACACCCACAGTTTCTTTCTCATTTAAATAGAGGGAAATGCATCGCTGTGCAGAAAAGAGAAGCATCTTTGAGTGGAGTACTATCGAAAAAGCGTCCCAAAGAGCAACGAAGTAACAAAGGCGTCCTTCCTCTCTATGTTTGATAAGTCACTGCCTTCACTTTTTTGCAAGCTGGCTTACTCATACGTTGGCACATTACTAACGATCGATCGAAGACGCCTAAGCTGACCAAACATACAGGCAGAACCTCTTGCTTCACAAAAAAAAAACCGCTTGCCACTCATAAGACCATTCCCCCCTCTTCACCTCCCCAGTTCCCTCTCCTTCCGCTAGCATGAGAGGAAAGGTAACACTAAACTAAAATGATCGAGCAATTAAACACTACCGCGACACTCGTTTTACCGTTCTTTTACTGTGCATTTAAATTCATTCCTATAATATATTCGTGTGCGTAAAAATGCAACGGTGTGAATAGGAGGCTTGCAATAAAAGAGTTTCGTCGCGTAAAAATGTTGGCTTGTAGTGAGTTCGTTATATGCGATCAACTTTCTGCCTCGTTGGATTGAGCGCTAATAAAAGCGTTCTAAGTTAATATGAAGCATTCGGAACGAGACAATTCTGTAATATTTTCGAACAATGCAATTACTTTTTTTTAATCGACGAATCTTTCATTTCTGAGATCTACGAAAAACATATTGGGAACGTTATTTACGAAATGGAATCGCTAGTGGATGATATGAGCTATAAAATTTTAATGCTTAAAATCAAAAGAAAATAGTAAATTAGATGATAAAAAATCAGTGCAAGAAATATAAGAAACGGAACGCATTAGCGAGTTACTAGCGATCGCGAGTTCTTTACAATTTTTGTTTTACTTTCCATTCTTTTAATTTGCAATGTACAAGTTTACCAATGGAAATTTAGGATGTAAAGCACCACCAAGTGCCTATATTGGCAAAATATAGTGGTAAATAAACAGCAAGAGGAGAGCGAGCGGCTTGAAGTATGATTTTTAAAGCAAAATAACATATGAGATGATCGTGAAAAACTGCAGAAAAACTTAACATCCGCCAAACTGCACAATTTACATAATTGTAAAAGAATTAATAGTAAATAAGATAAAGTTGCCATTCAAAGCGAATCAATTGTTTAGACGGTTGGAGGCAATTCAATTAAGTGGGCATGTACAGAGTCGTTACTAATGAATGAGCAACCTACGAACATAAGATTTCTGCAACTCTAGCATTTTTGGCGCCGCGGTCTTCCCCACATGATTTCATAGCCTAGACCAAGTTCATTGGCTAATAAAAGGCATGGAGTTCAGGGTAAGACCGGATTCGGTATGCCTCGAAACACAGCTACACCAGTCGTATTCGCCGATGGAGGTAAGAAATGGACCATAGAGCAGCTCAGGGCGACCGATTCCATCGTAAGACTGCAATCAGGAACAAATCGATATGAATCTCAGGTGATCAATTCCCCATTTCATAAAGGAAAATCAGAAAAGCGCAAACGTCCTCTGTTCCTCTGTAAGTGTAAGATAGGCAATTTTTCAATAGGAAACGCATCGCAGTATTCCTATCAGAGTCGTATGACTGCTGAGCTGATTTTTGTGTTCCCTTGTGCCCAATGTCTGCAATTCTTTTTCTGCTATCATAAACACTCAACATTTTCTCTAAACGACTACTATGCAGATATGAAGTGCCATATTATTTTCTCTTGAGAGCCCTAGGAAATTACATAACTCAATAACACCACGTGGTAAGCCAAAGGGGCCAATGACTTTTCCGTAAGGACCGAAACAGGAACCGAAATTTCGATTTCGAGCTATCAAGCCGAATTTTTTTTTTTTTTGGTTCCAGAAGAACACTTGTTTGCTTCTTGTCACCCCAAACACATAGCCCACTCAGGCAGCATAACAGAAAATAGAAAATCGATGAATTCTTATGCGAATAATCAGTGCAGAGATTACTCTTCACACAATATATGTTATCGCTAACAGCAGATCACATAAACCGCAGCCAGAATGTGGGGGTTTCCAATGGTGAATGCGCTCAGCGAAATAATAATATTGGCGATTCTCCAGAAATTAGTGCAACAAAGACTGTACTCTAGGTTTGTTTCTATTCGGTATAGCATTTCGTATAGGCTCGAGCAACCCGAACACAACCAGCAAACTTAAGGATGCTTTGGCAGTAGTATTTAGCTGAAATACAATAAATCGAGGAAATGGATAAACGCCGATTCCTTTAACAGCAAGCGAACAATGCACAATCAAACCAATTGCAACTTGTGAAGAAAACATTCCATTTAATTTAATTCCTTGATTAGAGGCATCACTTTCTATTTTTAAGCCTTAAGAAATTATATGGGAGCTGTTTTTATTCCTGAACTTAATTAGTGGATTGCGATATTGCATTTATTTATGATAGAGTGGATTCTGATGGATTTTTGCATTGCGACCTGCAAACCATGACGAATTGCTCCGTAGATTCACGTGATATGGCCGAAGGCAATATAGGACCTCTTTGTTTAAAATAGCCTTCTTGCTTGTGATTTTCAATAAAGCTATGCGTGTCTGACAACGAGTGGTTTCATTATCTAGCACTAAGAAATTTTCAGAAAGGTATGACAGGCTTTGGTACGCCAAGAGATGTGAAAGGGAAACATCTGAAGCGAATCTGGGAGCTTGAATTCCCCGAGGAAGCAATTCCGGATGAGCAGGCAGTACAGCCAACAGAGTGAGTGAAACAAGATGCAAGTATACTTGAGATGCAGTTCCACAAGAAACTCCACACCAACAGATGGAATATTTTATTCGGCCTCATTCATATGTGACAGGTTGTTCGCTGTGTCTTCTATCACAATTCATAACAAGTGTTCTATTTCGGAGTACCCTGTTTTTCACTAACAATATTCACCCAACATGAAAGTACGACGTGAAGACGAGTTCTGGCCCTCGTATTTTATGCAGAGTTGAGTCGACAATACTTTGCATGGAAGCGTTTGCCACAACGGTACCAATGCCTTATGAGAAACTGAAGGCTTCCCTATCCCTTCACTGCTAGGGGAATATGATAAATGCACCCAACTATTGTAATTCTCGCTTCATCGTCGTATCTTTAGAGATTGTTTCTCAGATGTTGTTCACTTACAAGTGGAGGACTGTGCCATAAAGATAGGCTCTTTCGATCAGACCACCTTCCAGAATCATTCATTTCACGTTCTCCTCTTATACTCTATCGACATAGTACTTCTGATCCGATCGACATAGCACTTATGCTCGTCACTTGTTTGCGGTGCTCGCCGTCATGCTGCACTCTACATAAAACGCCCCAATTGATTTTTTTTAATGGCAAACTGGTTGTGTAATAAAGGATGCCTTGAGAATGGATATTTCCACATCATCGACTGCTACTAATTTACGCTTCTTCCGCATATTTAAACAGTGACCAACAGAGCAGCCGTACATGTGAAACTGTGTCAGTGACATAATGAACTGCTGTACTGTCCTCATAGCAATACGTTCACCATCCATCCGTCACAACTTTATCAAACACGGATCATTGAACTGGTCGCAAAACACGCACAAATATTTTCAAAAACATCGTCCCTCTACGCAACAGCCATAGGGTTTATGCAAGCTCGCATCGAGACTAGCCGTTCGTGTGCACTTATCGTTGCGACAACCTCTGAGGGACGAGATCGCAAACGACACCGACAATTATGACCTAGACGATCGCGGCAAGAGGTGTGATGAAGACGGCCGAATGTTAATACA
Source organism: Ascaris suum (assembly GCA_013433145.1). Taxonomy (NCBI): domain Eukaryota; kingdom Metazoa; phylum Nematoda; class Chromadorea; order Rhabditida; family Ascarididae; genus Ascaris; species Ascaris suum. The sequence goes on along the minus strand of CM024187.1, from coordinate 19,224,607 downwards.
CCACCTCACCTCACAAAGTTCACTTCATTACAAAAGGCCTTTGCGTGGGCAAAAAGCCTCAAGACGTTAGAGCTAGGTGTTTGGCGACTGTTTGCAGTGCGTTGTAACAATTCGGTGGAGAAGATCGCGAAAAATCGAATAAGCAAATCGAATCGAGAGTTAACTCAAATGTCAGTGAGTTATGTGATCCGTGAAAGAATTATTTATGTGAGCTTTTCTTATTTGTCTTTTCTACATGATACTTTCTTCTTTTGGCGCTTTCGTCCTTTGCTTATAAAAAATGATTCTCAAAGTTTCCATATTCACAACGAACTCACAAATGGGGGGTGAGGGGGGAGGGGGTTCACACCAGAATGACCACAAGGCGGTTGCTACCACTGATCCGGAGCTTTTTATTCTCCATTTTTTTTAAAAACCATCTACCAGTCAATGCGATATGTGCAGCTTGTTGAGTATCGCCGAGGGAACAAACAAACCCTTCATTTGTTTATTTCTTTTCGTGATCGAAAAATGTGTCCAAGAAAATAAAGATGCATCTTCAATTACTGCTATCGAAAACAGTAGAAATAACGCCCAGCTTTTTTTTTTGAAGGGTCGCAGTCCTATTCCAAGGCAGTGAGACTTATGAGCGTAAATAAATGCTCTCGCAGTTTGTTCGCTGACGATGTGTTGTTGTTGCTGACAGATATCGGATAAGCGACCACCTTCCATGACATCAATAAGTGCAGTTGAAGCATCCACAAAATTGCAGCTGTGGCAAGATTTTTGAAGGCTTGTCTCTCTTTTACAGGTCAGTTCATTGCAGTCCGTACAGTTGCACCTTTAACTCTAGATAGCCGGGCCAGAATTATTGGCAATTCTAGGCATTTGTAGGATGAAAAGTTCGTTCTTAGGCTACTGTCGTCCCTCTATTTTTCAATGAAATGCAGGCTCCATCACTGCATCCGCAGTATGCTTTACACGGCGGAGTAACGCCGCTGGAATACGTTCTGCAAGAAGTGCTCAAGATCACCTCTGCATAGTAGCGTGTTTTTCTCATCCTCACAAAGACCTCCATCCCTTCGTAGCAATGGTGAATGGCTTTATATGCGTCTAAATACATCAAGACAACAAGGAAATAAAGGTTCAAAAGTTTTTAAAAAAAAAAGATGAAGGTAAACGCGAAAGGAAGGATATGCAAGAGACTTAGAGGGATGATGGCATATGAATTTGAAAGATAAGCTGAGATTTTTTAACACAGAAGGGCAAAAAAATACACAGAATGAACAAGAAATAAAGATGAAGTGAGAGTAAAAATACGCTTGAAAAACACCCCATGTAAGCAGCGATGGAGAGTAAAAAGCAATGAGTGTCAGAACCAAAAGTATCGAGATTTAAACGAAACGGGATAAAAAAAATGGAAGAAAAGGTTGAGAAGACAATACGTTGAGGAAAAAATATTGAGACAGGGAAATGATTGTAAAGTGAAATAACAACGAGCTTTATGAAAAGTGTTTAAATAAAATCTTATCTTGTCAGTTCGCTCAATTTTTTCTCTTTTCTTTCTACATTTTTTCTACGAGCAGAATGCTTGTCGCCTGCTATATTGATGCGCAGTAGGTAAATGTGAAGGGTAACATATATATATATATATATATATATATATATATATATATATATATATATATATATATATATATATATATATATATATATATATATATATATATATATATATATACAGATATAGGGATCGGTTTCACCAGGCGCTCACTGAAAGAATGCATTTTGATGGTCAACTTTTATTACAAATATGACAAGCTCGCCGAAGTTGCTATATCTGTAATAAACCTTGAGCACTTCTCCACGCCTACGCCGGACTAAGAGTAATTAAGACTGTGTCCTTGATGCTAAAGAAAAGGCTACTGTAGACGATGCATCTCGCAGCTGACGGCTGCGAAATGCATCATTTATCGCTTCAAAACTTAATATGAATTCGAAAAGAATAATAATTGAGTGAAGGATGCGAATAGCTTCCACGCGGTCAATGATCGTCTATATAGCAATAGTTTGGTAAATATTCAATGAACCATCGACAATAAGCCTCCTTTCAATGGCTGAAATGTGCCTTTGTATTACTGAACACTACGAAAAGGATGCAGTTATTGGTCTATAATGATGAAAATTCTTTCGCTGTTCGAATTTCTATAAGCATTGCACATATCGCCGCAATCCGCGTAGATGCCGTGACCATCTCCATCATAATGACTGATATGAAAATTCAACGATATACCATGGTGCGAGCTTTTGATTGTAATACGGCAACAAAAACGACCAAGGTTACGGATATCCTTGAAAAAGAGCACCGACTTCCCTCTATTTCTTTCAGGATCGTCATGAAAGTATGGCGCTTTGTTCGACCACCGACGGTTGTTTGCTAAAGTCGCAACTCATTGTTGAATATACCTCCTGATTATCGTCAGTGATTCAAAAAACCCGCAGTCTGCTGTCTAAACAATATATGTCGGTGACCGTCACATCTTCCCCGAACAACTCTTCAACGGCCAACATTCGAGCTCTCCTCTCTCCCACTTCTCTAAACATCATCACTATCTTCCCTTCCGAGTCATAAAGGAAGACATTCCAAGTTCCCGGTTGTTTGCAGTCGGCAGCACTCATGCCCGTACTAGTTTTTTTTTTCAAATAGTATTACCTGCCACTGATCCTCTTAACTGTAACTTCAATCTGAAGGCGCCTAGTCTCTCACAACATGCATCCAAGTACGCCAATATTTCCTGACCTGTATTTTCCCTTGGATGATCCACTGGAGCGTAGTACTTTGAGGTGTCGGCAGACCAGTGAAACTGAGAAAGGAAAGATTTCCCAAACATATGAGGACAGCCTACAAGAAGAGGCACATACAGTCCAAGATATCATGTCAACAACCCTGCCACAGTTGGAGTTGATGCCTTAGAGGATAAGGACATATTCAGGCAATTTTACGAGGATGTATGGCGCAAGAACGGTGGTGCTAAAAACATGAGAAGTGTCCAACAATATAAGTCCAGCAATTCTTTACATGCTGTTTCCAAAGAAGGGACGACAATCATACATCTTTCCATCGGAAGCTCAGGTGTATTTGAAAGCAATGTTGCTCGGCGCTCGTGTGAGAGTCCTCGTTTTTCATCAGCAACAATACTAACAACAGGTAAGTGGAAAACGTGCCACCTGGCTGGCATAATATGCGGTATCCGCGAAAGCTCCCTCCTTCTAGAGTGGAATGACAGGTACACTTTTTATCACAGCTTTTGCATACGGAAAAACATACACTGCTGAAATAATGAGGTACAAAATAAGGAATGCACCGAAATAAACATAAAATCAGAGGTTCGAATTTAAGTTCTGTTTGTTTCATATAAATGGGCGAATGATAAACGACAGGACATAGTGACAGATTTTGACACAAACATCACGAGGCAATTCTTTGGAGCATTCCACTAACAGGCCTCTAGCAAGCAATGAAGGAGGAAAGGAAACAGAATTGGCACTAATACTCTTCTACAGATAGTGTGGAACACCACATATCAATTTCGACATGGGCTATAACACAGCTAGCTAAAAATACTGTCATCACGACACTTCGCGATAAGACAGACGTTGAAAGGCAGGCTAGTCCATGAAGAAGCTTGGCAATGCTTTCCTCAGAAGCATTCCAGCTCCTCTGGAGAAATGGAATGAAAGGCTTGAAGTGACTACAACACAGCACTGAAAAAAGACCTGTGGGTATGACGCATCTTGGCATCATGGGTTCCTTCATTCCAACATTTTAATCACATCTGAAATCACAGAAACAACGAATGAAAAGCGCCAAAAAAAACAAGTTTCTTGCAAAATGTCTAAGCTACATTTTATGGCTGAGGCGCTTGCTTTGGAAGACCAAAAAGACGCAGGAACCCAGAAGGAGTGTCACTGGCTACCACCCGATCCTGCAACAAATACGGTTTGAGGGATGACCGTCAACGCGACGACGCTCCGGCCGATTGTCCTCGTGCGGAAATGTGTAGACCGCCGTATTGACTGGCACATGAACGACTGGCGGTCCACCATCTTTTCGCTCCAATGAAACACCACTTGCATCTGGCTGCTCAACTATATCGAATTTCGGGAAATCTTCCCCAAGTTCACCTGAAACGATCCTATCTTTATTAAGATGCTGAAAATGGTGACCATGAAACTTGCGCCAGCTCTATTCCTCCTTAAAACTTAATGTTTTCTTACGTTAATGGTGAAGTAATCCAGCTAAAGAAATAAAAAGAGAAACACAACTTGATTTAGCAGTGACGATTGGGGAAGTTATTTCGCCTCTGAATGAATTTCAACTAGTGAAAAAGATGCAAAGATACTTTTAAATGCACGAACCGTTGACAATAATCTGAAGGAACTTTCCAGTAACATTGCGTTCAACATGTGGTGAGGAGTCGAGGTGAGAATAAATACAGAAATCAGATTACTAACTGGATTCAAAGGAGGTTGTAGGCAAGAGAGCTTTAAACAACGACCCACCAATGATAATGATCTTGCTCGATCCTTTCCTTGTGGAACTTTTGTTGGCCTTTTTTTCTGACTTCTTTTTGACTGATCTTTTCGTTGACTGCTCTCTGCAACTAAAGATATACGCTCAATGCGAAAGTCACTTCCATGATATCAAAGCTTCACTATTAAAGGAAGCACACGATAGGTCTGAGACGCTGAACTAAGCCAATGAATCGGCAACGCACGATAAAAAGAGCAACATAAACGTTGCAGCGAATTACGCACGTTGGCCTACTTAGAATACTAATATATGACCCCATTGTTTAACAAGCCGACGTTTAGCTCCTTGAAATGAATAGTGAGCGGCGGAAGCGAGAGAGATTATTTCATGCTGACAACTTACCAGCAGCACAACATCAAAGGTTCAACCATTTAGGTCAACTTTAGCAGAAAAAGATCGTGATAGTATTGCAGTTCCCTCTAGCCAAAAGAAACGTGAACAGTTTGCTTTCCTGGATATTCGCTCGTTCATAGGCTGAAGTGATAAAGCTCGTGCTGATGAGCTTCAGCTCTTCCTTCTAGTGGCGCCCTCATCTTGAGATACCCCTGTTTGAAGCTTTCAGCCACTCTCCTGTAACCAATTCCTGGCTTACACATTGCACAGGTTTCTGTGATTTGCTGCCGGAAAAAACAATAATAGCGTTATTCCTAAGTTTTCACCGATCAGGATAATTCAATGCACAAACATAAGAAATGGCGTAAATCATAATGGGACATTTTCCAAGGAACCGACCGGTTACATAAACCTCAATTCAAAAGTTTCCTCGAGCAGCACTTGGCCGGTATTGAAGCAAACAACTGACATTAAGACCAACAAAGTCTGCAGATGCGTGTAACTCGTCCTGGATTTTGTGAAAATATTTGGAAAACTTCAAGATTGTGGCATAAGTCACATATGACTCTTAGTTTCAACGGTTTGTGAGGTATAGCTGTACAAGTTACATAGAAGATCATTGCTGCGACGATTATGTATAACGACAGTCGCGAAAATGAACCGAAGACACTCACAGTCTATGCTGTCCACTAAAAAAATCCTTACATCAGCAACAAGTGTTGTTTTGTGTTAGGTACTATCCGGAAAACAACACAACTAACATGTTCGAATATAAAGCCTACCTGCTGAGCCGCATGAAGTGCTTTTCTTTCTCCCTTGGACATTTTGCTCTCCTTTTTCTTCTGGGCTTCTTCGTTGATTTTCTTCATGACCTCTTCGGCGTGTGTGAACAACGATTCATTAAGAACCCCTGGGGATGACAACACCTGTAAACAGACTCTTTGCGAAAAGAAATGGAACAGTGAATCTCCTCCTCCCTCCTGAACTCTCAGCAATCTGTGCGGAAAGGAAAAACCACCTGACAATAATGGTAAAATTCAACTTGGCTTGGCTATTATGCCAGAAATGCAGTCCTTTCCTTCAGGTGACGTTTGCCACCTATTTGAAATTTTCATTCCCTGTGCTAAACATTCTCCACCAGCTGTAAAATAAACTACTACTGCCCCAGTACTCAATGAAAAATTCCTTATAATAAAGTTACATACGTGAATAACGGAAAATCAGCCCCAACCATAAGCGGTAACATCCGATGTGATAAACATGCGTCTTTATGTTTCTCTCATTATTCCTTTTGCACCTCTATGCTCGATTATTCTCTAATATCCGAGTCCAGTGGAAAACTATCAGAACATTAAAAAAATTATTCGAACAATTTGATGAGAGGAATTTGTCCCCTCCACACCTTTACTGAGTTGGAACGCATTTCGCAGCATACCTAAGCGAGCCATATACATTTGTAAGATGAGCCTGTCAGTGTACCTGGCAGTTAATCTTATAAGGACTCTGCATGTCTAGGGAACCGTGAAACAAATATTTTTTGGAGAAGGACATATCATATACTTCAGCGAAAGAGAAACAGATATTCTTGAATTCAGCAACATTCTATCACGCTGTTGCAACCTTCAGACGGGAACTCGAACTTCATATACCTTCCTTCTTGCATCTTGCGCATGTCGCTCATGATATTCAGACGGCAATCTCATAAAAGTTGGACTGAGTTCACTTGTGAAGTCGGATTCAGGAAACTGTTTGTATATATATATATATATATATATATATATATATATATATATATATATATATATATATATATATATATATATATATGTAAATTTAAAAATCAATACCGCAAGAAATATGAGTGAGGTAACTTAGGTGCACCTTACTTGGCAGCTCATTTGGTGCAATAAAATGAGCGTGTGCAAATTTCACTACAAAAATGGGCGTATTATCACCACAAACAATCAGCACAATAACCTCGTGCTATCTCGACGACACTTTGTCAGCCGGTTTCAAAATTACCTCCTCCACTGCAGAAAATATTATTAGATACCTGATAGGTCATATTCTCTTTTTCCAAGCCCTCTCCTCCCAGTTTTCAATCAGCTGGATTACCTTCCCTTTCGCTATTCGAGCGCGACACTTCTCATTTACATGGAAACTAAGGACGGCAGCATTCCCATCGTGCGCTGATTATAGCGAGTTGGCGAACAAAAAGAATTACAAACCTCATTTAAGCGCGCCAAATTTGACTTCTCTTCCCTGTTGAATTTGCTTTTCAGTTCATCGCGGGTACGTGACGGGAAAAACTCGTGCATCAGTCCAAAATCAGGCCCCGTTGCCCTAAAGCAAATTTTACTTAGTAATAGAGACGCCTTACATAATTTACTGGTCGAAGAAATATTTTGAAGGATAACATCACAGCACTAGGCCCATGTCTTTGTACCTAAACGATCCCTCACTTTCTGAACTTAAAGACTTGGAAACACGTGTATAGGCATCTACCGAAAAAACACAACATACAGCACCGTCCAAACCTTCAATCACATAAGCAGATATTCTTAACGTCTATGGATGGAGCCATGCCTTTAACTAGGAGAACATTTGGTGCTCGTTTTATCGATTAACAACATTAGTAAGCCTACGACCGATAATGTCGAAAATAAAAACAGACTTTTTTGCAGTTAACGTGCAGATGACGAAGCGACTTGCCTCAAAATGTCGTAAAAAAATTCTATCTCGAGGTCGCTCCACTGGGTCCCCTTTCGGCGGGGTCTCTTGCGAAAACTCGACGACGTCACCTTACATCCGACACTACCCTTCAAGAAACTTCATGAAATACGCACCGCACCTCACTTCTAGCTGATCTCCTTCATGACGCCAACACGCAGAAGTACTTAAACAAGTAATCAACTTGCACAAACTCTAAGTATTCGGTCATCATATCTTTTCCACCAATATACATTTCACTTCACACTGAAACAACTAGGTCGTTAGTGAAGCAACTGAACAACACAATCAATTACGTCCACTGTAGAGATCCAGTACAATGCTATCGTGGCTAACAACACTCGTTCGTTCAAGGCGTGCACATGCCTCTACTTCAGAATTAGTACAGCCCTCTAGCAGAAGACAACAAACGAGTCCGTTCCATTCCCCCACTCTCTTTAGACGACTTTACCCCTCAAGACGCAGCTAGATTCATAAGAAACCGCAGACCACGGAAAAAAAATGTGCAGGATGGGAGGGGATAGGAAGGGGGCAGAGGACGGTAAGAATACCGTAAAAGGAAAACGCAATGTCCTCTTAGCTATAAAAAAGGATACGTGGTACTGTTCGGTGAAAAATGACTTTCCTGGAAGCCTGGAATTGGAGAAGATCCTCTTGATTATGGCTGAGCAGAAAGCTCTAAAAGCGGTTTCGCTTCCGCCGTATTTTTAAGGACTACTGACTGCAACCGACAAGAACAAAACAGCAAAACCTCGCAATCATAAATGCTCAACTAAACACCCTGATGAAACACGAAAATAATATGGAAACCTCGTTGACAGTCTCCAAAGGGCCTGATGAGTGATCGTTAACGACGGTTAAACTCGACTCGTCCAAAACGAGTGACCCATCCTCCGATAATTTTACCTCAAACAAATAAATTTGGAGTGACACCGATAACAGTGATGTAACTTTGAAAGATCACTATTACTGAAGACAATAAAACTGTTCAAATAAATGTACAATCGCCGCCTTACATCGGTAAATTGAACGCGACTCTGTTTGCCTCATTGAGACACCAAGAATCCCCGCTAAAAAGCACTTAACTTGGCAAGCTTTCATTTCGACGAGCTCTTTTTAGGCAAATGTGCCTTTTTGTACGATGACGAACAAAAAGCAGCAATGACAATTCATCTGGATAAGGACAGCTCCGGCATACTTGTACAGTTCCAAATTTGAGACCCCCTGGGTGCGGTTCTTTGTCATCCTTCACTTTTCCTGTCCTACAATGGATGTTTCATTTCTGGCCAAGATGGTTGTTTGAAACGGCACGTGTTTGTCACGAAGTTCCTTCCACAAAAACAGAGAAAACCACTCTTAGAAAGAAATCTATTCCTGTTTTGCCAACAAGTTGTACTTGAACAAGCACTGAAATAGATGACCCCACACCCTCCCCCGTGTTTTTTGCCTAATTCTTTACTGCTGCACGTTTCATGGCATCTCTGCAAAACGACTTCACAAACATTACGGCAAGGTGGTTTCGACCATTTCTTTGTATGCCAACATCGTGGAAAGCCCTTTCCGCATGCTCTTCTTTAAGCACATAATAGATCAATTTATTTCCATGGAAATGATTTACTAAGAAACGAACGACCATTCACCACGCATATATTTCTTTCGTTTCCCAATTCACTTATTTTTGCTATTTGAACATTATAAACCTTCAAAATCAAGTGGAGACCCTTTAAGGCACCGGAAATTTCAGTCGTATTTCCAGTCAGTAGGCCCATGCAGACGTCGTTTCTTTATATGTGAAATGCAATCGTTTTTAAGCTCCATCAAGGAAGGATTCAACTTATTCTCATTTTTATTTGCATAAGAATCTGTGCCAATTTTTTTGCTGTGCAACTGATGTGTCAAGCTATCCTCTCGATTATTCTTCAACCCCCCAACCGGAACTATATTTTTTGGAAGAACATGGAAATTCGAACTTTTGCTGCTCAAAAACAGGTCTATAAATTTGCCACCAACACTGTACTCACTGAAGCGCCTTCAAGAAAGAAGAAAAAGGCAGTTGATGAAAGAAAACTGCATTGCATTTCTACCTCAATTCCAGCATTGCAGTGCATCAAAATAACTACGAGGAAGAGGATCGAATAGAGTGCACATCGCAATAGTCACATGGCTCTACTCAATTAGGGAGCGCAATAGGACTTGCCATTTTTAGCTCAATACATCATGCCGAAACAACCCAACAAAAAAGAGAAAAGAACAACACAACAATCACTACACAAAATAAAGCGTCTGATAAAATGAAAAACGTACTTGAGGAGCCGCAAGTTTGTTGCTAGCTTTATTATGTTCGGTTTGAAGCTCCTTTTCTTCTTGCTTCTCCTGTGTTTCGGCAATCTTCATTTTTTGCTTCTTCGCTCTGTCGCTATTGCGATTCAACGCCTAAAAGTGAAGTGACATAAAAACAACAAAAACAGGAAGTCACACATTCTGCTGATATTAAAACACATGCAGTTCATATATAATTGATCAAACAAGACATTATAAACGGATAAAGACAGTGATAAGGATTGTATGTTAACTCACTCAAACCTTGCCGATGTATTCATCAGAATCCAAATGAAATCTTGTCAAGAAATCAATAAACAAGAGAAACACTTCTCTTTTTCTTTCGAGATGAGCGAAGAAACAAATTCTGAGAACACGGACAGATTGGTGGAGAAAGTCGCAGACTAATATCGCATTAAATACTTTACTATGAACGTGACGACATATGACGAAATATACCTTCTCAAATGGATAACCTAATGGAAAGTTTACTTTATCTTCCCTTTCAGGAGTTATCACTCCGAGGCGCTCTACCAACAAAAACGCACAGCCTTATTCAATGAGGCATCTTGCTGTTGAGGAAGAACTCATTTCACGCAGTGGCGATCTCATATCGTGCAACGCTTACACAACACTTTTTTCATTTTGCAACAAGAAAGAATCAACTCCATGTGGTGTCTCTACCTATAGGCAACTCATAAAAATTCGAATAAACCAATCTTTAAATTCTGCGAGGAAAAGACTCCTCGTCCTCGTTAGAAACGTCGAAATTTTGCCAATACTTGAAAGACCTCACTATTTTAAACCGTCTCAACATCTTACATATTAAAAAAATCGCTTCAAGAACTCCTTTATGCAGAAAAATCACGATTCCTCGACGTTTCAGCAAAAGTCATTCCTATGAAAGATCATCAAAGATGTGTCAGATAAGCGAACGTATGAAGTGAAAGAAATTGTGCTCAAGAATGCTGACTGATGCAACAGATAGATGAGGTAAGAAAGCTGAAGAAAACTACCGTCTCGTTTTTTGGGTTCCACCTTATCATGTCGCTCATCTTCATTTTCTTTGGATCCAGATGCTCATCTGAGTGACGCTTCCTGAAAGAAGCATCAAACCCACCATCGAGGCCATTTATCTTTTCTATACAACAAAAAAATCTCCTCCATTATTGCTAAGGCTAACTGATTCTGCTTAGTTCGTGGCAAAACGACTACAACGAAATTTCACTAACCTACGCAAGCAAAAGAAAACAAAAGGTCGTCGGAACATTTCTGCTCACCGAGCTTTGGCTGTCACTTTGGAGCTTTTCACATGTGGACGATGATGACTAGAAGTGCTTGACTTCGAGGTTTTATGACCGGTTCTCGGAGGTCCAGAGCGAGAGGTGGATTTCTTTGAAGAAGATGCCGCATATTTTGAACTCCTGCAGTGCAAGGCTTCTTTATTCTTTAGCCTCGAAACAATGAAAAAGGAAATTTCCCATATCCTAAATCCCCACTAATCATAACGCCCCCAGTGAGTACCTTTACATCTATCCAGTCTGCCAACTGTAAACGTTAGGAATTCTTCATTAAGTGGATGTAAATATAAAATAGGAGGATGACAAAAGATTTTTCAATGCGTGCAAGCAAATGCACAGATTCATGAAACGTTTCAAACTATTAAAACCTCACGGAAAATAATTGCAAGCTCACGGACGTGCTACGAAATTCAAATACGAGATGAACACAGAAAAAGGCGCAGAAGCAACGGTGACAGTAAGCAAATGTATCAGAAAGAAAGTGAACATAAGGATAGCAACAAGCCAAGCAGTTTAGCCAGAACGCTGCACAGTGCGGGCATTTCCAAAAACCAGGTAGTCAGCCAGGAATTCCTCGCCATTTAAATTTGACATATCACACAGATTAAGACCTGTGGTAATCAAACTGACGCCTGCACCTTTCATAAAGGAACATTAAAAGACAAACTTTTTAGGCTTTGCATCCAGTAAACTTCAATGAAGGTAAAAATCGTGCACAGAAATTCAATTCCTCCTTCGCACTTTCCTCCTAATTGCTTATGTAACTTTAGGCCATAGCGAAGGAAGCAAGTGGATGAAGAATAGCTTGCAGGTACTGAGCTGCCAAGCCAAAGTGCTGGAAGAAAATTCACAATCCCTCTGCATGAGGAAACCGTTTGGAATGATAGGGTCTAAGATGTGGAACAACTAATGGAAATCTCAGTATTGTCGACCAAACCTAGGAGAAGGCGACATCACCGTTACGACTTTTTTAGAACAGCGGTATTTTTCTTACCCTGTTCCTTTTTCTAACTCAATGATCACAGTGGTCACGAAACTTTCAAACAACTTAAACAACATAATCTGGATCGAGAGAAGTAAAATAAAATGTACGTCGATGCAGCAGAATACGATTTCATTGGCAGCAGTGGATGAGATGATACTGCAGAGCTGCATAACGTCTCGGTGCGCTGCTTTTCAGCTGCAAACAACCACTCCTATTCACACGTGGACTTCAACACGAAATTAACCCCTTTATTTACCTGTAATTCAGCATTCGATAAACAACAGCTACAACGAATCTTCTCGTTACTGAAAAAACTGCATTAACAGCGTTGCATAGACACCTATATAGGTCGATTGTTTGCTGGGTTCCCCCTGAGATGGTGTCACCACTATCGTCTATAACTGGTTACCGCACAACGAAAATAATTAGCTATTAGCAGCCATAAATGACAACCTGCGTAAGGATTGACAGACTGCAACAAAAAAAAACTGCACTGCTGTTATAGATTATAAAGCGAAATTCGGCAGATTTGCGAACATGTATGCAGCCACATTCGATGTTTGCAAACCTCTTAAAGAGTGCAAAAAATAAGACACGGGGCTTTAATATTCCTAGCGACCCTATAATAGCACCATATCAAAGTGAACACGCATCGAATATAAATCATTTCTGCAGAAGCAACATATCATTACGAAATTATAGCCAATCTTGACCCGGACAACAACTCGATTCAAATATTAGTGTTGAAAAAGCGGTCATGAAATGACTATAAGGTGGTGAAAAATCCGCGACAAATATGGGCGAAATATTACGAAAGCAGAAGCGCTTACCTTTACCGGAGGAGTAGTGACCTAATACTGCGGCCTGAGGACCTCCGCAGGATCTACCCAAGTCAGTCTCGTTTGGGAGGACCATAACGTCGCTGCCCGTACCACTGGCTCTTGGTTCATTCACACCTTCAGCGAGCTGCTTCGACGGTACGGGCGCAATCTGCTTCGGTGCTTGCATACCGCGCAAAATATTTGGACGCGCCTATGAACGACCAGGTTGGAGGTATTATCAAGACGAGCAACGAAATAATCAAGCCACAAGTTACTCTCTCGCCAAACTTTAAAGTCTTGGGCAAGCTAGAGCTTGATGCCCTCCCCTCTCCCCTTGGCACTTAATTCGGATTTTCCTAAAATCAAGGTAGAATTGGTATGGAACATCCTTCACTGAGTACCTTGACCTGGCTTTCGGTCCGCTTACTGGTATTGCACCTGCGACGTCTTTTCGGAAATCGCAATCATAGAACGTGCTCAGAAATTTTCCATGGGGAAAATGGTTTGGACTGATACCAAATTTGGCAAAGTTACGATGGCAAATTTAAAAACTGACGAACTTGCAAAAACTAGCAATGGCTGTACGACCGGCGAGTGAAACATGCTAAAAGTTCGATAGCAATGCACAGCCTTCAAAACGTCCATCAACACATCCCCTCCAACAAATTCGAGAAAATTTTCTAATAGGTATGGGAGTTACTGATTCTTGTGTGGTTTATTGACTAAGCAAAGGCCGTTACCTAGCACCACACTAATCTTCATTAGATAGCAAAACTTGGCCAGTAAACCCAGCAATTTGAATTAATTCACTGATTTCAAAATTCACTGGCATAATGTTCCTCGAAATGCTACTCTTTCTGGCGGTGAGCAGTTCAATCAATGCTGCAAAAGCACTAGAAATCACCTACTCGGTTCTTCTGGAAACGGAAATAGAACGCTTGCTAAGACGAAGAAGCAACGAGAGAGACAAACAGTAGGGTTTTCAACGCTTGTTTTAAGCACAGGTGTTGTCATAGATCGAAACGGATAGAATCTTTTGGAGTTTTCAAGGAATTTTGAAATACTGGCTTTCAAAAGTTATGGCTCTGCTAGCACTACAAAGTATCCTTCCCCAGCGAGCGACGCAACATGGCCTCAAACTGCTGTCATATGAGTAAAAGTAAAGGAGTCAAAAGCTGAAGTACAATCTCAAGCTTAAAGCAATCCTGCCCTGCGGCGCTTCGAAACTGCTGGAAGCCATGTTCGACCATGTCTTACACTTGTTCCAGGAAGGGATCGTAAAAAACACTCATCCGCTATGTAAGATAAGCAAACTGCAGCCAGAATATTAAAATTTTGCAAGAAAAGCGAAGCGAAACAGTTTGAGTGGAGGTGGTTGAAGCATGCCGGCAATTTCGAAGTAAGAATAAGCGACGAGTGGGAAAAGTTGTCGAGTACAGATGGGTGAGTTCAGTCAACAATTTTGAGCCAATGCAACATGAACGAAACTGAGAACGTTAACGATAGACAAGGCGAAGAGAAATCAGATTCGTCACAAGCAATAAAGCATCTCGTGCACCCGATGCACTTCTCCATAACGGTCTCGCAAGCGCACAGACATAAATAAAGCGGCAATAAATAGCGAAGTGCACTGATTCCTCGCCACACCTCACGGTATTCACCACTTAAGGTGTTGATATGTGAGGCAAACTATCGCTTTCCTTCATAACTTCCCCTTCCATTTCTGTTGTCTTTTTTTGTCTTCCCGTCACTTGCACTTCCAACCAGCTAGAAAGCTCTCATTTCGCAGGATCGAGTTCGCATCTTCGAATAGATACGGATCTCTTACTTCCAAATAAAAAACTTTTCAAAACTCGCGCGCAAATGCAGCAGCACTTTTAGCATAATTGCTTCTTTGCCCAACAAATCTTTTCATCCTCTAGGCTCACTTCTTGTAGGCCTTGACTAAGATACAGTACTACATTGCTCTGAGAACAAGTCGGCCATATTTGGGCAGCTCTTATCTCACACTTCCAAGTGGAATGGAGGAATGCAAGAGGAAGGGGTTAGGAGGAGGAAAAGGTTGAAGGTCGCTGCACATGGCTGCTGCTGCTGCCACAAAAAGCCCTAGTACAAAAATCCTCGACTAAAACGATAAAGGAAAGTGACGCTAGAGACGGCAAACGTCCACCGGACATCAACCAAGCAAATAAAGCTTACCTGGATACGGCGACGTCTAGATGTGGTAGTGTTCGACATTTTAAGCACCCTCTGAGCGTCTGAAACAGACACGCCGTTACCCAATACAGCCACATCGCAATCTAATCGCGCTGTTCGGTCGCCCATTCCAAGTCGGCTTCAACGCTCGTACTACCTGTACAGTGTTGCAGATTCATTCTGTACTGAACAGTGGCTGAATTCAGTGTTTACTCTCCTTATAAAGTAAGCGGTAGTTACCCTGACAGGATAAGTTTAAAGCCGGTAGATAAAATGATTCAGCACACGTTTTGGAATCTGATTCACCGCAAGAAAAGCTTTGTTCGGAGTGTAAAACCTATATGCTTGAGCCAGTATAACTCTCCATGTCCTTGTTTCACTCTAATAATGTCACATCTTTAAAATGTATCACGCGTATATTTTCCGGACCTTCTAAACTGCCATTTGACTCGGAGCATACAAGCTAAACACCGGTTGGCGATCCTGCTGCTTCACGTTATTAACGGCGAAGGCAAAAGGGATTCAGAAGCCACTCAGCTGGCTTCAAAAAATATGGCGGTCACGAGAAACCTTCGAACAATTGCATGCTTAATCAGCTTCAGACCAAAGTGACGTCGGCACGGATGCAACAAGTGCTTCACATATTGGAACTCTTTTGGACAGTCGGTCGGCGCACGACAAGTCCATTCCACAACAAGGAAAAAGCCGGGGTGGCGTGGAACAACAATGGTGGGCGCCATCACACATCAGCCATGGTCCAGACATTGACAGGCGAGGAGAACAGTGGCTAGATGGCGTCCGGTTTGGAAGGCATGGCCCGGCTTGGCAATAGACTGATAGGACGAGAATGCGAAAAGGTAAGAATGATAAAAGAACTGACCAACGGTGTACCAGAAAAAGAATAAGGAAAGCTGGAGGAGGTTAGACATGGTTAGAGAACCTGAGCAGACGCAAAAAACGGCTGGAAAAAAAACGCAATAAAGCTGCGCCTCAGTTAAAGCTCGTAGTGGATATTAACGGAATCAGGCTTCGTTTTAACTCGCGGTCAGATGAAGCGTTGCCTAACCGATGGCAACCAGGCCGAATTCAACCCTAAGCAAGCAAGACTGGAAAACGCCAGGAAAGGCTGGGAAATGTGAGCAGACAGGAAAACATTCTGAAGCGCTTGAAGATGCGGAAAATGATGGAACGGGTCGGAATGTGGATGAAAGAAGACTTGGAAAATGGTGCAGTGCTGGAAAGTGACCGGAATGGTCGGGAAAGTAGGACACGTCTGGAATAAGCGCAGACGAATAGGAAAGGACTGGCAAAAGGCCTGTGCATGCATGTGCGCCTTTGAGTACCTTACACAAGAATGCTTCAAGTTTGGAGCTACAAGAAGTAAACAAGCAAGAAACTCACACGGCATTATACCCAAACAAACGCGCACAAGGTGACAGTTTTTCCAACACCTTGCAGCGTTGTTCCACTTTTTCGGTCCTTTTCCACCTCCTCCTCAACGTTTCTGAACCTCACTTCCTCTTTTGCAATTTTTCGACCCCTTTTTGAGGTTTCCCATTCCCGTTCCTTTCCTTGGATATCCCTGTCCTTTCCACGGCGCTCCCGTTGCTTTACACCTCAATAACTCCTATCGTTCACTCGCTGTAAAACTAAGACACAAGGCCTTCCCTTACGTGGCTCCATGCACGTTTTCACTGCGTGGTCTTATCAGATGGACAGGGTGTCTTCTGCCACGGTTTACCCATTTCCCAACTGGCCACTACCAATAGGGCAGTGGGCAAAAAGCTCTATTTACAAAAAGCGAACGTTATCGAGCAGAAAAATTTGTTCATTTCAGCTGCGATGGAAGTAAATGACGATATTTGGAATTAAAGAAGTGAAAGAGAGAGTCAACTGATGGGTTCATCTATTCGAAAGGTTTCATTCGAATAAGTGGAAGAAATTCAAAAATAACTCATTGAAACATAGTGACGCATATATAACACATCATGTGCTATGATAGAATAAAAACGAGCAAGAAAAAATAACATCATGGCGATGGAGTGATCATATGTTACGATAGAACAAGAAATAGCAGAAGCATCAATTTACAGCGCATGAAATGTGCAACATAGCGTTACAAGAAGGAGAGAGGATGTTCGTGCTAGCTGCCGAACTCATAACTTATTTTCAAAACCAACAAATCATTAACTATCTGTGGTAATCGACCGTTGGATCAGAGAGGATGCTGTTATTTTCGCATCATTCGCTACAAGCCTACAACTGCTCGCAAGCTGCTCAGGAATTTCCTTTACGTAAACACGAATAGCAACCACACAAGCACACACATTTGTGGTATGCCACTATGTACACTTTAAACACCTGCAACCGACTTCGAGCCTGAACTAATAGCCAGTCGACTAAACCTTACGGTACTACGTCGATAAGGTATGCTGCGAATTTATGCACAAGTCCTAGTATCCGACCGTATCCAACATTTCCAAGAAACCTGCATGAACGACGGTTCGCAGTTATTTATTCAATGATGCAAACGAATCAAAAAGTGTGGACATTAACTGTATTACTATTAGTCTTTCGGGGAACAAGTATAACTGACAGATACAACAGCATCAATTGCCATTTCCGAGTACCTTGCAAATGGAAAACCATAAAACGGTCGGGTTAAGGTTCCTGACACCATTAAGCAAAGACTTCTTTGGGAAAGGGTCATGATCGCCATTTCCCATGACTCAGGAAGATACCCGAACATTATTTAAACATTTAACTAGGAGAGTGGTGTTGGTGAGCCAGTGGCCGTTTTATATGTAATTAGGTGTTTGTAGAAACGTTATCGGCAACTCAACAGCAACATTACTTACTACCTCATTACCAACTGTTGACAAGCGCAGTGCGCACATGAAATGCAGTTGAAACAGAAGCTGGAAGCAATCGTCCCGCTTGATCTCCTCCGGAAAAATACGCCAAGTATCAGCGTTCAGCTTCGTTATCCTGGACAAGCTCACGAGGGATTGTCACCATCAACCCAATGCTATGACGACTACTTGCTTTTCCTTTCATTTACCTCAGAAACGCATCGCGACTTCCAAGACCTATTAGAAGTGCTTCACTATTTTCACTTTCTACACTGTCGACGAAGACATCGGAAGCATTTTAAAGTCTACAAATTATTTGATGGTAGCTGATCACTGCAGATTTTTAAGCATTACACTAAGCGCAGTTCGATGGTGCGCAACGAGTGCACAGGTAAATGACCTACATTCAACAGTATCAAATTCTATCGTACATGAAACAATTCACTATCTTCCCTAGCATTAGTCATATAGGCCAGATGACTTTTGATTTGTTGAGGTCAAAGGTCCTTCAATTCTAAGTTCCTTCTTTGTAAACAGGTAATTTTTGGTCTTCTGAAATTATTCACTGTCTCTCTCCGCGAAATCTGTACGTTAGGTGCGTTTTCGACTTGTTGCAGACGGGCCTTCTTGTGGACGACAAGTAACTTTCTTCCATTCAAACATTTTTCTCGGATGGTATTTTCTTGCTTTCTTGTGGTCGTCGGCAGTCTGTGCTATTCAAGAAGAACTCAAGATAGGAGTCTCCAACATCCATCTGCTTTCAAGCCGTATTGCATCATTAAGATGGCGTCCTTTCTTTTCTGGTCTGTGATAGGTAGACATGACTGAAATCTGTTGCAGTCTACGATTCCCAAATTTTCATTTGCTTCTGTGCCTTCAGGCGATTTCTATTCTTCATATTCGGCTATAAAGTACCACCACTCTTTGTATAAGTGTAGTGCGTTCTAGCTCCTACTTGGACAACGCAGGCAAAATCACTTTGAGTAGCTGGCATACGAACTTCTGGACATACGTAAGGATTGACAAGGAAGATGTCAGGTTTTGCCAAGGCGTCATTCAATACTTAATTCTTCTGTCAAAACCCGAAATGATGATATGCGCTCCATAAAAGCCGTTGAAGACGGGTATTGTCCCTGAGCGCACATGATAGCCGCTGTTATCGCTTAGGAAGGACGGTGGCAGTATATTGCCATGCAGCGCACATCTGCCGCCATTGTGGTTTAAAGATAACTGCAGCAATGTGGCACCGTTAATTTCACGAAGTTTGGTGAGCTTCATCAGGCTGGAGCTCACCCTCCTTTTAGCGGAAGCATCCTCACTCAACTGAATTTGTAGGATTTAAGTCAGTTCACTGCAGTCACAGTGGATGCCTTCTCGGCAAAGAACGTCTTATGGAACGCTCGTTTAACGTTGTCGACATCACTTTTTATGACACTGATGTGTGAATAAGTGAGAAGGCGTTTAAGTAAGCAAAGGTTCCGAACGAATATCCTTTAAAAATTAAAATGACCTCAGCAGTAGCTTCTGTGATATATATATATATATATATATATATATATATATATATATATATATATATATATATATATATATATATATATATATATATATATATATATATATATATATATATATATATATATATATATAACAATCCTTGCGACCAAAGTCCAACAAAAACGGGACCACCTACCGAAAGGAATCACTACAATTTTGTTGCAGACCAAGGGGAAGACCATTTGCAGAACGACTCCACTATAATATCAAAAAAATATCCCGAAAGGAAGAAAAATCATTACATGGATTGTTTTCTCGTCCAGAACGAGATAACATGTCGAGCCACTAATTGACATAAACGAAAAAAAAACAGAGTCTATCTATAGGCTTTTGGTAAATTGCCGGAAATGCCGATTAGAGTTCACCGACAAAATTGTTTATTTTAACGATTTGTTTTCTTCCGCTCAGGACGTCTGTAATTCAAGTGAGGAGTGAATATGCTTCAGTTCCTCGATTGAACAAACGAGTAGCACCGTATCGAAGGACCTTCTGAGGCTCAGTATGTGTGCAGTGGATAAATTTATCGGAATCTGCATCAGGATGCGAAGGCCCGAAGATATTCGAAAGACGTTATCCTCTAGATCGTTTACTGAGAAGAATTAAGAAGAATGTGCTTGTACGAGAATATAGTTTCAACTCGTCATAATTCTGAATTCAAACGCTATAGAGAAAGCACGGACAAGGGAAGTAGATCGATAGTTTGTTAATGCATGCTTACTTTCCTTTTCGAGCAAAAGTTTTATGATGGACATTTTGGAGTTTCACGAAGAAACACTTGATGTAATTTACCCGAGCAAAGTAAAAAACGATATGAGCTTATTTCAAGTTTTTGGGAGAACACTCTCAACATTGTCCATAAAGGTAGAATTATTCCGTTTTAACCAAACAGATTCCCTATCGTAACGTTTAAACTGTGCTGTTAATCAATGTGTTCTTCTCCGCCATACGCACACTGATGATGGCAGCTGATAGCGTTGTCGATCCTGGTTATGCACTATTTCAGTTGCGCGGAATGAAGGTGCAGTTAGCATTGGAAAAAAGACATTGGCCAGGCGGAGTAAGCACAGGACGAAAAATAATCCAATGTGTTGTCGTTCATCGTATGAAATTTTCATATTTTAGTATGAAATCAATTTTTCGTTGCACTAACAAAATGAAACAAATGAAGAGTCGTTTCTGGTTTCCCGCAGCAGCAGCTAAGAGCATACTCAAGCTTGTACGTTTTTCCTCCCTCAAAAAAAGTGCACTGTCAACGTCGAGCCCTTCCACTAAACCTGCTTAGGACCTTCCGGACCGGCTTCCACCATTGCCTGAACACGGTCATCTGTAAGAGTTGAGGGTAGCTTATTAGGCGGTGTGTTTTCGAGTGTGAGAATTCCAGATGCAAATTTCTTCAACCGTCTCTGCGCTGTTCTCATCACTGATGAAAGCTGTCAATATTTCATTGTTAGCTTTCGCCTTTATGAAGTGAAAAATCGCCACCGCTTGAAAGTGGCACTGTTCTATCTTCGCTAATGAGGCTTGCAACGGGTATGGAGAACCAGGTAGCTCCACACTGCAGCAAAAATAAAGCAGCCAACCTCAGCACAACGGTGCATAACGCATACGTCATATTCCGCAAAATCAGTAAAAATACATCACCTGAAGTGACATTCCAAAAACTGATAAAACTCGTTCAACGGCCTAATATTCTGCGAAAAGACGGAATCCATTGCGACATTCAAACCTGGAAGCTTCAGGGAAATTTCGAGAAGTCCTGAACAAATGAAGTTCGGAATTCAAAAGAAGAGGAGAGGAGGAGTGATTTTGGAAGTGGGGTCAACGATGGATCAGCGCTGACACTATGAATTATTTTGAAATCGGCGGTGTCAATTTCGAGTGGAAACATAGGGAGGCAAAGCCTCCTTTACCTTCATTTTCCGAAAAGCAGACAACACTAAAGTTACCAGCTTTTCGGATAGGGAAGTGAGCTGGTACGACATGTGCTTGCCTCTTCCGCTCGTCCCGCTGATCATTCCAAAAACTCACTAATTGTAATTTTAAAAAACGAAATATTCAGGACAACGTCCAGATAGTATAGCCGGTCCAACCGCTCATACAAATATTCCATAAGGACTCGTCTTCTCTGTAAGCTAGCCAGGAGAAACTGGACTTTTTCTTCATTAAATGCCTCTAAATTTTTCGGAGTTGATTGATCGACGTGATATATGATAAAGGAGTCATCTTGCGGCAAAGTCTACAGCACATTCAGCAAACTTCGCACTGCTAGCTTCAGTTTATCTTCAAATTGAAAGCACTCGACAAGCAGGCAAATAAAGACATACACATATATGGAAATGAAGATGGCTCAGCAGTGCAATTTTGCAAGGCAAGCTTGCAAAAACGCATAATATAGAGTGCTATGCACATACGGGGATAGTGTAAGTTTTTTCTGCCAAGTGGGCCAATAAGTGAAAAAATAAATTCGAAATCGCTTGTGAGTGTTTATTCCGGTGATAGGGATGCTGCTTAGCCCCACCAAGAAAACTCCTTCCTAACTCATTTCACGAGACCAGCTCTTACGAGCGATCTTTCATTACACCAAAGTACTGAACAATTGAAATTGTTGGCAGCGTTACGAAGAACGTTTATTTCACCTTTAATGCGCCATTGGTAATAGCTCTCACAGGTATCTTTCTAGGTGACCGTACACTATAGTCGAAAATATTGCAACAGCAAAATTTGCTCTCGCAGTTAAGTTCACTGTGAATCGCTCAAAATGTTCTTCCAGGTATTTTCTGCATCGGTCTCTGCTCGCTATAGCACCCTAAAAACTCGCCCAGAACTTTGCTCTGCATCAACTCATTTTAAGTTTCGCGTTTGATACTTATCGTCTGCCGATTATTGCGGTATTTCAGGATCACATAAGAAGGGCTGTTTGGGAGAGCTTCTACGAACTGCAAGGGTAATCACCGAGTGAAGGGGAAGAGGCTTATTTTTAGCGAAGCCTTTGGAAGCCTAAGCTAATGTGGCGGGCGTGCAGGGTGGATTTGGGGTGGGGGGGGGGGGGGGGGGAGGGGGGGGGGAGTGGAAGAAGAGAAAAGAATTTTCTTGGCAAATGAGACAGCTAGAATGAAAAACTTGCTATACTTGAATGTTAACTTTTATTTGCAAGCGAAAACGAATAAATCACGTGGCCAGCATACATGAATGCTCGCACTTTTTTCGGCCGTTGTCCTAAGTGAGAGTCAAATGTACCTTAAATAACTTACGCCCAGTAGCACGTTTTTTTTTCAGAGCTTTTTTTAAGTGCCCAGGCCGAAGCTTTCAATGATTGTCACCACATCGTATTCGCCTCTATTGTGTGGATCTTTTTGTCGAGAGCATTAGACAAGTCGTGCTCAGGGTGTTAGCCCATAATCGCCTGAAGTGTTTTTTAGTCCTGGCATATTGGCTACTAAGATTCTTTGGCCACTCTCCCTTTTCGATCTCACTTTTACGCACTTTTCCTTGCATGTCATCGTCCATTATTCGTGCAAACTTCGGTGCGAGCACTCAATATGTAATACTTTCCAGTCCTCTCGAAGAACAAATCCTTTCCCATTTCAGTGTTCATAAGTTCATATTAAAGTACTAAAAGTTAAGCCGACTTTCTTAGCATTTTGATTTCCCAGAGCGTTAATCGAAATACAAGTCGACAGTCTGGACTTTTTCTTTATGCTTTTGCTTTTATGCGCAATTTGCAAACTCTTATTAAAGAAACGATTGTGAATTTTCAGTTAGCGAGTCACGAAAGGCATCATAATGAGGTTTTGTGTCTATAATGCTATAATTTTGCGCACGTTTCTATATGTGTTTATAATTTTTTCCTTGCACATAAATCAATTCTCTTCTGCATCTACTCGGATGCAAGCGGAAAGGGAACAGTCGAGAATTTGCGCAAATTTTTGCTCGAGTGGCAAATAAGCATTTTACTGCTTTCTAGCCCTAGTGTTATCGGCATGTCTAGTGTATAGAACGCAAAAAGAACATATCGTGTTAGATTGTCTAGCTCGCGAATCCCCTCTGTCATTCTTGCTCTCACCAAGCAAATAAGCATCCCAAAGTCACAAGTATTTATCGAGGATGGAAATGGTTCCCAGAACAAACTGTGGGATGACAAATCAGCGATGCGTGACGGTCATTAAATCTCACCGCTGCACCGGAATACTTTTGAGTGTTTGCTATTTGCGATTTTGGTGCAGCAGCATGATTTAATGACCGCCACGCATCGCTGATTCGGCACCCTTATATAGAGACTGCTAAGTGCCTTTCTGCCAATATATGTCACTCTTGAATTCCGATACTCGCACACATTTCTGCGCCTTGACACTCATCGTCGAAGAAAAAACCTGCAGCTTCCTGGCGGCATTTTCAACAATTCTCTTCGTCGAACCAGCGTTTTGCATATATTTCGTCGACGTCAGGTGGAATGGTGTTCTTGCAAACGTGCACACTGCTTAGTATGGGGCTAAGGGAAGCTATGAAAAGATGTTAGGTGCTATGAGAAATTGTTATGAAACCATACAAAGCTATTTGCTCAGGTAAATATTAGAAAGCATGCGTATTGGCTGCTGAAAAGTGATGTTGTTCACATCACGTTTCCGTTGAGCGAATTCACTGAGAGTTACTTCGCATCTTATTTTCCATCATTAAACAGCTTCATCATGAAGCAGAGTCAATGAAGTTTTTCAATTCACTTCAAGCATGCATAGTGAAGAATGAAATAATTTGCATTCAACCTTTTGAATAGTCCTTTTTAAGCATAATGAGAATCAAAGGTGTGAAATTTTGCTTGTGTATATTTGTCATACGAGAACAGCACAAGTTCGCGTTAACGCCATTTGTCATCTAATATTAGCACACCTTTCAACAACTTGACACTGATATGTCGGAAAATAAGCGAGATCACCAATTGTCGTTCGGAATCAAATACTCAAGTATTGACGGCTTGTTAGGTGGTTGTGGCAATCGCAAAAGTTGTAACAGTTGCTCGCTCAATGCTACCTCTTCAACCTAGCTTCCCGAAAAGTCTACTCACGATTGAATATAGTCCGTAGTATGATGTCTTTTGCCAAAGATTTTCTCAGGAACATAAGTCACTACGACAGATGTTTTGGGGCAGTTAACAGAACAGAACAATTGTGGGTGGCTGTACTTCATTCTATGCTTCTGCTCTTTCAGCTATCAACATCAAGACGAATCGCGCTGAACATTTGTCTCTTCGCCTTTTTTTTTCTAAACGTCCATCTTTTAGAGGAAAATCTCTTCCAGAAAGAGTGGGAGCCAATGTATCGTGAAGAATTGTCCGACGAAGGAATTGTGTCTTCTGGGAGCAGTTTTGAAGTGGACACCAGCCTTAAACGATCGTTTAAGACCACTTCAACGGGTGGCCCCCCCATTGCTCCATCGACCGGAAACGAAGTTGATTCGTCGACGATGACAGAATATCTCGAACTCAGTTCTGCATTTCACTCTTACGTCTAGATATTGCGATTATGAAATGGCCGGTGACATATTGCAGTTTGAACGTAGCTCTGGTAATACTGTAATTTGGCTGCAGAACCCTCGTCTTGTTCAGCAGATAAGTCGTAGCGCTTTACTGATGGCTGACATTGAAGCGTCACCTCCGAGTAAGAGATTTGTAGATCGTGAGCTTTATTCACTATTGCAATACAGAATTTAGTGATGATCTACATAGCTGCTAAAAGTGTGAAGAGATCATTCGCCGTCCGTATGCTACTGTATTAGCCTCACTCCGCAGAAGCGTACCAGAGGAGTTAGCAGGATATGCGTTTTTGAATCATGCAGATCGTCTACAAAATGCGTATTCCATGATCCTAGCAGTGCATAATGAGAATACTGCGAATGCGGAACTCGTTCAAGTTTTTTGAAGCACATCCTTTCTATGTTAACGGAGACCAGTATGGATTGTCGTGTATGAACGACTTATGCGCACCAAATTCGGCAACTATGCCGTTGACGATGCCCGAATTAAAGCTAACGGAGAGACAGAAAGACGTATGTGCACATACACGCACAGACGGGACCTAGCCAGGCGCTTTTGCAAAAGCACAAAAATTGTATGAACCGCCGACTATCCGAATGTTGATGCCACTCGTAGGAAATGCAGACTTGGGCTCTACAGGACGATTTGCATCTCAAAGGTGCCCAAATGCAGCCTAGTTACGAGTTTCTCTTTGCAGGATCGAGTATCGACAAGCAACTAGTCCGCGTAAACCATAGAACACGTGAAATTGTGCAGCATACATTCAAAGAGATGGCGAAAGATAGTGTTCGTAATGGGCTGTTCATTTTCACAAGGTGAGAAAAAAGTATGCATTTGCAGTCGAGCACCATTCAACATGAGTGAAATAAAATCTCTTCTAGAGAGAATAATGATTGCTTTCGCATCTTTTTCACCAAGACGACTTTTTGGCAAAAAGCATTATTACCGATCACGGAAGGGTGTTGTAAGTAGTTTTGTTTGGACGTATCGACGAAGAAATGTCTGTTTTTGACGAGGAGTAGTTTCAGCTTGTTCGCTCGTCACCCGAGTTACATCAATATTTGGCCCGACTTTCGCAAGATGCCTTTCACTTTCCTCATGTCGTCACCTTACTTTCAAAGACACACAACAGTCTACATGTCGGTGAGCACTCTCGCAAAAAAAGGAATTTTCTGTTCATTGTTGCTATTACGACAGAACACGAGTCGGACTATGCAGAACCAGCCGTTTGTATAACAACACAAGGTGCTAGAGCTGACATGACATGGACAATCGGTGCTGGATTTTGTGACTGTACGTGAAGATATATTACTGAACGAAACAACACATGGCTTTTCCATTCCACTTTTTCTTCTCGTTTTTTTCAATCTTCTCATTTTTAGTATGCTTTCTTAATGAATATCACGACCTCCAATTCAGTTGTTGCTCGACCCCTTTTAGATTCACTTTCGGCCTCCAACATTGCTGTTTTTCTCGATTTTTGTCGCTCCTACCTCCCAGTTATTCTCATCCAGTTACCTCTCAACCAGTTGGGAATAAAAATGAGTGAAGTGAGATTGCATTCGTCGAGTAAAATTTTACGCTATCTTTGTGAAACAGAATTTTTAATAGGATATCGGTCAGATAGCGAAAATTTGTTCTGTCTTACGCAACCGGACTTCAGTGTCAGTTTTCCTTCGGATACAACCGGAGTTCCGTTTTTACCGAATGTTTTCGGTTGATAACGCACTGAGATCTAGTGCTTTTCATTTTGAGAAAGTCAGCATTTTCTACGAGGCACTGAAACAGGCGATATCCGTCCATAAGTCGCTTCGAAAGAGGCTGTTATATTTATGAGATGCGCTTCATTTTTTGCTGTTCCATTCAAAAGAATGTTATAACTGAAAAACTACGGTGTATTATGCGTGTACTTTTTATAATTATAACAGTTAAACCCATACAAATGAATATACCGAAGGGACATCGAAATTGAGAACAGAAATGATCAGTCGACTATCTTTATAAAGCATATCTACAGAAAAACTAATATAAGAAAAATTGAAAGGAGAAAAAAAAACTAAAAAATGCCCTTTTTTAAGGTGCCATATAGTTCATTCGTTGCAAGTATTTAAGGCTCTGCGAATGATCATCGACTACTTGGATAATGACACCCAGTTGGCAGGAATCCTCACACGAATCGCCAAAGCGCACATCAAACACGACATCCATAAATTTCATTTAATGGTTTCTTTTTATTTATACTTTTGTGAGTTTTTCTTTGTGCATCGTGCATTTATATGTAGTTGCAACGGCACGATGGCGGTGTTATATGTGTGTGTCTGCATGGGTACGTGTATGTGCCTGCCGGCTCGGTAATTTCAAATAGTGGTTTGCAAAAGTTACGACTATGGTGCGCTAAATTTAGCGAATATAAATAATCTGGCAAATGACCGATTAAATCCGATTTTGTTTCGATTGACTGCCTTATGTCGCGGATAGTAAAGTGGTTTTTGGTGCTTAAACATGTCGAGAAATTTGCAAATAATTTCTACGACCACCCACGAATTTTTGCTGCATTTTTGCATAGCTAATCGGTTTCATAGAGAAACGTATCAATGAGCTTTTTTTTCGCTGATTTTCGTAGCATTCGTTTTAAGAATATCAAATGACATCTGCTCTCACCCATTTATCGCCAACTTTTTTTTTCTTCAAAATGCTGCTTTTGATTCAGTTAATTTGCATATTGTTGCCACTTTCCACAGTCGTTTCATCTTTACATACTTTTCACTTTCTTTCACTCCACTGTCGACCAGTATTTTTATTCTCCAGTTAAACAGGGTGATTTCCGCATGCAATCTTCTCAGTGAATCCTTAGTAATTCGGATATACATCGGAGCGATCTTTGGCGTCATGCTACACCGTATGGAAAGCTTTCTTGAGATCAACAAAGTGTTGACATTCAGAAATTTTGTATTCTCTGCACCATACACTCAATTCGATCAGTGCTAAATGTGGTTAGTGGTGGGAAATCGTTTTCTGAACCCTGCCCTCTCTCCGCTTGAATTTCCGCCGACTGTTGCCAATATCCGAGCATCCACAACTCACATGAAAATCTTATACATATGCGATAGCGAACACATTAGACAGCAATTGCAAATGTGCTTCCTGTCTTCCTTCTTTTGAATCAGCGCTGTTCTAAATCTCTTCCATTCTGCAGGTACCTTTTGTGACTGCATATATTGGATGATTCGGCCACTCAATGTCTTCTCTACTGTTCACCCTTCCCCCCACCCCCCCTCTCTCCTCGCTAGTATTTCCTCTGCGTGCACTTGAGCCAATCATGCAGCTTTCTTCGGTTCCATGCTGCGCTGCTCTGCCCTCTTTGCTTCTCTACTTTCTTTTTCGTTCTCCCAGAGAAAGCGCTAGGTGGCTCACACTCCTTTCTCTAAAGCTCACATGTTCGCGATCCTTCGTGCCTCCTTCTATTGTGGACATCACCAGTAGGACGTGTGCTAGAAACAGGTCGTACAGGAGTGCCCAAGGGTACTGGATCCTGGGGACATAGGTGACCGGAGCCAATCTAGGGTTCGAGCTCGTGACTGCCCGCATTACAATTTTAAACTCAAAGGGCAAGGTGGATATTTATTTCAAGGCTTATGGCCAGCATTACTAAGAGTTGCAATCACGGAAATATTTATGGAAAGCGTGATATTTTTAGGGCATATGCACCAATAATAACGAAGTGATAGTAGGAAAAATTCTATTTCTTAGTGCAAAGATTTTCTGTTATTGCTTCTCTGTGCGAACAGTCATTTTTGTGCCTTATTTGTTCGTACTGCGATGGTGCCCAAGTTATGTGCAATACTGTTTTCAAGTGTTGCACTTACGATTGATGACATTAAAACTTTAAGAGATTTTCCACTCAAATTTATGCTCATTTTATAATGTGTGTGATTAATCGACGATCAGCTGCAAATTCAGCTGCTGCTCAGTGATTGTAAGTAACGCCCAGGTGATTCGTATTTATCGTCTGTGCCCGGCGGAAGTGGCGCAAACCGTTGAACCCTTATCACCGATATTGCTTAAATTGGCTTACGGAATGTTGTCGCTGAGAAACGCATAGATGTTCGTGCTGAATGAATATTTTCTTGCTATGAATATTTCCTAACTTTTTTTTTCCAAAGAATGAAACTCTGCTCATCAAAGTGTTTTCACAATGATGGTCCGAATACGCAAAATGAATTAATCTTTTGGAAGCTCTAAGAAAGAGTTTTCTTTGTGATCGATTATTTTTAAGCATTTGTTCGGCGCATTTACGACGAATAAATTATGGAAATGTTCCAATTTTTCAACCAAGAAATAATCAAAAAGGTCACTTAAGATACGATTAAGGTCCATATACGAAAAGCTATTTATCGAATTCAGTATGTGCGAAATATGGTGAGCAAAAGACAATAAGTTTCTATCTCACATGCAAAACGCAAACAGCTAGTTTCAGGACATGGTGGAAGCAGTGCGGGATGTTGCGTGGAGTTGCAATAAACGTGAATTCACACGTGCCGAGGTGGATGCCGCGTGGAAATTACTATACGACGTGATCGCCAATTTTATTGACATATATCGAGCGGAAGCGTTGAAAGAGATGTCTAACGTTGAACGTAATTCAATCAACGATTGATAGGAACGCTAATCGCAGAAATCTATCAAGGTGGTAGATATAATTGTCGATTTTCTCATAAAATTCTGCACAAAAAACCCATATGGAAGAATTTTCGAAAGGGCACTTTAATGCGATATACAGAGAACGAAACATAAAACTTCTCGTATATTCACCACATTATTTCTCACTATGAACAAATATTGATGGTTTCTCGTCATCCAGCTATGCCACTGCATATTGTGTTGCGTTATTTAATTGGAATACCTTGAATCGTTGTATCATGTGTATCAAAAGCTGTCATCAAGTTAACCATGCTATATTTTACAACATTATGTGTTGTAAAATGATAGCACACTGTCGATTTTATATCCTCTATAGATGTAAGCCGGTGATGTTTCAATGCAGCACTATGCGATACGTTTACCATTCTTGGCGTATATGCACTTCATTTGCAGCTGTAAACGTCGAACGAATTTAGTTAACATTTTTCATTGTGCCATGAAATTTCTTGCACGATCTTATGTGTCATTTTATAACCAAAATTTTTTGTTTTTACTTGTTTGTTATGAGCAGCATGCAAAGTTCTACCCTTAAATGATGAGTTCTTGCTAGAAAACATCTTACAGTGACTGAAGCGTTGTTGCAATGCTTCTTTCTATCATTTGCTCCTGGCAGGCCGTACTGCCGCTTATCAACGACGGTGGAGTTGGAGCTGAATCCTGTAGAACTCTATCTACCTTTTCTATATGTTTCATTGAATTCAGCCAAGCAAATTTTGGGAGAAAAATGACTCCTCACCCTTGGCTGAAATCGATCTGCGAACCTTCACTAAAGAACGAAACGGGGGCTTCATGACATAGTGAGGTCAAGGGCTCGAAGTTGTTAATTATATTCCTAATTGATAATACCTTCTTGGCACTTGCCGTATGGACTGTACTTTATTTAATACAGCTCGGCTTGGCTGAAACCTACTGACGAAGAAAAGCCATCGTTGCAACCAATATTTTGCAAAAAAAGAAAGAAAAAAAAACAGAATTGGAAAGTTGCTTCTGAAAAAAGTTCAGTGAGTGCGGCCAACTCGGAAAGCTGCACAGCCCATCGGTTACGGACCATCTGACCCCCTCCACCTTCCTTTCTCCCGCCATCCTCCACCTTTACCCATCGTACTACGAGCCCCCTGAGGTGAAGCTCCTTTTGTCGCTCTTTGAGAAAAAAGCGGGTGATGCTGTTGCCAGCAAACATCTTGCCGCTTAGCTTACATGAACGTCAGTAAAGATTACTTGACACCCAGCAACACAGCAGCAACTCAGACGTTCGCGGGGGTTTTTCGAAAATTAGAGTAAAAAGTGCCATTTTTGGAGAATCAAAACTTACACAAGAGCTAGCATGTTTCAAAGACAACATGGCATCTTCACCTTCAGAGCTTCTAGACTTTGTGAGCTTCGGAATTTCGCAGATCGTTTTTCAATAAGAGCAAAAACCCCGACTCCAAAATTTCGACATCAAATTATCTGCAAGCCGTGCAATGTGGATGCATATTTAGGAGAAGGTGGGAAAGCTGAGATTGGAGTGAACTATTTGATAAGAAATTCCAACCCCTCGAAGTTTATGTTTCCTTAGTTTTTAGACCCCTCGTAATGTAGCCCGACGAAATTTGTTAACGATTTGAAAAATTCGAATGATACGCGCTGGATTTTCTGTTGGCGTCGACAGTTTTTTTCGAAGATCGAGTGGAAGGAGATGAATGAAGTGGATTCACTGAACGGGATTTTTAAGTTACTTGCAAACTAAACTACGTTTCCTTTAAAATATTGCTTTTACTGAAGATGGGTCTCATTATTACCAGTAGCTGACTACAGCTGCAGGTGATAAAACTGCGTATGAAAGATTTGTTTAATTTTTTTTTTTTTGATTAAGGAATTGAACCCCCTTAGTTTTCAAAATTTTTTATGGCCAAGCATTTTCGAGTGGCTCACTATTCACAGGCTGCCAAAAACTTCTTACATAGAAAAACTGAACATAAGCAATAAAATTACTAGCTGTTATCAGAGTACCGCAGAGATGATGAGCTCTGCATTGACGAAAAAAGCGTCAAACTCACCCAACACTTTGTATTTTTCCATAATACATAACCTCCCTTCCTTGCTGAGTGTGGTTGAGAGTGGCTACCAACGCATAATTAGAAACGTGCATGGTCGAGTCGACAGAGAGAGTCCCATATTCGGGAGGTGAGGGAAGGAAACCATAAAACTCAGGATTTTCCGGAACAACAGCGGATATATTGCAAGTAAACAGGGAGAAATTGAAAAATTTATGAATAAACACAGAAGAGATTTGTGAAAGCATTGTAAATTTTTAGATACATTCATTCGGGAATGCGAAATTTTCGGCTTGTTCAGCGCCCTTCCCAGTCAAACAAGCACATCACAGACAGTATTTATATTCGGAGGCTCTCGAAAATCGTCCGAGAGTCGCGAACTTCAAGAACTTCCATAACTTTATATATTAACGAATTTAAAACAGCACTGGGGTAATAACGTTTTACTACTGTTCAGCTGGGATAGTAACTTTTTAACTGCAGGCCACGTTCTTTACCACCTGCACAAGGTAAGGGCGAAGAGTAGCTGTCACTATCTCATGATCGGTTAAAGATGGGCATCTGGCTCATCAAAATTTTTGCTTTTTATTCGAGCATTCTTAAACGCGCTAGTTTTATAATATTATCTCGTCCTCGCTTTTGGCCGACCACATTACTTGGTGGATATGTATCTTCAGTAGGGATGTTCCCAGAATTTGCGGTATTCAGCGCAAATTTAGCAGTACGACTACAACACCTACAGTTTTGTTCCTTTATGAGTAGATCGTTCAGATACCGATTAAACTGAGAACTGACCATCTTTATGGGAACTCATCTTCTGCTGGCTGGTGGAAATTGCTCCATTGACACCTCTTCTTTTATCTAACAATAGGCTTATGCTTCTTCTTCGTGCGTATCAGGTGAACGCTGTGGTTAACTAATTTTTAAATGATAGATGGTCTTTTATCACACAATCACTGCTATTTACAAAAAAGGCTCATTTTTGGGGCAATTAGAGAAATAACTAAAAGTCGGATTTGATCCTCTGTTCTTCACTTTGTACACTGCGTGAATATTAGATGGAAATCACTTAGAGATGGGCTAAAGGTTGATCTAAGATGAAGTCATGTGGTTAAATATCATAGCAGATTTCATTTTGTTAGTTACACCTTTGTTTGTGTCATATGGTAAACACCCTTGTGGTTCGATCCTCCCAAGCCTTTTAGCAGATCCATACTCGCTTACAACAGTGTTCTTCCTCTTCATCCTAACGAGTTTAAGAGTCAGCTTTCTGTTCATTGTTTTGTGGTGTTCTTTAGTTAACTTTTTGCTCCACTCTCATTGTATTCGCATGCAGTAAGTAATCGCCACTTGCTGGCCTCGACATATGGCCGTGCAGTGTTCGATCGACTAGGTTGCAAAACAAATATCACAAAGTTGCTCTCTATCTAGAATGACTCGGAATACTAAGCATAAATTTATATGGAACAGCCTGTCATTACACAACAGCTGCAAAATTCGAGATATTTCCATCTAAACTTTGAGAGGTGAATGACAAGAAGAAATAGTTCCTACAAAACCCGCACATTTAAGAATGCTTTAATGAAGTCGAAAAAGGAATCCGAACTCTACCTGCAGCATATCGACAGAGGTCGACAATTACTTAGTAACTTTACGCAGTGTCTAGCGAGGAAGACATATTACTCCAAATTTGTCCTAATCTGAAGTTACTTAAATAACGAACAAAAAGTTCCATCATTCAACCGTCAAACATCACAGCTGTCGAATTTCCTATGCCGCATAACGAGCGTTCGAGGCCTTCAAACTTCGGCGATCGCGAACGAAATTCTTTCCTGGGCCAACGCTACTCAACAGTCAACATTTGTTGCTCAGTGGGAAAGAGACTTTCTTTGCAACGTCACTGAATCTCGATTTGGTCATACAAAAACTGGCCTGTGGTAGTCTGACAATTAGTAACAAAATTCAATGAGCCTCAGATTCGGTTGAATATTGTGGGGCGCATTTCTTTTTTTTCGAAAATTGAGGAGGAGAAGTAAAGTCGTTGTTGTTGCGTAACATTTCTTTGGTGCTAAGCTTAATGCGAACCACAGAAAGTTGCTGAGTTATTTTGTGGGAGCGTAAATCCGTCCGCACTACAGTTTGAGCTTAAAGTCACACGTACTTCTTTACTGCCTGTAGCGTTCTCTACTTCAGTTATTACTCAGTTCTATTCAACATCGACACGAAAATTTATCAGGCGGCCGTCCTGCGAGTAGCCCCGGTGGCTGCATTATTTCGCCAAATTGGGCTATTTTAAGTCAGCCGAGCCGAAAGCTTGAGAGGGGAGCTTTTTCGTGGAACCATTGCCTGGCAGAAAGGTGTGCATTGAGGTGGTTGCTGCGGTGCCAGCTGGCTGCTCCGCCGTTGACTGTCATACCATAAAAGGAAAGCGATGACGCGTTCGCATTGTACAGTGCCATCGGTCACAGCGTCCACGAGCATTTGCTAGCATAGCAAACGATTCGTGCTGTCGCATTTCGATAACGCTTACGTTTGCTATTTAACTATTCTTAATCTTATCCTTTATTAGTCAGTTAAATAGTTTAATTTTATTCTCTAATGCTTTCAAACAACTGCGTATTGGGGGATATGGCAAGATGGGTAATAACTACTTTAAGTGCTTCTCATCTTGAAACTTCCCACAGAGATTGGCTTATGCAAGAGTTTCATCGTTGTATAGGAATATCGGTTTATAGAAGTGATGCTCATTCTGCCGATACCGGAAGAGTAGAGAAACAGCCGATTTTCTACATGAAACTTGAATACTTGACCGTTCTCCCTCTTGAGCCTATTCCTCTCTCTGAGTTTTCAACTATGATACCGTTTTCAAGAAGTGCTTCTGTCATCTGCAACAAAGTCGTATCATTTTCTATTATTTCGTATACAATATTCTTTAGCCACTTTTGCATTGAATAATGGAAAGTATTTTGGAAATGCAACATTTTTTGTTTATTGCATCATCGAAACGAACACACGAGGCGAACACAGTCGGAAATTTCCTCAAAAATACTTTCGTTGCATTTTTCAAAATACTACATTGCTATGAATACTATGACAGTGCGTGTTTCGCAAGTCGAAAGCATTTCGTTTGACAGTGGATTTCACACGAGCAGAACACTTTTCACTGAGACTCAGTGAATTCCACAGACCATATGCCTTCGAGTTTTTCCACAGACCATTCGTCTTTCCTCAAATGCCCTTCCCTCTCTCCCTTGCTTCGTCTCCCCCCCCCCCCCCCCTCCCCCAAATGGAAATATGCAAAGGACAGCCAGACACATCTGTGGTCAACACTTAGTAAATGATATATTAGTAAAAAAATCTTTCTCCCCCAAATGGAAATATCTGTGGTCAACACTTAGTAAAATTAGTAAAAACGCGCACAATGATATATTCAAAACTCTTTGAAAGATTGAATATGAGTGAGCACTTTATCAAATTGTCGCTTATTTGCACTTCGCTCTTGCTTTCTTAATAAACTTTGAAGTCGGCAATTTATTCAGAAAGACAGATGAAAGATAATTGGATTATTTTGAGACGGCAAAAATGTTATTTGCAAAGTAACAATTAAAGAGGGCTATAGTTGCACTTTCCATGGTGAATGCACGCTCCCATTCCGATGCTGTTCTCACAACGAATGGAAAAAAAACGCTTACGAGCACGAGATTTTATAAATTTTCCATCGTCAGTAAAACAAATTTGTTCCTTGATTTTCTCCTCTTTCCACTAATACAGAAATCACCACTAGAATATGCAACTTTTAGCTGTACGAGTTTTACCTTGTACGGTTGTTCACGTTAACGTTTTTACTAGGCACACCAGTATTGGCATTCGCAGCTCCAAACTCATGAAATTCCTATAATTCAAGGCTATGTAGATCAGAACGTTCTGTAATTCAGATGCCTCTGAATGGAACATTTCTGTGGTCAATACTTATGTGCACTCTCTGCGATGCTGTCTAGCTATGTGCAAAAAATGCCTTCCGCTGCATCTTTCCAATAGAAATTAGGCTATTATTTGTGCAGCAGTTGTTAATCATTTAAGATAACGGGAAAGACAGACTACTCTCTTTCGCACATGAAAGCAAAGATAACAATTTTTCTCCCACAAATTTCAGCAATGGCACAATCGACAGTGCAGTGTTTGAAATTTCTTAGCTTTCTCATTAAGCACTTTCAAACGAGTCTTTTTTTTCTCTCAACCTCTCTGCGTTCTGTGCAAACTCCTACGGATCGAGGACAACGCTTGCCTAAAACTTTATACTAAAACTGTGTTTCGCTACTACAAGAAAGGATGAGCGAGTGGGAAGAGGATAGATATCTTTGTTCATTTCTGATGTTCCCAACTTCACCGATCAGAAAGGGTAGACCATCGAAACTGGTATGTCTAATGTTCTAAATCAGAGGATTTGTGGATATAGACCGTTTGTGGACCTTCGAATACCTTGCCTGAATTTGTCTTAAGGATTGTTTTTCGTTCTGAATCTCCACTCATTTCCTTCGTTATTTTTCTCCCATTTGAGCAGTTGGTCGATCTGTTGTATGTTTCTTGTAGTACGAATTGTTTTCACACCAGCACCGTCTCTTTCCAGGCCACATACGTTTGCAAAAAGGTATATCGTTCGAACATCTTTTTTCAGTCATTAATAAAAGTACAATATCAAATCGAAACGATTATTAATAAGAGGAATTTTGACAGTTCTCTGACATGCTCAGTAAATAAAGAGATTCAATTGTTGGCGAAGAGAGCGTCATCGTGCCAACTGTAAAGAGCACGACAACGACGCTACTATTGGGCAATTTGTGCGTCATCGCCTCCTCTTAGTCATAGCGTGCGAGTATTTTCCACTCGTTTAGCGATTAGTTTTCAGATCCTTCCGCCTAATTTTCCTGCAGATAATATACCTCAAAAATTTGAACTTTCGCCGAGTTCTTCAGAAAATAATGACGCCGTAGTACAGCTTATGCAATTTTGAAAAGAAAATTCAGCTTGTATGGAAAGAAGAGGATTGAAACGAGGCTAACGTCAGTTCGGCATAAGTCACAGTAATTGTCTTTGAGTTCTTCAGAAGCACAAAACTTCTTAGCGGCACCGGAGTTATGTGCCCCTTGGGCAATATTCTGGGATTACTGGTGTACATTTAGTATTTCAAAAAGACTAGTTACGACTTTCGCAGTGAATAAACGGCTAAATAGATTATTAAGACCCCAGTTCTTCAAAATCATATTGAAAAGCTACATTTAGAGCGTAGTTGAGGTCAGCGCAAAATGCTGATGTCGTTCGCCAAATTTTTTGTGATAAACCACCGTAAATTGAGAATGAGCTTGTAGTATTTCAGAATAATGCCGAAAATACGAAAAACGATCAAAAACGCTGACATCTCTAGCAAGATTTCATATGAATTTGACCGATATGTATATAAATTTAAAACTGCTTGATGGCATTGAGCAGTGTGTGCCTGGATACGATGATGTAGTCTTTTGCGAATGTTACTCCCACAATAATTCCATCATGTTACCGTCTCAAAGTTTTTTTCCTCTGTAGATATTTTCAAGCTTTGAAATACGCGACACACGGAATGGGACAGAAAGGAGAGGAGAGGAGTGCAGCGGGAAATAAAGGTGGATCAGTTCAACTGCTAAGGTGTTTCAAGCACGACGTAGAGCGCGATATGCGAAAATGGCCCCCACAAAGGGATGAACAAAGATGTAACATCTGATGAACATCTCATGCAACTTTGCAAAATCCGAATGCAAGAATGACGGAGATAACAGACCTTTAAAAGTTTCCTTGGGATAATAATATGAAGCACAACACGTTTCAACAATCCACCACTGCAGTGGTGATGCATGGATCCAGCTCAGATCCATTTCATTTCTTTCTTGTGACCGTTATATCAAATTTTACGTTTCCGATCACATACCTTCCTACTTTCTAAACACGTGGACAGGTCGAAATAGTGATGTGATCATCCCGCATTGCGTCAAGAAACATATCAAAAATGGTTGCGATATCAAGGTTAACAAAGGGATTTGACGCAGCCGACTCATTGACGCACTCGAAGTCCATATTCGCGTTCTGTGGCAACAATGAGTGAAAGAGTACAGGTGCATAGGCTGAGACGCGCCTGTAAAAATAAGCCATTTGGGGGTATTGAGAGCGATCTGGTTTCAATGCGATGCCATTCACCTCACTCGGCGCCCACCTTCCTCGTTTTCCTCGTGCAAGTCGTCTCTTCGCGAACACCTACCTCAATACGCCATTATGTTAGTAGGAAAGTCGACGTTTGAAAAAAAAAAATGTAGAAACGAAAAAATTAAGGATTTTGAGAGGAAGTCCCATCACGTATAGGACGCTTTTTTCACGACTTCTTCGATTCATTGTTTATAAATGTTTAATTTTTGGAGACTTCTGAGGTGACCAATTTTGTATATTTGAGTATCCCGTTTGAAAAATATACGAAGTTAATCGGTTTGCTGTGCGCTTCTATCACTAACAACTTATGCAATATTTATTCAGTTGTCGTAAAAGATTTCTAAAAAACGTTGAACGAATAAGTTTTGCGACGCAATCGAAACTCATCGAGACTAATCGCATAAATAATATATAGATTTGCCTTTCGTTAACCATACCTGAGAGCGATAGCTGAAGTATATTTGCTCTTATGATACCTCTCACTGAGTACTCGACACCTGCTATGTTTTTCTCGTTTATTCCAACTTAACCGACGTTGCACGCTTTTTGCTTGTAACTTGAGGTCAACAGTTCTTAGGATCATCCTCTTTTATTAGGGCGCTATTTTTTCCAATTTGAGTGCATATCTTCTTGGATGTTTTTTGTCCATTAGGTGTGCAAACTGATGTGAATCCATTTTTCTTAACGAAATTTTTTGATTTCCATCTTAATTCGAAATATGTCACATCCTTTCGGCATGCACTGAATTATGCAAATTATTCTGGAACGATCCCAAAACTTTCTATGTTTGCGACAATGATTATATTGATGTTCATTGCCAATGCTGATGGAATATTTTAAGCTTTACTTGCAACTTATTATTAAATTATGAGTCGAACTTGACAGAATATTTCAGCATAGAGGTGCGACTGAAAAAGGCGCAACGTCAATTTGTATTCAGACATAGAAATTATGGAAGTGAAAAAAATAGAGTTTGCAAATCGTTACTGAAAAACGTGGTTATTGTTTTCGCTTATCACAAAACTATTCCCCAAAAAGTAAAAAAAATGTGAGCATGTTCACTAAAAAAATTGCAAGGAAAAATCTGGGGGAGCGAAAAATCTTTGATAAATTAACTTTGTCTACTATTTTGCGCATTTGCTGCACTATTTGCCAGATATGTATCTAAGTTTCTCATTTTTCGTTTCCTCTATTGCCACTGTATAACTTTTTTCATCTATGTTGATGTATGTTCTCCCTGTACAATGGTTTGAATAAATGAGTAAATGAACAAACAAGAAGTAAATGAATAAATAAATAAATAAATTAGTGACTAATTGAATAAATAGATAAGTAAACGAATAAACAAGTAAATAAATGAATAAATTTCCACGAAAGCAATATCAAGTAAAGTAGCTTGATCATTTGGTACTGTTGTAAAAATCAATAAAGATTTCAACGCAAAGCAGCAAGAACACTCTTGATTTCCTAGTCAGCAAGAATACTCTCAATTTGCAGCTCGTTCGCCAAGTTCTTTCATTTTGTGTGATTCCGATGACAAATCTTACTGAAAATCTTTTACTGCTAAATTCTGCACTGTGAGCTGTGAGCGTTTCTTGCACTGCGTTGACCATTACAGAATTGCATACTTCATCAGAAGCAAACAATTCAGTCAACCCAGCTAGCTCCCATATGTGGTGTTTACAGTGTAGCGCATTCCTGTCGGGATTTGCAAACGTTTTGTGCGAGGACCTTTCTATGAATTGGTATACGATTTAGATAGCATCACCGAACAGTTTATCCATACTTTTCGGCTCAGTGGACTGAGAAATTAAATGACTAAACGAATCTTTTTTACGCACTGCATAAAAAGTTTCAAAAATGCGCCAAATTTTACGGTTCAAAAATGGTTTGAATGATATGATGAATTCCGACAAAATACGCAAAATTTTAAGCGATCCTACGAATACTCGTGAATGCTTCAACAATACGCTTCAAACAACTTTTTAAAACTCATTCATAAAAACTCGAAATTTTCAAAAGTACTTTGCGAGACTATTGAAAAACAACATCCACGAAGTTATTTTGCTAAATAGGATGCTGATCCCTCCGGCTTCTAGGAACAGAAGCACTTTAGAAGAAAAACCCGCACTCCGAGCGAAATCGAAAAAAAAGAAACTATTCCCAATAGTGTGCTTTGGTGAATTTATTTTAATTAAGAACCGGTTTCGATGATTTATGCGTCCTTCGAAGCATCATGCGACCCACTCTCCAAAAACAACGGTCCTCAGGTTTAGATTGTATCTTGAAAGTTGCAAATTCAGAAAAACTCAGAAATTCATACTCTCGGGCTGTTAAAGCACATTAATAGCTCTGTTGTTCGTATATGGCGCTCCATGCGACCTCATTCGGTGGATAATTGATATCCTCAGGAATGGCTGACAACCACTCCTCACTTCGAAGATGAGAATGTGCACTTATACATCATGAACACTTCACCAGTGCCATAGTAAATTTAATTTCATTTTTGTAATGACTTTCCCACTATTTTAAACCAAATACAAGTGGTAGGATAAAGTAAGGGATCCCAAGGAAGAACAGTAGTAAACTTGGCTGTGAAACGTGCTAGCAACTGATCTGCTAACGGGTCGTCATAATGATATGGAAGGTGAGGATGACGAAAGCATTGCGAGTTGGTATAGCCGCAAAGCCATTGCAGGAAAATCGATTCTGTGGCGCCTATAAACCCTCGCACACAAAACTCTAATGAGGCGCTGCCACAATGAACAAACAAATTCACTCGTCAGTTTATTCTGCAATAAAATATTGTTACACGTTTTAATTTTATTTCGCATTTTCTTCTCCATATCATCAAGTTCGTTTTGATGCAAGATCATCAGAAGGCCCGATATCCGCGTACGCGTTCTTGTGTTACATAGGTTCCTTTCAGCTTGTTACTTTTTTTTTCAGCCGTTTTGAGACTTTCAATGAAAGCGCTGCCTAGGTTTTAATTGAATACCTATATGACTGTCGCAGGGCTGTGAGCCATTCAAGTATCATACCACTCACCTTCCCCTCAAACGTGTAGGCCGATTCGTTAGGAGTGCTGTCCCCATCTTCATTATGTGCGATTTATCCGCTAGGATATGAGGGACTCTGTTAAACTTTTCAGCACAATCCGGGCAACTTTTCCCCTTCGATGACAAGGTAAATTTGAAATCTACCGGAGAAACAAACTCGTTCATGATCAACTTATGCGCAAACATTCTGGTTTCATAGCATCAGGACTACATTGGCCACATACTACTGAATGGAAGAGAAGTCGCTTGCTACCATGCACTGCACTATAAGCTCTA
This sequence comes from Ascaris suum, assembly GCA_013433145.1. Classification (NCBI taxonomy): domain Eukaryota; kingdom Metazoa; phylum Nematoda; class Chromadorea; order Rhabditida; family Ascarididae; genus Ascaris; species Ascaris suum. The sequence goes on along the minus strand of CM024187.1, from coordinate 19,183,110 downwards.
CTAGAAAGTATGAAGCTTATATCATGGTCCTGTCGAAATAATAATATACATTCTGTCGTGTGTTTCAGCAGTGAACGTCATGCGCATTCACGTCTAACTGCTTTTGTTTGTGTGTTAGCCTTAAATTCATTCGACTTCACAGTGTGTCCGTTATGCGCCTCTACTTGAGGACAGTCGCCTTCAGAAGCAAGTCTGACGATAGTAGAGTCACGAGCGGGCGTTTCAGATAGCGCACCTGAGTGCTTTTATTTGAGTATCGTTCGCGCACTGATGAGCAATTTGCGACCGATTGGTTTCGCCACAACTGATAACACTAACGGCGCTATCAGTCATCGAAAAAAATAGTAAAAAAATGTTATGTTTTAGTTGGTGTGTGAACATATCATATGAAATACACTATGATTAAAACAAGTAAAGAGAAGTTGTGCGTTGAAGATGCCGAGCTTGGAGATCTCGAAGGAAGGATTCGGACGCCTCGTGTGGGTTCGCGATGCGAGCAAAGGCTTCGTGCTCGGTCGATTGCGCGACATTGGTAGTGAGACCATGACAGTGGAGCCACTCGACGGCAACCCTCATGTAATTTATTACAGACATTTCATTCTTCACTTCCCTTCACTTTTACCACCCCCCCCCCCCTCTCCACTCCCTCCTTCTTATAGTTAGGAACACTCGATCACTGAATAAACATCAGCCTTCCAATCTCGCAGAATATAAACCGATTTGAAAGCGCACACATTACTGTAAGTAGTTACAAATCGGCTATATTTGTTGCAGGTAGTTGCTTCATATGATGACGTTCTTCCGGCCGAAGAGGACAGAAAGAAGGACGTTGATGACAACTGTAAGTATTGGCCTACGCTTAGGGTAATGTCCAGAGCACAAGACTCTTGAACCGACGCTCTTCAAAGAAATGAAACCTGCACTTCTAGGGCCCTGTGAAGGAACTTGAAAGCGGCATGCAACAGCTTTCGGTCAAAATCTAGCCAGCTTGATGCCATTCAAGCAGCTAGATTCAACTGCCTGTCCATACAAATGTTTCAACGAGCAAAACACCAAGTATAAAGGTGATTGCGCCTTTTGAGCGTTTTGTTCCTCCGGGAGAGATCGAATCATTGCTGTCGGGGGTGGGGGGGGGGGGAGGGGGGAGGAAGAGGAGGTAACTATAAATAAGGCGGTTTCTGGGCGGCTTCTCACTCAGCCTGCCCACGAAGGAAAATTTGGTAAGGTTTTTGGGGGCAACCATCCAGGTGATCGTCTTGTTTATTGTATAGTTTGTTCTATATTCTTTTCTATCATACATTTGCAACATACCATACTTATGAACTTTTACAGTTTAAACAACAGAATTAATGCGAACTACAGAACCATCAACTGTCGCTGTTTTGATTGGTGTCCATTGCAGTAACAGTTGATCACCTCACCTGCAGTTTCCTCTCACCTTTAATTGGCAGTCACTTGCTGCACTATTTAAGCCCGTTAACACCTTCTCATTTTGCAGGTGCATTAATGTATTTAAACGAAGCAACTCTTCTTAACAACTGTCGTCTTCGTTATATGAGAAAGCAAATATACGTAAGCATTGAATCCCTTCAGAAAAGCAAACGATCTTTTCATGCGTTAGTTTCCTTCAAAATAGCCGTTGCTCTCTCTCTCCTTTTTTTTGTTTCTTTCTCAAATCGTTCACTTTCTAGGTTGTTCAATAAATTCTTCAAAAAATCTTCACACATTTCAAACGATTCCTTTTCCTATATTTTAATAGCCCTTTATATGCAGTATTTTTTCAGACTTATGTTGCCAATATTCTCATCTCAATCAATCCATATGAACAAATACATGATCTCTATAGCAGTGCAACTATTAAAAAGTATCAAGGGAAATCGCTTGGACAATTGCCTCCTCATATATTCGCAATTGGTAAGACTTATACAATTCTAAAATGTTGCGTGATGAAAGCGAATAATACTCAGTCAACCTATATTACACTTTAAAGGCAGATAGAGATAATAAACATACTCGTTAATATTTCGGGGACATAACGACTGATACAGTAAAGTGATGTAATGTTCCCACTTTATTCGGTGATGTGAAATCACGAATCCTAGATTATTAACCATCATAGCTCAATGTATATGAAAATCTATATTTTAGAAACCAAGAGATAAGAAGAGAAAATAAGATGATAATCAGGAGAAGAAAGAACGCTGTTGATCGCTTACAGCTTGAGAGCGCTGAGAGTGATCCATTTATTCCCTCATGTTCATGAACTGCCAAAACACAGGACAATAAAGTGGAAAAATCTACATCATATGTTCCCTACCCATCACCCAGCGAGCAATGAGTGGGGTGAAGCGAAATTTCTGCTCAGCAGTGAAACCCCGGCTTCCTCGTTTCGGTTGCATTTCGTTCGTAAAACTGACAAACTTCTTTAAGCGGTCGATCCATGTTGATGATTCTAAACTTCGGTTCTATGCGGTCTATACGTAACGCTTGAGTGGCATTTAGATACTCACATTTCAGTTTAAACTGCGACAATGCAAGAGATTTTTAATGGTCATACTTCCGGAACGTGTGAAAAACCAGAAGATAGGCAGACACACACACACACACACACCCGCACAGCATAAGCAAACATAGACGAACGAAAGAAATCCAACCGTACCACCCCTTCCGCGCAGCGTTGAAGCTAATGGTGTTATTCATTTGAAAAACTGATATACATCGAAGAGGTATGATTCTAAATATTGTATCGCGTTATTTTCCCTTTGACAAAATAACAAACAGCGTACAGGGGTAATGTACCTTACCTGAAAATTAAACTAATGAAATTGTTATTAAACTTGCTGCCTACAGCGAGATGAACATTGCAGCTGATAAGGCATATCGCGATATGAAACGATTCTGTGAGAGTCAGTCGATTATTGTGTCCGGAGAATCGGGCGCCGGCAAGACCGAATCTCAAAAATATATTCTAAAATATCTATGCGAGTCGTGGGGCTCAACGGCTGGCCCTGTTCAACAGAGGATTCTGGAAAGTACGTTTCACTTTCACACAACATTAACGTCTTTATAAGCAAGTGAATCGTCTTACTTTCAAAGTACGTTTCATTAACGCATTCCTCGCATATTTTTCAACTGTTTTTTGGCTTACTTTGAATTACTTCCCGAATAATATTTAAGCACAGCTGTTAGCGCATAAAATGTATAAGATTGACTGGAGCTAAGGGATCATATTCACCGTCGTACTTAAATTTGCTACTGTGCTGGACCTATTATGCATATATTTAGAAGGTTCCAGATTTAACACGTTGAGAAGTGGGCACTTCTTTTTTGCAAAATAGCTCAGCAAATATAAACACCACGCTTCGCCGCATGCACTCCACAAGTAGCGGCACCATGAAGGAAAGTTTTTTTTCTATTCCTCCGGGGACTCATACTGTTTGCTTCGAAACGTTTTTGTTCGGAGAAACCTAAAATTCAGAAGCCTCTTGAGTTCAATGGACACTCAGTTGAGGAGTAGACCTTGAAGTATGTCCGCATCTGAAGTTCGCAACCCTCGTGTCTCATATGAGGTCCCCCATCTTAGAGGTCAAAACGCCAATTCTGGAGTTCAAGATTCATTGGCAGCTCTTCCATTGCAAATCATTGGGCTCCGATATCTTAGGCAACTTTTCAAAAATGAAGGCGCTGCCTAACTTCGTGAACATAGGCACTTTCTAGATTACTCACAATACGAGGTTTCATGAAGGTAAGAATTTCTGGCATGGTAACAGAAAGATACCGTTATCATTGTATCAGTGACCACAGGTTTAATTTATGAAAGCTAGGCACATAGAGCATGTCAGGATCTTAGCCTGCAGCATGTTCTACCCTACTTGGGTCAATTCTTTCGCAAAAACCTCTCACCTCATTCGAAACTGGAAGCTTCAAATTTGAGCATTTGTAAAACGGCAAGTAAAAGAATGAGGAAGCGATTTTAGAAGCTGAGGAGTTTGCGTGTTCATCCTTTAAATTTTGTTCACGCTGGTATAGCAAAGGTCGAAACTGAGATATTTGGATGAAAGATAAATGCACAAGGATATGAATATGCGTTTTTGCCGGGCAAAAACCAGGTTTGAAAGATGTTATGTGGCACCTGAGATCATATTGAGCAGTCAGCGGTTAAGAATTATCCTCGTTGATAATGAAGTGAATAACATTGCAGCGAATCCAATTTTGGAAGCATTCGGCAATGCGAAGACACTACGAAACAATAACAGCAGCCGATTTGGCAAATTTGTTGAAATTCATTTCGGATCAAAGGTGAGCACTTATTCGTTACGCATTTTTTATTGCTGCTCTCGCCGGTAAACTAATCACTCGTTTACTTCCATATCAATAATAATTGCGTAGAAGGGAAATGACCCTGTGAAAAAAAATCTGCCGAAATTCTTCTTCTATGCTTGCAAAAGAAAAGCCCATTTGAAAGCGCCGTATTCCCAGACGGAAAGAAAAAGCATACTCTTCCTGTGCTTCTTGTTTCCAATTTCAAAAAAGATCATGCTGAGTCGCTCATTTACAAAGAAATGGAATTGCATTCCTTCTTTGCAACTTTAAGCTATTGTTGCAAATTGAACGGGAAAACAAGTGAAGAAGTATATCGTACTGCACGATGTGCACTTTAGCATACCGCTTACTTGACCAATCACTTTCATAAATTACTAATAAAACTAAATCTGGGCAATGATGCCTTCATATTTTTTTCCCACCATAACGCTCAGATAAGTTTTCGAAAGATTCATTTTTCCACAGTTCGATCGCTCTACGATGAAATACGAGCTGGTGTAAGATTCATGTAAATTTTTTTCCATCTGTAAGTATAGGTTAATTACTTGCAATATTAGTAGACTAAACTGAATGTTGGTATAGAAGGCCGTTCTAAAGTGCAAATCATAGCATAAAATATCAAGAGCTGTAGCTTCAGTGATTCTTGATTTGAAACTACCAGGTAGATAAGCGCACGCACGTCCAGATGCACAAACGGGAATCCGGCGCTGCCCTAGTGCATTTCTGTAAAGCGAATTTACAAATGTGCATCAAGAACATAAAAAGCAAACCCTCTCTTTTCTTCTGCTTGCATAGATACACAAATTCTTTTTGACTATATTTAGGCATAGCTTGCTAAGTTTCAAAGTGGTCAGTAATGTGCATTTTATCCCCTTACTATGTGAAGGGTTTCTGCATGTGGTACTTGATTTGGTACACAGTAAGTAAGGCTGAAATAAGATATTACAGGAAACAATCATGTCAGATCTTTACGAATGACTTCTCAGCGAAAAAAGCAGTGAACTTCTTCTGATATGACCTTATATTTGAAAATAGAAGTAAGTTTGAGATTTGAGTACAGGCGATTAGAAAGTATGTTTGAAAAATTCGAAAGGACCTTCTTTGGAAAACATCACGGAGAAGTCAAAAATCACTTTCTCAAACGGTTTTATCCACACAGCAACGAAATTATCTGTCTCGTCGAATTTACGCATATGAATCAAATCACGAGTGACTCACACATGTTAGCAGCATAAATGTTTGGTAAATTTTAACCTTCAGGACTTATCGAGCCATTCTTATACAATGGAAATTAATAATTCTGGTGCAAAAAAAGGTAAAAATTGAAGAGTTTCGAGGACGCGCATCAATATTGGCACTTTCTGTGATTCGAAAATTGGCCAACTCCTCACATAGAGCAGTGAAAAGATGCACTTCGTTGCAGTATATGGTGGCAGGTGGCTTTGTTTCACACTACTTGCTGGAAAAATCGCGTATTTGTCAGCAACAACCCGGTGAACGAAACTATCATATATTCTACCAACTTATTGCTGGTGCAGACGCAGAACTTGCAAAGAAATTCGTTCTGAAAGATGCTGACTCCTTCAATGTGAGCCTCGGTTTTGCATATATCAAGCTCATTAGCAAAGGGAGAGCAATTTTGGAAACTCATACCAGTTCCAGCTGTTCTTTGAAGTGATGAAACAAAATGCATCAGTTCAAGAAACGATGACCCTCGGAGAGCATTAATTCCAGCCTAGTATTACCTATTTTCTCCATAAAATAGTGAATAAGTGAAATTCTCATGATTTGTTTGGAAGAAATTAAAGTTTTTTTGACTAGATCACGGCAAGTGTTCAACAACTTGTGAGGAAATGAGAACGCTAGCAGACGAGGTAATTTCGGATCAGCAATGCAACTTTCAATGAATTTTATTCGCACTCCGCAGTGTTGCAATTGAGTGGGACTAGTTTAAGAAAGCTTTTGTATTGTGAGATGCTGTGCTGTAGCCCTTTCAAGTAATAGTGCACTGAGCATGAAAAAGCTGCAGCAGACATGGAGTGCAGAACAAATATTTCTATCTATTCAAGGGCGTTTGTTGCTGCCATGTTATCAGCAGCTGTCTGAGTTGGGCATTATTAACTGCCGCAGGTGATACAGGTAGCGTGGCATCAAATTAAACCAACATTGCAAGTTATTTTTCACTCAATTTGGCAATGTTGTGCATAAACGTGTGTAATATTGTCGCAGATAAAAATGAAGGTTAAAAGCATGGATTAAATCATCAAATGGTTTTATCTCGCTCCTATCGCACTCATCCTTTTATTGCTCTTTGGTGAAGCTTTACTTCTCCACATGGCACAATTGACATGATTTAAGACGATTTCGCAGAACATTAGCTACCACCATGCGTTGAAACTGATGACAAGTAATGAAAGGTAAAATAATATTTCAGTACCTGAAGGGTTGCGCTCAATTTTTTACAAGCTCCTCCACTGCCCCTAAAATACCGAAGGAGCGAAGGAGTTCTAAGGTAAGTAATTTTTGCCCTATATGAAGACTCGAGTCATATTATTATAAACTTGCCTTTCGATCGACAGTATTTGACTGTCGATCGAAAGGTGCTTCTTATTCGATGTACCTACGTAACAGGTTGGTGCATAAGCTCGCAGTGTCTTCGTTTATTAGAGTGTGACTTTTGCATGAACTTCCAGGTCAGATCCTTTACATCTCTATAGAACAGTGTCTAGAATATTGCATGCTACGATACATTACAGAATTGTTATTGACAACGATGTTTTTCCATCTCAAACTCGTTAGCATATCAGGTAAAAAAAAAGAACTCTTCGGCTGATTCTGCCCTTTGAATTCAACGACGCTCGAAAACAGCACAGTTTAGTAGAAGTATGCACGTAGCTTCTGAAAGTTTTTTTTCGCAGTCCTTTAATGTATGGTGTGCCCTATTGCAGAAAACTGATCTGCATGACGGACTTGTCGACGATTATGCGGATTTCCAAAAACTATGCGGCGCGCTTTCGAGTATCGGTTTAAACGCGAAGGATTTGAATAGCATATTTCAAATCATTGCAGCATTGCTTCACTTGGGCAATGTTCATTTCGTCGACAATGTCGATGACCGCAAAGGTATTCAAATTTGTGATCTCAGTTCTGCTGACTGAGCAGAAAAACCTTCTCGAGTGCGCCAAAATTTTGCATACAAAGAATTTCTGGGACATCTTGAGATAAAAGTGCGCATTTTTCGAAAAATACCTCAAAACTTTTTGTTAACCTTGGAAATTCCTTCCTTTCCGGAAGAATTTATCGCTGCTGGCCATTGATAATTCAACTAGACTGGAGTATAGAACTTTATTTTTGTTTATTTGTCCTCTGAAGTCAAAATTTTCAACAATTAAACGTCTGATGCTAGCTAAATCCTTCGGATTCTGAGAACGCATTTCGAGTCAACTATTTGATGGTTCCGACAGCTGCTGACAAAATGCACATTTCTGTTGACGTTTTGGCCTATAAAATGATGGTCGTAGCGAGCAGTCCTTAAATCGAGCCGGAAAGTTGTTTGCTGTAACTGCGGTTTCGTAACTGTACCGGTGGCAGGTTCACTCTTATCTAGTAGCATTTCTTAATTAGCTCAAACTTTCACACAAAGAACTTTTAAAACAATATATGAGAAAAATGGCTGGCTTGTTGCATCGCCCTATCAGAATAGAGGCCACCCTCGCCCTAAATACAACTACTTCCTGAAAGGGGATTTTTTTTCAATATCTTTATGCACCCTTTGAAAAAATGCCGTAGTCGCTTACATTATCATTTGTAAATAAAGCCAATGAATATAACATTCACTGAATACAGAAATGATATTCATTATATGTTCATACAAATGAGAAGTAAAGAAGAGGGGCGCAGCTTCGAAAAGTAGAACCCAGCGTCTGAATAGAGTCAACCTGTGAAATAGAAACCTGTGCTCGGAAGCCGCGAGAAAAAGGAGAGGCTACGAGCCTCTTTCAAAGCAAACGCGGTAAGCTAACTTGCTGTTTTGAAAAACACTGAAGGAGGAGGGGACAACAGGAAGGGAGGGAGGAAGCGATGAGAAAAGGGTGATAACACGTTCAATGGTCTAATGTTAGCAAGTAGCAAGACCGCTGCATATATAAGGTCGATACACTAATTGTGAACGCAGCTTGTAGGAGGGTGCATGGTCGATGCAAAAAGTGAAGAATCGCTTCGACTGGCAGCCTCACTTCTCGGTGTTGATCCAACCGAGTTACGGCACGGGCTCATTTCACGAATTATGCAGTCCAAAGCAGGTGCCATGGGCACAATCATAAGGCAAGTGAGTGAGATCTACTCGTACAAGTGTGGAAGTTGGTCACGTCACAGTGGCCACATACGGTTGCCGAAATATTCTCACTATGATTGTTCATTGTGGCTATATGTAAGTCTTGCAATTCGCGCCAACACTGAAAGCATATAGTGACCATTCACGGCGGGTGTAGGAGTGTTGGTCAGCAGGGCAATGAAAACGTTTGAAATTCTTTGTTTATATAAATTCGGTCATTATGGATGCAGAGTGGGCTGGCGAAAGGGCCTACAAAATTGAGAAATAAGCGAGTAGAATTAGAAAATCACTTAGAATATACGATCTAGGTTGTTTTCTTAAAACCTTCCGCTATTTTTTGCCTTACTGCAGTGGGATTTATTTCCGGCCTGGGCCCACTCAAGTCAAATGGTAGATAAGTATGTGTATGTTTAAACAGGTAGCTCGCCTTTCGTCTCAAAAGTGTTGCAATTTCGGCAATCGAATATTAAACATAGTTGTTCACTTTTATTGTTATTGTTAGAACCACCTTTCGAATGAGTTACACAAACGTTCATCAGTCTTAATGCTTACACAGATTTGAAGTTAGCAATTTTCAGAGTCCCACTGAAGACGTATGAGGCAGCAGCAGCGAGGGATGCGCTTGCCAAGGCGGTCTATAGCAGATTATTCGATTCAATCGTTGCGCACATCAACAAGTGCATTCCTTTCGGTGATAGTGTCGCCTACATTGGGGTGCTCGATATTGCCGGTTTCGGTATTGCTTCGTGTATTTTTCAGCAAACAGCATCTTTTCATTTCATATCATGATTCATTTCCTCATTTTCATTTTTATATTTCTAAAAGACATATTGCATTGTTTTCGCTGCTTTGTGAACTTCAACTTCAAGCGCAATTCGAGTTCACTGTCTCCATGCCGTCGCAACTGTTAGAACAGCTGGAATTTTTTGATTTCAGTCCCATCTTGCTCCCTCCTAAATTTACCGGTTGCGTGATCTGGAGTAGGTGTAAAATATGATATATTGTGTTGAATTCTGATTCAAATGCCTAAATTCAAGTAGAGCTTCTTCTAAAAGAACATGCATATTCCCACGCTCCCGTTCTGCGCGCTTTGCAGACATGATAACTTCTCTTTCAGTTAACACCACCCTGTTCAATAATGCTGCCTTGTTCTCGAACAAGAAGCTAAAAAAGCTTCAATTTTGTTCTTTTAAGCGTTATATGCTATTGTGCTGTTGTTTGTCCTGCTGAAATTCTAAGAACAAGAAATAATTCCATCTCATTGCACCTTCCCTCCTTCTCCTAAATGCCTTGAGTAATCTGTATACTTCATTTTCATGCTTACCATTTCCAATATCCGACGGTTTGCATGCTCATTCAAGGCCTAGATCATCTTTATTAATGATAATGCATATGGTACGCACACTCAAGATGCATATGAAGGGAAGATCGAAAGCCACATAAAACATGGAATTTGCATGACAGAGCCAAAATATTATATTTAGAAGTGTCACGGAACGGTAAAGTATCTGCAGTAACATTTTTGAGGGTAACGCTTGTTATATTTATACTTTCTGACTAACTTCTCTACTGTAAGCAGTAATAATAATTTTTGCTGACTGCATCCAAATCACTGACAACAATTTTCCCCAAAAAAGTGTTTCTTGATAGTGTTTATTAGAGTCTTTATAATAGAGATTACGACAAGTAAATTGGAAGACTCGCTAGCACCGTTTTCCGCTTATTCTCATATTTCTTATACTCATCCACTGCTGAATTTAGCGAGCATGATAAGATGAGTAGAGCTGAAAGTGTTGTTAATGTTATACGTTAAATTTACTTATTAAATTATTCTATAATATAACCCTGAAAAACAAGCACTCTTGCTTGAGTTGTAGTGGCCTCTGTTTGAAATGGCAGGTATTATAGCATCTACCTGATTGCTTTCAGGTAAGCATGCTTGACTGACTTGTCATTACTTTTCTTTGAAGCAAAAAAATTGTGTGGTCATCCGGTCAGTTTGTTTTTCCAAGGGCCATATGTTCGTATGTCTTATAAAGAAATTTAATAAGCGTGTTGTGAAGTCCACATGAGTCAAATGAAGTTTAAAGCGGAAATGTTGGACATTCGAAGGGATTAATTTCAGAGTTCTTCACGGTGAATTCCTTCGAGCAGTTCTGTATAAATTATTGTAATGAGAAGCTGCAGCAGTTTTTCAACGACCGCATTCTGAAACAAGAGCAAGAATTATACGAGAAAGAAGGACTTCATATACCTCACATCGAATACTGCGACAACCGGGATTGCATAGGTGACTGCATTTGAAGCGAAATTTCTCCTTGATTTCCTCGTCAGTTGCACAGAAATTCTGTACAGTTCAATTGCCTGCTTGCTTATACCTGCGGATTTTAGCTCGAGTCAGCGTTCTACCTCTCATGAAAGCCTAGAATGAATATCTTACTAGGGGGATCACAAATCACCCTTTTAAAAATCATTCTTCTAATTGCTGGACTGTTTCAAAACTGCTCCCAAAATGCCTCTTTGCTGCGAAATTGGTCTCACTGGTTAGAACTCAGCCAGGGCGTCTCTTTACGAAATTTTCAAACACGAACGCCGTTAAAAGTGGAATGGTTCAAAGAGGGATTCTGGAGTAAATTTGCCGTCCGATTAATCAATGCCCACTTAGTGTGAAATTCGCTGTTAAGTGCATAAGCGAAGAAAACATGAATTGAGGGTTTGGAATAAACGATAAAATACTGAATAGTTCCTTGAGCTCCCATTCACAAGGGTATCGTTTACAAAATTCCCAGTACCCGTTTTGGTTTCGTTTCACATATTGGTTAGTGTTTTCGGATTGGAACTTTTTCTGAAATCGTAACGCTATTCCAAGATGCGTATTATGATCTGCATCGCAGAGCGTTTTTCTTTCCGTTTGTTCGCGTCATCATCGAATACCATGGAATCGTCAAAAAGTTTGAGTATTTCTAGTGATGTTAGAAAGTAGAATCTTGAGGTGTTTTTTTCGTACCGCATTTTATCTGAACTGATAGGCTCCTTCACGGAGTGTCGATGCCATTAAAAGCGGATATCGAGGGCTGTGCGTGGTCATTTGCTTCTGCACGGGACCGTAAAGCGTAGAATGCAGGTTGACAAGTTGGCTCTTGAGCAACATTACAAGAAGCCGTATAAGCGCACTTCTCTTACAAAGCATTCTTTCAAAAATGTAAAAGGCCAGATAAATTGGACTTTGCAATCCGTTCGCACAGAAAATCTTATGGCGTTCTAACCTAATTCATGCATGACCGTCTCCACCCTTATCTCTAGGATTTTTCCAGGTCACTGGAAAACATGTCACTATTTCTTACGCGCCTTGTAAATTTACATTTGCATTTGCAAAGCTCAGTATGGTAACCTCATGTCTATTCACATGCACGTGTGTGAGTCTAGTGTGTATTTGACCAGTAGCTTCCACCCAGGAACCGCAAAAGCCAAAGTTACGAAGTTTTGGTTTGATTGTTAGGTGCAGGGTTGGGGAGAGGGAGGTGGAAGAAGGATTTTCATGTATTACCAGCATAGTCATTATGTGTGTTCGCTTGAGCTTGTTGACTAACTAGCAGGTGAGAGGTAGCGGAATAAGTTAACCTTGCTCTAAATTGTAGAGCTGTTCGAGCAGCGGCCGAGTGGTTTGCTTGATATGCTCGACGAGGAGGCTCGCCTACCTTGTCCATCCGCACAGCACTTCACGGCTGCAATCCATAAGCAACATCGCAACCATTTCAGACTTGCCGTATGTTTGTTTATTTTATCGCAACCAATCAATGAATGGTTCGCAGCGGCCAAACTTTTCATCCGTTTATTTTTTTTCTAATCAGCGGTTGTTTCAGTCTTTTATGGAGAGCATAAAAGTTGTTCGATTTGGAAACTATATCGTATTCTAGTGCCAATGTCTACGTACTATACAGACTTATATTAAAAAATGAACTACTTTCGAAATGGAAAATATTTCTGAGCACTCGCAGCGACAACTTTAGAAGAGCTAAAAATGAAAAAGCATTTAGTTCTGTTTGAGTAGGTGATCGTTGTTAAATGCCATTGTTGATCATTTAGAAAAGGCAAGATTCCGAAGAATTCGTTCTGTAAGCTTTGTTATGAACAGTCCCAAAGAAGGCTTTTCAGCCGTGATCCAGTCACTTTCACATCTATAAGATCTTGACTTAAATACAACTAATTGCCTAGTGTGACTGCAATACGCGAGACAGTATACCATTGGAGTGGCTAGTTTATGACAACCATTCGTTGTGACAGGAGTAGCTTCTCACTCATCTGACTGCAATTAAAGCAGACGCAACACCTTTAAGGTGTTAAAGATATCAAAATGGGAAGAATTAATTTAGACTAGACGACGCTACAGCGGTAGCATACTTGCAGTGCATGGTAGATACAAACGAATGCCATCAAGCGTCAAGCGCATGAGGCCAGACACTGAGGGCAGACTTGAATATTTTGAAAACATTTATCTCAGAAATGGCAGATGTGATTGCAGTGGAATTTGTAAAATGTGATTTTTAAATGATAGTTGCCACAGTGCTTCTTAGTTTTCTATAGGGCTTTTCCCTTTTACTTCGGACAGTCAAAGTTATGGCTCGAAAGCACTCAACGCAATGTTTCCCTCGAGTTGATTTAAAATTTTTTGCATGGATGGGAGAAAGGCGGCAGGATAGTTTTCATAAACAGTGGGCCTTTTGAGTGAAGACATGTACAATACTTTTTTTGTAATCTGGGCGGCTCTTTTGTACCACGTCTTTTTGAATGACCATAAGTGGCCTTAGGATAAATCACTGACCTAGTGCTGTGTGAACGAGATTATTAGCGTTTTTTTTTCGGCTTATAGAGATTCTGCATACCACCTAATATGAATTATCTTTCCCTGTCTTAGCATCTTGAGTTTTGGTGGTTGCACAACAGCGCGGGTCGTTCTTCAGACGCCAAGGAAGTCAAAGCTACGAGAGCATCGCGATATGCGTGATGATGAAGGGTTTCTAATAAGACATTATGCCGGTTCGGTATGCTATCAGACGGCGCTTTTCCTCGAAAAGAACAACGACGCGTTGCACGCATCGTTGGAAATGCTCGTCGAGAACAGCAGGTCGGTTGCGCTTCTGTGTGATCAGCTGTTTCCTCTCTCATTGCTTCTTATTTACGATTATAAACGTATTCGACGAGTTACATAAATTATGTGTTGCTTTGCACTATATTTAAGACAACGGAATTAACGTTTTTTTTAACGAATAGTTCTGCGCAGTCTGCAGTCTCGTTTTATGATTAGATCCCTCTCGAGTGAGCATATGTCTATTTGTAATGCGTTTTAAACATAAAAATAAGAAAACAATAGCTATGAAATTTAATGATCATGATTTACCGTCTTGAGCGTTTTAGCATCACGTTCATCCAAGGTCTGTTCGCGAAGAAAGAGAATGACCAATCAGCTCGCAACCGTGGACGCACGATACCCTCGAATAAGCTTATCATTGCTTCAGTCAGCAGCAAATTCCGAACGCAGCTTGGCGTTCTCCTCAAGAAACTTGAAATTACGGTAGCGGTTTTATGCACATATTCTTGCTGTGCTGACTTGCTTCAAACAGTGCAATGCGATGGAAATTTTTCTGAAGGAGATTTGCAACCGTCACTATGGAAAGTCATAAGTTGAATGCATATCAAATATCATCTGGCGGAATCCGGTTTTTCAAAAGCAGCTGGAATGATTTATTCCAAACTTTAGATCATTGTCAATCCACATTTGAAACGAATAGATGAGAATGAGTATTCTTGCATCAATCTTAGTGAGAGATGGCAAAATTCTTGTTTACCACTTCTCAAGACCGATCTGTGCAAACTTTCGGTGTTTTCTGTTAACTATGACGAGGAATAACCGCTGAGTTTGGACGATAAAAAGCAATAAAAAGAAGCAGCCAAGGGCGCAATGAAAACAGCTTAAAGTTAATTGCTTGCTAACAATCCAAGGAACATCGATTTGAAAAACTAGATCGAATCCCCGCATTCATCTCCATTTTCGTGATCGTTGCAATTTATCATATCTGTGTTGTATGACTGTGAAGAAGGCGTTTTGCAGGGTACACACTTTGTGCGGTGTATCAAGCCAAACTCGAAGATGCGTGCAGGTCTTTTCGAAGGCTCGCAAATTCTAAGTCAACTGGAGTGTTCGGGTATGATGAGTGTGCTCAAGCTGATGCACCAAGGCTATCCATCTAGGTACATCACTCTTCGTGCAAAACGTTTTCATATTTTGTTTTGTATTAAGAGGCGCCTCCCAATGATTTTCACATTCGCCGTTCATTTTTCTTTTTTCGTTATTAACGGCGAAAAATGCGTTTTTGCATGTGCATTTATCGTTTCTATATTCAATCCAAAGATATTCTCAAACAATTATTGTAAAGTATTATGCCACATAATGAAATCGTTAATGCTTCTCTCATAATGAAATTCATATGCATTCGATGAAAATTGATATTTTTGAAGAACGGTATTCGCCGATCTATATGAAACCTACAAAAGTTGCTTGCCGCCGCATCTCGCTCGATTGCATCCGCGACTTTTCTGCAAGGTATAACTTTATACATATATCTTTCGTCCTCCTTTCTTAAACTTACTTGCAATAATATAATTGTATTACGTCAGTTCGGATTTATTACTAAACAGCAACCTTGATAGTAATGAGAAAAGGCGAAGGCTTGCAGTGATTAAATTTTCATCTAAAGAGTTTTTTTACGAGAATCGAGCTTCGAGAATTGATGCGATTTCCATAAAGACTAGATTTCAGCCCCAGATATTCCATACTTATCGCAAAATCTAATTTATGTTCCTCGAGTCCAAGAAAAATCGATTCCGAAGTACGTTGATATCTTGTTTTTCGCAACTCGACCGTGTACCTGTCACAAGTCACAAGTGATCATCACCCTCACCCTCACCAGTTCAAGAATATTCGAGTTTCTTCGAGTGAGAAAAAGACATCGAAAGATATTGTACTCTAATCTGTAGGATTTTATTATTCTCTATGAAGCGGTGTATTTGTTTGCTAGTGAGATCTCATGATTCTTTCGCGGTGATGAACAGCTGGCTAATAGTCAATTTGCAGTGCCTCTTCCGTGCTCTTGGCCTAAACGAGCGTGACTATAAGTTTGGCCTCACGAAAGTTTTCTTCAGGCCCGGCAAGTTCGCCGAATTTGATCAGGTTGGTTGAGTCGATATGTCAGTTACTACTTCTGTAACTCCTCGATCACGTCCAAAGGCAAAACTATGCGCATCATTTTAGTGGAAGGGTATATTCTCATAACATCGTTACGTATTTCCCGAAAACCTTTGCATTTGACATAGAACGGCAGTCTGTTTCCCAACTATCAGTCTGGGCTTTTTTGTCCTGCTCTGACGAGATCTCTCAGAGAGGCTTTATGCAGTGAGGACAATATGAGAAGAGTCTGAAATGCAAGTAGACGCGGAAATTTTTGCTGAACACGGGGCCCGTAGTGTTTAATTATTCATAAGGCACAAATCTTCATTTGAAGAATCGTTGACAGATGCCGGTAATGAGCAACTGTGGTAACGAATGCGAAAGATTCTTTAGTTAGCTTCAAGCAAACAGAATTCTGGCCCTAAGGATTAGTAACCATCTCGCGTATTCTTCGCCTGCTGAAGCTCAAAATTGGAACCCTAACCTTTCACACCTTTTATAACTCGTTCTAACTTTTCAACAAATATTCAGTAATACATCTCTCGATCGTTCATTTGTCAGATCTCAGATTCGCTTTTCGGATTCTGGTAATTATAGGCACTTGTGGCTGCTACTCAGCAGAACCTATTCATACACGAGTAAGAGATTTTCATGATGTGCGGACCGAAGTGTAAGTTAGACTGATGCAAAAGTTTCAGGACCGCTTCTCGCTTAACGTGGTGTTTCAGTTCATTTGTCTGCAGGCAGATATAATATTATTATGTCACTGGGTCTTGATAGCGCAATTCTGTGAGAAACTAAACAAATTAGTTTGAAAGTTGCATCAAAGTCCGTGAATTTTAGTTATGCAGGCTTGTGCTGTGTGCGGATACTGGCAATCTGTAAGCACAATCAGCTATTTAATTTCAGATGATAAGGCAAGACAAAGAGCAGATGAAGCAACTGATCGATAAAGTGCAGTCTTGGCTACTTCGCTTCCGATGGAGGAAGGCTCAATATGGCGTGCTTTCCTGCATCAAATGTTTGTTGCTTAAGCGTATTTTGTTCCACCATTAGAATCGAAATTTACGGCGTGTTGATGGTCCTTCTGTTCTATTGTTGAACGTTTCAGACGAAGCTCTTCTTAATGAATGGAGCAGTTTTTGTTGCTGCTGTCTTCGGTGCTGCACTCAGAAGACAGCTAGAACAGACAATAAGTGAATAAATGCGCCAGACAAACTGGTACTGTTTTTTTTTTTTGCATCTCGCTGTTCTGACCACCCAGTTTCACTAAACAACAAAAACAATGTATGCCGAACAATGATAGCATGTTTTAAATGCTACGACAGCCTGTATAATCGGAAGTTTGTTACTTTTATGGACCGGCCGGTGTGAAATGCATGCGAATTTCTTAGCGCATTTAAACGTCTACAACTCGTTTCAAAGTAGATAGAACAACATCAAATATGATACAGGAGGTCCCCCTTGGCTTTCATTATACCCAGCAAATTTCGTAAATATAGCTTTAATAGTTCCCCTCCCTCAGTTCCAACTGCAGGAAAGGCCAATACACGCGCGCAGATATGGATCGTCATAATGCGTGTGTGAAAGGCAAATTTTTATGCACAGAATTCACAATAGAACATAAGAAGCCGCTGCGAATGATAAAAGAACCTGCCCATTTTAATTAACCCAACTCCCTGGACAAATCCTCCAGAAAAGTTTCATAAGAATGAACGGGTACCACGAACGAGTCATCTCTTTCTATGAAGATAATTTTCCCACCAGTGTATCTAATCGTTCTTTCGTTTATAACACATTAATCCTATTAAAGCAACCTAATCTTCTCTGCAGTAACATCCTAATCTTCTGTGCAGTAGCATGAGACTGCAGTCGCGAAAAGAGTTTCGCGAAAATAATCCACGAGAACCAGAGCGGCTTCATATTCATGCCTCCACCCCTCCCCCCCCCCTCTTCTTTCTCCCAGCTAACTTCCCACAGTAGGAGATCTTCCGACTCATCCGATAGGTCGCCTTCCCAGTGAGCATGTCGTCATTTCCAAGTCCTCCGAGGCCCCTCTTGTGGTGGAAAAATTGGTCGACAGTACAAAAGGACGCTTAGTTCATCACCTGTAAAAATGAATGAGAACTTTCAGTGAAGAACAAAATATTGTATCGTGCCGCTGCGCTTATCAAGATTCAGAGTGCCACACGAGGCTACATCGCCAGAAAGGAATACCGCACAAGGTGCGTGCTATGTGCCTTTGCATTTACTTCACAGTCGCCCTGTTCAGTTCATTGAATTCATTTTTTTAAAGGATACATTTGATGAACTGAATGAATTTTACTGCTGTTTCCTATTTTAAAAGGATACATTTGATGGAGTGAAAAAGGCTACTGCTCTGTTTTTCAGCCAAATTTGTAAATGTGTACTTCATATGCCATTTGTTAGAATCTCGACTGTGAGTTCACGTCAGCGAGAAAAAAACCTTTCAACTGGATTTTTATGGTATATAAGAGTTGCGTAAGAACCCATTGGCAGTTTTCTGGACTAGTACATACAGAGTACTTGAAGAAGCCAAAAATGGTGATGATTTAGTTGAGCGCTGCTGCATGAAGGCATGTTTTAAATGTTCGTTTTTGAAAAACCTTGAGTTATTGAGTGCGAATCTGTGGCACTACGGTAAACGGTTTTTCCTTCTTTATTTCGCAAAACAAGATTGAATATTAGGTGAGTATAGACTGGACGAACGTATTTTATTTGTCTCGAAAAGAAACTTTCTACCTTTTGAAAACAGCTTTGCGTGGCAATGCTACGATCGCTGTATGTGATTTATATGAGAGTAACGATAGTTGAGGCTAGAAAAAATTGCTAATTCCTAACATGGAAAGATATGATTCATATGTCGGAACGGAAATTTGACAATATTTCCTCCACTTTATGTTCTATAGCAAGCATCCGTTCTACTATTGCTGGTTATTTTGCAGTTGAGTGGATATCAATGACTGATTTTATCATATAGTCTTTAATTGCAAGCGGTTTTTCATTTTATCGTTCGTTGATAACTTTTCGCGATACTGTAGCGTGACACTTGAGTCGTCCACACTATCTTTATCGTGTATGGTACTCTCTAGATCGTCGAAATTTTGCTGTATAATGCAGAACTCAGATAAAACAAAAATGAAATGCAAAATAAAGCTCCACAATGTATATACACGCGTGTCGAGATTATGCACGAAAAAAAATACCTTCGGGTTAATTGCCAGCAGCGATGTATGAATCGTCAGCTCTTTTGTGTAGGTTGCTCATGTACCGGCGAGCGTTGACGCTGTCGAGACGTCAAAATGAATTAACGGACGTGATGAGGCGATTGTCGGCAGCAAGTCAAAAGAAATGGTCAACGACAATCACAGAAACAAAAACATATATCGATGCATTCGTGCACGCCATCAAGGTATACAGCCATCCAGCTGTCACTTCCGAGTTTTCTTTTATATGGGGAATTCTTGGAAAACACAGAGCCTTCTTTATAAGAGGCATGTCATTATAAGATGAAGGAAATTGTAGTTTTTTATCTTATTCGCATCCAAACGTGGTTCATAGAAAACAGCTCATCATCCGTTGCTGCACTCATAGTGATTCAAATGGCGATTTCTCGAGATAATAGCGGAAAAGTGCTCTAAAAATACTGATTTCCCGGATATCAGCTATTACATTTTAATGCGAATAACAGTTGGCTCCAAAGCAGTACTGTTAATTTATATATGCTCTAATACAATGAATTAGATGCGCTAACTGTAACACTTTTTTGTGCTGAAATTATCACATTGGCCGGTCACCGTCGAAAGTTAAGAGAATATTTTTCTTACAAGTTCCTTGGAAAGGTTTTCCGAAATTTTCTTCTTTAAAGAAAGACATTTTTACCGAGATGTTGAATCTTGGTTTCAAAAAGAAATGATCATTTCACTCGCAACTAATTGGTAGGTGTATTTTGTTATCGTAATCTACTTTGCATATTATTCCTGTACACTGAAAATCTGTTATTATAAGAAGTCCACTTTCAGAACTTGACATATTAATTTTTTCAGATGGGGGGTCCGTCGAGGGAAGATGAGATGGAGAGCAGATACAATACTGCAGTGAAAAAGCTTGATTCGGTCCTGTCTTCATTAAGGTCGGCCTTGTTGATTTCGCCAAAGTGTTGTAAGTGGTTGGTAGGTGCATTCGCCATTTCCCTCAATTGTTATCGTAATCTACCCTGCATATTGCCCCTGTACACTGAAAATCTGATATTAATTTAAACTTGATACGTTAATTTTACCAACACATTCATTTATCTAGCTTGGTGAAGAAAAATTTATGAAAACCACAAGAAAGCCTTTTGTGAGAAAGCGACCGTCTTGTTGTCACGCGTTGAGTCACATGCTAAACGGATGTTTTTAGGCAACAGGTGGCAAGCGATGAAAGAGAGAGAATAAAGCAAATGGAGGAAAAAATGCGTTTGCAAAAAGAGAAGGAGGAACGCGAAAGGCGCGAAGCTGAACAACTCGAGAAAATACGTGCAGAGTTTGTATTATCGAAATCGCGCACCTGGCCACTCCCCTCTCTTTTTCCCATCCCAAACCGTGTTCGGTTAAGAGGGGAAATCGGATGTTTTCAAGGAATAACTTGCAGTCAAAAGATAAACAGAACTGCAGGAGATGGAGAATTTCAGGAATTACTCGAAAAATCACAATTTATTTGCTTTCGGTGCTGTTTCTAGCTAGATCTAAGTTTGTTGTTTATAAATTTTCATCAAAGAGATGCTATTATGAATGGAAAACCTTCAAAAACATCTCTCAGAAAGCAGTATGTTCGTAGTTAGGGTAGAGAACGTAACCGTTCAACTGGAATCGAGATTATTGACTTCGCAAAGATCATTAGGTTTGAGTGTGACTGAGAATTGGTAAATATGAAACAGAATGCATTGTAGAAGCACATTCCAAACACGAAAAAAAAGAGAATATTTTGCTGAATCCAACTTCAAAACCTTGCGCGTAAAGTGATCGCCCTGAGCACTTGAGCAGTGCGCAAGGAAATGACAAAAATGCCCTCAAAGATCTCTTTGACGATTTTAACCAAGAACTGAGTCAGACCCACTACGTCATCCAAGATTTTTATGAAACGCTCAGAAAAGATCTCGAATTTTGCCGCTGGAATTTCAGTTCGATTGTGTAAAAAGCGTTCCTTGATGGCTTGCCAATCAGAGAACTCCAAATTCAAAAACGCTGGGCCAAAGTTCGACCTGAAATGACGACTGGCAAACACTGGCCAAAATTAATGAAGCACCAGATTCTCCGAAAATTTATTGCGGAAGGGCACATGTGTGTGATCCGAAGGTCGTTGACAACTAAATGTGTTTATTTATCTCGAATGATTGTTTATGTTATATTATGTGGAAATCTCTCTTCTTACTATGCACAAACCTTAAATACAGATTGCTTGACGTCGGACTTGATGTTATACTTCGATTTCCCAAAGTTGCGCTTCAGTACATGTGTTTTTCAGAAAGCGTTTGCTAGAAGAGAGACGGCGACAAGAAGAAGAGGCACTCTTGAAACAACAGGCCGAGCTCGAAGCACAGCGTAAAGCTCAAGAAGAAGAGCGTGAAAGAAGGTGTGCTAAGCAAAACTTCCAAAAGTTATAACCGTCCCAAAAACTTTCAAAAAATGGTGTCTTGGCGCGTTTCTTCATGAGAGTACTGCACTGAAGCTGTTTGTATTCCCCTGTCATTATTCTTTTCGCCGAAAAATCATCACTACTCTCAAATGACCAGAATGCTGCCTTTTTATAACTGCCTATTGTAGAAATTCTTCGAGAAGTAACCTTTAACCTCATATATAGGATGGCCGAGCCAAATACTAACAGCGTCGTATTTGAAATAAAAAAATTAAATGCAGAAGATGGTCGAGTCACTGAGACAAATCTTCCTTGAGCGCATCGCTAAATTAGATGGTGGCCTCAAGGGTGACTACACTTGAAGAGCATTTGCAGAGCAAAGCAGCAAGAACAATTGCGACTAGACGAAGAGCTAGCAAGGAGGCTTGCCCAAGAAGATCATCGTGTTCATGTCGTCGAAAGCAGCGCTTCGTAAGCACGTTCGTTGTCATGAAAATATACATTGTCTGTGTCCATCCTAGTTTGTCACTGATAAAAGCCCTTAATCGGTTAAAACTTCCTAACACAGCAAATGTCGAAAATTTTTCAGTGGAGTTTATCCGAGGGGAATATTCTGTTTACGAGTTCTCGACATATGCTGTAATGCTTGCAATTTAACAAGGCAACAAGATAATCATGTTAACTAGTAGCTTAGTTGTTATTGACCAGCTGATAGCCCATGCAAGCACTGAGAAAAGCCGAACTCTGTTAGGGACGGTTGGGTCCGTGGCTCGACCATTTCGTGACCATGTGGCCCGGCTATGAAATACGGGATCCATGGCATGGGGCTACGCAAAAGCGAATTCGCAGTTCGCAGACCGCCCACGAAGGAAGAAGGATCGAGAATCTGTGATCCTTTGACAACGAGAGTAGGAGATCGTTGCCAAGTAACTGTCACGTCTTTCACACTTTCCGCCTCGTCAAGCGAACCTAGCATAAACTGACGTGCTTACTCATAGGTTGTCTGCTACGGAAAAAGTAACGAAGCCAAAGGGGCAATACGATCTGTCGGAGTGGAAATACGTTGACCTCAGAGATGCTGTCAATACAACTACAGGTATTTTTTACCAGTGGATTTTCTTGCACCTGTCAACAGAATTATGCCAAACATACATGAAAAGAGTTTCATCAGCAGTTCCACCCCATCCCTTGAAAGTTCAAGAGCGGCAAGAAAGCAGTGAACACCTCATGCTCTATGTCTGCTTATGATAGGTATATTCGTTACTGCAGATGATGTCTTGCAGGAACTACTATCAGGGAAAGAATGAGGATTAGCAGCCCACATTTCTGGGGTGTAACTTCAAACCGTACAATGATTTTCGTGAAAGGCGTCATGCCTTTACATATATATGCAGGTACAGCTCGTCGTTCCTATGGACGGTCTTAAGATCGACTTTAGATAGCTGAATAGACAACCTTCTTAATTTAGCGGCCATTCAAAGCAGTGAATGGAATAGGCACCGACCACGTTCTTGTTCGGGGGATACATATCATCTAATTTATCATTTCTTGTGTTGTAATATTCTGAATCTACAGGTGTCCTCGTTAAGAGTTGATTTATATGATTTTTAGACATCAAGTTCATAGAAGCAGTGCGAGATGAGTTTCATCGGCGTTTGCGCATGCTGCAGCAGTGGAAAGAGAGGAATCAGGCTTGCAACGAACATCTAACGCCTCGTGCTCCAACTTGTATACTTGAACCGGGTTAGTGTATGCATTTACATTGAAGATCACATTGTTTGAACGTGTGCCTCTGTATATTTTGAGGAGTGACAGTTGAACACTTTATACTGTGCCTGCGGTGGTACTCTTACTTCTGCAGTCTGCTCCTCAAACAATTCATACTGTGAGCACTCTACTTTTAAGGGCATGAATTTGTTTCGGGACCAGTTTACGTAAGAAGAATTTATTACTGGTGCTTTAACAGATATATTGAGGTCTTATTACAGCTTTTTCTATGCATTTCTGGGTAACTGATGAAATCATTAGGCTCATTTCTTTTGTTTAAACCGGACCCTGCTTCTAGGGACTGGTGACAAATGTTAGACTTTTCGCTGAAATTCCTTTAAAATGACACAGAAGAGAAGAGCGTTTTAAAATAAAATTTGCTCAAAAATATTTTCGCGGATCCGGAAAGCTAGCCCCGTTTATTACTCTGATGCTTACGCGATGTTCCCATAGTTGTGCATTTTGCATGGCCTTAAAAAGCGTCATCTGGAGATACTTGTAACAGACATGCACGAATCACTGCGACCTTCAACCTAAGCATTTTGCAAGCATGAAACTAATTTACGACACATGACTTGAGGTGATCTTTCATAACCATGGCTGCCCTAGATGAAAGCATTAGACAGATCCACACGAATTATTGCCGCTGCTTTAGCTTGTTGCTGTTTCAATCTGCATTATCACACAAGCGTTTTGCAAGGAGAATATTTCTGCTTTAAGCGTCTCGTCTTGTTCTGTTGACTTTGACGCTACTGCTTACAGCTGGCAATGTGACTGTAGGAAATCGCACCCAAGCATCACCGAATATTCAGCGTTATTTCAAGGTGCCATTCGTCCACGTTGCAGATCGCCATAGAGGTATTGCTGAATAATATTATATATCTTTGTGTTTTGTGTAGCACTCTATACAGCACGGGTCCGACATGTGAAACATATATTTCTGTGTATTCTTTATACAGTATGACTTCTGCCCACAAAGCTCGATAGATTTTTAATTCAAGTCGGTTAATCAAAGAATTACTTAATAACATCGAGCTGAAAACAACGTCCTTTTTATTTTGTTTGCAACTATATTCAAGCACATAGAATGGATTACCGCACATGAAGTGATATGTTGGTTGTAAATCAAAGATGTTTATTCATCTTTGAGTGATAAAAGCCTTTGATGGGATAAATGCTTACCATGTTCATAATGTGAAGGAGAGGTCCCGGACCTCTGAAAATTTTGGAAAATTGTATGGAATTTGTTGAAATGTATAAACTAAGAATCGAAATGGATCATCCAATGAAGGTCGTAGGAAGGCCAACTTCAGCATCGTTAGCAGAAAGCATAATGCATCCTTCCATCTTATATTGCATCATTATCTTACATCTGTTCTTTTGTCTTCCGTCTTTTATCTTACAATGTAGCATGAGATGCGTAAACGAGCGATTAGCTGAAGGCGAAAGGGACAACGGCAAGCAACAGTTGGGAGCGTATTGTGCGATTTTGTCAAAATGTGCTCATTGTGACGACGCAACTGATTTCAATATTCGCCGTTCTTTCGGCTTCAGATCGGTTGGCGGCCACAGTGGTGAAACGCTATTGCAAGGGATCTAAAATGCAAGTGCTCTGTGGGATCAGAATTTCGAGGCTTAGGCTGCCGAAGACCTCAGAGAAAAACAGTTATTGTCTGATCTTTCGTTGAAGATTGTCCGACCTCTATCGCTCATTTCATTTTTAAGAGGGCACAACGAATGGGCTGATAAAAGGCGGCATGTGGTACGCACACTTCGACGGACAGTGGGTTGCGAGGCAAATGGAAATCTGTCCCAACAAGAATCCAGTATTGCTTATTGCCGGTATTTTTTCTTTCTTGTCTTGACGATAGATTGGTTTAGATTATTTTTGCAGTTCCGACACCAAAAATAGCAGTTTCGGTATGACACGTTATTGCTTGAGTGTTTGTATTCTTTATCTTCAAAATAGATGCAATATTTTCGGAATTTGAGTTATCCTAAACACTACAGCGCCTATTCGACTTTTATAAGCCTTCTATAATACGGTGAAAAAAGCATTACGACCTTGATCTATTCGGATAAACCGAAAACTTTAATTTAAAAATGTGTATTTCTGTATTTGCAATCTCTAAGCTGTAATCACTGATGTGGACATCCTCACTTATGTAGACACTCAAACATTACCACTTCGTCAGTTGAAATGCCAAAAAATTGTAACAAAAAGGCATTAAATTTGGCATTTGCAGTCATAGAGGTCAGAACAACCCGATATATTTTACCCCATATAGGCTAATCAAAAGATGAGGCAGAAGTTTTTTCTCATGATTCACATTCATTTATTCAGCGTTGATCTCCTTTTATGAAACCAGGCCCTGGATGTCTGAAAACGCAAAACACGTTTGCACTACTGTTCTTGAAGTGATGTTAGACCAGTTATCATCCTGTATCATTTTCAAGTGAGCACTGTCCGTTTGAGTTACAATTACATAAATTCTTAGCACCTGTTTGTTTACTGTAGAAAATAGACCCGTGAAAACCAACATTAAAAGACTACCGATTTCTGCGGATTTACCCATCAAATTTTCCACTCAGGCAAAAAAAAAATTTTCACGGAACCCAAATGTGAAACTGAGGTCGTAGGCATAACTGCAAACGCGAGCACTCTGGTTTAAAATTGCAGTCATCTGTGGAATGTTTTATGCGCATGATACTACGAGCAAACTGACTCGGGACATTTGCATTGAGAGCCGCTCAGTTGAGCAATAAAGGGCCTCAATTGCTATGCAAGAGTACACTATGTCTTCCACAGGGCGGGTGGTAATGGTATGGAGAATTGGAGAGGGGTAACATGTCTTAATTGTTCAACAAATATTTCTGTGCCGATGCTCATTTTGGGCATGTGTGAAGGAGAGATGGCGCTGCTAAACGCACAACTTTGTTAAATATACTTCATTAAGGACGCGACGATGTGGAAATGTGTGAGATGCCATTAGATGAAACTCTGTTGACGAGGAAAAAGGGCGCTGAGATCCTAGCTGACGAATTCGACGCTCTTTGGCTTGCTCACGGTGGTCCTCCATATCGCATCGGTACAGCGCACAACAAACGAACCACTTAAAAATGCAGACAGAT
Organism: Ascaris suum; assembly: GCA_013433145.1. Lineage (NCBI taxonomy): Eukaryota > Metazoa > Nematoda > Chromadorea > Rhabditida > Ascarididae > Ascaris > Ascaris suum. The sequence continues at coordinate 19,156,693 of CM024187.1, read as the reverse complement.
AATCTTATAGGCAGTTTCGATTTTCGAAAGAAATAACTGTGTTGCAATCAAACTGACAATGACTGTAAGCGCAAAACAGTTTTTCATGTAATATCGTTATGCTGCATTTGATCGTTTTATTGCCGACAACGGTTCATTTTCATCGGGTGTTTATTGTATTTGTTTAGGCAATACGTTTTTCCACTTGCGTATTGTCGGCATTCGTTGGCAATAGTTTAGATCAGCCAACGGCTTCTGAAGCGGAAATTAATGCTTAATAAATCGCTCGGAAGTGCGGCTACAGTGGAGCCTTCATATGAATTGAACTTTTCATAACTACAGGGCCTCTAAATTGGTTAAGTCTTCATACTTTTGCAGTGTTTAAGTTGTGTTCTGTTGCGAATGTTATTTATTTTGTCTACGACTGCGGTTTTTTTTTTTCTGAAACAGTCTCCTTCGTTAACTTATTGATAAACAAATTTATTTCAACATTGACTAGACAATATACGTTCTAGATTGGTGCATTTCGCGTAAAAATTGTACTTGCATTGAAAAATATTGCGAAAAAAAAATCAATTCTGACTAAATTCAAGGCCCTGAGTATGAAAATCGCACTGAAATTTCATCCTGACGTCCAGTTTTCCTGAAGCTTTTTGAGAATTCCTCGAATTCTTCAAAAACTTTGTGAAGAATTTCCTAGAAGCATAAGAAAAAAGTCTTGGTTCTTTGGTTGTGGTTGGATTTCGTCCAAAAAATGCATTCATGGCAAATAAGATGAAACTGCTGTCGTTTCGAAAAGTTCTGCTCCGGCAACTTTACAGGTGGTACCGTAGATATCTTAGAAGCAGCTAGGCACTACTGTCTTCCCAAAAATTCGCACCACTGTGCACTTCAGAATGCCAACATGGTGATAACATTTATCACTTATTATCAGCAATGAAATATTCAACAAATGAAATGTTTTACTCGTGCAAAAAATAGATATTTTCACTAACAAGACAGTGGGATTCACAGCGTTGCATTTATCATTTAAAAAAAACGATGCAAATGAAATGCAATTATGGTAGCGATTTCACGACGCGTAACAATGGTGCAGATATCGCTTTGTTCTGCATTATGTCGATAACTGTACTGTACTTCACTAAAAACGTTGGATTCTTTTCAATTTTTAATGGCAACAGTTTTTTTCGTTATAAATTCCCGTCGCGAAAGTAAGAGACTGGGTATTTGTTCGATTGTTTGCCGGCCGAAACAAACGCCCCTTATCACTCACATCATTTGCAGAATTTCCAACGATCATAATTGCAGCGAGTAGAAATAGTACCAAAATAATATGCTGAGCGGCCTACACTGCACGATTGCCACAATTTTAGTTTTCTGGAGCATCCGCTTGTACAGGCACTTATGCCTGCCGAGGCATCAACGCCCTACACACGTATCTATGCCTGTTCTGCCGAGCTCCATAAAGTCAATCATTAAGCGGCATTGATGAGCTGATAGTAAGGCATCTTTCGAGGATGCAGAAATCACTTCCGATCTAAACGCTGGAATTCATGCATGAACAAGGGATGTGCGTCGGGAATGGCTGCGTCACATTCTCAATTTAGCACCTCTTTCTCTTTCGTGCTGTAGTAATCGGCCGTCGAGTACATCATACGAATGAGCGAATCATGCAGCTTGATGTGTTCAGTGATTCCGTGAAAGCCGATTACTGCTTCGTTTCATTTACACATATTTCCAACTCGACAAGCACTGCCATCACGTATATGCGACTGGAATAGGCTTCAAGTTTCAACTTAAGTAGTTACGTAATGCAATAAAGGAAGTTCTCTGAAAAAACAATCGATTGGCTTTTTCTTGAACAGCCACAATGCACAGCCTAGGGCGCTTTTGGAGCATTTGGTCCAGCGATTACGTCCTTGTCCTCAATGAGAGACACTGACAAATGTATAAGTAACCCTTCCTGGCCGACAAAAGGGCATTGAAAGCAAAAAGTTGTCATTATTTGTAAAAGGTTCTATTCGGAACTGAATGGAATTTGTGTAGAAAGGAAAAGGAATACAAGAATGAAAGTGAGGAAATTAATGCTGCAAATATCCGCATGCCAAACAGACATATTTTGAAATGACAAATGAGCATGCTGTACTCTCTCAGGGTCGAAGAAGAGGAAGATGCAAATAAGCAAATTGAAAGAAAGCAGTCACAAAACAAAAAAAAGTTCAAGGAACAGGCCAGTGAGAAGAAAATTTAGAAGAACGACAACCATATCTAATAAAGCATCCTGTACGTGGAAGGAATGGCTGTTTCCCATGTGCACTGACCGCACTCGCAGTCGCTTCTCTTCTGCCAGTGTAAGCAACGGCAGTGGCACATCGGTGCACCAGACAAAAGTACAGCCTCCCGGTAGCCATGTCTGAGAAGCCGAATTACGGTTCGATTCAGAGTGGAACTGAGGAAGAAGAAAGAGTGGGGGAGGTGTTTGTAAGGCCGGTCCTTGGGAAAACCCTTGGTGCTGGTTAGGTTTGATGAATTCCTCATCCCACACTCGCACCTCTCGAAGGATCTCGTGAACATCTGCGGTCATAAGAAAGCACTGATACTTGTAGGGGGAGGCGAGCAGAGGGGGATGGGGACGAACCAAACTACGAAAGTTTAGCTTGAGAAAAACGCCAAATTTGAAAGTTTGCAAGCCGTCAAAAGGCTGCTGGGCAGTCAGACGCATTCTGATACATTCAAGCAGATTTTGCTGTGCGCCGGATTCCATTTCTGTTATAGAGATGGCTGTTTGATCGCGCAGGTTTATATGCGATCCATCGATGAAGTCTTGCGATCCATTGCCGACTTCTTAGAAAACTGAAGTGTCTCTCAACTGAAAAAAAAAAAAAAAAAAACTCTGCTTCATTGGAGATTTACCAGGAGATTCCCCCCTCTGCATATATCACCGTTAGCTAGCGACAAAAACTTGCCAGAAGCTCCTTAAGGCGACCCAAGCCACTTCTTTACCTGGCAGCTTTCGGCGCTTATCTTCTCGGAGAGTAAATAATTAAATTAATGATGCAAATAAGCTTTGATAGAAGCTCCATACAAATGGTCGGTTTATATACCTACTAAGATCAAGGATCGAACGATCTTTCACGTGCAGTAATAGCTCTAGAAGAGCGTGGAATTCTAATATGAGATTCTTGGCATGAATATTATAGTGAGTGAAGAAAGAAGAAATTTTCGAGTATTTAAACAATCCTTTAAGAAGTTCGAATCCGAGGATGAACTACCTCTTTCATAATTTGCATGAGTGGAAACAGCGAAGAAAATTCGATTGTGATGAGTGAAGTTTGTCGAAAATTATTATTTTGAAGTGAATAAATAGAGTGAAAAATTTTCGAAGCGAGCAAAACCAGCTGCAAAAAAAAAAACGGACGTTCATCATCGACCGTCATTTTTTCAGTGCATTTTTGGGTTTTCCGTATGGGGAAAGAGGCAAACTCTTAAAAATCCCTCCGGCGCAAGAAACACATAAAAGAACATAACTGCATAAAAGACGACCTACGATAAAAAAAAAAAACACATGCTGACCACATCTCAAGAATGCGAATCTTGTGAGGAAGCACATTCTGAAAATCCCTATATGCTTGAACGACTTTCTATTTGTAAAACTTCCGTCGCAGAACCCCCTCCTCAACTGGAGTCCGTACCGGCTCAAAAATTTCCTGGTTCCGCAGACTTATGATTCATTTTATAAAGTCGTCAAGAACTGCATGCGAACGTTAGCAGTCTGGAGACGAACTCTCCAACCTTGGTGCTAAAATCGGACCCGTGAGCCCGCGAGTGCTTCGAATGCCGATGTGAACAAAACCCATATCTACCAGATTGCATAAGCATTAGAAAAATAACTAAATTAATGGTGAGTGTGATGATGCAGTATTGATTTCATTGCCACTTTTCCGGCTGCTGCTCGACAGTGCACATATTGACAGTGCCGGACAATTAAACACGGACCTTTTGCAACGCACTTTGAGGTGGTTCGTGAAAAGTGCTGACTAATTTTCAGATTTCCCGCCATGAAGAGAGAGCTGTATTTTTGGAAACGATATACTATCGAAGTTGCTTCAAGTATCGAATTAAGAATAGTAATTGTCGACCTCTTATACATCGAATTATGGCCTGAACATAGAAAGACGAACAGAAGTTTATTGAAAAGATACTCCTTTAGAACGACGTTTGAGTGGCGCACAGCGAGACAGATTTGGGGCGTGTTTCCCACTGGTAAGCATATCTTTTGAAAGATTCATATTAGCTTACAAAGTGTAGGAGCCGAACTGCTGAGGTAGTGCATCCCGCCCCTTTGGTGCCTTCACTTCTCATTCGTTAAGTACTGCTCGTTGATACTTTCACGCTTACTATTGCTCTCTAATTTTATACATCCGACGTCAATCATCCATTTTCCGTTTATTGCCTTACTTTAATGTCTGCAATATACTTAGCACACTAGGAAAACGCTGAGCACAACAAATTCTCGCTTTTAAAGGAAATCCGGTTGTGTAAGTGAAATTTTAATGCATTCAAGTGGCTTGCCAGAAAGAAAGGAACAGATTCAAAGCGAATATTTTTGATTTCTCTCCAGTTCTCTGAATCTCATTGCATGATTCGTCTTGTTCATGATTAATCTCGAATCTGCATCGTTGAAAGCATTTCAGAGATTTTTTGGCTCTAGATTTCCCTTCAAGACCTCACGATCTATTGAGCTTCGGCTCAGCATGTTGAACCAAACAAGTTTCCCATGACAAATTAAGCGTTTTGAGAAAACCTGAGACCTCATGATCGAGACTTTCTATAATCCTCTGAGGATACGCGCTCTGCTTTTTTTCGATAATTTTCGCTCGAGCTGGATTATGAGAAGTGCACAATTCAGCGTATATTCCTGCTCGTCCATTCATGTAACAGATCTGTGCATTGATGGGAAAATGGAGAGGTTTATCAGCTATCTTTCTTCATTAGCAACCTGGCAAATACTCATACATTCAATGAAAAGCTTCGTCAAAAATGGTACCCCTTTCTTGAGGAAAACGATGACGAAATAACGTAACGCATTCGGTGAAGTGTAATTAACATTATCCATAACAAATATTCAACGAGTAACCCCGAGCGATTTTATCATTACGTTCAACTGAATTTTTGTATCATTCTTTAACAGGAAAGGTTTCAGAATTATTTCCCCTTCTTAAATGCCGAATATTTTCGTTGTTTTGATGTTGTTCAACTATTGATATTGGTGGCACATATGCCGAATTTTACGCTACAATGTAATGTGGCTCGCGTGAAAACTCCGCATTATATGGCATTTAATTCAGTGTGTCTATTTTTAAAATTTACCTTCACAGCCTATACCATTGCTTTTTCATGGTGTAAACCACCTACAGAGGTTTGCTGTCAACCATATGCTGCAATAATTATCTCTGGCGTTCTAGCAGGTCTTTCATCTCATCGCTCGCTCTCATAAAATGACAGATATCGCATCAATGCTTTCAGTTCTCATATATTTCGTAGTTGTTGTTTTTTTTTTTCATATTAAACGACACTCTTTCATTCGATTAGATACTCTTCAAGCGAAAATCATTCATTGATCATCGAGGCGTATTCGATTAACCAAAAAGTGCCGATTAGCCAGTCAGTCGTTGGCCGAAAACTGTTAGTGAATTGACTGATAAGAGTTCTTAATTTATGATATTGCACAGACGAATCTAATAATAACGGTGGTGAATGTTGAAAGAAATTCGGAGAACAAGATAGCCTTCGTGAAGACGCAAACAATCATATATTTTACATCCTCAAATAACATAAGCATTCATCGATTCTAAATGCTACAAAAAACTAACACAAGAAATCTCGAATTAATGAAAAACTCTTAGGAAGTGGGAAAACTTTTTGAGAGCAAAAAAGAGAAAATAAGCGCGTAATTTTCAACTTAAAACAAAAAAAAACATTTTCACTGGTGAAGTACGCGGAATGTCACAATGGTAAGGAGGGAATTTTAAAGAAACAAATATCTATATCGGAGCACGTGTAATAGCTATTCAAAAAGTTTGATAAGCTGATTGCAATGGTTTTATTAGCAATCGTTTTGTTCACCAGACATCTCATTGCTATTTTCTTTTATTATTTAAATAGCGTTATAAAATTTTACAGTTTTCAAGCGAATGGCCTTCTGCTCATCGAGGATCATTGTTTCTTCACGGCTTTCAAGAAATGTTTTATTTTCTTTTCTTAGAGCATTTGTTTTCCTCACTGAATCAATAGGCGCTCTTCGAATTGAAGTAATTTAAGCGCTATTCGCAACTTAAAACAAAAAATTCATACTGCGTTTAGAGTATACAAAGCCGTATACAGTAAAAATATGAGGATACCTTGAAAAAAAAAGAGTTCAGTGCATATTACTAACTCTTTGGTCAGCTGATCAACTAGTGAAAGAACTTTTTTTTGAGCAGGAATGACATTTTCTGTAATCCCCACGTATATGCCATCTGCTATCATTTATCATTTAATCGTCTCATCAAACTTTTTTAATTGGTATCGTGAAATAAATGCCACAAATTCACCTAAGAACTCTGTTTTGCTCACATTTGCAAGGAGAGTGAAGAGCGATCCTGAATTCTAACAATTTTTGCCAGAAGCTGTGTTCCTTTTCTCCCCACAGACAACATTAATAACAACTGAATGTATCACTCACGATCCCGAAATTCTTACTCAAAGCAACTGTTGAACATCTGCCAATGTGGACTCAGTTATAGATTCCATAATGTGTAAGGAATGATGCTCAGTAGGAGAGCCCTAAGCAAGTTCGGTAAGAGTGACAAAGTTAGCATTAACGTACGAAACGTGGAAATTTTCTACCCGCTGTTTTTGTATGGCTAAAAATGCAAAACGCTTGAAATCGGATTTTTTTTTATCGTTAAAGTGGGAAGGTTGCAATTTATAGATTTCCAAACGCTCTAATTTTCATGAATATCTGTAGACAATAACTTTATTGACCTGTTAATGCCCGTAGAAACCGGGAAAAATTTTTGAAGGATGAAAGCTGTTAAAGAATTTTGACAGGTCCCGTGATGTTGAACTCGATATTGCTGGTGAATTCCCTTTGGAGAACTTCCTTGCAAAAGCGCAATAAATATTGCTAATCCAATAAACGTTTAATGGTTGAAAAATCATGCTTCTTGGGAAGCATCCTGTCGCTGTTTTCGGCAGTGCATCAGGTGACGATGAGTTTACCTCATCTACGATATGTTCCAATGTGAGTGATGAACTAATGCTTTCATATTCGACAATAACTCTCAGTATTGTTTTGGGCTGCCGGGAATTTATTTATCAAAGTCTACAAGTTTTCAAGGAATGAACTGGACACCTGCTTTTCGTGTGAGGCGTTCTTAAACAAATGTACATATTGTGGACTGTATTCTATTAAACCTTTGCAGTGGTTGCAGCATCTTCACAATAACCTTTTCTTATATCAGGGACAAATCGGCGAGAAGGTGAATCGTCCACAACTGAGGAAGTTAGGGCCATCGTTCCCGAGCATCCCTCACCTATTGCCTTGGAAAAGACATACTCTTTGTTGAACTGCGTCATTAACATGTTCACAAATGGCACAGCGCAGCGCTCGTTCACGTCTCGGAACCAAGCCACAGAAGTGGCATATTCATTGCAAAAATTATTCAGGACGTGCTATCCGTGACAGAACCTCACAAAAGTTCTAGAGGTTCCAGATTTAACTTTTTGAGGTTTCAAAGGCTTTGCGGGCGAAAACAAAGTGTTCATCTAGATGCTGTCGCTTGGAATCATGCAAGATCGCCCGCAAAATTCTTAGTTGCCATTTTCTTGCAGCACTATCCGTGAATGTCGTTTTCAAAAAACTAAATGTTGCCAAAAGCTGTGGAAAAAAAAGGAGAAAACAATCAAAAAGCTCACTTCCACGTTTGGCTGAACGCTATTCACCTTAAGATTTTCTCTGAAGGGTCCCTCTTAGCAAAGTTAAAGTGTGCTCATTAGCAATGTAAGGGCATATGTCATGTGGTGAGCACACAAGCCATTTCCTGGTCATCAATCACAGAATAAGAGGTCACAACTTCAACACCCTTGCCGACTTGAAAATGCTCTGTCGATATTGTTGAAAAGATGTACTTCCACCCTCAAAATATGGTAGTGTTTTAGCGTCAGATCTTAAAATTAACCACTTTTTGGTACATAGAAATGGGTCGAAGAGGGCGCATCATTCTTGCAAGCGTCCCCTGTAAAGTGCTTCATAGAATCCATCTCAAAGAGAATCGAAATCAATCGTTGTCGTCAGAGCTAATTATGGGAGCAATCATTAGGTGACAGACAAATTTTTCGCATTCATGATTTTGAATTGAAAAAAAAAAAACTCACGCAATTAGAATCGTTAAAAGTAAGCCTCTAATCAATAAACTCTTTCTCGATATCAAAACTCTTCATTAATGATGTTTCCATATCGTTTTTTAAAGCTTTTATTCACTGCCCGTCTAAAAAAAACCTAATTTTTTCAGTCAGTTGAGCGATGTATCGTACTGAAAAAGGGCCTCGTTGTCGGTTATAGCTGTGATCTTTGTGAAGAAATGCTTATTGAAATGCTGAGTAGAATTTTCAATTAATTTCTCAATACTTTTGCTTATATAATTGCACACAAATAGTGAAGAATTGCACTACTAGTAATAATTGTCGTCTCATAGAATACGCTGAAGTTGAATTATTCAGCTTAAGCTCTGCCATTGCAATCTATGAACACATCGTCTATGTATGTCAGTTTTTAATGAGAATCGAATTACATTGCCAATTTTGTAGGGAAATATTTTTTACTCTGATTGAGCATTCATCGATTGCACGCGCTTATCTCGTTGTGGATTTCCTCATAACTCTTCTATAAAGTTCGTTTTGATTGTGAACTAGTAATTTTGATAGTTGTTATTTGATCTACACCTAAGTTCATTTATCTAAACGTTTATATCTATACAAAGCTTATTGCGTAACCTCAGAAGTCGACCCCTCCTTCCCTTTCCCCTTCTTCCTCCTCTCCATTTAACTCATTTGCAAAAAAAACACACACACACACACAAAACATGCGGGAAAAATGACCGTCGGCTCTATAGAATAAGATGCCCATCCTTCACAAGACATAAGTAAAGAGCGACACTGAATGCTGCGACTGCTCTGAGTGTTACAACTTTGTACGCATTACTCGTGCTATCTAAGCCATTTTCACTACAGAAAAGTTTTGTTCGGGCAAGCAGCTGAATTATTTGTCGCTTTAGTATCAAAAATGTTCTATCATAATAAAGACTATCTTCGACTAAAAACTAACCGAATTAAGTGAAAAAAATTCTGATAGTCGGCGAAAAACGCTGTGAATAATTTCTGTATTTGAAAAATCCGAACAATTTGGCACTCGAGATTGTGTTGATGTTTTCAGTCCTAAAAATCAGTGCAGCTCTACTCCGACCTTCTCCATATAGAGTGTATACCGTATAGGAAGTTTTGCTTTCAGCAAAGTGCATTATATCGAGATTGAAGTCAACCAGTTCTGTCATTTCCGGCCTTGTCTCTGAATAATCTTCACTCAGCAACACGTGTTAAATTTTTTAAGGTTTCTACACAGGCGTTTCAACAGGGCAATATGAACATTTTGCCACCGACCGCTATCCGCGTTGGGCTTATCATCCTGCTTGGAATGTTTTATTCAGTTGGTGCTAAAACCGGTTAGTCTCAAAGTCGCTAGAATCGCTCTTCATCCTATGCAATTTAAGAAGTGTAGGCCTCCCAAGGACCCGTACTTTCTTAAGCTAGAGCGATGCATTTATTTAATTGAACTACAGGAAAAGTTCTAAAAGTTACATAAATCGTATATTTCTGATAGCTTTTACATTGATCATTCTTAAGGAAATAGTGCGAGGACGTTAACGGTTAAACCGTTCGGGCATCATCTGCAAGGGAGAGACAGAGAAACGAAAAGTGTCATGCACAAAGAGATGTTTAAATGACGGAGTTCCTCTTTGCATGCAATCGTTCTTGTCAACCGCGCAATCCCTCCAGTACTGCCTCCCTCGTTTTATTCTCATAGCCTCCATCCCGTGCAATTCATACACCATATAGTAACCATAGAATCCCAGATAGTACAACGGCGAGGTAATCCGAACACCTTACAGTGGCAAGGGAATCCCCACAACATACAGTAGTGAAGGAAGCCCCATAACTTACAGCGGTGAGAGAATCCAAACATCGTAGGTAAGGGCGAAAGTTTGACTGCAGTGCTGTTTATTTAGACCCTCTTTTGTCTCAGGGTTTTTGAAGAGCATTTCTGGAAATGGCTCGCCTCTTTTAGCTGCCTGGGCTGGTGATTATGAGCGGCTTCTTTACGACAAACTTGGTTCCGGATACAATAAACTTGCAAGACCGGTGAAAAACGAAGGCGAGGCTGTGATCGTATATCTGGGGATCGACTTTCAGCAAATCATCGATATTGTCGGTTTCCCTTTACTTTAACTTCTCCTGCGAGAGAAAGCTCTTTTGAAAACATAGCAAACCCCGTCAAGGCCATGGATTAAAAGTTTTCTTCTTATTCCGGTCAATTATTTAATAAAGAGCCCATTGATGCAATTGCACGCCACTCAATAAAACTCTGATAGCAGTCGAGAAAACCATAATTTTAACTAAAATACTAAACTATGACTTAGCACTCACTTAGTTAAAGCAAAGCCATTTTGCTTCTTTTTTACATGCTTCTCTCAGTAAGAAAAAGACGGCTAATGATGGCAATTCGATGATTACCTTCGAAATCGAGAAATTCACCTCAGTTCACAAACGAAGCTCTCTTCAGTGTTACAACGAGATCCCAAAAAGCAAATATCCCTTAATTGTTGTCGTACTTGCGAAGCACTTATGAAACCCATCATTTAAAATCTGGCCGAGCATCCGTCTATTTGTTGGCAATATTATGAAACGAATTAAACGAGCATTCCTTCTCATGACTTTTCCTTAGAGGTAATACAGGAAGAAATGTAGAAAGGCGATTTTTTTTTTCAGGAGGAGAAAAACCAAATAATGATGACAAATGTTTGGCTACGAATGGTACGTCATATGTTTAGTTTACTTATTCGTTTATAAACTGTAATTGAGTGCTAAAACTTGCAATCTTCATCAGATATTTTCTTTAAGGACGACCAATAAAGGTGAATTATAGCACATGTGCATCGGAACAATGCGATCTTTGTTCCGGTACACTTCTACGTTCCGATACAGTATAAAAAGTTGTGCTATTTCGTATTGCCTTTTTATACTATATTCAATAAGGCATCGTACATTCGAGTATGCTAAAGTGAATGAACATTAGCAATTAAAAATTAAGATGCTATTTTTGTATGCTCCTTCTCTATTCAGTTGCTATATGTTGCTCCCTTAATTATGCAATAGATGACCTTGGAATAAAGCCGACAGTACTCATCACCTTGTGAACTTTCGTAAGGAAAACTTGCTGAGAGACTAATTGGAAGGATTGACCATGCCGAATGAAGTTATGTGAGCAAGATTTATGTGCTGTTTTGGCAGCTGAGTGTAGCCAATGATCGATACAGCGATCCCTAAGGAAAACTGTGATGCACAATTTGTTGCATACTCAAAACCAAAAACAACTATTAGTTGCGCACATATATTTTAAATGCTTCCTAAGCACGCGAACTGCAGTCTTCTCTTATCCACAAATCCACTGAGGAGATGCGTCATTAGTGTGATGGTCACTAGTTGCGACTGTCGGCTACAAGTGGAGGAAGGAGAAGGACACAACGCAGCACTGAATGAAAACATGGTTTCATAAAATGTTGACGTCCGATGCCTGGAGTCAACATCCGTGATAACTTGGGAACTGCTGCTCAAAGCACAGCTGCATCAGATTGGATTTGCAACAGATGCAAACCAAGTAGGAGGGATTAGGAAGGAAGTAAGTGCCATTTGGGAATTCCGACTGTTTTTTTTTTCAGAAAACTAGGTGAAGGTCGTCACAGAACTAAAATTTTCATGCATTTTCAACTGCATTCATTGTACTTAACTTTGCAATGAAACATGAGCAAACGGGCAGAAGGGAAAAAGTGCAGCGCTCGCTGGGCTCAAGCCACTATCTTTGGCTATCTGGTCAAGTCCATTAGTCTACGCGCTACGGTTAGCTGTATCCTCTAAACCTTTCATGCAATGAAAGGTAAAACCCTCAAATTTCCACACGCAGTAGTATTTTGAACTGAATAGATGATCAACAATTCGAAATAACGGCTGCCATCGAAGGCACAATACCATATCTTCTTGAAGCGAAGGCACTGGCCTATTTTTGACAAGGTTCCAGGATGAGGCTTCAATTCATGGGCGATCTTCTCGGGCATGGTCTTCTATTCTTCACATACATTTGCGAGAAGTAATCGATCATTTAGAAACGCGCTTCCTTTGAGCATAAGACTCCTTTCAAAGATACACGGCATAGAAATAATTGAAAAACTTTGCAATCCGAATGGGACGATGCTGCTGGGAAAGTCTTTAATGTAGACATGAGAATGATGACATATATGAAGGTCACTTGAAGCTTATGGATTGACTACCAATGTATTTGAACGAGAGAAGAGGGAAAAATCTTACAGAGCTGGGTGGATATTTACCTAACGTGGGAACCATCCGACTTCGGCAATATTAAAGAAGTGCGACTCCCAATTTCAACAATTTGGAAGCCGGACGTGCTGCTTTACAATAGTATTGATCAGCAGTTCGACAGCATGTGGCCAGTCAACGCCGTGATTCGATTGTGCGGTTCTGTGATCGCTATTTTCCTCTCTGCTAAGAACTTTATTATTTGCTAATCAGCACTAATAGCCTGAGTAAGACTGTCTCATTAAAAATATACATGCCAATAAGAACGCATTTTTTACCCGTCAAAAATGAAGCAAAAAATATTTCGAATTTTAAATCCACTTATTACAGAAAACTATAATATTTTGGCAGATTGTCTGCATTCCGCTAAACCATCTAAACGGCGAGCGTTCAGCGTCTTGTGTAAGTCGTATGGATCTAGTGAACACTTCCACAAAATTGAACAATCCATAAAAAAGTTATGATCGATCGTTTAAGTAAGTGCTGAGATGCGAACTTTCAAAGATTTTAATACAAATTTTAACGAATCCACACACGTCAGAAAGAAAGGCTAAGCAACAACTCAGTTCTGATGATACGATTGAGGTGTATCTCCAAAAGGATTACAGAAAAGCAAATTCCCATTACTGTATGGAAGAAAGCGGAGAATTTTGCGACTCGAAAAAACCTTCCGAATAGTTTTATCGAATTCCCCGTAGGAACATCACCTTTCTGGTCGATATTTGTAAAACTGAACGACCTATAAGGGAGTTGTGGCACTTTTCACAGTCGATGGGCCCGACAATTTTCCAAAATATTTTTACGAGAAATTCAGAGAAAAACGTGGAGTTGTAAAAAATTGAGCTGTTTTTCTGAAATCACTGCTCAAAAGTTGTCAGCGCTCGACCCTTCTGGTAATTGCAAGAAGGCGTATTGCTCAAGCCGCTTAGCCAACGCTCGACCAAACATATACTGGTCACCACCGTACGAATGAGTTCTAAAATGTAGCGCATCTCATCCTCACGAAGCGAATTAATCCGCTGAAATAGTTCGATCAAAGTTCTGTATGAGCGAACAAGTGAATAGTAGTGAGGAGGGGAGGGGGAAGGGATTGCAGACAAATTTTCTCACTTAATGGGTGAAAATTTTGCGATGGAGGCTAAAGGGTCTCTTCTTGCCTTTGCAGAGGTTTGTAGTATATTGAAGCAATTTTTTTGAGAAGTTAGCGTATTGCTTATTTACACTAAAACAGAGGAGTTCTTTCAGTGATGGCAATGTGACTTGGATTCCACCGGCAATCATACGAAGTGCATGCAGAATCGACATTTCGTGGTTCCCCTTTGACGATCAGGTTCTTCAAATTCGACAACGTTCAGATGTGATCAGTGGCAAAAACATTAGACCACTGAAATATATTGACAAGTTTTAAAAAACAACGAATATGGTTGATAGTTTGATTTTACTATTTTTTAAAAATGGTCTAGAAAATGTGCAATACACGAAAGGAACATTTTATTCGATTTACGATCATGTGTTCCTGAAATAATCGGAACTTAATGACAGTGAATCGACGCGCACTCATTTGCAGCATTGTAAAATGAAGTTCGGCTCCTGGACATATTCCGGTTATTTCACAGATTTGCGCAATACGTCTATTTCTCTTGACACCTATCAGACCAATGGCGAATGGCAACTACTTGGTCGGCTCTCTCTATTTATTTGCGCTCCTTTCTTTTTTCATAAGAAATGCTTCTCAATGACTTTGCTTAAATAAGCCACTATGTCACAACGGGAATGCCACAGCAGGAAACTGCCTAGAGATTCTCGAAAAAATTTACCACAAACTGTACTGTAAATCGAGCGACTCCAATCAAGTTGTCGAACCGAACCAAGAACCAAGCTTTATCTTAGTTCTTATATTTCTCACCTTATTCTTTCACTTCACTAGAGTTCCTTTCTTCCTAGCGCTATGGTGATTGCCTAATAAAAAGCAACGCTCTATGCAGATCTCTCATAAACCTTCGATTAAGAGTCCACGCTCCTCTGTATAAATCTCCGCTGTTATATGCTTCCACAATGTGGTCAAAAACCTAAGGCAGTAGCTCATTTATGAGCCTATTTGATAACCATTCTACCAAAGCTATTTTATCCTTACTTCGAGAAAAAACGCTTTCAATATTTTATGGGGAATTCAACAATCACGTTAAGTTTAAATTGCTCCGTGAAAAACGCTGAAAAATTGCTTCTACTCACTTTACGTCGTTTCCAAAAACACTTGGGAAACAATAAACCCCACCTTTCTTCTTTGAGATTCTTAATTAAAAATCTCTTTGCTAAAGCAGGAATCCTTATGCTACGGCCCTCATAAATGGCGCGTTTCGGTGATTATCTGTGTGTATACAAAAGATTCTAATGTAGAGAAAAAACTATAGCAAATCAAGTCTTCTTTGCAATGATGTGCTCTCTTCGTCTTAGGACTCAGTTATTCTGAGTTTTGCATAAGCCTGAAGGAGAAGAATCACTTGGCAAAATAGCTGAGAAGTAGCGAGTAGTGTTTGATGACTTTACGAAGGAAGCTTTGCAGCTCTAACGGCAGAGCGTACAATCTTCTATTACGAGTGCTGTCCGGAGCCCTATTATGATGTTACCTTCACTGTCTCAGTCAGACGGAGAACGCTCTACTATGGTTTCAGCTTGGTCATTCCCAGTCTGCTGATCTCCTCGCTTGCCCTATTGGGCTTTACTCTACCTCCGGCTACGGGCGAGAAGCTCAATTTATGTACGCTAAGCCACAATAATTGCCATACTTTCAAAACAGCTCACGTGGAAGAAAGTTGCTGAATACTTGCTTGTCAAACACACATAGTATATACTTATATTCTTTGCGGACTTATTGCACGTTGAACATAGTAGAAAGTATCATCACACTAATAGTTTCGGCGTTTTTCATATGCACATATTCGCCTAGATAACTTCTTACAGCTGAAATACTTACTGATTCATTAAGTGGTCACCCATGGGTGCAATAGAACTGGCATCGGTTAGGGAGGAGAAAAGAGGTGAGGTTAATTTCAACAGCGTTTGGATAACAGGCTACAGGAACATCGAATATAGGTATAACATCTTTTACACTAACTGCAATGAATCACAAAGTGATAGCACGCTAAGTGGCTAACTGAAAAATTTCGCACAGCTATGTTACGCTTTTTACGCCGACCCGTCGATCTTATCGGCCGCAATTCGCTAGTAATATAGTCTGTTTTTTTTAGCATAAAGCAACAACTGGTGAATTTTTTTCGATTCCGATCACAAAAGTAACATGGAAGTAAAGTAACATATAGAGGTGAAGCAAGTAATTCAAGTGTTACGAAAGCAACTGAAATAAAGTAAAATGGGTGATAAAATGATATGGAACAATTATTTTTTCACGGAGAAGATTTTTAGAGAAAGCATGTGAGTTTTCAACTGGAACGATATTTGCAGGCGTAACAATTTTTATGTCATTATGCGTTTTTATGTTAATGGTGGCCGAAATGATGCCGCAAACTTCAGATACCATACCTCTTATCGGTAATTTTCAATACTTCATTTCACAAGAACAAACCTTGCCTCCTAATTCGAATCAAGCCGTATAAAAAGAGCGCAGGGTTCTTTCTAAACGACTTTTGTATATTTCAATTACGGTTTGTTTGGATGCGTCCTCAAAAAATGTGCTGCATTTTTTCATGCAATGTCTATACTATTATCATATTCCTATGCTTCCAAATATAAAGCACTATGGTTCCTTCAAGAAGCATTGCAACTTTTAGTATATTTGATTAAGCAGAAAAAAACATCAATGATGGCAACAGAACAACCATGACTTAGCTCGCCTCAATTATCGCAATCTTTGCCAATTCCAGCACAATTTTAAAGTCATTATCAAGGGTGAATAACAGTGGCACACCATTAAAAGAATTCAAACAAAAACGGTGAGTGAATACGTATAGAATAGCGCAGTAATAATCCTCTGAATTGGGACACTTGATCGTAGCACACTTATCCCAATGATGTGCCTGCTGAGAGATGACCAAGAGAGTATCGTTATTTCTGGAACGGCTAATTGCTACTGCAAAAAAAAAACTTTTTAAATTGCAATAAATATGTCGAATATTGCAAAGACGAAATGTTTCAACAAATTGCAGCCGTTTATTTCACGTGCGTGATGTTCGAAGTGGGCGCAAGTGTCGTATGTACAGTAGTTACACTAAACTTTCATCACCGCTCACCCGAATTCTATCAGCCACTGCCTCCTTTTGTAAGCGATTCTCTTCCTCATTTCGTCCACTGTTCAATTACTCGACTGTTTAGAATTGTGCTTTATCACATTGCTTCATCACCTAGAAGCAGTTTAAAGGTCTTTCAAGGTCTAGGTCAACAGGTCTAGACCTCATATTTACACGTGGATGGTGCATATGGTAACAAGATACCACTGAAGTTGGAATATTTCTTTTGCACTGCAAAAGCGATGTGTGTATGTGTGCCACCTGCCTGGTAGCTTAACTGTATAGCCATGGAAACCAGAGTTACCAAATTCGGTGATCACAATCAATATCGTTGGGGGGAGTGGGCTGATACAGCATATTTCACGTCGATCCGTCGATTTTAGAATGAGTTACGGGCTTTTAGAGACGTCGAAAGCTTGAGACGCTGTTTACGATGATCGAATCTTCATTTTGCACATTTTATAACACGGGAAACTATCCTTTCTTAGAAGTTACTTGCCCGAGGGATCGCGCCAGATAGAATATGAGGACATTGTTCTACACTATTTCTGCAACTGTGAAACTGCTTGTTCACTGAGCGGAATGCAAAACTATATGGGAAGCAGATCCTGTGGCACGCTTCTTTCCTTGTTTGGGAACCTCCCTTTCCATCAAAATATTCCCCTTTGAAAGGCTAATGCGGGAAAATGCAGCCACCCTCCCCCTATCTCCTTCCGCTCCCTCTTTCCTCCACTCTCACCCTTTGCTTGATATCGGTAGCGTTACACGCATGAAGGGTCTTATTTTCAAACCTCTTATCGCTCGAGTATCAGCATTAGCTTATATAAACCCATTCTAAACATACAAAACGCCCCAGGCTAACAAAGTATCCTAACTAATACGGCAAACCACTATGGAATTTTGTGGAAGCGAAGAGCGATTTTTTACAATTCATGCAGAAATATGCAAAATTCACGTAGAAAAAGCAAAAAGTGGAAGCATCTAAAACGCGTTTCTAATTGTAGAATTCTGTGAAAATTTTCGTCTCTGTTTTTTTTTCTTGTTGATATAGCCATAACGCTTTCAAAGAACGAAAGCTTATTATTGAGATGCGTAAGCTGTTTCTCGATTGGTTGCCGCGTGCTGTGCTCATGCATCGACCATTCGCACATCGCGTGCCGTCACATCAAACTACCGTCGAGGAAGATGTGTGCACAGAAGTGTGAGTTGTTGACTCATTTAAGATCAACTTCCGGTCAGCGTTTTAAGCCTCAAGTTTTTACACCACTTAAAAGGCACTTGTCAAAGAGCTTTCATAGATCCATGAGACTAAATGAATTTTGTTGCGATATGCAATAAGCAGGCATTGTTCCCTTGAATTGTAGAAATCGAACCATCCAACGAAGCAAGGCGTTTACTATTTCCACTAACTCCATCAGAGTCCAACTCTCTGGCAGCTTGTCAAGTTCACAGACCTCAAATCGTTCAATTAAATCAAACACCCTGGCATACTTAAGAGAGTGATTGGCGGGCTTTGACTTTCACCCTTGTTTGTGCTCAAAAACTTGAATTTTCCCAAAGTGAATCGAGAAAATATTCAAATAAAAGTGCAAGACTCAGTGAAAAAAAAATCCATTAAAATTTAGAGAGCTTAGTTGCCTGTCGCGTCCTAAAAACGATAGAGATGCTCTCACGCAACAGTTACCCATGTCGCCAACAGTGCTTATGACTCAAGTAGTTTTATAAATTAATCTCAACCCAATTAACGATTTTCACTAATTAACCATCATTTCAGTTTCAAAATATAATAATTAGGCGACATAAATTGACCACCCTGAAAGAACCAGTGACGATCAGCGAGTACAGTGCGACGACTTTGAACAAACATGATTTCACTGTGTTAAACTGTCTTTCGACTCCATCAATACTAAAGAGTAACACAGTAAGGATTGTGACCAACTGACGTGTGATGAGCAGGAGCTACGGTGTAGTGACCAGTTACGCTGAAATGTACTCGTTGTGATCATTATCTCTTTCGAATGATCCTTATGAAATTAGTTACAAACAATTTAAATTGGCATGGATTCCAAAGGGAACAGATACAGCTGCCTCCGAAGCCAACGCTTTCGTTCTATGTAGAATTGGGTATCGATCAATGGCTCGGATAATAACTTTGCGCTTCTTTTCAGTACGCATGAAGGTGACACTAGCAAGTTGCGGACCTCAGGCACCTCGCTGCTCGTAAACGTCGTGGATGTGGATCAGCGACTTCTAACAAACCCAACCCTGTACAGCAAGGAGGCAGAGATGAGTGACAGAAATTACTCGTCATCCAACAGTTTACATCTCGACTCATGTCCAGGTAGTTGTTCAATCAACTGCTCTTGTGAGATGCTTTAGACGTTCCGCCGTGCTTCTAAGAGCAGGACACCGTAACGTTCATCTTAACTGATAAGAACTGATGTTTCCTTATGCTTACTGAGCAGAGAACCTTTGGTCGATACAGGAAGCTGGCTAAGGAAACATCGTTCACTTGCACATGCGATCTCATTTCTTACTACTATCTGAAAAGAGCTGGCACCGTCAGTTCAAAAGGCAGATTGTGGTTTATCCACAATTCGGAAGTGATAAGTTTCTGAGTTCGACGCACACACTCAACAACATCTTGACTATTCAGAGAGAAAGACCTCGTCGATCTGAATACAAATGAAAGCTCACTCATTAGCACTTTGGAAGTACGAATGCAAAAACATTAATTATTACACATTATTCACTCAGCTTCTTACTCTACCTTCGATAGGTTTCACACCGGAAATAACCGTTCAAATGTTAAGGGATTCGGAAAACAGCAATTCCACCATAATAAACTATGCGTTTTGGATGGGGAAGGGAAGTCAAATCTCGCATTATCTAAGCATTAGCTGTTAGAAGAACTGCATTTTAGCTCTGCTACGAACCGTTTAAATAATCCGCACTCAGATGCTCAATTTTAAGCCTGTGAAGATCGAAACAACTGGAAAAAAGCTACTGAAAACTCACAAATCTCTTAATAATAATAAATATTTGTTGCAAGTGGGATAATCCCTGTTAGTATGGATGAACCTTGAAATATACAAAATTTGGACCGCTATGGTATTATCTGCTTAGTGTTCCCTTTGTTACACTCATCAACACCATTTCCTGGGACCGTTTTATTACGTGCAAACTGCGCTAAGAGCTAGTACTTCTCACC
The DNA here is from genome assembly GCA_013433145.1 of Ascaris suum. Taxonomy (NCBI): domain Eukaryota; kingdom Metazoa; phylum Nematoda; class Chromadorea; order Rhabditida; family Ascarididae; genus Ascaris; species Ascaris suum. Next base: position 19,136,572 of record CM024187.1, on the reverse strand, counting down.
AACTACGTCTCCACAGAAGACGTAAAGGTGAAAACTGTACTCCTCGTCACTGCTGACAGACCCATTTGCTGTGTTGGAAGGCAAAGAAGTTGAGGAGAGAGGGGGGGACTTATTCATGAAATCACATTGAACGATCGCGGTGTCCACCATTTTCGGATGAAGGCCGAAGCGATCATACTCTCGAAAGGGTTCTATGGACACCATACACTGCCTACTGGAAACTAGTCCTAAAAGCCTATTGGCAGGGGATTTTTGCATCTGCAATATCTCAATAAAAGCAGTTGCTCATTTGTGTAAATCAACCTCACCTTGTCACTAGAAATGCTTTCAAGCGTCCATCACACTTTAATATTTGAAGGGTCATACGTTCCAAATCCGCTGCGTTTTTGCTTATGTAACTAGACAGTGAAATTGTCGAATTGCAGTGTCGAAAAGAATGAAAATTGAAAACGAGAAGCGTTATGCCCTTATGCGAGCGAGCAAACTGGATACCATGAACAACAGCAATCGGAACAGTAGCGAATCTCGTATCGCTGATATGCAAATCAAGCCTGCAGTCACAGCCGCAACACCACTCATCTCAACGTCTATTGTGCGTTCTCATTATCCACCGCTAAACTTATAAAGACTCATTTCTCATCTCATACACATTAAAAAAAAGAATTTTGTCCTTTTATTTGAAATACACATAATCGATTCTGTAATTTGGCTTGATGCGTTGATCGAATCGAATCTCGCAGCGTTTTACATTCTGTATATCCCTTGTGCATTTGGCGGCCTTGCCTAGTCGAAATTGAAGCTCGTAGCAAAGGCCAACATCTCTACGCACCTTCCTAACTGTTCCACGGCCACGGGATATCTATCACCCACGAAGTAAAGATGGCCGACACAAATCACAGACATGATAGTCTGCTCCTAGTTATATCCAAACTGTGGAAGGAAGAAACACTAGCTCGACAATGACTTGACGTTAAATAAAGTTTCATCTCAAACCTGGGAGCACTACAATAGAGCGATGTTTGTAGACAGTAATTTTATTTTATTCAGGTTAAGCTTCAAAGATCTCTTTGCAGAAATTTCCGGTATTGCTAGGCCTCCTCCCAACCAAATTTCTTCTAGGAAGAAGACAATTTAGAAGCTGCAATCATACGTCGTGCAAGTGGTGCAGAAAAAAACAAAGAAGTACCGAAATTACAAAATATATATATATATATATATATATATATATATATATATATATATATATATATATATATATATATGCGGAAAAATGAGAGGTTAGGAAAAATGGTCAGAAATCCACGAGGTTCACCGTTTAAGTAGAAAACCGCAGCGATAACGCTGCAATTTGAGCTGCCTCGACCACGCGCCAGCTCTGTAGTATTAACCATACGATACAAAAGCCTTTCACGATTCACCTGAAGACGTGCCTTCTATTCATAATCTGACTCTGCCTGTCTCCCCCCCCTCCCCCCCCCCCCCCAAACTTCTTCAAAGGATGCAGTTGCTCAGAAGTCTGTCGAAAAAAAGACTCTGTCGCGAAAGAAGCTGAATGATATATATTGAACACGGAAGTTTAAAGTTCCAGACAAAAGTCCTCCCCCTTATTTTGTTTCTTCTGTTTCTCGATGCTTTTGAATTTGTAGATAATGTGATACCGTGCGTAAAAAATAACACGGTCGCGTCGCTCGCCCATACCCGCAAGCAGATTTTCTGGCAAATCACATATGATGGAACGGCTATTCTTTTCTAACTAAATACTGCAAGCAAGAAATAAAGGAAAAGCATTCTCACGCGATACGAACAGGATGAGTCCATATTCCATGCGACCATTTACGGCGACGCACTCATCAACGTACTTTCAAGCTGTATATCGAGAGTGGAAAGAAGAGGAATCCCCCCTATTCCACCCACTGCGCCAACATTACATTGAACACATTGCGTATGGAAGTAGCCTTTCTTCGTCAGCACCGGCCAATCTCATTCGATCAACCTTCGTCCTTTACTAATAAGCTTTTGGCCATTTGCTCTTCATTTGACGATTTCGCTCGCAATATTTAGTCACTCCAAAACAAAAAAACTGCTGAGCGAAAGCGCCAGTTGTCAGCAAACTTTGTTGTTTCATGGGATAGTGACTCAGAATGTTTTCTTAGAATCCACAAAATGGTCGGAAGAAGCTATGCTGCTAACGAATAGACTCGCTCTGTCGCTATAACTCAGTACAAAATGTTACTTTCAAACATTAATGCAGTTATCAAAGTATGGGCTTTAGAACGAGAGCACGCCAGAAGAAAACTATGACTTGAAGGCGAATCGACGTCGACACGCATACGTTCGTCATGCTCTTGACGAACAACAGTTCACAGAGCTCATCGGTGAAATTCGCCTAATCTCCACCAGGATCATGAAAGAGGTATGCTTAATGAAGTTCCAGTAGGCAATCACCAGCTATTTTTATATGCATCATGTGATTCTATAAACATAACATTTCTTTGTCACGAAACGATGCTTATGCTGTAGAGTTAACTTGGGCTCATCGAAGTTTGTAGACGTGGGAGTGGGGATGAATTCTTTAAAGGATTGACTTCTTTAGCTAGTTCGAACACCTTACGAATACGCGATGCAGTCAGTCATAGGACGCATGTTCCCCTTAAGCAGTCGATCACAGCCTACAAGTTAGGCATTGGTGTTTTTTCATCATCAGCCCGCAACCTGTGCATACAAACAAAGTTTTGTTCAAAGTTGATGTCTTTGCAATGTGGAAGCCTTGGAGGTTGTTACACTGACACCAGATAGGCGAACAATACAATACAGCATTACTAGAGAATGCAACTGAAGTGTTACGTTGATATATATATATATATATATATATATATATATATATATATATATATATATATATATATATATATATATATATATATATATATATATATATATAGCACCTACATGCGTGCATGCACACCGGTAGCATCTACCTGCACGTACGCACACGTAAGACGTTTTCGACATCACTATCGCTTATTCTTGCAGCAAGGTGTAAAAAAGTCCACTTGCAGGAGATGATGCATGACATCCGCGCCGAATGGATGTTCGCAGCAATGGTGGTCGACCGGGTATGTTTCATCAGTTTCTCGCTGTTCCTGATCATCTGCACAAGCATCATCATATGGAGGGCACCCCATCTAGTTGTATAAGCACATCAACAACGTCTCCACCGCTTCGTCACACCCTCCAAATGGCTGTCACTTCGTCGACACATCGGCGTCCTCAATGCACACTGGTCACAACACCTGCTAGTGATTACTTTCTCAAGTAATATGGATGCACTGTCTCGATGCCCTCAAGATGAACGAATAATGAGCACCTCACATATACGAGAAACAGAGAAAAGGGGTATTATGTGTCGGACACGCAAAAAAAAATGGATCGAGCAGCGTCGTATTACGACTGCGACATTGTCTGCTCAATGAGGACAGAAGCATGTCATACAGAAGACATGAGAATCAAAAATTTACAAGCGAATAACACATTCAAAAAGAATTGTATAAAGCAGTCAACAGTGAGAGTTACCAAAGAATGAGTTATGATGTGCAGGAAAAACCAATCTGCTCCTCAAATGCGCTGCATTCTACAGAATGAAAATATGCAAAATCCCATCAAATAAGTCAACAAACGTTTACTTATCCTCGCCTTGACTCAGCCGTTCCCCAAATACATACGACGCCAGTTTAGAGCATTAGAATTACTTCGTTTCAGATAAGCATTGACAAATAAGGCAACCCTTCTAAGTCGTAAGGACGTTCATAAAAGAGTGAGACGACAGAGGTCAAACACAACTTTCTATGTGGAGAATAAATAAACAAACAATAACATCACTCCTTGTTACTGCACACTCATGTGCACTTCGAATAAAACGAAATACTGCGAGGAGATAAACCACCCGTACAGTGAAACTGCAAGCAAACATATAAGAAACCTTTGCAGAAAGCAATAACAAGCAATCAGACATCCACAAATTGAACACCCTTTTCTTCACATGTCGACTCCGCTTCACAAAACACATTTAACGGAAACTTTCGAAAATTTTAAATGCAAAATTAGATGCGGTGAAGCAACCATAGGTCAACGCAAAGCGTGGTGGTAACGCCAAAGTAAAAAGTTGGCACTGCTTTTACGGTGTGAGCTCCGATGATCGCTTACTTACTGAGCCGTCAATAACCCGAACCGCTGGAGGTCATCTCAAACCCAACGTGTAAAAACGCTGGTGCAGTGAAGAGGATTCAACCTTTGTTTTACGCCAAAAACAAATGTTTACTGTGAGCCAAGAACTAACATCATCACAATTCGACGCTGTTACGCATTCCTGTCCGATGCGCTTAATCTCGCAATTAAGAGACGTGTCCTTTTGCGTTCCTCTTCCGCTTCAGCAGCCAGATTTATATCATATTCCTCCAGAATCTTAAAAAAGGAAGATGGCAATCTCAGCAACGACAACCTACACATTCCGAGACACACAGAGATATTTGCTGCTCTCTTAGTTCTCACGGAGATAACTGCCAAATGTAAAAGCAAAGTGCTTCCAGGGTTTCATTTATTACAAAGGAGGGGTCCCGCTAGCAGAGATTAGGAAACAATCATGTAGCCTGGCATTCTCAGGATCGCTATAAAACGCCCAACCACTTTCACTTTTGAGACATGAGAAGCAAATGCGTGGAAGTGGTCTGGTACCTTATGGCACTCGGAGACCTGCCTCCGTGCATCCTCGAATCGACTCCCTTTTACTTATAGAATTCTGCTGTAGAACCTAGCACTCGCAATTTCAGAAGAAGCTAAAAAAAACAAGAATAAACAGTGTGGCCGTTTCAATATAGCCATCAAATTGATTGGTACGACGAATCCGTGACTCGCTTTCCATTTTTACTTTTCAATCGCGCAGAAATCCATCACGGGGCCAAACCGAAGTGTGCACTATGAAGATGGCACACATGAAACAAAAAAGAGTGCGAGGCGCCGAATCCGTCCTACACCCTCAAGCAAACTAACAGTCTCATTTAAACAGCTATGCACCAAGACATCCGGAGATCCCGTTATACCTTTTAATTAATAAGCTAAAATGAACCCCTCTGTGGAGGCACGAAGAGAGTCCCGATCTCTAAATAGATGCACGTAAGAAAAATTCATTGTCAACGTTTTCCACATTATTCCATAAACGGATAAACAGTGAAATGCAAGGGGCGAGTGAGAGGCGGAGGAGAGAGAGTGGGAGGTCCAAAGGAAGAAAATATGAAAGACAGGAACCAACCGGAATGAGGTGTTTGTTGATTCTGGAGGAGCCGGTGCGCATGTGTAGCAGTCTATTGGCTCGTGCACGACATAATGGGTTCGCGTTAGCGCACACATCAGCGAGGATGAGTGCAATCCGTTGCAGAGTATAGAGTCCCGCGTCCAAGCGGTCTAAATATTGCAGCTCGAGTTCCTCGTCAGAAAGCTTCGATGAGTCGCTACGACTTGCTTGACGTGCGTCAAACCGATCCACACGTTCCCTAAACAATTTTGTGGCCAACATTTCTTACATTTCGAACAGAGAGTAGCCATTTCTCTTCACTGACCTAAATGCAGCTATCTCGTTTCAGTTCAAACATCTCGATAGATTAGAGTGATTATATCAACTAACCTCAGTTGCAGAATACTTTTCATGACCCCAGCAACGGTTCGACTTCCACAACTTACTGATTATTATCCTCTACGCTAGTTTTTCAATTTTTTCAACAGATAAGTGGTTCTTGTGACAATACGCAACAATCAGCCAAATAAAACAAAAAAAGCCAGGGTTTTATATTCCAGGCTCCGAAAGCATAATGGACAAAATACAGCCAAAAGCTCTTTTAAGACCCAAACCCTCCGCCAGCAGGATACTGCAGATATCACTTCGCATTCAATCCTCCTCTAGAGGTTTCTTTGCAGGATACTTTATCCTGCTCCTGCAGATTTTTAAAAAATTGACAGCCGTTTAACTTTCTTTACATAAAAAGGAACGTAGCATATCCACTTTAACCAAATGCAAGACCCTCCTGCTCAATTTCTAGTGTTGCTCGTGCGGCATCGAAGTCAAAAACAGTAGGCAATTTTTCGAACGGCTGCAACCAGCGACAAACGACTGTCATCCAAATAAAACTCCTTCTTCGACAGCAAGTTTGGCCCCTTCGGAGGACTCTACCCAAAGTGACATTTTCACACCTATCACTATTTTCTTAAAAGTACCCATATAACGAGCATTCCCTCACAACTTTGCCAGCACTATGGCATTCTTTCATGAATGTTTTTGGCAGAGAGTAACTTCCTCAACAGCGTTTCCGCTGCACTTCCCAGCACTCTCCGTTAAAGAGCACGAAGAAATCGAACTAACTTATATTTAAGAAGTAACTCCACAGCCCGATCGACTTTCTCATATTCATGTTCCGAGAACTTCATCAGTACACGACTGCGGCCGTCTTCTCCGCAAGAACGAAGCAGAGACGCCAGAATCTTCAATTATATTTCGTGAGCGCAGTTGAAAAAAAATCCATTCTAAACATCGCAATCGCAAGAGAACCTCTGTGCTCTTGCTTTTCTGTCGATGCCGTTGCTTCCTCTCTCCTCTACGCTTCAATCTTTCTTTCCTTTCAAACATGTACTATGCTTTAATTTACTAAACGTAAACGAACGCCTTCCTCCTCACTTCAATTCCCCATAAAAGTTAGAGACGGCAGCAATTAATCTGGCTAAGAGATAAGCTTAATAAATTCCCCACTAAACAAGTTGATAACTACATTTTCAGTATGAGTAGCAGTTAATAGAACAAACAACAATATAACGGCAATTAAGAAGATGTTCAAGAGTACCGAGCAAACGTGTTCTTCATGTTCGTCGGGTGTCGTATCCTTGCGTTTCATCTTCGAAGGTGTACGCATGAAAAGTGGAAAGATTGTGCGCAAACCTACAAATTGCAAATTTTGGTCAATCATTCTATGAATAACGTGGAAAAAGCGCTATACAATATGGCGCAGCATCTGCTTTTTGCGAATCAGATCTACGTTATAAAAGACAATGCCTGGAGGCATTTTAAAGGAGGTATTCCAAAAACGAAGGTTTCTGGAATACGAATGAAGTCCCTTCTTAAATTGCGTCCTGAAACGGGTTTCATGACCGCTTCTTCGGTTGAAAGGATCTGAGATTTCTGGCAACAATCAGGAAACATGGGTGAAGTCCGGTAACCTGACGTACGATAACACTCCTCTAATAACGTCGTAATGTCGACGGTGATGACAATTATATCATTACAATAACAGCTGAGGCCCTGAAATCCTTGGTAAGTAGCGTTTGGTGCCATGAATGAAAGCCTGACTCACATCGCAACACCACACATCACGGTCACTGTTCCGCAACAAAAAAAACGTGTAAGATTTCGAAATCTTTATCGATCGGTTAAAATAAGGGTGCTGAAACCACCTCCTAATTCAATTCCTACACCCTCTGCTTTCAACATTTACGAGACACGAAGGTTTACTTTTAAATTCATGCAGGTGCAGCTGCTACTACAAAGTTACCTATGCAAGTATGAAGTTTTCAAGTTCTGAATAAGCGTCTAATTCGAACACATCACTGAGGCTGTTTTCTGACTTTAAGCAGTAAGTAAACAATACGTGGCACTATTGAACAGTTACTCGAGTAGACCGAAGGAATTCGATGTAACCAGCGAAAAATCCTTGAGAACATACTTGATACCTTCAAGAGATAACCGGAGGCATACATCCCAAATTCACGCAGTAATTCAAGATTACGAGGGTATCACAGTTAAGTTACTCATATAGGCTAAGTCACTTCAGGCACTGAATAATACGTTCTGAAGAACTCTTTACCTCTAGCACACTCTCTTGCGGAAAACTCGGTACTGGCGAAACCCGAACCCGGCAACGACGTTTTAGGGGCCACAAAATTTTGGAAGCAAGGAAGGGACGTTTGCAACTAAAAACCAGAACTGATCCTGGCAAAACATAAGTAAAAAACTTTTCGAGTCTGTAGAGTGGATTTCAAGTTGAAACAAGCCAGCTGACTCAACAATGTGGGATCTTTTGCACAATACAGCAACAAAGATCAAAATACACACTGATGCACAATATGTATGAATTCTTCCGTTAAAACGAACCCTAAAACAAAACGGCTTATCCAGCATTCACAGGGTGAGATTTGTAGGGAAAAAGAGAATTCCACTGTTGTTTCTTAACCTCTCTGTCTTGCAGTAATAATAACTATGCTCTAATGAGATTAGGGTGATGTAGACGCTTTAACGGCAAATTAAAGTAGTGAAAAAAAAAACTTAAAGGCAGCAATAATTGTGGCAATAATTAATGATCCCAATCATAAGTTAAAAAGAAAAAGTAATTTCCAAAAAAAAAACCAGAACATTACCCAAAATTTCAACAAATTTGATGCAGTTGGCTTTGCCTTCGACTCCATTCGTCGCATAGTTCAATACTTTTAACGCGCTCTCTCGTGATTGCTTTCTCTCTCTATAAAACGGAAATTTAGCCTCAAACGACTGCTTGCTGCTTTCCTCTCAATTCGATCAATGGAAACACACTGCTTTACCAATGCTTTTACTTGAAATATTGTTAAAATAGAGCCACATATATCTAACGACATATAATTACCTCCAAGACGTGAGGTCAACATCAACCACAGCAAAGTACGCCAGATAAGCTGGCACGATATTATGCCTTAGCAGCTCAACTTAAAGACCAATCAGTTCTACGAACTAAAAACAAGAAATAAAACATGCGTGCCAATGCATCTTTATTTCAACTGATTCGACTACCCGCATAAAAATTCTGCAAAGACTCAACTTTTTGCACCCCGATCGGTACAAAACAACAGTCTTGATTGAAATATATGGAAAACCTTGTGCACCTTTGTATACTTACACATTCTACCGAAGATGGTGAATCAATTTGAATGTTGGTGTAGTTACTCTTCGTATGATGTTTCCCAAAGCCACAAAATTTCTTAGCGGCAGCTTTAGCAATTCCCAGATTGGAACTAAGGACAGAGAGAAACAAATGCAAATATGTATAGGCACAACGCTGTCACAATGCTCTTTGCAAAAAAAAAAAAAAAAACGAAAAACAATAAGACCCGAGGGCCAATCAACGGTGTCAATTGAGTAAGGTATGCAATCACTAAGTCTACAAGTCCTCATCCATGAAAATATCTGTTTAATAGGCGAGCTATTAGGGAGCTACCAAGAATTCGTCCTTTATGAAAACAAAACAGCTGCATCAAACGATTTTTTCGCTCACCCTATGGCATGTATGTGTTATACAGCGAACTATGGATAACGACAGGGGCGTTGTCAAGAAGTGTAACGTTATCCTCCTGAATCTAACAATGATAAGCTCGTCGAAAACGTTGAAGGAATTACCTCAGCATCAGATTCATTAACTGCAAACCTTCGCCGTCCAGGAACTTCTGTCGATTCGGAGTGTAGAGGAGTGAAGCACAAACAGCGTCGAACAGATTCTCCATATGCTCACGTTCGTCTGCACTGCCCGGATCATGTCGCTTATAGGTGGCCAGTGCCTATAATACTCCGCCACTAGTTGATTCCAATAGTGGTCACACAAGGAAATATTTCAGCCACAAAGGATACGTGAGGCCATTACGCAATGAATATTGTGTTGTGATAAAAGACCGCACAGTTCCTTCTCTCATCAAACTCTTCCTTAAGTGGTTTGGAAGCAATGAATGGGCAAGTCACAAATCATACGATAGCTTTCAGTCTGCACTTCTTGAATACTTCTGGGATTTCCGACTCTTATTCGTATGGAAAGACCTTCTAGCATGAATGGAGCATCGAACTGACGACAACGAGCATTCGCGATATACTCTTCCTTTAGAGTTTAACTGGGAGATCAAAAGCAATCGAGTTCCCCGAACATTCCTCCTATGCATGGTGAATACCGATATAAAAGCATAAATTACAAAACGATAAAACAATTCCCGTGCAACTTATTAACGATCGCCTTCTAGCCACATTCAACTATCAACGCCCAACAATTCGGCTGTTGGTTGCGTCGTATTGCGAATCTAGAATGAAAGCGCCAGGTCTTATGCTGCAAGATGGCGAAAATTTGGTCATTGTGCTCGGGTTGTAGGATCTTCCGCACTTGCGCTACTTTTGGGACCTTACCTCGTGTGATCGTAGCCTTTCTCGACCCCTTCATAAGAGCTCTGATGGAGTTTCTTTCAACAGCGACATCGGAGTCGAAAAATTCAGAGATGCACATTGCTGCTAAATTTGCAGACTTCAAGTATGACATCGAAGGTTTGTTCAATCGTCACAGCGGGATCATAAACGACGAAAGAGAGTGCATTATCGCTTAATATTATTTCAAAAGACAAATAATTGGGGGTTTCCAGCCGAGAGAAACAATTGGAACTTCTGAAACGGCCCAACGCTGACTGCAAAACCTTATTAAGATAATATCTACAAAAACGAATCAGTGACACCTAAAAACAATGCCTAAGTTAAACTCTCAAGCAGGTGAGCACATACTCTCAGCAGCAGATCGAACCCATCGATTTTATCGGTGAGTTTTTTCTTAGCCGAATCGGAAGACTGCAGCAGCAGGGCCAGCAGCTCGCTGGCGAACATTTTATTCGCATCAAGTGGGCCACGCTGCGTCGCACGTCGCAAAAGCCAAGTGAAAAGACCCTGATTGACGCACTGCTCCGCGTAAGCTGGCCGGAAATCGAGCACCTGAAAGTAAATACATACAGCGAGAAAAACACATGAACTGATTTTGACGACATTTCCGCTCCTGTCCTCCCAATGGTGGTACTAAAGAAATACACAACAAATCTCTTCAGAAATCGGCACAGTAATGAAACAATTTTCGGATATGCCTCATTCAATTGACGTGACACTTCAAACCGCTTGCATTCACCGAAGAAATCGCACCGATACTGTTTTTAAGCGATTACATAGAGAAGAGGTGAAAGAAAATCTAAGCCGATTCTCGGGTCTTCAGCGGCGAGCATTTCTGATGAGTGACGTCACAAACGCCTCAACTTAAAACTGACGATAAAATAATGCACAGATGCACCAGCATAAAAAAAAAAAAAACAGGAGAACAGATGGCCACAAAGTTGAAAGCCGAGTCAGATAATAGGATTCGCATTTATTCAAGATCAATTAAAGTGATCTCATTTTTCATTAAATATTGTTTTCTTCTCGTTAACTAATGGGTCCAAATGTTGGAAATATCTGCTCTGTTAGTGTTTCTATTTGATGACAACAACCTAGCAAATCCCTACTAGTACCGCAAACAGAATAATCTTTTCTTTTATAATGAGAAACCCACAAAAAATGCTTGTGACCGAAACCAGTTCAACTCAATTAGACAATTGGAATGGGCACTGATTTGGCCTCGACGCACTCTGCGGCTAAGGGCTTTTTTTAACTTGAACATTCTCGAAACACCTCGAGCCTTGAAGCCTTTAGAACATCCCCGGACTTCTTCGACGTCGTCGGGGGCGATCTGAAAATTTTCTGAGCACCCTAAGTCTTAAGGTGCTCGCGAGAAAGAGCTCAGCGCGGGGTCCGAAAAGCGCAAGACTTTAGAAAACCCTGAGAAGACACAAACGTCAAAGAATTTTATGAAAATTCTACAAGCATTACAGCCTCTAGAGACGTGTGACATCTTGTAGATACCGCAGCATTTGGTGGGCACAAGAAACGAATACATCGATTAAAAAGTGCTCGCTTTGCACAAGCGTGGCGACTTGTTTCTTATTCAGTTGCTCAAATAAAGTTTTTGCTACTCGAAGGAACAAAAAAGAGTTTGAAAAAAGGGAAATTTTTTTGAGATTCGACCAAACAAAACGACAAAAACCACCAAACATTGCAAAAATTGCCTAACAGCAGTGAAAAATACTTCATACAATTTCCAGCTCTTCTAAGTAGACTGACATCAGCCAAGTGAGGATGAGATAGAAATGCTCTGCTGAGAGCGAACTTTCACCGGCGAAGAAGTGGAAAAAACTCATCTAGCAAAAGGTCTCAAAACGTTAAAAGCTTACGTTTTCGACGACTGAAAGAGCATTGTGAATAGCGTCCGCCTCATCCTTGATGTTATCGTCGAGTTTTTCGATGCTCTGCTGCACAAGTGTCTCAATGAGTTGCCCCGAAATGAGTGCATCGATCAAACGTGCTGCACCCTCTCCACCCTCGTTGACTGTATCCACGTCTGATAACTCCTTCAAATAATTATAAATCGTTGATATTACTTCGTGATTTGCTCTGCGAAACGAGCCATCAGTATTCCCACGTCAAACAAACAAACTATGACACTCTTATTGATCCCAAAAACTATTTTCATAATTGCCAGAAGGAGAGTGAACGCACATTTCAGATAAAAAACCGAAGAGAAAACGACATAGAGAAGAAACTGAGACAAGTAGCTTTAACAGACAATGCAAACAACAATGCATGGTATGGACGAAAAGACCCATCGCCAGACCAACTTGAACAAGAAAAATGGCCTTAATATAACAAACACAACGTTCAGCCTGGTCTTATCAACTCGAATCAGTTGCTTTTTAAGCTCCTGCTGCTGGAGCAATATCACGAAAGCAATCAAAGCGTTCCGAACAGCCTCATACACCTCGATGTGGTGCACGAATGACTGCTGAGAGTGAAGAAACTGGGGTATGTCGTTTAAATACGGATATAATGCCAAATTCGACTTTTACTGATCCTTTCCGTATATATAATAGTTGCAGCAAGAGATACTATTTGAGAAAATTGGCAACGAATTTTCACAGTTTTCGCGAACACCCCAAGCTTGGTCGCAACAGACTTCGTGCAGACTGAGCAACCCGAACTTTGGGAATTTCCAACTTTCCGAACACTAAACGGCAATTCCAGCGGCACCGCTTCCGCATCCGTATTCAAAACCCCAAATGAGCAAAGCAACCGGTCCAAAATCACTAATAGATAGTAAAAAGCTGTTAGCCGGGTACTTTTGGCATTCACGTTAGGTCCAGTGTCTCTATAAGACATGATTACAGACAAGGATCGGAAACGTTGAAGGTCCAACGAAACAACAACAAAAAAAAGAAAGATGGAAGTGAGCAAATAAGAAATTCGGGCGCGGAATATTATGGAAGCAAAAAAAACGGACTTTTGGAAAGATGAGAGATATACAAGATGTAACACATCTTCAAGGAACTGCACTCTCATCTCTAAACAAAGGAAAGGAAGTTAAATTACTCAAACACAAATATTCTGAAAGAAGCATTAAAGCGGTATAAAAAAAAAGCATTTTCCGTTCAAAGATAATATGATGCAACATGAAAGAGCAATAATGAAGAACATATGTAACATTTGACAGGGAGAATGGAACCACAGCTCACGTCCATTGTAGTATTTCAACGAGAGAGAAGTAGAAGCAACGCCCAATGAAGAAGATGGCAAACCTGAAGTAGATTGACTGTAGCCGCAATGATATCTGAGTTTTCATGTGCCAACAATTGCAATAACGTTGATGCAGCATTCAAGTCCACCAGTATATCGTACAGTTCCGGCTGAGTTGCAAGTATGTGCATTTCCTAAAACACAAATAGAGAGACGCTCCACTCGAACTCGTTTCATAAGCACCGCAAATGCACCCCTCTTTTTTAAGCGCCGAAATTGGCAAATACACCAGCAACATACAAGCCATTCTCCTGTGCCAGAGATTTCAAGACGTCACAACTGCCGAAGAGGGTGTAAATATGACTAAATGGGACGTTTCAGAGCAAACTTTATAAGATGAGCCCACGATTGCTTTGAAAATTAGAAGTAAAACCTGAGGAAATTTTATGTCTCCCTCGCACATGCCAACGAGACCTCTTTCACGTTCACCTCGAAGAATTTTTTGCGCTATGCCAATTAATATTCTGATGCGTGTGAAAGTAACTGAGAGGTGAAAGACTAGTTGCAATGCACGATTTCATCGCATTTTCCACCCTCCTTGCCGTCGGCACTTTGTGCAAGTGCTTCAACAGCAGGCATTTTGCGCCTGATTTAGAAACAAAATCGCACCCAGTATGTGTTTAAAATCTTCCCACTCGATCGCTCTTTAAACTGAGCTAGTTTGCGTGACATCTATAAGCTTTAAACAGCTTTTGCAGAATACATTCACTAAATTCAACTTTCCTCCTTCATACATTCTGCGAAAGAACTTCTACCACTTCGCTCACCACCCCCTTAAAATGAGGGATCTGAATGCTTTATACATGTGTCGGATAACAGCTGGTGCTGGCATTAGGGCGTCGAACTTCGCGGACCGATAACGATCTTCGGGACATCAACTCAAGAGAATGCGTACAGCCTATAAGTTCCTATCAGCATCGTCTGTTGTGCTGTGTAAATTATAATTTAAGCCACACTGAACCGCAACGTTCTCGTCAAGTAAATTTTCCATCAATTCAATAAGGACGTGGCGTCGAGAAACGTTTCACCTACTCCAGGTCCCTCTATCAACTGCTTTCCGCTCTGATATTATGTGCTTTAAGAAAACATCGCCAAACCAAACTATTGCTTGAATTCAATTAAACCGCAACATTTCTTCACTCACAATACAATGTTATACATTCCCCCAAGCTAAATAATCAAGAAAATTAGTTGTTGCCATTCTCACGCATTACCGATTTTACAGGAAAAGGCGAGATTTTTTTATAGACTCAAAGAAGCCTCGAAGCGCCACAATTCTCAAGGCTTTTCTTCAAACATTTCGTGCGCCCCGAATTTCGGAGTCACAGTTCTCGTTGCCAAGGTCATCCCAAGTCTCTTGGCAAGCCAGCACAACTACTGATGGAAATGTTGACCAGTAGAAAAAGACCTGAATTTTTCATGTCACTTTCTCAAAAGGTTTATACGAAAAGAGGCCGGAATCGCGAGATCTTTCAATAAGTCGCAAAGGAGAGTTTGATGCCATTAAGCTGGAAAATTCCAGCAAATAAAACAACAGTGACTGTGTGCGGCGCAAAAGAAAAATATAGAACCTGAATTGCGAAGTTGAGGTCGACCTCGCTGTCCATGAACCTCGTCGGATCATCTCCGTACTTTATGCGCATTTCACGGTTCCTTAGGCAACGTTTTTCCAACTAAAAAACACCTGTGGGAAACACAGTGAGATGCCTGCAGAGTTCACTTTCGATGCTTGCAAAAAATATGACATCAATAACTCAACAGCACCTTTATTAGACGTGACTCAAGCTTGTATTAGTTTGTGCACCAATTTCAGATCCCTGTAGAAAAATTTTGTCGCTGAAGCTCCTGAATGGTAAGATGGCTCCATCCAACTCAAAGACCCTCTCCGCCCATACCTCCTCCTTGAATTGACGATGCCTTGCTAATGCACATGACAAATGAAAAGAGAAAAGTGATCAGATCGTGACAGCAAAAAAAAAACCTAAGTGCTAAAACAATTACCAACATCAAAGTCATCGGGAGGAGGGGAAGGCAGTTGAAGGTGGGGCGGAGACGTGATGCTGTCCCCATTACTACGAAGAGAAAAACGTGGAAGAGGCCCCAAAAAATGTGAGCATAGTCGTATCAGTTCATCAGATTATTAATGACTTCAAAAAGCGATCCTTTGACTAGCGGCAAGTTCAAAACATTGATCTTTGCAGTTAAAATATTCAAAGAAACGACTTAATAACGGCAAGAACCTTTTCGCTCGGACTAAATTGTTTGCTCGTACACATAACGGTTACTGTGTTGAGTACTCACCAGCAGTTTAACAGTAAAGGTAATCTCTTCGGGTGTCAAACAAAACCCATCACGAGGTCGCAGAAAGTATTGCAGAATTTTGGAAGCATTTAAGCGCCATCTAAAGTATCCCCTATTCCAGAATGATTTATTAAAAAGAAAGAAACACATCGGTGAGTTGTCCAAAGAGATTTGAAATTACTCCGACATTTAAAAATGAGGAAAGATTCTTGAAGAGACGCTATCGCTACATGAACAAAAACAGCCTAGCCATCCTAAAACCTTCTTCGACTTTTTCTCGACTCTCTCGCTCCTCCCTGCGTTTTCCCCTTCCCTCCCTCCTTGGCTCTCTCCGTCTCTCCGAAATCGAAATATTGAATTTTTTGATTTCGGAAAATGTCTAGGTACTTCCGGCGCCTCTGCAAAAGATGCTATAGATCTTTAAACGCGGATAAATGGCAAAAACAACTGGACTAACCACGTTCATAAACGTCAGCAAAAAAAGAAATGTGCACAGTAATGCACGCATATTTTCACTTAGCCAAATCGACGTACAAAAAACACGAGGGAGGGAAGAGAAGGAAAGAGAGTCTAAGAATTGCTATCATGTGCCATGAGGTCCCCCCCCCCCTCCCATCTCTTCTAGTTAACTGCCCCTCTCATCTTTCGGGCCATACGTGTCCTACAGTTAACAATACAGCAACCAAAAATACAACAATTCGTTACGTTAAACGACTCTCCTGCCGATAAGATCAACTTTGGCTCCTCTCTCATAGAACGGTATATCTTCCGTCTAATAAAGAAAGAAAAAGTTATTATTAAATAAGAGTTCCCTGTTTGAGTGGAAGGAGACCTACTTTAATGGACATCAAAGAATGCGCTGCTCGTAGAAAGAAATACAGGTAATGCAAACAAAAGACGCAGTAAACAGCAAAGTCGTAAACCTGGAGGACGGTCCTTTTGACGACTATCTCATCAACGACCTCCGCTCGAGATGTGTCTTTTTCCAGTGCTGCCAGGATGTCGGCCGTATTTGCGGTCGCCGTTGAAATACCATCCATGTCGTTAATACGCGGCTTTTTCTTCAACGGCTGCAACAATCCACTGTGTCTCAATTACTCTACTACTCTAATACCACCCGTTGTGGTCCAAATTTTCGAACGTGTTGCTTCCACTTATACGACCGAAACTGTATTTCAGCTAGCTTATAAATCAAGAAAAGTCACATCATCTGTTGAGCAACATTTTAATACCGCAAATGGCTCGATTCGCAACCGCACTTTGAACACTAGCAATAGGCGCTGCGAAAAGGTAGGCGAAAGAAACAGGAATATTATAGATTTAAAAATTATCAAATTCACAGGTAAGAACCATAAGTTAAAAGTGTATTTTGTTTAGGTCATTCGCTCACTGCAATTTGCTATTATCGTTTCAAAACAATTACGGAAGCAGGAAAAGGAAATGGAAACGATGCGAAAGGAAGAGGTAAAAAAAAAAAAAGAAGAAACGAACGAACCTCTAATGACGCACGTAATATTTCGGTGACGTCGATCGACGACATTTGCACTCGTTTTTAAGAGTTATTTCAACTGAAATCCTTATCTTAAAATAAAACAACGAATCGAAACAATACGAACGCTTACCAATCAGTAAATGAAAAGATAATGCATAAAACAATAAATAAAATGATAACGATTCCCGAATGATTTGACTGTTTAGGAAGAACAGCCATAAACATTCGTTCTCAATCGTTTAAATCGCTTCTAGAAAAACCTTCAGAAAGATTAATCGGCGGTTATAAGCAAACGAAAACTACAAAAATATGTCGATATAGGCAAAAAGTTGACTTCATCTAATGCGTTCGAAGAAGACGGCAAATACAACCAAAAATGCGACACAAAATGAGGTCAACAGCTCACTAAAAGGCGCCTATAACATATGCTTTTTACCTAGTATCATTTCCACCTATTTGCACATCTACACGTATTGTGTATCTTTAAAAAAGAAAGCATGACATATGAGGTATTAAGGGAAACCGAATTCAATTGCAATTCTTCTCGACTCTTCCTCTTTTCGTTTTTCTTCCTTTGAGGGAGTGAGAAAAATGACAATAATACGGACAAGAAATGTGTTGAATAAGACGAGCAACGTTGCTGAGACACATCGGCACTTCAACACCTTCAAAATTGCACTGCTCTGATATGTCAGTGTATTGCTATGCGCTAAACTATCCTCTGAAGCAAGCCTCTTAGGTCATAGATTGTTTCGCTCAAACAGTCCCATTAGATCATAATCAGTTTTAAGTGCTAGATCCCCGATGGCAAATAGAACGATCCCATTTCTCGAGATTTTAGTAACGCTCAGGCGAATTTATTATTTCTCACTTTTGCTGAAAAAGCCAGGAGAAAAAAAAATTAAGCTGAGGAGGTTTCACCGTTCCCCTTTGTCTCACCCCCAAAACTAGTGCTAACATCCGAACCTTTTAACCTTAATGGTCTTCGAACTGATTTTTCCAATGCCAGCGTCATTTACCCTCTTTCTCTCACCTTCTAGACAAGGCGAAATACCTGCCTCAAAGTTTTAAAAAAACATTTCCTCGTTCATAAGCCCCTCTCATAGAATATGCGTTAGCAGTGCAAAGTTGCGAACGTTGCTAGTCCGTGTGTTCGTAAATAGGAAAATGCGGCAATTATCGTTGCGGCACACTACCATTCCACATGCGACGAGTTTCTTCGAAACAAGAAAAAAAAAGGTTCAGCGCGTGTCAGCCTAGATGATACTTTACAACTCACTGCCGTGATTCGAGAAAAAATGCCATCATCTACGCACCCGGAAATCCACTCCACACTGCGCGGTCTTTATCACTCGAAACATGCTGGAAAACTAGGCATAACACATCCTCGATTTCAGCGATGCACTTTTTCGCATAATTCTTACGGTAAATTCCACAAACATGCTAGAACTGCGGTGATGGTCGAGGCAGAGACAATTCCATAAACCTACCTGATAAGCGTATCAGGAATATGATATACCACTAGCAGAAAATCAGCAGTTATCACCGCAGAATGAGCAACTATCAAACACAACAATTCTTTCCTATTTAAAAGGAGCTTCGGGATGAAAAGAATCCTATGGCTTCCTTCTCACGCAACCAAGTAAACGGCTCACTAGCCTAAATTACCAACAAGCAAAACCGATTTGAACCACGCAGTTTTGAAGCTTCAGAAATCCCTAGGCACTGCTTCGCAATTACAACTTCACTGAGTTGTCAGGAGAAAAGCGAACAAAAATTTGGTTAAACACGTGCTTTGCAATGCAAAAACGCACCAGAGGATGCAATAAAAACGTCCACATCCCACGTTTACCCAGAATGGATCCGCAACGCACTTCGCCTACACCGTATCATTAACTACGCCGGCGTCACTCGCACCACAACAAAAGAATTGACGAAGAACTGCAGTCGCTCAAGACCGCGAAATCATCTGCATCATGCTTTAACAGGTTCTCTATCCAGTAAAACAAAGCAAGAATACTATGCATTGAATGCCAACTCGGTTCCGAAAAGCAACACAGAAACACGAGAGATTTTCTAATGTGCGTAGACGCGAAGGGATCGCAGAGTTTGCGGGGGCGTTTCAATAGTTCAAGTGCATAGGTTTTTGAGTTTGTTTTCCTCAGCTGCAGCATTCCGAAAATTCCCACATCCAGAGGCAGGTGCCTTCAGAAGGATTACATGCCGGCTTCGATGAGATGAGCAACATTAACATCGCCCAACACGGTGAAAAGTTTCGGCAATGAACGTTTTGCGAGTTGGTGTTCTTTTTTCGATTTCCACTGTGGAGCGAATTTTTCGAACACTTTATCCCGCTTCGTAGGCGTCTCATATGGTCTTACTTTTAACGTCTATGATGGGATTACCAATAAAACGACAAGTGGGTTCTTTGGGGGTGTCTTACCACTACGGTGAATGTTTTAAACTGTTTACGTTTGGATACCCCGAATGTTTTCGTTAAGCATCAGGAATGCCTCTCCCCTTCCCTCCTTTTCCTCCTCTCCCCCACCTTCCTCCCCCCCCCCCCCCACACACATACAAAGGGAAACCCCACTTCTCGTTGTCGTTGCATTTCGCACTCGAAGTTTTAGTTGAAATTGAAGACAGAGCAGCCCCCAACAAATATTGACCACTGCGAAATTTTGGGGTTCTAATCAGTGAGTAGAATTCATTTATAAATTTGCTTGTTTTGTCAAAAACCAGCTCGGAAAAAAAACGAAAGGGTGAACATGTGCGGCGACGTTGAAGATAAAAATATGGCATCAACTGCCGCAAGAATCCTGCCCGCTGCTAATCGACGACCGTTTTTCAAAAGGCTCTCTCCTAAGCCGACTCGTTTTCTAGCAATCCGGAAATAAATTTCATTCAGAGTCGTTCGAATTGCAAAAACAGACACTTTCAGATCGTCACCGCACCGACCACACTTCACAACTTGGCTTTCTCAAGCACAGACAGGCTGAATATAAGGTCCGTTTATATTCCTAGAATTCCTTATTCCTTTTATGTACTCCCATATTCCCAGAAATGTTCGATTCGCAACTAAAGCACATAACATAAATCGAAATAAACGGACAAAGGGGTCGGAAGAAGGTGTATCTCCTTTGGAATTCCATCACTTCAAAAACACAATAGTTTTCACAGAAAAGACAGCATAGCGAAATTCAGTGATCAGGCCACTTCGGTTGCGAAGAAAGATGTCAATGAAAATGTTGAAGATTTATAGGCTGGCAACTGATTCACACATAGATGTGTGACGCTGAAAAAAGAAAAAGAAAAACAACTACACGAACACTCTCCAAGTCAGAATCCACTGAACGGACGAATACAACGTTTCCACGAAGATTTTGACGGACATTTATCTATGATATAGTTCCCCATTTATGCAAGCTTAAAACTGAGATGCAGCAATCGGACGTAACACCCTCGGGCAATATATGCGTGAATAAAGCAGTCGATATATGTAAATGATACTACACAAGCATAAATCAGTTTTGCTAACTTTAATGATCTCATTGATCGATGCAAGTGAACGCTAATCTTGCTGAGGTGGGGGAGATGCAGATTCTGATGATTCTTTTGCAATAAGGCATTCAAGACAAACAACCCATTCGCAATCTGTTTATTCCACACAACTGAAAGAGAATACCTAAAAAGCGCAAATAGAAATTAGAAAATAGAACGAAAGTGAATTCGACCATCTAATTGAAGCAGAACTAACAGCTCATTCGATAAGTCAATCAACAATCATCTAAAATACACACACAAAAAAAAAGAGAAAACGTTGGCAAAAAAGTTCTTTATCCTTAAATATATTATCTCTCAGCATAATATGCAGGATATATTTATTACCTTTTTTTTAAGTTTGTGAATGCTCATCCTCATAAATAGAAAAATTTCAGCTGAATGTACGACAACTGCTGTTTCCAAAAAAAAGCAAATTATAGAATAGAAACGCACTTTGTGAGGATAGTTGTTCATAAAACGCGACAACGAAATATCTCCAAATATTCTCTAAAACCTTCATAACGATGCACTAATATTTAACCCTTAACCTTAAATAAGATCGTGTACTCTAAGCAACATCATGAAAGCATGATAACAAGCTTCCTTTCAAAGAAATAGTGAGTGGAAAGAAATCATCATCGATGGATAATTTCAGTTCAGTTTCACTCTTCTGCACTCAACTCACCCTGTTATTTATGGAATGTAAATAGTAAGTACACCAAGTTTAGGAACATGAAATAAACACTACCACGTGGAACGATATGTGAGAAATATACACCACATCTGTAGCTAGCAAGAAGCAATAGGAGTCTCAAGGCGAAGAGATGACGGAGAAAAAGTGTTGCGGTTTTGAATTCCACCCCCCATTGTGGACTGGATTTCCCTTAGTGGTAATTAGAACGCATCTTCCTCGCTCTTCCAAAAAATATAAATTCCAGGAAAAATGCCTTATGCTCATCGAAAATTTCGGATATATTTGAGCACATCTATAAATACCCTTGAAATAATCTTCTTTTACGATCTGGAAAACGGTCATTGGAATCAGCAATTTGTCCCACTCTAAAGAATGAAAAACAGCTAGAAGAATGGGATTTAAAAAGCAAAAATAAAAACACTCAAACATGCAACCAATTGAGCCCAAGTCGAAAATCGTATACGGCAACAATGTACAGCCTAAAAACATGAAAGGAAAAGAAAGGTGTGTGAAGTGATGGGACTCGAATTCCGACCTTTGGCTATGAAAATATGAAATGCACATTGAGAGAAAAACATATCTCACGAAATAAAAAAATGTGTGGCGATAATTGTAAGGTGAGCGATATATCAAAATTGCATTAAAAAATCACCTCACAACACAATCTTGAAGGTTTATATGCGAATAAATAAAAGGTGAAACAACACTGCGAAAGCGCAAATGTACACGGCAACAAATTAAAACCACGCTTCTATCATTGGCAATAAAATGCTGACATTAGAAAATATCAAAGTAATTTCCAGAAGAATTCGACAATTTCAAAATATGGGAACTAAGTGAAGATCAAACGAATAGCACATATGCTCACAGCAGTGTGCCGTCACCTCAACTAGACTATAAACAACACGAATATCAATCGTCATTTATCAGAACGTTTTAATGGTTCGATAGGCCAAAGCAAAGTTAGCCAACATTAAAGCACACAAAATTTGCCACAACCACTTCTTTTCTCATACAACGTTTCATTTCGTCTGTAGAATTCATTCTTCCGTTGAAAATTCGAATGGAATTTTCGCTTATGGTATTAGGAGCTTTTTTTCTACACTCTTCACACATACAAGATAATTCTGTGAAGTAAATAATCAGAGCTTGCAGTAATGAAACACTAAACAGCTGTTCCATATGCGGTACGACAGGCAAGCGAAATCATATGTAACATTGTGTGAATTACAAACTTAAATCAAATAAAATTAAATCTGAGATTCGCAAGTGACAAAACATCGCATTGAAAGCACAACTCATGTCGACTCCTAGTGCAGTCGAAAATTATCACATAACCTCCGACTCCGATAAAAATAAACACCTCGTAATCCAGCATCCATCGCAAGTCTCACCACTCATTATCATATAATGTATTCTCTTAGTAAAGTCAACATTCGAAAATAAATTGGGCGAAAATACAATAATGTACTTTTCAGGAGAAAATACAATAACACAGTAATATAATATTTCTCGACAGCATACATTTAAATCACCATTTTTACGGTTGGTTATATTTCATTTCGAGTATTAAGGAGAGCCATCTACGGCCTACCTGTTGAGATGTGCAACTTTCGATAATTCCGATACTAAGGTGCCATGCAGTTGCAAATTTTTTCAAACCGTTGCAATTTTATGACAAATCGTCAAACGTACCTAGCAGAAAAACTCCGCTGCAAAGAGTCCTGCTCACTACAAACAAAGCTTCAACTGTTTCCCACACTGTTCGTTGTTCAAGTTATAAAATTATAAGGCGAGAGATTTGTTTAATGCTTATAATTTTTCCGTGAAACTGTTTTCCATTGGTGTAAACTTCAGGCCAATGGGAACAAAGTAGAACGACAAGAACAAGCCGAAGGCAGCACTCAACAACCAACGTTGAGCATACGAGCAATCGAAGAACTTAGCTCAGAAAAACGGTCCTGCTCTCCGTCAACTTGCCACTCGGTTTTCGTTAGGATGTTAAGGAGCTCGCTGCGATTGCCGTTTTCTTTACCGTGCGGATTGACGACCTCCGATGCGATACACTCGTAGAGTTGTTCGGCTGCACTCCGACGTAATGTCGGGTACGGTGAACGAAGTGTGCGTACAATCTTAAATTGTGCGGGTCGGCATACCTCTCAAAGCAAAGCAACTCACCCAGTTCGCAATTCAACAGGTAACATAAAAGACTCTTCACAATGATGTCCTCTCAAGCAGCTGCTGGGATATGCATAAATTCGATTCAACCGAAAAATTGTTCAATCGCTAAGGTTTAAATTTATTCCCTAATGGGTATGATACCCAAATCAATTTACAATAGCTCGAACACTTTTGCAATAAGCGCTTGAGGTTGCAAGCAACAGCAAAGGTACAAATAGGCCGATAATTAAGGAACTCTCGAAAGAATCGAAAAGGATAATCCCATCTTTTAAAGCGATGCCCGAATGTCCAGTCACGATGTGTTTCATCACGAAAGAAACACATCACATTTTCGACAAATTCACCTGTCGTACAACCTCGAGTAAAAAAACTTGACTGCTCACAGAACTGAGCAAGCCACTAGTGTGTTTTACGTGCTTCAATGCTACATGCCTATGGGTTACCACTATAAGCAGACCCACGAAACAAAGTCTATGAATACAGCCTATGGGACTACATGTGCTCCTATTTCAATATAGGTTACCTCAGCTTCGAACCTAACAGTATAAGAAAGGACAAATTACTGGTAAAGATGAGAAAGTTGCTTCAGCAATCACAGGGTGTGTTCAGCAATCAGCAAGAGCAATGGTGCCTAGGTTCACATATAAAAAGTGGTGTTAGCATTCAGCTTTGAGCTGCCTAGACCGGAACGGGTCGTGTTTCGACGGATTCCAACCCTTACTGAGACAGGACCAGAACAATGAACACATCCGCAAGCGAAAACAAGTGCTTCCTAGCGCCCCCGATGGCAGAGAAGAGGCTAATTTATTGGTAAAGGTATATTTATTTTCTCGAAAG
This sequence comes from Ascaris suum, assembly GCA_013433145.1. Classification (NCBI taxonomy): domain Eukaryota; kingdom Metazoa; phylum Nematoda; class Chromadorea; order Rhabditida; family Ascarididae; genus Ascaris; species Ascaris suum. Next base: position 19,112,008 of record CM024187.1, on the reverse strand, counting down.
ATATCGAAGCGGTAGCCAAGTGAGGGATTTCGATTCGAGATTTTACGACGCATCTATCTCTCAAACAAACAAAAGAAGCAAAAAGAAACCACTGAGGCAGCTTTGTGCCATATGCGACTGTCGCAGTTGAAGTGCAGTGCATGACAGAGGATTGTCACTGCGATTCTCACCTTCTGAGGGTTACCTTTCGCCGCAGCCTCCTGAAACATATGTAACACTTGGAAGCTTTCTTAAGAGAATATTATACAACGTCGACGGCATACAATTCTTGTCCAATTCATCACAGATTCAATAAACCTCATAAACACTGTTGCCAGTAAATTTTTGCATAAATTAAAACTCTTCAACGAATAAAAAAGGTCATTTTGAGGAGTTTTTAAAGGTTTCGATTGTATACGAAGAGGTCAGTCGGTAGCCGTCATCTTTTCTCTCAACATTTCAGACGAAGAGCCCGCCGAGAGCAACAGAAAGCAAAAAACTAGCGAGAATATCACAGAACCGCTGCCGGTGATCATTCTTTGCTCCCTCGTCCTCACCACAAAATTTATTAATCACCACTCCATTATTAAATAACGAATATATTTCGAAGAAAAAACTCAACAGCTAATATATTTGCGAACGCTCCTCAAGAAAATAGAAACAGGGAAAACTAATGCCATAAGGGAGCGACAATAATTAAAAAAAAGCTAAAAATTAGGAAATTAAAGGACCCTTTATAACAACGTTTTCTAACGGCTTCCACCCAGACAGCATCAAATGATGTGCGGTCATATGGCTCTCGGACATTCCCTTCGAGTCTTATCTCCTCCCATACAATAAAAGCTCCGAGTCCGTCTCAGGGCAACTTCATAAATGTTACAGATAACCTTCGTCTCGAGTAAAATGACGCATAAATCCATGCAATTATCCGTAATAATATTGCAAAAAAATTCCACAGAGATGTTCAAGGAAGGCAACATGAAAACGAGTTACCGCTGCGACGAGATCGATGATTTTAGCAAGAGAAGGTGACGAGTCCGGAAGTGCTCCAAAACAATTCAGCACTTCTGCGGAGAAGATCTGCTCAAGGGTGCGTAGTAGAGGCAATGTTACTCGTGCGATTCCCACATTGTTCGAGAATATCGCCGCCAAATCATGCAGAAATACTTCCATATCCTATAACAACTCATCCATCAAACACTTTCAATAATAAGAAAATAGTATGCGGAGGCTGAGCACAGTAAATAAGAGAGAGCAGCGCGGACACGAACCCCGATATCTGGCCATTCGGATGGGGGGCACATACCCACTCAAGTGACAACTAAAGAAGAATCTCCAAGAAAACCAGTCATATTTATTGAAACGGTTTTCAAAAAAGAATGAGTCTTCTTGGCCAATTCTATGAAAAAATCAAAGAATTGAAAAAAAAGGCAGATTCGTGAGCTATATAAACGTTAAAATATCAATAGCTGTAAAAACAAGCGAACCGGTGAAGAGTCCCGATGGGCATTTAGCACTTCTAACAGAGCATCGGATGCCCCACGCATAGTCGACTCGCCAAGTCCTCCTGAAAAGATCTCACTTCAGAAGGCAAACATGGTCAGCCTCAAATAGCGTACAAATTATCATGAAAATCAGTAAATTCATAGAACAACTGGAAAATCTCCTTTTAAGCCAAATGCGCTACAAAGAACTTCAGCAATTAGAAGAACTTTTGTTTGCTCGGAATGAGCTGTAAAAAATTAGGTCAGACATGAATAACGCTAAAGGCTGGATCTAAAATAAAGTTGGCCTGCTTCTCGAACTGGGCCATTGGTCTAAAAAGGAGACTGTTTTATTTATAATGAAAACTCCCTCCCCCCTAATTCGCACAAAGTTCAGGTGATATTAGGTATAGAAATAGTCATCTATACGCCAGTATTCGAATGCCCATTGGTCGAGGATTGACTGTCTCAGAGTAAGAAAGAGAGACGACGCATGCGTTTTAATTCTTTGCATTTTCATTTCATTCGGTGCAACGCATCCATCAAAAGTAATATTTTTAAACATACGTACCACGTCCTTAATATTCATCTCTCTAAAGGATCACTCAAAACCAAAACTCATCACTGCGTTTGAATTTACCGTCACACAAAAGCGAACAAAGACAGAAAACACCTACCGGCAGAGATTACGAAGCCGCTTAGCGCATGGTACCTATAATGCTGACTGCTGAGGAGAGCGGCAAGCCTGGTAAAGCAAGCAGAATTCCCCCAATCATGTGGTTGCCAACCCGAAGGGATACACTCAGGTAGATAAGTCATACGAAGCGTCTCCTTCTCAACGATGTCTAGTCCACTGTGTATGAGATCACACAGTACTTCGGCAGCACACTGAAAAAATTTCTTTAGGCAATAATAGCTGATTTGCCTTACACACCTACCTAAATGTCATTTTTTTGCCACGCCTGTGTACTGGCAGTGAATGAAAAAAACATTTCAAGAGCTACATTCACCGTCTGTTGAGAGATTTGTGCGAACTTGATTGCAAAACACAACACGGCAACGTCTGTGTGTGTTCGTGTCTGTCTGGTCTGTCTTCCAGTTTCATGCCGCTAAACGTTGAAACTAGAGCTATGAAATTTGGCTGGTACCATGCACACAACAGGATCACGTTCTTTTCCATCTTTCACTTTGATCTCCCTCGTAGGCATTAGTGCACCAAAGCAGGTACTTTATATCAACCGGATTATGAGAAAACGAATCCTTTTGTAGGCCTGTAAAAGCGCAGCAGAGATCAGAGTGATTTAAATAGTAAGGCTTATTACTTGTTGACCACTTTTGAAAATGCTTGGCGAGGCTAATTATTTACATGGCGATTATCCGATTAGAATAACGATCCTTTTATAAGGCCAATCGACGGAAGTGGAAAAGACATTCATTAAATTTTCTGCTGTGCGAAAAACATCGCAAAAAACCTCATTAAACACTTATGTCAAATATGTTCAGTTTTACATAAGAAAGGAGTTGAATTAGGGCAGAATCAGATAGAAATGATGACACCGTCGACGCAACGTACAATGCGTGTAGCGTCGATCTTCTCGCAAGACTGCTGCACGATTTTGCAAATTGCTTCATCGACTCGTTCAGTATGTCTATTGTAGCGCTCTGCGATCGGCAAGAGCATGCCAAGTGCACGCATCGCACTTGCACGCAACACACGACCCACGTCGCCTCTGCTATCGGTCGTATAATCATTGAGTGCGTTTATCACACTGCAACAACCGTGCATTCACAAAAGTTACGCTCGACTAGAACTCACCTGACTGATCCCGTAACCGACAGACCTGCATATACCGCATTTCCATATGCAAGAAATGCAATGGTACAACGATAAAGGCACAAAAACAAACTCTTCAGCTATTTTATCGACACTGAGCATATAACCTGTGCAGAAGAGAGGATATCACCAATGCTTATCATGCGTCTATTGCAGTATTGCATATTTCATTCGAAACAGAAATCAAAAGAGAAGTTAATACTACGTCAATGTATAAAACGCTTAAAGAGTAGACTAATATAGCAAAACAATCTCTCGAAGCATTGAATAACATAAGATTGAAGAATTGAAAAGAGACAAACCAATCGATAAGCCTGGATGAATCAGAGAGGCTCAGTGAATCCAGTCCCACAACAGAGACAATCTTGGCAAGTGCATCAATGGAAGCGCGTCTTCCGTATGCCCACGAAGCATCGATACCACTCCGCCTGCAAATCCAGAAGCAAGCGTTTAAATAGGCGATCCACACGTAACAATCATAACAGATATAGATCAACAGCACCATTCCGTTAGAACCTCATGGAATAGTAAAGTTGGAAAATAAATACGGCAAGTCCAATTAGCATAAACTATTCAAGGAGTGAAAGGTTTTTTGGAAATGAGCTACCGGCTCAAAAACGAACGATCCTCTCCTATAGTCAATAAAAATGGCAGTAAGTTCTGAGAGGATGCTACAATCTGGTAGTGTAGATAGCTGAGTCGCGATTTGCGACAACCCGTTGGAGGATCTCTGAATATCGACACATGCAAAAGACAACAAAAATTTCTCTTTATCTAAACATCACACGGACATTTTATAATATTAGAGAAATTGAATTACTATAAACAGTAATTGTCAGGAGTGATTCTTCATGGCTTAGACTACGTTATGAAATGTCTTAATGCTTTTAACAACCACAATCGATGAGAATGCTGAACTTCTTTGAAACTTCAAAAACAGTACAAATGCAAATGCTTCCTCCCTTCTCTCATTCATCCCCGCCAACTGGGATAAGAAACATGCAACAGGGAGCCAAATTTCAGCAGGAACACCCAACTGCAGGAAAAAACGGGCAAAAAATAAAGAGAGGATAAAATGAGCAAAAACGTTTATTTTCTTTTCTAAGCAACTAGCAAATTATTGAGTTGTTCTAAAACTAGCAAACATTGGAACCTCCTCGTTAAATAAGAATTGGCAGCATCACCATATAACATGAATCATAACCTCCTTGAAAGGAAAAAAACTGGGGGATGAGGAGGATTTACCATGTGTAGAAAAAGTGGAGCATTGTAGAAATAAGGATGGCACTGATGAAGCAATTCAGAGGCTCTAACGAATATACAGGACACTTCAGTATTACAGCACTAAGATCTTTAACACGATATTGCTCTCTCATCGAAACATACCCATCAACAACGGCGATAAGTGCGTTAACGATCTTTGCATACAACGGTATGTGGTCCTGGTCTTGTATCGCATATACGCTTGGAGGTAATACGCCCAGCAGGCTTGCGATGCCTTCTCTTGCACACTCCTTCTCGGCGCGTAGAACCTAGAAACGCATTATTTCGTGCAGTCAATGATAAAGTTTAATGGGTACTGAGTGCATCATTTATTTCTTTGGCAGCTCCAGATTCTTCCCTAGATTAGCAACTATAAAGTTCTATGCAGATGGCATTAAAAGAATTACTACAGATAAGTCGGTTGCGACATAGGTCTATAATCTGACGCATCTAATGTCTTTGCACACACGACGGTCACATTTGCAAGTTTCTATTCCTCACAGCTTTCCCGCTGAAACGATTCAGTCAAGATGAAAGTACAGTTTTTGCACGACGTAATTTTCTCTCAACTTGAGCGTTTTAATTGTAATTCCATCAAATCCTGATACTTTGTTTGATTGCATATAGGCGAACGTCTTCTTAAAAAACCGATACACGCTCTGGCATGTCCTGTTTTCTATGTCCCTTATGTACGAGTATCCCCCATTTTACAACATATTGTTATTTCTCTGCCGGCACCTATGCGTTACGTTTCCCTCCAGCATATCTTGTTAACACAATGCCTGACAGAGTTTTCTTGTGCTCCTGCGACTCTATGAATAATTCTAAGCTCGCGATGCAAGACTAGCATTTTCGACATCCCCCGCATAGATGACGAAACCGACTGGGCCCCCGCGAGATAGAAGAAGTTGGGGTGACGGTGGTGAAGTCCGAACGTTAACCGGTGAATTACATGCAGCGCGCTTTAAAAGCTTTCTATAGTTATAATTTAATAGGGCGTTCATTTGTCAAGAAGGCAAATCTTTCGAAGGAGCAGAAGGTGGTTTCTTCGGAATGATGCATTCTTGCCTAATTTACAAGGAGGCGGCAAACAGTCAATCGATCCCTCAATAAAACACTACAAAATAACTCACAACCTAAATGAAAACAATGCATTCCTAATTATAGTTGGGGTCGCTGAATATTCACTGTGCGTCGCTGACTCGAATCATCGCACAATCTTATGTCATGAAAGCTATACGCCGTTTCCCCAACGTCTCTTCCATATTGTACAATTCGAAATTAACGCCCTCTTGAAAAAAACCCTCAAAACATTTGAACTCATAAACACTGAATGTTATATTCGAGTTAACGAAATCGTGTAATGACGTGAAAAAGACTGACCCGATGAATGTACCGCTGATTTACACGATCAACCAACAAGTCTACACGCTCCGCACAGGTGAAAATTGTAAAGAACTGTGACGCAGCCGCCACTGCATCGGTGCGCAGACGCTCGTTTTCATCACATACGATCAGGTCCAAGGTTTTTAGCCAATCTTCTAACTGAAACGAACACTCTGAACCTTAGAAAAAACAACGAAACAACGTTTAACTTTAACGCATTCGACTGCGTTTATATCTGGCATTCAATAGTAAAAGGCCTTTCCACTGGGCTTCCAAGTTTCCACATCTTTTTTGGCTGTTTCTAACAAGAGCTACCTGACGATCGCTTGTAAACATCAACTGATAGTGTGAACCTGTACAACAGTTTCTGTATTGAAAATGCGCTATAAGCGATGAGTCCCAAGGCCGCATACAAATAAGAAGAAATGTTGACATATTTGTAGACTTGTCTCGAATATGCGTTAGACGACGGTCCCATTGGACGGTTACAAGTGACCGGTAAAAATAACATAGTTATCTATCATGCTAATGGCCTCAGTTTATGAAGTTATCACTGAAGCACTCAAATTTGAACACTTCGACCACAAAGCGTCATTCTTCATTCGTATTGCCGCTCGTTGTTCACAACACCGCAATGGTCATTTGACGAATAAGACCGCATCGAAATGTAGTTCTTATGTCGAGTTGTTTCACTGGACACTCGTTCTTATGCCACTTCACGATCGATCACCTTTCAACAGTTTACTACTTCTGTACCGCATTACCTAATTATCAGACGACAATCCTTCTGAGAAGGAACCAGTACTGCTAGCAGTCCACTTACATTTTTTCAAGAAGTACTCGCAACTTTGTTTACTTACTAAGGAATGCAGCAAAAATATTGCATATAAGCGAAGAATAATTTAAGATCCTACAGGAATGAACTGAGGTGGAATGACTGTCGACAGCAGATGAATGAACGAATTCATAGCGCGGCGCATCAGAAGCCCGACGATCGACTGGGTTTTCTTTTCACACATTGCGAACGTGTCTGAAGGAATCCGTGCCACAGATTGGTAGAAGGAATCCTGCATGACAACGCCTGACCCACTGAGCCCGGACAGCGATCCTGCGAGGGCTAGAATTCCACCCTGGCGAGATATCGGTTGCTGGCTGCCCACCAATGGGACGATCTTTATCAAAACCTAATAAGAAAAAATTATTCACGCGTGAATGTCAATTTGATCAGCTCTTTTTGTTCGCCACCTGGGCAGCACGAAATGGTCAAAATTTTTCGGACATAAAAAATAGGGAACAAAAAGGCATGAACGACATTAGAACCTTAAAACCACTTAAACGAGATCACTAGTTCGCTGGTATAGTCCCACTACAGTTATCGCTAAAGTTGAAAGTAACCGCAGCAATGGTTCAATTTGATGCAATAGGAAAGTGGGGAAATACCAAGTGCTGCTCACGATACCATCTCTTCACCAGCTTCCGATTATCTTTGGCCAAATACACCAACCAACAATACATCGAACACTTTTATAAGACAATTTACTATCAACACGATGTGATGACTTCACGATCTCATAATACAGAATTATTGGTGCAGTAGTTCGACTGACCCACCTACTAGAGACATCAAATTTTAACTCTGTTACTTCAACACTTACGAAGAAAGAGAAGGAGCTCATTTAAAGCACAACATGAGTTCATTTGAACGAAAGAGGTAGCTGAAATGATTCAAAAGAAAAAGACCTGCTCAAGCACTGCTGAAGCATCCAACGCCGATAAGCGACGCAACGCTTCAGCGGCCAAAACTCGAATGTCTTCACTCCAGTGTGTCACCTTAAGCAATCATACAACAATTAAATGCTTGGACAAATTTTTTTAGCTTTCTGGGCTATTAGATGCATTTTCTAATTTGAAGTAATTTCACGCATATCGTCCACTCAGTGAAAGATCGAACCGCCTGTATAACAATTTTTTGTAAAGGCGTAACAAGCGTCCATATGGGATCACAATATTTTTCTTTCATTTACCTTGCTTGACCAACCTCCTGCTCACTTTTGCGCGCCTGATCTTAGAAAGGCACAACACCAACGAAATTGACTTCTTGTTGCCTTGCCCACGCCATCCTAAACCACCCTTTTCGACAACAACTCGCTGTTGTTTCAGCCGACTATGACTTTGAAGTCTTTTATGACCATAACCCTTATTACCGCCTGTTATGATTGTAAGTGATGAACCATCATGGAAATAAATCGTGGGTTATACTTCCATTAGGAGAAAACTTTTCCTAAATTTCTCGACCAGAAACTAAAACATATCCACTTTTTTGCGATGAAGTGTTCTCTAAACGGCATTGCTTGAACTTTCCACCGCGTCCCTTAAATCCAAACCATCGCTTCGGTGCTGAATACAGCTGCCTGTGTTCATTAATCAGCACTTCAATCCGATGGTGTCAGAAATCAATGAAAACTCAAAATCGACTCCCGACGCTTATCGCTGTCTTCCGCTATCACGATTGTAAGCATCAGTGGCTTCTAAGGCCTTGTTCTAAACTGTAAACATGAAGTGAAACACAAACTACCTATGGGGGAAGGTAGGATTTCATGAGCACAACTTATGACCGATTAATCTTGACGTCGAGATTTCTCAAAGGATAAAAACTGAACGGTAGAAAATTGGTAACCTTATAATCGGCAAGATGCTCGATAAGAGGCCGCGAGTAGAGTGAATATTTTGCAACTTCAACGGAAACTTCGAGATAGGCATGTCTGCGCATTCCAACGGCGAAGTAGTCGATCAGCGTCAAAATTTCGATCCCATTGGGGAAAGAACACTGTCGCCCAACATTCTCTTGAAATGCTGCACTTGCTGCCCTAAACAAGCGACGTTGTAAACGTTGACGACTGATGACCAGGGTTAGTCAGGAAAAAGGACGACAAACCGCATTAGTAGTGGCGATTCAAAAAATAACGAAACCGAAAGCAATGTGAAGAAATGAAAACAATGAAAGCTCTTCGCGAATTATCATTAGTTGCTGGTATAAATACACAAATAAATCTCCAATTTTACGTGAGAGACGCGAAGTGGCGACTCACCTTCGAACGTTAATTTCTCTGTCGAAGAGCGCCACACAAACAAGCGAAGTTGCGATCCGGGAAACGTACGGTGCCAGGTCAGAAGGTCGAAACGCCCGTGCCAATGCCCAAGAAATATAACACGCCGCATCACGAACGTTAGCGCCGAGTGCGTGTCGTCCTTGTCTTTCCTCGAATACCAGTGCCTGTAACCGCACACCACGTCATTGCCATATGCTTGAGATCATCTCTTGGATACACTGAACTATGATCAAATAGGCTCATTTTAACGCAATTGGAATATGATTCTGATAGTTTTTCGCTGGTACTTTAGAACGTTTACAATCGCTCAAATGTGTATGTTAATTAGTACTAACAATTACTGTGGGCGACAGTTATAAAATATAGCAACGAATATATCGCTAATTCTGCACTATATTCCATCAAACACAATATCAGTGAAGGAAATAAATATCGAATGATGCTCGCAAACGAAGGCAGGAAGATAACAAATCGTAAGCTTAACGAGCGGATTTGGATCAGATATGATGAAACTAAAAAAAACTAACGAAAGAACACCTACGAAAAACTCGAAAACACACCATATGTTAAGGTTAACATTTTCATCGCTGCCGTGGAGTATTCAGTGCATACGGCCCATCCGCTGCTAGTGGTACAGATATCCTTCTCTCAAAGTGGCTTAATATCATTAGACTTGACAGTCGCCTCAAGCAAAAATACCCTAAAGCACTGATCTGGGACCCTATTGGAAGCAATTAGATGATCTCGTTCACGACCTCTGCACCGGCAGGGTTTCTTCTTGACAGCGCCAATGAAGTTAAAAGTGGATACTTTCACAAATACAGCGCCAATCAACACGTCAACAGTCTTATACTATAACTCTTAGAAGGAAACTTATGCTTACTTTCAGAAGGACAGGTACAACGTCCGGCAGCCGTTCGGGCAAAAGATAACCCCGACGAGAGAGTTCAGCGATCGCCAAACAACCGCCGTGCCAAGCTGCATGACCTGCCAACTCATCAAAGTTGTGGGCAAGAATCGATGAAAGAACATCATTGGCAAGTTGCATCGGAAGTCTCGAAGCTACTCTGCCCACTCCCTTCGCAGCCGACCATCTTATGTCGGTATCTTGATCTCGGAGAGCACAAAGCACTGTATCAAGCACGACCTCCAACTGAAAACAGTCCATACGCTCACTTTTTGCAGAAGAATGGACTTATTTTTAATGCGTCATGAGATCGACGGCTTATTCAAAGTCGTTAAAATTCTTGATTAAGAAACAGGGCAAGGAAGAAGACAAAGACTGATTGAGAGTCTCTAAAGTCTAGCGGCGGTGTGACTGAGAGGGAGGGAATCTCTAAAGGTGGCGGCTGACGTCAAATGGGAAATAAATTTTCGGCGTTCTTAAAGGATGGAAAAGAAAATCAAAAAAGCATCGAACCAGTCTTCCCATTATATCCACTACAATTAATCATGAAACTGATTTTCCTGGAAGACATTCCTAAGGTGTTGAAATTTTCGGATATCTAGAGAAGGAAGCGAGGTTTATGCCAAAGAGTTGTAACCAACGCCCCCCCCCCCTTCCTCATCACATTCGGTTTACAAAACCAAACTTCTAAATTTTTCAAGAACCTAGTTTCCAGACGGAAAAAACATCACAACAAAATCCGCTGACGAATAGCCATTTTTGAAAATTTTGTGATCTCACTTGTATAGAATGCTAGCATGAGCTGGTACTAACGCTGATTACCTTTAATTACATGACTCACGCCGCGTATGCTTTAGAGGTGGCGATATAAACGTTTTTTGGACTGGTGTGTTCTTCAGTATATCGAGTACAGTCTTCCTCTACTTTGCTCGGAAGCTTTCAAAGCAACCCTAAGGGATATTTCGCTCTAATCATCTGTTCTCCTCTTATGTAAACCTGACCTATTACGCACCTTCGGAAAGACACAGCAAAGACCACACATTATTACTCGAAAAGAGAGTTGTGGATAGGTGTGCAGAGTCAAACGGACGCTTGGGGAAGAAGGGGGCAAGAGGAGGGAAGAACGATGCGATTCCACCAATTAATAGACGTACAAGTCTTGGAAATGGACAAGAAAGCGAGTTCTATTCAAAACAGCATTCATTCTAGTCTTACCCTATGCATCGCGGAGATAAGAAGACTCATCCTCCAAAAATAATAACAACATCAACAGAATAAGCACGACGTTACAAGAGTAACACTGCAGGAGAGCAGTATAATTCCCCACAAGATGAATTTTCTGATGTTGATTTCAGCTACTTTTTTATCACACATGAAGACTACATCAAGTTTTGTTTCTTGGATCACTTTCATTACGGGATGTCACATTCTACGCCTCGATAGCCGTACCATGAGGCACAATACAGCTTTGTTAAACGTCACGAAAAATCCAACACTCTCTACGATGCAATTCATCGACGAACAAGACTTAAGGCGAATAAACTCTTTAGTGCAAATTACCCATTACCATTCAAAAACATAAGGAAATAAGGCTTCTGAACGTGCAGGAGAGCAGTATAAAACTACAACAGAAATTTTTGAAGGACTTCATTCGACCCAATCTCGTTGAAACGAAGAGAAAGGCGTGTTTTTCTTTAGCAGTCTCCTATATAAATCGCCAATTATGACGACAGAAAATTTCTCCCTATATGAGAAAATTTTCTGGTGAATAACAGGACAAATAGTGTTAGAATTTGCTATTAGAATCCTATCGCATCACCTCGTATGCGGCTTTGAATCGGTCGTAGAGATAGCGTGAATGTGAATGCCCACTTCCGACCCCTTATATAAATAAAGGAAAAATTTACCTCCTCACAAGGTATGTCGTAATCGTCATCATCCTCTAACCGGTTAACTTCCATTCGCGTAGCGCTTTCTTTCACTTTCTTCACTGATTCACTGTCAAGAGTTAGCACTCGATTTCCACGCTCATAACGCCATTTACATACCTTTAATTTCACACTCACCACCAGACCAAATCGCAAACGCTTCAACAACAATCAAACGTCACTATGGACGCTTCTACAGAGAATAAACACATCGGCGAATAAGCTGAAATTCAACATTACAAACGCTTACGGGATCTCAATTATGCAAAGATGTAAACAATTGCAACGTTCGGAAGCATCAGGAATCTAATAGACCGAAGTGGAACTCGGTGCAGCATATAGGCTGATCCCAGCTCTTGCTCAGTAAGCTTTAAATGGGCTTCAAAAATAAAGGTATTGTAGATTCGCTTTTTCTGCAAAACTCATAGCGAAAAACCTACCGTAAATGAGCAGCTCCACTTTGAAACGATTATTTTCTAGGCCAGCTGGTAAGGCTGTAGGTCATGCTTTTAAGCCATCAACGGGAATCGATAAGAAAGAGGAAGAGAGAAGCGGAGAGGAAAAAAAAGGTTCTCGGATAGCAAAAAAACTGAAAATGAAAAAGAAAGAAGAAATGTGTTAAACTATCAGACAATTGTAAATTGATTTCCTTCATTCCACAGTGGAGTGTTTCAGCACACATTTTCTCCTTCTTTTTTTCCGACATAATAAACATTTTCGCATCACCAAATTAATGGGAAAATGGTTTTCGATTACCATCTCTTTTTTAAGACTTCAATTCAGATTTTCACTTCACCCCTTTCCTTTTAGGCAAAATTAAAATCTACGCTCAAAATTGCAAAGCTCTGAATGAAGACACTAAATCATAATATGGAAAGGAACAGTAGTTGACCTTAAATGGCAGCACTGAATATACAAAGTGATGCGGTCAACATAAATGTTCTTCTATAATGTAGTTCCCCATAATGCAACTACAAGTGTCATAGTGCAACACCAACGCACATCTCTAGACCAACGACCTTGTTTTGCATATGCAGAGATGGCTCAATAATCAATGTATAAAGTATTGGCAACGCCACAAACAAGAGATCTTGGAAACTGTGGATATTAGACGTAAGCCATCGAGTGGAAATCACCAAATTAGGCAACCGAATTAGTTTAACCTATCATAACAACATAATAAAGCAACAAATGTAACTGTTGCTTTTCGAATAAGTCCATTTGTGCACCATAACGTTGGATGCACTTCAGCAACCCTTCGGGATTCGCCTTATTTATAGACGCGACATACAGTGGTTGTGACCTCACTGCATATCGATTTGATTGAAATATTCTTCACCTCCTATTTTAGCGCCGTTTACCGCACTTTTCAAGTCTACCTTTCCCCCACTTTCGTTCGAAAAGTGTGGCGATGTTGAAAAATCTATTTGGAGGTGCTTGATCCCATTGGATTTGGATTATGTGTGATAAAGTTGACAGTGGAGATACTCTCTTAAGGACGACGTATCCTTTCAAGCACTGTCCGAAGATTCCCCTTTTAAATTACTAAAAAGTGGGGCAAAAAATGAGTTGATCGATGCGTCGGAAGGAAATAATGACGCTGCTATGCTTTTCCTTATTTTTGGACCATTCTAAGTGAGCGGAAAATAGCATAAATTTCCTTTGAGAGAGAAGTGAAAGAAGGAATGGAGCAAAACCAACTCGCGGCTTCAAGAAGACCATCCCAAGTCGCTGCACAAGCTTCACAAGAAGCTTCTTAACAACGAAATCGGCTTTTTCGAAGTCGATTAACCGCGAAACAGCTCGCAGAACTGCACCAGCCGACGCAAACAAATCCTCCCGTCTGCCCTAAAATACAAGTGCGCATCTCTTTAATCGCTTCGGAAGTGACGTCTTCTTTAGGGCAAATTCAGCGAGCAATTTCATTACAGTCTCGCTTATTAAATTATGCTCTTAATGTGGGAAAAGTGCAAATATTCGCCCCTCTGACGTAACCCACAGTAGAAGTGAAAAGTTAGTCGCCGTATTCCTTCGGGCATTTTGCATGAAAACGTCACTCCATAATTGCTGACTGAGCTGAACCACAATTAAAAGATGTGAATGCATTTTCGGGTCAATATGGAAAGCACTGTGGATGAAGCGACAAGCCTTCTACGTTCAAGCTATAAAATAGCATAAGCATTCCAACCTGAACACGAAAGGAGATTAAAATTGTTTTACACTAGAGGCACTCGGCGATAGAACATATAGGTGCCAACAATAGCACAAAAGAATAGCCATACTTCGGGTATAGTCTCACATTACCCCTTTCTTTCCACCTAATATTTTGCAACAAGTAGAGGAAATAACTTCAGTCCTACTTATCAAGAAGATCGAAGGCAGCAACGTTGACGCACCTCTTATCAATATTCTCAGATAACGAAAATGAGACAAAAAACTATACTCACTATTATCCACTTTGATGCCATATAGCAAAAATCCGATGGAGAATATTATAAAACTTTTTTTTTTTTGATAAGAGGAATAATGGAAAGAAAGTGGAGAAACGTGCCAACTGACCGACAAGTTTTCGCTGGCAGTATGCGAGCCCACTTGCACCCTCTACATGCAACCTTGAGAAGCATACTTTATGTCAACCTACGTTCTCCAGTTAAATCAATGGAAGCAGCCATCCTTCGTCGTTCCCTCGAAATTCGGAAATCCAAGCATTCATTAATAAAAAAGATGACCTACGTGCTTGAATATAGCCGTAAGAAGGAAGAGATTGGCGACAAGAACCACATCGTTAGAACTCTTTGCCGAGCACGTACCAAGAGCACCAACGCACGACTCCACCGTCGACGGCAGCAACTTTGCTCGCGCATCCTCACGAGTCACCACCGTTGCTAACAGTAACGCCGCAACTGGCTGAATATCCCATTCATCAACAACATACTGAAGCATGAAAGAACGTCTCTAAACGCTAAAAGAATTTTCACTGAAATGCGAAGCACTCACCTCCAATGGCACCTTATGGTAACATCTTACCTAAGTGAAGGTAATGTAAAAATCCATTCGATTAACGTGGCAAAACGATCTTCGACGACCACATTCATCGAATATCACTTCGCTAGTATCAACCAAATGCTTATTTTGCACATAGGGGAGTGGCTTTTATATTGCTCTTACAGAAAGTATCAACGTGCTTTTTCTCTTATACACTTCTATATCCCCTCGCTAACAATGCCATCGTTCAAATATGTCAGCTCCTTTTGTTTAGCAGCTTCTAAATATACGCATCTCTAAATAAAGAAGCTTGAGAGATCCGTGAAGAAAAGAGCAACTTGCATCTGAATACAATCATCGAGAGAGCTGCAAAGAGAAGTGCTAAACTTGTATAAATAAACATAGTCGGCCTCTCATCTCGAGAATGAAATTCAAAAAATCCTCATTGCGATTGTCATAAATTATTTTTTCAGTGCAGATGGCAAAAATTAATAATAACTGCCAATATTGCGATAATGATAAGATTTAAGCATTTGAAGCCGATGCAACGGGAACAACTTTACTTTTCCCGCTTTCTTCGTGACGAAAATTTCGTTCAACGAATATGACACGTCAAAGAGCAACCTTGAAACATTACAATTCTTTAAGTGTCTTCAAAGCGCAGTAATATCTGCCCCAAATACTGAAGTATAGTATTACTTACATGAAACTTGCTGATTGGCTTATAAAGATATGGCATGACGGCGCGAATGATGCGTTGAACAGTGCTCGGTCTCTCAGAGGATGAATCGAAACGATTGAAGTCGAATGGATTCTTACAAAGGATCGTCATCCACAAGAGTAGCACATAGTGCACTTCATAATCCTTCTCCGAGTAGTTCGAATCGCTGTATTTCTCCAGGCAAACGAGCACCTTCTCCATATAACAAACCTGAAAGTTATTCGTTGTTCCAATAATAACGGTTCGACGAAAACAAAAGAATCGATAGAGGGATTCGATAACACAATCGGTCTGAGAAAACATATCACAAAAATTAACACAGATGTGGTCTAAATTTATGCATCAAAGGTGTGGCAATAAGACCTGCTGAGGCGAATTAAGGAGGCGATGAGGCTATTGGAACGCAAAATTAAAATCAAAAGATTTATCGCCAACAAAACTTATTGAAAAGGAAGTTGCTGCTACTTCTTCGAGATATGACAGTAACGCAAGGGCAAAATCTACACAGAAAGTACCCTCTGCGAGTACAAACCCCCACGGCTAAAGAGGGACGAAGCGCGCAATTTCGGTATATTCGAGACTTTCATCCTACCTCTTGATTAGATATTAAATATTCGAACCCAACCAAGAGCGTCAGAAACGTGCCGTTAACCATTCCGTTTTAAAGACCTCTATAATCACAACAGGTGAATGGAAGCCGAGCTTCCGATACAGGATTGATATTATATAATTCTGCAGCGAAAAACAAGCAGTTCCCTAGTTACATCCATTTAGAGGATACACCTCAAGGATACACCAAATCTTCTGTTTGTTTTCATGACATTCGAAATTCCTAAAAGCCAAGATCAGCACGGTAAAATTTGGAGTTGAGAATTGTGAAATGCGTGAGTTCCAATGCCGTTTTACAGAAGAAATTTCCACGTTGCCAACCCCTAAAAGAATGTGCTAAGCACCACACGAATGTTGACTTACACTGTCAAATGTTTTGAATTTCCTTTGCACAAAAGTTCACCTTCCGTTGCCACTAACAACATATGTTGTTTCAGCGAACGGTGAATTCCATTTGCTCTGACTGCTGACTTCCGATGTTGCCAATTTGAGGCAGAAAGCACTACCGACAAGGGAAGTTTAACAATGGGATTTGCCCGTCAAACAACTTAAGGCGAAAAGGCTGTGTTGCCACTGCGTAGTTTGTAAGGAAAAACTTCCACGCCTATAAAGTTTTTCTAAAATAGTGCTTCCTTAGTTAAAAGAGATGCCTTAAGTAACCGGCCTTAATTTTGCTAACGATAATTTCGCTTTGGTTTAAACTCGCAGTCATTTTTCCCAGTCTAGTCTGTTTTAGAAAATGGGATCCAACGACCTCTCGTTAGAAACCCCCACAAACCAGAGCCTAACTACGCTTTACCATGCGCGGCAAGAACTAAAGCGAAATTTCAGTGCAGCTAAACAAGCCGGAAATGCGATAAGTGCAGCAGTACCCGCGAACAGCACGAATAAATAAACGGTGCATTCTTGCTCGTTCTCGAATATGCAGTAATCAGAGAAAATGAACGTACTTCATGCGGCAGCAGTGATAAAAAGTGTTTGTAGCCGCGAACCTTCGCAATATGTGATAAGAATTTCATCGCCACAGTGGAAGCGTTATCAAACCTGAAATGCGCATACTTCTTTAACAAAAACAAACGAGATAATGAATATCTTTGAATAACACAATCTCAATGAGCTAGCTAAGAATGTGGGAAGATGGCCGATGAGAACGATACTGCACACTCACGGCAATGAAATCATAGAATCGATGCAGCATTTATGTCAGAGATTCACATCCTTCAATTACCATTAGCTTTAAGCTCTCCATGAATGCGATAGAGCTTACGTGAGAACCGTCGTAAGACGGATCCCGAACGATCAGAACCGACGATTTCTGTGATCGAAGTTTACCACGGTGGATGGCATCTGCCTCTGACAGTAAATGAATCAGACAAGAATGCTTGAGGCTAGTGAAAAACACAACCGAACAAAATGATATTGTTATATAACTTCTGCACTGCAGTGCCGTCGTTTAGCGAGCGGGGTCGAGCCATGCCTGATTGTGGCGATGTGCACTTGTGTTTCATACTTCCGACCACCTTTTCTTATTTTATAGACTACTGAACAATATTTCTGCAACATAACCCCAGCCGCTGAACATCTTACTACAGCGCTGTGCGACACAACTGTGCTAAAGTTCTGGAGCTTTCTTAAATCGCGAATGTGTTTTTATTTTTGAGCTCGAGATACACTGTAGTCATTCGACTAAAACATATGCAGTGGGCACCTGAATTAACTACTAGTCTGGTCAGAAAAATTCGCCTCACATCCTAATACCACGCAGTTTTGTGGACCTTGACTGAGCCTGACGAGTTTGGCTCTCATCCAGTAATTGCTTTAGCGAAACATATCCCCTGTGCCAAACGCAGTGATTCTCCAACACAAGACATTGGCAAATGAACTTTAAAGGGAGGTGTCTGCTGACTACGTGGCACGATTGACAAAAGTAGAAGGTTCTCTGATCACAGCATAATACCAAAGTTTCAGCAATGGTGATTTAGAAGGTCAAAATGTCGACCAACGTAAGATCGGCGGTTGAACTTCATGCAAAATCACAAGACTCTGTAAGTAAGATTTTCCGACTGCCTCCTGAGCATAATCTTGTATTCAACCCTGAAGTGTTTAAGAAATATACTGGACCATCTTGTTTAACTGGACACCTCAACTTTTTTCATTGCAAACTTATCTAGTAATAATAAATCTTAAAGGTAATATAGTGCTTAAAAATTATAAAAACGAGAGAAAACGGTGAAAATCTAGTACCTCGTCTGACCATCTCCCAGAAGTTTCACGAATGACAGAAGAGTGGTAATCATATCGTTAATACAAGGGTCCAAGAGCACCGGTTGTTCTTGATACAAATCCAGAAGGTATCGAAACCTGAAACCATTTTATAGTTAGGAGTAAGTAGTTATAAGTTTTTTTGAAACTGCTTAGAATTCAATAACAACGCTATGATGCGACAATCAATGTCAAGGGCAGAAATCCGTAAAGCACTCAACAAGTGACGTGAAAATATACACAGCAAACTGGATGGGATCAAGCTGAAAGCTGGTTCCCAACAGTCTAATAATAAATGCTCTTCAAGAGGCAAACTCATTCAAATTTATGAGAAACAAAGCGATGAGTATATCCGTCCATATTTCACTTACGAAAGACTGGACAGCAGATGGGAATGGCATCGTGTCGTACATGCAGAATGCTTTGAGACCGAAGAAAGTCTACACACTCAAGCATGAAAATAAGATCATCGCTGCTAAATGCTCTGGCAAAACGAAAGAGGTCACCATTGAAATAGTCTTAGCAGAAAAGATTGGGCCCACATGCTTGCTGCCTCAGCAGACTCTTTTGTCTATGTGAGCTGTAGAAGATATGAATTCGCGCTAGGATGAATCCGAACGTCAGATGTGTGGCATATCTGCAATGAGCAACGCTTAGTTCAGCTTGCGACTGTGCGTAGAAATCGTCACAGGGTGAATAATCTCCTTCACTTCCATTATTGCTGCTGTTAACGAACTCAGATTATTCGGCACAATCGAGAACTGTTATTCACATAACTTGGAACCACATGGGAGCTTACTGGCAAAGATTGAGGGAAGACTTGAAGGTGCATAAGTGTAAGAATATTATTCTTTTTAACAGTAGTGTAGATGAAGCTTGGGAATTCCTGTACGAATGCGCTAATGATGCAGCTCTGACAACACTTCCCTCAAAAAGTCTGCTCAACGACAACATTAAACATCCGCATGCCAAAAACGGCTCACCCAAGCAACCGGCCGTCTGAAATCAACCGCTTTGTGCAGGAGCTAGCTCCATAAACTTCGACTCTTGCAACACACTCCGCTGAACAAAACAAACTTTTTCGAAGGCAAAGAAGGCGGCAACAATTGTGTCCACACAGAAGAACGGTAACTCACAGCATCCTTCTGACTGCAGTTTGAAATCGCTGCTATCCGCTGCGAGTAAGCTGGTCGTAACGCATCTATGCGAACTAATTCATCCCGCTCACAGATGCACAGTTCGTTTTTCTGGAAAACACGATCAGCTTCTACGCTGCTCACATTCGGCGTGTTGGTGGGTACAACGGCATCAACACGTGCAGCTGAAAGAAGGCTGCAAAGATAATGCCTATCTTTTTCGATTTAAACATGGCTTTTCACAACTTCCCTCACGGTTGTCTGCTTCACAGCTACATCACTCGAAGAACCATTGAAACTGCTCATTTCCTTGATAGCCTATCTCAATAAGCCCGTCCTCTGTATTCGCGACAGGCAGTGTCCAGACCAGACCTTGCTCTTTCCTTCCGGCATGTTCACCTTTATTTACTGATTTCGTTGAACAGGTTGGTCATTTGAAACTAAGCAAGAACTCTGCACTGGTTATATGGCGACGACCTGACGCATTTAAAACCGCTGATCAACACCAAGCACATCGGTAAGTTACAAGGCGATATCAAGATCGCGCTGAAGTCCGCCGACTTCAGATTTCGACTTTGCATGGAAAAGTGTGAAACGACGGTAATGAGGCTGGTGACCATGGTAATCTTATCATCACTGCAGTTCATGGCGTCCAAATTGATTTCGCACGCTCCTTCCGCTAACATATAGCTGATGCAGTGAAAAAAGGTGAAGCAAGCACGAGGTGCTCTATGCAGAATTCTAATACTCATCCTGATATCGAATGCAGAATCGACTTCAATGAACAAAGTGGCAGCTAAAATTGCAACGAACGGCTTAGTGTCGAGTTATAGCGAATTGCAGAAGAAGATTCAGCGGAACCCGACTGCCAAGTCGATGAAGGAGTATAAGCTTGTGCTTCGTATCAGTCACATGGACGGAAAGTAGGTTCACTGCGCGGTGTTTGTGAATCGATGAAATTTATGAAAGAGAGAAGCATGCGAAAGATATATCAGATTGAACTGTTCATTATGCACATCATGCTGTTCTCTCAGGAAGTCTGAATACTATGAAGGGTCCTTGGAAGCAACTCCTTTTTCCTGTTGCACTGCTTTTTGACAATGTCACGCTCGAGAGACAGAGAATAATCCTCTCAATTCGTGACGTTAAACCTGGCACATGGTGCCTTTAATCTGATAAGAAACACTGCAATTCGTTCATTTTTCCCGTCCCAGGACCATCATCACCATACCACAAATAACTGTTTCTGACAACTTCATCAATGTTTACTGTCACCAGTCGTTACCTCCAAAAGGTTTTTGAGGTCTTTCTCCCGCCTCATATCAAACTTCGCGTTTTTCTAATCTTCCTCATTTGTTTTTGTGAATTGACTACTCTTAACAATAAGTAGTAATTCCCGTAAAGAATTGCCAAAAAAAGAAAACTAAACCCGGTCTCTAGCTCAGCCGCCTAGAATCGTTTTTTGGTGCCTTGCCAACAAACAGCTGGCGAAAAAGTCTCCAACATTTCATATCAGTTCAATGGTTCTAAACCACTCAACGAAGCTCGACGTTCCACATAAAGTCACCACACATTTCCATTCAGCAAACAGGTGGTAGTCTATCAGCATGTAGTCTTGCTGATAATGACGCAACCATTTTCGAACGGAATGAAATGGAATTGGATACCATAAAGGCAACGAGACTGAGGCGCATTTAAAGTAACGGTGAATAAATGCGGCCAGCTCTGCTAGCAGTATCCAGCAATACGAGAACAATGAACTGAGGAATGCAACAACGAATTTTTTACGGACTGATTCATAAATTAACGAACAAAACGAACTCGGATAAGTGTGAGGATCAAAATGTATACAATAAAAGAAACAAATCAATGCTCACCTTTCAAACTTATATTCTTCCTCACGGGGAGAGGAGCCGAACGATGGAATGGAGCGTATTAGGGAGAAAATTTCTTCTTGGTGAGCGCTAGCCAGCACATGAAGTGGAGAGGGGGCAGAGATGGTTGCATCGTCGGGACTGTCATCGCCCACCAATGCCGGTGCAACTTCAAGTAGCACCTTCTCCTGCATCCTGCAAACAATTTAATCTATGGGCGGTGCAAAAAAGTACCATAAAAATAAACAAAGTACGATGCAAAAACGCGACATTCTATCAAAAACCTCACCAAACGTAGCGGCGGAAAAAAAGAAGTGATGAACTATTAGCAAAAAGAGAGGGAGGAAGGGGGGAAAGCGGAGTGGTGACATGAAATATTGCAACTATGGTACAAATTAAGCGAGAATAACGTTCTTAATGAAATGAACAAGTAGAACGAGAGAGTATAGAAAAGCAATCAGTGAAAAAGTTGAGTTGAATGCAATAAACAACAGTTGAGTAAGGAAGCACGGCCCCAAAAATAAGCCGATGAGCATTCTTTTACCCAATAACACAAAGCAATCTCTCTATTTCATAGATATAATCTTGACCTAATTATAATTTCAGGTTGTAATAAATTCAAGTACCACTTAAAGGGGTGTATCTCGTAGGATATCATTTAAATAGCACACCACCGTAAAAACCTAACAACAGGAACATCTAAATTCTGTTTTGCAATAAGACGGATATCGAAACGATTGAGGTGTCTCATGAAATTTCGACACCACCCGCTCTTGTAACAGTCTCAAGGGGAATGTTGCATATGAAAATAAAAGCTGTTCGAAGCACTCTTCGAGGAGCATGTTATCCTGGCTGGCTGAAACTCTTGCTTATGTTCGTGCAAATTCTTTCAAAGACTGTGAATTGCGTAATGTCAGAAAAACCACACATTACCTTTAAATCGAGAATATACTCATAAAAACGTATACCTAGGCAGAATCGTTCTGAGAAAACGACAGCAAGGAGGCGGGCTAAATTTTTTCCTCCACCTTACCATCCTCTTCGCCTTAAAACCACAAAGGAAGGTGCAATCGTCGAAGCTGTTAAAGCCAGATGCGCAATGGTCGCGCAACAAAGTTAACCAGGCGAAACCTTGTGAAACACGCCATATCGCCCTAATTTCCTTCGTCTGATGCAAAAAAAGACACATCACTTTGTGCTCAATGCTGAAAATGCTCTCTACAACCATAAAATCGAATATGCAACCAAAAGAAACTCACCGCAAATTAAACAGTAATCTCAGCATCATCTTTTCGACGAGTATTTAGTGGTTAAGCGAAAGCCACAACAGCTGCGTCTCGGACAATTATGCCCCTAATAAGTCATAATCAATTTAAGGATTAGGCTGAGTTCTGTTCTGAGAATTAGGCTACTCTTTATTGGTGTAGTTACCGCCCAGACCAATACCAAATTATTGAACTGCACATGCACTGACTAGAGCTTAAATGGCATAGTAGCTGAACTCAGCAGCAGTACTCAATAAGGAATTAAATTTGAAAACACTAGAACATATATAAAACAATGGGCCACTAGAAGCACACATAACAAAACGTTCGACTACAAACGAACGATCGACCACTTTTGAAGTTTGCTTTTTGAAGTTTGCTCTCATCGATGAACTTCCTGAGAGTACACCTGCATTCGTGAATCGACTCCCACACCTTTTTGAATAGCTCATGATGATGTGCTCCTGAAGTAGTTCCGGAGGGGGGGGGGGTGGGAAAGGAACAGCTAGTGCTTCTGATGTGGTTAACAAGCTTACTGTCAATTCCAAAAACTCCGATAACATCTATAGTACATCGTCTAGGCTTTAAAGAACCTACATTTAAGTGAAGTTTCTCGTAATACCCCCTATCCCCAATTCCGCAATTCTAGCGCAGAAACCGAGGGGCTTCTAGAATTGTTTGATTAACTTACCTACGAGAGGACCAAAACGTATCGCAGCCATTTAGTGCATATTGAATTCAGGATTATTCCTGGCAGGATGAACAATCGCCGTTCTATAAACAATTCATCGCAGTATGCAGGTGTCAGTTTTTTGGCCATTCTTGGATCTTCTTCAACGACTACTCGATTTCACCTGAGTTGACACTGTATAATTTGACATCGTCAGCAACCACTAGTTTCAACCAGACCGCAAACTCAGGTAGTTCTATAAAGCACAAGCAGCTGCGAGCCTAAATACTGCCCTTAGCGGTACTAGAAACAACCAAATACGCTCCTATAAAACGCTCCCTCAACGATTTTACCAGCATTCTCTAAGAATCCCAGACAGCTCTCGCCGCCACACACTGCACTCTCACTTAGTGGCGCAATTGCCAGATGCTATATTGCGGCGCAATCGTTTCACTGCTGCATTAGCAGTAAGGATCATTTCGCCACATAGAGTCATGCACATCTGCGCTGAGTATTGCAGCTTCGCTATAGCTGCGATGAATGAGTTATTAAAAACGAAATTGATTCAGCACCTAATTTTGAGCGCTGGATTTCACTTGAATTCTCAACTGAATCTGAGGACGCTGCAACTTTGATATTTGTTGTGCTTCTTATAAAAACATTGAAGTAGAATCAACAACTAGAGGACAGAATACTTTCATATGCACGGTTAGGATAGCTGTCTATTATACTCTGAGTTAGGCTCATATAGTAACCAATGTTGGATGACCTCAGCAAAAATGGCTTTAAATCCTGCTCGAACATTTGAGTGCCGAACTTTGCTCGATATTCTCAATCACAAAACAACCCCAAAATCGGTGAAGTGCCCATGTATGACTGGGTCGTCGGTTCCTGTAAGATATCAGTCTCGCTTCTTCATCATCATCCGACTAATTCTTCTTCGAGCTGTACTTACAAATTGAAATTGCTAAAAACCGCTAAAGCGTTCAGTTCTCTCGCTCGACTGCTTTTATTAAACACCTTCAAGTCTTTCCCAACAGTGCGTGTCTATGTGTTTACATTTCCGTCCGGTAGTTTCAACTGGCGAAATATCAAAGCTTAGTAAGCAGCTCCGCGGACTACCGTAAGGTGATGTCACAATCTCACTTTCGCCGACGAATCAAATCAACGAGAACCAATGAAAGCCGTTTTAAATTGGCCGTCACGTTCTTGAACCCGTGACATTAGTCCACATGGGTGAATGTGCTCGTTGATATACCTTATGTCCGAAAGTAATGCTGAATCGACAATATTCTGCAATATTTCAACGCGATATGCGCTGCAATTTATTCAGACTTAAAGCTTTGAAAACGATAAATAATAACTGTAAGGGATGTTCCTCTTTAGCAGCACAATCGAGAAGCGGCACATAGAGGGAATGATCGGTGATAAACAAGCGATATGTTCAATAAACGATTTTTCCACACACATAATACTTTTCATTGGGTCATTAATGCATCGAGAAAACGTTCTGTGATCTATTACGCACAAAGACACTAGTATAAATAACATAACAACGCCAGCTAGAACAACTTCGCAGATTCACAAACACTGCCGAGCTAAATAAGTGAGACATTTCACCAGTGCTGAAGTGGGATATCTCTTTCGATACCTTTCAACAATATTACAAGTGGAAAAATACCTAAAGGAAATTAACTGGTAACAATAGAAAAACGACCGTAGTAATTAACACAGTAAGTAAGCCACAACGCTCGTCACCGACTCACAAAGTCATCTCATTTTAATTTCTAGCATATATCCTCACCATTCACGAGCATATGAGAATTATGAGCAGTGATTTCCGCCCTTCCATAAGATAGAAGTCCACAACAAAGAGACTAAAGGCGGTGCCAAGCAATTAGGAAGAGACGTGCACATAACGCCAAAAAGTGTTTTTGAGCAGTGCATCTGAACAATGGCTTAAAAGGTGTGCAGCCGTTGGCATCGTTTTGCGCTCATCTAAATAACAAACATTTTACAATGTACAACTGGCGTTCCATTCAATTGCGCATTATGCTTGAATTAATAGGTACTGCTTCGCATTTGCTCACTTTCTGACACCGTTGATGAGAGTTTGAAGCTTATTAAGTGCCAGAGTGCTCATCTCAGAATCGGGGACAGCATCCGCTATTTTGATTACTGATATCCAATCCATGAAGCTGTCCAATTTGTGCTGGAAGCGTAAATGATACTCTGCATCGCCTGCAAAATAACGCAACACATTCAAAAAACGATTGAGAAGTTACCAGCAAAAACCTCGTATCGTCCTTGTTCCAAGCATGCAGATGCATGTGGAATTTTTCCACTTCACTCATAACAGGACAAGTTCTTGCATAAACGCTAAACAGCCCTATTACGTTCTCTGCGCCTGTCACATCCATAGGTTCTGTTTAACAAATTAAAAAACCACTCCATTCTCCTGCAGCAGTTATAAATCGTCATTTACTAAATGCACTAAAACATTTCTTTTCTAAACGAGACTTATATTCAACAAAGACAGTGAATCTAAATCCGCACAACATATCTGTCTGTCACGAAACTGGAGCCGCCTGATCAGTGTGGTGATTCAGTTTCCTCACCCTACCCCCTCAACTAATATTGCTCTTGTTTTCTAAACAAATGAAAAGGAAGGGGAGAGGCCGAGTTCGTTTCCACTAATAGAAGTTGATATCAACCGAAACAACTTTATCCGTTCGGAGCTACTTATCCTACCCGATGAAAGTCCTTTGTGCGACCAATCTCTGAAATCAAAAGCCGCTTCATTCACCACACAACGAAACATCTACCACTCAAATTGGTGCTGGAAGCCAAACAGCCGAAAATAAAAATACCCCGAACAAATAATACGGCAAGGAGAGTCATGAATTTCCACGAGATTTGTCATGTTGATTAGCATTAAGCGAAGTTTTAAATCACGCCTCAGTATGCTGTTACTATCTGATTTTCGAGACTTTAATAAGTGACACACTTATATCGCCTTCCACCCAGTCTACTTACATGAACATAACCCAAAATTCTACATGACTCCTCACCTACAGCCTTCTAACTGCGACTAATGTTCCTCTCTCATTTTGCAATGTGTTCTAGTGCTGACGAGTGAGACTGCAAAGAAAACACGTGATCTTTCTCGACCAATCCATTCAGAGAACAACAGTTACAAAGCTAAAACTTCACGATTCAGAATTGCATCTCATTTTTATATGCAAATTTCATATGAGCTTCCCAGAAAAGTGAGCTTTCGTAGAGAGCTAAATAAAATATCATTGCTCTTGATTCGTCCCCTACCATATATATATATATATATATATATATATATATATATATATATATATATATATATATATATATATATATATATATATATGCGATCCCTTCAACCGTCTTGAAGTTCCTCAATCTATGTGCCTATGCACTACTTTTTCATCTTTTGATGAAAAGTGCGACTGCATTTCTCTTAGCGGTTAGCGCTTCAATGAATTTTCTAATTTCCTCATACTTCAGTAGATGCAAACTCTTCTTTTGTATTCTCAGGATGGTAGACCATTAAAACTATCCAACGCACTGTGTTACCGCAACTGGTGTAAAACCAATATCCATCAACCTCAGCAAAAGATTGCGAATGACTCACCTTCAAATGTTTGTCCACATAAGGTGCACTCGAGGACACGCGCTTGATGAGGCCGATGCTTGTTACGTGGGTTCGTTGTCATAGTTGCTTTCTCCCATGGTGCTCTATAATGTTCACATATCACGGCGCATAAGGTACATGCACAGTTCCAGACACATCCGCCTTCGACATATCACCTTTCTTTTGATGTCCGTTTTTTACTGCGAATAGGATGAGTGCCACAATGAAGGATTACGCAAGAGGCAACATATTTCAGCCATAAACACGGCAAGAAATAATCTGCACTCCACAGAAGGATATTAAAAGAAATCCGTGTGAAATGAGTCTACGTGAAGATAATAATAGTGGACGCAGTGCTTAACGTGCATCCAGCCACTTTTACCACCTATAGTACGCACATTTAATTTTTAAAATATACTCATGCAGTAGGATGCGTTTAAAAGTTTGCTAAATGAGATAGAAC
Source organism: Ascaris suum (assembly GCA_013433145.1). Classification (NCBI taxonomy): domain Eukaryota; kingdom Metazoa; phylum Nematoda; class Chromadorea; order Rhabditida; family Ascarididae; genus Ascaris; species Ascaris suum. The sequence goes on along the minus strand of CM024187.1, from coordinate 19,084,465 downwards.
GCAGCTGAGACCTTCATTCTGAGTGCTCACAGCTGCCGTAAAGCCATGAAGAACATTGCGTTTCTGGTCTCAAAATCATTAAAGTGATGTACCTTTGAAATGCTCATTGGCTCAATTCAAAACAAAAGCGCCCTTCGACGGTCTCTGAAGATCACGCCAGCCAAATCCTCCCATTCACCTCTTAGTTAAAATATGCCATTAATTGTGTTCTTAAACTTATGCGAACCTCAAATGAAATACTCGTTGCTGTTTTTCTAAACGCGTGCTATTTTTGTTGAGATCTTGCGAGCTTTTATGCAAACAGAAGCTTAGCTAAGGAATGGGTAGGACATTCGCTGGAATAGTGGTTTTTTACTTTATTCACTACTCCTTTCCCTCTTCATTTTCCCGACTGCATACATCATTCCAGAAGGCGGCTCAGTGTGGAAAATTGAAAGCGCCCGGAGGAGAATCCATTGCCCCCGAAATTTAAAAAAAACTGACGATGCTCGAATGAAAGCTGACGGTTTCCAAATCGGAGAGAATGTATGGAACCCGTAAAGCTAGGTTATCAATCGTAATTGCCGAGTTATCAATCCAAATCGTAAACCGTAAATTGCCGAGCGGTAGGTTATCAGTTTTAATATATGAATGCTGCAATCAAAAATGTACGTCTTTAAGTGGCCCGTCGTTTTATGCTGAAAATAAATAATAAAGAATATAATCGATGCGCGCAGAAAATAACTGACATTGGTTCAACTCTCTTGGTGGCCATTCGTGTGAAATGCTTTGTTGTGCTGATGTGAAGGACGAGTTCATCGAGTGTTTCATAGCTGCGCGAACACTGCAGACAAGTGAACACACTTTGTGCACAGTTGCCGTCCGTGCGCACCTCTGAGCACGTCGAATCGCGCACCGATCCAACCTTGTGCACTAACTCTGACAGCTCACAGAGTGCATTACTTTCGCCCTTTGAAGTGCTCCCATTTCCTGCAACTCTCAGTTGCACATGCGCTACTTCAATGCAGTATTCCAAAAATAAAACACCACCCGAATGTGTGACTGCCTCAACTAATAGCATCTAACGAATGACTTGAATTTAACGCTGTCATCAGCAAGTTTGAAGCATTCGACCATAAGAATAATAGAGCAGTGAAGGCAACAGATGGGGTCGGTTCATAAAATTTTTCATCTCGGCGAAATGGATAAGCGAGACATTAGGGAAATCATATTTCAAACTCGTCACATTTTATCTGCGTGTAGTGTTGCTAGTTCCTCAACATCAAGTTGGAAATTACGATCTTCACTGCGGTACGCAATGAAGTCAACGATCGAAACTCAGCACCTAAATGTTGGACGTCAAAAGAAAGCACTCTTCAATGAAGCAGCTTTGGCTTTAGTTGAAAAATCCCCGTCCTCCTGGAATCGGAGATTCTACCTATCGAAACTCTCCAGTAGACGCTTTGTCACGCATCACTCAGAAGCATAAAACATAAAGGCAAAGGAACCTTGTGAAACGAGTCCTGAAAGATGGTCACATCAGGTCATACCACTGATCTGTTTAGTGGGGAAAAAGTCATACCATGCGACGTTGAAAAGATCGCTGCGCTTACAGTCAAATGCGCACGCAAAGATAAACTTATGGCAAATTAAACGTCACTCTAGGCAACACGACTTTCAAGCTCATAAGGTCATCAGAAGGCACAAAAACATGTTAGCTGAACAGCCGGCTACGTTGCACATCGATCAGGTAAGAGTTCTCTGTAAATACCTTCACCCGATCGCACCACTCATCGTTATCTATGACAGTGGTGGCGCTGCCGCAGTCATTTAATCCGCCATAAAGTCGTTTACCCCTATATTTCTGATTTTTTAAATGCACAAACCTTTCCGACATTGAATGTCGAAAGGTTCGATCCTTTCTACAACAAATGGAGTACCACTGTGGTCGTGCCTCGTAATTCAACGTGCAAGCCCCGTCAATGAATCCCACATGAGAATTCGGAGTGCAGAACACAACGTTCTCAACGTCAAATCAGTTCCTCTGAGGAGGCGATGTGCACAGTCAGAATAAAAGATAAAAAAGTAAACAATAAACAGTGGGATGTTTTTCCATGTAAGTGGACAAATACGTACAAAGGTTCTCGAAGAAAACCGACATACATCGGAAGTGGAAGAAATGAGTGCAGCAAAGAAATGAGTACACTAAATGGAATAGAGGGTGAGTATGAAAAGAAACCTGAAAATGCAGAAATAATACCGACACATTATGTGTCATTCGAATATAACATTCGTTAATGCATATCCGGGAAAGGAAAGGGATCAATATTGGACGACTGTATCCTGGATGTAGCTTGCTGGCACTACTCCGAGAGGTAACGATTTCCAAAGGCCAACGACTCTGTTCATGAGACACTTCTGTTGAATGCTTCAAAATCCTCTGCTATAGAATTTGAAAGGGCGACCACGCCTACCACGCGAAAATACGGAGCACAATGAAGTGTACGAATACGGAATTTTAAGCACTAAACAAACATGTTCTTACATATTTGAACCTCGGAAGTACCGTGTGCCTCGCCTTGAGCAGTTTGCTTTTTTGTAGGCAATTCTCTCAAACATTCGTTGCGCTTTTGCTAGCTCAGCGCAATCCCTTTACGAGGTGTCCACACTTCAGAGGCATAATCAAACATATGCTTTAAGCATTTTTGCATGCTAAACTATGAGAGGTTGTCCCAGGATTTGAGGAAAACGAAGGAAGCCGACGACTGAAATGCACATTCCTCGACAGCATATTTATGTGCATGTAGAAATGCACATTCGGATCAATCATAATATCCAATTCCTTAATGAATTCGTATCCAGAAACGCCACTATCCTTGACTTAAAAGTGGTGAAAGAGAGGGGACCCATGTAGGTAACACCGCATTCTGGAATCGATACAGGAAGATATCGATGTCGCGAGCAAGCAAAAAACAATCAAGGACACTTTGAAAAGCTGAACAGCTGTCGGCTTCCCTCGATTTAACTTTACATCATCTGGTAAAACGTAACAGTGACATCCGAGTACAACCATTGAGGTAGACGTCTATATTGCAGAAAAGGGGGGATCGAGAACACTGCTTTATGGAATGCCATTAGAAGCACAGAATTCATCGTAGAGAGAGAAAATAACTCCAACTCTACACTTTTTTCCTTACAGGAAATCCGCAACCCGTTTCAACAGTTCCCCACAAGTCCTGCAAGGGGAATCCTATTTATGAGCTCAGCTGACAGGGAAGGTAGCGCCTATGTGAGATCGATATAAACTTAATCAGCATTACTGCCATCGTAATGGCTTTCTATCGAATCATATACGCAGCTTAGTAGTAGAGATGTGTTGAGATGTGAAGCGAGAAACTCGAATTTCAATTTGGAGAAGTTAAGACCGGTTTCGACCGCCATAGACTCATCTCCAGTTGTCTTCCGGATAGTGTGGCCATGCTCACTAGTGCGGAATCGACGGCAAACTCTTCATTTGTGTTTCTTGTGGAAGGTGACAATGGGGTAAAAGATGCGACATAAACAAAAAAACGGAAGCACGATTATTTCGAATCGAAACCCGGTCCACAAACCAGAATTCGGCTGCAACATTATAGCTTCGGCCGAATTCCTGCAGTGAGCGTAATGCTACTGTAGGTGCAGCATCGCAAAATTTGTGAGCATTCCCTTGCGTTTAGCTGTCCTTAAAAACCATTCGCCTTTTTCTCTTCCTTCCCAACCTACTGCTATTTATACAAAAGGCATCACACCTGTACCACTCACATTTATGGTTTGTTAATTGAAGCGCAATCAAGCTTTACCTGGCTCATTTCCAAGCCGACCTTTATTTCACTTAATCATTTAAGGAATCACTCACAGCTAACCATGATTAAGATTGCGCGGTATTAAGGACCAAGCTATGTTAAGGTAACCAGGTTTTTGACTTATCAACCCTAACCAACGCAATGTTAGCGCTGAACTGTTGTGAGCGTGCACAATTTCACGGCCGCAGTTGTGAGCTTGCAAACCCCCACTGCAAAAAGTGACGGTTTACACCACTTTACTGAGTGCATCGACTTGAATAAAACCATCGAACTAGCTCGGTGTAAAAACAGTGATGCTCACCAGTTCTCAATTAATGTCACCTACTTACGTCCAAGTTTCACTTTTTGTGCGGATTTTAGAACCCACGTAACCTCTCAGGTCTGAATTAACAACGGTTACGGTCATGGTCGGAAATACGACCAGATTTAACCACAAACCAAGGTTGCAGACTGCATCCGAAAGGTTGAAAGTAGTTTTACCTCTTTTGTTTGGAAGCACATAGGGGGCAGATGCGGGACTTCTCGAAGTGCTTCGCTGGAGCGTACAGCTGGAAGAATGTGCCGAGGGCAACTGTTTCACAGCATTCCGTACGGACGTCTCCTCGTGCGGCTTCACGTACCTTTCTAGACACTTCAGCGGCGAAATAGTATCATATTGTCCTTTGTCGATGTCTTCTTCAGGCAGATGCAAATACGACGAACAACGGCTGGTCGATGGAAAAGTACGTGCACAGGAAGAGGGTTGTGCTGGAAGATCTGCTCCAGAACTCGAGGTCGGTTCTAAAGGAGGGGTTTTCACAGACGGGGATTGACTGAAGTTGGACTCTGCTAATGGAGAGGGGTCGACAGGCGAAATGCAGAAGGCATGGACGACAGGTTGGAGTGAAGATTCATCGGAATCTGTAACGCGACGCTTCACAGGTCTTGCCTGCTTTCGGCGGTTGACCATCGCCGTGACGGACGCGCGCCCACGAATCGCAGCTTCGTTTGGGTGTGTGGCTCGCTATTGCGCTCCACATGATTGATTGATTGATGGCGAGGATGGCGTTGCAAAAAAACTCGCGCCTGTGCCTTTGAATTGAATAATTCTTGAAAAGAAAAGTGATGTCCGATAATTGGCATCTTGCCATTAAAATATGCAGTTATTTTTCGCTGGCGAGACAAACTCACCTATAGCACGAAACAAGAAAAACAAAAACAGTGAGCAGTGAGCTGATTGTGTGGCGAGAAGGACGAAATAAAGCACCACATTTGAATTTCGAGGTACTTCGAAGGGAGTGTCCGATACCCGAGAAATGTTGGACAACAATCTTCGTTCGGTATATTCTGAATGCGCAGATTGATGGGTAGAATGTCAGCGGAGATTGAGACGTTGGGCACCATGTGAAAATAGACGGAAATAGAGAATGTGGGTGAACTGAAGCTTTGCACTGCTGTGTTTTCACGCGGCTTTTCTTTTTTGTCGGGGAAATGTTTGCTTCTTGCTCCTTTTTCTTTGTGTGCAATTATAATCGGAAGCAAGCGGGATATTCACAATTGGTGATTCCGTAAAGGGTTATCCCGTTTGAGCCGTTCAAGTTATCAGATTCTTCTGAACACTTGACTGCATTGAAATGAAGTTCGTAATGATATTCCACTTTTAGTTTTGCGTTTCAGTTTAATGCATATTACCGCATGTGAATAATGTTCTACGTATTTTTGAGATTTTACCTCTTAACTGCTGTATTATACGCAATCTCTTTGATAATGTAGAAGCCTTCGTTGCTTTGTGGAAATTTCTGTCAAGGAGTTATTGCTATTTTAGGTGTTAACGGTAAGTAATAAAGTTGTGTGTGATTGTCGAATGTACATTCTTTATCTCGGAACTATATGTACTTTTATCTTTACATGGTGAGAACTTTTTTTTGTCATGGTTCGCACTGCTTCATGGTAAATGCGCCATATTTTATAGCACCAAAGCGCATATGTTGCTTTGTTTGAAAAACATCAGTTTTTCTTCGTCTCCTATATTCGCTTTACTTCGAAGAATCCTTCGTTGAAGGCACATTTGGTTGACTAGGTGCATGATGAGAGAACTCATAAATACAATCGCGGGACCATGTAAGAAGTGGAAACACTGGAAAATATTATCTGCACAACTACAGGTGCTTTTCGAATGTCGCAGATTTAACCAACATATCTAAAGACAAGACGTTTGTTGTGTCGCATAACAAGTTGGTAGTAGTCTACCAGGTACAAAGTTGGAAACATATGCGGTCTGCAGTGACATGGGAGGTGAGGGATAGAAGGCAACGGACGGGGCTCTGAATGGAGAAGCACAGGAGTAAGCGGCAGGTTGCGCTGGATAGCGGCGCATTACATAGGAACATTACTTGAATAGAAAACACGATAGGGTGATGGTTTCGCGGAACACTGGTGCGTGCGCAGTCCTTAAGTACAGCCCTATTAGACCTACCGAAGAAATGTTGTGTAAAAAATACTAATAATTAAGTTCTAATTTGGGAAACTCGATTGAATTGATCGTAAGCGGGGTGTATAAAAGGGATATCGATGAAAATATGTTTATGAGACGGTTTCTTTGAATGCTGCGTTATACGATGCGTCTATTTGCTCAAGAATTTTGTTGCAATCTAATGTGTGGAATTGATTTCGTTTATGGGAGAGTGTGTGTTCTTCAGGAGTGAATTTCGTGGAAGGGGCGTAGCGTCGTAATGGCGAGTAGGGATGAGAAGCCGCGCGCTCCTCCACGTGCAAGGAATGCGAATGAAAATAGCACGGTAAACTTTGCTATAAATCATCATTAATATTGTCCCTTTGAATGCATCTTTCGATTTAAGAATAAATTACGTAAACCATTCGCTTACACGGCAGTTTCGTTGTTTTCCACTTTTATATTTTCTGCAGTCAGACCAATGTTATCGTAGGATAGAGAGGAATTGAGAAAGTCTTGCATGGCGTAGAGCATAAAGCGGTTTTGCAGAGATTTAGCCACGAAAATCAAACTCATTGATCGTCGTATTGTCGCTGAAGTTTGTGATGTTATAGGTTTCAGCAATGCTACAACGGCCATTGACTGCTACGCATAAAACAGACGAAGAAAATATTCCCTATAGGTGTGGTACTTATAAATAGTGAAGAGCTTAGAAAGGTATGCGGTAAGAGGTTTGATGCGCCGATCGCAGAATATCATTGACGTTTATTGGCATCTCCTTTAGCCTTTTCGTCTTTTGCCCTCCAAAAAGCTTTTTAATCTGCTTTAAGTGTTCACTGTTCTGCATTTGCATCTACCATCCTCTCAACTGTTTTGTATCACTTATAGATTTGTGTTCAGAAAGTCGGTGAATTGCCTCGGAGAGCAAAACATTGCCCTCCTTTGGGTTCTGTAAGTGTTGGGGTAGGGGTGGGGAGACCAGAAAAGGGAAGGGCAATCTTTTTGCTGGAGCCCCCGCTCTCCTAACTAGTGATATATAACAGCAATGTAAACAAGTCTGAAGGTGTTTTGGCGGTCCACTTCCTTTCACTGTGTTCAGTTTCAAAGGTGATGGCAAGAGGGATCAGCAACTACGGGGCTCTCTTTCAACACTGGCGATCCTAAGAAGACGAATTGCTGGCCCATAAATTTTTGATGATTTGGCACAGTATACTCCCAACTGCAAAAAATAAATTGTTCGAAACGGAATTGGAGGCATTTACTGAGATAGAAAGTCTGAGAAATTAGTCAACTTAGAAAATCGATTCTTTCGACTCGGAGTCTTTGGTGCCGAATTGAAATCGCCGAATGTATAACCAGAGAAGAATCCCAAACCAAAGATCGCAAGAACAGTAGTGTGTGTGGACGTGGCGGTGGCGACTAAAGAAAGATACGTAGAACATAAAATGCTTCAACGAAAAACTGAGGAAGCGAAAAGGTGAAAAAATATAAAAGAAAGACTTACAGGATCTTATAAACAGTATGAGAGAACGCGTTAATGTATAGTTTCGTGCTTTAACATAGAGGTGAATGTGATTGACCGCTTTATCACCCTTCAAGGTTTCCTTGCAATTGAGATCCACGGGTTCGACTATTATCGACGATTGAGTTTTTTTGCAAAACACTGTCGCACTAGAGTGACGCTCTTGACAGTGGGGAGGGAGACGGAGAGGAGGGGGAAGGGGACTGGAACAAATCATAATGTGTGCCTTCTAACTCTGTCGCGGAATGGTTGAAGCAAATTGTAGAAGGAGGAGGGGGCTTCGCATCGCGAAGGCTTTCGGGGATTTTGATGCAGAAAATAGTGTTTGTATAGAGGAATGAGTTTTTTCTGCAGTTTCAGTGATTTTCATTAACTTTCTGTTCAAAAACGGTTGCAGAGGGATATTTCATACGTGCGCAATTGCTGTGCATAAAACATATATTGAGTGGGGCATTTGCGGATTTGTATTTCGGAACGCCTCTCACGAAATGCATCTGCAGAGCGCATTATTGCTGAACATGATTCGAACGCTAACTACGAGTTCCTCCGATGATCAGAAGGAGCTAGATCGTCGTCGTCTCGAGATGGGTTTCGCCGAATCGTCTGCTGAAATCGACCAGCTCGTTAAAGGTTGGCTATTTATCATCATTTTGTAAGTTTATTTGTGTGCATTTCGTTTCATTCGTTTTTAGAGGTCTCAGGTTATGGAGAAATAAAGTGAAACAGTCATATGTTAATTTTCACACGATTTACTTTATTGCTAAATGTCTCATTCAGCTATCTAAAGTGCGTCTGTTTTGAATTCTCTTTGATGTTCTCTGAGCGAGCGAAAAAAAGGATGCGTATTGAAGGAGGTATGTGAGGGGTTGCTCGTTCAATATTTTCGGCAGCGACTCATTGCAGCTTTCCTTCCCTCTTCAACTCGTTTTATGTAACATTCTTCAAGAATTTCTTTTGACGTACTCTAATATATTTGTTTCTCTTGTTATCTGCATTTATTTTAGCACTTTAATATTGAGGAGCATAGTTCCAAGCATTCTCGAAAAATTGCAATAGTCGTGGCAACGAATACTGCAAGGTGATAGCGCAGGCGAACACTTAAGAATGGGTAGCAAGTTGTGGAGCGGCGTGGAATAAGGTTTGTGGACTTTCCTCCATCCCTCTCCCCTCCTCTACTCGTACTCCATCCGGTTTGTCTCTCTTTCTCATATATAAACTAAAGCGCACATTCTCTCGTCTCATATGGCACTTGATTGCTTTACATGAAATGAAAGTCTGTAGTCCTTATTTTCGGGCGAATGGCAGGAAGTTATTGAGAAAGAAAAGCGGGCGAGATAGAGTTGATAAGACCACTGTTGTAAGCAGTAATTTGTATTATTCCGGAATGTTTCTCTCGCATAATCATCTTATCCGGGTTATTCTTTTCAGAGCACGAGAATGATGTTGGAACGTGTCTGGAGTCTTTTCGTAGTGTATCTTCTCGAATAACAGGTATTTCTGCGTTGCATACTCATGTATTGAATTGCACGGTTTTTTAATAATTTCCTGTCTACTCGATTACTATGCTATTTTGTCCTATTTTAAAGAAGATCCTAGGAACTCAAGCTGCTTTGTTGCTGAAGAAATACATAAGTTGCGAACGAACAAATGTTATGCGCGGCTCATTTTTAAGCACAGGCGACAATACAGGAATCGTGGTCGGAGCCTCTTAGATATGCTGCCAAGGTCTATGTTCGTTTTGACAAGTGTTGACTTCAGAAAATAGAAATATGAGTTGCCTGTGTTAGAAGGGGAAGATTAATTGAATATTTCTTCAGTTGCTAATGAGTCGAAGCGGAAAAACGCTGAATGTTTGCGGTCCGATTGCACCATGCCTTACCCAGTCCTAGAATGGGATTGCAACCATTGCGAACGATTCGCAGACATTCTTCCTAGTATCGTTCGCTGGGGATCACTTATCTCGCTCGCATTCAAGACGGGACAGCTGTCCGAGGAACTTCGTCAGCACCGTCGGGGAAGTGAGGTGTAGCACCATTTATCGAGCTGCGTAAATCAGGCGTTTAGAGGTGACTGTGAAAGTCTTTGTAGTTTCGCATTCTGCGTGCATTACATTCGCGTTTTGTCTCATGGCGCATCTCCCTACAGACTAAATGCTCCAAAATGAGAATGGTATTATTTAATTGGAGTAAAATACTGATGTTGGCTCGGCTCTTGAACTGGGAACAATACGGTCGGGATCACTTCGGACTACCGTCACGCCAGGCTGCCACATCAGTTGCCGTCGGAAATCATCATTGCTGCAGTATTTTATTTTATCGCGAAAGCGGCGTCTGCGACTGATGAAGACTGGAGATTTTGCGGTGGAAAAGATTTATAAGATTCTGGAAGAAAAGTTTAATAGTCTGCAGATTACTGTTTGATAGAGACAGGACCAGTTAGCAAACGTTCCCCAATTCTTGTCTTCTCGAAGTCGGCCATCAGTACTCGCAAAACTGTGTTGTCATATCGAACTCTTTATTGCTGTTCACGATGTCGTCCAGCAGTGCTCACTCTTTGGCAAAACTGCATGGCCAAATGAGACTCGGAATGGTTGACCTGTTGATGCGATTTTTGCACACTGTGTACCTAAATAAGTTCGCTTTTTAACTAGGCATTCAAAGGCACTGTTTTCTGCTGTATCAAAATTTGTTGGTTACTTTATTCGTGCAACAAACTGTTGCCAGCAGTTTCGTAATTATCAGCTAGGAGGAGAATGCGTCGTGTAGCTACTAAAGAAAGTTGTCGGTGAAGAGTGAAGAGAATTGCAGCTTGTCGCGAGAGGGTACATAGTGTGCGCAGTGGTCTGCTCACTTGTCGTACGCTATTGCAGTGCAGGCGGGACGACCTGAAGCGTTTGTGGATGGAGAATGCGCAACAGCGACACGTTAGCACTATCCTTGCCCAGATGTGAGTACCATTTTGATAACATCTTTGTTAGGTGTGATCCTTGAGTTGAGTTTCATGTTTTGATCTTTTTAAGAGAATCGATAAAGAGGATTGATAGTGAAGTAGATGAGGCCATCACTCGTTCCGATTATCTCACCGCCGCCAATTCACTGAAAGAAGCTGGTTGGTCATCTTTTCTACTTATTTTTGCATTAATCTTACGAATATTAGCGTGATTAACGCATCGGACGAATGAGATCCAGCCGTCTAAAAATTTAGGATTGATAGCGTAATACGTACTTGAACTTAGAGGGTGATGCCGAACGTTTTGCTGATTTTTGCAGTATTTCCCTCAAAATTTCCGATGAACAGGATGTAGTTGTCGAACTTCGCCTCGTCAAGCTTTGAACCTTTCTACGCTTATGGTTATGGTAGCCAGTTTTCGTGGATGTTAACTGATGATATTTGCATCATTTTTTAGTATTGCACAGATACTTCACCCGATTCGATTGAAATTTGAAGCGAAATGCATTGCAGTCGACTCATTTGAACCGGAGTTGGGACACAGTACATAATCTAATGAAGACTTTATTCTTATCATTTGTACTTTAAAAGAGATGGCACTACAAGCGTAAAAGTTGAGGGAGAGAAGCGTCTTGTGTGTCTCCTTTTTCTCGCAGTCACCGTCCCGTTCACGCCCTTCTTTCACTGCAAGGCTTCCTGTTTTGGCATTTCGTCACGATAAAGCAGCACTCGTTGTACTGTCTTCATGTTGACCTAATCTTCAGAGTTACGAAAGTTTTGGTGCAAGTTCTAAAGATAATTGGCTCTGAGTCAAAGCCCCGTTTCCATCGTTTATCGATAAAAGTCGAAGTCCCGCCGATTTTTGTTTACGTATTTGTGATCAGTGTTCAGTGGTTTGCGTGCACTGTTTTGTAAACAAAGCTGCCAAAGTAAAGGTCGCAGTCGGTAAATCAGGTTGCTGCATTTGAAGTATTTCAGACTTTCTGTATGCGTTGTTGAGATTTTGATTTTCTATTCCTCAATAAATTCGGCTCAAATATTTATGTTTTCAGATTTGCTGCTGAACGGACCTTTTTCCAATATTGACGGGTTGAGTCATCTTAGGTTGCACGTTCATGAAACCTCTAAGGTAAGTCGAAATATAGTTGCAAAATTTATGCTCACATCCTCGTGTAATCCTAATATACACCCATTCCTCAATACAGCAGTTCTTATGTTCCGTTGAGAGAGGCACTTGTAAGCAGCTAATCGGATTTAATCCCACCCCTTAACTGCGAAGAGGAGGGTCCCTTTGCTCACACTCAATCCAAAGCAGAGGAAAAGAATTATTGATCGAAAATTATTTCGAATCCCTAAAAAGCACTTTTCGACAGGGGTGGCTACCAATAGTGGCTGTCAGCACATGCTTTTTAGCCTTCGGCTAGTAAAGCGGCTATCAAGAACTGTTCGTGGGCTTCGTCCATCGGGAGACTGCGGCTGCTACGACCTCATTCTGTAGTGTCGGTGGGCAGGAAACTCGATATGGGCTTCTGATGAGGGATGGCAAAAATGCACCAATCTGTTTCTTTTCGAAGCACTGGGGAAGATCCAAATTTTCCTAGTCGACTTTTGAGAGGCACCGATTAAAAGGAAATGCACTAGCTAAACCTTTGGCTTGCTTGACTCGTTGTTTCATATAAAGTGGGCAGAAGCCTTATTAGCCAGAACTCCTGGAATATGCGTAATATTTGAAAGGATTTCTGGCTCACTTGGCTGAGTCCATCCGAAATGAGTCCGCAAGTCCAAATTTTAAACGGTGTCCCAATTGTCGCGTAATACTTATTGACCTTGGTTGCTTGTGTGGTTCTATGAAAAAAGTTTGATGACTTGAAGCAGGTGAAATTTTTGGGGCATGTGCATAAGGTTTCAAAGAAAATTCCGGTTGCTTTGCCCACTATAATTTACGAAGGGAGTTCTAGGACGTGAAATGCACCTGCTTTATTTCAAGCAATTTCGGGGAGCACTGCATGTCCACACCTTGGGAATGCATCACATAAATCTCGGCGATGTGGGCTGTGAAGAATATCTGCTCTTTTTTGGAACCACGTTCTTCGTTTGCACAGCTTTATGATGCGAGGTTGAAGAGTCATAATTAGTATTCACTGAAATACTGTACGGGGAAATATTAGACTCGCATCAATTGCGTTTTTTAACGAAAAGCGTCCTTTTAGTGAGGTCAGCCAAAATTTTGAGGTAAAACATATCTTCGATATTTTCGTTCGATTCTCTCGCCTTTTCTTTCAACTTTCGCCTATATCGTTCTCTGTGTCGTATGTTTTCTTCGCAGCTTGCGCTCTGCGTCAGAACCTGTCAAGCAGCATTTAAAAATGCCACTGTGGGTAGTATTTTTGACTTGAAAAGTGCTCAAGTCAGAAAATCTCACATGAAAGTACAGAAAATTTTTCTCTACGTAAAACATGAGAGAAGGTGTAATTTCTTGTGAACGATAGCTGCGGAGCTTCAAAACAACTTTTGTGATGATTAACGCGATTATGGTGAGGTTATCGAATTCCTCAAATATTCCTTTAATTGGCGCTTCTGAGCGCTTAGGTGATGATCCCTGACATCTTGAATTTTTCCACTTCTGCAGCTGAACGTTAACGTCGTACTTCTCTTTGTGATTTGGGAGAGAATTTTTTTCGCCAACTTGTTAAACTTCCTCCCTTCTTCCCCTGCCCTCCCTCCTTCCATTTGAAAGTCTTAGGAATTATACGGACAGCGAGTTCTCTTCCGAGTAACATAGTAATATTAATTACTAAAGTATTCAACTTTCTTACACGTGGATGATGTAGATGGACGACTTCTGCTGTCTAGCACTCTAGCACACGTTACTTAAAGGGAAGCGATTGTACTGATTCGCTGAATTGACTTCTATCATTTTTTTGAATCTAAGTTTCCGTGAGTGGCACTCATTTATGAAGAGGGGTTTTTATGCAGTGATAATTTTAGAAATTGGTGGAACATCTCGTCGATGATATCATAAATCACCTCATCGTTCGACCATTCGAATTTCAGGTTATTTCAACACTCTTTGCTTTTATCAGTAAAAAAATCTAGTGAAAATTTGACACTGTGGTTCCTCTTTTAAAAACAAGAACGTTTTATGTTGTATTTGAGGACTGCATTTTTAACTGATGGGAAATAATAAAAGTTCTAGGCATCATTTGCAGCGTTTTGGTTTTGAATGTCGCGGTGGACTTGCTCAGAAGCGAGCTTTTACTTTTAGTTAAACTTTAGTTCGCTCTTAATTTATCTGTTCTCTGCTTAATTCACTATAATTACGTAAATTTGAGCCATTTTTGAATTAACTAGTGCGAGGCATAGAAATACTCGTTTAAGCCATTTGCGAGGCATAGAAATACTCGTTTGGATTCAAGACCTGAATACCTAGCCCTCCCGCCTAATGGAGATTATTTTCATAGTCCCTTGCAAGTGTTCATTTTAAAAACAACGCTGAAATCTCAGGCATAAGTGCACGGCCTCAGCTCACTTTTGTCTAATCACATAAATGTTTAGTTCAGATGTGCAATAATATGAAAAAGCCTCAGGTTTGAGTAATGCAAGAGCACCTTCCTTTAAATGTGAACTCTTTCGACAACTACAAACAAATGAAGCTTTATAATTTCTTTTCATGTACGTCCTACGTAGTTAGTTACCACTTTGCGTTGTATGTCGTCCATTAATCCTTCCTTAATTATATACTTCGTTTTCTCTCAGTTTCTGCATGCTTTTCTGTTTTTTTTTAAATCTTTCAGTGTTTTAACCACTTTCAGCTACACCTGGACCCAAATTTTAAGCTCTAGATAACATTGGCGTTTTAAAAACACTGAATCGATGGCAGATCAACGAGTTATTGACCTATTGTGCTGGAAAACTCACGCCATAAAGCGTCAATAAGGCAGAACATTTTAGCAGGTCGTAATGCTAATAATCTACGTCCTGCTGGTTGTTAAGGAAGTTGGAAAATATTCAGCATTTCACGTGTGTTATGATGAAGTATGGATGCTTGTTGCGATGCTCAATAGAACCGTCGAAGAGTGTAAAAGAGTGCACTGTAAATTGCAATCTGTCAATTCGATGATTTGCTAGGAGTGTGCTAGCAACCTGTGAAACGCACAGGTTATAATAGTCGCCCTTCGACGCTGTCTCTGTGCACATCAGTTCCTATCATGGTGATACATAGCTACTATCGGTTAATTTGAGTAATATTTTGATTGTTTGGATTGGTCGACGCTTTAAATTCGATTGATGCAGTTAGTCTGTTATGTTTAACAAGTGGGATTAGCTTAACTGCATGTATGCGAGGTTATCGTGGAGGCATTTCCTCAACAAAGGGGGCGAAATCTTTTCTGATGCCACTGCAGCAGCTCTTCTTAGAATCGGAGTGCCCGTATTGCTATGCGGGTGGTCACATGCAAGATCGGCTTGTGTGCAAACATCACATCCTGTGTGTGCCACCACTCAAATGAACGGAGTTTTACACGATCCCTTCAAGGAACAATCTAGGCTCTACTATGCATACAGTCAACTAAACCCTATGCATTGCAGCTGATGGAAGTGATCAAGTCTTTCCCAGAGGGCAAGGCTAGTGAGTCGGCCGAATGTTCGGCGATTGTTGCACGCTGCTATGCGGAACCGGGTGGTGTGACGTCGACGTCTGATGGCAATGATGCCTCTGCACATTTGTTGTGTTGCATTCGTGCACTTTGTGTATTCGGTTACCTGGGCACAACGTTAACACGCATCGTCGGCGCCTCTCCAGGCGTCTTACAGAGACTGATAAATTTGTCCGCCACGGTGCTTTGTGTCGCATTCGACGGTAACGAGAAGGGTGATGCCCTCCATCTGTCGCACTATATGCAGCTCGTAAGAATTTTTTTGATTTCTTCGAAAAATTGCTAAAAGTTTGGCTTCATAGCTTGGGTCTGTTGTGGCTGCCAATTGAATCCACAAGTTTACTTACGAATTACTCATTTGTCTGTTCATTGTTCTTGCCAGATCGAAGCTTTTAGGCCAGAAATTTTATAGTTCTCTATTGTTTTCTTTTCTCGAAATCGGCGCAGAGCGTGAAAAAAACGTGGGAAGCTCATGACCATGAATTGCGGATCAGTTTTCAACCGTTCGCCTTCCAAATCATCTGTTAAAAATTTCAAGTTCAAAGCAAAGCATTATCGCCTGCAAAATTTGGAGGGTGCCGCCTTTGAGGACCGGATTCTGGATTCATCTTCCATTATTGTCGTCCCGTTGCGGGTCTTATCTGAAACGCTGTAATTTTTTTCGGCAGGAAATGTCGACCATGCGTTCCTTTGTGACAGCCGCTAAAGTGTGGAGATTTCGTCATTAAATTTTCGAAACGTGAGATCTGTGCACCCATCTTTCTGAGCTCTGGATTTGCCTGACTATATAGAGTTTCGAAGAAGTGACTTTCAGCTATTGAGTCAGTTGAAGTCGAGCTACGAAGCACACTGTCTAATGGATGAACAGGTAAAGAAAGTGCAAAGCGAGCAAAGCAACCCCGAGCAGGTGATATCACTGGCGGCAAATTATTGGCCTATGGCACAAGAAGCTATCGAGAAGGTTATCTCGGAATATGTATATGTACACACGAGTTCACCACAGGATACATCAGAAAAGTCAACCAACTCCGAAAAGGTGGTGTTATTTCGATTCGATGCGTCTGCATGTGCTACTTCAGTGACCAGCAGCCAATCCTCGAAGCAGGTTTCTTATTTGTCCTCGATTTCGATTTGCGTTGTTTTTCGCATACTGGCTTTGAGAGGAATTTCGCGTACAGAAAGCACGTCGAGTTACGTCATACTCTCGACAGTTGTTTGCCTCCATTCCCACTTTATTAACAATTAATTTATGCTGTGAGGGCAAACGTGTAAAGTACATTGCTGAATCATAAAATCTAGTGTGTCCTCTTTATGAATATTGGCTGAATGACAGTTCTAGACGAAAGAAGTGCTCGTAACGATGCCGACAAACGTGTAGACACGAACGGAAATGGTTTCACCTTCAAGAAATTGGAAGAGGAATCGATTCCCGACCATTTAGCTCCCAGAAGTGGATACCGATCTCATCAGTTATCAAAATCAGCGGCTGTGTCAAGTATGAGAACCACAAGGATAGGCTACTCGAACTATGCTGCAACAGTTTCGATAGTCACTTAGGGAATCGGCCCCTAACGGAGTGCAAGCAGCTGCAGTCACCAAATTTCAGTCAAATGAACTCGTCGTATTCTAATTGTGGTATGCTTTTTGCGGTAGCCATGCGTGAAACAACATACACGATCAACTCAGAGCAGTGTCCGTTAGATCTCTCCGAGGTTTCATTGCTGCTTTATGTTTTTTAGCCTCTGTGTTTATGTTTCTTTCATTTCTGCAGATGCACGCGTCAGTGTGCTCTCCTTCGCCGTGGAACATCACGTCACTGTATCCGCAGCTCGAGCAGTTCTGCTGCGAGCGTGAGGCAGAAAGTGGACAGAAGCCATGCAGATTGCGTCGATTTTTGCATTCGTTTATTGTCGACGTGTTTATCGATCGCTTCAAATGCAAGTTGGAGAACCTCGCCGAGCAGGCATTACAAGGCAACGATGCATGGCGCGTTCTTGTACACTACCCAAATCCGGTCAGCCTTATGTCCGTCATTGGTGTTTGAGTGCACCTGTTTCGTTTCTTTCGTATTTATCGTTTTGCGGCGTTTGTTTTATTGCTTCGTTCGTATAAGTGTCTCCTGTCGGGCACTCATTGAACGGAATAGAAATTTGGCTAATTTAAGGATGACTCTTTTAGTTATGCGGTAACATTGTTTGTAAAAACCGAATGCCCGCTCTAATGCAAGGAATTGCTGTGATTTTTGCTGATGCTTTATTAGAAATTATACAATTTTTTCTAGTTTGGATCAAAGATGGATTGTTTATGAGTATGTAGATTTTCCACACATTAATGACGCTTAGAGGGGGATGGCTTTTGAGTGTAGAATTTGGCAGATGACGGTTAGAAGGGATGAGAGAGAGAAGAGAGGGGTGGCAAAGAATGCAAAGCTCTCAACATCCCAGGTATTCCTGAAAAAGCCAACATCCTGAAGATATACGAAATACGAGATCGCTGTCTCCTCCATAGTTACATCAACAATGGTGCGCATAATTTAAAGTTTGCCATTCATCATTTGGCAAATATTTTGCATGTTGTCAGTGGTGGCTCACGAAGTAGCGCGTTTGGCTGTCCTCAGGTGCCCACTAGAATGGAAATTTTGAACTTTAAGCTTTTGCTTTCGACTGCAATTATTGCGGGTTTTTTGTGCTCTGCTGGGAGCTCTTCCACTTTGTTGATGTTTCTAGAACGCTTTATAACCACAAGAAAGTCTCCTTCCGAAGGCTAAACAAGAAATTTATGAATGATCGGACTTTTCACTTTGAATGTGTTATTTTCGTTATTATTTAATGAGCTGAGAAGAACTGCCAAAAGTGAACTTTCTTTTGAGAAGTATTGTTGGCTTTTGCTGCCCTGTCCGTTCTCCTTCAAGTGTCCTACACGTTCAAGACAGCGTGCACCTATTTTGAGTGTATCGTTTCCGACGTGTGTAAACTTGTGTTGATGCGATTTGGCAAGATAGTGGTATGTTGCAGAAAGTGCTGGCCAGCTGCTGGAATATGTTCGCTGTTTGTGATGAAATAGGAAAATTAATCGAAACTATGGCCGCTTATACTGAAAGACTTTCCGCACTGTGGCTTCTCGTTATTGACGAGTTTGCAAAGAGTGCCACTGGTGTCTATGAAAAGGTATTTTTAATCGAACTTACTGTACTAAATCGAATACAGCTGCGTGGACGTTGTTTTGATGTCAAGAGAGAAGATATACAGGTTGAGTCGAAGGGCGAGCTCATTTAGTATTTCGCTGTCTTTAAACGAACACTTTGGTGCTTGTTGAGGGACTGTTCAACTTGTGCTAGGATGGTCTATAGAATGGCAAAATTCCCAGAATTGAATTGCTTACCCTAACAAGTTGAAGTTTTGCTTGGAGAGGGGAGGAATGCGTAATTGTTTAGGGAGTTGGAAGATCAGCTGTGGAAATTTCACTAACTACTGTCATTATAGTTCATAAACCACACATTTTTGAAAAGGCCTAAGGTGGTGTTGTTTTAATAAATAATGAGTAGAACGGTGCATAAAAGGCCATTGTCTTGCAATTGAATCTGTTGCTGGGAGAATTTTGTTTGAATAACTCATCTATTTATTATTGTCACCTATGCGGTTAAGGTGGCATTTTGTTCCTGAACTTTTGGAACGGTTTTAGGTTTACGAACTAGGGAAGTAGTGAGCCGAAGCTTTGCAAATGGGAGGTTGTGGCTGAGGGATAGTAGTGAGCGATTAATCTGAAGATAATTCGGCCGTCAAGTGAGAGCGAGGAAGGTCGCGAGCGTCGCAAAATAAGCGCTGCGTGGGCAGTCGACGAGGACATTTCCCGGCTCCTGAAAAGTCTTCCAAATTGGTTCATGGTGAGCACCTACGAGGCAACGCCCACACCCTCGTTGGGTACGCCGAATGCCCTTCTTCCCACCAATGAAAGCGAATCCGATATCAGGGAAAGGAACGAACGCGAGTCAGAAATCCTTATAGGTAATTTTTGTATATTTGTGTATTTTAAGGTCTGAAAGTGAGGGATCGAAGGGGTAGGGGGTTCATAGTAAACACCTCCTACTGAAGTAATATGAATAAAGCTTCCAGTCAGATCATTTGAAATTGCGAAAGCTCCGAAGAAATAAAGTGTGCAAGTTTTTTGACTGCGTTTGTTTAGTTGTGAATCAGCCGATATAATTAAGGCGAATTCACTGATCGATAAGAAACAAAAGAGTTCATTGCAACGACGCATATATCGTTTTCTTAGCGCTGTGCACTTTTTTATGAGTTGTATTGAACTCCCAGTTCTAACTCTAGTCTACCGAGTATTATCCTTGTTCGAAAAACTTTTTTCCTTTCATTTTCTTCCTGTAAGCCGTAACGGACGTTCTTCTATGAAATTGATAAACGTCGTTAAGAAGTGAATATGAAAGAGCCGATTGGGCGATGCTTGGTAGTTGGCATCAGGGAACATCGGCACCACGAATTGTTGCACCTTTCATAAGCGTCGCAGTTTAGCGGTGAGGTTACATTGTTTTGAGGAAATCTGGGCACAGCGAAGCAGTTGGTGCGTGATGAACTGATCACCGACATGGAGCTGATTCGTTCGTTGACCTGTATGCATGAGTCGTTGAAGTGGTTTTGTACGAGCATGCGTTCACTGATCGCAGCTCTGCCGGAGTCAGCTCGTCTAGCAATGCGCAGATGCCTCATTCATATGCAGTCGGCCAACTCCGAACTCAACAACCACATGGTCTGCCTTTTTACCGTTTGCCTTGCACTCTTTGTTTTCTCGTGCAAATTTTTTAAAGGAATTTATGACGGCGTGATCTTCGCTGGATGCAAACGTTCTATTTTTCCATTCATACCGAATGTTTCATTAACTTGTAAACAACACTGTAGTGATTGACTGTTAGCTTCTCTAGTCCATCGTTGAACGGGTTTTAGGGATCCTGCCTGTAAGTACATTTCAGTCCTAGTGCTCTTGTTATATATATATATATATATATATATATATATATATATATATATATATATATATATATATATATATATATATATTTATAGATTTATATTTATATATTTATAATATGGTTCGCTTTGAATGCTTCCGAACTGACATGTTAAAAGCGTTCTGATTACCATTTGAAATCTCTTAAGCATTCGTATTTAAAGTATTTCAAATTAGCGATTGTAAGAAAATTGCAGTTTGCGTAATGCTTTCATTCCTCTCTTCTCTTTTCTGCACTGCAGCGACATGCAGCCAACGACATTCCGATTTTCTAGTGGGAAGTGGGCTCAGAATGAAGGGAAGTAGTGAAACGCTTTTTAAGGGATATGATCCTGTGGGCACTAAACAGGGGAATGAAATGCCTTAGGAAATTTCAAGGCAGTCCAATAGCTTGGAACATCCCAAAAATATTCAAACGATGTTAAGCGGGAAGCGCCCAGGCATCTTCGACCCGATTCGCAGTTCCTAACCCCTGAAGACCATAGTCCAGTTCTTTTCTCTGTCGGCAGTCGGCAGCAATTTGTCGTCATGCACTTGCAAGATGGACCGCCGATGACGAATCACATAATAAAGTCATCAGGATTGAGCAAGAATTCTTGTGCTGGAATTATAAGCGATGTCTTTTATGCCACCTTCATCGAGAGTTGCTAATGTGTTTCCACTTAGTTTCTTTAGTTGTCCCTTAAATTGTAATGTTTATATTGCAGCAGGAAAACATATATTCGGCAGTGGAGAGGCGGCTTGGTGAACTCGATTCCATGGCCGATACATGTCTTCTGATAATCCATCTGGAGTTGCGCGTCCACTGCTTCTTTCATCTTCTGCCACTCGCACGGGTTCGGCCTTCGTTACCGCACGATGAACTTGACAATGAGGTTGGGCATTCGTCACTTCAGCAAGTCAACAGCGCGATGGATGGTTAATCAATGTCGGCGAAACCCGACGAAATCTATCTGAAGGAAGTAGGCATGCGCTAATTTGAGAAATGATTGGCATATTCAGGCAATTAATGCCTTATTTCGACCATGCCGTCTTGTCTTTTGCGTTTGTGATGATGCGGCTTGGTAATCCACTTCAGCAGTACTCAACTGGTTCTTGAAGCAGCACGAGAAAGTGCTGAAAACTTGAAATAAGAGCTTTTCTCATTTGGAGAGATAGCTCGATGGTAATGCATAGACCGAACGGCATCGTGCCTATTAGTAAATTATACTTCATAATGTGATACTTCATAAATAAATTATTGCTGCCAAATCCTTGCATATTGAGGACTGTTTTCAAGGCATATGCATTGTTTTTGCTGGAGCCGTTCTTTCCACCTCTTCGATATACGTCGGCATGTTCTGTTCATCAGTACTCACGACTTCAATGTGTATCAAACGTCATCATGAAGTTTATTTAATCTTCGTGGTACTTTATGCAAATAACTTCAGGTGGTTGATTTCGGCAGGGATATGATGCAGTTCCACCAACTGTTGAACGCTTATTTGCCAGTCCATAAGATGAAATATCTGTTCGATGGACTGGGGCATTTATCCGCCTCAATTTTCATCCACTCAAGGTGTCGTTTTTTTTGCTTTGCACATGGTTTAATGTTGCGTTGTGAAGACACTTATCGAGATAGTATATTCATATGCAGCAAATTCCGCCTGCACGGCGATGATTGCATAGTTGTGGGTACATTTCCTGTGTAAAGTTGCAGCGAACTCCGAACAGAGAGTTGAAAAATAATACTAGGCGAAAGTGAGAATGAAGCAGCTCACTCCTCTCTCTTCCCCCAGTCAATGCAGAAATCCGTTGAGCCGCTTTAGTTTATGTTAGGAATAAAGGTGTGATGGTTGTAACGACTCGAACTTCTTTTCGAGCCACCGATCTCTGTCGAGCACCCTGATGAAAGAAGACGAACATTTTAGAGCGGGCAATAGCAGCCCTTATACACCTCACTCGTAGTATCAGAGCGACAGACACAATAGCATTTCGCAATGCACAATGTTCTCTATAAACATGGAGCTGCTCAACGATCAAAATCGTTACAATGGTGCACAGAGAGGCGTAATGAGGTAGAAATGGTTGAGGTGATCGTGTGTTGCAGAGATGATTCAGGGTGTTGTAGCCCAGGTGGTTGCAGGATAGCAATTTGTTCTCATTCATCGTACTAAAAGAAGCATTTTATAGCGTTATCGTATCTTCGTTGGAAGTTTTAATTGTGCAGTATCATTTGGTGTGTTTTGACCGATCAGCTCCAATCTGATGAACACTAACGATCCCAAATCTAATGTATTCCAATATTTATTTCTCATCTCGTTAAATGTTAAGGGAGTCGAGTTTAATTCGTTATTTTCGGGAATTATTTGTTAGAAGAAGGAGAGAATAACGAGGAGGTGGGACTACATGGAGTGACTTTTTCAGCCAGCATATGCAAAAGTTGAGCGAGAATGGCAAGAAGCGCGTGTGTCGGAACGTGTTTGCGGTGCAGCAACGGCTCAGTCAGTTGACTGGGCGACGAGAAAGTGAACTGGAGCGTGCGCGCGCCTTCTTCGAGTTGCTCAATCACGATCCCGACCAACTACTGGCATTAATCCTTGAAAGGGGGGCCGTATTCTCTCATCTCGAGTACACTTATCTTCTTTCACTCGCCGTTCGGTTCGTCTCTTACCAGCTTTTAGCACTGCCAGATCACTTAAGCTTCGAATCCCGAATAGTAGGATGGCTGTGTTACTCAGCCTAGGAGTACAGGGGAAAAGGGATTATTTTGCTTCAGTTTTGTCTTTTGCCAGTCTATTTCCGATGCATAATTTCTTGAGTAAGGGGGCTACGAATGAGTGCTTACCGAGGACGGATGTATGCATGTGTTGATGTAATTCTCCAAAGGTGCGATCGCTTTCACGTAAACGGCTACCTTTCAAATTTATGAGATCGCCGCCGTATTTCGTAAGCACAGGTTTTGGGACCTGTTCACGCCGAAAATTCCGTTACAAAGAGAAAAGCTTTAACGTTAATGTGTAATGATCGTCTTGAAGTGACTGCGTCAAGACGCTCTGCTTCGGTCTTCGCTCACTTGAGCAAGGGTTCTCGGATACTTTGGCAAAAAACTCTTCGCCTATCCTCCTTACTTGTGCAAAAAAATCGGAAGTGCCGATAGACGCCACATATGCGCTTGTTCGATGGCTGACGCCGCAGGGTTCTTTGCAATGTCCTTGACCCGATAAAAAAGGCGCTTTTTATTATCTACACGCAAGCTCGGTTTACGGAGGTATCGAATTTTTAAATTGCCTTGACGCGCGAAGACAGGAACTATAAACATCGGCACGTACATGTTTGTCGCGCAGAACCTTGGGGCATAGTGAGCACTTTACGTGTTGCTTCCATTTGTGGGTGTTATTGGTGACACGATTTGCAGATCTCACCCTGTGCTCGGTGCGCAACCAGGAGCTCTCGAGCAGAGGATATCCCAGCTGAAGTCGATCTTATCTCAGATCAAGAAGTCGTGAGGCACTCGCTGCCACTGTGCTCGTGATATGTCTGTTGCATGCTCTAATGTGCTTTATTTATTGACATGTTCAGTGTAACTTCAGGGAAGCTATAAAATACGACTGTTCCCTGTCGGCTGCGCAACCTTCAGCATATGTGGCCTCCTGATATTCGGTTGTTTTTAAAAGATCCTGCTAACAAGTAGATAAGATACGTGGGTTTCGCAACCATGGACGGTGCAAGGCAGTCTCGCCTTCTCTGCCAACGTCCATTTAATTACTGGGGATGGTCGGCTCTTTCTGTGCATGCAGCAGGTCATTAATTCTGTGGTGCCTACGCATCCTCCATTACGACATACGTGGCTTATGCATCCACGACCAGTAAAAATTAATGCCTCAGCAAAACTTGCTTTGGAAAAAAGGAACAAGCGAGATATGGCCGCCGGCATAGCATGATGCTTGGTGTCTCGCATAATAGCCCACGCAAAAACCACACTGATTTTCGCTTCTGCGGTACTTTGGAAATGTGGGGTATTGACTCCGTATTTAAGACTTCTAGCTGCGCACACTACAACTCGGATCATGACTGCTTCATCGAAACAAACTGGTCTGGAAAATGTGGGTGTTCTCCGGGCGCGTGAGAACGAAATCCTCTCAACCCGTCTCATGAAGCTGAGCTTCAGAACAAGAAAGCTGTGGGCTTGGGAGCTGCTTGGAAAATTTTAAAAACTGGTGCTACTGCCACCTTAGTCGCAAAATCAATGACTTCAGGACCACTTCACCTGAGTTGCGCAAGAAGGAGGCAGCTTCAACTGCAAAAGAAACCGACGTCGTAGAGCAAATGTTCTGCAAAAAAAGCCTCCACGGGCATCCGGAAGATTCAAGAAAGCGAGTGGTTTTTTCCGGAGAAGAGAGGCATAAAATAACAATGTCGACAATAGTCCCCAGAAGTGGGGCCAACCGAAATTGGCTTGAAAATGCAGCCCGTACTTTCGTTCGAACTAGTGCAGAAGCCTCGATATGATGGCGGACACAACGCCCTCATGATGCTAAAAGTCACAAAAATGTTCTCCATTCGACAGGCGCAAAAAGTCAGTCGTTCCCTACCTCTACCTTGATTAGCTCCCCTCTCCCGTCCCAAGTTGCAGTAGGAAAAAACTCAGAAGCACCCAGATTCTTCTGGCGCCTTGAAAGTTTAGGCTTGCAAGCATCGCAACACGCATCCACTAAAGACGATAAGAACGGTTTTATTGCAACGTTGCGCCCTCTACTGCAAGCAGTAGGTAGTTCACAGTAGTAGGGCGCGCAAAATGAACAGACAGCGGACAGAACAGACAACTTAACAAAGATCAAAAGTATTCGTAGAGAAATAAGTCAATGAACATCCAATACCTTCACATGGGCTATTTTTTCTTGCCGCCCGCCGCTGGCACTCCAGCTTTCTGAGCCGCCTTCGTCACTTTGCCGGCGCCTCCCTCAATCTTTTCAACCGTCTTGATGACTCCAACGGCGACCGTCTGACGCATGTCGCGAACCGCAAAACGACCCAATGGAGCGTACTCCGTGAAGGTTTCAACGCACAGCGGTTTTGTAGGAATCAGCTGCACGATCCCTGCATCTCCCGCCTTCAGGAACTGAAATAAGCCTCAGTGAATCTAATGCTATTCAACAAAACATTTTTATAGCGTCACCACCAACGTGTGGAAGGGTAAATAGAAAAAACTCGTTTCGTGCTTCCCTTTATCGAGAAATCTCTTTGACATTATCGCGACGAACAGTGCCTTCGACCACCCCCTCCTTTCGGAGATGCTTGCCATATCGATTTTTAGCATTGTGACAGAGGATACTAGAGATTCGTGGGGGATAAAACACTGACGGAGATGTCCATCAGCTGAACATGCCCCTCAGTGGCATCGTAAAACACGCGCAACGTCTACAGCGGACCGTTAACTTCAACTATTGTCGCGCGTATACTGAATGCGCCACACGTTCAATTTGCTTAGCGTGCTTGATGCTACAACCGCAACACGCAACGGCGAGAGATTCTCATCGAAAAAATGTATATTACAGAAGCGTGTATGATTTTGGAATTTCGCAGAATGTTGCGACTACAGTCTTATGTAAGAAGCG
The DNA here is from genome assembly GCA_013433145.1 of Ascaris suum. NCBI lineage: Eukaryota > Metazoa > Nematoda > Chromadorea > Rhabditida > Ascarididae > Ascaris > Ascaris suum. The sequence goes on along the minus strand of CM024187.1, from coordinate 19,058,474 downwards.
ACTGGGCCTCCGTGGGCCAGCTCTGGCCCTTCAGATTGCGTCCCACCAGCGTGCGAGTAAGAAACAGTTTGGATGGGGGAAAGACGAAGGCTAATGCATCGCTGCTCGAACCATCCCCCTTTATCGACCTTAACATTGTACGCTGAGCACCCCGCATCTCACTCGCATGCAAAGCGAGACAGGAATCGGATGACCTCCGTTAGCGTTGTTCAATCTAAACTACGTATAACACCTTTTGCAGAAGTCAAAGAAGCACCCTCAAAAAAGAAACACTGCAGGAGGTAATCTCTCTCATCTCTCTGCTAATCCCACTACCCGCTGTGTTGTGTCTTTAACGGCAAGCAATGCATCTGTCGCTAAACTTGGCCGAACTTACGACGATGGACGCATAAAAACGTGAGCCAACAACAAGCGAAACATTGCGCTCGCTTTTCACATCATGAGGAACTGCTTTCCGATCAACACGTCTATATCGGCAACCCTTATCTCCTCCCCAGTGAGCTGGAAGAGAGGGACTGTGTTAAGATGTGAACGCTTGAAAAGAATGAGAAGGAAAAGATCAATGATGTGGAAAAGAGAAGCAAAAGGAAAAGAAAGGAGGGGACAAAACTAAAAAGGAAAACTGCAAAAGGGGTAGTGGTTCTATAGCGTTTGTATTGTCCGCGCCTCATGGCACTAAAAAGAAAGGCCTTCCAAGCCATAAGAAAGATGCAATGTTCACATACTCGGGAACAGGAAGGCTGGCACCAGCAAAGTGCACCTGTTCTTAAATCAGTGATGCAGATGGTAATCCCCCATTTGTTTTTCTTGCAGGATATCCCGACCACAGTTAACAGGCTTCTTAAAATGTTGCCCTCCCTGTTCGAAGATTAGTTTAGAGAATGTGCATAAAACAACGGAGGAGGAGCGTTTAGTCCACCTATTTTTGTAAGTACTTTAGACGGGATCGATTTCCGACCAAACTACTCTGCCACTTCATCGATTTCAGCGGGAACGTATAGAAGACGCCGTTGACCCCGGCACAACATATAAAGTAAAAGACATGGTAACCTTAGGATTATCCTCCACTTTCTTGCCTGATCTGCGATCCACCTTCTCTTTCAGTTCAGCAAACTTACAGGCGATGTGCGCCGTATGACAGTCCAGTACAGGAGTGTAGCCCGCAGCGATCTGTCCCGGGTGGTTCATTATAATGACCTAAAATGAGCTCGCATAGCCTGCAAAATGAACGGTACCAGTAGAGTCCTACTTCCTAGCAGCATCAGATGATTAGCAAAATTAACGGCTATTTTCACACACTAAAAGGCTGAGCCTAGCCAGGAAAAGCGATAACGAGAGATGAGTAGAGAAAGCTCTTAGTGTTATTAAATATCACGTTTGAAGGCCCTTAAATGGTTGAAAATTACTCCACCAAATGTGAGAATGACCCTTTTGCAATAATGTCCAGAACTGATCGCAAAATCTGTAGCAATGAAAAATTCAGAAGCCGCCAACATCGATTCGTTTCCATCTTGCCACCACAACTTCATACGTTGACACCTCTTGCTCTAATGGTTCGCCTCTCTTGTTTAGAGTTAACATTTGTGCTGTGGCGCAAACCAAATCTTTAAGAGTTACGATGAAAGTGCAGTAGCAAACTTCGCCCATTAGAATCCACTACTATGCCGTTTAGTAACACAATTCTTCACGCTTAATATAACTAGGATTTAACCTGAGCAGTGAAACACTTGGCCTCCTTGGCCGGATCGTTCTTCGAATCGGATGCGACTGAACCTCTTCGAATATCCTTCACGGATACATTTTTCACATTGAATCCGACGTTATCGCCCGGCAGAGCCTCGGAGAGTGCCTCATGATGCATTTCAACAGATTTTACTTCGGTGGTCAGGTTCTGCGGTGCAAACGTTACCACCATGCCAGGTTTTAGAATACCGGTTTCCACACGACCCACTGGCACTGTCCCGATTCCTTAAAACAAATAGCTCATCCTCTAGTCGCACTCTAAGTCTCCGACTGTTTACAGCTAGATTCCGGACCCGACGCCGGAACAGAATCGCTGTTTTTGAAAAATATAATTCCTCATGGCGAAAGGTTAGCCATGAGACAAATTCATAATAATCTAGTAGTGTTACAATGTGTTTTCGCATATGTAAATCTTTAAAAGAAATACCTGGGGTGAGACACTTCCAACCGATCACAGAAAGTAAATAAAACATCACGGGCGTTTCTAATCTTTTTCATTTATGACTGCATTGCTACAGCTTGTTCCTTCTCACTGAAGTTGCCCAGTATTGCTACTCCACTTTGCATCGTCTTCCCTGAGGCTAACTGCAACCTTGCAAGCTTAAACGAAGAACGCCTAACGCTATAGCACATATGGTCAATCATTTCCGGTTGGAGAGGGAAGGGATGAGATACTGGAAGAGTTCAAACAAAAATATGATAAAAATAGGCGACAGCGGTACGGAGTTCTATTGAAAGTAGGAATCGAATTCACGGCAAGAGAAACCGATATGTGAGAAGCAGCACTAAGATGGTTGTGTACCCTTTTTGAACGAAATAAATCAATAGAGAAAACCGATGCTTCAGATATCTCCACAAAAACGTGTGTAGAAGTGAAGGAAGAGTGATGGGGGAAGGGTGGAGGATGGGACAACAAGTCTTGTCATAGATGTTTACATTTAAAAAAAGAGATAATGCACTGAAACAAATAGCAGAGATCGCCTCGTACGATAGTTCTAATTAAAAATTTCAAACTCAGCTTCAGAGAATACTAATGTTAATTTCATCGGACCCAAATGTTTTAAATCTGACGGCTGTATGTGACCTTACAGCGAGAATGAGCTTAATTAAGGCTGCTTTTAAATTGAAACATCCAGATGAAGTGAACAGCGATCGGATGTTCATAACGCTCATCTTCCCAGCCACCCACTTCCTCCACCTACACAACCCTTTTCAATTTCGGCCGCAACTATCCATGATGGCAACATGCTTCATGAATATAAAATAACAGCACAAAATAGAGATCGGCAGAAACCATGTCGTCAACTTCAACAAAGTTGACATACCCGGATAGCCAGCTTCGAATCAATGTGTTAAAAGTGCATGAAAAAGCATAATGGGCGAAGTGAACGTGAGAAGCACCGCGCTCATCTAGATGATGAGTCCCACCGCGTTATAATTAAAATTGGTTTAGTGGAAATCTCAGCTCACCGCCAATCTTGTAGACATCCTGCAGAGGAAGTCGAAGTGGTCGGTCAGTTGGCCTCTGTGGTGGGACGATTGAATCAAGCGCTTCGAGCAAAGTTTTTCCTGTTGAAGTGCCTTCTTTACGCTCTACTGTCCAGCCCTTGAACCAGGGCATATTTGCCGATGGTTCGAGCATATTGTCTCCATTGAAACCAGAAATGGGCACGAACGCTACTGATTTGGGATTGTACCCTATTTTCTTAATGTAGTTTGACACCTCCGTAGTGACTTCCTGGAATCTCGTCTCGGAGAATGGTGGCTCTGTGGAGTCCATTTTGTTGCACGCGACAATTAGCTGCTTTACGCCAAGCGTTTGCGCAAGAAGCGCGTGCTCACGTGTCTGCCCATTCTTCGAGATACCCGCCTCAAATTCACCAGTTCCGCAGGCCACCACGAGCACAGCGCAATCCGCTTGCGAAGTTCCTAAAACAGCTATTTTAACGACAGCCTCATCACGTAACACGTTAAAATATCCCCATCCCACTAGTTCCATCCAAAAACAGGCATACAAGCAAATACTTAAATTCCGTGATTGAAAAATGCGTTAATTGCGGCCGTTGTAAGTAAGATGCAGCAGCTAAGACCGATCAGCGTGCTCTATGTGAGAGAACAGCACATCATATGACTGCAAGAGGTGAGACAAGGAAGAGCCAGAGTGGGGTCTAGCCGAATTCCTGTGTTGAGGGAGATGCAAACAACACGTAACGAGCCGATAGTGTGTACACATCATCCCCCCCCCCCTCTCGCTCCAAATTCAGGCACACTATAATCGAAAGGTTTACTTCAGTACGATATTAACTCAGCGAGTGAGTCATATGGTAGCAACCACAGTCGGCGTATAATGCATTGATTTAGAAATGCTCTAACAGCCTAGAACAGTTTACCAACGTCCCTCCAAGCTATCAAATCTACCTAAAGCGAGGAGATGGCAACAATCACAACCTCATTCATTTCGAACTAGTCTTGTGGTCTTGATGTAGTCAATATTAAAAGACCCCGGAAAGAACAGGCATGCAGTAGTTGTCTCGAAAAAATGCTTACTCGTACGAACGAGGCGACGACTTCAGAAAAACCTTTACTTTCCGGCTCCCGATTTTCTCATCCTCGGAAGTCAATACTACTTCCAGTCTCATCTAGCTCTGCACTCCCATGCACCACGCATTTCGTTAGAAGGTGCTGATGATCATGCAGAGCTGAATTTAGGATCCCGATTGTTCGAACTGGGAATCTGATGTTCGAAGATCGAATTTAAGTCAGGGATCTTTGAACATGCGACGATATGGATTTCGAGGGAATCTTAATTTCGCTTGAGGTCTACAAACGCCAAAATACTCTTGACGCACTCTGTTTTGTCACACAGATGCCCTACACGCATCCAATTCAGCCAAAGATCCTCTCAATTTCTAAGGGCCACCTAAAGTGGCATTAATTAATACAGTGCCGTGAGGGACAGTAATTACCGCAAGGGGTACCTGTGATCATGTTTTTGATGAAGTCCCGATGTCCTGGTGCATCAATAATCGTCACATAATACTTCGCGGTCTCGAACTTCCACAGTGCGATATCGATTGTGATACCGCGCTCTCGCTCGGCCTTCAGCTTGTCGAGCACCCAGGCGTACTTGAACGAGCCTTTACCCATCTCCTGAGCCTCCTTCTCGAACTTCTCGATCGTTCGCTTATCGATGCCACCGCATTTGTAGATGAGGTGACCTGTCGTGGTCGACTTGCCTGAGTCGACATGCCCAATCACGACTATGTTAATGTGCGTCTTCTCCTTACCCATATCTGTGATTCACTGAAAAAGCGGACAACTCAAGGGTGCAGGCGCTGCACTTCCTCAGAATAGAGGCGCCAGGTTGCCACCATTGTCGCTAAGCGATGACGGCGGCGATGTGGCGCCGCAAATGCGTCAATCATCGCAAAAAGAAAACATGAGAAGAGAATGTGGACATATAGCCTCGCAGACGATTTTGCAGAGACGCGAAAATGAGAGGGAACGAAAAAATTAAGAACATGACAACCGTATGCAAAAGAAATAGGCCCAAACGCTACACGCCTAAATTCAGGAACACAGGAATTAATATGGACGTGGCACAAGGAAAAAGGATATAGGTAAATCCGGGGTTGCTTGGGATGGAAGATATAAATATGACGTGTCTCATATGGACTGGAGTAGTTTTCAAATGAAATAGCAAACACGTTGTTGCCAGTACGTAACATGATGCAATTTCTTGGAGAAAAAAATGTACTGGCAACGCTTACGTGTCCGGGCGGCTTAAAGGTGAGGCGGTTGAAAGTCGTATGGTACATTAAGTGCAAAACGATTTCCCCGTATTATATCAGATATCAAATTAATATAGATTAGCAACCGTGTCAAATTTGCCCGGCTACTCAACAACAGTACAAATAACACCTACCGGAGACAGACTAGCACAATGCTCGCTTCGCCCAGCCTATCCAGCAAGCAAGACGACCAATTACGCCGTCTCCTATGCCTCCGACCAGCCGACCTAGTGTTTAACTGAGAGTTTGCTACCGGCTTATAAAATACACAACAAATTTGAACTGCAACATTTCTAGCTGGGGTTCAGTTCCTCTTTCGCGTTAAGTGCCTACAATAATTCAAACAGGCAAGCAACCAGAGCAACAACGGGTTTAAAAAGACACCAATGATGCGTATTGCAATTATTATACTTTATCGCGATTGCGAGAGGACAGGTAGGCACACAGTTACCTACGCATAGACAAGGTGCTTGTTTACATAGACCTGCATAGAGCACCTGTGCAACTTTTTATAAGCTTGCACCTTGTCTACGCTTTCCGCAAAGACTCGTTTCGTGAACGACAGACACTTGTGCAAATTTGCACACGCGCTATTAGATGAGCACCCACCTCAGGACCTTCATCCATCGAGAGGCTGCGGCTGCTACGACCTCATTCTGTAGTGTCGGCGGGCACGAAACTCGATATGGGCTTCTGAGGAGGGATGGCAAAAATGCACCAACCTGTTTCTTTCGAAGCACTGGGGAAGATCCAAATTTTCCTAGTCGACTTTTGAGAGGCACCGATTAAAAGGAAATGCACTAGCTAAACCTTTGGCTTGCTTGACTCGTTGTTTCATAGAAAGTGAGCAGAAGCCTTATTAGCCAGAACTCCTGAAATATGCGTAATATTTGAAAGGATTTCTGGCTCACTTGGCTGAGTCGATCCGAAATGAGTCCGCAAGTCCAAATTTTAAACGGTGTCCCAACTGTCGCGTAATACTTATTGACCTTGGTTGCTTGTGTGGTTCTATGAAAAAAGTTTGATGCCTTGAAGCAAGTGAAATTTTTGGGACATGTGCATAAGGTTTGAGAAGAAATCTCGGCTCGCTTCACTGGTCGCATCTTATAAAGCGCAAGCAGGCGCTGATACGCTCCCGTAAGCTACTGCAGCCAACTTTTTGAATGGTACAGGCGACGCTCCGAAGGCTTTTACCCTCAAAAGTCGCGGCTCTCTAGAACACCGACACACACCATTTGCCTCAATCACATTTTAAAAATTGTTTTAAGCAAATAAAAAGGCCGCTTTGATGCCTACCTTGACATTGCCCGCTTAAAACCTCCTTGGCTACTGGAGGAAACTTCCTCCCTCTTTATCTGAAAAGAAGGGAGGGGAGGGGCCGATAGTATTCTCGAGTGAGGGAGCAGAACGACGCACTCCTGCAAACCTACGGGGGGAGGCGGGATATCATCACACAACTGCATACGAGGCGGTAAAGTAACCTGAATACAACGGAGCCCACCACCCCTCCATTACTCGCATTCTATTAACATGGAGTTCGAGATCGATTACTCGTCTCACTTGCCATCACCGAAATATCCGCCACTCCTCCTTACGTGCGAAAAAACACACGTGCAATTGAAATCAACCCGAGCAACGTCACTACCGCTTTCACTGCCGATGTGGGTGATGCGACATCACAACAAGCTAACAACAACACCGTGAAACGCCTTATGCACGCGACCACAATCGAATACGAAATCTGCTGTTTGAGCGTATATGCCGCCCTGTCCGCCACATTTGAACGCCACAAACTTCCACCGTTCTGTTGCGTTTATTTCAGAACCCAATTTGAAATTATAAACGTTGCAGCGTTATATCCCATCAGTGAGTTCGTAATTATCGAGGCTGCAAAAATATATGAGGCGGTCGACAATGGCACCAGGTGTTGCTTGATTTCTATGAAAGGTACACAATTATTAGCACTCTAGCAGCTAGTACATCTATACTATAAGCGTCGTTTTATCTCTTCTGAAAGATGGTGCTTTATTCTAACGAGTACCACCTGAAAGAATCTGATCGGAAAGAGGCAATAATTACCTTGCCGATCACTTGTCGACATTAAGAACGGAAACTCATCAAAATATAAGTCTTTAATTTTTAATTTTTTTGCGGGGAGTTTCAACAAATTTTCTTCAAACATATTTCGAATTAAACTAAACTAAACTTTAAATATAATTATAATATCGATAAAAATTGAATAAATAATCGAATTAAAATTCAAAAAAAAAAGAAAGAAAGAAACTGAACTCCAAAAAAATTTTCCTACAGAGGAAAGGGAATTGATGAGAATTTTATCAAGGCAACATCAAAACTTCATCACTTAAAATATGGATACGCATTACTCACTTCCGGTGACCCGATTTAGTTCTTACTTAATGCGGAAACGGTTTCATAGAGCTCCCATAAACAACGTCAACGTCAATTAAAGAATGTTGCGTCCTCTTGAGCATAAAATAAGCCAAAACAGCAACGGCGGATTCTTTAATCGCAGTTTCGCGCTCCAACAGCAAACAGATCTACCTTGCAATGAGTTCATTTCTGTATTTTTGGCACTTTCCATGTTCGCATGGCCTTCTCTACCGCTTAATTCGTGTTACCACACTTCATTCACCTCCGATGAATTTTTTCACTTGCTGTGAAACTGAAGAGAATTTTCTCAATTAGTAGATTCCAGTCAGCTCACTTGCCTCTGCTTTCCATTCCCCCCCCCCCCCCAAAAAAAAAAACGTTTGAGGTTTTCAGTAATCGTCTGAAGTATAAATTTATCACTGAAATTAAACGGTAATAAAAGCTGAGTGAATTTTTGAACATTATCGTATCCAAACTTCCTTCTAGTCCACCATCTGATTCTTGGGTCGTTTCCGTCCTTATTTTCTCTTCTGTCCCAGTCCTGTGGATTTGCCCTGTCAAGTAACTTTCTAAAATGCGATTTTTGGTACTCTTTTCATCTTACAGTTTCATCAGCTCTGGTTTACCCAAAGTGTCGAAGACAAAACAGCACCGTCGCTGCTAAATCAGGATGTCAAAGTGAGATCCGGTAGGCTTGTAGTGATGAAAGATTTTCCTTTGGCGTTAGGATGCTACACTGTTGCAAATTTCGAATCGGTGCAACAGCCGCTGTGTATAATCGTGCAAGACAGTACAGCAGGTGTTTATTCAGTGGATTTGTTGATGAATGCGTTGTATTAAGGTAATGGCCAGCGGAAGACGTAAAAGGTGCGAATAAAAATCTACAACAAGAATAGATATCAAATGCTTAACATGAGTGCTAATAATTGAATATCTCGCGGATCGTCGATGGCAGTTTCCTATTCGACGCACACTTATCCCCTTCAACGCATCGATATCCACGAGGACAGCATGAGTTATTACAGCAGACTCCCTGAACGATGACCAGTTTATTTTACTGCCGGCCAATGGTGGACAACACATGCAACGGCGGCGCTGACGCCAACATCAGTGCGGCTTGAAACTTTGACTTAGATCTGTTTTGGACTAAAAATAGCAGCTCATGGTTCAGGCTCCGAAAAAATAAGAGATCAAATTCCGGACTCCGTCTCCTTCCAGGAGGAAGAGTCGACCAGTGCAGCCGAATTGACATAACTGTGCACCTGAGTTCGCCTTAGAAATATTTTGGACGTTTTATGTTTAACGGACATATGCTTTAAGTCCACTTAAGATCACTTGCATAGGAGGTAGGAGAAAGGGTTAGAGGAGGAAGCTTTTCGATCCAGTCAATTCCTCGCCCTTCTGAACAAACTTCAATCCGTGGAGGAAGAACGAAAATGGCTCACTAACGTCAATTCCAACCTTCGACATTCACCTTAGTTCAGCAATTTCAATATCGCAGTGCTCGCCTTTAATGCAGAAATTCTCGGCCCATAAAGCAGATGTCATTCATACAAGTGTACAAATGCATGGGTCGGGATACCGTACCATTCAAAATAGAATTCCTCTCGAGCACAGCTCCGTCCCACTTACAGCTTTCTTCTCGACAGAAGATAGGCTACAACTTTACAAGCTTTTATAAAAATAACATGAAAGCATACCGAAAGAAGTTCCCCATTTTGGATTGCAAACCTCAAAACCCAATGGTTTCTTAAAGACCAAGGATAAGCATGGCCGTGGCAGGGTGCGCAATTGTGGCGCTGAGCGGGATAAGATGGAGATCCGTGGCATTGCACATAGGCGAGGAAATGTTGGAGCTTCATGCTCTCCCCCTCCAACCATTTCTACCATGAATATTGCTTGCTTGAGGAAACATAGTGCTTGCTTAAACTCTCCCATGCCACAGGACATCCTTGAAACGAGTACTTCCACTTACGTAGATCTGAGCGTGGGAAATCAATCGCCAGCATTACTATGCGACGTAATTGTTGCGATGCTATTACAATTTTCAGTAATTTATTGGCAATGAAGTGATTCTTAGCAGTATAACCAACGGATGAACACCTTACCAACGCTACGCTGTGAAATTGGCTCTACTTGCACACCTAGATTACTATTAACGTTATTGTATATATTTGCTTTTGTGTGTGCACATGCTGCTAACGAAGCATAATTTTTTGCTCAGTAATGCCAATAAAGTATGTTGTTGAAGGGATGGTTATCTTATTTTAGCACTACGAACACGCAGCTAATGGTGTTCATGCAGCAGCACATGCATTCCGAGCAAACATTTGCAACGCAGGCACACTACATGAAATGCATTGCTGCATTCCATTATTCATTACATCCGCCATGAGTTTTGCATCCTTATAATCGCTATCACGGAATTAACTTGGCTTCTGCGATATTGAATATGAGGTTGTAACGTGACTTCTTGTACTACTTAGCAATAATATACGGGAGTATTGTGCGCTTTCGAGCAATTTATCGAGGCGTAAAACGAGTGGCGGGAATAAGCAATGGCGCAAATGACCCAGCGTGACATGAAAAATAGCGCTAACCTACTTTTTCAGACACAAAGTTCGCACATCGCTCAGCTTACTGTAACTAGCATTACAGTTTCCCTTCGTATCATGAAACGTACAGTGGCATTGAATCGTTTTCTCCATTCATAAGCCACAGAGCCTACAGCATCCATAACTTTCCAAAATGGACTCATATTACAGAGAAGGCGTAAAGAAGGTGGCTACTTGAGGAAGCTGCATAAAGAGGATGGCCTTCATTTTCCAACTGTTAACTTGCTTTTGTATCCAATATTCAGCATCAACAACCTTTTGAACCCAGCATGCGGGCATATCGGGTAGCGGACTCAGTACATTGATGAAACGAGGAGGGGACAAATATCCGGGCCGGGTAGCGATGTTCCTAGAGGGGCTTAGTTTGTTTGATTTTTCCAAAACAAACAACGAAAGCAGCGATCCAAAATTGCGAAATGCCATGGCTCCGAATCCAACTACAGATTAAGAAATCGACTTTTGGCCGCCTCGATTCCAGAAAACGAGGAAGTCAAATCTAACTCCGACTTCTCTCAAGAACAGCAGCTGCTCTTCTCCATTTTGCATGTCCTCTTTCAGAATCATTCGGCAGTGCTACTTGCCTACTGCTCGAGTTTTGAAAAGGATCTCTTTAAACAGCGATATACAGATTACATGTGGCTAAAGTGGTCCCCATGTTCCTGTAACTGAAAAGGAGGGATCGAGTCGCCACAAACCTGGGGGTTTCAAGAATCACATGCACTGCAAAGAACCGGAATTTCAAAGATTCTGAAGTTATGGAAAATGCGATACTTTTAGCATTTTTGGCAGCTTCTTGTCCACAGCATGTCATTTGCGGGTTACTAAAATAGGACGAGTCCTGGTAACTTTATCATTCGGTTTAAGTTCCACTGTGTAAAAAAATAGTGCATAGGAATTTCAGTCAAAAACGATTGGTCTCAAAGCGCTCTGAAAATTGAGGTCTACGCCAATCATGACGCAGAGTTCAATTGTTCCGCTTGCGCAGCACTACTAGCCCATCGCTACAGGCAATAAACATAAACGATCCATTAAGCTAGCCTCCGAATAAGCTTTGCTTCGGAATTGCAAAAACTCGAGTTCCTTAGACTCGGTCAACCCAAAGTTGAGAGTTTTCTAGAAGATTTAGAGGAATTTTCGGTGCTCAAAATATCCGATTTCGCCCGGAAATTTTCTACTTTTAAGGCCTTGAATATCAGCTGTGCAAAATGCATCTGTTCAATTTTCCACAGGTATTTAGAAATGAGATTACTTGAAAGGAAGGTTTTATTGAAGCGGGAGGTATCTCTGCTCACAAAGTTTTTGCTAGTCGGCGCAAAATATGTAACGTTTCAGCGGAATAAAAAGAAGTCATTCTTCCAGGGATGATGACAAAATTTTGGTAGAGGGGGATATATTTGATGTTTTGTTGTGAAAACGTTATGAAAATATATCAGGGAAATCTAACTAGTAAACGCCAACCATATGGAAATTATTCTAATCCGTAGGCAGCTAACTTTGTTAATTGACCACCCGGTAAAATATGAAAATACATTTGAACACCTAGCTGAGTGTTTTGCTAGTCGGCATCACTTTCGATAGCTGTCATTATTATATCGTTATTAAGCTCAAAAACTTCGAACCGTTACAGACAGCCTCGAACTACTTAATCGTTGCTCTACTAAGTCACTGCTCACGAGCTTCAAATTTTCTAGCTTTCTGGTATCAGATCGTCATTGTCGTTTCAGTTTCCGATCTGATTCTACTCGATCACCTGTCTTGTTCCCGTTAATCTCTGAAGCGTAGTATCTACGGTACAATTCTTCGACTAGTCAATACGTCCATTGTTTCAATAGAATGTATGCTGTTCAACTGTTTAAATCGTGACTTCCAAATGTGAAACAGCTCTTCAGGTACGCGAAGAGTGAAATAACGAAAAACAGCACCTTGCTAAGGGGGCAGCATCTGTAGAACACATTTCCGTCGTTGTCTGTTGATCGACAGCACTTGTTTGTTGCGGGACACGTCGACCCGTCAGGACATGTCACAGACTCGTCATCTGTCTGAAACCGGAATTCATCACAGGCTAGGCTTCATAGCAGTACTGTATTATAAGCTTCTTGCTATTGCGGAGAGCTGACTGAAGTTTACTTTATAACCATTGTTAGTTCGCTTTCGCTTGACATTAAAACCTTTCCGCGAAGTCGATATCATGATCCATCAATGGCAACTGAACGTCGATCACAGTCATCGACAACAGGGTTCTTGATCTAAATTGCAAGAAGACCCTTTCAAATGTCGAAATCCACTTCAGAAAGGAATCCACTGCAAGCCCAAAATCATTCGTCTCTTCATTTTGCCTATGAACCGCCTTAGACCGCGCTATAAGTATGAATAGAATGAGCGAAATTTCAGTCGTCCTTCCCTGTTTGTGACCACTGACTCGATATCACTGTGCTGGAAATGGATCATCACCAGACACCAATGAAACGATCCGTTTATAGGCATGAGTTTTAAGCTAAAAGACAAAGATGCTGCATGTTTAACATATACGTCTTCTGAGGTCGGTGACGTTTCCACGGCTAACTTGGAGATCACCATGTCATCGTCTTCGTGGAAGCACTGCCCATCATCGCATCTTCAACAATGTCATCGGTTATCAATGGCGTCATTTTACTTGAACACTGATCTTCGGCCGGCACTAAACAGCATGCGTGAATGTGATGATGTGATGATTGAATGGGCATGAAAGTTCTATAATCGACGAAGATATCTGCTCTACAGTGCAATTAAACATCAGGCAACGTCAAAAATGTGGAGATATCAAAAACGATAAGCGTGAAAGAATTCTCTCAAAATGTGCGTTTATTCGTAGTAAATCATGTCATTGTTCAACATAGCGTGGTTGTTGGTACTGCTAAAATCACTTACTGGTAACCTCGAGGACAGCAGAATTGCGCTCCCTCACAACAAGCACCGTCCCTGAACGGGCAACAGCTGGATGAGCCATCTTCTCCTTCACAGCTGAAGAAGTGGTTATTTTGCGAAATTTCCAAAGTACCCATGAGTGGATGAATGAAAGTCGGTGGCAAGAATGTTCGAGGCACAGGTTTTGCCTCCTATCCGAGGCTTTGCAGATCATCGCAATTCATCTACATAATCGATCCTTACAAATGCATTGGGTTCTTTTTTTTTTGCATAGTGCATCCTTTATGATGTGGAATAATGCACTCGCATCGAATTGAAAACAGTTTACGTCGCTTTCAAAAACTGCTAAGGGGACAGGCATTGCGTTTATTAGGATGTAGAAATTATTGTGATAAAGAAACATTCCTTATCGCTTTAATTTATCTCGTCAAGAAAACTTCCGCATCTGATGGACTGTTTGCATATGCGAACTGCAAAACTTCAGCTGAGAGGCAAACCTCACACGTTGAGCAATTATAAAAGACTGGACAGATGAGAAAGAGTGACCGGATTTGGCTTGTGAACGAATAGAATACGAGTTATGGACTCTGTTACTTCTTTGTGTAATCCGTTCTACACGCCGACGATACGATATCCGAACGAGTTGAAAGAGACCTTGCACACTGCCACCTGTCTCTCCAGTTGCAGAGAATGCCGCCTAGAGCGCGATGCAAACTATGTTAATGAGAACGTGCTATCGAAAGCGATTTTCAAAAGATTTTAACGATTCCCCCATTTTCAGTGATTTGCATGCAAACTGGCGCAAACGTTATAGAGGGGCGCTGCCTGACAGCAATCAACCAACAGGTGATGCGTGATGAATGGAAGGTGTAAACTGAACATCATGTGCGTTGCTAGTTTTGCGTATGCCTTAGAGATGATATAAGATGGTAAGTTAGGCACTTATATCTGTGGCATTTAAGAAGCGCTTAAGCGTTGTATGGGCTACAAGCGCTGAATTACAACCAGTTATGGATCTAGCGGCCAGAGGCGAGAGATGGTGATAAGCTGCTTATCAGTCATCGAGATCGCTTCATTTATTATCTTGCTAGATTGTAATGCGATGCACAGGGCGCTAAACCTTAAACGCACCCTCGTTTTAGACATCCAACTACTCCTGCTACTTGTGGCACTTTGATCCTCCGTTTTCAAGTTTTTCTCGTTTCCGATGCTTCATCAGCCGCATTTGCTTAGTTCCGTTCCGTTTTGTAGAAGCCCATAGAATCTCTTATAAGAGGAATCTGCAGATTGTCGCATTGCAGCAAACCTGCATGCAAGGTTTCCCATCGGAGAGAGGACAAGGAAGGATCAGGATTCAAGGCCGCCATATCATACGAATAAGATGTCATACAAGAAATAAATAGAACTGTTCAAAACGTTAACTCGTTTCAATGAAAAGATCTGACCGCTTAAATTTTCAACGCTTCTTAAAATTTCGAGTCGTTCACATTGTTTTTTATTAAAAATTTTACAGGTCTGGCACCTTTATATTTACATTTGTAATGGCCAGTCCACTGAGTAAAACTTTAAAGAGTTCTGTAATATTGTACCATTGGCCACCAGCTGGGCACTTGGCTCCATCGGTGCAGATGGTTGATGCAGGCTCACTCCTTACGGACGCTTTGTGGCTTACTTTCATTGCGCTCTGCTTTCTCCACCAAGGCATTATCCCTCCATCCTACAAACTTTCACAGTGAGTTGCAGTCAGTAAGTCATGGATTTATAATATTTGCCTCTTATACAGTTACGGAACGTCGAATGCCTTTGGTTTAAAAAAAATTGCTTTCTTCACTTTTTAGCCAAAAGACACTCGGTCTAATGCAGCTGTGCCAGCGCTTTCGATGATCCATGCAAAAATTTTTTTTTCTGGCATTTTTATAGCATATGGCACCAGCTCCAGTCTATCGGGGATTGGGATCGACAATAAGAGGTCTATGGTCTCGGATGTAGCGTATGTAGACGTGTGCAAAAGATAGCTGACCAGAGTGCGGCACTGTCCATGCTGGACGTCGCACTCAGTGCCCTTCGGACAGCAGTGGAGGTGGTCCGAACAACAGACTGCACTTGGCAACGGACAGCATCCGTATCTGCCCTGGGACAGTTCACAGCATGTGGCACCGTCGTCGCATTTCGTGCGTCGGTCTGGGCACAGCACGTAGTCGACGAAGATTTCAAGTGCTTGTTGTTTCCGCCTCATTTCGTAATGAAAGCCATCCGACTGCAAAAACAGCAACTTCACTTTACTTTGTTTGAGTCGATTTTGACACGCTACAAATATGTTTTGCTGACGCTGAAATGCGAGCCAAAAGCGAATTCTTGTTGGGACTTGTACAACCTCTCTTTATAGATTGATTTTGAGGTGTCTACTCGACTAGGTAAAGAGGTGCGTGTCACTTGCACATCGTGGCGCCACCTTCTCTCTTTATAATATTTTCATGTAGTTGCGCTGTTTTTCAATTCGTTCAAATGATACTCAACTAATAGAGATATTTTCCACAGGTCTCCAGCAATCGTGCCAGAGTGGCAGGTAGGAGTAAAAAAAGTGCCATCCCCAAACTTACACACGGTTTTTAAGCTAATCCCATCGGAATCTTAAGTAAAAATATATTATAGGAAGAAGCAAAAAGAATCGGGAAAAACTCGCCCTTTATAGCTCGTCCTCAAAAAATTTGAATTATGCGAGATGCTTCTAATAAGAGTTCCTGTTCTTCTCCCTCTCTCCTTCCCTCACCCCTCCCCATATTGCTCCTCCCAGCGTTTCGGCTGGCCACTCAATCTCCACATCTCATGATTGAGACAATTGGGTGCGTTTATCAGATTATGGCATTGCGACCAACGGATCAGGGAAATCTGCGCGATACATTGAAGATGATTTTCTAGGAGAAGGGTTCTTCATCATCGTGCTCTTCAATTTAAAAACAGAAGAGGCCATTAAAAACAAGAAGCGTCGTAAGATTTTTTAGAAGCGAAGAGCGAGGAGATGGAAGGGAAGTAGAAGGCATTAAAAATATGCCCTACGATGATAATTAACATGGCACTTTCAACGGCTTAAATTTACACATAATCAAGAATGTTGAAGCTATAATAGGGATCGGTACGGAACGCTATTTTCATCTGTAATAAAGAAAAGGATGGCCATTGTTACGGAAATGCATCGTTGTGCTTCAACATCGCACGTTGTTTTGTATGGACAACAATGTAGGTGATCCTCGCAGCACACCGCATTCGGCAGCGGACAACATCCGTAGGCACCCCTTCCAATCAAACAACACGTCGCACCGTTACCGCAAGCCGACCTTCCATCAGGGCAGGTGCGTGTTTCCTGCAAACGACAGTTATCGTCCTCTTACGGAAAGAATGCTATATATTTTGATCAGTAGCAGTCTAATAATAATCAACTGATGAATGTGCCATATAAAAGCAGTTTAAGTGAGTCTTTCGACTTAAGTGTAAGTGAACAGCGTTACCCCAACGTTTTTGTTGCTACGTTCTAGAGTAGTAATGACCGACACCGGCGTATTTTAGAATGCAGGAAAAAACAGTGACCTACGGAAAATGGACTGTTCAGATCGTCGCCTGCACATCAATGACTAGTGCCTCCATAGTGATCTACTGTAGAATTCTGCATGACCTCCAGCACTGCGCAACAGCGAACTACAAAGGAGCTCAACTGGCGTTATTTTTGCCAACTTCACGATATCCAGTGCACATCGCTGTCAATTTCAAAGCTTACGAGAACATGGAACTAGGGATGGCAAACCACATTCTCCAAAATTTTAAGCCATTTGCTCGGAAAGCCGTTTCTTGAAAAAACCCTAAGGAATTGCTGAATGAACCAGGTTACCCGACTTGTTAACTGTTCGTCGACTGTCAGAAGATCTTCCACTGAGTCGTTCACACAAAAAACTTAAAGAGTAATTTTCTGGCATATTGACGACTTCACTGCCTGAGACGACCTCCTTCAGGTTTTTTCCTTCGGGCGCTAGACTGACAACATCACTTGCTGCTGGCGAAACACTGGGCAGCTCAAGGAACATAGAGCGATAGCCTAGTGGCAGGACCATCCTTCGGTAGGAAGAACGGAGCTCAAATTTCAGCTACCTTTTGTAATGTCTGCTTTTGTCCTGTATTTTTCTCCAGCGATTTTTACACTAAAACGGTAAAATGTAATATTTCTTAGAATAAAATGCCTTTTTATTGCTGCTGAAAAAAAAAAAAAAACGAGGAGCATGCCATCCAAGCATGGCAATATGGTGTTTCGAGTAGAAAAAGATAGCAGCGGGCTGCAAATAATCAACGAGATTATAATGCTTACGACGATATCAAGAGCCACAATAACAGCCGACAGGACCACGACGAAGGAAGTTTTCATTTTTTCTGCAAATAACGTAAGCTTGAATAGAAGCAGGGCTGGTATCAAAACGCTTGTGAAGAACGGGCCGTCACCTTACTACTTCAAATATTTCCCACTTTACAGCAAAAGAAACTAAGAGCGTCTTTCTGAGTTAGAAACCTCTGAAAAAGTGCGCTGCGGGACCAGTACATCTGTGGCATGAGCACGTATGCTTATCGTATGGTCGCACGTCCACTTTTGGGCCAACTTTTGAAGGTGACGCTCATTTTAAAATGGGCCAACTTTTGAAGCAAGACCTCAAGGTGACGCTCATTAGCTGGAAAAATTCAGAATTCAATCGTAAGATTGGTGAGATTTCTCTGCGAAGTTCACACACTTCAAGATTGCAGTTATAGTCGAACTGAAAACTTTCTTTGCATTGAAATTAAATGCTTGCATGCACGAGTGCTGGGCGGGCAACGAATAATAGGCATGAAATTTGAAAGGAAGATAGCATATGAGTGTTAAATTTTACAAGGAATGAAGCAGGCGTCTCCTAGATGCGCCTGAAACCGTGAGAACAACCTTAGGTAAAAGGGGTGAACAGTCCGTTCAAGCCAAAAGACTCGGTCGTTTGCTGCATCAACGTGATGCAAGTTACAGACAACACTGGGTTTGTACAGTAATGTGTGACAAAAACATTGCGTTCCAGTTTGCACAATAGTGTCATCAAATAAAGAAACCTAGCCTAAATTGAGTTTTATCTAGCGCTGCCAAAGAGGACATAATAAACAATAGTGACTATGCAAGCCGCGCTTGATGGCAACTTCCAGTTTTCATAACTGTACGCATTAATACATCAAAACACGAAATCAAGAAGCAAGCTTTGCTCCACAAAAGCAGAGGTAAAAACGACGAATGCATTGTTAGTATGTTTGGCTCTCTGAGTTTCAGCCCGTCAGTTCATCTTAAAGGAACCGACCGGCTGTACAGATCCCCAGCCAAAAAAACTCGTTTTATAACCATACCCGACCTACTGTGGAAGAAAAATTGATTTACAAAGTCTAAGGTACCTTAGGTTTCAATAACTCACGTAGAAGACGATAAGGAGAATGAAAGTGAACGTAAGAGATCACTTGAAGTATATGTAAATTACATCTAAGAAACTTGCTTTTGTGTTCGGAAGTGAAGCAGCTGGACAGACGAATACACGAACATGATGCCACTACTGTGATCTTTAAACGTCCATATTTTTGGCTGAGATACATTTCAAGCGAACAATTTCGCAAGAAAGTGCATCACTATAGGCTGCTGGATTTTGATTAACTGTGAAAGCGATCGCTTGATCAGTGTAATTAGAAAAAGTTTGAGACGCATTTCCTCGCTCATTTAAGGTAAACTTTGCCAGAACGGAAAGAACAGTCAACAATTTTTTAAACAGCAATCCTTCGAAGTGTGCATCAAGCCTCCACGAGCGTAGTTTCTTTTTCTCGTTATTCAGCGTTCGAAAACGGACCTAGACAGGTACAGCCCAACAAGAAAGTGTGCTAATGAATTTCGTAACGATGAATTCAGACAGTAAATCCGAATCGGAACGTATCTATTCCTGGCAGTTATTGTCTTCAGAAGTCACATTTTCGAATATTGCTTTAGGCACGTAAGATATGATCTCATGCCGCTGAAGAAATATTAGTGAAAAGAAATATGGATGCGAAAAACCAACCCATCAACAATAATTCGGTTCGCTCGACGTCCCTGATATATTAAAACAGAGATGTCTATTCCAGAAAGGATTAAATTTCACTCCAAACAAGTGTCAAAAACGTTTTAAAGAAATTCTTCCTACGAAGTATAATAAAATATTCCAACGGCAGAAGCGCAAGAAGCAGATAGAATACGCGTTACTTGCATGCAGATGGATCATGAAAAGTACAAGGAAAGGATCTGGAAGATCTATTTCTTTTTAATTCGTACCTTCCTTTTTTTGAGAAACTGGACCCGCTGATGTAATTATCCAGGAAGATATTGAGCCGAACATGGGGCTGACTATATTAAATGCTGACCAAACATTTCAGACATTTTTTTAAAAAGCGAGAAAGAGTGTCTCGTTGTGACGAGACACGACACTTTTTCGCGCATTCTTCATGGCATTATGATGGGAGAGGGGGGGGGGGCAGGTTTAAGAGAGGGAGGCACGGGTCTATACGCATCCTCTCGATGCCATTACATCTGGAATGCTGTAGCAACTTCGTAAACACGGATATGGTCAAATATGAAACATTGCCGCTAGCACGCAATCGATGAAATAGTCGGACCGAGATTTCACGTAAGTCTGATGCTAAGTTTAAAGAAAGCGAACGCAAAATGTAGGAAATAAATCGGTGAGGAAGTTAAGCAAGAGAAGAGTGCGACGCTCGCTGCACGCAAAACGAATGTTGCGATAAGGCGCATCTCTGATAAGATATCAACGACACAGCGCAGCACCTTCAAAGCAATCCCGCTCTGGAGATGAAAATGAAACGTTCGGTTTTTTGTCGATCAAGACATCCGTTGTCATTTGAGCAAAACTATTAGCTGCATCTCAGTTAACCAACTGATGTCCGCAGGGCGCATGTTTGCATGATTCTACCTGTTTTAATTCCTCTAAATGCTTTTCCTTCTCAAAATTCACCCGTACGACCTTTTCAACAGGAGTTCTGACAGGACTAAAAAGAACTCTTTCACATTCTCGTCCTCTTTTGTCTTTACAGTGAACGTTCCAAAATTCAAAGGAAACTTCAACAAATTCCCATTTGGTTATTTCTTTCTTATACTAACAACCTAGACCCAATCCCTCAGAAATTCCATTCCTCCTTCATTTTTAGTTCCACTTTCGTTACTGTGTTCCACATATTCTGTTTGTTTATGTTGCCTCCGCAGCTACGTATTCATTCATTCACGTGCTATATTTGTCTGTTCAAGGGAATCTGGACGCTCTTACGTTGTACGCTTGCTTGTCTTTCCGCTAATTTTGTTGTAATTGCTGCTGGTTCTTTTGCATGCTTATGTATGCTGTTTGCTTCGCTTGTTAGTGTTTTATGATCGCCTTTCTCACGAGATTTCTGTGGCTAATCACAGTAAACACTAGCGTAATTTCCGTGAAGCCTCTCCGTCGTCTATGCATGTTGCTAACGTGAAATGTCCTGGACAACCGGGAGCCAAACTGCATTCAGCAGGACATCCACGACATCGATGGTGTCATGGGAGCATATCCGGAAAGGTTGTGTCGGTATGTTTTCTCCACAGACAGCTCAGGTGGCATTCTAAGCTCCGAACTTCGAAAAATGAAGAAAATTCGCATATTGAGGGTGAAACTTAACTAAGCAGCCCGGTTTGGTGCAATTCGATGCAACTTTGCGCAGTCTCTTTTCGTACTTTTTTGTTTTTGAAGTGATGGTAGGAAATGCACGCTGTAGCATGACTATTCCACGTGTGAAAATTTTTACACTATTAGAAGCAGTGCGTATAAAAAGTGCCTGGGGGGGGGGGCAGAAGGAGGGTGATGACCACAAGACAAGCAATTTGCAAGTGATCACAACAGCAGTAAAGCAGGAATTCAGAGGCAGCATAGATTAGCATAAACGAGTGGAGAGACATTCTGATAGACCTCATTTCCTGCCAATAGCAATATGGCGGGAGAAGTAGAAATACCTTCATCCTCAAACACTATTAAATTCTTTGTGTTGAAAATCAACGCAGTTGAAATTTAGTTGCGTTGAGAATTCCCCTCAAGGAAATGAATAACGATTCGTCTTGTTCGTTATGAAATGGATCTTCGATTTACACCGTTTGCAAAGAGCATCGACTTGCAACAGATTGAAAAAAAAAGAAAACAACGCGAACGACGAAGCACTCCAAAATGAAGAAAAGAAATCTCGTTCTTTGAATGCGTCATTTTACCTAACAGTGAAATTGCTCTGACTCACTACTGCACAACAAAAAAAAAACTTCCAAAGAAGTCACATTTCACGTTGCGATTTCGTTATTCATTCAAGATAAATGCAAACACTGGAAGCATCCTTTACGAGTTCCAACGTAACGGAGAAAGACCTCGTTCGATTGCTCGCACAAAACGCAACTTGAAAAGTCCACACGCTTTATTTAAATAATATCAATGAATAAAATTGCACCAGCTGCTCTTATGTAAAGCTACGGTGGTGGTGGTGCAAATTACAGTATTACCTTTGAACATACAATTTCGGGCACTGCATCTAAGCATAACGAGATAACCCATTAAGCAAATTTGGCGGAGAATGATCAGAGAGAATTCACCTCTCTGGAAGCAACGAAAATGAAGTAGGCAACACGGTGACCACTGTCGAATGAAATGTTGATGGTCACGAGCTGCTTGTGGGATAAGCCTGCAACTGGATAACAAACACCGCAAGAAAATACAAAGCGGCAAAGGCATCGCTCTTGATTCAATATTGTCGTGTTTCGCCATATGAGTTGTCCTGCAAGCTTTCTTCCCTGGAGCATTGATGCAAGTGAAATCACCACCGCAAATTTGTCCACCTATCATGTCCGTTAAATCCTCAATATCTTCTTCTTCTTGGAGAACCAGCTCTTAACGAGAATGAGAATCAGCTGAGGTCATCGCATATTCGACGCACAGCTTTCCATTCAGCAGCATCACCAAATTCTGCAGAAATTTAGCGCTCTCGATTCCGTTCATAAGCCTCTTCATTAGTTCCCAAATTTCGTATGCATCTTTCACGAGCGCTTGAATTAACCATTTATCCATCTTTTTCCTGTTCTTTGATGGAATTTCTCTTCTTTTTAAGATCTCCTGTTAGGTCGTCATTGTGGAAATGAGTTTTTGCTCTCTTTCCATGCTTGATTTATTTTCTTTATCCAATTTCTTATTTTCAAAGATATAAAATCTTTGCGTCTTTCTATTCTGAAGATAAGGAGGATGGTCTTGTTGAATGCTTATTTGACCTTTTCACAGAATATGAAGTTTGCATCCTTCAGTTACTTTGAAAACTTTTGACGCGAAATTCGTCTAACTTTTTCATCAGACTCGGTAGTAGAGACTTTGAAGGCAGATTCCTTCTGATTCCTCAAAAAGTTTACTCTATCGCAGTTTCGATTCAGTCTTATGCAAATTGGGATGCAGTCACTAGAGCATAGCTCACAACTTGAAATTGCTGTCAAATAACGCTTTAGAGGGCCTTCTTCACATTTTCGAATAGTTTCTCACGTTATTAGAAAATAAGCGTTCGCGGAGCACTGAACTCTCAACGTCACCATTAACACCTCCCGATAAAAACCGATAATTGATGTTCGAACATTCATTAATGAGAACATCATCCCTTAGTTATATATCTCACAGGTATCCCTCTTTGTTGTTGCGTAATCGGGAACACTGAGTACAACGGAGTTGAACTGCTCTTATTTCTTGAGCTAGACAACTTCAACCAAATGCACCGATTCGTAGACTGTTTGCATGCTTGTCGCAAAGTCAGAGTCGCTCGTTGGTGCGATTGCTTGGCAGGGGGTTTTCAACGGTCTTTGAGAGACCATAGATGACTTTTTTTAGAGAAAGATCTTTTTTCTTTGAGCAGTGTTGGCAAGAAGATGCACAATTTCGTTTTCCTGCATACTGCTGGTGCGACCTTCATAAATATAAGTACTGTAGGTTGACAAGAAAAGGAGCGCCTTTGGCAGAGGAGAAAGCGAGTGTGACAGCTCGCCGACAGAGTAAACGATGTACTCCAAACGATTTGCCATGAAGCTTTATCGGTGTTAATATGGTTTCGCCGGCAGGACGAAATATGTTTCTAAGAACATCAGCGTTCCCCCTCCTCCTGAACAACCTCTTCTATCCGAATTTTCTCCACACAACACTCTTTTTATCGAGTAGATTCAGTTAATTTGCGTTGATGCATCAACTACTTTCAGACTTTGCCAAAAACTGTAAATCTTGCAGAATAGTGCATTTTTTTATCAACAACGGTCCTATGAGGATGGAACTGGACGTGCGTGCAATTCTGCAGGCGTCGTTGCTTCGTTGAGAAATATTGTTCTGCTGGAAATGTGATGCTCGGTAACCGAAAGAAAGTTCGGATATAACCGAATCTCGGTCGAAATGGAGAGAGTTTCGAAAACGCCGGTCGGCTAACTACCGAAAACCCTCGTTAATATCCGAATCTCTGTCCCAAAAAACTAAAAGGAATCGAAATTTTGAAATCCTTTTGGCGGATTAACATCAATGCTTTTAAGTGCCACATTAAAGAATGATGACTGCGTTATCTACTAGTTCCGATCA
Organism: Ascaris suum; assembly: GCA_013433145.1. Lineage (NCBI taxonomy): Eukaryota > Metazoa > Nematoda > Chromadorea > Rhabditida > Ascarididae > Ascaris > Ascaris suum. The sequence goes on along the minus strand of CM024187.1, from coordinate 19,034,348 downwards.
GTTGATCCTTTGTATATACCATCCCTTAATTATTTCTTTTTGTGTATTTTGCATTATCTCGTTGTTCACATTGATCGTTCCACATCAGAGCTCCGTCGCTTTTCAGTTGCAACGTGTTTCGGTTCTGTTGTGTTTGCGTCTACCACTTTGAGTTGACAGAACGTCTCATTTAGTTGTGTATTTTATATCCGTTGCCTAATATATGTTTATTAGCACATTCACTTCAGCAATGTTCGTGAACATGAAGGACGCCGAGGAAAAACTATTTTGATGGACCCTTTTTTTAGTATTGAAGAGATGATCAGAAATTAGCCGAACTAGTTTCATTCACATTGCGGATTTGTGAATGAATAAGAGCAAAATTCTGTGAAAAAAGGCAAAAGATCAAAAGAAACAGCTCTCGCCTTCTTTTGTCTTAAAGACGAGTAGACAGCATTTTTACATAGAGTGTCAGAGCGGAAAATAACCTTTTCTAGACCTGATTCAGCCATCAGAATATTTCTTTTGTGTTGTGCATGCTCACCCTCAACAATGTTGTCTAATCCCCACATTACCATAATTTCGAATGGAATAAACGTGTTTTTATCGACTTTGAAAAGTTTTTACACATTAAGAACAATTCCTGAAGTTTCTGGATAAAGCGAAATTGAAATTGCATAGTTAACGTTGAAGATATCCGCATTACTCGGGTGCAAGAGTAACAAAACATTATTTGTGTCGTCCTTATTCGGGTGTGAATAGATTATGTTAGAAACGTGCGATGTACTCGTTTTGATGGCGCCATGGAAAAGTGAAAGTGATCATTAAAATTCGTTCGGCTGTCCCAACGTGCAACCATCCTGATATAATAACATTCCTGCACACTGAGATCACAAAGAGCACAGCCAGCACCATTTCCATCGGAACGTGCATTCCAGCTATGGAATATCCACACCGTAACTATCCACTGCTGCAAATGTTAGAAGAGATGAACGACGCTTCATTTTTCGAATTGCTTCGAACTTTGTTGTCGTTTGAATCGGTCCTACAAAGAACAGTCGTGATGTAGGCATTGAGTTGATGGCTACCTGGACCATTTCGATGCCCCAATAACGGGGAGTTGGCTTAACACCTCTCCGCGAGCACCAATTCAGTGAACGCTAGCAGTGAGCCGAATATTTACGCTCACTCATGTGAATTCCTCATTGATTGCAACTGTTTATTTTTTTAATACCTAGTTTCAGCGCGTGAATTCTGGTTGATAATGTGTCCGAGGTTGCATTCTCTTATGGCCTTAAAGAGTAAACGATGAACATAATGTAATGTTTTTGGTCAATGCAAGCGTATCTAACAGCCGTGTAGGCGACGGATTGAAAATTCCATTGAGAATAGATCACAAAATAGCGAAACGTTCGCACAAAAGATCTTTTATTCAGTGCACATACAAGGAACACTCAATGTTTGATCAAGCCGAAGACGATTTTGAAGTGATAGTCAACTAGCTTGCCGGCATTTGCTAGTCGCCTCTTCGCACGCTTAGTCTGCCCACTATAGTACACTTACGAAACCTCATTCCACATGCTTGAAGACTTGGCTTTGGCAAAAAAGCTTCCTCTTTAAAAAAGCTATTTGATTATTAAGACGGGGTTTTTCGATTTTCTGCAACTTAAACAGTGTTTTCAGAGTTGTGCTTCAAAAGTATTAAAACTTTCATGACTTTAGTCCTTTTTTATCATTTCAAGTTGTTAGAGCATTTGTTGTAAAATGAGGATAAAAGTAATGAAATCTGTAGTTGGTTGTTCCAATTTTACTACGCATATTAGATTATTCGAAAACCATTTATTGTGTGGAATGTTGTCGTACTTCGCGCAATTCCACCGCATTGCTAAAAAGAGAACATTTGAAGGATGTCATGAATGAGAGAGCAGACTGGCTAGACTGTTATACTCAAGAAATGTCACTGCAGTCAACGAGTACTGCTACTTGTTCATGGGATACGCCTTAATTTGATAGCATGCTTAGAGACACATACATAGATGCCTCCCAAAAAAAGGGTGCATTGCGGATATCCAGGTGACAAATGCGCGTAGCGTTCCACCCCACTTACAGTTTTCAATCGCTGTTGCTGTCGGACATAATTTTAGACTATTATATATTACGGAGCCGAAATGAAGTATTCCCTCTCGTGCGTTTGCTTGCTATATTCCGAGTTTTTGATTCGAAGATGATTTGCTAATCCTGCTTTAAACTCTCCATTGAAATGTATACTTTATTAGACGAAAACGCCTGCCTTCAATGAGGTCTTGTTTGAGATTGCTTTTCTTAACTTATTCTATTTCATGGAATCCACTTCAACGCAATGTTTCACCTATGACCTTTCAAGTCCGGTGCAATAATCGCCCACAATTCTTCGATTCGTTTTAGGAATCGCGTTCAGTTTAACCAGACAAGTGTTTCTGTTATTTTTACAGTAAGGTGACAACTGTGAACGGAATTTGCAAATTACCGCAAGTCAGGGGCGGATACATGTGGCGGTATTTTTGCGTGCTGAGTCATTGGATCGGCCGACTGCAGTTTCCGTTATCACATGGCGCAAGCGCGATCGGCCAGCTGGTTATGTGCGCATGGTGCCTCTAGTCGTAAATGTGAGACTTGCTCGCGAAGCGTGCCCAATTTACTGACTCAATTTTGGGATTTCGCTGTATTAGCGCCAGATCAAATGCGCAATCGACGTTATTCGCTCGTCACCATGTTACTACTTCAACCCTACGCCACCAGCAATCACCTCATGGAGCTTAATATAATCTAAACACTTCAGCCGGTAGCGCGCTTTTTGGCTAAAGTTTGTTGAAGTCGCACTTCGTATGCCTACTTAATAGAGTTTTATGGTGCTTAACGTCACTTGATTTAAGTTGTTCATGTTCCGGGGTGCTTTTCTTTGGTTATCATTTGTGACGAGCACCAAGCCGTCCCAAAATGCTGAGAATTCGGACGACTTTCTGAGGCCACCCAAGCAGTTCGTTGGATAAACGCACCCTTATAGGTAACTACGAAAAGGCAAAGTGATGTTCGTTTCGAGTATGCCAATTTTATAGAGTTTGCCATTATAGAACGACGTGATGTGGTCTTATATGGTCTGTTGACCATTATTTTCATGTAAATAGTGTGAACCATTTCTCGTGCTTCACTAAAAACTACACGAAAACAACATGCCGTTACACCATTATAAACGAGAGGTAACAAGCGGATTTGCCATAATTGCGTAAAAAATGATGCATCGAGCAGCGCAATCATGGGATTTTCTGAATTTCTGCACAAACACTCTATGGCAGTATAAAAGTGTTGATTGCGAATGAACGCTAAGCACTGTTTGTATCAAATATAGTTATGAAAGTTTTTCGTTTTACCGAGCAAATTTCCCTTCGTTTGCGGCTAATTGTAGCACGGTTTTTGTTCTTTACATTCACTTAATACCGTTTATAACCCTATAAAAAGGAACTGCTTTGGTTTTTTGTGTGCGCTAGTGCAATCATGCTCACTAGCGAGCAGAACTTTAATCCTAATAATGCAAATGCAAGGCTTTAAAAAATTTGGCGCAGCATTTTGTCATTGATGCGCTAACAAAAATGTTCGTTCGTACGGTAAATTGCTCCAGCCGCCGCTCGCTACAGTACAATTCAACCTTTTTTATTGCAGTTTTGAACCTGTGATCTGTTGTGAGCATTACTTAAGCATTTATTGTGGGTGTCTAATAACATCCCCGCATATTTAGACACGTTCAATAGTCGTAGCATAACGAGTTTGATGGGGCCGTATGTGAGCTAGAAGTGTGTGTGGCTCTATCGCTAGTCTAGATCAAGCGATACTTGTGACTCTCGCTCTCCGTTGAAAGTGAAGCTGATATAGGACGTGAGCAATGTCATAAAATCTCTGGAAACATGGTTATTTTGCGCTATTCGAAATACTAAAGAAATTGTCGTACAGACGATAAACTTGAAAACAGGGCACAGTGATAATTGTTTCTGATGCAGGATTCGACCTGAAATGGCTATTTTCTTAATGAATTTAACAGTATCGTCAGGCTCTTTGAAAAATATTGCAAGCATTACGTAATAACGTAATCGTTTTTTTTTTTAGGACGGGAAGGGGGGAGGGGGAAGTAGGAGTTGAGTGTGAAAAGTAAGATGAGTAGGTAACCGCTTCTAAAATGTTTGTGTTAGAAGAATTCCATAGTGCCGAGAATCCCTTACAGAATGTTTTCTTCAAATAGTTATGGTTTAATTATTTGAAGAAAACATTCTGTAAGGGATTCTCGGCACTATGGAATTCTCCATCAAATCGAATTTTAAACGCTTGAATCGAGATTTTTTTCTCAACTGACCTCTTCTTCAAACATAACGCGCCACAAGACAGTTCCGCCTAATCTGTCTTCGGCGATTCATTCACCATCGAAATACACAAGAAACTTTCGTCTAGATTCCCTTGCGAGCGTTTATACCTTTCAACAAGCCTTTGTGCCATTTCCAGCAGTCAGCCACAAAAAATACTCGCCGCATCTTACCGTAAACCGTATACACTATAAGCACCCCCCCCCCTTGTCTGCAATAAAGGGAGAGATTTTTAATTTTGCAATAGCAAAGATGGTGAGTATGTCAGCAGAAGAATCGGACTGTGTTTTGCTTTCTCTGTGTGACTATGTAACTTGGGCCGCTTCGTGGTCATAACCGGTTAGTCAGCTACCTATTGCCTGCAGTGGTCAATTTGGTCGGCACTGGCCATGATTGCGGTCACTGCGAGTTAGCGCTATGCGAGCTCAAGCGTTGTTCAGCCTGCCCGCTTGCTACCCCGCCTGTGTGACGGTGCATACGCCTCAGTCCCTCGTGATCTGCATGGCAACTAAATATTGCCGCGTTCAAACTGAACAGAAAAGAAACTGTTTTAATTGTTTGCGATATGTTTGCTTTTAACTCGTACATCTAGTTGTATTCTCTATGGCTGTATCAGTCATGTTTGTGAAACCTTGCGTGCATACTTCCATGTCTTTTCATTCACAAAATGAAACCATTTGATAGACAGTGGCCATTACGATCATCATCATGTAGAATACTTCTCTGTGAGCTAAAAATTATGCGGAAAGGTAATCACCGGACGTTTTTGTGGTTTATGTCAAAGGCAAGAACGACTTCGCTAACTGCAGTACGGTCCCCAGAAGCTTTTTTTAAGTCCTAATTATTTCCCGTGAAATAATTCTAAGTTAGAGGGTTTTACTGGGAATTTTGAACTGTTTTGATATTTCAAGAGCTCACACCCTCGAAGCGGCGTCGCGGGTTTCCACAAAAATATGTTTCTGGTGCAAAATTTGAACTGCTGAGCCAATCCGAGATGACATGAATCTAACCTACGTCCCACAGAATTCTTAGATCTCCTAATCTTTATCTTTTTTCACTCTATGCATCATGCAAAGGAAATGGAAATAAAGACACAACGTGGTACTCCTTCGAGAGCTATTCCCTTTTCTTTCTGCGGGATGTAGCACTCTCTCTATGCGAATTTAACCTGCGATTATTATTTTCATACGTCATCGCACAAGATTATCAATGAAGTTTAAGCTAGGCTTAAGTGGAAGCTTTCATAAACTATTGTCGTTTTTGAAATTTTCCCTCGTCCCTTGAATTTCTTTCAGCATGACCGCAGAATATATTTTGCAAAGATTTTATCCTCAGCACAATAGGATTCTTAGAGATTAGAAAATTTTAGGTTTGTTTTATTCGATTCTAAAATTCTAAATCGTGTGTTATTTAGCAGTACCGGTTGCTTTTCAACACGCAACTGTACAAATAGCAATCGCTGCAGACTAAAGCGCTCAAAGATAAATTCGCAAGAGCGACGCTTTCAAAACAGCGCCGAGAATATGTTTGTTCGTAGCGAAAATGTATTGTGAATACGAAAAAAAGCGAAAATAGATCGTCGAAATAATGGACGCTACGAAAATTGTGTCCATCGTTTGGTTACGAGCGACATTTTCGCGTTTCCTTTTCATTAACGTTTCTATTATCACTTTAGTGTGCTATATAAAGTATGAAAAGTTGAATGGTTTATGATTACCGCTGAGAGTTGGATGGTTTATGGTTTATTGCTGAAGGGTACTACGGAAATTTCAAAATGTTACTTCCGTTGGCTCATTTGGCCATCTTCGTAAGTCGGTAGGTCAAATCTACAGTTCTGTTCCCACATCTACAGTTCTGGTATTTCGCATCAACAACAGAACAATCTAAATTGAGTCAAATTTGCATCGCAGTTAGTGAAACTTGAAGTGTGATTCATGTGCTTTTTAAGTTGCGATGGGAAGAGAGAAAATCTTTGCCGTTTTCTTCGAACGCTTGAAGGATTAAATTTTTGTTTCAGTATTTCAACTCGTAGGACATATTATAGAGGATGTACTGAGATACACTCTAAAAACGCTTCGATACGACAACAATATAACTTTGTCGGTCTTTTTGGTTTCGTCTTCAGCAAAGCGATCGATCTGTGAACATGCTCTACGTCTACGTTTAATCTTGAAAGTGCTGAGCAAAACGCCGATCTGTTCGGCGAATTCGAGCTACAAACACGGCCTCATATAAGTGTGTGCACCATTACATGTTCATGTTGTCTGCATGAGTGGTTGTGTCCTGGTTGCTGGTTGTTGAACGTTTCGTTTGCGTGAGTGAGTGATGAAAATACGTTGATTTTAGAGGTTTCATGATTCAGGCATTATTTTCGTGACCATGTGGCGCTTCTTCGTTATGCATCTGTCTCTATGGTGCATCTTAATGACTTCTTTATTTGTTGATGGTGCGACGTCGTTCTGCCCGACGAGTGGATATCCAAGCGAACCTGGTACGACTTTTCTTTTCTTCTAGCATAAAATAATGCGTCGTGTTAAACTGCTCGTCTGCACCAAATTTCAGAGATATAACCACTAAATTACAGAAATAATGTTATCAAAATGTTGATGGTCATGTAAGCGACCGTCTGTGTGTTTGTTTCACGTCGCATTGTGTTATAGTTATTTCTTCCAACTGACACTGCTATATTATGACCGAGTGCCGGTGCGTCGTTCATTTTAAACGATATGAATCGTACCTTTTGTTCTCAAACCTTTTCGCCCTATGAATTTTAATATATCCTCTTAGCATCTCAAGGCTGCTTAATTCCTTTAATTTTGTATATTATGATATCAGAGACATGTGGACAATTCGTTTCTGTGCAGGCAGTCAGTCGGTCAATTAAAAATTTGCAACGAAATCCGAAGGTCTGTCTATTAAAACTTGATGAGCACCGCTAATTCCTCCTAGGAACAATTCCCAGAACGCTGTATCATTTCGGTGTATTGTCTTCACTCATCTGTTTCTTTCCTTGCGTTTCTGCATTCCATCTGGGTGGAGTCATTCATCGCATATCTCATAAATATTTCTTGAGCAAGAAGATTCCTACGGAGTATTTATAACTCAGCCGTATTTTCATTAGTTGTTAATGTTTAATCTCCTTAAGTTCAAATTTTATTTCTGCAAATACTTAGCGATTGGTTCAGTAGTGCCTAAATTGTTTGTTGTCCTTTCAGTTTTCGGCTGCTGGTTGCAAATGTATCTGACTCTTAGTTTTCTTCGTTCTACTTCGACCCTACTTCAGCCCTTTTCTCTCGAATTTTGCATGAAACTTACACAGTGTTTTTTGAAATACTCGGTCTCGTTTATCTTTCATGCCGTTGATGGGTCTTTTTGTTTCGTTGCGTTGCACGTGAAGCCAGTTGAGTCACAGTCATTCGAATATTTCAGCTCCGATTTCCGTGTGGACAAAGCCATCGGAATCAGGAGGTGATGTTTATCGGCTTGGAGGTGAAGAATTGCTAGCTGAAGGCTATCACCGGGGTGCACACGACAACGACACTTTTGTTGTGGTATTGAATCGTGGCCCACCGCATGCGTGTCCGTTCAAAAAATGTGCTCTAAGGCTGACTACCAACGAGACGCTGGATGATGGTATCGATAAATCACACTTCCACCGATTTATGCATGTTCTTAAGACGGCGCATGGCCGCGTTTGATATAATGACTTCAGAATGGTCGCTGCGTGCAAGCTGACTTCATAGCGGGCCTCTAATTCTTAAAAGTTTTGACTTCAGGCGGTTTTCACTAACGACATGTCGTTGTGAAAAAATTCTGACGCAAAAGATACAAGTTTGCATAGACCGATAAATGCATCATGCCCAACAGAGTTCTTCTAGACTACTCAAGGCAGCTCTCCAAATTTAGTGCAAAATGGAATCGCAAGATTTTACCTGAGCGGTGCAAAATAAAGAGAATATGTCTTCCCACACTTGCAACCCGAGAATTTCAAAAGTTAGAAGGCAATTTTCTTACATTCTTTTCATCGAGTTTGGTGCCACTATTGAGAGTCTTTGTCCCCATACTGACATCTTTCACTGTGGTGGGAGTCTTTCTACGGGGGGGTCTCTTGTCGACATCATGCTAGCACATAGGAGAGTTTCCCCCTAATCAACATTTTATTCCCCTCAACAGCCAAACTGCAACTGTTGAAGATAGGTTCCTGAATGGAATGTTTCAAAAATGTTTATGCGATCCTTATCATCGTCTGTTTAAAGGCTTCCGTATTACATAGACTTCAAATGACGACGTTGGTCTTTTCGTTCTAGTGTCATTGCTGTCTGCTGTATACCTCGAACCTTTCATCAAGACAGAGGCGCAAATTATATTTTTCTGCTGGTTCCCTCGATTTTCTTTCATACCCCGACATGAAATACAGTTAATTTAAACCGGCAATGGAGATTTTGTGCAAAATTTATTTCTATAATGTTTCTACAGATGCCATTGTTTGCCACACAACGGTTTCAACGTTTCAATGCTAAATACTCCAACAAAAAGTGAGCGGCAGCCAAAAAGTCGGTGTTTTTACAGGCACTATCGTGTATCACACAAACGAAACACCTCCGTCGCCAGGACACAAGAATACTGATGAGGAACTGGGTTTGTATTGCGTTCGCAACAGTGGAGACTGCGGTGCGGACATGCCAATCTTCACCTTCAAGAAACAATCATCTGCCAACGGTTCGATCGTTCGCATCACTTCTGATGCAAATTTCAGTTGAGCAAGCATCCGACAGTGTGTTTATGTGCCGTGTTGAGAAGATTTCTCACGTGGAACGTCATAGTGCTGCAACGTCACAAGTATGAGTGTAGAAGTAGAAGGGGAAAGTGCTGGAAGAGGTGGGGATGTTATTGTGTTTTTAGCTGAGCTTTAAAACGATTATTGGAAAATACATATCGCTATGGGTGATACAACTGGCTGTTGGAAACGTCTCGATGTTAAAAGAGAAACTACTCTTTCAAGGACATAACTGTGAAAACGGAAATGATAGTTCTAAATTAATGAACAGTCATCGTGTCTAAAAGATCGTATCTACAAGAATGAGTGGAAACATCATTATTCAGCGAAGATCATTTGTCGAGAATGACAGCCCCCTGAGAAGAATCGAGACGTATTATTGGCCTGTTTCCATCTGGACTTTGCAAAATCGCTCTTATGACCAATCATTTGTTTTTTACGCATTGTGTTCGGGTGAGGCCAGGAAAAAGGGGAATCCTCTTCTCATGAATCTACTGCATCAAGAGGAATGGAGTGATGATCATATGAAGCATTCACAAGATTGCAAGTTCGATGAGAATTGTCGTGAAATGTCTTCAAGATGCAGTCGAGGTCTCAGAATTATGGTAACAATTTTATAATTTTATCATTTCAAAAGAAAAATTGCATCGGCAAAAGCGGTCTTTTGTTGTTGTAGCGAAGGAAACGCTATGGGTTCTTTGCTGCGTAAGGCAGCTGTGACTGATTTCATGTGTGGTCGCGGTAAAACAAATGCATGGCCTCATTGATGACACCACTTATTATGTTGTCCTTCGGAGCCGCACAAAACAACAACAACGAAATATTTCTAAACTCATAAAAGCTGCTCTAGGTGAGCATCTAATCATTGAAAATCACTTTGTGCACTGTTGCGCTACCCATCAACACCAGCAAAAATTGTTTTCGAGATTCGTCTCTTTCATGGTTTCGTTAGCATTTCGAACCTTAAAGCAGACGAGTCTCGCACAAAGCAGTTGTAATTCATGTGGTGCTAGCATGGATTGCATGGCCCGGCTTCGATGCAGAAAGCGTGTTTCCCAGTGTTCAGGGTGCCAACGAAGTTACCACAACAACTTTTTTTGCTCAGTGCACCTGAATTGATTTTCAAAAGCATCTACTGAGTGTCCTGTTTAGTTCTTCAATTTCTCACTGCCAGGAATTTCATTTGAGAAATCTATTCTGGTGGATCTCGCCTCAGAAAATACCCTTCCAATTTTCGACCGTATCACTGGCATTACTTCAAATTAAGCCCATGGCTGAAAACCGCACAGATTGTAGTGAATTGCGGCTAAAACAGCTCGTGTTTTCAGATGGCCATCGATCTAGACTGTCTAAGTGAATCCTTGACGTCATTTTATGCTTCATTTTTCGAACATCTGAATTGCTAATTTTAGTCGTTAAATGCGTAATTGCACCTCGCTGAAAGGCAAAATTGCAGCATATGCATATTCGATTGATCCAAGCGTCTCGATCGCTGGTTTCAAAAGGGACGCGAAACCGTTATGCTACGGGTGGAGCGATCGGACCATCACACTGTGGGATCGGTCGAGTACGATGAAGCATCCGAGTGGTTGTGAACCCATTTCGAGCGTTATCAACGGAGAGGTACTTCATTTTTCCTTCTGTTTTACACCTAGCATTACGCTGCTGTTAGATCACTCAAAAGAAGGTCAGCAAAAGAAATAACGCTTACTACGTTGTATGGTTTCAGCGTTGTTATTATGAAGCTCAAGTGCATTTTACTTCAGCTGATTAGAATATGCCGATAGAGACTTTCATTGAATAATTGATATATTTAATTTTTTTGCGCAGTTCACCTTCAGACGTCACTGCTGCGAAATCTTTTTCTTTATGGAAAAACTTAACCACTTAGAAGCTTGAAGTTTTTTCACAGCCATGATCTACTGTCAGTCTGCAGAGAGTCGGGAAATACAATGGGGAAAAATAGCAAGAGTCTGCTGTGCACCACAAATTATCCTCCACAAATCTCCTACCAAAAAATTCAGCGAGATCGACATTTGAAACTATAGCGCTCATGAAGTTGGGATTCATCTGAGAATATTGCAAACAGTGCTTTTTAACAAATATGCTTCCGCGTTTTTAAAATTCTTCTTAGATATGAAAGTGTGATGTTAGATCACGTTCACATTCGGAAATGAAATGAATGCATGAATGACTGTGAGCGATTTCGTCAGAGATTGGAAGCATTTCCAGCTATTCATGCAAATTTACCAGAATTGTTGCGATTGCTGGAAGAATTCAGATCCTGCTTGGTAGGAGAGTTGAAGTGAATCGTTAAAGTAAGAGAAGAACTGCAAAGTATAAAATTTGCACCTCGCGAACATGTGTGAAAGTGTAGTTGTTCGGTTCTACTTCTAGTGAAAAGTGCCTACAGTCGTCAGTGCCCAGTATTTCCTTAACAAAATTTTCATAATGGATTTCAAGTAGACGCTTCCGGTCGAGCGCGATGAATTCCCTTCGAGAGTGCCATATCAGAACGATTCCGGATTGCATATCTAAAACCGTGTTTTATACTCATATGGTTTATAGAAACATCATCATTTGTATCATCGCTGTAGAAGTTCACGATCTTCGTATTCTTGTTGAATGGATATCCAAAAGTCAAATTGTATTTCTCTATTAGAGCAGATTGCTTATTATGCCGACTATATAGAAAAAAATTGAAAACTCATCAAAGAACAGTTTCTTATATTGAGCGAATTTTGGAACGGGTGATTGTTGAAGGTTATCTATCAGTCATCGAAAAATGTCAATTTCCCGCTCGGTAGCACAGCGACCGTTCAGTGCAAGAGTGGCTTCACGGTTGTTGGTCCAACAACACTCACATGCACACACTTCGGATGGTACCCAGAAAGCGCGCTTGGCAGTTGCGTCATGCAAGATGAAGGTCAGCATTATTCTTATCGTTTTTAAGTTCAAAAGCAGTGTCATCCTTAAGCTACCTTTCAATATGTTCGTTATCGCTTACTGGTTGCACGTTTTCGCACTGTGAATTACTTGCTTTCTCAGTAAAACACGCATGCTTCCACTAAGGTATTATGAAGGTGCCATGTTTGCGTGAAAAGAAGCCTACGGGATTCTGGAAGTATATAATGAGGCCGGAGACTCACTAGTATTGTTTTCGTAGGGAGTACATTTTTTTCCGTTTATGGGCTAGTATATAGACGCATTCTGTTCCCGGCTGTAGTGGAGTAGGAATAAGGCAATAAATGTCGTAGCAATATCGTTTACATCTGAAAGTTCTGAATATTCATGCTCGGCATTCTTGAATAGGGAATATAATTTGCCGTATTGGCCAACAGTTCACTCTTTGATAGCATGCACGGCTGCTTCTGAGCTAGGTCAACTTGTTACGTGCTACTAGAGGTGTGCAGATATAACGTGTTTGCACACTAAACTCACACACAAGAGTAGTTCCATCCTGCTTGTTGGCCAGAATATTTGCTAATAGCATTTGTTCGTCGATACAAACCATTGGCTTGGAAGCCTGATTTGGGAGACGTGTTCACACTGCTCAATAACAGCAGTGTTTTTGCAGAGGAAAGCTTGTATTAGTTGGATCTTTGCTTTCACCCTTGTATGGTTCATGGAAATGGTGCTGTTAATCACCGTTCTCTCCGTAGTGATTTCATTGCAACTTATTATGCGAAAAAATTTCACAAAAATACAGGATTTTCCAGCATGTCGGTTAAATATGGCACTTCATAAAAGGCAATCAAAATGCTCCTCGTTTCAGCGCAAGCAAATTATTGCGGATCTTTTCCATCGCCTCAAAATGGATATGTGACCTATAGCGCTCAGGGACCGGGAATATATCCAAGTGGAACAACAGCCATCCTTCACTGTGATATAGAATCGGGCACATCACAAATCACACAGGAAGCAAGATGTGAAAATGGTCTTTGGTCAAAATCCAGTCTCGGATCGTGTCAGCATCCAATCAACAATTGCTCACAACTGCCATCGGTCCTAAATGGACAGGTTTTCCTCTTTGCTTTCTTAATATCCACAGAATTCGATAAGCTGATTAGTACACTGGAGTTTGAAGAAGGAGCCGAGTGCCTTTAGGACCAAAGGACACGTGTGTTTGTATGGAAACGATAACAATAGGGCGGCGAAGTTAAGTTTTTCAACCGCTTCCCTGTGACTAAGCGTTTCTTATGTAGTTCACATTTTTAGACACATACGGAAATTATCCCATGACCTTCTTGTCTCTGACGCAAGAAGTCTTCGTGAGTGTCTACAGTAAGAAAGGCAGTCCACCGTCTACAATATGTTCAACTCTTTTTTTCTGCAACTTGTAGCAACTTGTAGATCGAATATATCACTGACAGAAACGGGCAATTCGGTATTGGTACGAAGGCAAAACTGCGTTGTGCTGCTGGATATGTGCCCATCGGTGTTGATTCAGTGACATGCGGTAGTGATGGTTGGATGCCAGTCTCAAATCTCGGCACCTGTCAACTGGTAAGCCTTTGATACAAAAATCGCTTTGCCTAGTAGATTCGTAGGAAACGTAGTTTTCTTTTCCGTGAAAACCTCTTGTGATGAGGGAAACCACTATGACAGAGGAGCACAATTTCTATGCGAAATAATGGAATTATCCTGTGTAGCGAATTTATTACTCAACTTTGACTGCATTATTTTTATTTCAATCAGCGTTGATCTGCTGATCACGCAGAAAGTGTCCTTAGCTCTTATTCATATAGGAAGAAAACCGAACTCAGATACACTACTTCCATTTACTTTTCGCATATCATTCTCATTAATGTTGAATTGTGCACTTGTAAAATTTAAATGAATGCAAGTTGATGACACCTGAAGAGAAATAATAAAGAAAATTTTCAGTCATTTTGAGGGAAAAATATATTTTCTACACATTTTTTTAGAAATCGACCGACAATGCGGTACGGGCGAAGCGGCAGGTGATTGCGAAAAGTTTATAAACGCTGCTAACATTTTGCAAATCGTTTTCTCGCATGATTGACCATCACATTTACTCTAGCGCTTCATAATGCAACTATCAAGCTTTCTTGTTCACATTCACTGACACATCACAGAGGCGGATTCGTAGAGCCGTAATCGCTTCCAAGAGGCCACACTACGAAAAAACGATCCAAACTTAGAGCATTTTGTTGCATAAAAGTTTCGTTTCTCACTCTCTTTAGAAAAAAACGAAATTTCTCTCAAATGTTCTTGCTAGCAAAGTGAAAAGCGATGGCTCCACTTTTTTTTTTCAAGCTTTTTCAAATATGGTTTCTTTGTTTCAAGGAAAAGTCTTCTTAGCATAATTTTCGACCGATCGAGCTCTGGATGTTTCTCCATGCACTAATCCTGCGTACGCCCGTATATTTTATAATATCATAAATACAAATCACACAGAAACCGTAATGCTTGAAACAATGTGGCACATTGGTACTTACTGCTTAACGGACAGCGAACGCGATCGCTTATTTTGTTCAGAGAATACTTTCGACTCGGAAATATTAAGCACATTCATCGCCTCTTTATGAAACCTGAAACGTAATGCTAATACGACTAATACAAATCTCACTGAGACACTGACATGTTCATAGAACAACTATATGAAATGTTGCAGAGTAACATGCAGTGCATTGCTGGAATGCCAATGGTACTGAATGGCCAGGTGAACTATTCGCAGGCAGGTGTATTTGGCCCGTTTCCACAGGGAACACAAGCTGCGTTAATTTGCAACGCCGGTTTTAAAGTTAGCGGTAAGTGAACACGGATTCGCCCCTCTCAGCTGTTCAATCTGAAGGCACTGGGGGTGCTTATTTCCCGAGCAAAGACGCGACGATGTGCTGTAGGTAGCAAACCATGCACACTAATCCTTTAAATCCACGCGGTTATTGCGCACATAAAACAACGTTTTGGTCAAAACAGTTTCTATTTTCGCTAGAAATTGGAACGCATATTAGTCTCCTTCTTATATTGTTGGGCACTCATCTCAGCTAATGCGCTCATATTTGATGGCGATCATGGACTAAGAAACGCTCTGTTGGTCCAGTGTCCTCTTCCAGCCATCGTATCTGATGATTACTCCGATATTACGTTCAAAACAGATACAGACCATCTCCCTGCCGGAGCTGCTTTATGCCTTTCCGCAACTTCATATGAGACATCGAAGAATCCCAAAAACCACACTTAAAAGATGTTTTAAGAAGAAGTTGAAATCACCACGTTTCGATCAAGCTCCGAAATATTGCTGAAAACTTCCAGAGTTTTAAAAAGGGAATTTAAAAGAAACGAGAACGAAAAATACAGCAGGGACTCCAGACCGAGGAAGCAGCAGCAAACAGTTGCTACCATAAACTTACTTGTGGGTATACGTGAATCGTTTTGCTTTTGAGGCAAAAATGCGCACAGAGTATGGGCCTTACATGTATGTATCACATTTTTCCGTTCCGTCAGCCAGCGCCTCAGTTTTTGTTGTTCGCGGCTTAGTGAAAGAAGCGTACATGAGACGAGATATCTGCTGGAGAGCATGCAAACATGTCTTCAAGTGAGCAATTTGCTGTGGTGACAACTCTCTTGAGAAGCTGAACAATAAGGTTGGCAGAAAGCCTTTTTCCATTCTGAAAATTTCAGGTACGTCGGAAGATCGATGAATTCGGAGCATGAAACCTGCTTAAATATTTTTTACTTAGAATAAACAGTTGGTGTAGTTTTGGTGGTTAAATGACTGCAAACTTTGAAGGGCTGTATCTGATTTGAAATGCACAGATTACTTGCCCACATGGAGCTTAACGAGGTCGGTAAGTGGCGGTTATCATGAGCCGTTTACTTTAGAGTGGAGAGTTAAAAGTACCATTTTTTAGGGGAATCAACAGCTGTATGCAATGGACAGTCCTGGCAGCCGACTTCGTTTGGCGTTTGTATACGCAACGACTCGGACAGTAACAGCTTAGGCGCACCTTGCCCATTCGGGCTACCTCCTCCGATCGGTGGCGCGGTCTCCTACAGTCAAGGTTTGGATAGCCGTTCTGTTATCAGTCGCTGTTCTTAGCTAGCTAGCGATAACATCGCTAGCAAAGTGGATATTCGCAAGGCTTTTGATTACATCTGAGTAGGCGCTACGCCATCGTGAAGGCAATGCTCGTTCTCGCTGCATTTTATCTATTATGTACTCTCGGCGTCCACCGTTACTGACATCGTTTATATGTGCGCAGAATCGTATTTCAAGAGTAGAAATTCGAACTTTCTTCCAACGATACTGATCACTGGCGAATTTCTTCAGTTATGCTGACTGCAATATCGGCATGTTTTCTGAAAGATTATCAAGTTTTTCCACGCATTACGACGCAAAACTTGCCAGTCTGCATATGCATGTTATCTTTGCCTGACATTTCTGGCACAGCTGAATTCAACCTTGTCATATAAGCACTTGTTAAGCTGTGTCAAATGGTTTCAATCAGTGTGTTAAGGGATGGCAAGAAGTGAAAGTTGAAGGCTATAATTAGTGCTGACCCCACTTTATCGTGGATGCTTACAGGGTCTCCGTTTGGCCCGTTCCCTTCTGGAACTGCTGCGTATTTGGAGTGCACAAGTGGATATTCGCAAGGCTCTACTTTCTCTCGTTGCACTAATGGTCAGTGGAATCCAAGTGCTCTTGGAACTTGTGCATCAAGTGTTGGAATTGGCACCGGTAATTTTCTGGTATTGATCATTTCATCTCCTTTCAAAAATGTTCTCAAAGTCGTGCTGCGCTGACTAATGCGTAGTTTTGCTTTCAGCTGTAGTTATGACAGTTTATGTCATTCGTCATCGTATTCTCAGGGTACAGTTCTTGGCTATAGAGAAAAACCTTTAATCTTTAGTTCCATGTGTGGCCTAGTTCGTGGCCTAGAGCCACAAATGAGGACTGGCCGGCGTGTCAGACAAGAAATGCATTTTAAAGATGAAGTTTTCTAGAGAACGTTCTAGAACATTCTGTTGGGATCGGAAGTGGCGTGGTGGCAGAAAAGATGAAACTTTGAGTGGTCACCGCGTCTTTTTTCTCAGCCATTTGGTTGACAGATAATGCTCCAGCGACCAAATGATACCAAAATTTTTATATGGATCTTCGCTGCGAGTTGGACGTTGCATTCCCCCTTTCGGTAGAGAACTGAGGGCGATGAAACTTAGTGGCCATAGCCCTATTTATGAACTGAATTGGGATCAGAACTGAGTAGGGGTCTAGACGTGAACCGATTATTTCGGACATCCCAGTCTTTTCAAGTGAAACGAGAAAGAAACTCTAATTCGTCGAACGAAACAAGGCAGTCGGAAGAAGCTGAGCATTCTGACCCACCCTAGAAATTATTTTACTTCTGATAACAGCAGTACTTTTAAGCACATATTATGATGCAGTTTGCGGAAAAAAAAAATGGAGGTACCGTATGACTTCTATATGGTAGCAGTTCCGAGTAATGTAACATAGTTTGCGGGAATGATGCATTCCGCAGGTGCTATGCAGTGTTCGTTCGGTCTGCCCGCTCCTTTGAATGGAAGACTAACATACTCCTCTGGTTCGATGTTTGGTCCATTCTCGTCTGGAACTGTCGTTAGTGTTTCTTGCGAGTCGGGATTCACACCATCAGGCTCCACGATCGCTACGTGTGTCAATTCGCAGTGGTCACCGTCAACTATAGCTCGCTGTGTTAGAGAAGGCACGTTTTTCATTTATGCAGTTGTATTCAATGTCTGAAGATCCTTTAAAGAGAATTTTTTTAAGTGGTGGAATTTCAAGATGACGAAATACACAAAAGAGAGCTGAACTTTCTCTTCTCATTTCAGTTGACGGATGTTCAAAAGCGAAAAATCACGGCATGTTTAGGAAAGGTTTGGCAGTTAGGCAATTCGAATAGCTCTTCCACTATCTCTCGGAGCCTTCGGCTGCACCCGGCCAGAAAATAGCAGCAAAAAAATCGGGAAGACGGGAGCGGTATTGAGTGCCTCAGTTCTCGAAAGCCGTGGTAATGAGAAGTTACCCGACTATTTCACAGAATGACCGTATCGTGAACTAATTCTCCTCCCATGCGTGCGGCTATTGGTAAACTCATAATAGCGTTATGTGGATGAGAATTCGGAAAAGGAAAAGGTGTGAATGCATTTCCGCGAGGCGAACCTGCGTTTACATAGCGCGAGGGTGGCAGCATTTGTACCACTGTCACAGCTATTGTACATATTAGTCTCGGTCCTCTAAGAGAATTGACTGGCGATCCCTCCGATCTGTGGTTCAGTCAGGAAGCCACCAAGAAACCGTACAGTAGGAGGGGAGGGGGAGGGGTTCCCAACTTAGGTGCTTCTCCTTAAGGTTACTTGGACTGATAGTATCACTGATGATACTTAGCAATTCCGCTACTGCACTGATTCCTAATAATGCTGTTACCATTTATTGTTGCTTGCCGTTGTAATTTTGTTAGCAGTAGTAGAAAATAATAGGCAACTATTCGCAGTAATCAATTGTGCAACTTAACGGTTGATTGTAATGGGAATAGCAGTAGCGTAATAGTAGCAGTAGCAGCAGTTGCAGCATTAGAAGAAGGAGCGCTTTTTACCAGATATTTTCTGCACAAGTAGCGTTACTTTTTAACTAGTAGTATTAACGATGATTTGCTACTACTGCTGCCAGTAAGGTTTAAGTCAAAGACCATCGATGTCTTCGAATGTACGGTCCCTCGTTTGCAATTCAAGCCCAAGATTACCAAGTCTCTGAATCAACACTTAGCACATAAGGTTGTTTAGCGATCTCGCCTTTGGTATCGGGAACAAGGGGCCAATATATCAAAAACTCATGACCGTGACGTTGGGAAAGAAGCGACTCCTGGAGACTCCGGTTTCGGTAATACAAGGTCATCTCCTTGGCTCCGACTCTTAGAGCAAAGATTTGGTCCTGGGTTCCGCTCTTAAGCAAGTTAAGTCAGATCCAGGATCAGATCATGGAGCCGCCCATCAATGCTTGGGACTGTCGCCGGCATTCCGGCACCTCTGTAAAGACGTTTTGGTCTTTACTGTCTCGCTGTCAAGCCTTCTTGCGAAATGTGCTGAATGCTGCGGTTTTTAATAAAAAAGATTAGCAGGTGAGACGCAGTGCTCGTCGGGTATTTCGGTGCCACTCAATGGGCGTGTGTCATATTCTGATGGCCGAAGCTTTGCACCATTCTCACCAGGAACAACGGCTATACTAACTTGCAACACAGGCTATCAGCCTTCTGGAGAAATCACATCGCGATGCATTAACGGACAATGGGAACCACCTACATTCTCGCAGTGCGCTCAGGGAATAAGTTAGTCTACCAATTTTGAGCCTTTTTGGCACTGTTGCACCCGTTCATTCCAGCTCTGTTTCTTGGATATTTCTTGGATATCTAAAAGATACTGCGACGGCACATCGATGTGTTAGAGTCTGCATTAAAAAAGCAAATATGAGCATATGTGCATATAGTTGTCCACGTCGCCACGTAGTTGCTGTATCATTTCAGTATCACACAAGTTCCTCCAGTTAGAGAGGATACAATATGTCATGCGAACGTTCCAGGCGGGGGAACGCAATGCTTATTCGGCATCGGAACTCCTGTGAATGGAAGAATACATTACTCGAACGACGCCACGTGGGGACCATTTCCAGATGGTACTAGCGCTGGTCTTGTCTGCTACAGTGGTTTCTCTCCGTCTGGAGCGACAGTATCAACATGTCAGAATGGGCAATGGGCTCCAACAGCTCTAGGACAGTGCACGCAAGGAGGTTGTTTAAAGCAGAGCGCTTTATTTCGCAATGCATGCCGGTTTTGTTGCGAGCCTAACACTGCATGTTTATTATTATTTTCATAACCTGCAATTCATGGCTGGGTAGGTGGTGATCACGAGGCGCTAAAGACATAATGATGGTGGGGCAAAGAATATAAATGTTTAAACAATAGCAGAGGAAACGCATCAGCTGCGAACACAGGTCAACGCCATTATTCGTTGCAGGTGGCAGCGGTGGTGAACAATGCCTTGTAGGCCTGCCAACACCGTTCAACGGTCAGGTCACCTATTCGAATAATGCGATATTCGGGCCCTTCCCTTCGGGTACTTCTGCTACGCTTTCATGCAACTTCGGATATTCGCCGTCAGGCGGTTCGACTCAATCAACCTGCAAGGATGGAAATTGGTCGCCGTCATCACTCGCACAGTGTTTAGCTGGTGGAGGTGGGTGTAACTTTCGGAATAATATGCATATTATCGGAAGCGAAACGTGAGAACATCAAGAGTGCATTTCGTTTTATGTCAAACTGTGCTCTTTTGCAGGTAGCACAGGTGGTGCTGATTGCTTCTCCGGCCCGATGACGCCTGCTAACGGTCAGATAAGCTATTCAAACGGAATGTTGTTCGGGCCGTTCCCTTCGGGCACCGTTGCAATGCTTACGTGCAATTTCGGATTCACCGCGTCTGGATCGACGACCAGCACTTGCTCTAATGGGGCTTGGAACCCTCCGACGATGCCGCAGTGCATTCAAGGTCGCTTTAGTTTGATGAATGGAATTGAGTTATAACGAAGCAGGAAGTAAGATTAACTATTCATAATCGGTCTGATATGATCGTGTTCGAAATCGAAACATACGGCGTTCTCTTTATGAAAGATTTTGACGGCAGTTAGTATGTGGGATTCATCCTTCACAAAAAAACAGTGATTCTCATCACATTTCCATCCTGTCGTGCCGTGAAACTGAAATCGGTTCCAAGTTGAGGCAAGGGAAGCACTGACGCGAAACTTCAAAATGAGGAAAACGTGCGGCGACGGATAGGGTTTCCAACATACCTTTGGTTATATCATTAGATTTCGTGCTAGAATAATGTTTCATTGAAGGCGGATCTGGCGCATCATGCCAAACGGGCGTTTTTCCACCACTGAACGGACACGTTACGTACTCGAATGGCGCATTATCAGGACCGTTCCCATCTGGCACAACTGTTACTGTTTCCTGCAATCCAGGTTACACCACAAGTGGCACTGTAACAGCCACTTGTATCAACGGACAGTTTAGTCCATCAACATTGGGGCAGTGTGTACAAGGAGGCATCGGAGGTATGCAAGAGTGCCCAAAAAAATTCTGTCATTTTTTAACAACGAAATCTCTCTGTCTATAAACTGTCTTTCTATCGCATTACCGAACTTCCTAGACTCATTTGTGAGCAGTGGTTTCATCATTGTTCGTATTTTATGCCATAGAAAGGCAATGCCTCTAGGCGTTGCATTGTTATGGCAGATTTGGTGTTCTTCATCAGAGAAAATCTTTCGGTGATGTTGTGAATGAGAATGAATCTTCTTTGCAGGCATCGGTACGTCTGCGCAATGTTTCGGTCTAGCTCCACCATTTAATGGACAAATCTCTTACTCACAACAAAGCTCTGCTTCGACCTACCCGTCTGGAACAATCGCAACGCTAATATGCAACCTTGGATTCACAGTCAGCGGTGGTAGCACGGCTAGCACATGCATCAATGGTGTGATCACGTACTTCTTCTTAACAAATTAACATGGCGACTTCGAATTTTGTGTGATTTAATGATTCTTTCAATTTCCAGTATTTTCGGCTTGTCTAGCAAAGCAATTTTTCAACACTTCCGAGCACAATTTTCTTCTAATTCCGAAACATTCTTTTGAAGTGACGAGAGTGCACTTGCATCTACTTGTCATATTTTGCACCCGCGGTGTTTGACGTCAAAGCATACCATGCTAAGTCGCGGAAAGGTGTTATGGTGATTGATGTAATACCACCAAAATACTAGCGGATATTTCGAAGTCCTTAGGCCCTACCAATATTTCCCATGTCATTTGGAATCACATAATTGTAAAATTGTTTGAAAAATCTCGGGTTTGCAACGAGAGGAGAGGGAAAACAGAGATCGCCATTTTGTGATTAATATTTTGATCGCTTGCATTCAATGACCCTGTTGTTTAGGGCAGTGGAATCCATCAACGCTTGGAACATGTCAGACCGGTATTGGAGGTAGCAGTGGTGGAACGTCCACCGCAGGACAATGCCTTTTCGCCTTGCCCTCAGTTTCTAACGGGAATATTCAGTATTCAGGAGTAAGTCTAACTGTTATCATGGTAAATTGGAAATCCCATAAAGTAATCTTCTCAAGCAGTTTTGCAACATTTTGCCCACAAGAAGACCTATGCGACTGTTTCTCGTGCGTACGTCTGTTTTCATGTCATCTCAGTGCTTTCAGCCGGCAAAGAAACGGTGAGATAAGGCAAAAATCAAGATCCCATTTGATCCAGATGTGCGGGAATCGCTGTCCAGAATTAAGAACTCTTTAGCGATGTGGTATGCCATGGGCGCATTATCTGCGCCGCTTGACATTTTTCGCATTGTTGCATGAGTAACACCTTCTGACGTGGAACGAATACACTTCTGCTCTTCCTTCCAACGATTTAGTTGTTGAAGAACTAGGAAAACTACTCATTTTATTATGGTCATTAGCTGTGGGGTTAAGAATGACTTACTGCTCGGATGTTCGTGGAAATGAGGTCACTTAGATTTGATGATGATGGTGCACAGGAAGTATATGTGTATGTGCTGGTCATGTTGCATGATTTAGGGAAACTCCGTAGGACCTTTCCACAGCGGCACATCGGCAACTCTTATTTGCAACTTCGGTTTCACACCTACGGGATCGACAACTTCCTTCTGTTCTAATGGCATCTGGCAGCCTTCCAGCCTTGGCTCGTGCAGAACGAACGGTAGGTAGAAAGCTGTCAAGTAATGTATTCTACACGGAAGTGATGAATATGTGCGTCATCGGATTAAGAAAAACCTTTTAGGTGATGTGGGATCTAGATTTTGAAAGCATCAATTCTATCTAAGGAGAGAAATCTTACAGCTCTAGAAAGCATAGCAATAACCACCGAGCATTTCAACAAAACAGCAAAGTAAGAGACAGAGGAGCGATTTCTATTCATAAGAGATTATCGCTCATATCGGTGATATCCTGAGGTGGCGCTCGTATTCTTTAAATCTTATGTCCTAGTTATAAGCGTTCTCCATATTCTAAGGATGTATTTCTTCGTCTCCATTTGCATTTGTTCATCTATATTTATGTGTTACTGAAAACTAAAAAGAATGCTAATCGAAGCTGTAGCAAGTATTGAGTCTATCGATGAGATGCGTTGTAATAACACATTTCTTTCTTAGGTGTAACACTTTTATAAAGGTAGAACAGTAATAAATTGCTAATGTATTCTTGTGCAATATTTCATCTACTATTTGAAGAGAATTTATAAACAAGTGGAGTCGTCTGTATTGTTGATTCGCAGAGCCGTTTCGTGCCCTATTTTACTCATTATTTCATTGATTCGATGATATGAATATGTTGAATGCAGGCGGGAAGTTTCGTATTACTTCTAGGTGACAGATTTAAACGGTATAGTAATTTGTACTTGAAATATGCATTGTTCATCTGGAATGTTCTACACGAAAGTAAAGCATTCTTAAGAAGAGATGATAAACGATAGTCGTCTCGTTGTTTGAAGAGTTGACTTTAATCATCATTTTTAACGAAAGAGTTCTCCATGTTAAAACGAAATGGGAAACGACTGTTGGCGAGGTGAGAGGGGATGATGGGAGGCTACAGGCTCCAAGCTAACATTTTTATAGCATTCAGCATTTGTTAACACCTCTGCTTTTCTTTTTGCTTTCAACAACGCATTTTGCTTAACCATCGCTGCTTTTTTTGCGGGTATTCTTGCTTAGATTGCTTAGATTATGCTACAATTTAAGCACTTTTCAATACGCTTAACTGCTGAACTTTGGTTGATGCATATGAAAGTTAATTTCAGGAACTATTTTCAGGCATTAACGAGCATAATTTCGGTGGAAGCAACGTGCAGTGTCCGGCAATTTTTCCAGTTCTTGAAGGGCAAGTGAGTCTTGCAATGAACTTGAAAAAATTCTGCTGAAAGGAAAGGAAACATTTTGCTCTATGTAGAAAGTCCAACATGTGACTGTTCTTTAAATTTTCAGTTGACGAGTAAGTTTCGTTTTGGTCACTTTGCTGTGCAGTCAGCGTTCGTTAGCTGATCTCAATTCAAACATCGATGTAACACATTGGACCATGAATTATAAGGGAAACGAGATTTGAAAGTAAAAAAATCAGAATCTTTTGAAGACAATATGGCACTACGAGGCTTTTATAACAGTCACGTGCAGAGAAAACAGTGAAAGCTGTCCGAGTTTAGTCACATTTTTCGAAGCATTTTCTGGTTATTCATCCGTTCCGGTTGCTTTTGAAGACCTGTTCGGAAACAAACGCACTCGTTTGTCTGAACGGAAAGTATTCGGTTATTCAATCGAACTATTCGTTCATCCGTCCATCAGTAAATCAGTTCACCCGCATTAGATTGTCATCATGGCTGCCACATCTTATGTGCTGAAATCGATTACTCTATAATGGACAATGCCATAAATGTGGCCGATTGATTTGCTTTTCAGTTAAGCTATTCGGAACTCAGCCGAAATGGAATGTACCACCAAGGGACAGTAGTTGCCTTAACGTGTAATGCTGGATACTCTGTGTCAGGCTTGTCGACAGCAACATGCATTGGTGGTGGTTGGACACCTTTTCCAGGAATTGGCTACTGCAAGCAAGCAGAAGTGCCCCGTTCGCCCTTTACTGTCACCGGAAACGTACTCACATTTTGTCCAGCACAAATGCCTCCTTTCAATGGGAATGTAAGCAGTCATGTCATATGGGCACAACCGTGATTTTTCGTTTAACGCTGTCGTAGCTCGCAGCAGACGGCCCGTGGATAGGCAACTTGAGAATGGGTGATAAAAGAGCGCTTAAGATAAGTATTTTATGCAACCGTGTTTCTTGTTCGGCTAAGAATGCAAGAAATCTAAGAGATGCAGCGGTGGCTTTTTTTTTTCATTGATAATACTATATAGGCACCTTTGGATGGTAGAAGCGTGATAGCTAAGGAACAAAATTCTCATGAACTGCTTCCGAAATTCAGAAGCAACTCTGACTTCGTCTTCATTAAAACTCATTCTTTCGGAATTCAGAGCTTGGCAAATTATCAGTACTAAACTAATCAATATAGTATTATGTAGTTGGCGCATACCAACAGTATGACATTAAACGAAGCAAATGGGTTAATGCAACTGAATTAAACGACTGTTTCGCAATGTAACATATGATAAACGCCGAGATTGTGCCACTGTCCAAAAATCTGACGCCCATCTTTTAGAATATTTAGCCGTAATGGGCATCACCCCGAGCGGTGCCCAAGGCACTTGCCGTGCCTTAGATGCGACAGTGCTCAGTTGGGACCCTTAAAAACAACAACAACAGCCAAATGTGAAAAGGAGAGCAATGATCAGTAGAAGTGAGACCATAAAATTACGGAAACTACCAAATCAGTACGTTTCAAACCTCGCAGGATGATATCAGCTATGAAAGCGTCTATTTAGCAGCTAGGAACGGTTTGTATGGCGCATACCAACAACACTCCTCTTTCCAGATAAATTACAACGAAGTATCCAGTGTGGGCTCATTTCCAACAGGTACTGTAGCTAAGCTACAATGTAATCTGGGCTTCACGGTCAGCGGTCCTTCGTTGTCTGCTTGCCGTGATGGTGTGTGGAGTCCGCAGTTGGGAGTATGCCAAGCTGGAATCGGCTCGTTTTCGGGTCCAGGAAGCTGTACGCCACTTGCAGCACCCAACAACGGAAAGGTAAAACTCAGGCAGTACTGCAACTTTTTGCTATGAACCACCACTGAAGATGGTTATGTCCTAGAGATCGCACTGTTGGAGTTTGGTGAAACTTAACACATTGTTGCCGCAGCGGCTCGATCTCGTTTTCATTTCAGCAGAAGGATATAGGTCTCAGCTGATGTTAGGTATTGCAAAGGAACGTGTTACTACAACTTTTTTTCATATCCGATGAGTAAAACTCGCGATGCAGCATCCTCTTCAAGAACTACTTTTCCCCGTCCACATAAGATCAAAAAACTGAACAGTGTAGACCCATTATAGAGGACGGCAGAAACACGTGCACAAGACCTGACTGTGCGGAGGTACGAAGTCGCAACTGCGCGATGACCAGTTTTATTATGTACAGATGTTTAATTTCCAGATTTTCTACATCCAAGCAGGGGCAAAAAATGCGAACGAACTTGGCACCACAGCGATCCTTAACTGCGAGACTGGCTTCGCCGTCAGCGGCCAAACAATGCTTACGTGCACTGCCGAGGGATGGGCTCCACAGAATGGGTTTGGAATTTGCCTGCCAGCCAATCAGCTGCAGTAGTGGCTGTTCGCAGAGTTCCTTTATGTAAAGTCTACCTGTAAGCTTCCGCTCGCTCTGCGCTTGCATGTAAATGTTTCTTTCCGCGAATTCTCCTCCGTTTGAGGGCCTAAAAAATTTGGCGCCTGTAGAGCAATCAACATCGCCTGTGACGCGTCCTGCCGCTTTGCTTCATATTTTTTATGCACCTGGTTCCGGTGTTATTGTTTTGCTCCATGCTTTCATACTGCCTTTATCTATGTGTTGATACGACAGCGTAACAGTCACTCCCTTCAGCAGTCCCCTTGACGTATGTTTCGCACGCATCACAATTATGTCATTGGTGACATCGTTTTTCATCTTCACATCATAAACGTTTGTAGCTGTGAATTCATTGTATGCGAACGACCTCGATTGCCGCTGAATTTGTGACAGGTTTGTGACGTTAGCTGAAACAGTTCTAGGTACATGGATGACTATGCGACGTTGCACACAATTCTGTCTAAGACTTGCATCCGAAATGGTTATTTGACAACTTAATCAAGTCCTTGTCATGATTGCTTTATTGTATGTGCACATTTTTTTCATTTGCTGTTGACTTTTGGAATCGACGTTATGCTATAGGAAGCCCATTCACTCGCACTTCACATGCAGTTCGACTGCACTTCTGATCATCACTCGGTGAAGGAGTCCATTGCTATGTATGGACTCTTAAACTCAGGAAAAAAAGATATACTCATATAGCCTTCGTATGAGCGAGTGTTTCGTGCACAATAAAACGGTGCATTCGCAAGTTGTTGCTCGCAGCCTTACTAGTTACCTCGCGTAATCTTCAGCAAAAGACACCTATTGGTTCTGCAATAATGCAAGAATAGCTCTGCTCATGTGTTATGGTTTTCCAGTTATTCTCGCTCCTGTCGAACTTTCCGCAGCTTTTGGAGACCACACACCGCTTGCAGCAGCGAGTGCTAGACTAATATTAAGTCGCGATTTACAAATAACAATCTCGCAGAAGAAATGCTACTGTTCCTCGAGGCGACCTACTTTACCTCTCGGAGTCAAGCAAGTCTCAATCTCACTGGTCAAAGTCATAGCTTATGACCAACTTACTCGTCGGCCCTCAGTTGCGTAAAATAATGTCGGCGCCTCAATTTTGAAGAAATGTGGTGGGACTCATATACATGGTAAGGAATCGTATTTTTATAAGCACGAATTTTAAAAGATCATGTAGGAGAACAAGACTGAAGGTTCTTCGACGTATTAAATCAGCAGCCGGCACCTGCAGCGTTAATTACTGTATGTTTTGGATGAGTCACAAGTTGTTGTATGGAAAAAAAACTTCTGCAAAGAAGACTCATTCTGTGACTCTTCTTTTAAAACGTTGAGGATAACCGGTGCAAGGATTCTGAAATTATACCGAAGACATGGCGAATATAACTGAGGTTGTTTTGGTCAATTCTTCTTTCGCTTGACAACTTTGGTTTGCGTTGTGGTGATGTCTGGCGAAAGATACTGCAGGACAGGGCGGTTACCTGCAGCGTGTTTAACAAATCGCAAAATCGAAACATTTTCAGCACAAAATTGATGCCAATATCTGTTCCGGAAGCGAGATTGTTCATTAAGCACTTTGCATCGATGCAGCCAACAACAATAGATGACAGAATGCATTACAAGAATATTACAGATACAAAAACGTCCCTTGTGATCCCCAACGAACGCCAGTTCACTGCAATGAACTGCGAGATTCAACGGAATTTCGGGACTGAGGTTGGCGACGAGCGTTTAGAAAGTCGAGTAGTCCATCGATAACCTGCCCATTTCCAACTGTGCTGCTTTCGAAACTTTTGGCATTTGTCGAGGCATAAGGAAAGCCGCTCCCGTCGAACAAAAACTTTTACATACACTCATATTCAGTACGACGATGAGTTTTTGAGGTCTCCGTCGACAATCTTATGGTTTTCTTGGCAAGTCACTTGACGGCGTCGTAACGTTTGTCTGATGAGGCAACCAGTAGCGAAAGTAGCGAGGGACACCGATACGGCCAACGTGACGATCTTTGCGATCAGGATCGCTTGCGGCAGGACCACGAACGTTGAACGAATGGTGCTGAGCGTCGTATCGCGAACCGCTACGTCGGCTTCAATCCAAAAAGTAGGCACCAACACATCGACAACGTCCTTCGCAATGCTGAATGTGGTTTGTCGCGTAGTTCAAACACGTTTCTTTAAACTAGCTATTCAAACAGCCACTGCAACAATAATAAAAAGGAAGACAACTTTCAAGCTATGTACGGACCAACGATATCCGCCGAGCGCGAAGAGTTGGACTGAAAAGGCTCCAAGCTACCTATCCACTACCGCTAAGAGATTAGAGACGCGAATGTTTATTTTAAGGATTTGAGCAGTATGTCAAGAATGGGGGTGTTACCACAAGCCTGATCCTGTGGATTAAGGGTATATTGTTGAAGAATTCGAAGGAACCTACTTTTTATCTGAACTGGTCACGAGATATTTAGGTCTACGTTGTAAGTTCTGACGCAAAGACACCATCAAAGTTTACGTTCGAGATTTCCTCGTTCCTGCTGATGATAATTGGGGCGTTGAGTGAAAATTTCAGAGGAATCTAGATGTCTGCCCCATAAATGGCGAAAAATAAATGTTTTCTTCTTATGGACTTTGGCAGATTTGATTAGCAGAGTGAAACAGCCTCCTGTCGGGTTGGATGACCCAAAAGAATCTTCGTGTAAAATTGCGTTGTTGGAAGTGGATGAGCCAAACGCACCCTTTGGCGATTTGATAAGCAAAAAATCGACGCCAAAGCATTTGTATGCAAGTCCTTAACCCTCTCTCCCCTCCTCTCCCATATCCGCATGCGTGTACACGCATACACGTACGCACATAAATACAGGACTATGGGGAAATTTTGGAGCAAAGACCATAATTGTATGATCGAGGTAAAGTGGCTTCAGCTTTTGACTTTATTGTTTGCTGCGGAACTGCCATATGCTTGATCTGCGCGGCTTCCCCGACACACTGTTTTCAGAAATATTTCGGTTCGTTCTTCCCCGTTGTCGCCGTGCGCATCAGTTCCAGCTCGTGCGTTGCACTACGAATCTATTCATGCTTATGTTCTGCACAGTTCCCAGTTTTGTGTTGTTTTGTGTTCTTTTTCTGTGGACTCTGCTTCCTACCGATATCCTTAATGCACCCACTTTCTCATCTTTCAGATTGCGGTCGAAATGTTTTGGTTTTACAGTATTGTTGCTTTTGGGCATTGAACCTCGAGGTGTTGAAAATTCACTCGGCCAGACGCTTGGTGAACATCTTGCTTTTTTCGTTATTTAATCAGCCATTTTTCTTATCATGTTTGCACTCGCATATTTCCCCGCTTCGCCGAGTTGAAATGAAAAAAAAGATTTAAAAATAAGAATAAAAGGGAATAAGTAAATATGAAGTTTGGAGCGAACAGATGAATGAAGTGAACTTTGATTCCTAAAACGAAAAAAATCAGTGAACGTACGGACAAATACGTTGAGCAATAATTTAATCCATTTGTTGAGAAAAGTGAAAATAAAATTAAGGAGATGCCGTCACTTCCCGCAGTTGCAAAAGGGAACATTTGTCAGATTCAATTACTCTATTTTGTGAGATTTGAATTAACTATGGAAACGGAATTAATTGAGAATTTATCCATTTACAACCAAAAAAAAAAACGATCTAAACGCCTAATGAATATTGATTGTTCCATGCTGGCTTTTCGAATGGGCAATTGAAACATCTCAGCTAAAAATCTAAGCAGAAAAAATGGAACGAAACAAAGGAAAAACAATTCGATGCAGGTAAAAGAAGGTGATTTATTTGATTGAATTCACAGTTGGAAAAATCAATTCCTGTTGCTGTCATCAGTACTATCATAAACACTTCATCACTGAACGCTTATTTTATTTCAGCATCAAAGAAGAAAAAGGTAATCATGCTAAATATTTATCTCTCATACATTGGTGTGAGACACGAGAAAGCAGACTTTTGAAATGCGACAATCATTTCAGCGGTATCAAAAACAAACGCCGATAAAAGCGGAATTTGCTAGTTGGGTTTGTGGAGATCATGATTTGTATAAACTCGAAAAGAAAATATTAACTGTAAAAGCGGAAACAGTCCGATAATAAAACTGACGACACAAAATTAGTCTATAAATTTGGCACTGTGAAAAAAAAGGCTTCTCCAGTGGAATTGTTGGGGTTCGATTGCTGTTTCAATTGCTATTCAAATTTTGTTTGCCTTCAGATATGAAAATCTACTCCCGAAGCGTTTAAGACATGCTCAGTATGCACTTTGCGAATGCGGAAATGGCCACTGTTACGAGAACGTTTGGCCTGAGATATGAAATGTTTCGCCTTTGAAGAGAGTTATAGGTCAGCGAGCTAATCGATAGAAGCCCCTCTTCTATGATGCAGGTTGTGCAAAAATATTAAGACCTGGATGTGCAGCTGCTGAAGATTCAAAGATTTGCTGCAGCAATTTTTTCGTCATTTGCAGAATGTCGTGCATTTTTCACTCATATGTCCTAAATTTTGTATTATGAAATGCCCGTCAATGTTATTTATTTCGGCGGATGCCAAACAAGAAACGCCAGAGGGTTCTTGAGATTAAACCACAAGAGCGGGAAGCCCTGCCGGAGTTCTTTTAAAACGGAGATTCGAAACTTACTCAAAACTTGACGGAGCGAAATACGCTAGCAGCACAGAGTTCGACAGAAGTTATTGATTATGGAGGACTGATCAGGTCATACATGTGTGCCTCTTTAGATATACTGCGACCATTGCTGAACTGAGTATTTGTGAGCGTTATTTGTAGGAAAAAACGAACAATGCTTTTAGGGTAATTTGCACTTTTTAGAGATAATTGGTCGGCGCTTAGTAGACAAAGAACCGAACTTACGTCGTTTCAAGATTGCGAAACATAGGTATCGAAACCATCAACCGCACTTGGGCTCGAGTGAGCATCCCAGAAATCTGAAATAAACACTCTTTAATCTTTTTTCCTTTTTTTTAAAAAAAACTATCTTTTTAGCAGAATTGCAAAACGTATGACTGAATTTTGCTATCTTCTATGCATTGCTGGTTATGACTTCTAGTGCAATCATTTCTGGATTCGGCAATTTTCATATCGTTTCGGGAATTCACAGTCGCACCAAAAGGCTGTATTTGTTAACAAGAGCTCAACTTACCGGTTCGTGCGCGAAAACGAATGGAACATGACGCTCACGAGAGGGTGATAGACCACGCACCGCGTTCAATACCGCTGGTGGCGAATACACCCAATGTGGTGCCGAGAAAATTACTGAGAAAGGTAAAATCTCTGTCTTCCCTGCAATGCACATCACTCACAAATGTTCCGACCCACTAAAGGAGAAGAATCAATTCCTTGCAAAAAACTGCAAAGTTAATCGTGAACAATTGAAGGGCATCGCTGTGACCATATTGTTAAATGAACGTATGAAATCTCACTCTTTCACGAGTTGACTTGTTTGCCTCATTCGGTATTGGTGTTCTTGATGAATGAACCAAAACGCAGAGCTATGATAGGAACCAGCACATGCATGACGTGCACAGCTCAATGACAAAGTGGTGGGATGCCGAACGCAGTGTTCCTAATTCGAGGCATATTCCTTGAACTCACATTTAAGGAATGCTAACAGTTGTATTTTGTGGGTCCTGCCGATTTAAATCAATCAGGCCAATAAAACGGATCTTTGAACCGACAGATGATTGTAGACATGAGCTGAGAATGTCTGGTAGTGGTGCATGAGAAATCAGCAACAACTACAGAAAAGATGAAATCTCTATAAACTTGTAAATATTGTCTAGAGCATTACCAACATCATCGCCGATACTATCCATAGATTTATACCAGAAAACATCGATTAATCCCTCTGTGCCGGCACCTGGTCACTACAAATGATTAGAAGCCAGACGAACTCCTAAAAGCTAAAATCGTTCATCTGAAGAGTTCAAAGATCGCCCAATCACTCCGTCAGCTTAACAAGTTATTTCGCCGTGATTTATGATGCTCATGGTGTAATGATATACAGAACATATCCTACAACAGTCCTTTCGGAAATCAAGCTGAGCAAGAGACAAACACGCAATCATTTTAAACTTCAACAGTTGCAGATACGCAATTACCTGGATAACACATAAGAGGGAACATCCCCGGAGGTAGCAGGTAAGTATCGTCAACGTAATTCCCCTCGCAACACTCGTTGCAAAAGTTCCGCCGCTTCGAGCAGTCGACAAATGGAAGTGATGAGCAATTATTGAACGTCGTCTTACTGCAAAACGAGGCTTTTCATTGTGGAATCACATCAGATATGTTGTTGGCGGACTGCAATTTGTTGGTGCCGATGAATTAAAACAATCTCCACGCAATTATAAACATAATGTTTGTTAAACCTAGAAAAACAACATCTAATGAAGCATTCATTCTCTTCGCAGAGTTGCTTCTTTAATTAGCCACTTCACTGCATTTTGTCCACACGTCGCGTTTCTCATTCTCAGATAGCGAAAGTAATCGCTTAGCTCAACTTCATGTGAACTGTTCATATGAACTTCGACGGTTTTAAATCGAGCGAAATCTGGTTTTCACTTTTACGGGTTTAATATTGCAACGAAAGTTCGCTTTTAAGGGAACGTTTTTCGCTCTTATTGAGCGAAAATATTAAGCGACCGTTGTTTCTAAAGAATGCTCGGTTTCAAGTAATTTCGCCTGCAATCTAGCGCCTTTGTTTGGTTACCGCTGTTTTCAGTTTATTATATCAGGGGTCCGGTCACCTTTTTTGCAGCAAGTCGATTAATTAATATGTTTTCATGAGATAAAATCATAGTACTGTGTCAAGCTGTAGTCATACTTTAGTGAAGCACTTGTGTCTTGCACCGATCGAAGGAATGGACTACATGTGTTTTGCGTCCTACAAAAGTAGCAGTGCTGGAAAGCGAAAACATGTGAAGGAGAATACGTGGATGAAACACTAACTTCGGGCAAGGATCCCACTCTTTGAAATAGTTGACCCTTTCAGCGTTTTCGTAGCGAAATCCTCTATTTTCGTCCAATGTCGTGTCGAAAACCTCGTATGGTGTTTCAAACTCGTAAGAGGGAATTCCGCTCACTATCGTCTCCCCAGCATATGTCGCGTAGAATGAACTGAGAAAGTTATAATGAATTGCAACCGGCTCAACGTTAATCGAAATATGAAATTATGCGTTTTTATTCATCACACAGGCATCACCAACAAACTAACGCACTAAACAGACAAAAGGCATATATGATTCGATGCAGTCCCAAAACGAAGCTGTGTTGTCTTCACCTCATATTTTCTGGTTCTTGAGGACATCAGCAAATATAAATAAATACAAAAGAATTTCAGTGAACTCTATATGTTCAGCAATACGACAACGCTACTTTTCTATTGCAGTGCGTCTATTGAAACATTAAAAAACCACTGAAATATAGCGCACTAAGAACCAACTATATGAAAAAATATTCAATTACCGACACAACAGTGCCATGAAGAACGGCAGAACGTCATTCTTGCTCAATCGTGGATGGTTGAAGCTACCGGAATCTGCAAAAAAACAATACTGCTTAATTATTACAGCAGGAGAAAGTAAAATTTGGAGGCCACGAGAAACTCACATTTGCAGAAGACAGTTGGTAGCTTTCACCCTCAAGCGAAAGAATGTTTTCGAGCTCTACATTTAAATTTCGTCCGTTGAACAAAACGGTTAAACTTCGCC
Organism: Ascaris suum; assembly: GCA_013433145.1. NCBI lineage: Eukaryota > Metazoa > Nematoda > Chromadorea > Rhabditida > Ascarididae > Ascaris > Ascaris suum. The sequence continues at coordinate 19,000,091 of CM024187.1, read as the reverse complement.
AATGTTTATATTGCACTCATTAAAATCACATCCCAATCTTAGAGGGTGTGGAGAAGTAGAATATTTCGGTCGTTTTGTTCAGGACGCCAAATTCAAACGCAGAGATCGAACATGCTCTACCGACCGAAAAATGAATCAAAATACATGTTGCCTACAATTTTTTTCTAAATGAACTAAACTTCCAGCAGCAAGTGAAAAAAAGAGAAGCAATCATGAATACTTGCAGTGTTCTTTACCACTTCTGCTGTCAGGTGTGAATTATTGTAGAATAACGTCATAATGAGTTAGATGACAACAATCGGCTAAGTTATTGTTGCAATAAGGGCAAAATTCTTCTATGTTAAATCGTCCTCAAATCGACTCTCAATCATGTATAAGTAGACATTCCAAGTTAGCTAGCTGTTTAATGCTCTTCCCTACTGCACAACAGAAATCACCACACTTCACACAATATATAAATATAAACAGCATCAAACAACACATGAGAACTGCAGTGGTTACCTGAACCATTGATCATTCTTGCTTGAGGAGTGGTCCACCAATTATGCGGTAGACTTCGAGCACCCGCCCACCGTACAACGGCGCCAATTTGCTCTATGTTCCCCTTGCCGGTCTTTATAATATAATCTTCATCATTCGAATTATTATACTGCAATAATTGGCAGGTAAATGACCGTGACATTCCAAAAATAAAGTAGTGATTCACGAGAAAGTTGTTACTTGGAAGGTTTCCAAAATGAGCCAGAAACATTTGCAGTTTCAAACAAATTCCTTATAAATGTTGAACTTATTGCATTTCTATGAATTTGACACGTGCCTCACCTCAAATTAAACTTGACATACATTCCCGCCTAGCAAGCTCTGCGCTCTCTGTAAGAAACGATTTGATGTTCCATCATCGTGGGTTTTTTTAGAGTTGAGAGCGGCATTGGTCGGCGACATTCTGCTAAAAAGTATAGCTAAGGCAGTTCCTTTTCTGATGCAGTCATGCCTGATTACAACTATGTTTCTCAATGTGAGTGACGACCAAATTCACAAAAAAAAAACAGATGTGTATATGCGTTCGAACAAAACTAGCAAGCCGCTTGCTGTTTGATATGAAATGAACTGAACTCATCGATCGCCTAAGTGGCCCACGGAAATGTTACTCTCTTTCCATTTCGTATTCACAACATACTCCGCTCTACGTTGTTCCCATCTCGCACTAGTGTTGTCATCAGTTAAATACGCTTCAGGAAAACAGTGGAACAGAAAGTGACGAACTCCGTCGAAGTATGACATCAGTTCCATATCCGGGATTGGGAACGGTACTAATGGCTCTCCATCGTTGAAAAGATCGCACAGCAGATTATAGAACTCTGAGCGTACGAACGTTAGGAACGGGTCATTATAGCCGTTGAACATTACGTCAATGAATTTCACTGTTCTGCAAGAGGTGCCTTTAATAAATCATAATTTCGCCTCATAAAGAAGCAATGTAAGTTAGAAAATATATTTTGTTAACAAAAACAGTTAGCCACCAATTTCTAATAGATTAGAAGCTATTTAAATAAAATGTTCAATTTAGTATTGCCGTGAAAATTTGCGAAAACAAATCAACTCCGAAATCAATAGTCATTTCAATTTCTATAAAAAGAATCCTTATTTTCAAATGCATATTAAATAAGGAAAGTTGGGAATGCGATACAGCTGATCAGACAGAAGCATCATTATTTGCCTATTTAAACTAACTTATCCACGAAAGTCTCTGCACTAAAAAATTTTGAATGCAAATCGAAAGGCGATAACCTTCTGCCGATAAATGTAAAAACCCTCAACAAGAGCGATTTTAAGCATTACTTTTTAATTTTATACATAGGAAATCGTTCGGAAAAGTCGAATCCAAACAAATATGCCAGAAAGATCGGGATATATTTGAATCAGCTTTTGAAGTAAGGAACTTCCAAGCCAGCTAAACATAAAATTGCGCAAATTCGTGTTGCCCACATTCGAGTACAATAACTATAGGAATTATACAGGAAAGGATTCTCGCCAAGCAACAGCAGTCCAATGTCGATAAGCGTTCTGCACGCGACATCGCACTGATATTTCGGGTCAACCATATTGTTCAACGCACCCTTCAATTATCGATGTGTATTCGTGGAAGTTGTTTAACAGTGAACTTTACACTGTTATAAGAATAGGACTTACAGTCGATTTTAATTTATGTGTATAGTATAGAGATTAAGGATATAGAGATTAAATTCCGACAGCATTCCTTTCGCTTTCTTATTTTAGTTAGAAGTTTGTTTTGCAGCAAACCAGCAGTGAATGCAAGATTACCGATAACATTGCCGATAAATCGCCATTTGATACAACAACAGTGGAATTATGAAGGTGAAAATTTAAAAAAGTAGCCTACACTAAAGGAAATCACTTTGCATTAACACTCACAGTCCGACTTTTGTGACGAAATCTTTTAACGGTAGGGCTTGCTCGAATGACAGCAAACCTGGTGGAAGGAAAATACGAAATGCATTTCCTTTTGGAGGACTATATATGTAAGAAGTAATGCCATGAACATTATAAAATGGCAAGTAATATGAGTAACCAGCTTGGTATAAAAAAAGATCTCTTAATGTTTTTACGATTGCAACTGCATTCGGAATTGTCAACGGCGTCTCTTCATCGCAGTAATCACATGACAGCTCCCTCGCAAACAAATAGCGCTTGAAGTTTTTATAATAAACTTCACTGCCATCTGCTGTGAACTCATATTCGGTTTTTTGCTCTGAATATCTGCAACATCACATTTTTCATCTTTTGGAAACTTAAAATGCCGTTCAGCGTATTCAACATTCATTCTTGACTCAATTTGACACTGAGGACGTCCTCATATGCACCAGAATGGTATAATAAGTTAAAACCGATAGAGGAAATAAAAGCAAAACGGACCTTATGTAAGCTTCGCCCAGTCGAGTTTTCACTTGTTTGTTGTAAGGTGGTTTTTTTTTGAGAGAGAGAGAGATATGCGAAATTTTTACGACATTCTACGAAAAGGACCAAGTAAAATTACACGTCGCATTTAATTCTAATTCAAAGAACACAAAAGAAAAGAGATGCAGACAGCTGTTGAGCTAAAAAGCATTCGTTAATATATATGAGGATTTATGCAGTGTGTAATTATTTATTGTCAGTTGACGAATGCTGCAACGGTCAGTTTTTGATTTAGTCTTCAATACGCTCAACTAGATGAATTAATTACTGAGTCGTGATCACACGTTCTAAAGGACTCTTGCTGAAAAGTACGATCAGCAGAAAAACACAGAATTCATGTCTCACAGTTGGATAGGCCGCAATAAATTGTATCACATTTACAAAACAATGGAGCACTTTTGAGATAACTAACAGAAAATAATTCATTCAAGAACAAACGTAGCAATATCTATAAACGCGAAAAAAAAGTAGCACGTGATATTACAACAGACCTGGCTGCCAAGCTGTGATGTCATCGCACCAACGCTCTACTTGTATTTCTCCACCAAAATGGTGAAATACTGCACTTATAACACCTTTTACTTTTTCTAAAACAGTCTATTGCATTCAGATTGTACTGGTGTTCTAAATTTGATTCAATACTGCACCAAATACTTTAGCCTCAGAAATGCGGTACTACACTTATACCATAGTCCCCGTATCTCGTTTTTTTGATGTGCATGAACAAGACGAAAGCAAAAATATCCGAGGCACTGGACACGAGGGCATGAACACTTGGAAACGAAAAAAGCAAGTTTTAGAGAAAAGCTCTGGAACAAGTCAAAAATTTTAGCACTGAAAAGGCAACGAGTGCAGGTGTCGGCAGAGTGGGGTGGCTAAGATAGATCGTTCAAACGTTGTTTAGGCCCAGCAAGTTAAATGTCTTCGAAACGGTTAGCTAGATAGTCACCACCGAACTTTTGCACACAGACGATCCGCTTTTGAGATGAAGTTTGTTGTCAGACGCAAAGCAAAATAGGTCTAGGAATGCAAAAACATATAAAAGGAAAGAACGAAATGGTTAATTTGTCGATCAATTGTTGAAGCTTAGCGGAACGCATTTGACATTGCACTGCCATGAAATCACAAAACTGTAAAAAAAAGCGAAATTAGAAACAAGAGAAGCGGAAAAGCGCCAGATGCACTATTTTCTTTTGTGACTGCATATACCTCAAAATACATAAGATGTATCCATTAGCAAACACCTATGCGAATCACCTTTCTTCTTTGAAAGTAACGCAACAAGTGCGGTTCCCTCCAACCTCTTCAGCATATCTTGTTTTCTGCAAAGACCTGACTACATATTGCTAATTTTTAAAGACACGCCATTCGAGCGCTACTAAAGCATTCAAATCCCCTTCCAGTTTTTCTGTTACTTCTTCTGATCGAACCGATAGGCGGGCATTATAGCTTCTATGTCAACATTCCAAATTCCATCCAGCTACCTTCAGGCTGCCTGCCAGCGCCAGTTGCAGTGTACGAGCTACGCAGCTTAGTCTTTCCGGAAATCGCACATCAGTCCCGCTAACTTCTTCTCTTTCTTCGAAATTACATTTTCATCCTCGTAAAATTTAGACATATCACCACTTGCCATCATCTTTCTCCTCTGAACTGGTTATAGCCGTTCGCTCTTCGTTCGTTGTTCTTTTTTGGAAGGCGCAGCACCTCGTCTTTTTTTAAAACTTCACGCCATGTTTGCACATAAGTCAATTACCACGCCATATTTCGACGATTCATCGATGCAGCGCTCTTCTAGAATTTCCGGTAAGCTCATCGTGATGTCCTGATAATTTCTTCAAGCCTTAGAATGTATTTTTGAAAGGCTCACTTCCGAGGTGATGAATCATTCTGTAGTGAACGAAACCTTTATGTACCTTCTATTCTAAATGTTAAAGGTGACTGGCGCTCCAACCGACACTTTCAGTATGCCATCATCCTCCTCTCGTCTTTTAGGCCTGGAACAGGGCGGAGACCTCGAAAACTTGCGAGTACGAGACAGGGATACAGCACATTGTGAACCATGAGTTTTTTTCCTGAGGAAGAAGCTTGGAAACTTAGTTGGCAAGGTCGCAGCTTCCGGAAAAAATGGAGCGCTTCTTGCCTGCGCTATCTTCGGCTGCTCTTTTACCTAGCTTTCCTCACGATTCTCCAAGCGTCAGTGGATGTGAATATGGCTTTATCGGACGTTTCTGACAACCGAGTGCTCTCGCAGGCTCTGCGTATTTCAGGTTTTTGGCAATATTTGACGTGTTCGGACGTAGCAGTAACTCTGGTTGCATCTCGAACACTTCAAGCCTCCGTGAATTACTTCTTACAACTGCAATATCGACTACGATAGGATCTGATTTCTTCCATGTTGCTGCGTAACTTGAAGGTCATTCATACGAAAAAGATCTATCCACAGTGACATTACAACGCTGAAAAGAGGAAAATTCGCTTGGAAAATTAAAAACCGATGTTGATGCCGTTTGCGACAGTCACTTCCATTTACTTTTTATAAATCTGCAGTTTTAATTTTCTGGAGGGTCCTGTTTTAAAAGGCGTCGTTTAAAACACAGCTTATTTGAACCATAAGACGGAATGAGGAAACAAATATATTCCTTTTAAGTTGGAGCACGCATTAGTGGAAAATATACGTTATTCTTTAATGTCTAACGAGTTCCTCTTTCCTCTCCATCAAACTAACTCGCAAAGAAAAGCAAAATTGAGTGCTGCATTTTCCAAACAACACAATGTCCACTTCAATCATCAGTGGATGAAGACACGCTGGATCTAACACTCAAATCTGAAACTGGAGAAGCGCAATAACGCCCTATTCCTGAACTTAGGAAAAAAATGAAAGTGGCTCTTATGCATAAATATTGACAGAATATAATTTTTTTAAAAGCTGTACCTTAATCCAAGCGCCAGATGTACTTTACTTATAAACACATAGGCGGCTTCAGATTTTGCACGATACTGTGCTGTACCTAGTATAAGTACGAGTATAGCCCGAAAAAGTGCGACAATTTTTCGGTAAGATGATATCACCGCTACGAAGAGCGGACGGGGAAGGGAGCCGGTGGAGAGAGATACAAGAGGGCGATGCAAACGGCTGCGTTTAATTTCTGTGAAAAAGACATTTGCATACCCTCGTCCTACTGCCGTCTTCGATAACGCAAACTTTGGCGATGCGCAACATGGCCCAATGATTTATGCTTGAAGTCAGTCAACCGTTTGAACCGCCGAGTCACGGCTTTATTATCTAGTGCAAAGCAATTCAGATTCAAGGAACGGAGATAAGGGATCGGGCTGCAACTCAATAAATCAGACAGCGTAGCGTTTGCTTGAACTGAGAAGGCAAAAGTAAGCTGGAGGTTTTGAACTAATGCAATACTTTGCTTTCCCCTTGGATCAAGGAGCAATTTTGTGTTAAAACCCTGGTTTTATCATAACTTCTAAAACTACCTGCACGCTCTTTCGTCACATTTTTTGGTACTTTTTTCATCCCTTTAATCTGAGCTGCTTGCTCGCTTTATGGACGTTTTTCGTATGCATACTACCGTAAAGCAATCATAAACGCTCCCATGGGGAAGAAGCTCGATTGACTAAAACGTAGAATACTGCTGTTGGCAGTGCTCGACACCTGAGTGAGTTGAAGTCATCCAGTCAAAGGTTTTCTGCGCTCTTCTGCATAATTTTCGAAAATGTAACAGGTGAAGGTCTCTTTCTGCACATTAGTGTGTACTCGTCCACCCGATAGCATACACTCGGTCATTAAAATTTTCAGATAAACCCATGAACTCGCTATATCAATATATTCTCAAGACGTCATTGTCCTTCTCAATTCCTCAATGGCTTCCGGACAATTGAATTATATCTCTCTTGTATAAGAAACGTAACGTTCCTGCACCTCTAGAATCGACGCTTCTATCGATAGCAAATAGATATTAAAAACGTACAAATGGGCAAGTGGCACAGCAAAGGAGTTAGGCTGCTTTGATGAAAGTACGCTGTGAGCCATCACAAGCAAATTCATGAATAACAAGCATCTAACCTTACTGCAAACGGTCCGATTTGTTGTAACGACGGTTTTGCGCCTTCATAGACGACCTAAAATAGTGCAATCTCATTAATATTCTCTACACTGTAATGGCACTACTGAACTTTTGATTGGTTCAGAGAAGTTGCGGAAAGATGTTGTGCACCGGAAAACCGTGAAGGGGAGTAGATGAGCATAAAACTTGCGAGAAATCGAGAAGAAACACCAAAAAATGGAAATATTCCGCTATTGAATCCCTTTAGATCAAACCAAACAGACTTATTTATTGTACTTTCATGGGCTGCGAAATGAAATAGTGAAGAGTCAAGTAGACATATATCTTTTCTATTTTACACTTTTGCTAGTGCAGTTTGCAGCAGATAGGAAGGCACTTCAACGAGGCTGTGATGACAGCTGCATTTTGCAACATTCCATCAGCAAACCATAAACAATAATAACAGGAAGCTTAAGAATACATCCCCTATGGAATCAACAGTTAAACAAATCTGCAATAAAAGATCGACTGACTGAAGAAAAAAGGTTTCAGCTACAAAAATGCCGGCAGAGTTAAGCTATCATAATCTTCGCTAAGAAGGTGAGCAGAAAGTTGCAAATTTTTTAGTGCTGATCTTGCGCTTTGATTACGTATAACACATGATACGCAACGGAGCAGCGTTACAAAAAAGGAGCGTGTTTCCATGTTCGGATGACGCAAAGGTAAACAGCAGTACCTTCATTGGCTCTCGGATGAGACGAACGTTTGCGTTGTCTCATAAAAACGAGTTCTTGAACAATAACGGGAAGGTTTTATGAATATAGAGTGTGTACGAATTCCTAGGAAACCACAAGGCTGCAAACCCGTAAGACTTTGTTGGGGCTCCTGATCATCACCTACAAAGAACTTAGATGCCAAGTGTCAGTAGAGTCACATTAAATGCAATTCCATCTGAATTTTCACAGAGGAAACCTCTACTCCATATTAATTCAACTTAGCATGATTTTCTTAAATATATGCAATAAAACATTACCTTGCACTATCCCTCGCTATCGTTCACACCACGCGCACTATGACACATTATCACTTTTATTTCCGCACACTTCCGCACTGTCATTTTCCAAGGCTTCAAATTTTGAACGTTTTCAGAGTTTGGTACTCCGAGGCTACAAGTTTTATAACAATGAAGGCACTGAATACAACGTCTCTGCAAAATACAACTGTGGCAGTTTTTGACCCCGCCGAAAGGTGGTGCTGCGATGTGTTCAGGCAGTCACCGTACTTCGCTGCTTTTCAACCATGAAGATGACTAAAATGGTGCAACAGTGACATGATCCTGGAAAGCGTTCTAACTCCCCGATTGTCCTTGCGTAGTGCAGCATTTCAAGCATAATGTTTGCAGCCAAACTGTTAACAATTTAAGGCGTGCCAAAACCGCCAAATTTAAAAACTGGCGAGCCGCCAGATGGATATGGTTCGTTGAAACGCCTTGCTCGGCCATCAAACCCTTTCCATTACTTTCTGCAGAATGGAAACACGCAAACGATGCCGACAAGTAGAAAATTGTGCAGTCGTAAAGAATTTGCAGAAGGCGTTGTTAGCACTTTCATTGTTACCATAGTTCTGAGCAATGCATTTTACTGGTAATTTAGAGAAGAGGTAAAGTAAGAAGCGCAGGTGAAGCGGTATATGATATGGATGCCATATATCGTAAAGATGTGCTGAACAGTTTGTCATGTAAATGTGGCGAAGTTGTCGCATGTTGCAAGCAAAGGTGCTTATTAACACGCGGATAATGCAAAGGTCTGCTGGATGACATTTTTAAGCGACAATTTCGAATCGACAAATATAGTCGTTTTATCAACGATATAGTGCCGTTAATATACAAACATGCATCATTACTATGAAGTCATCGAGAACTAACATTACGATGAAGAGGGTAATAAAAGTTGCGAAAAAAGAAAAATTATAATACGGCTTGATAAAATCATGTCATCTCTGATCAAGTAAAGGGAATATCGCATGTCTGCATTATTGTGATAGCTACAGAGAAGAAGGTGCAAATGAAGCACACCCAAAACAGACGAGAGTAGATAAGGACCGCGTGGGTCCGCCCAATTATTTCCACACAATATATTCATATATACCTTACTTGGAATCGGATATTTCTGATGGTCTCTAATACTTATATTACAAATTTTAAATTCTCAACCTTTAATATCAATATCGCATACTGAAAGTTGCGCCTGTATCTCATTATATTTTCATAACATTTTGTCTCATCCTCATAAATACTTCGACTTTTATTGCTATGCCGCCAATTCGTTTTGCTATTCGCCCCTTCCTGTACTCTTCAAAATTGTCTGCTTGCATTTTTCTCAGGTGACGGGCTTGTTGTAATAAAGTCGTCCGTTACCTGCATGAAAAGGTCATCTTTCCGGATTGTTTTAATGCTACTGTCTTGGCGTTCGTTCTCTCGGTCTATTTTCTTTGTTCTTCCCTTCGATTAAAAGATCTAATGTTATGAATTGCGTCTTCATATGCATCCACACCAACGTTCAAACCTTCACAGACATAATTGTTGCACTTGTGGTTAACAGTGTTTGTTCATATTCTTATTGAAATTATAACTCAAAGGTTACAAGCCTTCACCACAACTGATCATTAATGCACCTTAGTGCAATGATCAATGAACATAGATCAAGTAAATGTCGGTGCATTCTAAACAATACCTCGTCCGGGTTTGTTACGTTGAAAAAGTAGAAATTCATAATTGCGTTGGCCGGAGGTTTCGACCAGAAAAACGTTGATGTCGACGGCATTCCGTCACTTCCTTCCGTTAGTGCCAAATTCTAAACAGATTTAATTATCTGAAACGGGGCAATAACTACTGTTTGGTACCCTTATTGCATTCCAATTTTGAAACAACCTGAACACCTGATTCGTTGCAATGGAAGTACATATTTATATTTTTGCAAAGTGGGACCAGAAATCGAAAACCATTTACCACTCAGGAATTGAACAATTAAGCTGAAACATCGGAAGAAATGAAAGAAATTGCATAAAACGACTTACAATGTCAACTAAAATTGGAAATATCAAAGGAAATACGATCCACAAGAAGAGTGATATTATAAAAATAATAGCAGCAATAACGAGCATAGCAATGAGTATCTTCTTAGACATGGTGGCGAGTTTATGGATGCGAGCACTTAGTAGGTAACGTTAGAGGCAAGCGCTTCTTCAGTTGGGTTATAGTTAAAAGACGGGCGAATTATCAACAAATCTGAGCATACACTCCGCAAATTATCTGATAACACATCACTCGACAGTAACACATACTGCCGATGCAATGAAAAAGCTGCCTGCTCGTTGAACGCATGGTTAAAGAGTGCGCCTCCATAGCGTCGTGATCGCTCGTCACGTTGCATTACTAAGCACCGAATATGTGTGCACTAAAAACATTCCGCATCAGCAACGTTTAGAAATCTTGGAATGCCCATATTCAGACTGCGACATAAGAAATGAAATAAGCATGCAACGGACAAACGAAACTGTAATGGGTACAACATAACAAAGGCTCAGTGATGTGATAAATAAATAAAATTGCTTTTCAGAGCATTCACAAACGAGCAAGTTTACTTCTAAAGCTTTATAGGTTTTATAACCTCGAAAGTATGAGGCCTAATGCTAGCACACTTATTGTAATAAGAGTAAGGAATAACATGCACTTCCGGTAACAACATATTCCCATCTTGACAATGCGATAACACTTTCTGCTTAAGCTGTATTGCGCATAAGAGACAAAAGTACTTCTTCGAATAGCCTCACAGGAGCATTTTGTTGAGAATATTAAGCCGAAAGTTTATCGCGTAGATGTATGAGCGCGAAGGAGCGGAAGCTAAAATCTCAACGAATTAAACGCTGAAACGAAGAGTAAAAGCAAGAAAATGACGCTGAGCTCATTTTCATGCGTCACACTTGACCAGACAGCATTCTTGCACTTGCCAAAGTAAGCGTTAGCCGATCTCCCTCACTGCAAATCAGCTCGGCTACAAGAAGCGCAGAACCCGATATCACTTATATATGTAACAAGATTTCAAGAAAAAAAAATTCATGTAGCCATCAATTCATTTCGACAGTTAACGAGAGCAGTCTCAAGACACACGATCATATACAACAACATAAGACGAGCAAGCTTTCTAGCAAGCATTGACACAGAAATCATCCAACACTGCCGAATAATCGAACGTGAATTCTAACTACTGATCTCATCGTACCAAAACATAGTGTGCTTTCCGTAGTGCACCTGTACTTATGCCACAAATAGTGCATTCTCTTAGCAAGTTTAAATTCGCAAGCAGCGTATAAGTACAACACAGTCCGACTTTCAGATGGCTATAAAAGAACAGTATAGCACAAATTTTTGGAAGAAGTACGAATACATAGTAAAACTTTTTCATTGTACTTGTACTAGAAATGTACTTCATCGAATGGAGATTTAGAATGATGCTAGGGCGCTTTTCCATTTTCAAGTCTGAGCATTAGGGGCCGAAGTCTCTCTGCCAAGTATCCGACGGAGGAGAACGAGCGACACTTTTGCATTTTCACGGTTGCTTTTCTTGTACTTCCGATATATCTTCAAAAATCGTTTCCTTTCTCATCTTTTTAATTTTTCTACCGTCATCCTTTATGGGAGATTATTTTAAATTTCATCCTCTTTGGTGAGAGCAAATAAATTCTTCCTTTTACGGTTTATTCTGTTAAACAATTATATGCCTTATTCTTTGAAACCGTTATGAAGTAAAGTGTAGTTTAACAGACGCAGAAAAGACCAGTGATTCCAAGTTGGGCCTTTTTTATATTTCACGACTGTTTAATAACCAACTTGCTGTTCCTGCTTCAAATATAGTGAAAGTCATTTATTAAAGCAATCTTTAAGCAATACTGCTTATGGGTGAAAAATCATTCCCCTTTGGAACGTGGACTTAGAGAAGTCAAATCCTCAATCCCACATTTGCCATGTTATTTATCGTTGTCCGGATGCATCACCCGAGGAACGCGGGTTTCAATCCGTGCAATTTTCACTTCTAGAACTAAATATGAGCACCATTGCTGCAGTTAGAATGTTCTCTCCTCGTTATTTCTGTTATAATGAAATACACGTTCTCACAAATAAGTGTGAAAACGCATCTGGCCACAAGCGAAGCGATAAAGCAAGCCATTCGCATATTTTTGTGTCCACGTTCAAAAATGAAACAGCTGACACTGGGCGAACTGTTAGACGGAAATTTTGTGAATACACCAATTCCAGCAATATCCGTCTGCGTGGGAAGGAAGCGCAGAGAGGGACGGGAAGGGGAAAAGGAAATTGTCGAGCGATAAACAACTCTGCCTCGGTTTCTGAATTTTTTTTTCTTGAAAATTATCTGCTGTCGAAGGCCTTTGAGTGATCTGAGTATGTTAAGCAGATATTTCTACGCTTGTTTGTCTGGTGTACAACCTCTAAATATACTCAAAGTTCTTGAATCCAGACAAGTCAGGTGAACTTTACGTTGGCCAGCTAGTATCTACCAATGCATTTAGCAGAGCTACCATTGACAATTGTGTCGTTAACCAGTTGAAAGGTGAATTCCGTGGAAGCCGACTTTATTAACACATGTGACTGCGTATGTTATTGTGAGAAGAAAGGCTTTTTGGAAGCGGCGGGAGTGAAATGACGGTCGAACGCGGAAACGTCCAATTCCAAGAAGTAACAATGAAAGTGGAGATCGAGGGAAAAAAGGGGAAACAATGAGGAGGAAGACACCGCCACAGAGCACATTTCTGCTCATTCAGGAGTCCAAGCAAAGACAAAAAAAAAAGGCTTTCGCAAACAGAAAGAAAAACAAGATGGGCTTTAATTTAAGGGGACTGCCCAATCAGTTGAAGAGCAACAACGCATTCAAATCTTCACATAAATTGTATTCAGTAGACGAATGGACTGTGATAACAATTGTAGTGAACTGAAATACAATTATTTATTGAGCATGACGGCAATTATATATATATAGATATATATAAATTCTATAATTACAATATCACAGAAATGAAGATATGGAATAAAACGAACCGCAATCTTCCTCAAATCATCGTACAGTTCATCGATATGCAATCACAAATTAAGCATTCGCTAACCACCATCAATACGAATGCCACACATACGACCGTACACTCATTAAAGTTAAGCGTTGATTGCTGTTTGACGCGTTTAGAAAAAAAAAAAAGAAAAAGAAACAAGAATAAAAATAAGGCGAGCTCCCCTTTAAGGAGACCGCCCAATTAGCTGAAGAGCAACAACGTGTAAAGATGCTGGGATTGAAAAGACAGCCATAACGAAAATTAGTGATTCTTAATGGAACTGCTGTTTCTTATTAGCATCGAAGTTGCAGCTGGCACTGCTTTCGTATATATTTTTTTTCTGCATATAACAACTGCATTATTCCTTTAAGCTTCGAAAGAAGGTTTCTGTTGCATTGCTTCAATAGATTCCATCAAAGTGGTTGAATTCAACAAGTTGGCGAAATTGCGTTGAAACAAAACTAACACCAAGAGTTTGAAGCGCAGTAGCTGCAGAGTGCACCATAATGCCGCCCTGCTTCCGTAAAGCAAAGTGACAAAACCTATAGGTTGTATGTGTAGAGCAGTGCTGCTGCAAGAAATTTCCAGTAAAGAGATGGGAATCGAGAGCAGCCGAGTTGCCTGGGGGATCTACAGGTTCAAAGACCTGAAATAAATGAGTAGCTCATAATTCAAAACATAGAATAATTTTGAAAATATCTAGAATGAAAGTCGGATAGATGGAGCTTGTCTCGAAACGCACTCAATTTCATTATTCTACATCCACCTCGAGGAATGGCCTTATGACAACGTTGAAGTGGCTCTCGGTCCTTGACGTGCATTACGGAAATTATAATAAGCAATCAAAAGAAAGCCGAGTTATGCAAATAAATTCAATCAACAGCATAGTATTGAGATTTTCGAACAAAGCATGGAAATACTGACAATAAGTTCTCCAAAACAAAAGCACAATGACGTTTGGAGTGGTTTGCAGAGAGATGGAGCGCATTGAATCGGTTCAGAAATTTGTTTGCAAACACGTCATCCGCTGATGCATTATTGAGCAATTTTGCAAGTCAGCTACACTGCAGCTAGTAATATTGTTGACATTATCAGCCACAAAAATTTGTTTGAATTTGAACGTGATAATAAAAGCTTTGATGACAAGGGTCCGTTTTTCAGCGATCGGGTTCCCTATTTTCTACTATATATTTCCGTCAACTAAGCCATAACAAGTAAAATCCACGGATTACTGATAGGTGAATTAGAAGGGATATTGTTTCAACAATGTCATTGTTCCCGCCGCTGACCGCCAATGAAAAATTGAACGGCACGTTCCATAATAGGATAAAGACAGAAAGGTGAGCAGGTAAAGCAACCTGAGCAACTCTCTCTTGAAGCTTTTTCAACTCCTCTCGCTCCCCTTCTCCCCAATCAGACCTCTTCAGACCCAGTCATTGCTCATTATGGACATCACATTATAGATCACGATTAGTTGCAACGGCGACAGTCTGATATACTACGATGAGCAATAGCTAGATACGTGCACCATCGCAAAGCCAAGAAATTGCGATCAACGAAACGTGTGATTGATTCGTGGAACAGCTTTGCACTTTAAATTGAACTGAATGCAATAAAACGATGCATAAACAATTGCGCTAACTTACTGGCAAAAGTGCTCCACATAGCGCTAGTTGAAAGGCATTTTGAACGAACAGTGCTGAGTGTGGCTACACAAAGTGGGAAACTCTTTGCACTGCAAGTTCAACCTTTGCTATAGCAAGGGTTGTCGAATGACCGCTGACTTTTCAATGATTTCGTCTCCAGCTGAAAGCCATATTCAATTTTGTTGATTATGAATAAAATTACGATGCGCCACGATGATATGGTATCCCACTTGTGGCTTTTCAGCGGGAATTGCCGCGACAACTGGCAAAGTGCTTCCGAGACGCGAGCCCAGTAAACCTGATCGAAGCCTTCTGAAATTGCGTTGTTTGAATGTTATTAATTTGCTCGGTTGCAGCGATATTACAGAAAGAGAGGGAAAGTTCGGCAAGAGCCGACGGAAGTTGTATTGATTTTTAGATGCGAACGATTTCATATAACCTTTCTTCATAACTCTTTAGTGACCAAAGAAATTCGTGAAGTGCTTCCTCTTCAGTGACTCACTTTGAACATACATGCTTCTTCTTTGCTTCTCTCTCACGCGCTGCACGCTACCAAACCCATTCGCTTTTACATTCAATTGTGGATGACTACGTCAGTGTGCAGTAGGTGTGGACACCTGTAGATCGTTTCGGTCAGATCACCAGTTTGTGACTTTCTGTACTGGTTTGCAAGCTACAATGCGGTAGTGATAACGGACATCCCCTTTGGTTTCAACGGCACAAGCCGTGGTCTTCAGCAATACTATGTTTAAACACATTCATGTTGAATCTTCGTTACAGCATGACTAATCATTTGAATAATAAATTGTAAGCAAACTCTTTCACAGCACAGGTTCCGACGTGCATTTTGGATTCATTCGAGGCAACAGTAGATTGGCTGAAAAAAACTAACCGCGCTCCTCAAGAATCCCATTTTCACTTGCATAGCTGACCAACAACGGTCCCAGTGAGTCATCTGCAAATGTCAAACAATCTGCTGTTATAAAGAATTTCTAATGTACAAGTTCGGCGGAAGAGTTGTTTTTCAATCGGCAGACAGCGGATAAAAACTTTTCTCACTTGAAAAAAAAAGCAAACCAAACAATGGTCGAACCGTCTCACTTTTTAAAACACTCTTTCTTAGTACGAAATGAGATTAAATAACTGCTGATTTTGCCTCAAAATCCTCTTAGAACAAATCTTACATTAAATTTTCATGTAAAGTCATTATTGTCAGAGTTCTTAGCTGCAGGTAATTAGCATCCGATTTTACAGTCAAAATTAAGCGAAGGGATGCCACACTTTACAATTTGAATTGGGTCTTATTAAACACATAGCGAGAGTAAAATTCTCTGCGATTATATTAGAGTCGATTGTTAGCTAGCGAATACTGTTATTAGTGAGGTCACTGTGCTTGGATTGCTCACGTGCTAAACAATTCGCACCGCATTTGACGTGAATTTGCATCTTTTGTCAAATAGGTGCTTCTAATGTGTATCGAATAAAATGAATGTGGCTACAAAACAGCATGTAACCAACCTAACGAGTCGACGCTTTCAACGGCCATCTCGATAATATTTGTGATCGTTTGCTGATGTTCTCTCACTAGTTGCTCGTTTTTGTCGAAATCGACTCGGACTGAGGGATATTTCTGACGAAGGTATTCGTACACCCATTCGCCTGGTGTGACCTTACTACTTTCTCGCCATTTTTTGAATCCGTTCTACAAATAAATAATACTTCCCGGCAGCTTTTTAATGGACAGTTTCTTGCATGATTTACATGATTTCCTCTCATATTTTCTTTGCAAAATTTTCTATATTATATAGATAGCAAAACCAAATACACAAAGTAGTGGTGCGGAGGCCATATATGAGCATGTAATGACTGAGTTTTGAATAACGAAATGTTTTTGGCTGCGAATAGATCTAAAAAATTGCACCCAACGGCGAGATTCTCGCAAACGAGCGTTTTCCACGCATGATAAAATGCTCAACACTATAGGTCTACTCAGAATGAAATTTGTTTGCGTAAGGAAAAATTAGATGAATGCTTAGGCTACGACATATAGATTACTGTAGTGCAGAGCAGAGAAATTGGATCGACCAACTAGAACAAAACTTAACGGAGCGAAATCGCTTCTCTAAAATATCTCCAAGTTAACACACGAAAGGCTTGATTAGATATTCGTTCAAGAGACTCATTTTTCTATTCAAAGGTCGATGGATGAAGAGAGAATGGAGAAAGGTATTGAGACAGCTTTGCAAGAACGAACACCTTAATCCACTCTTTTTGTTTTTCGGTAAGTCGAATTCCATTGAACGCGACTGTGAGGTGAGCAATGTCGGAGAAGTCGGAAAGCCGTCGCGATGTACGTCGTGGAACGGCAGAAATTGCTGTTGACATCGCCATCATCATCGCATCGGCGATCGCTGAACGTGCATCCATTCTGAATGATTTCTTATCAGTCATTTGGACCACGAATCTACACTGCGCCAACGTCATTTGAATTTTCTGTGTTCAGCACGCCTTGGGCGTACTCTTTACCAAATTCACCACAACGCAAAGCATCCCAGAAAACAGCAAAACCCTTAAAGAACATCACTCTTTCCCTCCCCACAGCAGACGAGTGGCTGTCTTAATTTTGCTTTTCAAGCCGCAGCAGTTTCCACAGTGCATCTCGCAAATCTCACACGACGAACTGTTCGGACGAATACTCGCCTCATATTATATCTTCTCGTTACAGTAGCTCATGCCATATTTTTAGTAACTGCTTACTTACATCCTACTAATAAACTGAACAAATCCGCAGAATCTATATTCGAAGAATGCGTCAGTGAGATGCTAGTAACAAAATTTTTGCTTTCGATTACACCGTTTTCTTGCATACGAAGCGATGTGCTCATTTTTTTATCTCTCTAACCCACATGATACTATTTTCTAATATATACAGAAGTATGGAACACAGAAAAATGCTCTCAAATCGGTGAGAAGATTACATGAAAAAAGTTCACATCGATATAGCACCGAACGCTGGCCAAACGTTCAAACTATAAGGACACGACAACTCTACACTGCAAAATTTCAGAATGCGAAGCGAGCACCTATAACACAATTTCGTAAAGAAAAAACACAAGTCCACCAAACGACTGCGGTAAGCAAACCGTAGTTTTTCATTTCTTCAACGTAAACGTCCACGCTCCTAGAGGGAAGTCGAAATATCCAGCTAAGTATAGTGTAATATTTCTCGCGGATAGCGAACCTCACATGTTTGTTATTAAGCTTTCCAAGCCTTTAATAGGCGTGAACATTTAATGTTCTCAGTTGCAAAATAATCGAACATTTGCACCTATTTGGTGGCCAATGTGAGCGTCATTATGAAGATGAGGTGCACACATTAACTGCCTAGGAAGCGAGCATTCAGAAAAAGGCAAGGATGAATGCTAGTCAAATAAACACCGTTATGAAACGAAAGCACAACAGCCGCGCAACTATAAGTGCTTACAAAATAAAAACTCAGCGGAATTAATGCGAATGCAATTAGTGGTGATGTCCGCAATTTGTGAAAATTGATTCTGAGCACTTTGCTTATTACAATTTCAGCTTACGTGTCTCAGTTTTTTTATATCTTTAACGATCGAAAACGATCAACATCTTTAAGCAAATGTTTCAAATGTTTTCAAAAACGAATATGTCTGGAAAATAGTGGTCTGCTAACTGTTGAAGTGTTGGATTCGTGTAGGTAACGATTGAGTAAAAGGTCAAAAATCGGCTTAAGGAATCCAAGGTATGTCACTCGGATAGTCGTTGAAATAATGGTAAGAACTTTTCTAGATTAGGTAATTAAAAAATAATCCGGAAATTTGAAAGCAGAAGTGTAGTTATCAATCGGGTCACAAGTTATTTGTAAGAAATGGTTGTGCCAGGTCTTCAGCGAAGTACCAGTGGCGAACTTGGAGAACAACACTTATAGAACACCTGCACCTGCACTTTAAAAAAGTTTGTTGCATAGGTCGCGGATTTGGATGAGAATGTGAACTATGCGGCATGAATTGTGCATTGGATACGAACCAAAGCAATCGGTATTGATGTGGAAACATAAACATACGTTCAGTGAACCAATTCGTTTCTACAACGAGTTAATTTTGTCAATATATCACGAGTTTTGCCATTTTAGCAAAGAACCAATTTTCGCATCATAATTTCCTGTGTTATCACAAAAACGTAAGTTTATAAATGAGAATATGACGCTAAAAGGTTGAAAATTCCAAGTAAAAAGTATTGAGGGATAGGTTTCAGCAAAAAAGCAATCATATGGAATGGCAGTTAAGTGTTTCGAGTGATTTTCATGCTCTCTGTTACGTATGGATAACGACCACACAAAGTGCACTCTTTTAAAACACCAATAAAGTCGCTCTTTAAAGAAGCACTTCCACAAAATAGATTTGCCGCTTATCGCCGTTTTTTCCAAAAGAAGCTGAACGAACCTTCATGTAGTATTGCCGATGTGCTCGACGAGGCGATTATTTCCGGCTATAAGGTGCGCCCAGAGGAAGACACCGAGAAAAGGGGAGAGGAAGGAAAAGGTGAAGATGGGTATGAAATTTCAATCACTTCAAAAGTACTAAGAATTGCGCACAGAGAACAGCTAAAAAATGAAAACGTAAATTGAAGCAAGTGAGACGACTTAACGCAATACACAGAACAATCCATTTGGGTGGAATAAACATACTTTTGCACAGCGTGAATGTCTCCTACAACTTTTGAGTTGACCTATCATTTCGAATAGAGTTAGAGACACAGCTGAGAACAATTAAATGAGCCCTTTGTATGTAGGATTTTTGGATGAGCACTAGCGTGATTTATCATTTGCTAGCAATTTACGTAGCTGGCTGGCTGGTATCACTAGTGCGATTGCGAGAATGCGTATTGCGTTGGCTTCTTTGGTACGCGTTTCTGCGCCTATTCTAAAAACTGACACAAAGTCCCTACATGCTTTCTTTTACTGTGTGGTTACAGCAAGCAATGGTAATTCGCGGAGCCGCTCTCGCTGTCTCATTCCCGAGACGTCCCTGATTTTGCCTTGAAAACAAACCTATGCCACATACTAGTAGGTGTATTATTCCCACCTTGGTTTTAGCCGTATGCAACAAAGCGAACACCTGCGGTGTGGTTATGCGGAAAACTGCAGGGAAACAGCACATATTCATAAGAGAAGAGGGTGGAAGAGGACGTCCAGCAGCTTCGTGTTCGGAAGAAATGGGAAGCGAAGGAATGAGGCAAAAAGGACGGCTAAGAAAGCAATGAAAATTCGGTATCGATGATTAAATTTCTGCTGAGGACAGTGTACTTTTCGAAGTAGTTCTAAAAGAGATGTGTTCCTCTCCTCTCCCACTTTTAGTCTGTTCAACGTAATTATATATCAATGATTTCTTATTTAAACGCTAGTCATCACAATAGGTGAGGTGCAGATTCACAGCTTAAAAAACTTCTTAAATGCTTTGAAGTGTACTCAAACATAGGAGCAGTCTTCTTGGGTTCAATCTGTTGTCCAATCGAGGCACAATATTGGATTCGCATCAAAAAAAAAAGTTCTATGGAGTAATTGCACAGATAACCCCATTTCAAATAGACATAGTTACAAAATTCAACGTATTCTTGAAGCGGGTGAAAGCATTCGTACCATACGCACAATGCTTGTGCAATCTCTAAAAATTTGTGATTAGCGATTTTATTTTGTGGTTTTCAACAATTTATGGCTCGATTCGGTGAACTTTTTACCTACCTTTTAAAGGAGCGGAAGGAGGGGCAACAAAGAATAGTTTGCAATGAAAGCCATTTTGCCGTGATTGATATTCTTCCGCAATTTTATGAAAAACTCTAACTCTCATTCTCTTTTCCCTTCCACCAGTGTACAAGATTTCGCCTATCACACTCTCACCCCCGCTTCCACTAGTTCCACCTTTACTTGATTCCTTCGCCTATTCCACTTCCATCCTTTGTCTGTACTTTTAGACGTAACTATTCTGGAAGTCAATTTGACAGCAAGGTTGTTGCCACCTTCATCGGCTGCCAGATTTTGATTAGCAGATGCGACCATTGGAGCAGATTTGTTTTCATTTAAAAACATTCCCGGTGAAAACCTCTTTGAAAAGACGCTGGAAGGACGTTACGGCGCGTACCATGGGATACTGTTGAGCACTGTATTCGTTTATATTGCTTACTGCTTTAAATAATGCAAAAATTGCCCAAAATTTGTACACTAAAAGTTATAACGGTGCGTGGAAACAGTGGGAATTTTAAATGCTTCAGCGAATTTATCTTGAATTATGCAAAGAAAGCAAACGCTACTTGTGTACTAAAAAAAGAAGAAGCATTCGTCAAGTGGCATACGAATGTTGCAAAAGAATGCTCGATAGTAGCGTTAAGAAGCGATGTGTCAGAAGCTTTCCATGTTGGATGCAAAAAAAAATCACTTTTAAAATGGCGTTCGCGAGGGAATAAAGAAAAGACTACGGAATCCAAACTCACTACATGCGACGAGAGTCGGCTTTTCGAGGGAAAAAGCAAAGATCTCGAGAGAATAATAAACTCATTTATAAGGTAAACGACAAATGAGAGTGAGAGGCCATGGTTAGGAGGAAAGCATTAAAAGTTTATTTATGCATGAGTGCGTCGGTGGCTACGCGATCAGTGTTTCCACATGAACGAGAATTGAACTCAGTAGGCGGCGCTCACTAGTGTTTGAAAGGAGTCAGTATCATAGAAGCTCAGGGAATCACCGTACATGTTGTTACCATGTTTTTGTTCAAGATGAGCCAATAAACAGCTGACAGGTGGATGATCACGAGGACAAGACGCACTGGTGCGCATAAGCATTCGCCTATTCTAGATTCCTCATTGCTAGGCTATTCTCTAGTCACTTGAATAAACGAAAACGGTACTCGTTTCAGCGAGTTTTTCGCATACAAACAACATAATTCACCGTATCTTGCATTTTACTCTCGTTGATCGTCACACCAAACTCTTACCCAACGTGCATTCGAGCTTTTCACAAATTCGTTCTTCTTAAAGAAATAGCGCTGGGAAGCATGCACAACAGTGCGACTGCTTTAATGCCTTACTCTAGGCACAATTGCGAAAATGCATTTTATCTTAAAAGCTCTTTCTTTCGGCGTAGACTCCAGGGACATTCAGCGAAAATGAGCTAACTGTGCCTTGACTAACTCCTTTATTCACCGACTGTCTCGAAGTTCTGCTTTCATCTGGTTGTGGATGGCTACTGTAACAGTGCAACTAATAAAATTATAGAATCTGCAGAATTTTAACGACTATAAACATATTCCGACAATTGCTAGAATCGATTAGCTAAGAAATGCTGCAGTAATAACGCAATGCAATTGTTGGAGATAAAACCAAGAAAATATATAACAACTATAATTTATTAACAAAGAAGTAAGTTTATAGTTTCCGCTCCGATCAGAAAAAAACTGTTCGCTTGAAACTTCGCAGGCAGAATCGAAACTGTAGAGGCACAGTGATGACAACTCCCCACCGAGTGAAAAATTCGTTGGCTGATTTTCCATTTGCTCGTCATGCCTTCTCTATATGAACAAGAAAACCACAAAGCATAATGCAAGCAGCGTTCTTAGGACATCAGTACACAACAGGGGCGCAAATATTGCAATAGATAATACCGTTCGTAAAAAAGTTCGAAATTCTTCAATAAAAAAAGTGCTTCTTTTTACAGCATGAGCATTATAATGTTTGAGATTTGCCAAATCGCAGCATTTGGAAAATTTAAGAAAGAGATAACCTTCACGGTTCCAGTATGTTACGAGCACGTAAGATAACACTCCGATGAGTTGATTTGACAGCCAACTTCCAACATTATCCATTGATACTGATGCTGACAAAAGAAGGAATTTAAGAACTGAGGGAACATCGAAAGACTATTTTGACAGTGCAGGAGGACCACTACAGGGACCGAAATACCAAAAAGCATCGAAACTTTAGGATCCTGAAACCTCGGTTAACGAAAGGAAGCAAACGCCTTCCTTGATATGCATCACGACATGTTTGAGGTACCGTGTGTTTGATATTGAGTACGAATACGTCAGCTAAGGAATAATGCCGCATTTGACATTTTGGCACATCATTAGGAACAGTGTGCAACACAACCAAAACAACGATTAGTTACCCAAGACCCAAAAAATCTACCCACTTGATGTAGAACGACGCAAAGTGCCGAATGAACTAAGGATTAGACTGAATAGGGCTAAGGAGCCCAACAGTTTTAGGACGATAAGTAGCTGTTTGCTTTCGACAAACCCAAAAACCAGTGGTACTGAACCAAACAGCTGAAAATGTTCAAATGAAGGATATAAGAAACAATATGAAGTAGTAATTAGAAATAATCACTCGTGTTTTCAAAGCATCAACCATTTCCTCCTTCCTAGTGTCAGTTTGATAGATTTTATAAAGCGCCTTTTCCAAAACCCGCATTTCCATTGTCGTTCTTGCATTTGCGAGGATCTTAATTAACAAAAGAAGCACAGAGAGGATACTGACTGTGCGTGATGAGTCATAGTTACACTAGCAGAAAACTTTAGATGGGGCCTTCTAAGACGCTTAATTTCGAACAAAAAGCAATCTTTAGCTCTTGTCGGTATAAGTCTGACCACGGTCACTTAACAACTAAGAAACGCTCCACTTTTATTATTTGAGCTTCTCAAATAATTGCAAAAATTATCGTCAACACTATAATGTAGCAGTAATTGGAATTCTGTTGCGATTTTTACCACAACATTTGTAACTCAAGGCGAATACAGTTGGTCATTGTACGAACCAAACAGTGAAGACTTATTGCAAGTAATAAATGCATTCTAATTTTGATGAATAAATTTCACAGATGTCTCATCTCCAGTGAAGTAGCATTTCACATCAGCGTTGCCATATATCGAATTATTTCGTGAATAGAAGAGGAAAAAACGTGAATTTGTCGACATTCAGTGAAATTCCCGAAACCGGCTTCTTTTGCTTCGAAAGAACATTCGGAAATTAATTTAGCTGCTGCCGCTTTTGAAAATCTATTTCAAGTAATTTTTCATTGCACATGAATCGGCGACTGTTGAGTTCGATCACTTTGCGACTGTTGTTTGAGATCTCCCCGCTCACAATTTTCTTTGCCAATTATGGTGTTCGGAGAAAAGTCTTCTCAAAAGACCGATTCAATAAGCATTTTAAGGTTATCATAAATTTTTTGAGGACGCCCTTCATGTAATCGTCTTTTCAAGGTTTAGTGTGGAAAGGGTTAGGAAATATGTTTGCTAGATGCGTAGGCAAAACAAAAGAACAAAACGTTGATGACTTCTGAAACATCTAAAATGAGAACAAAGTATTTCCAAAAGATTTATCAACCACATTATTATCGTAAATGTTGAACAGTGGTGCAAAAAAAAGTCAGTCCTGTTCACTGAAGGGTAATACTGCTTTGAATAGCGGTCATAGTTCACTTGAATTAATCTCTTCTCCTGAGGATAATGAAATGATGGACGAGACATTTCTGGAGAAGCTTTCGAGCCGATGTTGACATTCGTTTCACGCTGCATCATTTGCTAAGAGAATCTCTCATTTTGAAAAAAAAAGCGCTTTTCAGAACGATTCATTAATTTTTAATCTTCAGCGCTGTTTGGATTTCAGTCATGCGCGATGTTTTAGTCATAGTGCTGTTCTTTCTAAAAAAACGAAGACAACATCCGACATAAACACTGCCATTTCAGCTGCACGTTCCTGAGCTTATCAGTGCGATCAGATAAAACATTCTACGCCTATAACACCCAAATAATGTTCAGCCCTGGGCCTCCTTATTCCGTGCATCGTATGAATACCCAGAAAATTACCTGCATTTCCATGGCTTTATTTTAAAAGACCGTCAGTCTAATCCCATCCGAATTACAAGTGAAAATGCCCTCCTAGCATCATCACACTGGCGCCTTCTGCAGGCAAATATCTTGTTCAAGTTCATAGTCGAACATTTGCTTGAGCTCATTTTTGTAACCACTGGGCGGTGCTAAGATTCTGATATTTATTGAATGTTAAACTATTCTAGTATTTTCATGGAGCTGCGAAATGATTCTACCAATGAAGCGAATTATCTCTTTGAATTTCTTTAAAAAAAAAAACAAACAATTCTTTCGTCCAACACAGTGTGTTGTAGAGACTGCTACGATTGCCTCTAGTGGGTGTGTGAAATCGGACAAGTGCTTCTCGAACTAGCATAAAACCATTTGTCAAATTTTCAGACATCTCAGCTAATTTCAGCGTCTATTGCGTATGTTGCGCCATCAAACGTTTCCATAATTAGACGTCGCTATAATGCGTCTATAAGAACCCATTATGATGCTACGATAATTTAACAGTTTTAGTAGCGGTGATGTCTACAATGACGAAGCTACTACAAGAAAATGCATAAATTACTGACTATATATTATAATACAGCAACTAACGCTTTCTCGCTGTTGAACTATAGCAACTAAAGTTTCATTTCTCATTAATGAATCTTCAAAAATTCTTGCAGCATCTTTCACAGTGAGGAAAAGAAGCAAATCCTAAAACTGTCCCACGTTACAATTGTTGTCAAATAACGAAAAGTATTCGATAATTGATGATATAGAATATTGATGACATAGAATATTATATAAAGAGTAATAAGAATTGAATTCAAACTCTATGTTCTAACCAGCGATAATTGTATAAAATCTTCAGTGATCAGCTTAGCAACTGGACGGTATACACATTTCTATTCGTACAAATCTTAGCAGAAAAAGGTTCACAGTGAAACTTCCTAACAACTTTGTTCTTCTGCATCCTAAAGCCTACGGATACAGGTAGTTTACATGTGGAACTCTGGCCCAGAATTCTTCACCATCCCTCCTAACAGAAAGAGATCCACAAATAGGCTTGGAATGAAAACGGTCCTCAGGTCTTTCTAATATCGTTGACGTAAACTACTATAATGGCTTAATTTTTTAAGTTGCCGGATTATGATGGTCTCATTTATTGCCCCATAATGTGGTCAAAAATCTTGCTGGCATCTTTCATTGCGAAAACTGCTGTATAACTCAAGAGAAGTTCTCGATGATATGACGATTGTCCACAATCTCGAGAGGGGCATTTTTTGGTGATACAATTGCAGTATGCGCTTAACTGCACACCGACTTTACCTCGCCGTTATTCTTTTAATTATCTTCTCAGCAAAACAGTTGTATTAGGAGGAGGGGGATAATGGTAAATAACAGTGGATTTCGGAAGGCTATTTCTGATCACAACGCTCTAAGTTTGATGGCACTGGACCTTTTATTCTATTTAAATAGGCAGACTCATTGTGACGGGGGAGGATTTTCCACAAAGATTTTGATGGCAACAAAAATCATTGAGAGACGACAGATAGTCTTCTTTTCAATTATGAGTGGTTTCCGATATTTCAACCTATAGTCGATGAGTTAAAATATTCGAGAAGTTTGCAAATTACATAACAGTTTGACATACTCTACAAAGAGCTAATTTATAGTATGGAATCATTGGAACTCATTAATGTTATCTCTAGAAAATGGCACGTATCAAATAAAACTTTACACAACCAAACGCAGTGTTTAAGTCTCTTCAACTATCTCCATCAATTAAGACCATTTCATGTTGCGTTTGCTATATTACGATCAACACAAATTAAAAAAATGCAAATTCGACTTATGGGTTCCCAACTCGAGAACCACCTAAGTTAGATTACCTGTGTAATGTGCACTGCAGGTTAACTTTCTATAGCCCCATTTTACGTCTGTCCATCAATTTCACATGAGGTCATAGAGAATTCTCGCATGCACTTCATACCCGCCAATTCTTTATTTTACATGGAAGATTTCTATGAGTGGTCGGGGTCAGTTAAAATTGTGAAGACACCACTTCTCATATTTATTAGACGTTTAGAACATATGATTCCGTTTGATCAGTTGAGGAGAATGCAAAAGCTAATATCGCGCTAATTCTTCTCGCATTTTTTCATTTGGTTTTTGGTAGGAGCACCTGATTGAAGATGACATCTGATTTGCAAACCTAACGAAGCCTTTATGTGCTGAAAGCCGATAAAGATGAAGGAGAATCGTAATGAAATCGGAAATGGCGACTAAGTGCATCGAATTTGTAAACCTGTAGTTACATGCACCAAATTTACCCTCCACGGGTTCGTCGATTCCCAAGTAGTCTAGCAGGAAGACAGATACACACGTTAAATGCACAGGCTGAATAAGGTCGTCACAATTAGCTTCTGTGAAATTAAGAGCAAGTGAAAAAACGATGAGGCTGACGGTAGAAACGGCAGCTACGAAGACGAAAACAGTGAAGGCGATTTGCTAACTAACAGTGTACGAAGCATGCTGCAATTTGATGCTTGCACAGATCTGCATGGATAATTCGATGCGCGATTTGTCTCTCGAGCTTTTTATTAGCACCATTATCGATTGAAAGCCTTACTTCAGAACAAATTTCATGGGCAAATTTATACTTAACAAAGATAATTAAGTTCCTAGTCAAATTGCATCAAAACTTTACTTTGCTGGACTTCACTTATTGATGATCTTATTCTTCCTAACCTCGCAGCAATATCGGCTGACTTCTTTTTATACGCAAATCATAACCCATCAGGGCACTACACTACCTTTGTACAAGCAAATTTGTGCCATCATCTTCTCTTGCGCACTCTCCCATTTCTTTCTGAACAAAATCCTCGGTTAGGAACTGTGCTAAGCAACAAAAATGTACTTCCGCAAACTTCTAAGACGAAATTGTCGAAGAAAAATATCTCCGGATTGATGGGAGACTTCACGAAGGAGTACGCCGAGGCGACCACACCAACAGTATTCAAAACACCGCGCTCGGTGGAACTTGAAGGGAAGCGCAAAACCGCAGTCTGACATGGCTTATGTCGAAAAAAGCGCTGCTTGACGAAGCCACACTCTCGCTAAGTGTCGCTCAAATTGACGTGCGAGTTGTGAATCCGCTTCATTTCAGGACATTTTAATTTTCATCGTTGTGTGCTTTTTAATATTGAATTCGCACTTACCTTCCCACTGAAATGTTTGTGTATTGCCATAGCGACACAGCCCTCGAATAAGCAAAAGCATCGAATATGAAATGTATTCCACGAAGCATGAAGCATAAAAACGGCGACACTAAATTAGGCTTCCTCAGATGTGATTCACAAGGATAACTAAGAAAGGGCCAAGCAATGTTGCCATAAAACGAATAGAATAGGGAATGTGTTATCCTACTCTTTTGCATTTACTCATCTATAAGAGCACACCTTTGTTCGAATAACGCGTGAGGAAGTAAGTGATGAATTCATTTAGGCGAATTCAATCACGGGTTGCGATCGCTAACGAATTGATTGCTGACGATTTCCATCATGAGCACAACCCATATTGCATTGCGATCGCTCAGCACGCTAAGCCGAGCGCTTGTTAGCTAATTGTCTAATTAAAGCCTAAGAGCGCATGACAAAGCGATTTCCTGAAAAAAAGCTCTCTGACTGATTTTGTAGAAAGATTTTTCCTACGAAGCACTAGCAATCTTCGATTCCAGTAACGTCGTTTTCAAAATGCATTCTAAAATTAAACGATTATATGAAGCATATCGCGCTATGAGATGAATTTTGTTCACAATGTATCATCGGAGAATGTCAACAAGTGTCACAAATACCAAAGAAGCTTAGATAAAAGAAAGCGTTTTAAACTTTCCGTTCGAATTGTACCAGAAATAAATCAGTTCCTTTATGTGACAGCAGAGAGGACTTTTTTTTGTTTCAAATAAAATGGGTTCCCAAATATCATAAACAAATAATGAAAATTAGACAGTATCAGTGTTTGTTAGCATCTCAGTCACTGTCGCAAATGTTAGCTAAATATGTGCAACCATGCAAATATACAATCAGCCGAGGTATTGCACAAGACCAAAAATTGTGGAAATGAGAAGCAGCACAAGAGAGCATGAGAAAATGGATCTGTTCAGTGCTGTGTGGTTCATTCGATGTCATGCTATGATGCAACATCAGCTTTTTTGGGGGACATGCATTTCTTTGAGTTAGAACCGTAGAAAATTAACGTTTGGCACTTCGTTAAGCGAACACATCGCAAACGAAGAAATCCGAAGCACATGTGGTATTCTTCGATACTCTCATAAATTAAAGCACAAAAGATAAGTCTCAAATGGCCACAACAAGTATTCTGCATAGGGATAGTTGATGGGCATTAAGACTATCCAAATGGACCCTGCGAAACGTCAAAGATCACCAGGAAGATCGGAGGACTTCATTAAAGAAACCTAAACAAAATGCGAGGGAGGGTGGGAACAACAGAAACGATTAGTTGAGTTTCATGGAGATTGGCCGCGGCACACCTGGACGGTGTTGATGGATGGCCGTCATTAGGAATCATCAATATTTCTGCAAATTAACTGATCACAAAACAGAGGAATTCGATTAGTAGAGCAAGGTGATCACAAGTATCACCCTAAATCAGTAAGCATCACAGCTGTATCTGAGAGCGATATATTTGCACAAGCATCTCGAATTTCAACGCCTTACTATTTTGCTTCTCTTAATTGCATGTAAGCACACGAGTGGTTTGTATTACCAGTGCCTCTCTAGGATCGTCTCGCAATTTTTCGCTGTTCATAAAAATTAACAGAAGGCGTTTCGTCGTTTTCGCAATGTTGGGGAGTTGTGTGACCGATAACGAATGCCAGTATTCTAGATCAGCATCAACAATAGATTGTGTAGCCTGTAGTCGATACAGCTCTTTGAATTTGGATTCATTTTGTGGATAATGGAACATCTATTACGTTAAATGCGTTAAAAAGTAATGGATGTTGCCACCTTCACGAAATGAAGATTAAATTTTCAAGCACAAAGTTTTTAATCTCCCTTGTAACATTTGGAAATATGCCCTTCTCTTCATGCATCGACAAACTAGGTTACTATAAAAGTTTGCATTTTACCCGAATTCGGGTTCAAACTTTAAAGCATGAATAAAGTGGGACTCAATCGGATATGAATATGTTAGAAGTTAAATAATCGCTTTCCCTGTAATTATCAAAATTTAGACTTTTTATGAAAGTACTCTATGACGGCAATTAGACTAAAATGTTTTTGAACAGCAAGTAATCTTTTCTATTTCCACTGTTGAATGGGATAGCGGAAACTTTGCCAAAGTAAGTTAGTAGCTAAACACTGATGAACTGAACGATTATAATCAGTTAAAAAGATTCATAGTTATAAAAGAAATGGAAAAATCAGAATTTAATAGCATATACTAATTTATGAACAAATGAAGCAATCAGTCATTTCTCTGTCGTCGATCCAAAAACACTGCTGCTGCTCACTGCATGTCGTGCACTTTCAAATTGGATTGATCTATCCTCCCAAGTATGAACAACTGCATCCTGAAGCTGCGTTACTTCTGAAGTGGCAACATCGAAACCTTCGAAAGATGGTGGCCTCTGAGCCCAAGCGCAACATTTTCCTGCTTGGAAGTCCTCAAGACTTTTGTCCTCGCAGTTTCTACGGGCACAACACTTAAACAACAATACTTTCGCGCTTGACTCGTTGATGCCTTCCACCTTGGCATTCAATACACACAGATAAAGATATCCCTTCCCCCCCCCCCCCGAAGCCCTGCTTTTCCTGGCATTTTCCTCGAAGAGTCATATCATTACTAGGAACGGTGATGCCTGAAAATACAGCCATTCACGTGGACTAACTATGCAGTGACCATCTACGTATCTTTGCAGGGCTGGAGAGCGAAAAACGAGAAATACACATCTTTGTAGAAAACAGAAAAACGAGATATATGGCACCAACAGATAATAGCTCATCACAGCAATATAGTAAAAACTTATGCGTAGATCATTCAGTAATCTTCAAAAGCAATATTGTGCGGTCAGTGAACACAGTAGCGAGTCTGGAACCCGACTCACCGATTTTTTCATCCAAACACTCCGATTCAACATCTAAAAAAGCGCTTTGAAATTACCGACGATATCAGTGCGACAAAGCCGCAATGTCAAACAATGAATTCAGAATTATGCATCGCGTTTAAATGAAATTGAAAGTTCATCATTTGGTAAACAAAGATTTCTTAGGTGGGCTGTCGGTACGATCGTAAGGGGCGAAGATCTTTTCTGTTATGCAGCGCATGTGAAGCGAATAAAGAAAAGAGGAACACTCATGTGTAAGGTCGATTTAGAGCGAAGAAAGTGATCTGCTCTTTCTAAAACGAATGAACTGATGGAAGATGTGTAAAGAAGTTGTAAAGAAAGCACGAACTGCATCAATATATGCAGCACCCGTTCCAACATGACGCCAAATATGCATAATTTGAGAAAACAATCCATGATCTGGGCAAGAATGATAACAGCATGTATTAATTGATAATACTTTGAGTATAATATATATATATATATATATATAATGATAAAGTTATGTATATAATGATAGTATGTTATCATATAAAGATAACATACTACATTCGAAAGGAACGAGTGATGAGTAAAGCATATCATATTAGTAACTATTGCGAATACAACGACAAAAGTGATGCCGTAAATCAAAAAGTGGTGTCGCAGTGTTCGACTGATTCGTATGCCTACGAACATATGATATGCAATTTTTAGCTGCTAATCCATTGCTTTCGTGAAGAAATAGTATTCTCCTCGTTACAACTTTCATGATGCCTCATTAAGCTAAAAGAGTCGAACTGAAGAGTTGTCACTGCGCGTCGCTCCAGATAATGAAATTTCCTTTCATTTGTCTACGAAACAAAAAATGAGGGAATTCGTTACCAATAAGCAGACTCGATAAAATCGAAGGTGAACCCACCCACTCGAACGAAGAAATAACATTTGAATGAAATATTAGCACAATACTGCTTAAAAGTGTTGGCTGAGCTTGTTGGCGGCTGAAAAAGACGAAGAGAAGGCTTGAAAAGAGACTAATAGGAATATGTTGATTTATGCATTTTAAATTAGGAAGAACAATTGCTGCAAAGCCTTAACAAGCGTTTCGACATGAAACCTGTCAAAAACATCGCAGCAAGCATCTCTCCTACATTAAGCTGCAGATCAGCACTTTTCCTATGAATCTCTTTTCCGATTTTCTCTTTTTAGATCTCTGCTTCGAGTCATCTCTATTCATCTCATATCATAGCATTACCGTTTCTCTTTAAGAGAATCAGTATTATAAGGTCTACTAATGTCCCGAAGAAAGGCCCACCTGCAGAAAATCTGCATTTTTGGTGCACAAATAATCCACACAAATTCGCTAAACATCCAACAGTTCTTACAGCACTTATCGAACCTGCCTAATACTCCATCAAAAAGTCGCCAGGAGTGCAGCAAAACTGCTCTCGTTGGATCCTCGGTAGAAAATCTAGTCATAACCTTCGTTTGGATGCAGTTTACACAGACAAGCCGACTTTTATATCCTTTAAAACTGATGAGCGCAAAATGACATTTCCCCAGACATCTGGTTGCCGTACAACATTACACAGCACGCTCACGAGCAATTAAGCCGACGCTTATTCATCATATTCGACAACCACCGGGGAAATCAAAAACGCGCACTACCCATTTCAGAAGATCAGAAACGGGAACACAAAATAAAACCGCGGAGGTATATGAGGGTAACTTACGTGGTTGTTCGAAGAGTGCTCATGAAACGCCTCCTCGACATCGCTAACGGAAAACCGACGAGTCGAATGACAGCACACAACACAAGAAACGTGAGCGCCATTCATTTTTGTGTGCAAGAATCCATGCTTTCGCGCACGCAGCAAATTATGGCCACCGAGATCGTGCACAAGTAATTCTGTGCTGCTGAACGCGAAACGCTCACAAATATCGACATATTCATAAATTGTGTGGTGATATAATGGAAGCCGATCTGTCAAACGCCTGTGCCCATTGTGCACTATAAGATGCGAAAAATTAACTTTCGTCAGCAATGTGTATATGCCACAAGCGGAAAATGATGGCTTCCTTCTGGTCCCGTGAACCAACTTTCAGAGCATGATTTTCCGCAATTTTAAGCACATAACTCGCTGCCTATATGCCCGAATAAGGAAGATGACAACATCGCTTCCTTGCTGTGTTCAACGATCATAACGAATGCGCTTGAAATCTTGTTACTAACGAATCAGCTGGTATCAAATGAGCCTACGAGAATAAAGTGCAACAGTTCTTAAACGTTCTGAAGAATATATGTACAATAAATACTACACTTTCGAAAGGAACGTACATACAATAAAAGAATTCATGATGCGTTTACCGACCTAGACGGATAAATACGTACAAATTCCTCGAAGAAAAACCGACATACAGCGGAAGTGGAAGAAATGAGTGCAGCAAAGAAATGAGTACACTAAATGGAATAGAGGGTGAGTATGAAAAGAAACCTGAAAATGCAGAAATAATACCGACACATTATGTGTCATTCGATTATAACATTCGTTAATGCATATCCGGGAAAGGAAAGGGATCAATATTGGACGACTGTATCCTGGATGTAGCTTGCTGGCACTACTCCGAGAGGTAACGATTTCCAAAGGCCAACGACTCTGTTCATGAGACACTTCTGTTGAATGCTTCAAAATCCTCTGCTATAGAACTAGCTGGAGTTTCACGGAGTTCCACGAATCACACTTCTCTCCATCTCCTACGAACTCCACTAAAAAAGTGGGAACAAAATCCGCCCATCCGGAGTGGAGATATGACTTGGGACAGGTAACGAGCGCACGCGACGCTGCGCGGCGGCCGTCCCGCGCGCACACTTGCATGCGCGCGTCGTTTCTTAACGCAGGTTATGCGACTTCGATCCGTATAATTGATATCAAATTTCGTCCATCGAGGGCCGAAATATGACTTTCGATAGCTCATGGGAAGGTGGTGGACGGCAGCTCGCGCCTCCGGCTACCGCAAAACAGCAGACGAAGTAATACACAACTGGTTTGTGCCCCCGGCGCTCGCAAAAGCAATAAGGGAAGTCATGGACAACAGACCTGCGCCTCTGACGCTCGCAAACACAGCAGACGAAGTAAAATACAACAGACTCGTGCCTCCGGCGCTCGGCAAAACAGAAAGCGGAATAGCGAAGAACGCAGTCCCGCCTCCGGCGCTAGCAAAAGAGTAGGGGAGTCCGTGCACAATGGAGCTCTGTGTAAGAACCACCCTTAAAATCTCACTGGGACGAAGCTCTCCCTGAAAAACTATAGTGATAAGTTTTACTATAGGAGGGAAGGAAGAAAAGAGAGTAGAAGATCGCTTGGAGAACTAAAGGTATGAAGGTAACGGGTATTAGATTGAGAGGAGGGGATCGGGGTGAGCCGAAATATCGGCAGCGACATCGCAGCTTCGCTGCTTCCGACAATATTCAACAGAAGGTGTAAAAAGAAATCTGAAGGCTTCGCTGCTTCTGAAGTACACCATCTCGGCTTCGCTGGATATTCAACAGAAACGTCTGAAAGGAACCTTTAAAGGTAAGCTTGCGGCTTCGCCGCTTCGACGCAAATGGATAACGTCGGAAATGAGTAGCATTCTAACCGAGACGAAATCTCGAAAACGCCGTCGCAGCTTCAATAGTTTTTCTGCTTCAGATAACCTCAAGAGGTCATAAGAAAACAAATCTCGCAGCTTCGCTGCACCATCGCTTACCAGAAGATTCCACAGAAACATCTACGAAAGCTGGCGTCGCGGCTCCGCCGCTTCGGCCGGAATGAATACAGCAATTCGCGGATAACACCTGGCGAAGCAGCTTCCCGATGCTTCAATTGTGGGACAGTGGAAATGAATATCGGGCCTCAGCGCTTTTAGGGAATCGAATACAGAAGACGAATGATAACGATACACGGAAAATAAATTTCGAAGAATGTTATAAATGAAAAGAGGTATAAGCGAATCTTCAAAGCATCATATAAAAATCAGACGAAACGTGTCTTTAATAATTCACAGAGAACACAGGGAGCAAAGCACCTACCAATAGAACGTAACCAGGGGTAATAGTGATGAGTGTATGAACGAACAAAGAAACGCGCGACCTTTGCTCGTTTAATCCATCGTGAGAGGCCATAAACGGCTGGAGGGGATCATAGGGTGTATAATGGAAGCGCGGGAGTTCGCTCCAGACAACTGTACGCCAAAAGGGGATACGAACTATTGAATTCATTTTTTAGGTTAAGCAACCTTGAATATCGCTTCAGCTTTCCTGCATCGAATAGTTATGGAAGCGAAATTCAAATCAATAGGTCATCTACGGAACCATTCGGTAGAACGGATATGAAAGCTCGTAACCAGAGCATACAACAGCTCTGGTTACGAGCTTTCATATGTATGCACTTCAACTCAATTCCGCTAGGAACAAGCGTATCAGAAAAAAAGCGTATCGTGCTGGAAAAGAGTAGCCGTCCGCGTCCCCAAGCATACCGCCTAAAAAACATCTTTTCAAGCGAAAGACTGGAACAACGGAACGGCGAAGGGTAATGAAACGGCACTGCCCTCAGGCGGAATTGCCTATTGGCTGAGAATTTTTTGCTCCAGTATTAATATGAATATTAGGGGTTCATACGCACCTCCCCTCTGCGACCTCAACTCTAAGTTTTCATAAGAAAGTTATACACCCTCTGTAAGAGAGGTGACGCACAAGGGGACTGTCACCCCCCTTCAACTCCTTGCCATGCTTTCTTTCGCGTGCCGGATGCTATGCAAAAATTAATTTTTCAGTTAATTACCCAACATCGTGCACTATTACTCCATTTATTGTTATCTTTCTAGATGTTCAGAACAAAGGTAACATCATTCGAAAGAAGATTAATGCACAAGTGGGGCTACCGCCCCCCTTGAAATCTCTGCTTCCTCCGCGTGCCTTGGGGGTTATCGAAAATAATTCTTTAATTTATTACCTAACATTATACATTCTTGCTCCATTTCTGGTCACGTTTCTTAACGTTGAGAACGAAGTTATAGACTATTGTGCAGAGAGATGAACCACAAGAGGGGCGACAGCCCCTCTTAAATCCCGCGCTTTCTTCCGTGTGCAGTTGGAGTTATGGGAAGAAAGTACAATCGTTTCTCTGACTTCCTCACATTTGTTGTACTTCGTCGCTCAATGCAATTTCCAAAGATTCCGGAACAGGTGCCCCCGGAACGTTATGAACCGTTCAAAAGGATTTACCCTGGCGCATCAAATGGCACACAGGGTGCGTCTCTCCGTCTACTTGGGAAAAAGTTCTGACCGAGGAAAATATTTTTTAGCATCCTGAAAATCATGGGCCACAAGGAAATGAAGGTGATGTATTCATGATGGTGCTGAACAGGAGTGGAAACTTGTAGTTGATCACAAACCCAGGGGAGTTCATCATGTTGGAGCGGAAATGTGAAGACGGAAAGAAAAAAATTGCCATTCCTGAACGCAGCCACATAACTTTACCGGGCGACAAACATTTACACCAAAATGCTTCGAGGTTGCCTGAAGGTAGTAACTGTTGAAAGGTGCTGTGAAAGGCAGCACGTAATCCCCGAGAAATTCTCCCAAGAATGAGCTCCCAAAATTCGATTTCGTGTAAATTCAGAAATTCCCGATTTCACTCTATGTTCCGGATGAGCATACCAGCCAACCGCCCTAGACACAGAAACCCCACTCCACTCTCTATACAATACCGTAACAACATTAAAAATTCATTGACGCAAAAGAGAGTTATGACCGATGTTCCATAACAATAGAAAAGAAACTTGCAAAAATTTTACAACTTCTCCTTTCCGGGCTTTGCCCACCAATAAACCTTGCCCCTGCACTGGGCCATGCTGTATGGTGAAAAGAAAATTTCCTCTATACTCGAGGACTAAATAGAATCAGAGTGTCTGCAATGGTACAGTGGAAAAAAATATTTAAAAAATTTTCCACGTTCCCGTCCCCGAGTTTTGCCCACCAGCAAAATTTGCCTAGGCACCCGGGGCATACTATCTAATGAAAAAAAATTCCCCGAAAGTTGAAGTTTGAAGAAAGTTAGAGTGTCTATAAGCTCAATTTACTTCTGTATACTATATGTATGTAGACTATACATGTATATAGAATTTATATAGACTATATGTATATAGACTTGAAAGAGTGACCACGCCTAGCACGCGAAAATAACGAGAACAGGGAAGTGCGCGAAAACAGCCACAATCATCAAACTTAATTCTGAGTTTCAATGGGAAAAGGCGTGGATGTTCTTTAAACATGGGTAGTGCGCACTATCTGTAGGCAATTTTCGTAGAATTGGCATTGGAAACAAAATATGCAGTGGGTGTTCCACACTTTCAGCTACGTTCACAATCTAATATTCTTTTATGACGTTGAGGGCCAGCAGCGGTCGTTTTAATCCACTATTTATGCCTAAGAAGAAATTAAATATTGCATTGTGCAGAATTTGCAACATTTAGCTTAGCAGGTTATAACCATCGAAACATCACTCAACTTTCTCGAATGATCAATTTTTCGACTGTCTCCCTTTCGGTAATACATCAAGCGCAAAGAAAGTCAGAAATCGCAATATTTTAGTGGCCGACTTTTTCTATGAGTTAGCAAATCAGTAAATACTCTAGAAATTTTAAGTTATTTAAAATGTCGTTTCAGATCCAACGATGATGGCGATTGATTTGCGCAACGTGAGCGGATGGGCGAAGTTGGTAGATATCAAAGCATAGCGATTTCGGAATTAATAAATATGCACAAAACGCACTGAGGTCAGTTCGACTATTAACGAAACGTTTTTTTTTTGCACGGTTTTCATTTTTTTCCGAAAGTAGAAAGAAGAGCCGCAGTTCCTTTGTATTAACAACTACTGCAACTAAGACGGGCATGCGAAAATGCTATTCTCAGTGCTAATTACACGAATCGCAACTTTTGAGCACACATGCTGCTCAATATCTCATAAATGAAACCCAATCGATGAAAAAAAATAATCGAAATACTTTCAAATGTAGTATCTAACTAGTGTTTGCTCTAGTGAACAGCGACGTGAAATCGTCACATCGGTCTCCTATTCATCGCATTCTTACGCACTCACGTTTTAAAGAAGGTACGTTTTGATAGCTAAGAACAGAACGACAATTTACATTGACTACATCTGGAATGATCTACTTTTGAGATTATGATGGAAAATGAATGGAATTGATTCATGCAAAGTCGAAGACTTCTACGGCAGCAAGTGAAAGTCGAATTTTCTACCCCCTGCCGCCCTCCCCCCTCCACCAACCCCTTCTTGCACCACATCCAATACCCATCGTAAGTAAAACTTAGTGACTCTCAGACATAGCTGTCAATCCATCGACCCATAATAAATCGCATGTCTCTTAAGGCTAAAACATAAGCTCATCAATTGCAATTCCCCTTACAAGCTTTTCCTAACAAAATCCTGGAAAATAAGGCTAAAACAGCTTTCATTCGCCGCTCTTTCAGACCAACATTTGTGGCTGTTCCAGATGACGTCAGACGGCAATGAACTTTTTAAGGCGTAAACGAGAATTCACTGATGCTCGAGCCACTGTGCCTCAAGCGAAAAAGAGTGATTACGATTCTGATGCGTTTGCATCTGCTTCGGCTCGACAAAAGACGGAAAGACCAGAAACAAACTCATTCACAGAGGAAGAAATGGTGTTTTTCCGCTTTTCTAACAACATCGAAGTTTTGGGAAAGGCACACGCTTTAGTGCGTTTGTGTCAAGACACTGATTTGGCATGCACAACTCAGCTTGCATCACTTGTACCCCGACAACTTTTATTATTGGGACGGTAAATGTTCCAAGCCAAGAGGCATCTGGCACTTTTGTGTTTGAATTTAGCTGGTCGAATGAAATGACCCGATTTTTCTTTTTTTTCATAGTAACAGATCAAATTCTATGAATTGTTATCAACTTACATATAAAACAGCCTTAACAAGGCGCGTGCCTAATCTCATGCGTCTCATGCGACACTAAAACGATTGAGATGAACATTTCGTTGGATTGCTATGTATATTTTGGCATTTGAAAGAATTTTCAGAACAAGGAGTCAAAAGTAAACAGCCATTTGCCAGCTATTCGTTGCACTCTTCACTCTCAGTTTTCTTTGTGGTAAGGAACATCATGTTTAATTACGACAATGAAAGATAGATTTCAAGTGTCTCTACAAGCGGGCAACGTCATCTATATTTTCATAGCACGCAACGAACTACGTTTATCTTCATATAAAGCCAGTTTTTCCAGGAATATTTGCACCGAAGCGTCAGCGTGACGCGATGTGCTCATTAAATGTATATGAAGTTAATTAGAGTTGTCATCACGGTGGCATGCCTCAAATTGATCTGCTTCCCATTTCGAACGTAGCGAAAGATGGACATCCACTAAAAAGCGATAAGGGACTAAATGTCCGTTGATTAGAATCCCAATCGGTGGCGATAGCCGAGCAAACATCGATCGAATTGTGTTCACCACTAGTCCTCGAATGCATTGTAGAATAAACTTGCGCTACAGCAGCAAGTTTAATACGTTTAATACACTAGTGCAATATGTTATTAAAGTAAAAGTGTGAAATACATTATGAGCAGAGTGCGAGAAAATGATCTATAAAGCGACCAAATGATGCCTGTGTAACGTTGAAAACGCTGATTAGTTTTTGATGAGATTCGACGAAGCACCGAATGAATGAATCGATAAAAGTC
This sequence comes from Ascaris suum, assembly GCA_013433145.1. Lineage (NCBI taxonomy): Eukaryota > Metazoa > Nematoda > Chromadorea > Rhabditida > Ascarididae > Ascaris > Ascaris suum. The sequence goes on along the minus strand of CM024187.1, from coordinate 18,960,537 downwards.
AGTTAAACAATCAACTGAACAATCGATGAAAATTCGTTGAATCGGCGAAACAGTTCATTGAATTAATCAGCCACAAGCAGGAAAGAATTAATGAAGTGATGACGAAAAAGTCACTTCATAATGCTGCTTTCTTTATTCTAGTTACAATCATACGAGATAACATCTGTACTGGGCACTTGTCCGATCACATTTTATATTATTACGTAAGATTTTAGCGGTGACATGTTGCGCTTACTATAAGAGTCGTCGATTTCATGTGGAAAGCATTCCGTCAGAATGCACAACTAGTGATTAAGGGAATGCAGCTGCAAGCGAATGCGAGCAGGAGGCGTTTTCTGAAATGAGCGTTAATTTGAGACAAACGAAAACGCTGTCGACCGGCGAATTGTTATCATTATTTCCTATAGAATGGAAGAAGAAAGAGCAAGAAAATGAAAATTGAGGAAAACGCGCTTTTACTGTGACCATCGCTTAATACTTCTCATACTCAAACGGGAATGCAGCAATTATAAACTAAACTACCGTTTGCAAATTGCTTAGAGTATTCCATCGCAGAATATTTGTGTATCAGCCTAATAGGTTGATGTGATATTGAAGTAGAACAGATTAATTCAAGGTAAGTTCTCAGACGAGCCTAAGAAGGTTTCTCGTCTGCGAGAATGATTTACTATCTGGGAACATCGAGCTGCTCGTTAGCAGTACTCGACGTACTCAGTCGGCTCCTCTTCCCCTAGACCATCTGTCTCTGTGACACGTTGGTAAGTCTGTATCAGCATGGATCAAGGCCAAAGTCCACATCAGAATTTTGCTCGTTGTATATGACTATGGATCCATACACTATTCGTGCTGTGTGTATGTTCTCACCAGTTCCGTATCCGTCATAACTCTCAACACCACAAAGGAGCACGTGGAGAGAGGAAAGCGAACCGAAGATATACAAACCACTTTGTGTTTAACTGGAGAGTCATTCGCTTTAGGATAGTGCTATTCTTTGACTCTCGACTTAAGTCGGTTGCCGCAAACGATGGCGGTGGAACGCGTGAATTTTTATGTCTCTTATGGAATATATGTGTAATGAGTGAAACAAATACTGACTTTTGTGATCGAATTTTACACTTGATGACCTCTATGGCTTCCTTTAACCGTTAAATGCCTGAGTTTCTTTACAGCATATTATCTACTTACTCAGGCATACTTGACGAGCTTAGTAAATGTAATCTCCATTATGAGAATTGATAAGAAATACTGAAATCTCGAAAGTTTGATATTTTCGTCACCTTCCACGACATAGAGAATGCAGGTGGCCGAAGTGTAGGTGAATATAGAAAATCACAAATTTATCACTGTTTCCGGGACATACTCAGTTGCTGTTTTAATTTAGGTTCAAGTTCACAAAGACAAGTGTTTGGCCAAGAATATTACCGCTAAAAAGAGCGTCAATATCTAGAAAATCAGCATACGTAAGTCCTAAGGAAAAAACCCTTGCAACTTAAATCAGCATAGCATGAAATGATAAGGCTTAAAAAGCTCATTACAATGATAGCAAGCATTTGCGCTTTTGTTGAAATGAAAGAAATTTGCGGCGACTTGAATGACATTAGTTTCTGCAGCATCCACAGCTGTACCTAATTTTATTACTGCTGAGAAAATCCATGTATAAGTTGAACAATTCTAATAAGCTCATCACGTTCTTTGATTTTATGTTGTGCTTAGCAAAGCTCAAAGTAAAAAGAATTTCCTAGAGATACTCTGCTATGCTAATCTTTAATGAAGCACTAACATCTGCTCGGTAATTTATGTGCCTCGCTTGCCTAAGTTACCACGCCCTAATGTGTTGCTAGGGATACAGAAATTTGCGCATTTCAATCAGCGGTATGGACATGAAGCGACCCTAACAACCGTCACAGCATATATTTAGATAACGCAGATAAGACAGTTAGCGTCATAAAGAGGCATATTTATGACTGTGCAGAGCTAGCTATAATAAAAGAAACAAGGAAATGCTATGAAAGGGTCTACTATCATTTAATCCTCATACTTCAGCAATCAAATCGTGGCGCATCTCTGGATGGACAGATTAGCCAATAAATTGGCCTAGTCATCTTATCCTTTTCTCCTGATTATGAATGGCATATTACACAAGAAAATTTATAGTCGATAAAGTGTTTTTTGACTGCAGCAAAGAACAATACTTTGGATAAAACGTGGTCCATAGGCAAGATTTCAGCTAAGCAAAGGTGGAAATGGGGAACGATCTAGTACTGGGCGGGAAAGTAAAGGAGATGAAATGTTCTGCGGCTGCTTCTTTTGAAAGTATTAACTAGCAATAATGTCTTCCATAAAAAGCATTCGAACAGTATCGAGTCAACGAAATGGTGCTCCCTTTCTGAAAGCACAATCGTATTTTCTACGTCTCCTCTCAAATTCTTTCGTTCGCGTTATTAGTGTTTAAAAATAACAGCTTACTTCATCATGAAGCTTCTACCAGAATAGCACTTTAATATTCGCTTCTGCGACCGTGTCCTTTCATTGTGTAAAGAAAAACATATTATAAGTGCAGTTCTGGTACTTTTGCACTGAAATTTTAACTTCCGCCTCTTCTTGAAAAATGCAAAGGTCATTTAATTGTGTGTGAACATGTGAAAATGTTAATTGAGTGCAGAGGGGTATACACTTGTGTTACCTCGAAGGAATGTTTCTCAAAATTCCTTTTGAAAGCATAAAATATAAAAAATGCGCAACCTCCTCCCTCCCCCCCCCCCCCCCCCCCGCTCCCTCCCCTATGTTCTCCCCGCTCAACACAACGCTTCTCTAGCTCTAAGTATGAAATGTATCGACTCAACATGCTGGTTTCAAGTTGTTTTTCGTGAAGCTGAAAGTTAGAAAATGTTGCGACGAAATTACTAGTTAAATATCGCGATAGAACTTTTTTTTGCATGAGCGACTTTAAAGATGACGAACATATGGACACAGCGATTGGCAGGTGTTAGAGACACACAATGATGAAAAAAATCGTCTGCTGAATATGATACTGGAATCAGTTGAAGCGAAAAAAAGCTGACTGAGAAATTATTACTTAGCAATTGTTAATTATGATACGAGCACAAAATTATAGATAACGTTTTGCGGTTAATTAAGGCAGAATTGTTGATCATTTTCTCACTGTTCGCTTCTCTCCATTTTCACATCAACTGAAAAATGAAATCAGCCAATTTCTACTTCAATTGCGTCTTTCTTTCGTCGATTTATTATTCATTGCGTCGTTTCTCTTAGGTCAAAGAAAATGCGAAGTAGTGACAGTGCAAAAAAATATATGACTGAGAGGGTTTCTTTGCAATGACTTTCCTCAAGTTTGGATTGATGAGTCGTAATTCCAAAAAAACAGAAAAGAGAAAAGATCTCCTCAGAGGAAGATGCCTCAATATTAGTTGAAAGCAACACGAAAAATGGAATGTAAGCAAGAGAGGGGAATGTTGTAGCGATTGCTGTGTTCTTTTAATCGAATTGAGGGACGAATTAAGTTCGAGCTATTCGTTGCGTTTGTGATCTGCATACGACTCAAGTGAACTTGATGAACATTTGAAAGAACGGTGCATTAGAGAGTCTGAAACTAATACATCCAAATTCATTCGAATGAAGAACTCTTTCTAAAAGAAGTTCTTCGCTTTTTCTTCCTCAAATATATGAGTGTTGCTTGAAAACAGCTTAGCGACACATAATTTCGTCATAAGAGAGCGCTCAGAATTGACTTATTTCTAAGGACTTATTTCACGTTTCAGCAATCAGCGCCAAATAATTATTGCAGCAGTTATTCCTTACAATTTACTAATATTTTAAAAGCCAAAAGGAGAAAATCACAAACACATATTACCCTTCCGTTGATATCATTTTCGATCAACAGGGAATTTCTACCGAAGCAAAAATCACTTTTGCAATTTGAAAAGCAAAAAGAGATTGTTGTATCGTAATAACTTCGTCCACTTCGGAACCAGTGTACGCCAGGCATTTAAAGGCACTTTGAAATACGAGGTGTTGAGATGCTCGTTTCGAGACAAATAAAATGATTTTGAGTATATCTCTTTGTATGCCATTTAAATGCGCACGCATATCGAAATAATTCTTTGCTTTCTTTTGCTCAGTTTTTAATTTACTTTGAGGGAGCAGGAAATCGGAATAAGCAACTATTACAAACATGAGATTAAAAGCCAAGTGCTTTTCACACCAAGACGATGTTTCTAATCAAGATGAAATGAAGCAAAAATAAGGATAAGCCATCCAACAGAATCGCATTCCTTGCGACACTGACAAAATATACCATTTAGCCACGCCTGTGCAGCTATCGATGGGAGCAAACGCTGAAAATGCCAGGATGCACTGACGTAATTCGAACGTCGCACCAGACTTTCACACACGCAACAACGTTTTCTTCCGGTGTTGACTTCGCAATAACCCTATGATTAGTAATGGCGCAAGTCGGCTATCGACTAAACACCAAATATTCCACTAGGAGAATTAGATAGACTTGATTTCTTAATCAAAAATGGCTACAGCTTTTCCTCATTCTCTTCACACACTTCCGTAGAATGTTGGAAAGTATAAATTGCACAATAATAATTTCGAGGATACAGAGAGATAAAAGGTGCGGTTTCGATCATGCACTGCTCATGAGTTGCATCGCGTTCTCTGAAAGCTACGAAGCAACAGCACTTTGAAAACCAACAGCCATCTTCTTATACACCTTCGATATTCTCCAGAAAATATGATCTATAACTGTTCTCGTAGCTGCTCTTTGCTATCGTTACATCTCTCGAGCAAACCGACTTCAGAACAGTTGTGCTACTATAAAATTTCGTTATCCGCGTTGTCCAAAGACTTTTTTTTGCACTTTTATGTGCAACGCGATTCTTTATTTCAAAACTAACGCTCTAAGAAAATTTATTATGCTGCAACGTGAAAGAAGTTCACTTTTGAAGTCCGTGAAGAATTCGTTCGAACAACATACAGTGTTACCTTAAACACAGAAATCTTGTCATAATTGTAATAATTTTTGTGGATGGGAGCCCCAACAATGTCTTTATTGCGAAGCGATTGATGAGCCGACTAAGGGTACTGCGAATAGCGACAGCAATGTCTTGCCCAGCGAAGGTAAGTTTAGTAAGATGTGACCATGACGTAAGTATTCACTTTTAACACTAACTTCTAGATCAAGTGTAGTGATTAAGCTGAAACTTAAAATAGGGTTGAGATTCAATAATGTTTCCAGTACAAAACGTTTCTGCATCGTCATTAACCGACAAAAATAGATGAAAAGCGAAAAAGCGCGTAATCCAGCCACAACTTCGTTACCCAAGAATAGCTGTGTGGAGTCACCTCGAGAGTGGGAATCAAGTGATTAAACGTGGCAACACTCAACGCAGCGATGGGACCAAGGCCACTGCTCACTCCTGGCCTGGACACGTGTCATCCGCCTCCTCTTGCCTTCTCGCGGCGAGCTCGCAAGTTGCAGAAAGGAATCAGACAAGTTGAAAGTTTTCTTTGTTCACTTATGTGTAATTTTACTGAGGTTGCAAGAGAAGATTTTAGAACAAAATCGATTTCGTTATAAGAACGAAGAGCCAGTTTGCTTTGCAACTGTTCATTTTCAGAATCTCCTTCGTTTGTGCAGAGGACATTGGGCGGTCTACTCAGTCAAACCCTTACAACGACGACTAATAAGTGCGAAGCTGAAGCTGCTTATTTGAAGACTTTTATATGGTGATGTGATCTGGTTTGTGACTCGACCAAGTTTGCTTTAGGTCGATGTTCTTTCACGGTAGATACGTCCGAGGTCAGCGGCAAACTGATCAAAAATCCTAGTATCAGATTAACTGATCTTACAAAAACTTCGATAAAACACATATTTAACGTCATATGTTATGGCCAACTAATTTGAGATATAAGATATGAGGTTGACCATATATCCGTGAAAGCATTTTGTCCTGACAGCATAATTTTACTTTGAATTATTGGCGTTGTACGCCTGTCAGGCGCACACCAGAATTGCCGTGATCTATGTCAGAAATAATGGCCACAAGCTGCTAACTTTCAGTCAAATTACGAACAGTGACAAAGGCTAATCGACAAGGCTAAATTGGCACCGCAATCATCGTAAATTTTTCCTCCAATTGCTCAGCGAATAGCTGCCAACATCTTCGGTGGCACCATTCATCATCAGCTGAACGAACGAAGTGCAACGAGCAAAACTGGCACCAATCACGATCAGAAACACGTTTTTTGAAATGGCGTTGCACGAAAGAATAAATGAGAAAATGGTGGCACTCATAGTCGTATTGTGCAGTGCCGGTTTATTACCAAAAGATCCTTTTTTGCAGCCTGATCCCGTTGCCAAAAGGTTTCCGCTAGAACTCTTGTTTGGTTCAATAATGCAGAGCCCATCCCTTTGTTTCATACCAACAGTTGCATAACTTTAAAAGATGCTGTACCTAACTTCCCAGTGCTCCAAATCATATTTCGCATCCAGATCATCGTAACCATGGGCAAGAGAACCACTCCAGTAGACATAAAATTCAAATGTCACCGCAAACCGCAGCCACGAGTACATGAAAATATGGATTCAGGTTCATGCCTTAAAAAATATGCCAATGGAGTCAACAAACACCGAACCAAATATGAACCATGACCTTGAAGACGCCATGGAACAGCAGGTAGTATGAGAGAGGAAAAATGCGGTGCACTGGCTAGCAGCACAGCCCATGAAACAAGCGCATGAGCAATCATGACCATTACTTGCATAATAGACGGAAATCATATGGTGCCACAATAAAACATTTACGGTGTTCAGCCGCATGAAAGCACCGATCGATTCGATGCTAACATAATTCCGAATCTCTGAGCGCATCAACAGCACATCACACAAACAGACCACAAAAACGAACAAAATATACAATGTGCTATAACGTAACGTTTCATGAAGCAATCAAGTCCCACTAACATAAGCCGTTATTGATAACTTTTTACTACAAACGCAAAAAGCAAGAAGGTACAATAAGAAAAACATAAAAATTATGTTTAGTTTGAGCATAGTAATTGCGATCGCTTGAACATTTATTAGAGTGGACGTTAAATCGTATGCTTCGATATCCGGTGTGCTACACATAAATACAGCGAAAAAAGCCGATAAGAGAATACGCAGGCGACACAGCAATATAAGCACCTATTACTAACTTCATAGTTGCTAATAAAACTGTGTAAAGCAGGCGCATAGCAATCACCATCAACAACAGAATTAATGGAAATATCAAGCACAAAACGGCAATAAACATTTCAAAGCTGGAATTTGTCGATAACAGATGAAAAATTTTGTCTCGGTAAATAGCCTTTCTCAACGTTCACGCCGATCAGCCGATTCGCCATGATATGCCGATTCGCTATGCAAAATACGTCACATAGCGAAATTACACAATAAGCAACGCTCATAAAACGATAGCAGTAACACAATACTTGACGCAGCAGATGTTGCAGTTATACTCTTCCCCCCCCCCCCCTCCCCCTCCGTCCCACCCCACCTCTTCTAATAGCGACATAGGAACAGTTTTTATGCCACAAAAGACGCTGCTTTTTCCATCATCCGCCCCCCTCCCCTTCCCCCATTAAGTCGAAATCGAACACTTCAGGCCTGCATTCTACCTGCTTCGTTGAGCTATACTCTTTCGATCAATTACCCACCTGCTGGAAAAGCTTGTACACAAATATTACACATGTGATCATATATGCGCCGAATATTTCTTTAGCGCGAATTCAATAGCGCGATGCGATGTTATTCACCACGGTAAATCCGGAAGTCAACTCACTTCAATTTCCTCAGCTTTGAACTGAGCTCCCTTTCTCATTCGAAACTTATTTTATATTAGCAGGAAAGATGTGTGTGATTTGGCACTATCGTAAGTTTTCTTGGTACCACGCTGTCCGTCGTATGCCATACACGGTTTCCTTGATGAGATCGATTTCGTTTATGATATCGATTAAATTATTCTGTATTTGAGAGTTTTTCGCAAAAAGGATGATAAAAACGTAAGATTCTCGTCCTCAGTGTGCTTTGTAAAATTCTGCTGAAAGAAGCTCAAGGAGTCGGACCAAAGCAGTCCCGACGCGCAGGGCAGTTAAGATATAGGCTTAAAATTTGGCACATTTTTTCCTTCGCCTTTATCTCTGTATATGGTGATCACATTCGCTTTTTCATTCCTCGAGGGACTTTCCCGTTGAATTGGTGCAGTTAAAAAAGAGCACAATTCCGGTACCAACTAACTTCTTGCAAACTTCAGCATTTTATTCGCAATTTGATCAAACCTTGGTGCTTTGTTTAAGTGCACATGGACGGGAGTCTTTATAAAACATCGACGTTGAGCTATCCACTTCCAGCGCGTGAGCTTCTCGTCCTGACCGGACGATAACGGTTTCCAATATCATGTTTTTGTGTGAGCAACGTGAAACCGCATTCCCTCCGTGGAAGCTTCTGAGCCTTATTCGTAACAAAGTAGAATTCAGAGCTCACTAGCCTTGAAGCGCTCGCCATAAAAGTCACAGCTCTGAAGAAAGTCGAAAATGAACATTTTCGAGTTCCAAAAAAGCTCAGCGTTCCAAAAGAGCTAGAGCAGTTTTTATCTGGCATAAAGAAATATTTTATAGCCCTTCTTCTCAGTTACAACAAAAACTGAAGGAGTAAATTTCCCATCTCGCAGCCACTGCAGAAATGAAGCTGTTTTCCATGCAAGTACATGCTCATTTCTATCAAACTCAGAAGGACGTCGCATATTCTGGCAAGTTTCAGGAATGCAGCAGTACAAGTTTAGTATTATTTAACTACTGGGTTGTGAGCCTCGACTTTTTTATCAGCAGCAAGGAATATTTGGTCAAATATATTTGCTTCCAAGGCGGAAAGATTCGCTTCCTAACTGTTATCAAAAGTGACCAAAAACTTTCAGAAAAGAAGGGTGAATCTATAGTCTGGTCCAGTGCACAGAAATGAAACAACTTAGATACTTGGATGCAAAAGAAGAGGATATACCAGTAGATTTGCCGGCCAGCCGCATAGGGCTGTGTCAGTGCCAGTCGACTGCAGGTATTTTATCCTGACGTACTTAACTTAAGTGAACATATCGTCAGCATACGTTGTTGGGGAATGTTGGATTAACACAAGCAACAATCTCCGGCTATTCATACGAAGGAAAGGTTCCTTTCGAGATTGGTATAAAGGTGCTGGTGACTCTCTGAAGCAGTGTTGCAAGCTTATCAATTGAGGCGTGCTTAAATTTAATCCATTCTTTATCTGATATAAGGTAGTGCATGTTCTCTAAAAAAACCAAAATTTGAGCAAAGCATGGCACTGCTAACGAAGATTGAAGAGGCATCTGTTTGTGGCCGCCAACCTACTGTTGCCTCGAAACATTCCGCAGAGCACGTCGAAACCCGTTATCCGAAATGCACGTCGAAACCTGTCCTATGAACAAGTTTGTTCATAATTTATCGTTTAAAATACAACTTGATCTCCTCACAAAATGTATGAGGCAGTTTAGAGCACTACTTCCTTCAAGGTATTGTTCGACTATTTTCTTCATGATGAAGCATTACATTTTTTCTAAAATAATAGGATGATTTTACTATCGAACTTTACGCTCGGGACGGTAACCTTATAGCATAGGAATTTCTATGAAATGAATGCAAGAAAAAGTGTAGGAGTTGTTCGATTCATTATTCGCACACAAAGCACGAACACTGCTGAAATCGCTAACGATAAAAAACTAAGCGTAAGCAGTCATATTATTCGACTCTGAGTATAACTAAACACATTTTCTTCAGCATCTTTCAATCTGAATTGGCTGACAACTCTCCAGATAATTCTTCAAAGCTTTGTAATGCTGGGTGTTTCATAGTTATTGTGCCTGAGGTTAATGAGCATATACAAATGGAACACGCATCATAGGTTTTGAGAAAATTATACCCTACATCCAAACTACGAACATGAAAGAGTGATGTGAGTACAAGCGTGCATTTTTCAGTTTTATGTGGCTTTTGCTCTTAGTGAAGGTTGTTATTGAACCTAGAGGGCAGAAGTTTATTTCACGTGAAAGATTTGTTCATTTTTAGGGTTGCGTAATTCGATGACTATTATGCAGAGCTCCATTCCCATGCATACTGCATCGACAAGGTTTAGTGCCACTCACATAGGTCATCCAGCCATGATGCTCTCATTATGCAATGTAGAATTCTGCAAAGTATACTTCGCGACGTATAGAAATAAGATGAATGATTAGCGAACACTTCATGATACAATCAACCCTCAATGCTGTAGATGATCAGCTACAATATTGGAAGCAAGGGTGGCGTCTCAGCGCCACCATACTTATGTTCTGCTACCCTCATCAAATAATGTCGGTGCACAATCAATTCCACCGCACTGACATGGTCAGCCACAATCGAACGCAAAGGCGAATGGGTTTGGTAGCGTGCAGCGCGTGAGAGAGAAGCAAAGAAGAAGCATGTATGTTCAAAGTGAGTCACTGAAGAGGAAGCACTTCACGAATTTCTTTGGTCACTAAAGAGTTATGAAGAAAGGTTATATGAAATCGTTCGCATCTAAAAATCAATACAACTTCCGTCGGCTCTTGCCGAACTTTCCCTCTCTTTCTGTAATATCGCTGCAACCGAGCAAATTAATAACATTCAAACAACGCAATTTCAGAAGGCTTCGATCAGGTTTACTGGGCTCGCGTCTCGGAAGCACTTTGCCAGTTGTCGCGGCAATTCCCGCTGAAAAGCCACAAGTGGGATACCATATCATCGTGGCGCATCGTAATTTTATTCATAATCAACAAAATTGAATATGGCTTTCAGCTGGAGACGAAATCATTGAAAAGTCAGCGGTCATTCGACAACCCTTGCTATAGCAAAGGTTGAACTTGCAGTGCAAAGAGTTTCCCACTTTGTGTAGCCACACTCAGCACTGTTCGTTCAAAATGCCTTTCAACTAGCGCTATGTGGAGCACTTTTGCCAGTAAGTTAGCGCAATTGTTTATGCATCGTTTTATTGCATTCAGTTCAATTTAAAGTGCAAAGCTGTTCCACGAATCAATCACACATTTCGTTGATCGCAATTTCTTGGCTTTGCGGTGGTGCACGTATCTAGCTATTGCTCATCGTAGTATATCAGACTGTCGCCGTTGCAACTAATCGTGATCTATAATGTGATGTCCATAATGAGCAATGACTGGGTCTGAAGAGGTCTGATTGGGGAGAAGGGGAGCGAGAGGAGTTGAAAAAGCTTCAAGAGAGAGTTGCTCAGGTTGCTTTACCTGCTCACCTTTCTGTCTTTATCCTATTATGGAACGTGCCGTTCAATTTTTCATTGGCGGTCAGCGGCGGGAACAATGACATTGTTGAAACAATATCCCTTCTAATTCACCTATCAGTAATCCGTGGATTTTACTTGTTATGGCTTAGTTGACGGAAATATATAGTAGAAAATAGGGAACCCGATCGCTGAAAAACGGACCCTTGTCATCAAAGCTTTTATTATCACGTTCAAATTCAAACAATTTTTGTGGCTGATAATGTCAACAATATTACTAGCTGCAGTGTAGCTGACTTGCAAAATTGCTCAATAATACATCAGCGGATGACGTGTTTGCAAACAAATTTCTGACCCGATTCAATGCGCTCCATCTCTCTGCAAACCACTCCAAACGTCACTGTGCTTTTGTTTTGGAGAACTTATTGTCAGTATTTCCATGCTTTGTTCGAAAATCTCAATACTATGCTGTTGATTGAATTTATTTGCATAACTCGGCTTTCTTTTGATTGCTTATTATAATTTCCGTAATGCACGTCAAGGACCGAGAGCCACTTCAACGTTGTCATAAGGCCATTCCTCGAGGTGGATGTAGAATAATGAAATTGAGTGCGTTTCGAGACAAGCTCCATCTATCCGACTTTCATTCTAGATATTTTCAAAATTATTCTATGTTTTGAATTATGAGCTACTCATTGATTTCAGGTCTCTGAAGCTGTAGATTCCTCAATCATTCCCTGAAAGAGCAAAACGTTCACAGAGCAATAATCCGAGCAAATAGACATTCAGTACCTGAGAGCAGCAAGAGTGTGACGATCGGAAGGACCCGGCTACTTTGAAGGATGAAAAGGTTATTGCATTAAGGTATCGTTGGGAGGCAGATACCACGTTCGTACAAAACGAAACAGGAAATTGTGCAGAACAATGAATGTGTGGCAAAATTTTTTGCCAGCTGAAGCTGAAGCCCATGTCGATCGCGAGAGAGAGCAGACTGAAGTGTTCCTGAGAATGGAATGTCGGAAAAGCCGCTTATAATTTTTTAGCGACGGATTAAATCAAACTTGAGCATTGGACATTCGAATGATTTCAGGTCGCAAATTTCTAGCTAGCTTTGCAGTCTTGCTCGTACGGAACACATCAAATTTCGTGGGAGGCAATATGAGTGAACCCTTCCCAGGCATTTTCTCACAGCCTGATTTCGAAAACCGAACATGGAGACCACTCAAGAATGCAGTGTTTCAAAACGGGTTGGCAGCGTGTGATAAAGTCATTTCGGTAATGCCCGATACGTGTGTGTTGCAATCCGTAAAGGAACACTATTTGCAATTTTTGATGCCTTTCCAGTAAAAGTGAAACACTGGAACCTCTAGTGGAGTTCAAGGTCGATTATAACACCAAGATCAAGAGTATCGTCTGTTAAAGAAAAAACCCCACTTCTTGGCTTGAAAAAAAATTCATGTTGGAAGTTGATATGCATCACATGACACTTTTCATGGGGAAATTTTACCTCCATAGTTTCGACAAATTGGCAAATGCATCACCGTCCTTCTATAGAAAATGAAAGTCGGAAACTGGATCACGCAATGGACAGCATATTTTGAGGTCATCAACAAAAGGCCTTCTAAACGTTGCCAGAAATATTATTGACGTATACGAAGAACAGAATATGATCCAAGGCACTAAGTTGTCGAACGCCACTAGAATGAATGTGAAGTGGGGTAACTATCTCTTGTTCTCACTTGAAAACTTTGTCCAAATAAAAATGCTCTGACTCACGTTAGCAAGAGCCGATGACGCCCAATTTTTTCACTTTCAAGAGCAGCTTCGCACGACGGAATCTCTGAACAGTGAAGTGCCGATGTAAATGCAGTAGGAAAGCAGTTTGATTCATTGATTCCATTCCATATTAAGTGCACAAAAACAATTTTTTAGCCAAGTTTACGTGCCGAATAAATGAAACTATGCGTTGGACGGCTCTTATCGTAGTTTCTTTTCCTCACGTCTTGGGACCCTCCTCTCGAAAATCGTGGCTGAGTACTTTTCGTTGGCCCAAAGTTGTTGCATTCCTCAGCTCCATTTCGACATTGAGACTCACTAGTTTGCTGCTCAGAGTAGAGATATTATAGTAGTTCATTTCTAAATGGCGATATTAAAAACGAGTTTGCAAAGAGTGCTCATAGTTAAATGGCCTACAAATAATCAACCATGATGAGTTAACAAATTTAACAGAAAGGATGTCGAAGGTTTTGCGTTTATGGATTATTTCCGTCGCAAATATCTGCAGCTTTCAATCTTTCCCTATGTTTATTTATTGTCCGATTACGGAATAAATGCTGAGGGCGGATGATTAGTTATTGCTGCACGCTTTCGGCAATTTCCTCGTCGCATGCGTTAGTTGGTTCCATCCTCTAGCATTCTCTTTCTTTTTCTGTTTGTCTGTCGGTTGCTGGAAGAACAGAATCGCAACTCCATTCGAACGTACATTTTGCAGTGATGTATTCGATTTGCAAAACACATCCGATTGGCGCAAAGGAATGCTTTGTTCTTGTTTCATTAGAGCGTAGCAGAGTCGAGACGGACACAGTTACGTGCTGAAAGCGAGAGAAATGCTAAGGTAAACGTTGCGCACTTGTGCTCTTCGAAAAATTTCCAATGAGCTTTTTGTTTACGAAACTTTGTCGGCGCGACTTTCTTTCTAAGCCTTGGTGCCTACCACTCGTTATTAAATAACGCGATTGCAATTTCTTAAAGGCTTCTGAAACGTTACTTGGATATTTTGTTTCTTTTTTTACTCGTTATATATTTTAGTATAAATTTGAATCCGGTAGTTGTGATCTTTTTTTCTCTCAGATAATGCTGAATTTATCTGTATGATAGTTCTTTTGGTAGAATTAATTGCATTTATTATGTGAAGAGAATATTATGCGAAATAAACGAGATTTTTCCATCTATTCTTTCTCGTTAATCGCTTTATATGCAAATATCAGTTTAAATCAGCATTTTAGGTGTTAAAGCTTTTCAAATATATTCATGCCAATAAATTAGCTCTCTTTTTTTTTCATCTTGAATGACGCTGTTTTTCAATGCTTCATCACTAGCCTTTATTCCATGTATTTAAAAATTAGAGTTTTTCAAGTGCAAAACGTGTAATTTTTGCAGCAAACGCGTCGCTACAACTATAGTAGTTGATTGCTGTTAAATCGCTCTGAATGGCAATCTCGAAAACTGTGCAAAATGAATTCTCGTATTAGTGCATTACACAACCTCTCATTCATCTTGTTTTACTGACTCGTGATTTACACAGCAACCGACTGCCTCCATTTTACGATCGTCTCTGAAAAATAATGCGTCTTTGATAAAAGGCGAACATTACATTAATTTTTGTTTTCTGCGGTTTTTTTCTTCAGATGGGAATTTTTCTTGTTATTGCTTTTGGTGTGATCGTTACCGCGAAAGAGACACCATGCCATGTTGATGAGGACGTCTATGGAGAAAAATTCTCGAAGTGTTTTCATTTTTTCGACGAGAAGCTAAGCTTTAACAAAGCTGAGCAATTATGCCAGAATCTGGCTGGTTCTCTCATTTCAATAAGAAACAAAGCCGAAGGACAATTTGTTTATTGTAAGCTTTGTTCTCATTTTATACTTAAACAAACGTATTCAACATCCTTTTTGCATTTCCGTGGATTCTCTTTCCTCTCTTCCGGAAGAAGTTTCAAAGAAACACTTTAAAATCATTCCTTCATTTATGTTCAAGTGTAAACTGGCAGCAGTAAGCTCCGCAAAAACTTTAAACAAAATAAATATTGCAGTTTTGTTGCTTTTCTGTTCCTCTTTCATCTAGACTGTTGTGAAAGCGTTGTGCCCCTAGTGGCAGTAAAAAATGCTCTCCTAGTTAATTACAGTAATTATGGTTCCAGTAATTTCACATAGAAAATGAGGTCGTTGAGTTCGTACAGTGAAATCGTCGTTTTCAAATGCGATTTTTTGTGAATTCTTGTAGAAAATGCATTGAGACACTTTATATGCTTGCGCCATAATACCATATGGTCTATGTGTATAAACTGTTGAACTGGATTGATTTTGAATGAGGAAATTTGCATCAACTTCCTCTGTTGTGATATAGCATTTTCGCACGAAACAGATATGTTCCTTATTCGAGTAATTGAATAGTTTACTTTAACATGAGTTTCGACAAGGGTTCTACTGTGTTTATTGAGGCATTTTACGCAGGGTTGGCCTACGAAAAGTTCAAGTCCCCTGATTACTGGATTGGTGGGCGGAAGAATGAAAGTGGAGATCACTGGCAGTGGAATGACGGCGTCAATATCACCTACACAGATTGGGCTTCAGGTATGGAATGCAATAAGTGCTAATCGTTCGCCTAGCTGTTTACCATTTTGAATTGAACGGCAGCGAAAACGTGAGTTTGCTTATAGAGCATCAATTTTATTCATCCATCTTTTCATGGAGTTGCTTGCAAGTTACGTTCACATGTCTCCCGTTCTAATGGTCGACCATTGATTGCATCAAGTTTTCCTTCGCATCCCTTCCCTCCGCTTCTTATCCTTAGTTGCTGTTCTTCAGCCCTCTTTGTCTGAGCGGATCATTTTCTCTTCTTCCACCTTTTCTTCAGACCTATTAATTCTGTCATTTCCAGTTTCAGTTTTTTAGTTTTTCTTTTTCAGCAAGTTGGTGCGATCATTATTCTTTCAATGCTTATCCGCACTACTTTTCTACCTTTATTCTGATCATCTAGAAGTTTGATTTCATTTGGGATTATTCCTTCTAGAATTAGCTACTGAACTGTTCCACCGTGCTCTTCTTTGACCTCGAGGACGCTGATTTTTGTTGGAGCATTCAGGGCCATCGTGCTCGAGATCACCTTAGTCTTATCGCCGTTATTCTTTCATCTGACCTTCTTACATGCGTGCTGGGGCTCTTCAAGCATTTGTTCCGAGCCAGATAAGGTTTTGCAACAAAGGGATAATGTCGTTGATAAGTTTCTTATGAAACAAGTATTCGCCGTTGATGATAATCCACCCTTTTTTCCATTTTAGCCATTTGAATAGAACTTGCAGCACTCATCTCCTTAATAAATGTGATTGGTCGCGATTGGTCGAAAGGTGAATATTATATCATTCTCCGCCCGTACCGATTATGTCGTATGAGGTTTTCTGTGAGAGTAAAAACTACCGTCCAACTGCATTCCATTTTGGATGCATGCATTTATTAAACTTGAGCACTTCTGACGTTTCATTTTTTCTGCCCGCATCACAAAGTTCCACAATAAAAAGAAATCCTGTCTTTTGAGGGCACGTAGAAATCTTTCTTAATTCAAGCTTCAAACTGTAACTATCATACTGGCCGATGAAAAGGAATGACCTCTTGCTTATGGAATCATTCCAAACCTTTAAGGGCGTATCCTCTGGTCGCACTGCAATCCCTCTTCAGTGAAATTTATAATTTAGGAGCATAAAGCAAATCTTCGCATTGCCTAAAATTCACTGAAAACTATTAGCGACTTCACTATGTGTTGCTGAAATCTTTTTCATTGGCCCTATAGCCGTTATGGTGATCCATATAACAGTGAGCAAAATACTGAGCAAAATGATCAGTCGTACCGCTGAGACTAGCAGGAACAAATACAGCATAAATCTTTCATTGGCCTATAGTCTGAAACCTTTTATTGGGCCTATAGTCATCGAGACATTGATATTGCTTACATATTTTCAGGTTTCCCCACGCAACACTCTTCGCTCGTTTGTATCGCAGCACGTGTTGAAGACGGCAAATGGATAGAGGCGCCGTGTGACGACGCGAAAACTTTCATCTGTCAATCACCAGCTGACGATGGTTAATGGACTAAAAATTGGCCACTTTGCAAATTTTCATCGGAATTTCTGGATTTTCACCTTTCAGTGTTCTATACATCAAATACCTTTGCGAATATGGGAATATTGATGTGAATCTGTCCATTCAACAGTTTTAGTTGCCCAAATGGCACCACAAAAAAATGAAATGTATGGTAAAATATCTGAACTGTAGCGTGAAGACAAGTGCAGAGTGTTATATTAGGCAATTATTGCATGTCCGCTCGAGTAAGCGCCGACCTCCCAAAATGAACTTGTGGTCGATTTGTGAATTTCTGAATCGGCCTTTATCCCTGATGCACACATCTTCCAGTAAAATCTTTTGCAAATTGCCCTAAAGAATTGGGCTTGATCTGTGCGATGTATGAGCATGGGGCATGTGAAATTCATGAAGCATTGCTTGCTTTTTTATTTAACGAAGCAGAATGGCAATCGAAAAAGGTAATGAAAAATCCGAATGAATGCGAGAGGCCATATACTATTTGATGAAAATGGTGGGAAAAAGTTGAAATATGAACAAAATTCAATGGTAAATGACACAGTTAATTTAGGAGAACGCTTGAAGTTCACCTCAAATTCGATGACGTTCTCATTTGATCTTGCAGGTGAATGAGTTTCACGGCCGTTACTCTCAGTGTGGTCTTGAAGACAAAAACCTCCGAATGCGGAAACGGATGATTCTAGCTGTTATTGTTGAATTGAAGGCGGTGTAATCAATTGCTGCAGCAAGACCGCTGAGATTCAAGGAGTGGGACCACTTTGTCAGTATAATTTCCGATAAAAATGGTATTCGGATGCTTTAACGATCATCCACATTTCAGTAAAGTGTGCAGCACACAGCTACTTTCTGTTGTCGACCAATCGACCAACTCAATTTATTTTTTCTACATTAATAAGCGTGAAAAATGCTTTACTACTCCAAATCAGATATCAAAAAGCGATGTTTACGGATCACACAGTACCGCGAATGGTTGAAATATTTTATTGTGCAGGCTGTAATTCAGATAAAAGCAATCATTTTATGTTGCAGTATTTACACTTTCATACTTTTGCACATTCTTGATTGTCCAGAGGAAGAACAGAAATTCTTGGGGAAAACGAAGCAAAACGCGAATGGGGAATAAAACATAATCCTTTGACACGCTTTGTTGTTGAGAGTAAAATACTGAAGTTTTTTTACTAAGACGGAAATTTTTCTCTCAATTCGAAAGGTGTGAGACACAATGCAGCGAAATAGTCTTCACAAAAAAAAGGAAAAAAAAAAACAAATGGTGTGATGTGGAAAAAATAAACGAAAACGTTGAGCAACCATCTTAGTTGAATTGCGCTAGTAATGGTGCATTGTAGTGTCGTTATTGTTGATACTGTGTAACTGCGATGAACTGTTATTGCCGTTATTTTGTTGCTTCCTACGATCTGTATAAAAACTGCTGCATCCTTATTCCGTACACCTGAAGTCTATTTACATTGCCACAGCTAGGGTCTATTCATTCATTTCTTGCGCTATATCGACAACTCGGAGTCTATATTTTATGTTACGTGAAGTATGCTAGGAGAGCTGGCAAGATATTTCTTTTTTTGCGTCTCACCCAATTGACCAGCTCATTGCATAAGCTAGCAGCAAATGATTGATGTGCAAAGAAATGTTTAAATACTGATCAATCTGAACATTCGCGCAAGCCATCTGCAAAAAGGTTCGTTTTTGCTGCAATTCAACAAGTGTGAAATGCATGCAAGTTTTTTACATCTTTCAATAATCATAGCTTCTTTCATCGTTAATGAATTAATGCGGAAAATGATGTGCGAACTCTCATTGTGGGGTAAATTATAGTTGCGAAATTTCTTAACTCCACCTTCAGTGATTTTCGAATTGCACCGTCAAAGACGAACATATGCGTATGTGCAGGAGCCCAGATGCAGCGTTGCACTAATGCACTTTTGCAAAACAAAGGTGCAAAGACGCATATGCGAAAGTACAAGGTGGCTGACAGGACTGTTTGCAGTTTTGCTTATGACGGCTCAACGCGATTGAAAAAGACATGCGAAGATACAAAAGGTGCAAAAACTGTGCATCAGTTTATCCGTTTGAACGGTCTTCTATGGTGGCACCTTTTCACTTTATGGCTCGAAATTACCTTAAAAAAGTGTATGCGTGTATGCACGCCTAAAATTGTATTGTCCATTCTTTTCCGGTACATGGGCTGAATGTGGTAAACAGTAAATTATCAGAGCCTGTTTGTGGTCCATTTCTGCACCACAGGTTTGGAAAATGCGGATTAAACTAACGGCAAAGTGGCGCATCACGGCAAAGCTATTGCATATTTACTAATGAAAGCGGCAGTAAGTGCAGAAATTTTGTCTGAAGTGAATGTGCTGTGACGCAGATAGTGTTAGGAGAATTTGAACCCTGAAATTTTCTGCAAATTAACGACACAATGGCATTCGCATTTCTCGTCGCCGACACTAGACTGAGTGGATCTATTAGATAAGCGGCTGCTCACACACAGTCATACGTTTTCGCTATCGAAACTTCGAAGCGATTTGCTTTGTAATATGCCGATGGCGAGTTCAAGTGAGCTTCAGATATCGACGGCATTAACTGAGCAAAAATTTGATTTTTTTTTTGGTGGCGTTTGAAATGGCTGGAGCTAAGAGCTATCAAATTTCACACTATAAAGATTGTTTTTTTGTGAGTGGTGGACGATTTTGGCTTTCTAATCAATCTAGTGCGAAGGACTTTAGACCAATGATATCACTTTGCTGAAAATTTTAGGTCAGTACATTACTGGATACTCTACTGGACTTATTGTAATCAAAGTACAATACGAAAAGAGTAACACTTTTTTAAAGCGAGGAGTGCAGTTTCAAAGTATGCTTTAGGGTTAAGCTCAACAGATACTTTTGGCCATAGAGACGATAACTCAGAGGAAGTCAGAATACTTTCGCAAACAAACTCAAACAATGACTGAAAAAAAATCCACCGCTTTTGCCGAATGTACACGAAACACAAGCCCGGTGGGTTTTGTTTTTTTCTAGAAACAAAAATTGTTCGATCCATAAATCTATGAACCATTCGGCGTGCATTATAGTTTGTTGAAGACCACCCAAGTAGCGTTGCAATAGCAGCAATTGAACAAGGTGATGATCGTAATCTGTCGTTATCAACAGTTCGCTCGGTACAAGCGAACTCATCGAGTTATTGATCTTGGTGATATTATCAATTTGTTATCAACACCAAACATCGCAGATGTTGGTTTAATTTTGTCCCTTCATTTATATCACTCATATTCCTACTTGCATTCTCCGTCATTAAAATTTTCCTTCGGTATAAAAGTGATTTCGAGTAACAACGATTACGACCAGATCCGAATTCCGAAATTTTACGTTCAAAGTTAACTGTCTTTTCCAATCCTTATTTAATAATTCTTAAACCTCAGTAATAGCTTAAATTGCTGGAATTTACAGAGCTACTCATTTAGCCTCAGCGCTCATCCTCATGTTGCAAATTCTTTTTCCCGCAGTTGTAAACTAAATCCTGCTATTACACCTGCGCAGCCACATAATCCGAATTCTGCACTGCTTGCGAACAAGTATTTGGCCAGCTGAGCGCGCCTGCATATCCACTACAATTCTATACAGACGCTTTTCCTACAAACAAATATTGTGCAACTTTGCAAGTGTATTCGTTGGTAGAAAAGCAAGAAAGCTTTTGGTTCATACTTGATCTCTTTTGTTGATTAAATGTTTGAGAATTAATGGTAAAATACCTGAAAACTAAGTCGGATCTCCTAGACAGTCGGCGAACAAGGTAGCTCGTCAGTGGCTCAAAACTTCAATCGTTTTTGCTTCTCAAAAATCCTCATCGCCAAAGAGTTTTTTAAAAGCAAAGATTATATGTCGCGAACCTTCTCATCACCTGCCCATCGTTCAAACTTCATGCTTTCGTAAGAATTCTAAGTGTTTTACATGGTTTAGTTTGCTGAAAAGGAAGGCAGAAACGGTTGGAAGAAAAGCTACGAGTTTAAGTGACTGAACCCGCTCAGCTCGGAGCGCAATTTCCAATACTGTAATGATAATATATGTAAATCTTCCGTAAGTCCTAAAACTTTACCGCTGTAGCACGAAATCACAACTAAACCTAATAACGTTTAAACCCTGAAGAAAGAGTAAGAAGTTTGCGACAAAGCAGCGAAATTACTTTTTTAAATTTATTTTTCTTAGATCTTTTCCGAAGCTTTCGCTAGGTTCCTTCAATATTCCGTATCACCAAGCTATGAAATCACCGATATTCGGCTGTTACGTTACGTCTCAGTGCTATGAGGGACGGGGACGAAATACACTACATTTGTGAAAAATAAACACAGCGAATAACAAAGCGATAAACACACTGAATAAAATTGAAAACTGAATAATGCTTTTGCGTTCTAATGTACTTCTCGTTCGAATCTTCCTTAGAAACTGATCGTTGCTGTTCGCAGATTTTGTGCGTTTCTTCAAGCAATTAAACGAGAAGGCCATACGACTAAGGTATTTCATTATTTGCTGCCACTGAGGTTGACTCACTTTGATAAGTGATTAAATAAAGGGATATCGTCTGGCCGAATAGAAGCTGAAAGTCAAAAGATTTATTGGGCGTCGATTTGTTCCCTAGACTCATTTCCAATGTATGTGGTATATATGATAACGGTTCTCATGAGCTTCATATATAATGATAAGGCATATTTTCTTCCGCATTGTGTCAACGCAAGGAACGGTACTATTCTATTAAGACCTACAAAGAGGTCAGGAAATGCAAAATGCTGTTGAGTCGTGCTGTTGTTTCCTTTCTTTAGCGCCTTTCGTTTTTTCATTCAAATGCGAATATGATAATAGTTTATGTGCTTCCTTTATCTGCTTGCACTTTTTGTCGACGAAAAATATGAAAAAAATGCTCAATAGGTAAATTGTTTTTGAAAAAGTTGTTCAAAAAATATGAAATAGGTAAACAAAACCCGGCCTCATGGAATCTGTCTAGAAATGCCGGAGTGCAAAGCAAAAGAAACGGCCAGCCACAAATGAATAACTTCCAGCATGTATGATGCCGGCGAATGGTCACTAAGAGCAAATGAGCAGGGTTGCGACGCGGGGGCAAGATTTGGGAGACAGGTTGTGTTTCGTTGACCACTCAATCACGCAGCGCTCGTCCATACACACAGCACATGCGTCGCCTTTCGTGACGACGAACCTTGTGTTCTCATAAGTGCACGATGCTGGGTGGAAATGTTTCAGTGTTCTACTCAGCGTTTTTTTTTGTTGTTGTTCAATATTTTACCTCTCCACATTAATCAATTTCTAAACGTTTGCTGTTTTTCTAATAAGGTAGTTCCCGAAAAACTGAAAACGCTTTATATATTTCGCTATTTCATCAGCAAATGACCACAACGATATGACGTAGCACTTGGTCACATCGTTTCGTTGCCATATGGGGTTGACTATAAGTCTTATAGCCTCCGCCACCCGTTTTTCCCTCGCAGATTGCGCAGATGAGCACCATTCCATTTAACACGCGTTTGTATGTATGATCGAACATGGGACTACATAATTTGCTATCATCTAAGACGGAGGTCTTCTGCTTAGTTTTACATCCTAATTGCCACATAATGGTCGTCGTTGGGTGATTTTGTCAAATGCCAATCGATATAAGCTTTTCTTTCACGTTCCGCATAATGAACCATTTGCTTTATTCCATAATAAACATACACTAATACCTAGATAGAATTCACTTCCACATTTCCGGTCGTGCATTTTAGGAAAACTTTATTCGGGAGACATCCTATTTTTCTCGATATCAAAATTACGCTTGTTAGTCGCAAAATGCAGATATTATAAAAAGGTAGGTTTTAGGATGTTTGTTTACTAAGCGATGCATATTTTTTTATTCGGCTTGTTTGTTATTTCTTTTCTTTTCAACACACATAACAATGTTCCATACTCGAATTTTGGTTTATTATTCCCGTTTATCTGTCACAAATAAACGTTTTTACTATCATATGATTACGAGGTGCTTGGGGCATGGCATAGCATATAAATATATAGATTACTGCATCATTCAAGAATGCTCAAAGTTCCCATGTAGGCAGTTTCATCTTTTAGTGAGCTTGCTATTTAATCGAAAATTCCAAGGCCTGCATCCGGATGCATATATGTGGTTTTACTCCTTCGAAACTCTTTTCGCTAAATTTTTCGTCCTAGCACAATGCTTATCGTTTCTACAGGCTAAATCACCCAAAATACTGTGTATTCAAAATACGCATCCTTTAATATCATATTTGCACTGTACATACAGTTTCTATGCCTTTAGTTTCAGATATGGTGATTACGAAAAAGAAGATTAACTTTGGCGCTGGTCCAGCAAAAATCCCCGAAGCAGTATGTTTTTATCGCTTGAATTTCACTTCCTCACAAACAAATCTATTCGATTCGTATTGTTTTTATTCTACTTTCCGCAGCGAATGTAATGTGGTATTTATCACTAGTTGGTGCAACGTTGGACTGTTAGAGTTGCAAAACACTTACTGTCGCATAATGGGCAAAATTTGATCGATGCTTTATTATAGGTGATGGAGCGGGCTCACGAAGAATTCCTCGAATATCCTGGTTCCGGAATCAGCATTCTTGGTACGTTATGCTTTCACCTTTATCATTTTTGCATTATATCTTAAGATGAATTGTTGAAGTGCGACTATAAAGTCTCATAATCGTTATCAGTCGGTGGGGACTTGTGCAGCATTTTCTTTTAAATGATGGAGCTCCATTTTGGACAGCAAAAAGCATTCAAAAATAATAAAAGCGATGCTTTTCTGCTGTTAAAAATAAACATCACTAAGTTAGGATTTCGAACTTTCTAAACCAAGAATCTTACGCATACTGAAAAAACTTAGGGAGAGGAAATCTTATGAGGAAGCCGTTGCATCATTTCGCCCTCCATCTCTTTTATAAATGCCACAGATGCGACAGAACTTGCAGTTGTCTATCGCATTTCTCTCTAGACTTCAAACATCCAGCTTCCACGCAATGATTAATTTGCATTCTGCCGATCCCGAAATATTTTCAGAAATGAGTCATCGGTCAAAAGACTTTGCAGAGGTGCTCAACACCACCGAAAAATTACTTCGAGAGGAAATGCAAGTTTTTGTTTTTCTGCAGCAAACATTCATTGCCAATGTTTTTAAATGAGGTGAGTTCCGTTGCTTCTGAATGTCTCCTCATTCCTTCATTGAAAATACCACTTTTTCTTCGAAATTCTTCTTTTTTTTCAAGCTATTAGTTGTTTTTTAATAGAGAAATGCGCCACCATTTCCACAATTTTTCAACAGCATTCAGGAAGTGCGAATCATATTGTAGTATGAGCTTTCATTTGTCGTTCTTTTTTTTATGGGACACATTTGAAGCGAGTAATTTTCTAGGTCAATACCGAATGAGTTTGAAGTGTTGTTTTTGCAAGGCGGTGCAACTGGTCAATTCTCCGCGATTCCATTAAATCTGAAAAATGGTAAAGAATCGGCCGATTATGCAATCACCGGATCATGGTCGTCGAAATCGGCGCTTGAAGCGACCAAGTACATCAACGTCAACCATGTAGAATTTTTTTTCGAATTTGTCATCATTAGGCTCGACCTGATAGTGATTCGATACAACAGTACTCTTGACGTATTCATGTATCAATGAGAGGTTTCAAAAATTTTTGTATTTTTAACAAATGATTAAAGAGAAAAACCCTCCTTCACTTATTACCTTTACACTAGCTACAAGTAATTCAGTCGGGAAATCTTTGAACTTATAAATTAATTAAACATTTTACACTCCACAATAACGTTTAGAAAAGTAGTTATGGAAATAGTCGAGCAAAAGAAATTAGAAAAGAACTCTTGTGTGAACAGTGTTTATTTTGTGCAGGTTTTTCCACCGCAGAAACCGTACGTGACAATTCCCGATGAAAGTAACTGGAGAAAAGATCCACGCGCCGCATACCTTTATTACTGCGCCAACGAAACAATTCATGGCATCGAGTTTCCTAGGGCTCCGGAAACACTCGAAGGAGTACCGCTTGTCGCTGACGTTTCATCTAATGTTCTCAGTCGGCCATTCTCATTTGAAAAAGTTCGTCTACTTGCAAATATTTCTAACTAGGGAGCAAAAGCCGTCCTCGAAACCTCTTTAGACCGAGTTACAATTATACACATCCTCAAATCTCGTTTCAAGATTATTTTATTTTTTTCAAAAGTCAGCGAATACGGAGTTTTCGGCTTTTCATAAGTTTGTTCATAAGTGTGGTAGATGTAGAAATATGGTGTTTAGTATAGGAACAAGATGGCTGATCGCTCTGAATTCAGGCGGAATGTACGTTAAAATATGATGTGCAGTTGCAGTTGGCTTTTTGGTCAGAGTGGGTCTGAAGGAAGTGAAACTTTGAATGTGCCTGTATGTTCTGCTAAGCAGCTGTGGATTAATTCTCGCGCCTCAATCGAGTCTGTCGAGAATGTGGCTGCTTTCTTTTGCCCCAATAAAGCATTTGCTCGGCTAACCCAATGAAGCATTTTGGCAGTATTTTAACGTTGGTCAAAGCAGTGAGTGTTGTTTAACACTGCGAAAAAACTGGGGTTTTCTACGATGAAAGTGTGCAGCATTCCCTTTTCAGCCGAATCGTTGGATGAATGCTCCCTTGAATTCGGAACTGAGAGTTGCTCAGACATCTACTCCGTTCCGATAACCCGCGCTTTTAGAATCACGCATTAAATCTAAAGTCCGGCTCCAGGAAATTCATTTTTTGGATTGAATTGGCTATTCCAGTCGAATATTTGAGCCACAAAAAGTCTCAAAGTAAGAAAACTTGCTATGTTAGCGGTTAGTAGGAATTTGTCGTTTGCTTCTAGCATGGCGTTGTTTTCGGCGGTACACAAAAGAATCTTGGTGCTGCCGGATTAACTATCACTGTCGTTCGACGTGACCTCATCGGCAATGAGCATCCGCTGACACCAACTGTATTCAACTATGCCGAAATGACGAAACATCATTCCGTTTACAATACGCCAAGTGTTTATAGGTGATGTTCACAGTCATCACTGAATGATTACTGCTACTCAGTAAGGTAAAATCGAAAAATTGGAAACATTTGACGCCAACAACTCAAAGGAACCACGTAATTCCTCTCTAGCGTATAACTGTGTGCCCTAGAGGGTGTTTCCATGAAATAACAAAATCTTGCAGACTAAAAGAGAAAATCAAGCAAATTATCTTTCTTCTAGTTGAAGTAGAAAACTTCTTTCACCGATTATGGGAATCATTTCCTTGGAAATTTTACTATTCATAGCTCATTATGTTTATGGATTAAATTACCGTCGATCTGTTCAATAATTTCATGAAGCTTCAGAGATTTCATTCTAATTTCTAAATTATTGCTTCGTTTTACTAAGAGAAATTGCTAATAAAATTAAAGACTTCTAATGTTGATTTTCTACTCGAATTTTTTAAGGAATTAATTGAATTCTTTTAAGCATTTATATGACGAAATTGGTTGTGGAATGGATACGAGACAATGGTGGAGTTAATAGTTTATACGAAAGAAATCAAGTAAGATGCCATAGACGTTCTATTGTTATGCTGTCATTAATGAATCACACTTATTCCCCATTAAAATATTGTTGTAAAAGAAGTTTTCATTGAAAAAGCTTTTAGTAGAAGATGTCAACCGTATCTATTTCAAATATTTCTCTCTTTATTAAAATGAGAGTGAGAAGTTCTAAACAAAATGACGTCAGTCCTATCGCATTTCGTTTTATGTAAATGTGAATCTATGAAGAAATAGTAAAAACTTTCAAATACCTTTCAAGCGCTGAAATGATTGAAGATATCACAACAGTTTTCACTCACTGAATATGTTTTTTCTTTTTATTGTTTGTCACTTTTGAAATTGGGCGACGTTTATTATTAATGCTTCTCAACTTCACTGCACTTTTGAGGGGCATTTTATTATTCTGTAATCCTCAATCGATTATTATGAGCTATAAATTTCGGCTTGTAGAAAATTCCGTCGTTCAAAATAAACAGCTCCGTTAAAATTTGTTTTCTATTTGCAAATTTTGATTTAATAGAAATTTGCATTGTTTTATAACATATATGGCTACATTTTTTCCAGCACTACAAATAACACGTGATATTTGCCAATGTTCCGCCGGACTTATGCAATTTCTCTTAAAAAAATTGCAGGCGAAGGCCAAATGTATATATGAGATCATTAACAACTCAAAAGGCTTCTACTCTTGTCCAGTGGATCCAAAATATCGCAGTTTAATGAATATTCCTTTCCGTGTTGGCGGTGCTGCAGGAGATGATGAGCTCGAGAACAAGTTCATTGCAGGCGCGGCGGAAATGGGAATGATCGGACTTAAAGGACATCGGTTGGTGCTTCAGAGATAGCTGCTGTTGTCACATTCTGCGCTTGTTCTCTTAGAAATTTTCAAGCTGATGCGAAGAAAAACTTGAAAAGGGCTGTTTCTTAATTTGCAGCTTAAAACAGAAAATGAAACGAAATACACTATCTTCAGCGCACTTTTTAAAAAATGAGGGCTGAAGTCGCCTGCACGAAATCCTCCATCCACCTCCGTCGCCAAAAAAAAGAAAACCTTAACTGGCCGAGAAAAAGTATAACGAAACCCATTCTCTTCCTGTGTTGGTTGAAACTCAACCCATAATGACGCCTTCTGATAAAGATGAGGTTTTTTAGATTTTCCTAGCAAAAGCAAATGCACGTACGATTAGCAAAAGGTAAGTAAGCGTTTTGCAATTTCCATTGTTCATCCTCTTTGCCCATTCCACTAAACTAAGCGCTATTTCTTCAGCAGGATTAGTGAGACAATTCGTTGAGTTTTTTATATGAATTACAGAATGCTTTTTATTAAGAGCACAGCTGGAAGATGTATTTCGTGAGCTCCCTTTTCGTATGCTGTTCGATAAGCATTTGAAGCAGCGGCTCGATTTCTTCGTAACAAAGACTGTTTGCTGCACTCAAAATAAAGATGACTCCTCATGCTTTGCGTAGGCAAAATCAGATGCACTAATGACCACCACGTATGGATGCCGAATGAACACCACTTCTGAAAAAGGATAAATTCGCAAGAGCTATGTTATGCAGTTGTTGTTATATTCGAGCTATCCTTTTTTTAACTTTATTAAACCAACTAACACACCGACCATCAGCTCGACGTTGAAGCGGCCAAAAAATCCAAGATTTTAAGTGGATATTAAGAGGAGGGTTGATTTGCAGATCGGTGGGTGGGATTCGTGCTTCACTCTACAACGCGATAACAATGGAAGAAACAATGAAACTGGGAGAGTACATGAAGCACTTCATGGAAGTGAACTACAGCAATCACTAGTCGCATCTTTCAACGATCCAGCATGACGCTGATTTTACTTCTCAATCGAACTCTTCCAGAAATCTTTCACTTTATTTTTCTAATGTGAATCGTTCAATCATCGAAATCATCATCTTTATGGCTATACGTATGTTCTCTCGTTAAATACTATCAGCTCATTACTTGGTTTCACGTGAAGTAAACAAATAAAAAGCGACCGCAATCTACTTGGCAAATTTTCGGTTGGCTTCAACTCTCCTACCTTTTGTATAATGTGAATAGCCAGCAGGTTTGGCCAACGGCAAAAAAAGGAAAAGTTACTATAATCAGGCGCAATTTTACTCAAGAGTTGGCCGTGATATCAAG
Source organism: Ascaris suum (assembly GCA_013433145.1). Classification (NCBI taxonomy): domain Eukaryota; kingdom Metazoa; phylum Nematoda; class Chromadorea; order Rhabditida; family Ascarididae; genus Ascaris; species Ascaris suum. The sequence goes on along the minus strand of CM024187.1, from coordinate 18,931,562 downwards.
AAACTTGGATCTCATCTGGCATGGGGTCTCCATTTTCTGATGTCTACAGCGCGTAGTAGAGCAACGGGACTTCAACTCGTCGTATCTTCTCACTGAAATGCTCTGAAACGTTGAACGGTTGTGCTCGGAAATGTCAAAAAATTGGATTATACATGTTCCGATAAAACTCTAGTAAATGCCAAAGTATTATACCGCATAGAGCGAAAGCACTACAGGAAAATGTCGCATTCGCTTAAATGCGGTGTGTTTTATTTTATCTTAGCTATGTGTTGTTTTACTTTACATTATATGTCTGCAATGAAATGAACCCCGTCAAAGCTTGCATCATCGCAAATGTATCGAATATGATAGTGCGGGTTTCCTCTCTTTCTTTTCATGAAACACAGAAAATAAACTCCACAAACCAATAGAAATATATCTAGCAACAAATCATAAATGAACGGAAAACGCTGTGAAAAAAATGCATCTCGCTGCATTTAAAATAAACGGCAGCGCACTTCGCTTGCATGCAGAAATGTGGCAAATTAGCACCTCAGTAGCTCACTAGTTTTGGGAAGGAATGTTGACGGGCGTAATGTATGTCGCGTTTCGTTTGTTCGACCATCACGACACCGCTCTGTGTGCTCTCAAATGGCGTCTGTTCCTAGATGAAAGGAACGAAGAGGGGTTTTTGATTTTTTTTGGGTGGGGGAATTGAGATGCGCTTTCTTAGAGGATACGACGACTCGCTCGTGTTGTATAATATGCTTTTGTCATTTCTCAATTTCTCTCGCTTCAGCGCTCCAAATCGAACAGACTGCCTCTGCACAATTAGACGTGAATGCGATGAAATATGTACGACTCTGATACCAAATGCGTCTTACGAACTGGAGACGGTTGCTTGGAGGATAGGTTGGGTGACGCAGTTCGGGAGTTTCGAGACGGACTTGCTTAATATGCGAAGGACTGCCGAAGTGTGAGGCGTTCCGTGTTATTTTCAGCTGTGATCGTAATAAGATGAACCAATAAACTCAAATTTATTTCTGTCCACGAGCTCCTTGCATCCATCCCGGACAGCTGGATTTAGCAGAACTAATAGCAGACGAGGAAACCCTTTGACCTAAATCGAACTGAGATCTGATCAACTTCACACTGAAAGAGGGCAAGCACGCTGCCGAAGTGGAATGTAGGGAGAAAGAGGGGATAGTCAGTAGGGAAGGAATGATCCTCTGACTGCTGTCACCCTCTCAGTGACAAGCGAGACAGTTAGCTCCACTTGCTAATTTTATTCATGGAAGCGGAGAGATTCGATTTTGCATAACGACTTTTTGTTCACAAAAAACTTTATAAGAGGCCCTTACCCACATGTTTACGATGCAGCAGCTGAACAGTGTCTGTCAAACACTTTACGTGAAAAGTGTGAAGCAAGGAAAGGCTGGAGGAAGATGGGACGAGAGATTATTACCAGCCTAAGTCGAGACTCGAGTCGGAGTTTTACTCGACGGGGATTTAGCATAATCCCACAGATCAACAGCATAATTCAGAACGTTTTCATTCGAACTTGGGCATTGGGGAAGCAGACGCGACACACTATGTTACTTACAAAGAACATCAATAAAGTAGCAACTCAACAGATTCCCAATAAATTTAAAAAAACTTTCAAATATTGAAAATCTTCATTTCGCAAAATTGCCATATAATGAAACATTTTGCCCGATTTCTAGAGCAATTATGAAATTATTAGATATTCAACGAACAAAATAGCGAACTGTACATAATCGCCAACCTATCAGGAGCATCTTCATATCTCCTTTCAGAAAATGGTTTTTCGAACGAGGCTAAAATACTCGAAATAATATTCCACGATCCGGCCAAAGCACCAGACTTACTGATTGTTGCAAATCAGTATCACGACACCACATTTATTTACAAACCGTTTGATGATACATTCTTTGACTAATCACTATGATTCAAAGCCATAACACTATGCTTATTCACCAAACGCTATGACTGAAAGTTCCAATACGCGTTCACTCATTACGCCACGCTTAAAAAGCTTTTTTGCGTAGACAATAATTTACGTATGTAACGGCATGTCTCCGAGTTTTTTTACACGGCACAATGACAAACTACTAAACCGAAGAAGGTGCGAAAGAGTCAAGAAGAATACTTCAAAAGATCCCGCTGTAGAATAAAAGAAGCAAAAGCCGTAACCAGCAACACATTGAGCCATGATAATTAAAGCATAGACAAGCTACCGAATATCGCCATGAACACTTCTGAGAAACACTCCGCCTATGTACACCTAGAATAATTAAAATGAATGTAAAGCGTTAGCAAGGCGAATAAATAGAAGAATTTTTGAGTGAGTTCAAAATAAAGCGGATTTCTTCAAAATACAAAGACAAACATATAACTCTGGGGAACCGGCGTCCATTATTTCAACAAGAATTGATTGATCCTTCAAATGACTCAAACTGGCTAACCAGTAGGAATTGATTAATCATTTAAAAAAATGGACAACAAGCAATTTATTAGGAAGAAGGGGGGAGGGGTGAGGAGAAACCTTCACTTGCGGCGACTGAAATTTACCCACACTGGATTTGTCTTCGACGACGAAAAGTTACGAAAGTGAGAAGTGTAAAATGGAAGGATGTTGCGCAACATTAACAACATTTCATGCTCTAAATCATAGACCATCTCTTTCTGAGAATGATTGGGAAGAGTTCCTCAATGACCCTGGTGATGGGCATTCGAACAAGAGGTGTTTACTTTCAAATGAAGTAAACTTTATAGTTATCCAGCAGTAACCTATGAGAATATAATCGAGCAATAAGATTTAACATACTTCCCCATGAAAGCATCAAAGGTTTTTTAGGCATTCGACGCGAATGAATCAGTAATACTGAACGGATATATTGTGATAAGTATAGTTCAAAAACTGCAGACAGCAACGACAAAAAACAGAGTAAATGGACTAAAGGTCGCTGAAGACAAAGTGAAAAGCGGATAGAACAATTCCTTAGTGAAAGCAATGCGCTGAGCAGGATTTCAACGGTAATTCGAGCTCTTATAACATGAGTCATGCTTCTTGGCAGCATTGTTAACGACTGAGGAACTCTTCCAACATAAGTTCTTCACGTTTTTCAGCGTCCTCATCAACAACTTCTTGAAGCCTCCGTTCATCTGAAACACTATCGCCATTAATTTTCATCCGTAGTCATTCTTCACTATTTGCGAAATCATCAAGTGATAAGCACTTTGCGATCATGCGCGGCAGTTGGAAAAACAGAAATTCCTCGACGACAGTGGAACATATCAAAAATCGAATAGCAAAACTGCTAAGACAGAAAACAGGCAAACTTCCATAACGCTTCAAATCAAGTATGCGAGCAAGCATGACTGACCTTCAGTAAAAACATTGGTACGAGACTGGGATGAGATCCAACTGAGTTCTTTCCTAGCGGTTTCGTTGAAGTGCTGCTTTTCCTTCTTCAGAGTGGCTTTCTTTGCTTCGATTTCTTGCTCACCAATCGTCATTGTATATAATGCCTCTAGATGAGTCATTGCAAGCTCCGTTTGAACGCAGAACCTTTTCAACTTATCAACTTGCCGATTCAATTCCTTTAACTGCTGAAAGCACATCGCCTCACAGAAACGTCTGAAATTCTAATGCTTTGTCCTCTTCGTACTTTATCCCCCTTCCCAATGCAATCATAAAAGAACACCACTTTATGGTCAGCTTTTGGAAATTTTCGCGCACCACTACTCTGTGAGCTTTTTATATTTGTAAACTTGTGGCTGATTGTATCTGGCCAAATTTTGCAATTTTCCGCGACACTTGCGGTTCGCTAACTAGTAAGGCGCCAGAACAACTCTTACATAGCAAATCTGAAATTGCTATAAAATGTATTATTTCAGTTACGGCCACTAAATGAGCCTTGATGTGACTAAAAAGGGCGCCAAAAGCACGGGAATCTTGTGCTCTGGTAATTTTTTTTTCAAAACTCCCTAAATTTCTGCATTACTTACTATTAGAGAATTCAAAACAACTTTCACTACGCGTAAAAAACCCAATATGAAACAATGATTTACTGGACCTTAATTGTGTTTCACTAAATACGCTGAATAACTGAATAAGTGACAGGTTTACTCCCACCCTTTTCTTCCATTTCAAAGTTATCAACGAATACCGCAGTGTCACAGCATGCCTAGCAACGCTCCTGCAAATGTACGTTTTCCCATTCAACTACAGGCACAAATAAGTTCACTAGTTCAATGAATTTGAATCCCTACAATGAGATCAAGTCAACTTGTATCATCTTTTTACTCACAGCAATTCAGGTATGAAGCAGATGGAATGTGCAAGCCAGAAAACATACCAGCCGAGCAAATGAAGTATCAAGACAGAGCAATAACAATGGCTGTGTCTGTTTCAGAAATCAGAAACGAAGTGTGCCCCTCTTCGATTATTATACAACGAAAGCTGGGTTCCCTTTTTGTTCTCTCATACAATATACAGCTGCAATTAAAACATCCCTTATATAGGCAGAAACGACCGACAAACTTATTAAAAAATCACTTCGAGATGGTATTCGAAGCGTCTCACCTTACTTATTTGAGGTAAAGCTCGAAAATGCTCATGCATGGCTAGCACACACTCAGCACGCTCGTTGCACATCTGTTGCGCTCGACCCATACGTGTGCTGCACAGATTCGCCAATCGAATATTCTCGTTGTTCACCTGTTCGATCTGTTCGATACTCAGTTGGTATCTGGAAGGGCTACTTTCGTGGTTACTCCATAGCACAACAGTAGGCAATATTCTTTTCTATCGACTGCGTTATTCACACGCAACGAAACACCGGTTTTAGACCGCGCTGCAGTGACCGGTGAAAAATTAACGAGAACAATGCTCAACACACTCGTTTAGCACGCTAATATCTGCGCTATTTCTCATTTGATGCCGACCTTTGCAATAAAAAAATCGAAGAAATCTAACAGATTATTCAACACGCTATGCTTGCGATGGATTGTTAAATTTGAGTGTTTGCCGCAAATATGAGCGCAACAAATGCTACATACATAACCAAGCACATCGAAGCGGGTAGGTAAAGCTCACTTTTCGATTAGCTTCTTTTGTAAAGCAAACTTTCATTAGCCGTAATGCATCATCGGCCATTGCTGTTTAGCTAGTGTGCTTCAAATTTCAAAACAATTGTTCCTCTAGTGCGAAGGGAGTCCAGTTTGCGCTATGAGGATTGAATCTCACTTCTAAAAGTTATCACCAGTATGCTTTGCTTACATACTGTCATCAAATGGGCATATAAAAAAGAGGAAAATATGATCACTTTCTCATTCCTGCCAGCCTCACTGACCTCTATTACATACTACATTTAACAATGAGCTCTCCCTCTGATAACAGAAAAGTGCTATGCGGTAGCTATGCATCGAAAAAAATGCAACGATTTTATCGCAAGGCGTTATTCGAACGGAAATTACATTTTTTTTTCTGAAGAAGAATAATTCTTTACTTGAGTAAAAGATTGCTTCCTGCCTGTGTCTTGAGAAGTGATGAGATCGCCTCTGATGAGCAGCTGAAATCAAATTAATGCAAAATTTTAACTGCACGGAAATGCAAAAGATGAAATCCACTCTGAGATGTGAATGGAACTATGGTATTTTCCAAACAAAAAGTTTCTATTTAAAACGCCTTTAATGAGGCGGGCTGAGAGAACGGAGGAAGGAGGAAGGGAACAGGAATGAATTTGGTCAAAGTGGGAAAACTCCACGAAAATGTGATGTGTTGAGTTGGTGGGGAGCAACATTGCTTACTTTCATTTATTAGCTCTATCGATGGGAAATCTTCTTAGAGTTATTTTTCACGTGAGCACAACACATCACTAGTTGACCACCTCTACTGTCTAGCAATACCAACATTTTGTCGCTGTCATCGATGAAAAACTACTAGAATAAATGAAAAAAAAAGCAACCTTTGCAAAGAAGGCGACGTGCTGATTCGAAATTTCTGAACACTGAAATTTACAAAATTATTGCACGGTACAGGGCATAAGATATATTTTTAAAATACATGCAAACAATGAGGACATATCACATTTGGCAATGTATGCGATAAACACAAATGAACTTCTAAATTTTGGCATGAAAGCTTTAAAGTCAATGCTTCTCCAGTGGCTGCTTATCAGAAAGCTCAATGCATCCGTTCAAGTGAAGACTGCTTTAAAATTTAATGCATTCACAACACCACATCAAATCCATGCCTCATTTTAGAAACAACTAAAGGATTCGCATTTTCAAGCAAACTGGATTGTAGCTCTTCCGCTGAAGAAATTAAATCAATCAATGGAAGTTTTTTCTTCTTCAATGTCGCTGAGCGCCATTGCAGTCTGCTAGCTCAAAAAATATCGTGACTGACAAAGCTTAATCGATCTTTCGCGTCTAGCCTATGTTTTCAAGTTAAAGCGTTATAACTTGAAAACATCAGTGACCAGGTGAACATATGCGAGAAAGCCAATATCAGTTCGCCTGACATAAGCCTTCTGCACTTCGTCAAAAGACCGATCGATCGGTTGAAGTGATGCCTGGTGGGTAATCCCAAAGCATTGTCTTTATCAGATGTGATGTCGCTGACGTACTGTGTCACTCTGCCTAATTTAAAGCAATCACCCAAGAACTCAAGTAATTTCTTCCCTCACTGAATGGGAGAGGCTGCAGGATAGAATAACATAATACATTCAGCGGCATTATTCTTACACGGATTTTCTTTTCGGATGTCCGTTAGCAATTTGGCACTGATGCCGTAAAATCTTTTAAAACGTTTGGTAACGTTACCTGTATATCTAACCACAACCGGAAATAGACATAAATGCTGCGTATTGCATGCCAAGCCCATAAATTTATGACATCGTAAATGCAGACAAATGTAGTACTTTCTGTTGCAACTATTTCCTTTGCACGATAAAAACACGACGAAAATCAAATGCGAAATAAATTAAAACTCCCTTTCTTAAAGACAAGATCTAAGCCAGTGAGTACCTACACAAGCAAAACGAAAAAGTGGGACGCAATGGATAAAAGAGCGCGATATCTTGAGCATACCTGTTCGACAGCTCAGTTTGCACGTTGGCAAAAGCTTCCCGAATGCTTTCGAGCATGTGAATTGATTTTGCTGTAAAGAATCATCATTTCTTATGGAAACAGACAAAGTTCTTCGTAACAACTACTGCACACCTGTTCATCAGATACTCTGGTGTGCCGAACGAAGCTGTAGGCACAGAATCCGAACAGACAATTAATGCGTGCCCGAAGCACAGAGCGACGATTACTTTACCTTCAGTTACAGCATATGTAACTTCATGACAACGTGAGCTCCTCCTTGTATTCCATAAATGACTTCATAAGATCGCCTGATTCTACGGTATAATTTGCGATAATCCAGCTGCCCAAACGAAAGATATGATATTGTATTTCCTTCCAACTGTTTCACAGCCTATCAGTTGCAGCACATGCACGCCCTTGAAAGTGTTATTCGACTGACCGAAGTTTGGAATACTCACATAGAAACCAACATCTTAGTTTGAACATAACGGCTGTATCCTCAGTCACCCTCCATATTTTTGAAAAACGTCCCCCACACTATCAACACGGAAAAGGTACATGGAAGCACCGTCTAAAATATCTATAAGTTCAATTTTATAATGACCTACGCATATCACAGCTATAAAAATCATTAAGGGAAAACCTATACAAACGAGAGTGCTCTCGCAGAAATCGTAAGTGAAGCTGAAATAATGGAAGATAAGACGAGAAACAATAGGATCAACTAGGCACCCCCCCCCCCCCCCCCCCCACCCGAACATCTCCCATCGAAATCCGGCCCGAAAGTATAACTGCAGCTTAAAAACCCCATCCCTTAATGCGCTGAAGAAAGGAACAAAAGGATTTTCGAGAGGGGAATGGGCGCCGTTCAATAGTTCTGCAGACGCTGTGATTGCAAAATGCGTTGTTCCCATCGCAGCTCGAATAACATCGGCAGAAGCTAAAGATACCCGATGATGTTCGATAGGTATTTACTTGCGCCAATGGTCGATCGATGATCACCAATAGCATGAACGATAACAATGACAGCTATACTTCGGCAGGTTTATTAATGATTTAAAATAATAATAAAAACTTGTTCTAACAACTGCTTACAGAAGGCACAAACCAACAGTACGAACAAATGCATAAAAGTAAATGCAGAACTATCCAATGGATACCTTTGCCCGCAATATTGCTGCGTAGATGCACAACTTCGATGATCAAAATGGGCATTTGTATGGAACGAATGCGACGAGATGAGCAATGCTTTTCACAGGTGATGCGACCAATTTCAGAAAACTCGAAACTCACAGTGAAACTTTTTTAAACATACACAACAAGACCTAACAACAATGATTAAATTTAAATACAGAACAAAACCAGGCGCTTCCGACGAACTATACGCAAATTTGTACACAATAACAAAATTGATGCAAGTGTTCCACTTTAATGGTTGGCGAAAGCTAGAGGCAGTAGCGTAAGCGCGACTGCTGGAGACGCGGAAGGGAGGAGAGAAGGAGGGGGTCTTCATTTGCGACTACTGGAATGAAATTTAGATCGAGCCTTTTAAAATGATTTCTCTTAAAAAAGGAAGAAAAGTTCCCCCTTCCCCCATAGAGTAAAATTTCATTGATAAATGTGAAACCTTACCAGAAAAAAAGGAGGCAGAACTTTGATCCTAAGCTCTCTGCATTTTCTTGCTGAAAAAAAAAATAAAAACTTTTGACGAAAACACCGGAACATTTTTCCCGGCTTGGTTCATTAGGGCATTGTTGCAATAAACCTCGCGAATATCTCCCACCCCCTTCAACAGGTCACTTTAAGCAAAAATCATGGACAGACCGAAAACTTATGACGTTTTATAAGAACCCTCCTGAACAGCAGAATTTCAGTGATGCAAGTACCCCAAGGAACTATTGGATTGAAAGAAATTGCCTGAATGCTGGGTGGTTGTTGAGCAGATCAACTGCACTCGGTCTTTTGTCGGGCGCTCTTTCGAGTAAAACAATAAGAAGCTGCGAGAGGGTGGATTCAGTGTTTGGAGGCAGCTCATATTTTGGGTGCTGATATGCGATGTTAAAGATGACGGCCATTGGTTCCAGACCATGCCACGGCGGTGTACCGGTAAGCATTTCAAGGAGCGTGCAGCCAACGCTCCAGATATCAGCTTTACGACCATACGCACTTTTGCCAAGCACCACTTCTGGCGCCATATAGTGCGGCGTGCCAATGAACGAAGCGCTTTGCTGACTACAGATTGTCTGCAAGCGCTTTGCAGAACCAAAGTCACCGATCTTGACATTGCCATCAGAATCGCGCAAAATATTCGCCGACTTGATGTCGCGGTGAATCATATCGTTACGGTGCAAGTAGGCGAGTCCCTGCAGGACTTGATAGGTGTACTTCCTCGCAACCGCACTCGACAACGGTCCATACGTTGAGATGAGATCTTTCACCGAGCCGCCGGCCATGTATTCCATGAAGATTGAGATCGACTCGTCGGTGCGTTGTACTCCGAGATATTGCACAATTCGCTTGTGCTGTATGGTGCTTAAAAGGTTGATCTCGTTCTCCAACTGCACGATCTGCTTTTTAAGGTGAGTGTCCCCACGGGCGAAATGCAACCTGCAACATAAACCTCCTTAAGCCGTAGGCACAGCATTGCCAAAAACAGCTCTTAAGTTTGAGCGATTTCCGGAAACAAGTAAACCAACTTGTGAGTAGGAGCTAACGCACTCGGGGTCATTGCTCAGCAATGCACAACGTGATTTCAGCAAGTATTTCAAATCCATCTATGTGGGAGATCGAAATCCGCGAATTTTTACTGCCGACTGCATAGACAACGATATACATAAAGTGTAACTGTAAGCGGGACTGCAGATACAACCTGTAGGTATTTGACCTAGAATATTTCGACTAAAGAAGACATAGTGAGTAGTAAGCGCAACCTTTTTAGCGCGATTTCCTTGCCAGTATCAACATCGTAGCAGAGGAAAACCTGCCCAAAGGCACCAGATCCGATGCATTTGCCTTGCTTCCAGTTGGTCGGTGCCCGTGGTGTATTAGCGCTGCGACGCTCATCGTTGTCATAGTCAGGCAGGACAACGCCACTGCTTGCGCTGCTGCCACCGCCACTTCTTGCACCTCGCCACCTGCTTGTACTGCTGCTCGCACACGACGAGCGGCATTCCGAGTACGGTATCTGAAAATTACAGCTACCAGCGCGAGACACTCAACGAGCAGTGACCCATTTATGAGTACGAACAAAACACATGCTGTGAGCAACGCAGACAGTATGGACAGAAAGGTTTTTGCAATGTTCCGCACTGAACGAGTACCTTATAGACTGTTCAAAATGACGCTGCTGGGCTAGCGATCTCAATGGCAGTAGTAATAGCTGCATTACAATTCCTGCCGAGTGTGAATTTTATCGGTATGCACACATAAGCTAGTCTGTTTGCGTTTTCTTGTTTGCCGTATTTGGAAACCGTTTTTGACGCTCAAAAAGGATCGTGTATAATACACTGCAGCAAGATGATACCGAAGAATCAACGGCTGCATTAAAAAATGATATGATAGAAAGGCGTAAGAAAGGCAACGTTTAAAAAACAGCAATAAAAGGCGATAATTCCGCGTATCTTCGAGCTAAAGTCATGCGACATTTCGCAGGTAAGGGACCTTTAATGCGCCGATATAGTCCGCAAACACTAAGCGCTTCAATCACACAATAACGCTATGAAAACGCGAGAAGAAAATTTGCACTTAACTCTTGACACGTGACTCTTAAAGAGTATTAATAAATCGAGAGGCAATCAATATTGAAGCAATAAACATGAAACCAACAATCAAAGCTCAACAAATTGTACTAAACAACGAACTATTTCTACTGTGCCAATCCAAGCTTTCACCATCCACTATGCCAAGTTTCTTTTCGAATGTTCCACAGCGAGGAAATAAAGCGCTAAAAAGCTGGCTCTAGATGGCGAATACTAATCTAAGTCCTCGAAAACCAAATAATAAAAAATACTCGAGTAAACCTCTGACCGACAACAGAAGTGAAGAAAAACATCAGCAGCAATGGAGTAACCAATAGGCTGCCGCCAATAAATGAACATAACAAAAAAGTAAACCAAAATTATGCGACAGAAAATTGGCACAATTCATTTTGTGCACAAATGACGCAAAGTGAATTGCACCAATTTAGTGTACCTTCAACTTCTGCGTTTTTTGAACAAAAACAATAAATATTAACGCTGGTTGCGGTAGCAGAAGGCGAGACTGGCAGCGATAGAGGCCTCAAGCTGCGAATAGATTTTCACAGAGAAATCACCTCTCTCGATAAATCAATCTCTAATAAACAGTCAACAAGTTTCGCACGCACACACTACCTGTTCTTAGAGCTACTTCATGGAAACCATTACCAATTAATCAGAATGCAAGCACATCGCTAATGTTTTATTAATGACAATTTCGTTGTAATGTGAACTGTCTCTATCGCAAAAAATTATTTCTGCCATGCGTAGAATTCATCCGAGTGAAAAATGTTTCACATACAGACATCTACGAGGCTCAGTCATTAAAAACACAACCAGCGGAAAATTGACGTTGAGGAATATAATTGCGCAACGACGTTCCTTACAAATTATTATGGCATGATGGCTTTCTTAAGTTAGACAACTGCAAAAAGCATGCTACCAACGGAAATGCTCAGCCGTCTATTTTGCAACAGCGCAACTATGAACGGCACTGAAATGCTCTACCTTAGTAATCTCATTTGGCCACACGCATTACCAGGTCTTAAATGGCCAGTTCATTTTAAACTTTAATCTGCCCCGATAATATCGAGATAGGGGTCCTACCTAAATTATGACAGGTAACGCACGCACTCTGGACATCAGTTCAAGGGAAGCAATCAAGTCGGTTTCAAATAAATGGCGGTAAACTCCTTTTTATTTTATCATTCTGAATACTTTACAGGACCTCTAGAATGATGCTATAAATAAAATAATAAACACTATAAGCTTACCGATAGCACCTACTTCCTGTGGGTATGTCTCTTCATGACATACAGCTTCGTCTTAGATCACCTCAACAATGCGCAAATACCCTCCTACACAAATCACTGCTCTCTCACAGGCTCTATTACGGATACAATCGTGCTCGTTAACAGAATTTTTCCAGAGAAAGCCGCCTCTTAGTGTTCCAGCACTTAAGTGTTCGAGTTCTAACGTTCGAAAAAACTTTAGAAACCTATGCAACAATGAACGTTTAACTTGAGCTTGTCTGACGCTTAAAGTCATTAGGCTGGATACCTACCTTCGCGAATTTCAGTATGCCCGTTGTAAATTTCCCTGCCTGCACCTTAGCAGCCGGATCATTTGTCCCTCGACTAGATCATCTCAGTTACCTTTCTGAAACGGCAAGAAAATTTCAAACAGAAGCGCCTCGATGCATAAACGCTATGACTTTCGTTCAATATATCTGCAAAAAACGTGGAAGCGAAAGCAATCATAATGAGAGCTGTATGCATTTTCTTTTTCTTCAATGACAAGGAAAGAAGCTAGACCACGACAGTGTCGTTTTGTTAATGGGGTGATACAAAGAAGCACAGTTCCGTCTGAAATGGCGAGAAGTATGCGCTCAGCACTTTTAAGCAACAAAATGATACCAGGTGCTATTTTATGCGCTGTGTCCTTCCCTTCTCCATATTACATTCTTTTACAAGAATTTCCGAGATAGCAGATCTCCTTATTCTTTCATACTGCGTACAACAGACAATCAGCAATTCTCAGGACATACTTATCAAAAAGTATTACTTTCGCAAAAGTCATTGTAAAGCTTAAGAATATTGACTTTCCAAATAGGAACTCATTATATGACAAATTATTTGCAAATAATTCGCGGCATCGTCAATAAAAACACGCGCGTATTCGAAAAATAATTGTAAACGTAAAGAAACACGAGAAAATAATGCAGACCAAGCAAGCCGTCAACTGGGATCACTAAAAATGAGCCCAAGAACGAATTTTTTACCCGCTAAAACAACTAATGATAGAGTCTAATTTGAGAAATTGCCAAGTTATGAGAATGCGAAATAAAGTAAGGAACGTAACATATGCAGTAAGTAACACAAAAATTTGCTGAATATGATGGTGAAGACTGTTCAACAGATTTTCCTTCTCACGAACCTTTACGTGTGTTAATGTAACTCTCTACTCAAGCCATACATATAAAAACGTGCACTGCGACGAATTTCTTCCGTGAAAACTATTTCGATTAATAAGATATGGGAACATGCAAATCACAACACAACACTTCGAACGTAAGTGCCACCCATCATGAATACTTTTGAGTTGCAACAAACAGATAGAATAATGGAACATAGAATTTCTAAGACACCCATTACTTCCTATCAGTCGTCAACAGTGAAAGCCAGAGAACTACCACTTTAAATTGTTCCTGATTCATAATCCACGACTGCTTACTGAAGGACAAATCATGTCCGCCGTTTTATGCACCCCAGATAAGAATATATCAGGCAATTATGAGGACGCATTTGTATGAGTGGACATACCTCAATAATTTTGGATGGAGATGAAGAGAACGTTCCAGAGGCATCCGGCATAAATGAGCCCTGCGTCGAGGTGGTGCTTGCCGAACATGAGGATATGCCCGAGTCGGAGTGATGTCTTGAAAGCACAAGTCGCAGACTTCGCTGTGCGGGTGAACGATCCAGGAGCTCAATGGCGCGGTCCAATTCCAACTGATTACGAATAGGCACGATGAGCTCGCTATTGCTCAGAGTGTAATATATATTAAGCTGGCGAGAGTACTTCGAAGAAAGATGGCTTTCCAGATATTCAAAGCGCACGGGTCGCCGCATTTCGATGCAGAACTTTTCGCCGCGATATTCGGCCTTTATGCGCAGGGTATCTCGCTGTGTTGGAGCGCCCTTTGTGGGTGATTTTTTTGATACCATCATTTCCATAAGGCCCTCGCGGATGATGGAGTACAGCTCTGCTTCGGTGGCTTTCTTATCCTCCTCACTCATACCCTCCAGATGCTGAGTGCCAGTCGGTGACGAGGAACTGCTAGGCATAGCGCGAAGCACGCTGCTAAACTTGGGCCGGGATTGCTCATCAGCTGGCCGTTCCTTCGACCCACTCCCACCACTCATTTCCGCGGCCGGCAGTACTGCAAACGGACGCCGTTCAGCGCTAGTCAACAGTCAACGACGCCGTGTATGCAGCCAACTTGAAGGGTCTGCTGGGTGAGGCGAATAGCGTGACGAACTTAGAGTTCTAGACCTCCCATGAAAAGATGTGGGTAGAACGTCGATGCCAGTGAGACGAGCACTTGCGTCGATTAGAAGAGGAGACTACAAAAAGGGACAGGCAACGCTCATACCGCACTAGCGTGCAATCGTCGATGCGCTCGCGCCACACTCTACGAAACGCATGCGTCTCTCACTCGTTGCCGACTTGAGCGCACGCCTCCGTTGCTGCAGTCAGCCAGCTGCTGTTTTGCGCATCACAGACAAACGCACTGTAGAAGAGCCTCCGCACGGTGACGTCATCTTTGTTCCTCTGTGATCTGCGCTCCGGAACCTCCCTTAATGAAACAACGCACGTCCAAACGCCCGCTTCATTCATGTGCTCATCAAAGGCGTCCTCACCCGTACCTTGACGGGTCCTTCAGTTGCCTCTCAAATGCCCAGTCCTCGACTTGTTGTTATGAACACACGACGGCTGTTGCAAATACAACGCTTAATGACCGCCAGGAAAAAAAAAGGAAGTTTTGCAAACAAAAACTAGAAAAAACTACGAAATTCAGCCACTTTGAAGGAAATTCGCCAGGGAATGCTTTTCGACTGCCTCGACTTTCTTCGAGTCATCCTCGCGAACCACTAAAATCAAACTTCCAGCCTTCAATTTTGTTGTGAAAGTTATCCCTCGCAATTTATAAAACTTAAATTGGTGAATTGCAAAATTGTAAAAGAATAAGCTGTTCAAATTTTCACAGAAATTAATGGCCATGGGAGGAGACTGAAGAAACGCCCATGAATCAGAAGAACTCAGTTTTGTTTTTATTCGTTCTACTGCACTCTGATCCTCTAAAAACAGAAAAAGAAACAAATACATCCGATATCACAGCATGCGTTATATATGACCTAGATATTGTTTTCTTCTGCTGATTTGCACTGGTCTGATGTTCGATTTGCTTACAATTCGACTGATCTACTTCCGGTGATTACGCGAACACTTTAATGCATCGCTAATCTGAACTTCCCATTAAAAGCAACTATCAATTTTAAATAAAAAACGGTGTATTATAAAAGAAATAGCTGATTTCATTATTTTCCAACATATGATACGCTCTTCGATTTCTTCAGTTCTATAAATGTGCAAACATTTCGGCGAATGCTTAATAAGAGGAATAAAATGATCATCTCCTCACTAATTACAACTGTTGTTATAGACGCAGTGATGGAACATGAGCAAATGCATAGCTTAACGAAACAGTTGCAATACTTGTAAAGTTGCACTGTTGCAACGTAGAATATATGACGTTTTAGCTATATAATGTGCTTGCTAATTCATCGCTAGACCTCACTTCAACCTATAATCTCAACTTAGTGAACGCCTCTTTTGAAGAACACTCACTGAAACGTTCTCAGGGGGCTGTGGAAATTGCACATCCGAGAAATTTCGATCTTTTTCCTCTTTCAACCATCACACGTATGAAAACTACCTGCGCAATGTACAACACACAGCCGTACACCGACACCATCTGCATGATTTACTGCCCTACATTCGTGCTATATACACGGTATCATTTTCTGACTTCTACGGCCATTCCGCGTAGATGCAATAAAAAAAGGCTCCGAAATTTTTGCTCTTTATGCGTCCATCAAAGAAAATAGTTAAAAAGCTAGGAGGTTGCATAGAAGAGCTCTTCTGGTCTCTATTGTATGGAAATTTTGAAAGTGATTTCGCTCTCAGAACAACTCAAACAAACATCGTATATCCAATAATATCCATATAAGTATTCACTTCCTTTACGCATATGCAGACCGCCCAATCCTACCTTAATTACATATGAGGAAATCCACTGTATGAGTCACTCGAACGTTCACTCAGCGCCAAAAGAAAGCAATTCAGTGACAAAGAAGAATGTAAGGAATGATGCTGAGAGAAGAAATTCCAATAAAAACTCCAAAATAATTTGATTAGTTCTGTCGAATTCCGCAAAGAACAAGCGAACAATTTGAGTGTTCTTCGCGTCTTCCAGAAGTTTTTTTTTTTAATGAAACGCAATATTTCATCAAAGTTGAGATGCCCGAAAGAAAAAGGAGAAAATGCATATCGAGTTAAGCGATGATGAAATAAATGTCTAAAGCAGCAAAAAAAACCTAAAATGCATTACGCTCACTCCGTATATAAATCTAAATTTGAGGAAGACTTCAAAGCACACGTCCCGAGATTTGAAAAAAAAATGTCCTCCTTTAGAACGTTCCTTCTTCTATTTTATGCTAGTTGAAACCGCTGCAATTGTCGCATCATCTTTATAACCTTCATAGAATATTGTGAGGATGTTCAGGCATTGTGACTGTATCTAACATCTAGTACAACAACGAGCTTCCTGACTGACGAGAAATAAATCTAATAAAGACTGCTTTAAAAATGATTCCCCTTACTAAAATAGTCTCAATGACATTAATACTTTTTTCCCACTTGCCGAAACTGTTACAGCCACTAGATAGTTTGGCGGGTTTTGCCACACTTCCCAATTGTGACCGGAAGAATGCAGGGATTTTGCTGGTTTGAAAAAGTGGACGATAAAATAACTGACTCTATTTAAATTGGCATGGAATGGGACTGTATTTGCCTGAAATGATGTCTCCCTGAATTATGTTGGCAGCTTTCGATTAAGGCATTCGTATTCATGTGAAGAATACAGTTTCATTGAATAATGCAGTTCTCGCTGAAGCGTGACTGCATGCAAGTAACGACCACTGATTGCGGAGTTTGCTGCCCAAAGCATGTCAAAGATGTTCAGCAGAAAAAAGAAAAATTAGACAGGAAAATGTTAGCAGTACGATGACTTTATCAGCGAAACAGTCGGCAGGTTTTTTTTTCACGGAAATGGACCTGCTCCCAGGCATGAAAAGAATGCTTCACATGACGGTTCGTTGAACCATTCACTGCGGTCATTTTTTTAACGCTATTGTTTGCAAATGAGTATTTTGTTTGCTTCAGCCTAACATTGTGTGCATTTTTTTCATTGTTTCATCTCTAAGCAAGTTTGCGCTTTTTGACAGCTCACATTGAGAAGTATGTCAATATGCGCTGATTTCATCACTTAATTTTTAAAGACTCTCCAATATCACTGCATTTTAAAAAGTCAACAGACGCAAACATAGGCGTATCCATCTATCTGCACACTTTCGTCAATGAATATCTTCTTGCCGTTAGACTAGAACAACGCAAACTGTGCCAAGGTCTTTCGAATTGTAAAACGGTCAACGGATTTAATCAGTGATCCATATCGACACCACAAACCACATTTCGCCAGAGAGAATTAAGCATGCTTAAGACATCAGATGAGCACATCTGAGTGTGAAAACTACGCTCGTTTCCAAAACCCTTGAAAATCAAAAACGATTATTCACTGAGGAGAAAAGCAAGACGGCTGAAAAAAGTCAAGACGAAAATAATTTCAATAGAAGAACGTGAAATCACTTTGCTTCAGAAGAGCATAAACTAAATGTTTTTTTGCCAATAGTCAAAAACGAATAATCCACTCTGTAAGAACGGTCGAATGTTGCATATCAAATTAGCATTTGCAAGGAGCTGCACTTCCTATGAACTTATCAGCAAATCAGTAGAACCGTGAAGATTTCAACAAGATTCCATGTCTCAATTATAAGAGAACAGGTGAACGATAGTGCAAGAGACGGTTTCTGCAATTTCATCGTCATTCACTAGAAACATTTCACTGCTTATGATTAGTGAATAATTTACCGAAGATATTTATGCTGAGTGTTGCAATGAACCAAGCAATACAGCATGAAACCTTGATTGTAGGCTCATTTAGGCCCACTATTATAACTCTCGCTCGATCACAGCTTTTCTTGCAAAAAGTTGGGAAAATTATAAACTCTTGTTCGATAGTCATTGAGCAGACAAACTCAACCGCATGGCTACTGAATGAAACTGACTTTAGACGATTAAACTACACTGCTGTGAGCTTTCAGAAATTTCGACAACTGCTTAAACGTTATTAATAAAACAGAGCAAATATTTCAGATACTCGCTGGCGCTATATGGTCTGTAACTATCTAATAATAAGTGAAAAAGTCATCCACAGCCATGGCTCGAACCTCCCACCTACCGCTTGCCTAACGAATGCTCAAACCACCAAAACTGTTGTCGATATTCCCACTCGCCATTACTTTTTGCATAATCCGCATCCACACACATTGCAATAGATCGAAGCAGCTATGACGAAAACAATCAGAATTTACACTGCTTGGAACAATCGGAAACTACTATATATATATATATATATATATATATATATATATATATATATATATATATATATATATATATATATATATATATATATATATATATATATATATATATATATATATATATATATATATATATATATATATATATATATATATATATATATATATATATATATATAGCGTATCTGTCATTGCTTTATTATCACTGAAAACACTGTTCACATATGGAACCGAAAACCGTTGGAACACTTTTTCCATTGGAATGTTTCATCTCTGAAAACTTCTTCAAGGAACTTGAGATTTCAATAAGATCTAAAGTTTGCTCACTTGAAAAACTTAAACTGCACTGCCGATTCAGTGGAAGTAACAGCTAGTTCTTCCGAGGGTCTTCTTCGATTATAAGTTCCTTACGACTGTAAATGATTCTAACGCTTGAATGCCTATAAACGCTCGATATATAATCGAAGCTTGCCTTTGTATAGGCTCTGCGTGGCAAAGGATACAGCAAGAATGCAACTTCTCTGCGCGTTCTTAATTAAAACTCGGTAATGTGAGCCAGAACTTAATTAAGAAGGGTCGGAGAAGATGGAGTGGAAAGAGCATATCGAAAAGAGATAATCAGCCAAGGAATTAAGGAAAAGAAAGATTCTTATGGATGAAAAAAAAAGTGAGAAAACACCGCTTCTGCGTCTTCGAGAATATTCAGTAGATGTAAAATTTCATTGAAAACACTTTTTTTTAATTTAGGAGTACTGGGACGAAATAAGATGGAAGTGATGCTATAGGTATCAAGCAGGTGAGGGATATTAACAACAAATGTATAAAAAACTGAAAAGACCAAACGTGCGCCATTGGTTTTATCACGTTTGCATAACGAAAAAGAGCTTTTACAACGCGTACGGGAGGTGTGAGGCGGTAGAGCGTCATAAGCAGGTTGCAGGGAATAAATATTACCGAGAGAAAGGTAGAAAATATAATCGAACCGAAGGTTTTGAATCTCATGGCTTTTGTACCTTCTATAAAGCACATTGGAAAGTTTCCTTTGTCTCGCTCGCATCAAAGTAGCTTTGTTGCGTATGCGTCAGCGTCTAAATTCATAAGCAGTTTATCATCGCCATAGGTTGCTGGAAATGTCCAGATTAATTTTAAATGAACGCAACTTCGAGTGGACAACAAGTTTCGGAGAAAAACTGGAGTGAAGTGCGTGTTCGATGGCGGTTACGAAATCGTGGCGAGTAAACTTTTTTCCTGCGCCTCCTGGTGCAACTTTCCACTCGACGAATGTCGTATAGCCAACATAGAACATAGAATCGATATACGCAGCTGCATCTCAACGCGCAGTGACGTTCCGCCAAAAAAGCGCTTCGCAGCCCAATACGTCCGGTGCGGAGTGCAGGACACTTTCAAGCGATCCATACAGTCAGCTAGCTTCTTTAACGACGCATCAACGCATCGTCGAAATGAACAAATTCAGCACAGTAAATCGCAGGGCGAAATCAAAACAGGCCTATTGATAAGTGAGCCATATGTGCCAAAATACCTGTATTTACAGCACTTCACGTCTTTTATTAATTTCAAGCACTACGGCGCATTGCGATGAGAGCGTTTTTTTTTAAAAGATAGGCGAGGTGGGTGCCGTGGAATGGCTTAAAGGAAAAGTTCACATGGTCCGCCCTTGCAATAACAAATAAATGAAAGCATGTTGGATCGTTGTCAAGGAAGATCAACTGAGGATGCCTATGGCCCCAAACTTTCCTCCACATTGTCTAGGCAGTCTCTTCAGCTAAGGCAGTGCTTGTGTTTTTCCCGAGAAATGATGTATTCATTCTGCTGCAGAATTATTTTAGCTTGAGTGCAAGGCTGTTCGGCAAGGGGATTGCGGTCTAGCCGAAAAACTATCCTCATGCTGCACTGAAAAATCATCCTTATCCGGCATCGTAAAAGTGCAACATTCGCGATATCTCGGTGATAATACAAAAGAAGAGTTCTCTGCCTTTGCGCAGCATTTGCCTGTTACCATTCTCAATGCATTCTTCAAATTTCTGCCTTTTTTTCATTGAAATAACGCGAAACGAGCTTCCGAATGTACGATCGCTGCCCAGTTTGCAGAAAGTGTCGAATCTTTCGTTGGTGTCATCACCGCAACACACAATTCAGCCAATGGTGACTCAACGTTTGTCTCAAACAGAACGTTTCGTCAAAACGACAGTTAGGATATGAATACAACCTTAATCAGTACATGCTATTAAATTTTTCATTTGTATTTCAGAAGTTTTCCTCCTTATTTTCGACTCGCATAATTGAAATGCCATAAAACTGCAGTATTAATCATAGCTGAGATATTACGTAACATCTGAAGGTAAGAAAATGAAATGGTAACTCCAAGATTACGAGGAAGGGAATAGGTGCCTCCACTTACTTTTGGATGTGTGTCGTTTGTTTGATACGGCTGCCAAGGTAGACGTAGATGGATGATCAGCTACGATGGTCGGCCGATGATCGAGAGAGCTCACATGTCGGAAACTTTTTCCGAGTGGAGCAACATTTCTATCGGAAGCAGTCGATTGCAACGAGCGAAAGTATAGGTCAAAGTTCGAGCTGATTACGTTTCAATTAAATCGCGTGAATTTGACTGCTGTTGATGGTGGTAACTGCTACGAAGCCATGGCACTAAGTTAAGGTAGGTATGGAATGGTGCCCTAACCGTTGCCTTGTGATACACTTGGAGGAATCATATAAAAATTAAGAGATCAATTCAACAAACGAAGAAGATCGTTTTAGGCAAGCTTCTTTGCAAAGCTGCATCCTTGTCAGATTGTCTGACTCATTTTTACTTTAACATCGACGCATTATGTGAAAAGTTTGAAGTGTATAAAATAGGCGGGGATAAATTTTCGCATTCCACATCCACGAGAATTAACCTTCATGTGCGAGACTTCTTCGACTGCTAGTGATAAAAGAAACAACGAACGATGTATTGACAGGAAACGGACCGTAGCGAAAATGCGAACAAATGGCATGGCGGCGTGGCCAGATGTTAACACGTTTAGCCAAAGCTGGCTCTTCCAACCTCCCCCCCCCCCCCCTCGTCGCCCTCAACTGTCACCCCATCTTCCCTTCCCCTTCTTTCATACGTGCCCTTTTTAGCAAGGAAGGCCTCAATTTTACATCCCCACCATCCCATCAGTCCTCCTTGCAGTCAGAACGACTACTTGCGCATCACTGCTTTTTCTTCCCACTTTCACCCATCTCCCTACTCCTCTCCTATCTATTCAACGCCTGACTTCAGGGAAATAATATAAAATGTCATTGAAGCATCTTCTTAAGTATTTCTTTGATTCTTTCTAAGCTTGTATATATATATATATATATATATATATATATATATATATATATATATATATAATTTATATTTTCCTTAATCATTAAAGAAAGAAGCATATATACCCTCCATTAGCCCTATCCCTTATCATTCTCCTCCTCCTCTCACCAGCCCTGCACTTGTCTGACATGCACAGAACGTTCGCATCCATCCCCCCCCCCCCCTCCAAGAGTATATTAAGGAGACCTACTCTCGTACATATGTAAATGCTTTTAGCTCAAAGAATGCAAAAGCGAAAATGACTGGAGCGGAGTCAGATCACAGGAACGACTCTTGCACTGCTCTCGCCATGTCAGCGCTACCATGCCAACTGCTGTTCGCATTCGAACAGATGTATTACTACCCAGAGCTGACATACAACGATGCCCGGTACCCAGAACATCTAATAGCCACAGGCTACACTCATACAAACCATAAATGTACTTCTGAAATGCTCGTGAGTTTTATGCGATTCGAGCATAACAAGGGGATGCGACAGTGAACGTTACGATGCATTTAAAGATAATAAAACATCAAGCAGCCTATTATCGCACTTCTCTGAGGTTATCATTTTTGCGATGCTTGAAGGTATAATGCTGGATTTCCCTCTGCACAAACCTCTACTTATTGCAGCTTAAAATTCAGTTGCACACTAGCATATGGTTTGCATCACCATACTCTCATGAGGCAGCTATTAAGCCAGAATTGCACCCACATGAACGAGCCTACATAGACGTGGATAATTTTGACACTTTGCCCACCGGTATGCTCTGCATGAAAAGAGGGACATACTATGCAAGTGAGCAATAAGAAGAAAAGACGACGAATAGTGACTGGAGCCGAGCCGCTCGCGGCCCTCACACATCGATGGCGAGCGCGATCCCCTCCCATCGCCACATCACCTTGAAGTGCTCGGTTCGCTCCGATGTCTGGGCTGCAATGATTAATCACTGCCACATACATCTGATTATCTGCAGCACTCAGACGAGCCTCGTTGATTCTTCTGTCGAGGTGTTTGCATACTGCATTTCCCGTCCTCATTTCAAGTGGTTCACTGCCCCACCCTTTCACCTCATTTATGCTCCTTCTCTTTTGCGTAAACATCCAATTTTTAGCTGCCACTACTGAATAAGTATCTTTGAAACGAAAAAAAACAATAGACATTCTGATACATTCATGTCAATGTGCGTTTACCTGAGCACAAAACATTTATTCGCAGAGTAATATTCGAAGAATTGGGAGAAATCAGAAAGAAAGCATCTCACCGCTTATGAGGACTGCAAAACAACGATTATCATAAGGGCGATTTCATTTTGTTGTCTTTGATTGGATGTTGAATAGCGCCGATCGCATAAATTTGTTGGAGGAGAAATTCTTCGATTCCAAGTTCACTGAGAAGGATGTTCATCTTGCTTATGGGTTATACGCTACTATTTAGAGAAATCAGTTAGTTGTTTGTTTTGTACAATTATTTTCAAATTTCGACTTCACTCTTTAGACTTTAAATTTTTTATTAATCGCTCATTTCTATGGAAGAAATTTTTTTAAAAGAATTTAAAGCAATTGTTGTAATTTTTAAGTTATGTTTCAAGATTTAAACTTTGCGTTTCAAAGTTTCGCTCACTATATTTTAAAGGAAAGCAAATAGCTTAAATGCATCTTCATAAGAACGTCTAAGAACCCGTTATGAATCTCGATTTAATCGCGTTGTTGTGATTTTAGCTTGAATCGAACGATGGGTGATTTCGAAGTTAGGATAGAGCAATCATTTTGTAGAGTTTTCATCCACTGACGGCACTGCGAGACTAAACAACAGTGAAATGACGATTGTATGTGAACGGTGCTTTGTGGACGATGTTTGACTGAACTATCTGCTTCAATTTTTTTAAGTAATGTGAAGCGCTTATGCGCGTTCACTTCGGCTACGTTTCAGGATCAGAGCGCTATGCGTGATGAGTTGCTTCTGCGCTAAGCGCTTCGTTTTGTTTTGAGCATCTTTAGTAATGTGGTTATCGCGACCTTCTCTCACATAAGGATGTCCTGAAACGATACCTTCAGATCTATCTTCACTCGTCCTTACTGTAGACGATCCATTATCATATATATATATATATATATATATATATATATATATATATATATATATATATATATATATATATATATATATATATGTATATATATATATATATATATATATATATATATATATATATATATATATATATATATATATATATATATATATATATATATATATATATATATATATATATATATATATATATATATATATATATATATATATATATATATATATATATATATATATATATATATATATATATATATATATATATATATATATATATATATATATATATATATATATATATATATATATATATATGTATATATATATATATATATATATATATATATATACTATATATATATATATATATATATATATATATATATATATATATATATATATATATATATATATATATATATATATATATATATATATATATATATATATATATATATATATATATATATATATATATGTATATATACACATATATATATACATATATATACATACATGTATATATATATATATATATATATATATATATATATATACATATGTATATATACTATATATATATATACATATATATACATATATATACATATATATATATATATACATATATATATATATATATATGTATATATATATATATATATATACATACATATATATATATATATATATATACATATATATGTATATATACATGTATATATATATATATATATATATATATATATATATATATATATATATATATATATATATATATGTATATATATATAATATATATATATATATATGTATATATGTATATATATATATATATATATATATATATGTATATATATATATATATATATATATATATATATATATATATATGTATATATATATATATATATATATGTATGTATATATATATATACATATATATATATATATATATATATATATATATATATATATATATATATATATATATATATATATATATATATATATATATATATATATATATATATATATATATATATATATATATATATATATATAAAATGTTTTCCGTATTTCTAAAATGGAGCTTTTTTCGTTGTTGTGAGGTGTAGCGTCGTGCTAACAACCGTTGACATTATGCCTTCGTGCGCGACTTCGTCAAATTCCCAGCATCGAGTGGCACCCGTTTCCTACCCAAAATGCCCTAAAAATCTTTCAGAAGTAGTACAACCCTATGGGCTCGTGTCGTCAAGTTATATTGCTTCGAGGATCCAAAAGAAGCTGAATTCGCTCCAGGTTGGCAGCCCACCAAATTCTCGTTGCAAATGGAGTACAAGCCATACTTCGTGCAGCACTGTTTCATTGTTGCTATCCGGAATATGTCCTTTTCCTTTCTTTATTTGAACTCTCTACTATGCGCTGGAGAAGTGAATTAAGAGGGTATTCTAGCACATAACATTATTTCATTATGATGAAGTTCTTTCACTTGCATTCTTTATAGTAGTTGACTGCTTTTGTGGTGTCGGATATTCGTGAGGTGTATGAGGTAGCGTTCTGGCTGAAAGCGCCAAAATCGCTAAAACGATTGAGTGCATAGCGATTATGAGTGGAAATGTTCATTTTAGCGATCGTTTTTGCATTTGCATTGAATGATCCACAATTCGATGGTGTTCTTTTGATTGAAGAGTGTCGCTGCACTTTTCATTTCGTCAGGTAAATGAACGCTATGTACTCCTGTTAAGCGTTTTTTGAATCGTATGCTCGCAACTTGTTTGAGTTGTCATCTGGAAGTGTCAGTGACATATAAACGCATATAACCACATTGCACACTTTGCATATCTGCAAAAAAATGCTTGAAAAGGTGTGGAATTTGGAAGGAAAAGTGTTTGCGAGTTGTTTAAATTTTAGTCGTAAGTCTGCGTGCTCGTCGAATGATATCGCCTCTCGGTGATCGGTCTGCGCAAATTTTTTTTAGAATCACACCTCACAAATTTGATAGTATGTTGAAATTATCAATAATATATGTTACACTGATCGTTATTAATAGCAAAAGCCACTTTCTTGCCGCCTTCTGAAACTGCTCCTAAATATAAAGTTAACAGTTACTTTTTCAAGTCCGCTCGAAGGTTCTTTTTTCGGTGAAACTGTCACACTCACTCTCACGAAAATTTGCAGCTGCAGTTTGCGTTCAAGTATGACCTCTGAAATTAGGCTTTATTTGCTCTATTTGCTTCCGGTAGATTATAAAACTTATTGATTTTGTAAGAAGCAAGGCCACAAGCATTTTCGGGCTTCATTTTGATGAAAGGCTGTATTAATAAGAAACGATGTTATATACTGGAACTTTGTTAACTTTTTTTGCTGTATTAATACAGCGAAACAGTGTGGTGATCGATGAGGATCGCGGCGCCAATTGAGTTGCAACTGTCTCCTTTTTTCTGCGCCACGCTAAGGTTTTTTTCCACCGATTGACGATTATTGTGAGAAAGGTGTATTTTTTTCGAAACGTTCAGCCGTTCTGCAAAAAACGCTGGCCGTGCCCTTAGGGCATTCCACACTCGTGTCCAATATTCTATTTTCCTATAGAACGAAAGGTTTGTTTGCTGTCGTGGTGTTGATGTGTGCGCTTCGTGACACTTTATGGTCGCGTGTTATGTCGTAGCACCTTATCGTTGCATCGCCGAAACTATCTCCTCTTGCCACAATTTTTGTTGCTAAGTGCCCATTTTGTGATTTTTATCGTCTGCATCTAATATGGCGGTATCCCTTGTTACCACTTCAGGGGTTAAGGAAACGAGGGGGAATATTCACCAAGCCAGAGCCTATTAAAGCCTGTAGTTCTAGGACTAAGATTGCTTTCGAATCGATGATATACTATGTGAATTTCATTCAACGTTTTGCAATGAATCCTCGAAGGGAGATTGCTAAGCGAGTAAGGTTGGTTAGCAAAACTAAGTGATAAGGTAGCGCGCCGAATTTCTGCCTGATAAGGTGGCATTCAGAAGTTCAGTAATGAGCGGCTTTTGGAACATAGTTCCAGCTGTTTGTATAGAGTAATAATGGTGTTTTCCATTGTGGTTGAGAGATTGCTGAAACTGTTAACTGAACCGAATGATGGAGACTGTGAAGTGAATCGCCCAGTGTAATTAAGTTAATCAAGATTTTTCGACCATACAATTCACAGCTGCATGAAAGGCTAATTGTGCCTCGTGCTTCAGTGTTTTCTTTTATAACTCGAGCTAGCGCTATGCGAATCAATGCTTATATAACAACTGTTTGTGTGACACTGTGTACGAGGGGTGTACTTTTTCTTAAGGATTTAAGTAGTTCCCAAAATTAAAGTTGTTAACCTCTCGACGTCAGTTTTCAATGTTTCATCCTTAGATATAGTTGAGTGGCCATCCGTGATGAACAAGTACTCATGGTGCTCTTCATGAAATGTGTTGTAAGGAAAACGCATGACGATGCGTTAAGGTATGGCGGATATTGTGCACGATGGTATACGTCCATGAGTGAATGAGTGAATCGGACATGCGGCTTTTCTCCCCCCTCTTTCGCCTTCGATCACCATCTAACTTACAGGCAGATACATTCGCCGACTCGTTGAACTCTTGAAAAGTGCCTCTTCAAAGAACGGGGTGAATTCGACCCATTTTCAGGCAACAAATATTGCCGCATACTCTCGCCATTGTGATGGAGATTCGTAACCGTTAATTTCTTCGTTTGTAAAAAAAAAGGGGAAGTGTGTGTTTGTCAACGCTGAAGGCGTCAGACATTTCTTCACATGTTACGAGATGTCAGCTGGCATTTGCTGCTCGTGGCTGACTTTGTTTTTACTCGTTCACACCTCTCGGCTTCAGCACTCCTATCAAAATATTTATCGACTTTATGGCGTTAGTCAGCTTTAGGGCACTAAATAACTAGATTTACTTGTATGTAATTAATCGTCGTGGCATCTACATCTGCATTTTGAAATATGAGATCGGCGATCGAATGTGCTTGTAGAATTACGCTTTTCCTGCTTTTTAAAGAGCAATGCGAAATGTTTTTCTTTTCATCATTCCATGCTTCTGTTGGCAGACTGATAAGGCATGCATAGTACCGCCTAAATAGAGTAAGTACTGATGCTATGTTTTACTACCTGGCTTTCACCACTAATCTTTTGCACCCACCTTACCTTACCTCTCCTCTTCACTTCCTTCACTGCTCATTAATTGAGTGCAACATCATTTTCTGACAGTAAAGATGCACGAACTAAGGTCAGCTTATTCTTTGTCAGCGCCTTTAGAAGTAGTTCTGTGAAAAAAAACCTGTGTATCCCATTTCCAAGCAGCTGATTTAATTGTTTTGTTGTTATCTGCTAATGAAGTGTTGGCAAGGTTCTATTATTTCAAGGTTTCTGTGCACTTTTGTAAGTTATATCTGCTGGCCATTATATCTAGGCATGGAATGTGTCTGTCAGTCCAGTAGTGTTGACAGGAAAATCAACGAAAGGTTGCCCAAGAAATTCGATAGGCATAATCTATAGCAGGCTTTGACCTAACCTCTTGCACCTATTTTTAAGTTAGTTCCATCAAATTCAAAAGAACTTGTGGGAAGTTATAGGTATATGAACGTGCCGAAAAAACTACATATATTTTGCCTGGGCTAGCCCGAATTTTATAGCCGCTCACATCAGAAAAAACAATTCTTTTCTAGAGCATTCGTGAAATCGATTGATTTTTTGAAAACATCAGTGCCTAGTTTGAATTTTCGGAAGTACGAATTTTTATGTATATTTCATTATTTTTTGGCAATTATGAAATCGATTGTTCTGGTAACCGTAACTGCAGTAACTCATTTTGTGCTAACCTACTTGGCGCGTTTTTCCGGTTGTTTTTTGGACATATCGTAGGTTGATAATGTTATATTCATTTCACGGTGTCCTCAGCCCATTATGTTCTATATGAGCGAAATCACTCGTAGGAAAGCAATTTCATACGATGGAAATTGCATAGCATTACATTCAAAAGGCGCTGTCGTTGACGAGTTATCGGAATTGAGTTTGCATCGATTCGAAGCCTTTTCGAAACTGCAATTGAGACTCCCAGTCGCATTATCACTTTGGTGTTCTAAATGGGACGAGATCTACAACTCAAAAGAACACTAGGATTCCCTAGCCGGAAGCGATGCAGTCTCAACGAAACTGTAATGAACATTCCATACTGGAACACGTACTCTCACTTTGTTATCTGATTGCAGTAATGGAAAGTGTACAGACTATAATCAGTAAGAGAAGGAAAGGTCTATAGTTGATCACCAAGTACGTATATAATACATGCTATAGCTATTAAAGAGACCATTTCTATGGTATTCTTGGCATGTATGTGTGAGGGTCGGCTCCATTTGGATGATCTAGTCGTCCAGGTCTCCTTGAGGATCTGCACGCTCTATCGAGCTGCGGTGTAGTAAGTTACGAGACAACATAGGTATAAAGTTCGAACAGTTTATCACACTTGTACAATAAGATGACAAATAAGAAGGGACACCAGGATAGCTATCGCGAGCATGGTCCCCAAAGTCGAGCTCCGTGTTGTCGCCGAACACCTGGCGCACTCCAGTGGCCACACTTAGGCCTACTCGGCGTTAAGACCAATCTAGAAGCCATACAGGAAAACATCAAACCTTTTTATATCCCTCGGATTCTGTCTTAGGCTAACTTCACGACACATACTGGGCAGTCCTTTGATCTGTCTATATGCTGTTGACCTTCTTTGACTTACCTTGTACGGCACATTGTTCTCAATTGATCTATAGCTGACTGGTCTACCTTACAAATGAGCGACTTCCCGGTAGCTGTGCGCAACATCGCATGTCTAGTGTGTGAATGGCTTGTGTTCGAAGACGAGAGGTCGTTACTGTTAAAGTAGGCTGGTCGTAAAAACAGACGGATTCGCAGTCGATCCTCTTTGAGTAGCCCGCAAATTTCTGCTCATACCCCTCGTTATGCGCCAAATGTGTGGCAGCTGTGTGCTTCTGTTTATGCAAGGCAGATTACGCGCAAACGACGCGCGTCTCTGAGATCGCTGATTCGTAGAATTTTATCGTCGCTTGTGCTGCTTCTTGAAAAAGAATTACTTGCAACCCTTCGCTTAAGGAAAGATTTGATTTTGTGGGGAAGCTAGACGTATCATCGTTAGAACGGTTAAGCAAGTAACTTCTACTATATTGTTTTACCTTTAATTACTCATTACAAATTACTCAACAACAACTATAAAAGAAATTGCAATTCTCACTCATTACAAAGAGTGTAATTTTTTTGCTTATCATTGAGAGCAGAATTTATTGAATATCGATGAAGTAAAATAATTGTTTGACGTCGAAGAACCTCTTCGAAATTCAAATCGACCTAACAGATTCGAAAATTTAGCAGTTTTTTTAATGCAAATTTTGTTTGTGATTTTCCATTCATTTAAAGTGCATTTGCCAACTTGCATTCAGTGGATTTCAAATGGGGCACAATTAACGACGCGTCTGTCATATCTCAGCATCTTGTTTTCCAGCGATGGCAGTCATCAATCACAACACAATTTCCTAACTCGGAGTATTTTATCATAATGATTGTCGAAGGAAACCATGGCTTGAAAGTCTCAGTTAAAAGAGAAAGCGGGAAATATAGGGGTGAAGCCCACGCACGCATACGATCCAGGTTTCTTTTCCAACAGGCCAACATCATTAGTGTGCACCACTAAGGTTCAAATTCCTATCTCCAAGGAACAGGTTTAAACCGCAAAGATTGGTGTTGTTGATCAAAATGCCCTCGCTATAACGCATTAAAAGCTCTTTTCCGATATCAATGGTGCTGTGGTTGAGTCTGTAGGAAGCTGGAGATTAAGAGCGTTGATCGATGATTGTGTGATTCGAGGAGAGTGGGAAGAACGAAATTCTTCCAATTCTATCTTAGTGCGCAATCATACACATAGATTTCAACTGTATCAGATTTGTTATTTAACGTTTCAGTTGGTGCGCATTCTTTTGTTCGTCAAGAGATGTAGATGGACAGTATCAATGTGAGATCACCGCAGAAACACGCTGATACTGGCGAATAGCGTTTTGTCGTACTTGCTCTAATTTGCTTGCATTCGGCGGCTGTTATATTTGCTGAGCTATTGAGGTAAGCATTTTCCAACACGTTTCGTTAAAAGCCGATAACAACATATTCACATTCACTTCTAAACAGCTACTGTTTACATTTGGACGCATGTCTCATTGACACCTTCACTTCCTTATATTGCTTGGAAATTTTAACTTTCTTTGATGTGATCCAGTAATGTGTGTTAGGGGAAGAGATTTTATGCGACCACCACTGGGATTGGCTAGAAGAAGATGATCAATAGGCAGTGATCAAAGGAACTATTGCACAGTGAAGGCGTGCATGCAGTGGATGTGTCTGTTTATCGTGCGTTGTCTGCAAGACGCCTCAGCGAACGTTTCTTTGTGGAGCTGTGCTCATGTGGTCAGCGGTTGTTCCAATCGCCTAAGAGTTGTACGAGGCGTCATTGTTGTCATTCCCACCTGTCTCTCATATGTTTCAACTACTATCTTCCGTAAGTTTTCTCAGTGAGTGCCACAGCCTACAGCTTTTATTTTAGTGTGGCAAGCAAGATGTTGAAGCCAATGTGCTAGGTATTAACATTAAAACAATGGTTGCACATAATAAAGGTGATTAGGTAGATTTACTTTGATTTTTTGCTTTATTGAAAAAATTTAACCACCGCGATGAATTAACCCCGTTGAGGTGGGGGAGAAGAGTATGGTCGTTTATCAAGTGGTCGCTTATTTGCATGCACATTTGCTTAATTTATTGCATACTCAACTCCAGTGTTCAGTAATAATAATATACGAACATTAAATGAAGTGAATAAAATATTCTGTCATGAACGTTGAACTATGAGTATGCGTTTCTGAGCGCAGAAAATTCTCAAATTGTGCAATATTCGCATTGGTGACAGTGCCTTCGATTGTATTAAAAACCCGAAGAATTTTAACGCTTTTAAAGGTGATGTATATATACGTATGAAAGCTGCATTATTGATTGCAAAATCTTTTTGGCCTCAAAAATGATTACTCATTGCAATGACTACTAAATTAAGAAGGCTATGAGGTTTTTTGGAGGTTTTGTTAGTGAATATCCAATTTATGGGATGAAATTGTGGCAGCTGAGGTGTTCTTGCAGCAGTGATGTTTTGGCGGAAAGGACGCTTGCGCATCTCCCGTTCGGCACTTGTTTGCCTGTTCGGAATTGTATTTGGAATGACGGGTACGTTAATGCTGTCGACGGTGCGCAGGATACCTCACACGTCCAATTGCGATGGTGTTGTCAATCAGGCTCGTTTCGATTTGCTTCCTACCATTTAAAACGTTTGATCGCTTCCGACTTTAAACCGCTCAAACTTCCCAATTGACCCGAAGCTTTGCAGCGGCTTAATTTTTGCACGCTTCGGCATGTTGCTTGCCGATGCGAAATGCATAACTAGATGTAGTACCCACTAAATCTGTCGTGATGGCTGTGGGCAAGTGGTGCAGCTTCAGAGCGACATGCGATGCCGTTGTGTTCTATTGGCGTCTATACAGAAACGCCTCAAGAAAGAGTCTCAAATTTCGGCATTTACGACATTTGCTGCTAAGCTACGTACTTTTGCTTACTTCCCACTAAGTGGATTTCATTGACAGGATCAGCATTGAATTTCGAAACGAAGCAAAGTAGAACTGCTCGTTCCTGTTGCAAACGAACGGTTGCTGCGCTGTACTCAGTTGAGGATAATTCTTTAATATCGCTATGCTTGTGTGTTTGTGACTGTGGATCCAATGCTTAAAATAGAACCTTTGCATATGTTTGCTTTCGGCTCAGTCCTTTCCTCATTTAGATCACTAGCAAAAAAAAAAGAAAACTGGAGGAACGTGGCACCGAGAAATAAAATTCCAATGCACCCTTAACTTTTACCTCAATCCGCGATCTTCGCTTCAGAAATAATCTATTAGGGTTTCTTTCTTTCCGATCAGTTCCTCAAAAACAACCGTTGTTTGGCCCATATTGGGCTATTGCAGCATTTCAGTTCATTCTTATTTGACTACAGTTGAAAAATCATGCGTTTTGAAAAGCGCATGACTTAATTGACTGTGTGTTATCTGCATTAGGATTTACATCATGTGCTCGGCGATCAAAAACCCTCTTCCTTCCCTCGGCGCTGCTAGATCTTCATCATCTTATAGTTGTTTCTTTTTTACTGATATGGCTATTTAAATGTGTCTTTTTCAAAACTGATTTAAGTTTATCAGAGTTGCCTTGAGCGATAGAGGTCAGAACACCTTTAAGTTACCGGCTTAAAAGGGTAGTGGAGTTTGGTCAATTATGGGCTCTAATGTACGTCTGAATTCCGTTTATGGAACAGTTCGTGTAAATTTCCGAATTTAAATATTACATTTGAGTGCGCAGCACTTATGCGCTGAAGTCGCTCATTTTCATTAAGAAAGCCTATTTTTTAAAGACTGCATCCGGATGGTATGTGCACTATCCCATTATAATTGGCTTTTTATGGTTCGATTCCCAGTTGCAGTGCTGTCGACATAATCCTACCATTGCCGCACGTGGTAAATGCCCTACTCTATTCACTACAAAATGAACAAAATTACAAGCATCGCTACAAAGTGTTCCACACGTTTCTATAATTTTATGGTTCGATTACATTAAACTTTCTATAATTTTATTACTTGCCCCTATTCTGCTTCCCACACAGTTTTACAATACTCCAAAATTTTGTAACTTACAATATTTTAAGAATCAAGCTTTAAGGCTTATAGTAGCGAATGCTTTTCTTTCGAGTTTTGAAATGTCCATTTGCAGGCGAAAGAGCCACGTTTATTACTAGTTGGTGTCATGACTGCGGCGAAATACGTGGACACGCGAGCGTACAACGTATGGAGAACATGGGGTCAGCACATTCCTGGCAAAGTATGATTTTACAACTTCTTGCTTTGTGTCTCTGTGTACCTTCCCTTTGACCGGCTGTACTTTTGCCTCGAAATTTGAGGAAAGAAATGCTCTTCCATCCTCGCCTCTTGAAATCTGCAACTATTCCATTCTTTTCTCGTGTTGGTGATGACAGTTTTTTCGGCTATCCCAGGCTCTTGGCCTGTCTTTCACCTCCAAGAAAGCAAGGAATGCAAGATCTTAACGCACCAAAAAGCTCGTCGAAAAAATATTGCAAACTTTTGTGCGATACCAAACTCTCTGAGTGAGCAGATCTCAGGACGAGATTTTTATGCATATACGCCTTCACATGATTCTTTTTTTTTTTGAACCGTGTGCATTGTCACTGTTGCTTTTTTTTTTAAATTTCTGTAACAAAGTCTCCACTTCGCCGTTCGTTTTCCATCATGGCTGATATCTCCACTTTCTCTGCCTTGCTGGATTATATGTTTTCACCTATTTCAGACTCGTTGAAAATCTAGAATTAGTCAACTTTTTCCCACCTTAGAAAATTTTCGATAATGCATCTTGACGTTTTTGGAAATAAAAGGGTTGGTCCTCCTCGCGTCGCTGATTTTCTAGTCAATCTATTGCTTCTATAGCTCCGAGTTGGTTTCATCGAAGAACGAATTAAATAGCACTTTTTTTTTCAAAAATATAGCGTCAGAGTTCCGACATGCATGGAAACTCTGCTTCAATTCATGCTGATGTAGTGAAAAATACCACTGAAAGTGCGTTGTGCATGCATAAATTTTTTTAAATGTTGCAAGCGTGGCGATTGCTCTGTTAGGATGATTCTTGCAAGGAAACGTATATTGCAACCTTCCCCTCTCACTTTCGTCAACATTTCCTCTTCTTTCCTTCCGAGAGTGTCCTTTCCCGGACTAAATGCAGTTTTGCGAGCGTTTTTTAAAAATATAACCCATTTTCATTCAGTGTTAAATTTAGCTATATATAACGCTGATAATTCAAACTCCATCGGACAGTAAGCCAAAGAAGCAGCTTACAGATACTCTTCTTTGTTGCTGAACATACGAAAACCATACACGACGGCATGCCTTTGGTGCAGCTGAAAGGGGTGAACGACATTTATCCGCCGCAGAAGAAATCGTTCGCAATGCTGAAGTGGATGGCCGATAATCACGTACGCATGTTTTCTGATTTGCTTGGTGAACTGTAGCTCTCAGAAAGATTCATAAACAACATCACATCTCTCTGAATGCTTTCTGAATCTTTTTTTTAAACCATCAGTTGGGTGAAGATCAATTTTAGTGCTCATTTTTGATACAAATACCGGGTTGTAACATCTTCAACAGTCGCTTTCCAAGCAGTTCGTTTTATGCGCCCATCTGAGCGTATTTAAGGTGAACATATTTAATATTTATGAAGTGCATTATGCTCAAAGAAATACCGCCTGTCGCCGCTTGTTCAAAGAAAGTTACGTGTTAGATCGCTCGTAGGTGATGTTGTCTCATAGACATCAATCGCCATCGCGAGAAAATGCTTTTTAACGTCATTCCGAAATCTGAGTTGGAAACCATCTGAGTTAGTCGATTCATGGTGATCTTCGATTGCCGACTGCTTCAATCAAGAGCCATATTCGTTTGTTGAGTGCTTTGAGTGTTCGACAGTGCAGCCATCTAGGAGAAAAGCGTTTGAAAGCACTTTTAAGAAAAGCGCTTGAAAGTACTTCACGGCATCATTGCAGTCACTTCTCGACTCTCTCCGGATTGGGTCTAGTACATCCACTTGCATTAATGTTTCAGCTGAATGACTTTGATTGGTTTATGCGCGCCGATGACGATTTGTATGTTCGCGGCGACAAGCTGGAGCGGCTCCTAAGGTGATTTCTTTTGTTCTGGAACGCTTCACGAGTGCGATATTCATTTGCATGGTATCACACTAGGCATTCCCTGGGATCTTGCTACTTCCCATGGCAGTTTTTGAGGTCACGCTCGTTTGAAATCTGCATAATTTTACTCGCAACCTTTTACGATTGAATCAGCAAACCTCTTTAAAATAGCGACAGGAGCAACCGATCGTTGCATTTCTACTTTATTATATGATGTAAAAAGAATGCAGTTAGGTGGGAGATTGTAAAGCAAAGAGCTTCATATTATGTGCATCCATAGACAGCGTAGTCAAATGTGAAATAAAAATAACCCATCATATGTTCCTGTGGTATAGAGCGATGGAAGTGGGAATTACCTTCCATTGAGCTCGGCATTTTCAATTTCCCTGACTTACTAAGCCTGATGGAAGTAGTGTGTTAGTATGGTGCTCAAATCTAGGGCTTATCTAATATGGCCGTTTTGTTGTGTATTTTGATAGTTTTCTGCTGCAAGATTTCTCTGTAAATTCGTTTTCCTTTCTTTGCTTCTATTTGTAATCATTGCAATTATTGTTCGTTACACTTTTTCCTTACTCTCATTTTTTTCTCATTCTTCTCACTTTTTATTTTCCTTACTACGCATATTTGCTAAAGCCTACCATTGCGACGCGAACTCGCTGAAAAGTTGACCTCGACAAGGCGTTTTCCTTACGTTTTCTTGTTTCGCCATCCCGACTTTGTGATTTGCATCCTGTTCCATTTGTGCTTTGAGATTGAAAGATATGTGAGGACGTGAATGCAAACATAGTACTGACTGTAAGCAATATGAAAAAGTTTTAGGTCTCTGGATTCCGATAAGGCGCAATTTTTGGGTCAGGCTGGACTCGGCAACTCGGCCGAATATGGACAGTTGGCTCTCGGTCAACAAGATAACTACTGTATGGGTGGCCCTGGTGTGGTGATGTCACGCGAAACTCTACGTGTTGTTGCGCCATATTTACGATCATGTTTGACGGAAATGTTAACAACTCATGAAGACGTTGAGTTGGGCCGGTACATGTGCATTCTTACTAGGGGTAAATCATTGCTGGCATCCCGCCCTTTCTTAGTTGAGGAGAGAGATTTGTACCCTTCTTTCATCAAGTCATTCTCCTCTATCCTCACCGTTCCCTTACCGCTTCTCTCCTTCCCGATCACACCAGCGTGTAAATAAAAACATAAGCAAACAACAAAAGCTCCTAAACCAACAGTTTAAATTGTTTTTTTTTAATCGGGCACGCGAAGCCGTCGTTTGCACTTTATCTTTGGGAAGAAATTGGAAGCCGAGAAAACTGTCGCCCCGTTGATGGAAACATGTGGAGACGGAAGGGAGCAGCAAATCATCCCCCTCCCCCTCCCCCTCCCCCTCTCCATCTCTTAAAAACCTTCATCTACTGCTTTACTTTCATCATACCCGTCCTAAAAGAAAGGATTGGGCTGGAATAAATACTGTTTTCCAAAGCGATTGTATTTTCAGAGATACAGCAACTGTTCGCAATTTTTTGAGTTTCTTTTACAACTTTTTTTATATATCGGTGTGCACCCTCATTATCCTCAAAGCACTAATCCAATAACCATCCATAATATTACTTGATCGGTTGATTGTTACAGATCCCTAAGGCAGTCCTTTATAGAAGAACTTAACACTTTGAAATACAATAGATATTTTGCAGTCTTTAATACGGCTGTCGCTGACTAATGCATTTGAAGATATTTGACCCCTGTAAGTACGAGGTTGATTACAGAACTTTCAGGTGCATTCGTAAGCACGTGGGCGTGGCATGTACATGGAACTATGAGATGCGCACCCTGTTCCACAATAACCAAACAGTACCACATGCCTATGAGGGCGGTATTTCGGAACTACGGCGTGCGATCACGCTGCATCCTATCAAGCGACCGTCAATAATGCGTCGTATGCACGCACATAATCGAGCACTGCGACTCACCGCGTTGAGGTCGAGGCGTGTAGCCCTCATCGGTGATCTTCCAATGACTAAAACCCCCTCCCTTACACGACACATCGCCAATACTACCCGTGATCTCAGGCACTGGGATTTCATCTCTTCAAATAGTATTCTTTTCTGTACCGGTCAGGTCAACTGTCCGCGACATACAGTTGACCTCAGCATTCGTACGGCCATTGGCGACGTTGTGACTCAAGTAGGTTTCCATTGGGCAACTTCTACATGTCTAGCTATAATTGGGCGGTGTCAAGAGGCTTATTTGTTGATATCCTATGTTTCACTTTTATGCTAATGAAAGTTTTTCACTTTTGAATGAGGCCATTTAAACTGAAAGTCGTGAAATGTGGGGGCTATCTTTGGTTTACCGCTATCAGAGGGCGTCATTATATTAATGAAAGTGCTTTATTTGATTGTATTACCGCATAGAGCGGTCGTTATCGTATTTCATATAAAGCATTCAGTGAGAGTTCGCAGTCTACTGCTGAGCATATCGCATTTTTTTATCGAGATCGTCAACGTCTTTCGATACCTCTGGCATTTCACAGTAAATCGGAGTGAATTTTCAACGAACATTCATGTCTACTTCTGGAGAAGTGCACAAGTGCTAATGTTTTGTTAAGAGATATCGGAAAAATAGTATATATTAATCTATCTGAGATGTTCAAAAATTCACATTCAGCGTGAAAGGGTCTAAGAAACCAACGAAACCTTACGATTGTTTCATTATAAAAACTTGTTTCGTTGAAGTTAGTGATAAAATTTTCAGGGTTTTTTTTTTTGCATTGAAATGGCCCTTTCAGCTCTTCGACGAGTTTAATTCGAATGCGCGACAGCGAGGTCGTATGTTACAATTTCAAAATATCCAGTATGGCTATGTACGAGTTGAACCTCGATTCGGAGTCGATTACGTCTTGGACATGGTCCTATGGTTTAAGAAATTTAGACCACCGCACAGGTTTGTCTTGCTGTTTTATGTTCTTGGTGTAACAATGCGGGAGAAGAAAGTGTCTAGAGAGAGTCAAAACTTCTGTTATTGGTTCTATCGAGAAGGAATCTTTTGATTTTTTGAAAAGGCTACTTCTGTAGCTTTATAAAAGAGTGGAGGTTTTCACCTTCATTAATAGGCTTCTCTCTATTCTCTGTTAGTTTAAACCCCTCTTCCTATATTCTTTAGCAGCACAAATTCTGTGTCCAAATAGGCCAAGGGAGGTGACAGGGGGAGTTTTTGATAACCTAATCGAAGGGCTGCGATGAGTGTGCAGGGCAAAGCAAGCTTTAGTGAGTCATTTCATAAAGTTCTGCGAGGGGACAATTAAGCCCAGTGTCATTATACAAAGGGAATGACTTGGTTCTTTGATGATGAAGGCTTGCATGTCACTGTTGGTCCATGGTTGGATGTGCTGTTCTGAAATGTGCGCTTTAGAGCAACGCTATCTGTGCGACGTCACGCATATGTGCAGCAAACGTTTGGCTCCCTGGAAATGACATCCGATGCTGCGCTGAGGGAAACGCTTCGACAGCGTACCGATAAGGTTATCAGGTTGCGCAAAGTGAACAGCAGCGAAGAAGTCGACTGGTCAAAAGTCGCTCTTCCACCGCAACAGTCTCACATTTTCATCATTCTTCCACTTTCTGGTCGTGCTGATACATTCAGGCGGTACTTGCTTCAGGCCTTCGTGTGTTTTTATGTACACGTTTGCTCTTTCTAGAATTTTGGAAATTATCAGCAATTACTTGTTAAAGGATGGAAAACTGCTTTTTAGGAATCCATTACCATTTGTTTCTGAGGTTTAGGACATGTGGATGAAGTATTCACTGTGTATGGTGTATGGGGGGGGGGGGGGGGGGTGAGGGTTAAAATATAAAAATACTGCACCGATGATGCAGCTCTAGTGAATGCTTATCGTCTTTGATGAAAGAAATCATGAGTGGAATTCGTATGGCTTACGTAGCGATACAGCAAATGACTTGTTGTTTTGAAGTACTTATCGCTAATAATGTCTTCCCTTAAAGCAGTTGTGCTCCATAAGAGCTACATTACATTACTGTCTACATATTAAATATGGCGTCTCTTGCAAGCATATACTCCGTTTTTGCTTCCTTAAATAATTTCAAATTTGCTTCGCTAGTGAGCGATTGAGGTATTTGTTTGATTTTTAATAGAACTTCAGGTTCACGGACCATCTCCGTAACATGTGTCAAGATCGAAACCGGTTTTCGTTGGTCGTTGTGCTCTTCACCTCGAGTCCTGAAGAAGATTCGGCTATCTCCGCAACGTTGAGAGAACTCCGAAGTGACATCGATGTGCAGGTTTGAAGGTTTTCAGCGAGCTTTCCAGATAAATAATGCGTTGGCGTATTGATCTGGAATTTAATTGCGTGTTGTGCTCACATGCAAGTCCTGAAGTGCATCAATTCTACAATCATCTCTACAAGATAGCGCACCGAATATTCACTGAAATTTTCTTCTACGGAGTGACTTGCTTCTTATATAACGATATGCAGACCATCATTCATTTGGCTTTCGTCTGAACATTTTTGAGAACCTGCCATCATCCTTCTTCGTTATGTCAGCTGTTATTAATATATGACTTTGTGATCACGCAAATTACCTGCAGAAGTAGTGCCTTCGAGACGCTTGTGATACCTTGGCAGCATTTTACGCATGGGAATAAAATAATCGGGGCTGTGATGATAACAAGTGAATGTTACCAATGTGTTGTAGCACATGCCATTTCACAATGGCGAAGTTGCTCGAAAAGTTTGCACAGAAAGAGCTGCAGCACTGTGACAACTTTTTCCTGCGAACTTAGGGCGATATATT
Organism: Ascaris suum; assembly: GCA_013433145.1. NCBI lineage: Eukaryota > Metazoa > Nematoda > Chromadorea > Rhabditida > Ascarididae > Ascaris > Ascaris suum. Next base: position 18,890,812 of record CM024187.1, on the reverse strand, counting down.
TAAAAGGAGGACGCTCACTGAATGCACAGAATATGGCTTGGAAAGAAAGTTTTCTGATCCTCCTAAAATGAAAGCGCTCGAATATCTGTATTTTCTAATATTTCGCTTTATTCCAAGAGATGCTGTTGTATTGATAAGAAGCGCTCATCACTATAAACGAATTTTTTTCAACACAACTCGCTTATAGGTGATTGAGATGGGACAAGCACTTTTCAGTCGGGGCCTTGCGTTGGCCCGTGGAGCAGCCGCTTTGACGCCCGATGCACTAATGTTTTTCACCGATGTGGACATGCTGTTCACATGTGAAACGTTGGACCGCATTCGTTTGAATACAGTTCGTGGAGCTCAGGTTACACATTACAGCACTTGCTTAAGTGTTTATATAAATCCTTGCTTCCATCTTATCGAAGAACGTCCATTACTGCAGCTAATTGCGCTCGCTGTTCACTGCAAATGGCATCCGCGGGATTCACTGAGCTCGAACCTGTGCCATGTTGGAACGGCTATTTAAATATTGGAATGGGGAGGGGAGGTGGGCTCGGGCATTATGTATGGCAGTTATTTGTGTTGACCATTCGATTCATGCAAAGGAAATACGTTTATTTGCTCAGTTCACTTAACAGTCGGACTAACTGATCAACAATACTTTTTTTGAATGTAATACTAAGTGGGGTTTGGCTCGCAAAGCGCAAGTTGAGAGTTTTTTTCTGACATAGTGACTGTCATAGTATTAAACAAATCTGGGGATTGCCTTCTAAACTGAAATATAACAGCTACATATATATATATATATATATATATATATATATATATATATATATATATATATATATATATATATATATATATATATATATATATATATATATATATATATATATATATATATATATATAGGACCCGCAAGTAGCAGTGTTGTGTAGATAGTGACGATTGTTGTTCGCAATTTTCAGAACCACAGTATTTTCAGGTGTATTTTCCGATAGTGTTCAGCGAGTATTCTCCCGAAATGTGGTCCGATAACGACCGACTTCTCTCAGACGCTTTTCATTACGGTCGCAGACGAGGCTACTTTCGCCACTTCGGATTCGGCTTAGTTTCGCTTTACCGTGCTGATCTCGACCTAGTCGGTGGGCTGAACGTGAATATAAAGGTTCGCATCCTTTCTCTGCATTTTATGAAAGGCACGACAGACGGCAACAGCACTGCTTTCCGGAAAAGTTTTCCTTGCGCTTTTTTATAGGTATCATATGATCAAACGGTGATTAGCAATAGGAGTGAAACGTCTGATCAGCCATGAATGCTGCTGAATTTCGAATGGGAAGGGATACTGATGACGAACTCAATGTTTCTGGCGAATTGCATCTTTATTTGAAGAAGAGATCCTTAGAAGCTTATACATTACGGCATAAGAGAGGTACCTAGCCCCTGGTGATGCCAAGTCTTTGCATATAAATTCAATCGAACTTTAAGTGTTTGTCGATGTCTTATCCTCTAAGTGGTAGTTGTAAAAGTATAAGAAAATGAGGATCAACATGGACTTGCTGTAATCAAGGAAGCGTTTCGTCACAACGCGGGATGCTACCGTTTGTTCTGTGTGAAAGGTATCAAAACTTGATCTTTCACGAGCAGAACGAAATCATAAAACATTTATTTGCCCTTCTGAACCTCCTCTTGCAGAATGCAGTTGACGGCATAATACCAGAAGTCTTCTGATAAAAGTGGAACATAGTGCATTATAGGGTTGGGGAATGGAGGATGTGGATCTATTCGAGAAGTGTGTACGTTCACCGTTGCGCGTACTGCGGGCACCCGATCCGGGTCTAGTACACATCTACCACACAGTGCGGTGTGCAGACTCTATGCCTGAGGCTCAGTACACGATGTGCATAGGATCAAAAGCCGCCAGTCTCGCGTCGCTTGATTCACTTGTCGATCAAATATCCGTCTACTCATAGCCTAGCATCGTCTTGCCTACTAACTTACCATCCCCAAGAGGGTTGCTCGATGTGGGGGAGGGGATGTGGATGGTTTTATATACCGGAAAGGTGGCCAAGACAGGTAGTAACAACAGCAGTAATAGCATTACCGGGTGCGCTCGTTACACCAGGTTTTTTTGATTGTAAAGCTTTTGCTTAAGGAACTAATCGGATTTTGCTAGAAGCTTAGCGTATTGCTCGTGTTCTTTTTGTTTGAATAGGTGGCACTTTTTGAGTTTTGACTTGAAGCTACGAAGAGGCTTCTGGTGGTTTCGTTGAAGAAAACCTTGCATCGTAGGGGAAGATCGAGCATCGCCTTGATGGAGACCGCCATGTTGTATGTGAAGGTGGTAATGTTTTGTGCAGGTTGTGATGTATGGAATTACATAAGTCAGCAAAAGCAGCACTATATGACTATAATAAATAGAGAAGTTGCATATCGTAGCATTCCACTTCATGTACGATGTTGATTTAGCCGTTTTGACACACTTTTAGCATGAAGCACTTTCGTTTCACTCCGATGATTGGTGGATGTTGCAGTCCGAAAGTTGCGAAAGAAGGTGCCATACAGCTGCTTTCCTAAATGAGGAGACAGGTTTCCAAAACGCGCTTTTATTCGTTAAGCCAATCCGCCATTGTGGGGAGGAGATCAGTTTTCATTTGTTTTGCTCATACGAGCTGTATGAAGTCGTCGAGATGCGCTTCTTGACATCCGAAAATCAAAAAGTTCACATCTCGTGGGTTCGTTTTTCCATCACTTGTTGCATTCGCACATGATCATCTGTACAATAATTTAAATTTGCACTTGTTTTCTTATTTTGTTTACAACGTTCTCACATTGGCTTCTTGTGTCATAGTGCCTTTTTTTTTCCAGACCAACAGTTTCATATATCATTATCATCGAACTTCTGTTTCTTCATCGATCTCACAAATAGAGTTTGGACTTGATCCCTTGTGACGTTTTTACTCGGCTCAACTTTCTACTGCTTCGCGTTATTTATACATTCGGTGGATAAAAGAAACGCAGGTTCAGCAAGTGTTCAAATTCCCACATGTGAGGCAGTCAAGTTTTTTATTGAGTTTCGCGCTAGAGAGGAAGGAAAGTGAGAAGAGAAGTAGTCAATAGGAGAAGGGATCAGATCGCTTGCAGCCGACTTTTTTTTCTGGGGAATTCCTGGGCATGATACATCACCAGTTTGGAGTATGGTCTTTAGCCGTCTCGATGCATCTTGGCGTTGTCAGGTCACATTTATAAATCTGTAAATCCCATGTGCTTCGTAAAAGTGCTTGTAATTCGTAAAAAACGCAATGTGCTCTACTCTCAAATTGATTAACACTTTAAGAGCTCATGGAGAGAACGCATCGATAGAATCAGCAATACAAAATCGCACCTGATAACAGAAACGACGAGTGAAACGGAAATAGTATTGCACTTTCATCAAAAGCACACAAACTCGGGGAGGACGAGTTCAGCGAGGCACATGATCTGGTATATAAATTGCAGGCCATATTGCTTGGTTATGAGCAGTGGGGGCCGACTGCAAAGAGTTGGCCTTGGATTCTTGCTGATTCTTGAGCTGATCGTGGGCGTTTGTGCTTCGGAACAGTTGAGGTGGAGAAATTAGCCCTTACATTCCGGAGCAAGAGTCGCGAGAAGACGATCCTTTTTTTCCAAAAGCAGATAATGAGGTCACGAATTTTCAGTGGCTCGACTCCTTGAGCCAAAAAGCGAAAGGAGCGTCTAATGGTGCTGGTTCGAGTGTCTCCAACCAGTGGTGGTGGAATAGGGGCATGACTAACTAACACTCGTAGTGGAGTTAGCGCCGTTACCAATATCGCCACTAATGCTACTTGGTACTAGTGGAACTATTATAAGCTATTTGGTACTTAGTATTAGTCACTTAGTAGCACTACTACTTTCATCTAATCGTTATTAGCAAAAGCGGTAAGTGGTGTAGAAGTATTTGGCATAGCATTAACACAACCAGCAACAGTGAAAACATTTAGTGAATAGAAGTGCTGCTACCACCCACTACCAGTCAGTGGTACCACTGTCAGTCAGTCTTAAGCGCTATTAGAAGTGGCCGGCACCAATAATGTTTACTAAATACCTTCTGCTGTCGCAAACAGTACTGCTTCTTACAACTACTGCTGACTAGCAGTCACGGTTTTCATAGTAACAGTGATAGTATTCATAGTAAAAGGGCTTGGGATCATTACTAACGCTGTTATCGACGTCACTTCGATTATTACTAGCAGTAGGGGCATAGTAGAGGGCTACGCCCACTATAACAAGTGGCAACTGGCGATAAGTGGAGATGAACTATACAGGATTGAGTAGCAGGTAGTACTGGGCTTTCTAGTAATTCTCGCGGTGGCATCAATGAGCTCTCTCGCCGTTGGTTCTACTACTTCAAGACATCTAAATCATTTCCGCTCGCAGGAGCATTGCAGCTGTTCGGCGTATAACCAACTGGGAAACCTTGACGGAGGTGCTCAGTAACAAGGATGCAGAGCTTTCTCATTCCTGATTTTTGCCGAAAAAGTGGCGACATCTAGTTTCCTCTTTGGCATTTTGTTATATAAATTCCTCATCCATAACCCAGAAATCGTTTCCCACACAACTTGCTCGACCTCTTTCCATTACGCAGGACAACAATAGCGATCCTTAGAATTCAACTACTAACGGTTTGCAGTATATCAGCACATCAGTTCACGCAACGTGAACGGATTTGTGACAGCTACGGAGTTCCGTACCCCCATATGCCTTTGAAGTTTTGTTCTCCCAATCGACGTGCAGCTAAGAAATTGTCTCCTTGGAATCGAATACTTTTGAGAGACGCCAGAACTGAAGAATTTACTCCTCTTTTTCCTGAAGTCACGGTTAGCGGGAATTGATTCCTCCTTTGTGGGATTGGAGCCAGTGGTCGGAGGTGGCAGCTTTCGGCTTCACTGGATTGCGACCGGAGTCACCTCATTTTGCCAAGGCTGCCCATCAGTGCTTAATGTATCAAACTTTGGAGTCACGGAATCAATATGTGGAATTTGCGCAAAGGGACTGAGTGCTTTCTACAAAATTAATCTAGATCAGATCTGGATGTCCCAAGGCAATACTTTGTGGAGTTCAAGATAATAACAGTCACCGAATCCAGCAGTGCAATTGATCCAAATCGATGACAACAAAAAGAAGCAAGAAACGCGATTTGTCAGAAGACCGCTGTGACCGCCCTACCAAAAGTGGTTTAACGAAACTTTCGATTAAGCAAAGTCGGCGGTTCTGCATTGTGTAACTCACTCCAATACTCGCTTTCGTGGAATCAACTTGAATTTTGTGTAAACAGATTTAAAATGCCTTTTATAAAACTTTTTTAAATAAAAGGCCATGAAATTATCAGACCTATTCACAACACAAAGGCTTATTTAACGATCAGCGTCCTTCTACAATCCTCCGCCTCTCTTTTCTTTCACACTGACCTACCGTTCACCTGGACATTTGAGCACCTAACAATGCCACACGACCGACCGATAACAGCTACGTGCATCGAATAATTAAGAAATGAAGCCTTCGCAACGGCTACCACATAAAGCGCTGCTTAGCACCCGGTTCAGTGACCCATTCAAATGGCTTATCGAGGAAAAGGTATAGGACTAGAGAATTAACGCACACTTGATAAATCAACTCCAGCAGCACTATTCCAAACCTTTCCTCGCGCACACTGAGGCGCCATAAAACAAACGGAATAATGAAATAACGTGGCTCCAACAAACGCGCCGGTACTAGCACTGCGGCCGTTGCGACCACATATATGATCACAACAGAACGGGCGACATGCGAGATGGATTGAGCAATGGCTTCGGCAGCAATCACATATAGGGGCACGAGGATATACTTGCAAATCCAGTGACGACGAAACCACCAGCGCCAAATGTAAAAGGTAAAATGGCGATTATCAGCCAATAAATAGGGGTGATCCATCGTGAACGCATAGACACACAAGGTGATGCACACACACCACATCACGCTACGCAATGGCCTACACAAGAAACTTCGCACTGCGCGGAGAACATTACCCGAGAGAAGCATGTAGGGGGCGGCGCTGAAGCACATAAACACGAGCAGATAGTAAAGCTGCATGAAGTGGGCCGTCGGATGGTGTGCTGAGTGATCACCCAGTACGATACTGTAGTCATTGAGAATGAAGAAAACAACGAAAGCGCCGCCTAAGAAAACCAACGGTGAGAGACGTAAAAGCGAGCTAACAATGGTTATGTACATGACCTTCGAACAACGTGGATCCATTTGTCTGAACAGGTGATACACGCCATAAGCCGCCGCCCAAACGATGTTCGTTTGTCGCGTCAGCACACTGAACAAAAAGACGAGTGCTGACGCAAGCACATTGCTGAAAGAAAGCGCCCAAAGAACGGTTGTCAGCGAGCAGAGATCCGTATAAAACAAAAGCGATGACTGCATGAGTACTGGCAGGTACATGACCAGAACTGCCGTCGATGTGAGCTGTGACTGCGTGAAGAGACGCCTGAATCGTATTGCGCCAACAAATCCAAGGGGCCACAGCACCGAGTTCAACCACCTCTCGCGGCCACAGAAAGCACTCATAGCAAGGATGTATGTCCCAGGTGGAGTTGTAATCTTCTCATTCCAACTGTAATGCGCAAATATAGAAATTGATATGCCTACGCTCCAGCTCATAGTTTTTAATTGTTAGTGATTTTTTTGTGATATTGCGTACATATGCTACAGGCGAAGCCTAAATAAAACTGCCTAAATTATTTACAGATCCAAGAAAATGTGACTGAGTTGTCATATCTACTCGATGCAATCCGTAGAGAAAAAGTTTCATATATTCAGAAGGCGTATCTCATATTGATGTGCAGCATTCTTCATTCCAGATGTCACATGTTCGCATCTTCAACAAACATACAAAGACATGTGGACTGCCTGCTCGTGCATAACATTCACCGGAATGCATAATATTAATAGGAAAACACCTCTCGCGAATTCTCTGCAAAGGAATTTAAAACTGCTCATCTCTTCGTTGCTTCACTAGTTCTACGCTATGAGTAATTTCCTCGGCAACTAGTCAATTTCCAGCAAATATCGGTAAGATCACTACGTCTTGGCAACAATTCCATTTTATTGTGGCACAAAACTGCAAATAGTGTGTTGTCTGAAGTGGCCATAAAAGACGTCTCAGACACGACTGAATAGGACACTTGTACAGTGGTCTTGATAGCATAGGTGAAAACGAGCACTCAGTCAGTACGCGAGGATGGTCGAATATTGACTGCGTACGCAGCAAATCTTCAACAACTTCACTTCCTCTCTGAAGTTGTGATCTTCCGCAGATCTCGCTACCGAATTCATGAGAGTTCTAAGACCCTCAAAATTGCCTTTACGATCTTACTCTATCAGACTTTTCAGAGAGGAAAAGAAAATCTTGGAAAAAAAAGCGGAGTGGGAAATATTATGCGACAAGCTCGTGTTTTAATCCATATAATGCGCACTAGACCTCAAAATTATTTCGTATGTCAGATATGGCCCAACATTTATCTTTTTTTAAAATAGTTTGGACGTTATTAAAGATAAACATCCGCTTTAAAAATGCATTTGTCATGGTAAAATTGCAATGTGAATCCCACTTAGAAATATCAATGAATATTCGATGTCATAGGTCATTAAGTACAACGTCTCTTCAACGAAAAAAACTTTCAAACTACATGTAGATTACCTATAATCGCCGCTGCAGTATCTTCGCGTTTGATTTAAATGGAATATTTCATCCATGTAAGGTTCCGGAACACGTGAATAAACCAACGAAACCAGAAGGAAATGTAGTGCGCCCAACATTACTCCCACCATACACACACCTGTAAGCAGAAGTGCACTATCAATTGTCCATTAACAGTACAGTGCACATTGTTTCACTGGAACTGTTTCAAAACTGTTTCAGCGTTGAGCAGAGGTTTACAGCCAGATGGTACTCTGCAATCCGGCCGAATCTTAGAGACTAGTGAAAGCATTTTGGACGTCATTGCAACGATGACACAACAACAAAACATATCACCGAACTCGACTAAAAATACCTGATTTGTCGAAACAAATGCTGGTACATCTTTCGACGAACAAATCATTTAGGTAAGGATGTTGGAAATGAATCTTAGTTTGCGGGGAAACTCTTACGGCAATTTGAGGAGAATGAGCGCTCTTATATGAAGTTTAGTGCTTTGATGGCACAGACAATCGCTGATTGACACTTTTAAGTGTTTGAAAACTTGAAAGAATACAAGGTGAATTTTTACTCAGTTCTGAGTTGTAGTGTGATCGGAAACAAATTCGCTGTAAAGCGTCGAACTTGGTCTTTCTAGCAGATGCACGTGCTTTAAAACTGCCCTGTAATTCAGGGTTCCTGCAGTTATTTGAACTGAAGTGCCGGGAAGTGACTTCCAGGGCGCCAGAGCAAGGATTGGAATTCTAGAACATAAATCCTTTGAACCTACTTTGGGATGTATGCATGAGGAATGAAGATTATAGAATGAAGGAATATATATATATATATATATATATATATATATATATATATATATATATATATATATATATATATATATATATATATATATATATATATATATATATATATATATATATATATATATATATATATATATATATATATGAATACATTAAAAACCATTGCGAAAGACTAACGTAGGCGATCCAAACCAATCCCCTCCGTACAAACGAGACATTGAAGTCAATTAAGTTTCGTTACGCACAGTACGAAATAACCATGAAAATACCAAATGTGTTCCTGAAAAACATCTGTGAGACGATAAAAGATGAGGATGCATGGACAGGAAATCACACAAGCAAGGCTGAACGTGAGCATTGCGAGCAGCAAACACACTGAAATCTCGATTAGCCCAGCAAAGTGAGAAAACGCGATAATCAACGTCGATAACGTTTCAAAAAAGACACCAAAATTAATGAAATCAGCGGCGGAATATCTCCTTCCAATGGGCTAAATCTGAAATTACTTCAGGATCACAGGACAAAGCTCGTGTAAATTCAGGTCACCCGATGCCTAAGAAATATGTCACTTTTATGTAAATTACAATAAAGGTGTGAATGCGACTTTAATGTGAAATCGTAATCCGTAATAAGCGGACATGTCATCCACTACTTTTATCTGTCATTTAATGTGCAATTGAAGGGCCTGTTTTGGGTAATTACTTCTAACTTAGTACAAGACAGCATATTCAAACCAGTTGTTAGATCTCGCCTTGATAAAAGATGCTGCTATTTTAAGCGAAAAAGGTGATTTTTTCAACAAAACCTGCATAAAATCCGTTCTCATGCATATCTTGTTCCAGAGCCAGAACTGTGATGCAATTACCTGCCGTATTTACCCGTTTACGAGCCCTCCTACTAATAAGTGCCTTCAAATATATGCCCGCCTGCAAAGATCCGGAAAACCATATGCTTCTCTCTCAAATGAAAGCACTCGCTTCCGGTTGGTACACCGCGCATTCACTGCATAAAATACTGGGGCAGCGAATTTGCAAAACTATCAGCAAATATGAGATACAAAAGCACATTAGCAACGCCGAAATGAAGGAGATTCTCTCGACACACCTACGCTCCCTGACTGGTCTTTTATCTCAGACATAGGCCTGATTGGATTTTAGCGAACATGAACCTCTATCCCCTGTAAATCCTTCCTTCGCTCCCCCTCCCTTCCCCAATATGGTGCTTAACTTAACAGTCCCACCGCCGACAAACAGCAGCAATCGCAAGGCTGAGTCTGATTTCGAGGTGAAGTACGGATGGCTCGAAGGAAACAGTACAGAAGAAGGAGAGGGGGAAGCGAAAGAGATGGTTGAGAGGAAATACAATTCCACAGAAAGTGACGCCACGAGCTGAAATCCAAATGAAGGCTGAGATCACAACTCTGCTTCGAAATGAAACTGGAAGTTGCAATCATTCTTTCAATCGAACTTTAAGTCACAGGTGAATTCATGGAAGGTGAGGTCGAGTAAGATTTCGAGGTGAACGCTGAGGTGGCAAACTTGTTTCCTGTTGAGGGCTGAGATCGCAAACTGAACCTAACATAGTTTGCAGACGTTAAAAGAGTAAATGCATTTTCGGATGCGATGTAAAGCCAAAGTTTCAAAATCGTTCAATGCGAACAATCTCTCTGGATCGTGTTTGCACAAAACATTTCAAAATGGGGTTTATCTCTGCTGGTTGGCATGTAGATCGCGACCCATTGCCACTCAGAGATTTTTGTCCCACGATCCCGTTCAGCTGAGATCGCAGCAAAGTTTGGCCGCAGTAAGAAGGAGAAGATGATAGGAAAATGAACGTAATGCAACTGTTGTGGGCCTGCCGTATTCGTCGTGTTGCTTTATACAGTTCGCGACCAAAAAGTAACTACCCGCCCTCCTCTCCCCTCATGCCTCGACCCCACGGCGCCGAATAACCGAGATATGATTTCACCGAAAGGCAATTAACTTAAACGAAGAATAGTCGAGAATTTGCGGTAGGACCTAGACAACGCGAAAAAGTAGATCACAGTGATGGCAAGAACCTCTTGCCTTAACACGCCTATTTCTAATGCCACACGCCGAATGCCGATACAGTACTGGCCTGACTGAAGCCAGAAGTACTTAGCTAACCAGTAATGGCAGCAACAATTTTCAACGAAAGTTCCGGTAGTATTTCACAACTGTTTTTATAGTGTGCACCTCAATTAGTTAAAAATGATTACTCCAGGCTAATTCGGATCTATAATGCTGCAGCTGCTTCTTATACGTTTTTGGCTACCTTTTTCAGCACAGCGTGCATGCAAATACAATTGGAAATCAATATTTCCGACTACTCCATCGACCATGCAAAAAGCGTGCTGAACCTAGACAGAAATTTACCGTTCTTTAGCAGCACTGTGAAAGACAGAAACTTCAAATACATACCCGTGTGATTTTGGTGACGACTTGACACTCCACCATAGCCGTGGTTGGATCCTTCGAAGCAGTAAATGGGATAACGCTTTGCTATGCAATGATGTAGGAGACTATTGAGACAGTTTTTGGCCCTTTGCGGGCAAATAGGCTGCAGGTGTGCAGAATCACAGCTACAACACCTCCCGTCCACATCACCTGAAGTTGCATCGTAACCGTACGCAATGTGATTTTAAGATCCAATCACTGCTGCTCAATGCGAATTTGACAATCAGTAAAGGATGTGCACACGGCAGCCGATTTTCACCCTTCGTCCCTCCGAATTTTGCTGAGCCGCGTTGCTCTCGAGGAATCGGGTGGAAATCTCCCATGTTGTGGTCTTTTTCACTTATCAAGCAATCCTTGCAGGATCAGCGAACTACGAAATCGATCGCGCCCATGACCTTAGTGAGCGATCTGCGAACCGTTTTGATGCGGCAAAGTGCGCATCCGTTCAAAGCTGAATTTAAAAGCATTCCTGTTTTAAAATGTGCGTAAGAATGTCCTTACGTCTCCTTCTGAAGTTGAGAAGAGACATGACGGAATGGTCTTATTATTTACCTATGTCAAACGTCGCTATTATTACCTGGTGGCAAACATCGATAGTAATGCTTCAAGTTGCAAGAAGTACAGTTAAGTCGAGGCACCCAGACCAACCCAAATCGAAATATTTGTGCGCGTAAAACGGACATAATATATCTTTAAATGGCATAGTAGCTCAACTCTACAGCAGTACTCAATAAGGAATTAAATTTGAAAACACTAGAACATATATAAAACAATGGGCCACTAGAAGCACACATAACAAAACGTTCGACTACAAACGAACCGATCGACCACTTTTGAAGTTTGCTTTTTGAAGTTTGCTCTCATCGATGAACTTCCTGAGAGTACACCTGCATTCGTGAATCGACTCCCACACCTTTTTGAATAGCTCATGATGATGTGCTCCTGAAGTAGTTCCGGAGGGGGGGGGGGTGGGAAAGGAACAGCTAGTGCTTCTGATGTGGTTAATAAGCTTACTGTCAATTCCAAAAACTCCGATAACATCTATAGTACATCGTCTAGGCTTTAAAGAGCCTACATTTAAGTGAAGTTTCTCGTAATACCCCCTATCCCCAATTCCGCAATTCTAGCGCAGAAACCGAGGGGCTTCTAGAATTGTTTGATTAACTTACCTACGAGAGGACCAAAACGTATCGCAGCCATTTAGTGCATATTGAATTCAGGATTATTCCTGGCAGGATGAACAATCGCCGTTCTATAAACAATTCATCGCAGTATGCAGGTGTCAGTTTTTTGGCCATTCTTGGATCTTCTTCAACGACTACTCAAGTTCACCTGAGTTGACATTATCTGTTTTGGTATTTTCAACAAAGATTTTAGTTTTGACAGAACTACTCAAAACCTCAAGTAGAAAGTTCACTGGTACAAAGCATAAGCAGTAGAGCGCCTCAATACTGCCCTTAAGCAATATCAGAACTGGACAAACCCTATCAATAACAAACATGGCTTATTATTCTTGAGTAATTGTTTCCGAAGTTATGCCCGTATAATAAACCAACCCTCACCGTCAGGTAGTGTAGATTGTCAACTCGTGCAGTGAGATAGAGAAGAAACTGGCTCAGCAATAATGAAAGTACCTAACAAATAATAAAACCTCACCAACTGACTTCCAACGAAAGAAGGTCTTTCTTACATATTTCAAAGTCGTTGAGTTTATGGAGGAAAAACCCCAAACATCAGTCATCTTTACAACTGTTTCACCTTTGAGATATCCACATTTCCATTCCTCTCATATAGTGAATGAGAGGTGATCTCAAAATTATCGAACAGCTTGAGCATCTACACTGGCTATATATGAAAGAAGGCGTGCATGGTAGTGGAGATTTCTATTTCTAATGAAACTGTCCTTTTCTAACCCCCCCCCCCCTCACCATTTGTTAAAACGAGCAAAAACGGAAACAGCTTACCTAATACAACTGATAAAGTCTCGTTTTTGCATAATTAATCAAATTTTTGCCTATTTTATATCTAATTTCAGAGCATTCAGAAGCCATGACATATGTGAGCTCACATAACCTTACCTGAAGCATCAAAAGCGCTCATTTTCAAAAGCGTTGAACAGCTGATCTGGCTGCGGATGTGTCCAATTATGGTCTCCATGGATAGATGCTTTCCCTATGAACAGTTAATGTGGATACGGAATATAAGAAGATTATAGCTCGAGAATGAAAGAGAATTAACTTCCTATCAAGTAGTAAACGGGATGGACTGCGTCTATACTCGTCAAAATTCTAGTGTGCATGTGTGTGTTTGTGACCTTTATCTCATCTGCATCCACGCATTTATTTCTTCAAAAATTGAACTTACTACTATTACTATTAATGCGGGTGACAACTTAAATGCAGATGCGTTTTCCAAGACCTCCATCTCTCTAATGCTGACAACGATTCACGCTCGTACTCGTTTCTGCTAATAAAAAACAAGCATAATTTTTAAGCGAATATTTGAAAAGGAAGGCGCATGCGTGATTCTCTGAATGCAGCCAGATCTCGCAGCAGCTGCAAAATGAACACTCTCACCTCTGAGCGAGCACTAAGTGTCTGGACACTTGCACCATAAGCATTATGGATGACCAGCTCGTAAAAAAGCTACCTAGCACTACCAAACCCCCACTAGCAATATCACATCAGACAAATATTTTCAGGTGAACAGTGGACGCAGTAAACGTGTAAATGTTCTACGTACGGTGAGTTCAGATGTGTAGTGGGTACGTGAACCTCACTGCCGTTGAAATATATCACTATGTAAACATGTAACAACCGTCGAGGTAGAAATCCCAAGTAATACAGTTGCCTGATATAAGAATAAATACTTTGCATAAAAACTCATTTATAAGGTTTACTCAGTTCTTCAAATCAAATTCCATGTTTAAAAATTCGCATAAGGGCAAAAATATAATTCAAAAACAAGGACTCCTCGACCTCGGCAAACATCGAGATCAAGAAAAAGCAACATTTATCTGTTTTATCGTCAAGTTTTTTCAACAGCATCTGTACGACCAATTTGCTCAGTCGACCTTAGATGCGGAATCGGTTCTCACGACTCTTCGACAGCTTACTTTCGTCGCGCACAAAAAAGTGACTTGTAATTGTGGTCGACCCGTGAAACTTTGGAGTCGTTTTATTACACTGTAGGTTGGTCTAAACAGAAAACTACATGCTCATGCGGTGATTCTGGATGCGTACTCAAGGAGGCAGAATAGCATTCTTTTCATTCCCCGGCAGCACAGTTGCTTATTACTATTGTCTGGCCTTGAATGAACGCAGAAAAATCTTCGTCCCAAAATATTCGCATCTATGGTTGACCCAACCTTGTTAAAAATCAAATAGCGGAGTATTCCCAAGAGATTCTTTCGTCTCTAATTTTGCAGAGTATGAGGATCGGTGAGAAGCGTTCTAGTCAACAGTGGTTGTTTCAGCAGCAATGTTGTGGCTCATCGAATGCTGCCAAAATGGCACACGATTCATTGCTCCTTAAATTTCTTCTTTTCAGAGCTCTTATTTACATATCAGACCAATAGAAATAAAGCTGTTCACATCACTGTGATGAACTCAGCCTCTCGTCTCAGGTCGCGCCAACTGCGATCGGTGAGAAAAAGTCTCTCGCGACCGTACCTTTAGAAAGTTTCAAAATCCATGTTTTGTGATTCGTCCTCCTTTTTTGACATCCTCGACAAATGTTGTTATATGAGCACATTCAAACGCCGAATGGAAAAATCGAAAAGTGTACTATAGCGAATGCACCATCAACCTTACCAACCTGTGTTTGTTATTGTTATTTTTTGCCAACTTATGTTCCGAATCTCTGAAGACACACATGGGCAAGTGTCTGTGAAAGATTCCGAGCATTTGAGGACTGGTTTACAATCACTAGAGGCAAGTCTGGATATGACTTCAAGACTCAATGTGCTAAGTGCTCCAAGTGATTCACATCTGTCAAGAAAAGGCTCGACATCAGCGGCAAGAAGTCATGATTCCCTTGAAAAGTATTGTGCCCGTTTCTCGTAAACTACAAAGATGTAAATGCGATTGAGATAAAGTCAGCAGAGTTTTGATTGACACCTTGCCAAAAAAAAAACATTAAATAATTTCGCTTTGCAATTTTTCATTCGACACAAAAAGGAAATAAATAATTTACAACATAGACAGCTGCTGTTGCATAAGACAGCTTTTAAATGTTCGAACAAATTGCAACTCCCACACATGGCACTTTTATAATGACTGAAATCGTGTGTTAAGGAGTGCTCCGAATACGATGCAAGAAAGTGAAAACATTGCATTAACTTTTAATAAACGGGATTCTGAAGAACATGAAAATGTTTTCGGCCTTAACAGGACCAAGACCAGGACACAGTGACAGCCTTTCGACGTCAGCATTTGCGATTGCCGCAATACTTCCGAATGTACCAATCAAGCGTTGTGCATCACTTGTTGAGATCGAACGTATTCCACACAGCAGATCGACAGCTCGTTGTATTTGCTGCAAGTCACTTCTCAACAAGCTACACTGCAGGACTGCTGATTGAGCGCTGCTTTGTCAGAACATGTTCCCAACAATTAAATATTGAATCATCAATTTACAAACATCTCGAAAGTCGTTTGAAAAGTCTTTCCGGTCTTTTTGTATTCCTGAATTGCACCACATAGCTTACTTTTCGAAAGGGCCAACAGTCCACAGCGGTTGGTACTTAATGCACACGTGCTGGATGGTTTACTGCTAAGAGAGGAAAGAATAAAGCTCTAAAACGGACTATATGAACAATGTAAGTTTCAACTATCATAAGCAATGAGATGAAATATAGGATTTGTGCTGAATCAGACCATTATGCAGCGGCAGGACCACAAAGTGCACAGGTGCAGTAATAAACTTCCGGACGAACAATAAGGAACATTATCAATCATACAATCTACAGAAGCGAAAATACCAAAAGACGCATACCGGATCGGAATAAATGACTGAGTCCGACATCATCAAAGGTCAATAAGCTTCTCTAAAATGTCCCGGTAGAGAATAGATCCCAAAAATATTCATTCATATTCTAGGTGTGCAAAACAGTGTAAGGTAAATATAGAAGATTACCTGACATGACTCGTTCGTTTCCGAAATTCCTTGTCGTTTTTTCTTCTTCTCTTGCACTGCGGTGACCGCACTTTGCTCATTCTTATTTTTTGCCATATGAAAATTTTCTAGGTACTCGGCAGCCTCTTCAGGTGAATAGCACAGCACCAATGTCCAACCGGTTCGATAGCAGAACAAATTCAATTCACGCAACATAAAGCGTTGATCAACGTTCACCAACACTAACAACACCTGAGAATACATAATGCAGCAAGGAAGAATAGAGCTCATATCTTGCAAACTTTTCTCTGGATAAGCTTTTAGGTCATTTAGAAAGAAAAAAGGTGCGAAAACACCTTCGTGGTGCTAATTTCCTTCTTTTCAGTTTTCCGAATGCACAAAGTTGGCATGAAGACAAATTTTATGAAGCAAGAACAATGGAAAAGAAACGCTTTCTTGTGGAAACACTGGAATGATTAACTCACTTTAATGGTGTAGTCGGCACCATCTGAATTCATGCGAGTTTCAATATATCCTGGATGCAGCTTGTGCCATTTTAAGCTCAGGTAGAGAATACCCATCTCCTTTCCAGCCTCAAAATCAGCCTGAAAGCTACTGCGGTAACTGAAAACCTTGTTAAAAAAGCTATTCTCTACATAACAGTAACTCGTTGGTGTATCGCTGTAACCTTAAAAGTAGAACTTAAGGTGGTTATCAGAAGAAAAAACGTAACAGAGAAGGAAATAAGCTAATGCATCGAAAAAACATTGTAAAGTGAAATGCTCATTTCATAACACTCAGCTTGTGAAAAAAAATGTAACAAAATTCTTATTGCGGTACGTTCATCAACAGAATACCTTAAAAAGATGGGTAATAACTACCGACAAAGAATTATGCAGTTTCGGAGAAGGTAATATGGTATGAGAAAGACTTAAGTGAAAGATGTCTCAGTCGTACTTCCCTTTATATAGGACCACGAGAACAAGTGATTCTCGTTCTCGAGATATCGGAAAAATAGACCTTTAAAAGCCTCTTGAATAGGAGGGTTTCTTTCGAAAGTTCGAAAAAAGAAAGGCTCTCTTTTTAAGAAAAGATTTTGAAAGCACTCTGTCTTGAAAGAAAGAAATGAATCCTTCTCTGTGGAAAGACTGCAGAACTAGAAGCATTTGCCTTCTATCCCATGAAACAAAGGACATTTTTTCCGTACTTTAATGTGACGAGTTCTAGCAAAGAAGGAGGAAATAACAACTGTTATAGGATAAGGTGAGGTGTCTTTTCAATGAAATTTGTCGAGAACACAACCTTAATATCTGCCCATTCAAAGGGCACATTTCGAATGTATTTCAAAACTGGATTCCCTTCTTGTCGTCGACGATTGATAGCTAACTTCGAAGATGCCGGTGCTGCCTGCCCTTGAATACTTTCATGAGATCGTAGTCATTAAGAAGCCAATTAATTGAGAACAAACACCAATCTGCGTTTCATTCAGTACACTTTTCTTTTAAAACATAACCGTTGAAATCAGTAGATTCCTTTCCGAGATCCACCCTTGTCTTTCACCACCTTCCCCCTAGTGACCACCGTCCACATCCAACCCTTCGCTGTTTACCGTACGAAAATGAAAGTGTTTCGATTTGTCATGAAAAAAATTAATAACTAAGAGCAATAATACGACAGAAGGTAAAGGCCTATGAATGCAGTGAATTAGAGCTGCTATACTTGTGAATGTTTGGCTGTCTGTCCTTTTGGTGAGGTGACCTCTTCGCGTAATCGAAATAAGCGAATACCTTTTCCCAATCAAGTGGTTTGAAAGGTCGATCAAGGAAAACTCGCGTCAACTACTACTTCCGAAGTGAAAAAAAAACATCTCCGGCGCCTTCAAACAGCAGCAAATTCCACTGCTGCGGGAATCGGTCTAAGTAGGTGAAGCAAAATGAACCGTCTCATTCAACGTCCATACCTTGAGCTCAGCTAACGTGATGAGTGAAGCTACGCTTTAATAACATCTCACTATTTTGACTGGCGAATGATTTAGTCGTCCAACAAGAGGGTTAGAGGAGAAAGTGGCCCACCCAAGTATTTGCTGTGAGAAATTCCCAAGAAAAAGGTGAAGAAACATTCCGTAATAAATGAAAACTGAAACCCACCTTTTGTGCGGAAAAAAGGCAACGGTCAAACTGGCTGAAATTAGAAATATTCTTTACCTGGCCAAGTTCGAACGGAAAGGGAAGTCCTATTAAATCCTCCAGCGTTCTTAAGCATGAAACCTAGTTATCTCTAAATTATCTGGTTTTGATTGCCGAAAAAAAGTACAACATTAAGCATTTCTCGAGTGCTTCAGATGATTCTAACTATGGTTGGTACTACCAATTTTAGCCCACTCATTTCTACTACCCGAAAAATATTCGAAGAGCAAGAAAGGAGGCATTCACCTGATGTGTTCCGTTCCATCTGTCGTCGAAACCCTCTAGAAGATAATGGAACCACAAAAAAAACTGCAACTGAAATAGAAATTAACAATCTGTCATTTTTAAAGACAAATGTCGGCAGTAAGCTCCGCCAGTACAAATAGTCGAAGTGCCATGTGTACGATCACAGCATTCTGCCAAGCATAAAATACCAGCTAAAATTTATAAAAGAGAAATCGAAATCGCCAAATAAGCATTTCATCTGAACTCAAAAAGCAGTGTTACACAACAGCAAGCTTGGACGATATTGAGAGTCCCTAACTGATGTGTGCCCCGAAGCAGAAATGATTCCACATTTCCCATCGATTTCCCTTGCGGATATTCGACGAGAAGAAATCCATTCATTCGCTTTATGCACTTTTGAATCTCGAAACTGGTCATTTAAGCGTGAAATCACTGAATGAAATTGAAAATCATTATCGAAATGGCACTTCTTGCCAACGGTCGACTAAGATTAAACGTGTATCTCAATTCGTTTTGACGAAAGCATACACGTACTCTCTGTTAAGAACACCCAATAAATATGCTATGGGGAGTTAAAATTATAGCGAAGAGTTTGATTGAAACACAGTTCGACTCATTTGGGGTACTTTCCAGCGATAAACTTCCCCTGGCTAGTTAAAACATATGCACTCTGCTCAGTTGTTTTCTATGCCAACACGAAAGTCGCATATGCAAGCAACATCTGCTAAGAGAGCGACGACGGTAAACTTCGAATTTTTTCACAGTTCGCCAGTTCGACGTCTCTTATTTTACGCCATCTTAACGTCAGCACATGTGCTATTAGGTCCATACACGATGAAATCTTTAAATGGCCAAGAAAGACTGATTTATCCCTTTCCAGCTGAGAATGCCATCCCATATACGCTCGTCAATTATGATGTTGTGTCAAGCCAACAGCAAAGCTGCATATCAGCGTTGTACCACATGCATTCAACTTCCCCTCCCCACTACGTCCTTATTCTCTGTTCACCCCAACCCCAATCCCTATCGTATGCATATTGCTTTCCATGTATGCTGGTCACTGCTCCATGAAACTGTACAAACAGCATTAACCAATAACGCATTGGCGCGGTCCAGAATCTGCGAATGGGAAGGGCAGGTAAGTGAAGTGATGTACATCACAAGTTGGTGACCCAAAATGGCGGGATGCATACGTTTCCAGAAAGACTGCTCGATGCTGCTGCTGAGAGAAAAGAAATGGTGAAACGCTATCGCAGAGATTCAATAATTCTGGGAATTCCTCGTTTGTGACAAGCAATCTGTAACTTGAAACGCATACTAAAATTGCAAACATTTCGGATTGAATAATGTCACGTATTGAAATTTAAAGCAATTACTTTAAACGACACTGCAATATTTTCCACTGCATATAAGCCAATTTCCTCATGAATTGATTAATAAACAACTCGCTGCGTCTTCATACGGCCTATGACACTCTTGCTCGGTGAATGGGCTAACGCCAGCGCTACTCTTGCTAAGCCATCGGCCACTAGATAGCAATCAATAGGCTAATTATGAAAGATCAGGCGTCGAAGCTCAACTCCACCACTCAATTCGAGACAATCAACCCACGCAAATTCGATATCTGCCACGAAATTCGAACCAACAAACAGAACACATCCGATGAAAGAAATTATCATTCTGGCTCTGTACTTCCTAGAGTGAAAGTTTGTTGACCAAATGGCTGTGGAATATTTATTTATGTGCCATAAAACTTCACACATATAGAATATACCAAGTTAGGTAAAAGTCAGAAAAGTTTTGAATAAACAAACACTTCACTTTACACACACTCAACAATAGAATGTCCAGTTAATCTAGGTGAATGAACGTTTGAATTAAACAAGTAAAACAGTGAGCTTGACACCCGCATTAGTCTGGCTAGCTGAATTACCACAACACATAGTTGCTATCGTAGCCTGTTAACATCACCTATGAATACATCGATCGTCAAGCATTTCCCCTCAAAACAACTGATTTCATTAAGTCCCCTTATCTCTTTACTTTTCGATAATTCGGATTTCATTATAAACAAAACGAAAAGAACAACACCGACAAGTTACCAGATATTCGCTTGTTTGTAATGAAAAATTCATAGGAAAGCTTTTGACTAATATCTGCTTTGAGGATGTTTTCTTATTCAATAGACGGTGGATGTGAACATATGAGAAACAACCTTCAATTGCAGCAGAACAACTATGAGTCCCCACTCGGAAAACGGTAGAGTGCAGCAATGAGTGGAATATCAGCAAAAAGAGAACGAGTAGCGTCGATCGCAATAAGCACTCGCACATGTAAAACCCTTTCAAACAAGAGCAAATCGCTTCAAAACAGTTACAAAAGAGACGAATTTTAAGCAATGGAAATGGAAGAGTTACTCTCGCCGAAAGGCAAAAAAGATTAAAAACAGATCACCTGAGCGAAGGTGTTAAAGCGTGCAGCAAATTAAACAATGCCGTCCAAATTGATCTTAACTGCCAATTTTAGCCTAAACCAAAACGAATGAAAAATTTGCTATGTCATAAAAACTAGAAACCCGAAAAACGTCCGCATCTCTGTGCGGCAACTATACTGCTTTGTTTGCAGTGAACTGACAAGTGTTCTTTTTTTTTCGCGTTGAGGGAAGAGGAATTTAGGCTGTCTAGTAGGCGGAAAATACTTGGATGTATCATGTTCCAAAATAAACACAATGAGTCGTTAAATGATACGAGTAACTTTTTTCCGACTTTACAAACGAAATGAAGCAAGTGCCACATTTAAGCGTGACATCGCAAAAAAGAGTTCACGACTTTAAATGTTACATGCGAATATGAGACGATTTGTTTTAAAGAGTATTACTCATCATTTCTAAAGCAACAACATGGGAGAAATATTCTCAGAACTGAAGCCAAGATGACTCGAGCTCTACTCTCAGAGATGCATATGACGCACTCTCGTCGTGCTTACAGGAGATCAACACACCCACGTGAACAATGTTAGATGGAAGATACCATAAAATGGATAAAGTAGCAGCATGAAAACACAATAGCTAGTATTAAAGAAACACACCAGCAACAACACAAATGATCACAAGGTTTGTATTTGGCACTGGATCGGCTTAATTCGAAAGGATCGACTGAGCCGCGAAGTACAAACGACCTGAATACATAAACGCTACAAGATCGGCCAAAACTAGAAGGCCACAGTGACAGAACTTTTGGAGAAGTGTTGACATCCAGCGAGAGAGCATCTTTCGCTCCTCTGAAATGCCCATTCCCAACAATCAGAACGCCTCACGCGGCACCGAAGTCACGCATCCACTGCTCATATTTGTGAATGTCGTCCAAGGAGACTGAGGGCGATGTGTGCTCGATCGCAGAAGCGAAATCTTCACTCGTAATCGGCAAATCGATCTCTTCACGTGTAAGCGCCTTGATCTCGTCGGCCGTCAAATTGGCGATCCGAGCACGCATGCTCATCATTGCCGCTTCTCGACAAACATTCGTTATGTCTGCACCCGAATAGCCCTCCAGCCGATCAGCCACCTTAAAAACAGTTGACGGATGTCTCTATGTCTTTAAAGTCAGCGCATGCAAGTTTCTCTCCCAAAAAAAGCTGTCGAAAAGTTATTAATATTTCCAACACAATAAACAGGAAATGATACCGAACTGTTCTAGAGCCTCAACATCTAGGTCTCTTCTTCGTCAAACTTACCACTTCAACGATTCTTAAAATGCGTTTAATGAATGATAACAGCAAGAAAAAACAACCTGCAAAATTCTAAAAATTTCCTTATGTCCCCTCGGACGCTGTTGGAACAGTGGCTATTCGAAATTAAGACAACTTATTAAAGTAGTGTAGGCAGTTTCGGATGTACTCCAACAGGATTTCTCTATCTCTTTATGACTTCATGTCAGAAGCACACAGGAATTACAAACACAAGTTAGACAAACACGCACTAATGAGAGATTTAAGAAAAACGATTACAGTTAGCAAGGTGACATGCATACTAAGGATTGTAGTCGAAAATTGCAAGGATTGTATTCGATATCAAGGACTGTAGTCGACGTCTTCACTTTCTCCGAGAACATTATGAGAGAGTAGAAAAAAAAAAGAAAAGAAAGATGAGGAGAACTTCCCTGCAGGCAAAAACTTCCGTCTGGAAGGGTAAGACTGTAAAGTTGTTTCGC
Organism: Ascaris suum; assembly: GCA_013433145.1. Classification (NCBI taxonomy): domain Eukaryota; kingdom Metazoa; phylum Nematoda; class Chromadorea; order Rhabditida; family Ascarididae; genus Ascaris; species Ascaris suum. Next base: position 18,868,048 of record CM024187.1, on the reverse strand, counting down.
TTGGTGAATATCTTTCACTTAATGAAATGTTCGTGGAAGTCTGAACAAAACCATTCGAAAGACACTAATGTGTGATCGTGCGTTCATTGTTTTTCGGCAAGACTTCGTGTACTTTATTTCTGAAGGTCGCGACCTTACCTCCTCTTACATCAACAAAGTAAGTGGGGCTTGCTCTCACTTGAAACTTTCGCCAGATGTCACTGTTGGCAAGGACTGCAGATAGCACAAACGCTTTCGAAACTGGACGCTATTCTGAAGTTTTTTACTGTCACAATAATCAGCTTACCTTTAAATAGGCCATTCACTACACTCTAGGTTATATTAGCACATCTTTTTACGCTTTCGAACAAACCGTTCTGATCTATGAACCTCGTTCCGAAAAACTGCGTGCCAAAGGGGACTTAGGAATCGATCAAGCAGGAGCATATCCCCATTCCTCTCATTCGCACCCCATCCTCACTTCTTTGATTCTTTCCTCAGCGAAAAGGATAGCAGAAATTAATGTTCACATCAAAAACCTAAGTTAAACAACAAACCTTTTCCAAATCAACATCGTCAGCGACAACAACTTCCGCCAGCGCAAGTTTGAGCAGTGTAAGCCGATCGGTTCGATCAGGTAACGGTATGTAAATTCTTTTTTCAAGACGTCTTCTTAGGGCTTCGTCGAGATCCCACGGGAAGTTTGTCGCCGCTAACACAAGCACCATTCTGCTCGTATCAGCCGAGCAACCTATAAAGCTTTCTTGACTTGTCATAATTCAAGGCGATTCGCCAATAAAGATATTAATAAAGAAGCACGAATTCAAGAGTATACCTGAACCACAGATGAGAATTCTTTTCTAACTTATAGATAAAATGTCCGAAATATAGAAAAACCGACAAGAATGCAGCATCATGAATTTGAGGATCCTTCAGCACAATTTGTGCTTATTGTATGCAAAATAATTAACAAAGGAAGCAATATTCTAAATTCACAGACGCCAGAGAAAAAAGTGGCAGTAATGAATGCCTATCAATTGCAAATTCGCTCCCAGTGGTAAAATGACCATCCGGCATATGTGTCAGTTTCTGTGGAACGATTTCTTGCGTGAAATTATCTCACAGATTCTACAAATAAACACAATAAAAACAAGTCGCATAGTTCTAAAAAAAGGCGACATTTTTAGGCAGCGAAGGTGCGCCCGGAGTAAAAATAAGTAGACAGATCAATCAACGTTTTATACGGGGACATAGTTGGCAATAAAGAAAGATCTCGTCCACACAAGTTCGGTTCGCCGCCGCAGGTACGATACGATAAAGCTTGTCACGCATAGCGAACGATTTCTGATTCATGAGGTGAACGAATGAATCACCTGATCGAATCACCCATTTGAACTTAAGTTGGAAAGAATATCGACAGCATGGCACAACTGACAGCTCTCATGACTAACGTTCAATAATGATAGTACGAAATCCAATCACTCACGAACTTCCATATACCAGCTATTCTTCTTCCCTCTTTGATGCTTCATCCGTTCATGCCACATGCATTGCTCGTCAGGCGCCAAAAACAGTAGGATGATCTTAGCTGCTTTACAAAAAAAGAACAAGTAACCTCAAAATGTAATGTGCTCTCGCAGTAGGTCTCAAATGAAGGTGCGCTGGAAATATTCCCTGCGAGATGATCACATACTGTACCTCATTTATGGCGATTAATACAACACTTTCTTGCATTGACGGATAGTGAGACACTGCTAAGGAAAGAAAAAGGAATGAAAACCAAAGGATGGGTGCTGCTCAGACGCAGTCTTGTTTTCAGATGAACTAATCTCACAGATGGAAAACGGATAACGTGGTAACTCGAAGTGGGTTCTGTCCGGAAACCACTTTACATGCGAAACACGTTGCAAAGTGGTCCTATTTCTGAGTGAACATAAGAAATATACCTATTCAGTTGGGATGAGGTAGTGCTGAACTTTCAGACATCCCTAGTTATTGACGTCTGAACTAAAAGGTTCAAATTTATTCAGTAATAGGTAACTTAAGGTGAGTATAAATTTTCAACGATCCTTTGAGTCAAGAACTACAATATCAAAGGTGACGCCCTTAGTTCCCAGGCGCAGTCGAAAAACACTTCCGACAAACATATGCAGACACACATAGAGAAGACCGTTATGCGCTTTGCATTGCAAAATAGGCAGGGAAAAGCGAAAGACAAAAATATAACATAAGGAAAACAAAGACGTTGTCTCTACAACCTTAATGAATGCTGCACCAGGACGAGAAAACACCGAACTGCGCTAAAAATGAATCCCGTAAGTTTCACTTCGTCGTAATCGGTGATGATAAACACTGCAAAGTTTTTAAAGCTAAACTGCGAATGCTGTAAAAACTAACACTCGTGAAAAGAACAACAAGCGAATCTTCAAAATGACAAATTCTCTTCGTTCGAATGGAGCCGCTAATCAACGTGGAAAATGCGCTTCATTAAAGTAGTTAATGGGTCAAGAAAAGATACCCACTCGTGAAGATTAAAAGTACCCTAGGCCAATAACGAATATAAATGACTGTACTATGAAGCGCTCTGTGCCAAATGAAGCATCTGCACATAGAAGGAAAAACTTGCAAAACTGATATCGAAGAAACTGATCAGCGATTCAAGATGGGATAGTTGCCGAAGGAAGTTTTCAACCACCGAACAATACGTATATGACAAGGAAAAGATCCATAAACGAGATGTCTTTGTTACGAAAGAGTAATGGTAAAAGAAAGAACTAGAAGAGAAAAACAAGGACAATGCAGAGATGCGCATATAATATCAAGCAAACTGCGAAATACACGGGAGGAACATGAAGGAAAAATTCGCTGCAAACGTGACAGTCTCTTCCAAAACGGTTTCCAAAGAACCAACCAACGTGAAAACATAGCTCGAGCACATTTCACAACCACGGTTAATGGAATTTGAAGCTGAAACATCGACCTCCCGCTGTGTAGTAATTTATTCGGCCTACTTACTGGTGCAATTATTCCTAGACAGTAAAATAACAACGAAAGCATATAACTAACCATCCATCTGGATGAGAAGCTCTGACTTCACGCGCCTGGATGCTTCGTGCTCAGTCTGCGCGCCTCGCCTGCTGCACAGACTGTCGATTTCATCGATGAATATTGTTGACGGCGCATAGAATCTTGCCTGAACTCAACTTTTAAAGGACCTCATCAGCTGTAATTTCATTTTTCAACCGCACCGTTAGTGTTTATACGGCTGTTGTTCCTAAAAAACATTTCCATATGCTGGATAAATCGCGGAATATTTTTTGCTACGAATATTGATTAAAATGCCTTCAACCGACAAAATTACCAAGTAGCAGAATGTCGGGCATGAAGCATCCTGCAATGAGCATCGATGGCGGTCCTGAACCTAGAAAAGTTTCTGAAGAAACCACCAAAGTGAACTGCTCAAGAGCGAAACATCTTCACTGCCTACTGCTTTTCGAAGACACCTATTCTATCGCTTTACCGATAATCGAAAAAGGAGCGTGATAACAAACAAATACCCATACCCTCTCCCTCCCGCTTTTCTGGAAAATCTTAAGAATGACCACGTTAACCTGCAGGCATTTCTTTCATGAACACAACGCCCGCTACGTAGCGCTTGTAAGCAACTTTCTAGCAAAATCAGCAACAACAAGCATACATTAACAACATATGTACCATATCAAAAAGAATTCGGACAAGTTTCTCGGATTCGCCGCGATACTTCGACGTCATTGTAGACGATGAAACACAGAAGAACGTTGTGCGACATTCGGTTGCAACGGCTTTGGCCAACAGTGTCTTACCAGTGCCCGGAGGACCAACCATGCATACGCCTCGCCATGGCCGACGAATTCCCTAACAGAATGGCTTTTAACAAAACACTGATGGCGTCCGTTCATTTAAGATGGTGAATAACACCATAGCGTTCCGCATTTCGCTTAGGACTCACTTAACGCCCATCACAAAGTGCTGTTTCATCAGTCAGTTTCTGTTGATTTAATGATGCTTAACATGTCTGTAATATGACGCCCAAAAACGTTACGATACCACACAGATAAACGGCAATGGAACATTTCCGTCAACTATTTCACTCCCTTTGATTAGCCACGAGAAAAACAAAGGGCAGAAGAAATGAAGTGAAGAACGACATCAATTCGTTTCTCACTGTTTCACGGACAAACAGTAATCACAAAGCAATGTAACAAAGAAAACCAAAAGAATGAGCATTAATTCGATAGAAGACACGCCGTTCGCTACCGACATACATAATAGCATCGGCTATACTCCCATAGAGTTTGCACACCAATTTGGAATCAAGAGCAGTTGAATTTTTCAAATATCACGAACAAGAAGTTCATAAAAACCTGGATGACGTTTGAGAGCACTATAATAAGGCTAATCAAATAGGCACCTTGAAAAATTGCGGGATAACTGATGGCAACACGACGGCCTCTTTAAGTAGCTTCTTCGCATCTTCAAGACCTGCAATATCGCACCAGCGGACATCCGGCTGCTGTTGCACAATATCACGCTCGATCGCCTCAATCAGTTCTTTATCGTATCCCCTTCCGTCGAAAACTTTCTCCTCCTCCTTGCATTCCTTCTTCTAAACATTTAACCCTCGATGTAATGAACAATCCGTGATTGCTTAAAAACAGCAGGGAAAGTGCCCTTGCAGGTCTGTAAAAGATGTACTACTTTTAAAAAGATACAGGTATTCACCGACAATGCAGTTAAAACATGATAGCAACATTCATTATTATCGGAAGCAATGCGAAAGAAAACGATCGAAGGAATTTTCTTATCGGTCATGATCTCGGGTTGCAAAATCGTTCATTTCTACACACCACTCTAAGACAATGACAAATAAATCAAAGCTGTCACCTAGTTTGATGTATATCCTTCTACTTAAAACTTCGTGCACAAGATAATCAACTATGGTTTTTAGGCAAGATTTCTGAGAACAACACCACACTGGAATATTTACAGGGAAATTCAGAAATGGCTCTCAGGCCATGCAACCATTGCAAATGAAGGATCTACTAGTGGAAGACATAAATACATCGTCCAAAGTCAAAGTTTCATAAGCAAGTGATTAACTGTTTCCCCTTGCAAGCTGCAAGTGCGCTTACTATCAATCAATTGTTGAGAATTCACACACTTGCTGTGGGTGATTTATGCAATGTAAGCAAAGCAGATAAAAATGAGTCACATACATCGCTCTCCTTCTCATCAGGGATAGACTCTTCATGCAATTCCACCTTTGCAACTCGACCCACCGAGCTGGCACGCTTACTGGACGCACCGTGTTCGATCCCACTTTGGCTCGCCGACTTTCGCATCACCGACTTCTTCGCCTTGTTGTCGGCGCTCTGCGAGGAAGCCGGCTTTCTTACAACCGTCTTGCTACGTGCCGAGAGTGTGCTCTTACGGGGCAATGGTGTAGGAGGGGGCCAGACATCCGGGTCCGTTGGCGGCGCATCTACAGGTGACGTGGCTATAGCCCCAAGGGCTAATTGTCGCAGTTGACACGATGCACTTGCCAATGAATTTACGCTGTCCAGTTCGTTCTGCAGAATGGATTTCGACTGAAAATGTGAAATATTAGAAGCAAGAAAGAGCTTTGTACAGTACATCGAAATACAGATAGGAAAACTTATGAACTTCACACAACACTGCAATGGAGCAATTCAAGAGAAGCAGACTAACTGAACCAGGATCTAGAACGGTGACGAACTGAATAAACAATGGTGAGTTCTGTCACGAATGCTCCACTACCATATCCACCCACTAATCGTAAGTCGCCTAGATTTGTGGGCAATTTGTCTTGTTTCACTGAGCTGTCCTAATTAAATACGACTGGTCCCTAAATCCACCGGTGGCATTTGGCCGGTTGCCAATTCGAGGGGCTGAAATCAGGGCTACAATCGCAGTAGAAGAATACCCTCAAAAAAAGGAAATAAAAAAGATTTTTTAACACAACATTTGCTTTCGTTAGATGTTCCCATTGCCTTCATTTGATTGCAATTTTCTCTTATGCAACACACATGGTGGAACCGCTTCCGTCCTCTAACACTTAAAAAACGGGTTCTAGCAAATTTCAGGATTTTCAGTGCAGTGCCAATAAACAAAACTCATAATTCGCATAGGTTTTTATGTTCATTGGTTGGAATGCATGAACGTAAATGACGAGCCGCGTGAGCTGCTATTAGAATGCAAATGAAATGACATATGGATTCGCATTTACGGCCGACTTGCATAGACTGCCGCTCAACGCAGATACGATATTGAGTTTCCATCGCTTAAAAAATGCGCGTCCGATCGGATGAATTTTAAAATACATAAGTGAATTTGAATGTATAAATTCGCGTCCACCAAGTGATTTCTTTACAAAGGGAAAGGCGCCATCGACGATCTTTTTTATTCATAGCCTGTGAAAGTCCTCATAAGGCGCCTTCGCAAGTGTTACCTTAATCTTTTATATTTTCGGATGCAGAAATGTAGGCCATAAAATTCCAAAAAAATAGTGAAATGTTAGGTGAAAACCCTTTAAGCGACATCAAATTGCCATCAGCAAAAAATTCTGAAAATGTAAGGGAACGATGCCACCTTCGCTTGCGGCGAGTCCATTTTGCGTTTTCAGCACCAACTTACTTACGTGGTCATGTTCTGATTTTATACTTTGATGCCCACACCTAAAACTGGTGAAAATGTATATGCCTACGCATGCGGATGTATGTATATGTATGACTGCTTTTTTATACTTTCAGGTTTTCTGTAAATGAGTGAAGATTACTCGAAGTTTGTGGTCTATAGGTCAATAAATACTCAAAAAATGACGGAATTTTGCGGATGCAGTACGCTTTTTGTTACAGATATCAGTAATCCGACTCAGTTCAGAAAACTTGAATGGGTGTCAAACAGTATTCACTGCAGGATGATTTATTTTCCAACCAAAGCAAGCACAAGATTCCTCTCCCCCATCACTGAGTGAAAAACATTCAGGCCGTTTCAGTATTTTCTTCACTCATAGGACATTTTTATATATGTATTCCAGTATGATATGCGCTGAAACATGAACCGCGGTGCCGTGAAAGTATTTACGAATTAACTGCTGCATGTTTGTACATGTAGAACTGTTTCATCAACCTTAGCAGCAGACACACACCATCAATTTCCCACATGTGTAATATCACATACTCCACGTGCATCGTCTCTCTACTTTTCTGTTCATTAGCCTGCACTGTTTAAATTGTTGTTTAAACCAGACTTAAAAGTATCCTGCGATGAATTTTTGGGTGCAGGGTTGCTCGTGGATTTTACACATTCGCGCTTGCCTTGGGAGCGCATTGCCTGTGAACCTGGAGAAGAACTAAACATATGCACCTTCATATACAGCGGTATACACGTACCGGCCAGCAAGCAAAAGGTTGCGGGTTCATCCCCTCCGAACGCAGGTAAAGTGGGATAAGATAGCAGCATATATAAGACATTCGCGCTTGCCTTGGAAGTACACTGCCTGTTAATGTGGAGGATAACTATCACTACGAACCGTCGCTCACTATGGCGTTCAAGATGATAATGGTTGATATGAAGGACAGCTGGCCTACAACAAGACCCAAGGTGGAAGACAAGGTCACGTATTTTCCATCATGGCAACACATGGGTTTGACAATCGAACGGACCATGAGAATTAGTAACTCTTGGTGTACATGAGACTCTTTTTCAGCTCCCGTTGTGAGTTAGCTGTGCTACCATGCGGCTACTATTGCTCTACTGCCTAGGAATTTAGTGGCTGGGACTAAATGTTCAAGCGTTCAACCTAACATTTGAACGTCACCCGTGGATATCACGGAAAGCAGGTGAAAGCAAGGTGCGCATATCAAAAAGGCAATAAAACATGAGATAAGATAAGCAGTTGCCATGAAAGGGACCTTATGTGTAACACTGACTATGGCAGAACGTAACGCTGCCTCCCAGTTCATAAAAAGTGTAGTTCTTTGGACTTTAAATTTTGCGAAGAAAATTCCATAGCTCAGAAGGGCTCAAACGTTGCTGCAATAAAGGAGCGCCTTAAAAGCCGACGGACCACCAACCTACCGCCTTGATCGATCACAGTGATAACATCAGTAACAAAGGTTGAGATAAATACGGTGACTCACCTGTGACCACTGACAACGTCTGGGATCGTCGAACGTTATTTTATTTAAGTGGCGAGAAATCTGCGCGATTGCGGACTGATAGAAGACAGAAGCTCGCTCGTAATTGCCCACTAGAGCGCTTTCCCGTGCCATCTGGCAATTCTCAGCCAACAATCCGATATCCATTGCAGCACGCCACCGGAAATGAGCAGACAATCCAGGACTGTCACACCGTGCTCACAACGCCTGACGATGAGTGAGACGCGTCGACACGCCACACCACCGAAGAATGTTTGGCGAAGCGCCAGAATACCGTATGCGAGCACCCATTCCAAGCGGGAAACGAAAGGAATAGGCGGGGCGATCGCAAAATTGATTTTGTGAGTAGACCGGGCCCAATTAGGGTTGTGCCTGGGGCGGGGCTTACGGCTTCCTCTCTTAAGGATTGCGTGTGCTATCGATCTCGCCGCAGCTAGTACATGTTCTTCCATTCTCCTTATCACTCCCGGCATTTCTGATCTGCATCTCCTTCTTCATCTTCCACTCGTGTCGCTGACCCCGCCGTAGCACATCTCGACCCCTAACTGCCGCTAACAGCCTCCCCCATCAAATGGGTCTTAAGGGCTCCAAGCCGAAGCTCTCAAAAGAAGACCTCGAGTTTCTCAAGAGGAATACTAACTTCACTGAGGAACAGATCAAGGAGTGGTACAAAGGCTTCGTTGTAAGTCCCACTTTCTCTTTCTCTCCACCTCATCGCTTGCTTATGCATCCGCCGGTGTTTTTGTTTCCCGACACATTTTCGTCCACGCTGTTCAAATGAGCAAAAAACAAACTTGTGTGTGATTTATGATTCGAACATATAAACGAGAACGATCAGCTAAAAAGATGAGCACTTTTGATGCGAATGCGATTGAAAGTAATTGTGGCGAGATGAATTGCAGCAAGATTGCCCGAAGGGCCACCTCACCAAGGAGCAGTTTATAAAAGTCTACAAGGATTTCTTCCCATCGGGCAGCGCCGAAGGATTCTGTGAACACGTATTCCGAACGTTCGATACGGACAACAGCGGCTTCATCGATTTCAAGGAGTTCTTGCTCGCCATTAACGTCACCAGCTCAGGCACACCCGAACAGAAATTAGAATGGGCATTCAGGATGTACGACATCGACGGCAACGGCACTATAGACGAGAAAGAGATGATTAAGATTATTGAGGTGAGATCTTACTCATTTGCATATCGCTTAGGTAGAGTATGAACTAAATCAGTAATAAGCTATGGCAAGTGGTTAAGTGTTCGGCCATCATGAGCACATTGGTGACAGCTGATCCCGCTTTCTTTTTTGATTTTGAACGAGTGCCTCTTTACACGTTGATAGTTTAGGCGATATACGAGATGCTTGGCCCTGAAGTTACAAAATCGGCCGACGATTCGCCAAGAAAGCGAGCGAAAATGATTTTCGAGAAGATGGACGTCAATAATGACAAGGTTCGCTTCCTCAGTGCCTTCTCTGATGTAAATTTGCTTTTGTTTTACCCGCTTACCGCTTTCAAATCTCGTCTTGTTTATCGTTTGCTATTGGTCTTAGGAACATTACACCGAAATGAGTGTTTGCTTTTGTTGGCTTCTTTCTCGCGTCGAACTGTTGTTTGTGAAACCTGTTTCGCAGCAGCGATTGTTTATCAAACGTTTCCTCCCCTCCCCGCAATTCGATAGTTTAGAATTGTTTTTTTTTTTTGCAATGCTACTTACACAGTGAAGCAGTGTACTTGATGTTATTTATGGAATTTTTGTTCTTTATCCATTAAGAATAGAAACGCTTTTGAAAAGTTGAACACTTGTGAACGTTTAATTCTGCGAATCGTTGATATGCAATGCCGCAATTCGTTTGTTTTGTTTTGCTTTATTGGAATGTGCTTAGCCTTTGTTGCATTGCGATATGATTCATAAGCACTTTGTCATGAATGCAAAGGTAGATTCACCTGCTGATATTACACCCACCAATGTCTTTATTTGCACCTTTATTAGGATCACTCTTGCCAATTTCAGTTGATTATTGGGAATTAGAACTCATTGCGATAGTTAGTCGGTTATATTATCACTCGAGTTCCCGTCGATGGTAATATGATGACTACTCAGATTATTCTCAGAAGTGGCCAAAGCAGATGTTTATGAACGATTGATTATATCTTCTCAAAAACAACCAAGCAGATGTTTATAAATGTTTATGAATGTCTGTGTTCTGAAAGGCTTCTTCCCTGCCAAACGTTTGCTTATAACCGAGTGTGAACGATTGAGGGACTGTTTGCTGCTATTAAAAGGTGAACTGCTTGTTGAGAATTTCAGGAAGGGGCATTTGTGAGTGCAAATGTGCGACGTTGGCTGCGTTTTCAGTGACTTATAATGGAGTGAAATGCACTAATCAATGAGGGTGATAAGTGCGGCACTCGCTCGAAAGGGATAGAGTAGGTGGAATGAAATGTGCTGAGTTGGCAGTAATGCTATCGATTCAAGTAAGCAGCAAGGACACCATTGCAGGAGCTAACGTTGAAGGAGTTCGTGGACGGGTGCCTCGCCGATAAGGAGCTATTCCAGATCCTGACAAACGAGGTGAAGAAGTAACTTGTATGGCCGCCAGCACACTGTGATCATTCCACCTTCATTCCACTCATTCTCTTCTCGTTGCTTACGCGCTCTTCGTATATATGCAAATTTTGTTTGTTCCCTTTCAGATAGTACGCAGTTTTGGCTGTTGACGTCTTCATTAGCGCGTAATTGATTATATGTACATGGATTGCATCGTATAAAGATTAGCTGTTAAGAAGCATTTGTGGCGCGCACAGCGAGGTGAACAACACACGGGCTGGGGCCAGCTCCGGTGGCGCAACAAATAGGGCGCACTGCCGACAGCACGTCAGCAGTCGTTCCGAGTGCAACGGCTTGTTCCGCTCATCGCAGCACTGCCCCTTGTTACGCGTCTCTTACCCAGCCAAACGCTATGGGCAAGAAGAATAGCAAGCTGAAGCCCGACTGTCTCACCGATTTGCTCAACGAGACCCAATTCACTGAGAGCGAAATCAATGATTGGTACCGTGGCTTCCTCAAAGATTGCCCCTCGGGACAGCTGTCTCTCGATGAGTTTAAGGCCATCTACGCTAATTTCTTCCCCTACGGTGATGCCTCCAGGTTCGCTGAGCACGTCTTTCGCACGTTCGATGCAAACAAAGATGGCAGAATCGACTTCCGCGAATTCCTGTGTGCACTTTCGGTGACTAGCCGTGGCAAAGTTGAGCAAAAGCTGCGTTGGGCTTTCAATATGTACGATCTCGACGGCGATGGTTTCATTTCTCGAGACGAGATGCTCGAAATCGTTACGGTGAGCTGCTTTTAATGGCTCTACGCTTACTTTATGTTTGCTCGTTTAACTGTTTGTGCGTTAGTTCTCTAGTTCCTCTTTCAACGGTCTCGCTTCCTGACAGCCTTCTTCAACACGGCTCCTTTTCTTCATTGCAAATGTACGTTTTGGTGTTGCTGAGCACCGCCTCTCTTCTTTTTGGAATGCACTTCTTTCCTTTATTAAATGACAGTTATCGATGCTCTTTGCCATGTTCCATCTTCTTCCTTAGTTTCTACTTCGACGCACTTGGTTTCGATGTCTTCAGGTTCCGAAGGTGCTTCAAAGAAAGAACATTGCTGAAAGTGTAATGCTCTGCGCAGTTCTCTATGCGTCCCCTGAATTTTTAAATAGCGTTTCGCTTGTGCTGTTGATTTTTGCTGATTATCTATTTAGACAAAAAAGAACTTTCGAAGCGTGCTCTTCTCCGATTGTTTCGGTTTATAGCAATGCTTAAGCAAATGCAACGCTTCCATCGTCACGTTTATTTAATACTAAGAGAAACTTTACGGAAGTTGCAACTCTTTCTGATAGATGGCAACGAGTTCCTCTTCATAATACATTTATTGTTGATGAAATTGCCACATTAAAAGTTTTTTAAAGACGCATATAGTCGTAATGCGCCCTACGGCTAGCGATTTCATCGAATGCACGGCAAGAAGCAGCAGCAAAAACAACCGAGTTTGCGCCCACTTCACGATTAGCTAGGTTGCCTTCGTGCACGTATCCCCTATCGTTGATTCACGCGACGATTACGCAGTAGAAAAAATATGTGAAAATCACTGCTGTAAAACGTTTGGTACTTGCAAAAAAAGCGGTGACGGATATGAGGTTGAACCCTAAGAAGCTTTATCGGCATGAATCAACATCAGAGTTTGATTAACGCTTAAGAAAAAAAGAAAGAAACGCCAAAAAAGCGAGAATGCGGTGAATGCCGTTCGCAGTTCCGGTCATCTCAACGCTGATGTTGATTTCGATTGCCTAGCTGCAGTGCTTCCATATGAGTATGTAGCGGGAGTGCTTTAAATTTTCACGGAGTTTTCCCGCATAATCAAGTATGACGCGATTTTGGATTAAACATTAGCTAAAAATAGGAGACATTTTTAAAGCATAGTTTCAAAATTGAAAACGTGGAAAATTGATGCAAGCACTGGCGGCCGACAGTTTTTAAAAGCGTTTTGGTAATTAGGGTGCTAATAGCATAAGTTGAGCTCATTTAGTTCAGACCAACATCACTAGACAGCTTACTTTGTATTTGCTAGGGGACGCTGCTTGGCTTCTGCATTGTGTGCGTTTAAAAAGAGCACATACCTTCGTGTTTTAGTTGTGTATAGTCATTCATGTGCACTGATGTCGCGTCCAAATGCACTGCTCAAGTGCCGCTCACTTTCGCTTCTCCATTGTACTATATAATGGTAGCGATTGATTCGTTGAATTAGACGAAATTTCTCTCAGTCATCTCTCTAGCTGTTAACTTTCTGGATGACCCAGATTTCTTTGCAACTAACAGTTCCCTCACAACCTTTTTTGACTTAACGGCCAGTCTTCCGCAGAGAGCGGTCCCGATTGCGATTTATCGGCACGGATATGTTTTAGCAAAGCCGAATTAAGAAGTGGAAGCTAAAGAGTTGACCTTGTTAGCGGCTATTCGAAAGAGTTCATCCTACAATAAGCAACGCACGAAACACATGCGTACTACTATACTGAGTGGCAACTAAATGCACTGCTGTGTGTCTGTTGCTGATCGCGACACACAAAACTTGCGCGCTGTTTCCAAGTTGAGAGGCTGTTGCCGCACTTGGTAATACGTTTTGTCGGCCCTCTGTGAATGGCCGCCAGCCGGTGCCGAATGCCTCACTCGCCATGTCCGATGTGCTTGTCACCGTGGGCCGCACACAATCCTAGACAATAAACAAAAGTGAGCGAGCCCTCTTTGAAGCACATGTTGCGCAAACAAGTTCTCTCCACCCACTCGTTCGCTCATGAATCACGAAGCCAGAAGCGTGCCTATCATCCACACACAACAATCGTTCCACTCAGGTGGTAATGCGACGTCATAAATCACATTGCGCCACACATTTAGCACCGTTTTACCATTGTTCGACGAGACACATCTGGACACCAAATGCATTCACCGTTAAAGTACACTCTCAACGAGCTTCTAATCGAATGATTCTAGCTGCTCGAGAGGCTGCAGAGTGCATACGAGAAGCTTATTACCAGCCTCTTCGAAACGACATTCTAAAGCTTTTTTGAACGGTCGGGATTGAAGGTCTGTGTTGTTTGGAGGGAAATTAAGTGAAGGGAGGATATATAGGGCATATCCGTTGTGAAAGGAATCTCAAAATGCAAATCTGCAAAAAGTACGTGAAGATGGAGAAAAGTCATCTTAAACATCCTTTCGGCGACTGCAAGACATTTTTTTATAGAGAGACTAAAAAAGTTGTTTGCTGAGATGACACGACTAGTGTGAAAGGCATTCAGTGCAACTTGGAAGTTTCACTCTTGAACGCGCAATGGTGTTTCTCATTTATGAGTAGAGTGACCTCTTTGAATACGGTTCTTAGGGGCAAGCAAACAAATTACCGTGCATCGACTAAGGTCTTTAAAAAATATATATATAAGTCATCGCCTAAGTTGTTTTCTTTTAACGCAAGGTTTTTTCTGCTGGCTCAATTATAAGCTGACCTTATCAAATTGGCTGTTAGATTGATGAATTATTCGCAAAGTGGTCGAAAAATGAAAGCAACTCCACTCATACACCCTGCTCCTCTCCCTTCGCCCACCCCCTCCCCTCAGCATTACTTTTCAGACAAAGGAACGTATCTTTCCGGAAATCATGAATTCTCTAAGTCTGCCTACCCTTCTCCGTCCTCTCTGTGCAGATTTAGTTTCATTCTCTAAGTCTACCTCAAGAGCACAAACTCGCAGAACGCATGCTATCCCTGAGAAATACGAAGTGCGCTCATATTTTAATAAAACAAAGTTTTAGAGTTTTCTCATCGGTAAGTAGGAGGAGACGAGAAGGGGGGGGGGGGGGAGGAGGAAATTCTATTCTCTTATTGCCTATAAAAATATGCTAGTACAGCTCGTAACAGCATGAATAAACTATAGATGAAGAAAAGTTCCTCAAAACAGTACATTAAATGAAACCGAATTTCAGTGGGCGAACACTGCAACTTAATAGCATAAAGAGCAGATGGATATTTTTCTTCAGAGATGAATTCATTCATCAAAGAAAAGTTGAAAGTGTGCCGATAGAAAAAACCCTCAAATGATATCACAGTAACTAGTAACGATAGATGTGCGCTCAAGTTTTCGGATAACTGAAGCCGTCTTCAAATCTAACAAAAAGTCTCCGCCAGCGGCGTTCACACGCTCGCTTTTACATTCAATTGGGTTGTCCCGATGTAGCGTCTGTATACATTTCTGTATTTGTCTATCCTGTAATTTCAACTCGCAAACATTAGGTACGGCTATGAAATCTAATGATGCAAGGTGATCTAGCACCTGCCCTAACCTCATGTCTTCAATTTCATTACGATTCACCGCCGCCTTCTTTATGGGTTCTTGACACTTTAAGGGTCATAAAATTTGCAAGGCACTGATGCTCTGCAGTCGGCCAGGTGTGAACCAAAAAGGGATTTTTTTTTTGCTATAAGAATTCAGTGAGTGGTCGGTCTAGTGCCAAAACGCATTATTAGAGGATCGTTGTTGTCTGTAGATATTTGAGCCATCGACATTGTGTGTTGTGCCAATCAATTTAACACATACTTGCTGTAATTTATTGAAGAATTTGAGCGTTAAAGTATAAGGGAATTAGTATCAAATGCAACGACACAATTCTATAGAAACGAAGTGACGCAATGGTTCGGCAAAGAAGCCTTTTGATCTCGTTGTTCATAGTTCTTTTAGGGTTGAACGTATATCTGAAAATGGAATTTCAATGGCTTATTGATGAAGTTTTTCGTAACCATGAATAGGTCTCCTCAGAGAGAATTCTGGATAAACAACAGAAGGTATACCTAATTATAACAAGCAAAGCGATACGAGTTGCTGTCAGCTCACTGATAGTTCCTCTCGAAAGGACAAGAAGAGACACGGAAAGCGAGGGAAAATAACGTAGGGCTGTGACGAGGCAGCTTAGTGGGTGGCCTATGGCCAACTGGACACTTACTCTGATCGCTCATAGCAATAGCCTAAACGTAATTTTTCACAGGTACGGAAAATATGCAGCTGTTTTTGACCTAGAATTGGTCGTTAGCGGCATGCACATATATGGATCGTCTTTGATAAACTTGCAGTGGCAAGCTCAAAAACGGGGAAGAATATATCCCCCCTTTTTCTCCCCCCCCCCTCCGCCCCACAACCATCCCAACCACACCGTCTTCTTAAAAGTAATGTGGGGAGACAGGTGGCAAGAAGGGTCTTGTGGGGGCTATGTGAACCACTGAAAAAGGTTGTACATTTATTTGCTCTGTAATATATGATACTTGCGAGCCAATCATTTTAGCTTTATTCCTTTGTCGAGCGAAAATCTCGACTATAGATAATAGTAATAAGGTGATTTTAAAGAAACGCTTACCTAACTATACATCTGCAGCTAAGAAGGCTTCAGGCTAATAGGTTCGCACCAAGCAGGCATGTCAAAATGCGTTTATTCTCGATTTCTTCCTTTGCGTTGAAATGCACCAAAAAAAGGGAGAAAGTGATACGCAGTTTCACAGCAAATCAACAAAGGAAGTGAAGTCTTGTTCTTTTTTCGGGCATCATGCTTCGTGTCTCTAATGAGGTCATCTTGATTCTGCACAATGATCACAGCGAAGAAAACTCCATCAAGAGATAAAAGTGCGAGAACGATGCAGAAGAGCGAATCAGCAAAACTGCGCTGCGAAGAAATATTTCAGGGGAATGGTTTCCTCAAAAATACAAAATATGTATTTCGTGCATCAATGCTTAATGTGAAATGCTAACGGAACTTCATAAAAGCTTAACACTTCCTTAATCACTCTCTCGCAGGACTGAACAAAATACTGTGATTTACTAAACGAACCATTTAACAATTGCCAAATAGAGGCGCATTTTGCATTCGCTGGAACTTGTTCGTTTGAATCAGCTGTTACATTGATCGCCGCTAATAGTACACCAAAGTGACTCATCTATCATATCCGTCTTGCATCATTCGACCGCCACACGTTGCATCACCTTTGCCTCTTTTTCTCGATCACATTCATTTCCGTCTGCCCAGCATTTCATTGCTAAAGTATTCGTTCCCAGATTTGTTTACTTCATAGTTTCCACGTTTATAAAGTGAACGAAAATTGCGCAAATTTTTGAACTGTTTATGTGTTTTGTTTATGAGGATTCTCAAAAATGTTTATGAGGAGCATCCTCGCATAAGCTTCCCTCCGTAAAGATTGAAAAAATAACCGTCATAGTTGTCCACCTCATTAAAAGCTTGCAATCACATGGTGTATGTTTTTTAGCACGGATCCTTTCAAGCGACGAATGAATTCATTCTCTTTATTTCAGCTCCTTTTCGTATGAAGCGTGAACCGCCAACCAACGAAATTTCTGTCTTACCTTAGGGTTTGAAAAACAGTCGATATTTCATGTAGCAGTTCTCTGCTGTTGCCAGTCGAGCCTCTGCAGATATTGGGCAGTCCCCAAATTCGAAATCTGCAAACGCCGTACTCCGCGTCTTGGGCTTTTGGACTGGATGTGTTCAGGCTTTGTCTGGAAAACAGTCTTGGACACCTGCATCCTTCAAGACCATCCACCGTTATATGCTGACTGGGTGTGCTCCGCGAAACACTATCGTGTCTAGCTTTGTCCCATGTAAAGCACTGTATATGAGGTGAGATGAGGTGAAAATATTGCGTATAGGTTTTTGAAGTTTTTTTTCTCTCAGATAGATGCTCTCAGGACTTCTAACATTTTTATATATATATATATATATATATATATATATATATATATATATATATATATATATATATATATATATATATATATATATATATATATATATATATATATATATATATATATATATATATATATATATATATATATATATATATATATATATATATATATATGCGGATCCAAAACCGGAATGTTTTGTCCTGTAGCTCTTTTACTATCGCATAATTGGGTGTGGTAGTAAACAAATTCGAGAGGTTAATTCGTTACATCATAAACATCTCTAATGCTGCTGTAAAGCACGCAGTTTATACATTCGTGCACACTTCATTGTTGCACCGCTGATAATTACATGGTGCTTGTTTAGCAACTGCACTGATTAACTTTTTGCTCTTTAAGCTGTACAAATCTTATGCATGATGCACTAATTTGCATTTATGAGTTTTTGTTCTTCGATATACCCAAAAATAGATTCTCTCATCAGTCTTTCTGAGGGATTCTGTCGTCTCTCTTAACAGTTTTTACGACCGCTGTAGATACGATTGTTTATTAGCTCAAAAATGAAACATACTCTGCACAAGCCTTGATGACATAAGTTTTCTATGGCTACCGAAAAAGAAATTATTAGGCCATAGGAGTTCGGTGACTGCCGAACGCTTTATGAGAATTCAGTGGCATGAACCATTGGACTGAAATAGAAACAATGTAATATCTTTTGGCTCTTCTAATAGATTTAAACGCCTAAACATAGCTGTTATCTAGATAAATTTCGACTGTATCGGCAGCTTTCACAGATTTTAATAAATATATAGAGATATAAGTGAGCCTGTGAAGGATTCAAACATCAAAAAAGAATTGCGTGAAAAAAATTTGTTGAATCTAATATAAGTCGCAGTATAATCCAAGCCATATGACACCACGTTTCAGAGCAATTCATCAACTGTTAAGAGCTGTGGACATTTGAAAATGTTCGAAAATTTGCATAACTTCAAGGCATTTTGCATTGGTCGAGTTGCGTTTCATAATCGAGTTCGGTTTAAAAGAAAGAATGGAACAGGTCTAGGATCAATTGACCTTCATGTGTTACTACATAAACTTTCTCATTTGTTGGCGACTCGTGAAGCCAATTCGTGCAATGAGAGGGCAAAGTAAAAATTCATAGCGTGCCGTCTCCTCTCTTCCTTTAGCTCTTTTTGACGGACTGTGTGAAATGTGGCTCGATTTGTCACAAAGTGCACGAAAATTTTAGGCGCTTTAGAGTGTTCATAGCTTGCTTCAGAGTTGACGGATTTGCCTGAACTCTAATGGTGTACACGTGTATGGCACACATCATACCTAACATTTTTTTATAATTCAGTGGTCCTCTGGCTAAAACTGCCGGGCAAGCATAAATATATAGACAAGCATAAACTGGCCTAGATACGACTTCCCCATGATACGCTTAGCAAACGCAAATTTACAAATGCCACGAAAGATCTCGTATTGTTACCACAGAACAATGAAAACAATTATATAATTGAGCGACGTGCAACAGTAGTCCGCCGCGTTCGTAGTATATTATTAGTATACCTCTGAGAGTCACGTTATTTTATGTGGACGCAATAAAACCAGAGAGAATGAAACTGAACATCAAACTTAACGAGAACAATTCTAGGTGTGATACGAAAGAGCAACACACATCTACGGTGGTGATAACCTTACTCGAGGTATTAATAACCTGAACTCAGCACACATCTAGTAAGGTTGGGCGGAATAAAGCAAAAGTTCTAGGAAGATCAGTTACACTGCAGCGATATTCGGAAGCGCTGAGAAGACAGCATTCGCTTAATAAGAATGCGCAAACTCGAAAGGCATATAAACTGAAGCTTAAAAATGTGAGGAAAGAACGATAGATGCTAGAAGTGAGAGCAACACGCAGCCGGCCTGAGAAAAAACGCTGTATATAGTCGTCCTGCTAAACGTAATGCAGCGTTTTTTGCTTCAATGAAAAGACCCATCGAACCAGATCACGGGTTCAGACGTACGACGAGCACGCAAAGATCGGTCAGCAAAGTGCAATCAACCGCTTTCATATGTGTGAAGCAAAGGAAAATGTAGTACTTTACCGCCCTATCAGACAGAATTTACAATATTTGCCCACTGTCATTGTATATATTATATTAGGTCTGCAACCTTGAAGTGAAATTACTCTGTTAATGAGAGTTGAAATTCAGCAATATAAAGACTATCTTCTTTTTTGCATAAACGATTCAGTTGAATAAATAAACACGAAGACTCACGTAAGAAATTATAAATGGTTACCTTTTCACCTTTATCAGATTGTTTCATAAAATAACTCCAACAGTTATCGATTTATCGATTTCTCAACGCATAATGCAAGCAGGACCAAGATGGTAATGCAGATTTGTTTGACGCTGCAAAAAGGCCTACGCGATAACGCTAAACGCTCACTCATGTTCGATACCGTTGTGCTTTTCGAGTGTCATTTAGGGTGTGGATATAAATTTATACTCAGCTAAGTATAGCAGCTTTCGCTGTAGCAACAAAATTTACATAACAATCAAGTAATAGTTTATGGGCAGTCTTCTACGAATAAGACCTTCCACTTGTAACGCAATTTCAGACGACACCAAACGTAAGCTATATACTCGAAGCAGCTCTCTTGATAGTCAATGATCATATCATTCCACAGCGAGCGATTTATGCTTCTCAATTCTCTAATGCCAAAAGCAGCGTGCTTTTTTAGTGAAGTCAGGCGTTCTTTGTTTCCTCTTTTTTAGACTATACTATATATAAAGTACATAGATTTTCAAATAGTAAATAAATGATTAAAACCCATTAGCTATATGCAATCGATCATTGGATTAGCCATCAACGAATCACTCACCATTTAAGACCGATTAGCGATAGAAATGTTCACAGAACGTTAGCATGTAGCAAGTTGGCAATTTTTCGGTCATCAAACGCTGCGGGTGATTCAAACCCCAAACAGCTCGACGTGTGACTGTCGCACTCCCTCAGTGCATTTCACAACACCCATTCCCAGAAGTGATTTGCATCTTTAGAGCAACTTCATCCAGCACATACGAAATTCTTGCTTGCTAAACAAACGTCATCCACCGGAAATCCAAAATCGCATATATATACAAGGTATAAACAGAACGAAAACCAATTAGTGACTGAAATAAGCTGAGGGAATTTGCCTTTGTTTGGAGTTGCAAATGGTTAATGCTTTATCGGATAAAAAACATGCAAAACTGCCGTAAATGAAGTCCTTTACACTTTTTGCATTTGTTCTATCAGTGTAAAGCACAGCTGTCACGCAATCGCGTCTCTATAACAGATCGCGACGCCGACAACACTTCGTCGTCGCATCACGTCATACATGTTTCTGGATGAATCATAAGTGTTTAGTCTTCCGTTAACGGAGACGAGCCGTAATACTCGCACTCGACGCATAATCGCATAAATACCATGCATATTGTTTGACGTCTTGTGTTGCATCCGTTTGAGCCTCAATCGGCGACCATTATGGTCACGAATTTAATGTGGGACAATTATGCGTTGCAATAGAAGCAGGAAAATACGTCAGTGTAACTATATATAGCTGCTAAAGCTGGACGCTCTTTGCATATCCACTCATGTTCGACCAACCCACTCCACCTGTACCCAACAGCAATTGAAATTTCATGAGATTTAAGTACTCAAGTAGATAGCAGTAGGCTTCAGTCAGTTTGCAATGAAGTTCGGAGGATCGGCACAGTCTACTAAACGCAACGACTCGTGAGTATTTCCTGTCCCATGTTGCGATTTCGTTTTTCGATTGGTTCATATTCCCATCTGCGAATAAACTTTCAAAAGGATTTAAGCGGACGAACGAGCGCAATGTTTTTAGGCGATCTACAAGATGGTTGGTTCAGTGATGAAACTATCGGATGATGAAGCAACACCCGATAAACGCACCGACAAGATCTTCCGGCAGATGGACAAGAACAAAGACGACAAGCTAAGTTTAAACGAGTTCGTCGATGGCGCAAAGAGCGATCCGTCAATCGTACGATTGCTACAATGCGAAGTGCCGAAATGAAATACCTAGACCATCACTGTTTCATGTCGGAGCTTTCTTTTTTTGCGGGGTGCTCCTCTTTTGAACGCTACTCTTGAATACCTCGAATGCATATCGAACGGAAACGACGCCAAATGTTGTTATCTCATACACAAAAACAAACAAGAGATGAGCGCCCTCTAACCTTATACGTAACGAAAAGTAAAAATCGACATAACACTACATCGATCGGTGTTGATTGCAGTGATGCTCAATCGGTTTGTACAGTGCATATTTATGAACTGATGCTCCGACCAGCATGGCAGCTCCAACAATTTGTGTGAAGCAATAATCACGGTTTGTGGCCTTTTTGTGTAATAAAAGCCTCTACTTATACGATAACGCAGCATTCAGCCAAAAACCAAGTTATGTGCTATAGTCGTGTTCTTGGCAAAGCCTAACTGATAAATGAGTTTTATAAACTCTGCAGCTGCTTAGTTATATATTTAAAACAAAAATGCAATTACTTTGTTTATTCGCTTTTAAACTGATAATAAACCACAACTAACTGCCGCACCCTGGCTAACAGAAAGACTAACTTTCTCTTGACGCAACTGTATCACAACAACCTAGAAGGTAGTGCCTATGTTGAAATTTGAAGACCACTTTAAATTTGCGATGAATAATTTACAAAACAAAAAGATAAACTTTGCCGGTGGCAAATGTTTTTTTTGCACCACTAGGGCATCGAGTAGCGTAAATGAGTACAACGGAAGGGAGCATTCGTATGGATCAACGAAACTGCCAATGAAATATCTGCATTTTGAGCAATAAACTCCCGAAGCAGAGTGCAATATCTACTGCTTCTATGCACACATCACATGATAGCTAATGCTTCAGAATTTCGGGCGCCCGTCGGTCATCACCAGTAAGCATGCAATGAAATCTCCCATCGAAAATCTGATGCAAAATGCAACAGGCATTGTTGTGTGGTCACGTTTTCCTAAACGCATTATGTAGCTTATCTTACTCTACTCGGAACTGCTGGATAAATAAGAGAATGAGTGCATTTCAACGGAGATCATAAACCAGCCAATCCTACCCATTATACAGCGGAGGCTTTTTGAAACATTAAGGTAAGATAAGGACCTAGTTCAGCTTTTAGAGCTGCAAAACTGCGTATCAACCCCTGCCAGGGCAATGCGCTTTCCCATGAACAATCCCTCGGAAGCGTTGAATTAAGTGCTGACCTTCACAAATGAAGTTTTAAATTGTCCTCTACATAAAGTGAAAATTTTGTTAAATGAAACAATCGAACATTACCGATACGGCACAAAGCGAAACAACAACGAACCCGAAACAAAGGGGACAATAACCAAAAAAAGGTATTTGCAACGAATATTTACAGTCGAAACGAATGAGTAAAACAGAAGACCTAATGACCAATAGAAAGGTCAGGGTCAGCTTTCAATCACTAATTGCCACCATCCCCTCCTCCCCTCCCCCTCTGCCCTAAAACGCAGTATGAGACAGCGACACTATCGGCAAATATTCAAGGATTTTAGCACAGCTTCCCGTCCAAACTGCCCTTATCCCCCTCCCACCAGCACAGTTATTTTCCTGAAGTTTACATTAAAAGCTCCATAAATTACAAAAACCCATTATAAAAACAACCCAATCAAGCCTCGACATTTTTCTCGTACCAGGCTGTAAGCATAGGAAAGAGCTGAAGAAATGACAGCAAATCTGCAAGATCCCGTCCGAAGTGAATTCACCTACAATCGTACCCTAATCCGTACTCCTCCTCAAGCAGATTTGCAACATTCATCTGAAGTTGCAACTCCTCTTACAGATAAGCGATCGCATAGCTGGTTAAATATGACACCACTAAAGCAACACAGCCACTTAATACTTCAGGTCTTTCACTGAAAACTTTCAGCCACAAATGCCTCAACACCTCGCCAACATCACAAAAACTCCTAAATTCCATGCCTCAACATCTGCAATCATAATGGCCAGCATCCGAAACGGTCTTTCCTGGTTGTTGGAAAAATACAACACAAACTTTCAAGACGTGATAAATTTGCTTTAAAAGGACCAATATTGCAAGTGGAATTTAAAAACCCTTGACATCATTTTCAATATTCTACAACAGCTCTAACAATGAACCCGAAATTTAAATAATGCATAAAATGCTGCTGCCATCGATCTCAACGTCTGAAATTTGCTGTTTTTGGCTCATCATAACCGTTTCAAGTTTCACTGTTTTAGTGCACGTGGATACAAACAAATAATTAATCTTCCCGAAAGGGCATGTTCTTTTTTTCGAAAAGGACTTCATATCGTCAGAAGGTTCGCACTTAACACGCGCTTGTCCCGTCTCCTTCCTAACAACAACCACACTGGCAAAATCGGTAAAACAAAGTGGCTTAGGCTACTTATGCACAGAGCAAACCAATTCACAGACTTCAGTTAAAAACGACAGATAAGCCAAGAAACACAAAAACGAGGGATACGTGGTACAACCGTACGAGTTAGTAGAGGAAAGAATAAAACAGATGAATGGACTTTGTACAGAAATCAACAAGGCGAGTTTGAAGAGAGAGGAAATATTCAACACTGGAAAGCATTCAAATAAGCCCATTTATTTACAAGACAAAACGTTTAACTTCTGAGAAATTTGCAAGCACGAAACGTATCAACAATAGAAACGAAGAATAACTCGTATATGAGAAGGACGAAACCAATTAAACAATTCGCACCCATAAAACGACTTAAACACCGAAAGGAAAAGGAAATCAAAGTGAACTGAACATGAAAAAATTCGCTTCCAACATTTTGGTTGAATGAAATACACAGTAGAATATACTTCCTAGCTTCATAAAGCATTTAAGCAAGACGGATAGTTCCCCACAGCGGACAGCTCCCTAAAGCGAAAACTGACAACGAGATGATGCTTTCGAATGATTTGTATCTGCTTTGCTGCGCTACTTCGTTTCCAATTCAGCCCCCCCCCCCCTGAGTCCCTCCCGTCAAATGCTTTGAAATACAAGAAATTTAAACTAAACTCCGCGAAAGTGAGGTTGATCACGGCGAGCTGATTTTCATGCACATTCTGATTTTGTCCTTTGTAATAACCAAAATTACCAACTTATTTAAAGATGTTAGGTACTATAAGGTTAATTTCGCCGAAGGAACGAAATGCCACGAAATCAGGAAGATATTTTCTCTTACTTGCGGTCACTTTTTTAATAGTAAAGGTGCTCATGATTCTCATAATTCTGAAGTGGCTGTTGCTTCACGAAGAAAGCAAGAATAGAATAAAATTGAGACGTCCATGGGAGGGAAAACCTTACAACATTTTGACTTCCAGAATCTATTCGGCCAAATTTAAAGTAGCACCAACCCTCGAAAGCAAACATCATTGTGTCTATAAAGCATTTTACAATCACTTAAGTGCCACTCCGGGTTCGGCAAACAAGCACACCAACAAACAATCTTTGATGATGGCCGCACAACGTAGCGAGTGAAAACCACAGCACCGCCTTATAACACATCTAGCTCGCGCATCGTGTGTGATATTCACAGACGATGCAAGGTTTTTGACAATACCGAAGAAAGTGAAGCAACACCTTTTATATGCTCCTTTTGCGATTCTAATTTATAGTTGCACAGAACTAAAGCTCTTTTCGTGTTCCGATTTCTTGGCTCAACAACTTTCCTCTTGGTGAGGAAAGTAAAAAAGAAAAGGACGAAAAGCGCAACAAGTCGCAGAGTCGCATTTACCACAATTAGCCTCAAATGACACAGAACGTTGCATTAGTTAGCAACAGTGATGTTTTGATTGGTGGCATTCGCCTCTCAAATCGTTCTGAAGTTCTGCACTCGGCACACAAAGGTGTGAAGAGCGACCTAGAAGAGTTATAGTGCAGTGCTTACTACGACACTCTATGGCACTAACTGCAAACATGACATGCAACAGAGTAGCACAAGCCAACGAGCCATATCGTAGCGTAAATGAGCACACTCACAAACAAGCGCATTTATTCGGCTGCTGCAGTTTAAAAAGAGAACAAATTCGTTTGGAAATCCATTAAACTCCCAATAAGTGAGCATCCTCCAAAATTGGGCGCCTATAAGTTTGCGAAGGTAAATTTTCTTCAATAACGCAGCCGAACGATACGTCCACCCAACTAAAGTTTCACTTACGAATCTCCCTGAGGAAACCGAATTACTGCAAACGACGAATCACAATGCATTTCGTGGGAACTGAACTCCCGTTGATGAATACACAAGGGTAAGAGTAGAACATTCTGCAAATCGAGGAAGAGAGCATCATCGTTGAGAAAACTCTATCCGACATGAAAAAATCGGCTTCACCCAGAAGCCTTCATTTAAAAAAAGATGCGAAGTGCCTGCATTCACTCATCGACGCTGCCATCTCTTCAATCTCTTCAACTCCAAAAATTTCTAACTCTTCGACAGGGGTACGTATTGATAGTGATTCTCTGAAAACGTGAAATCAAAGCGAATTCAACCCCATTTTCTACTACATGTAAGCAGCGAGCAGAAATCTGCAAGGCAAAACACTAGCTGGGCGAAATAAATAAACGAAACGACATGGTCATCTTTGATGGAATGGCTGCTCGCCTGGCAAACGTAGAATAAAACAAAAAGGAACAAAACAAAACAAACCACGAGGCAAGCGTTAAGTGGAAAGACGGTAGATGTAGAAGGCGGCGAACGCAGTTAAAACTGCAGCGCATGCGTAACCGATATGCTGACCACTTAGCCTTAGGCCGCTTTTGTAACGGGCACGTTCACTTTCACGCAGTCTCGCGCGCATTTCTTCGATGCGCTCTCGCCTGAATCACTAAACCACATCATTCAAACAACAACCTAGAACCCTTCACAATAATCGAAACCGAAGTCAGCCAACAGTAACAGCACCTCAGCTCAACAACCACTGATACTGCGGGAGACACAACACAGACTACACACATCGCAACACTTTGTTCTGTTTTTGTATATAATTCATGCCATGCAGCTTCATTCCGTGTCCCTACGCATAAGCACACACTCTTCAAACAGCTCAGCGATGATGCTGCGTTAAGGCGGCTCAGCAGTCACGCTGCAGCGTTCTGTTAGCTCTTTTGAGAAATCAACAAAATGTATGACGGATGTGCCTACCAAACAGTGGAAATCAACTAGAATGGTGGCACGGTGAATACTCCATTTTGGCTTCGTCTTTTGACAATAAAGTTATTTAAGCGCAGTATTTATCTGCTATATACCTGTTCATCAAAAGGGATGAGATAGTGCGCCTATAGATGTAAGTCCGTAGAAAAAACAAAACCCGTAAAAAAAACTCCGAAGTCTTCATAAACCAACCGCATGTGGAAGTTAGCCATAGATGAAATACTAACTCTGTGTCGGCATTCAGAAATTGATAAGCAACTGAACGAAGCAAAATTATGCTGCACAACATGTTTCTATTTTTTCTTGCTCCTTTGTAGTGAACGTTATTTCCTGTTTTGCCTTAAAAGCATAAAAAATATTACTGTTCATCATATTTTCCCTTCACAATTAAGACAGCGGTATTCCGAAGTCCACCTATTAATCGGTCCATTGTAGAGAGATCCTGCAACAAGACGCTGCAAGCATCCAACAGACATCTTGCTCTATCCGAACCCAATTTATGAAGACAATAGCGACAAATTACCCAACTGTGGAGAAAGTGACTCAAATCGCTTCTGCTGAGATGTCTGAGGCTTACAAGAAGCTTGAAGGGGACTTTAATGCATCAGTGATATGACGGTCAGCACTGCAATAATTCATAGAACACTTCAGAATTGCTGCACTTCTGAACAGATCCACTAAAGCTGTTTGAACAGGCTTCTCTGCTACGTTGACATCAAGGAGCAGGGACCAACCCCAGCAAATTGAGCTCTCTGTGGGAATAACGCCAAATGGAAGCTACTTGTTAACTGTAGCTACTGATGTAACCACCACACGTCCAGCCAGCTTTATGAAACAATCTGCAACAGATCTGGATAAAAAGGCGATAGTTCTCAATTACTTTCAAGACCTCTAATCTGCCGGATGCAAAGGACAAAACCGCTCCCTTCGTCGAATGAGTGATAACCACGATATTGGAATACAAGGCATTCTCCCAACAAGCTTATCACTAAGAAGAATGCCGGCTTGAGACAGGTTTGCCGTAGAATTCCCATGCTTTTGGGGCAGTCACAATCCCAGAAACGATTAAAACTAAGCGGAGAGCAAGGCACAAGGTGGTGCAGTATGTCTGCCTTTGATGCTCATCCTGGCAGATTCTAAGAAATATGAGAGTGTACTTGGAGGATGCTTCAGCGAGATTACGTTAAACTTCGAAGGCGTACAACGAGATAATAACTGGAAATTATGTTTAGTGGCTGATTCGTGAAAGTAGTTTACAGTATTAATCTCGAAAAACCTTTTCAGTTCTAAACCTTTCATGGTTATTTTACAGAATTTTGGCAAGGAAAAACGTAAACTTTGATTTATATACTGTTTTTTTTTTGAATCGTTATGGTCAAACAATGCTATTTTACATATTTCTTCACGAAAACAGGCAAACCTCGTAATATCATTGAACGATGGCCATTTCTTACAATTTAACAACATAAGTAAAAGTAATTAGGAAATATCACTTAGTATTCAGGACTGAAAATTGCGTTAGTATTGTTACGGAAAAAAGGAAAGTGAACTGATGAGATGCTAGCAAATCGGTGTGAGACATGCTCGAAACATACGCGAGATAATTGGTTGCAGCATTAATATTCAAAAATCAGAGTTCAACGTTAGCAGCTAAAAGATGATTTCTTTTCTCTTAAACGAAGGCATGTTTAATTCGAAAGCGTAACGGCTGGCAAAACCAGGCTGATAAGGCGGCCATTGCCAAAACACTGTTCAAGTCGGCGTACCATACTTCTTCGTTTAAGCTCCCGAATACAGCGGAACTGGATTAAACCCATGCTTTATCGATCGGCCGCCTTTTACCCACCTTGGGGCCCAGGTCGAGTTAAACCCACTTCCATATGTTTCCATATGGTTATAGGTAAAACCCAGCCTTGGATTGAATTTAGGCTTTGAGCGGGGTTGTATTTGACCCAGATCCGAATATACGTTGATGTTCAAAAGTTACAGACGCAATAAGTTCTTGCTCGAATGTACGCTCGCGCCAGGAATATAAGCCTTTCCATGCTGAGCGCAATAGAATCGCTATCCACTTTTATCTGGAACATGAGTTAATTTTGAAATTTGCAAACAAATACGTCCTTCCTAATAAACCCCCATCTGCATACACGCCAACGCATAAGCCTCAGGCTTATAAACGGGGCAGAACTGCACAGAAAATGCAGAAGAAAAGATGTCATGCTTGCGGATCTTGGAATGTTGCCCATCGTCATTCATTAATAAAAACATATTTCGACGATATTCTGCACAGCAATAGTGAGCCAACTCCACAGAACAAACTCCCCTGACAAAACAACGCTTTACAATTACCTTCCACTCGCAGAAACAACGAACCACTGCTTTCAAACCTCCCAACATTGCATCCTGCCTCTTTTTCCCTCAGCGATCTGATATAGAATGCACGGCCGGAATCCGACTTCACGCACGATTACGTACAACGGTTAAATTTTTTGCTCATTCACCACTTTATAAATAAACAAATATAGACGAGCGTCACTACCGGAAGCAAAAATGCTGCTGCAAAAACGGACACGCGAACAGTAGGCAACGACAAAGTAATGACGCTCAACGACTTAAGCAACTGATCACAGACCACAGAAACGCTATGAGAAAGTACTATATCAATGTTTCGCTGATGTCGAAACGGCATGCAACAGCCAAGTGGGGAAGAAAAGAAAAACCAAAACTGGCCACTCTCAAGCTTTTTATGCGAACCTTTTCTCAGCCCACTCACTTTAGTGAGAAGATTGACGGCCTGTGAAAGATGCATAAAAGAAAGAAAATAACCTTAGTGATAGTGAATTCGGTAATGTTGTTAGGACAATAAACGAACAACGGTTGAACGAGCCAACAGCTTATAAAATGAGATGTGCCGTACTTTACCCTCTCAACTGCTTTCCAAAATGCAGTAAATTTTTTCTTACATAGCAGGCCTTAATGAGATTTTCGAGAAAAAAACCATCAAAGCTTTCAAAAACCGGGAGAAATGACCGAAACAGAATGGTCGTAAGGAAGATCAAAGGTGAACGATCGGAAGGAATGGCCAAAAAGGATTGACCAGAAAGACTGGCTGGAGAGGAATGATTAGAAGGACTGGCCGAAAAAAAGACGTTTCCTCCCTGAACGTTGCAAACTTACGCTATTCTGCAAAACAACAAGAAATGTGTCCTAATATCCTCATTAATATTCCAATACAACTTACTGAAATAAGGTTTTGGAGTAAATTACTCCAACTTTCAGTAACAACGAAAAGACCGTACCTCTAAGGAAGTGGTTAGGTTTTGTCGGAAAGTGAGTGCATAGAAAGCACTTCACGAAGAATACGATGAAACGATTGCCTTCTGGCTCTGAGATGAAGTTTCACTGGCTCAGATTAAAAAGATTTTCAACATCACAGGTGATGTTTCCAGATGGCGAGAGAAATTCCAGAAAGTAAACCACCTTTTCAGGCTGCCACAGAAAGAGCCCTAATGGTCAAATTTTTAAAAATCAGGACCCAACAACCGAAAAAAAAAACTATTTCCAGTATGAATGAATCAAAAAAATTTCCGTGAAACTTCCAAGAAATCCTAACATTCTGAGGAAAACGGTCACATTTTCGAAGTCAGAGCAAGAAATTGCTCCGGAAATTTGCACTCAACCTTTAACGAGAAAAAGTTTTCTTGCAGTTCAGTGATTACTTGGCAGAATTCAAGAGCAAGAAATCAGCAGAAGCGACACGACTTCCATCGACCTCTTCCCCCTCCAGAAAAACATACAAACGGCACAATCACTTAAAAAAGATGCAAGACGACACTTAGTTAACCGATGAGCGCATGCTAAAATTGTAGGATAACTTGTGAAAAGCGTGAACGCGAGCCTGAGCATTCACCTGCGGTCGACGAGTGTGTCGTATCAACCAAAAGATTTTGGCCGAACCCGAACAACCCACCACCTGCAAAATGTCAGCTATGTGCAGTCAAAATATGACCAGCACTTTACTCATCGTTTCTTCGGCTCTGAAGATCTCAAAGTTCAATGGAGCAGCTTGAAACATTCAAGCAAGACGAGCCGTTCCTTAGCCCTCAATTCATGCGAGTTTTTCTACAATATTCGGAATCCTCTATTGAGGTATCCTAACGAAACACATTAATATCGAGAGATGCCGTAACTTAAGCACCACGCCGACATACTGAGCCATCACATATTCAGGAAAACCTGCAACGTCCACCGCAGTCTGCAACAGCGTTCTCATAATGTAACATTACATCTACGCAAGACACGCGAAACCATAGCAATTATTTGCATGCACCCTTTGTACTAATGACAGTTGATATGCTGGTAGATACAAACGATGTCAACTTCACATTCAGTATCGAATCGGGTTTATAGGAGAAGGAACTGAAAATTCAGGCAATGATAACTGTAGAAAAGGGCGCCGTAAAGGGAAAATAGCTGTCTTTTTGAGCTCCTTAGCGCAAGTCTTATAAAACAAGTTGGGATCGTGCAGTGAAATTCTTTTCACATACTACAGTCAAATGTAACTCTCAAGTTAAGTCGTACTCCTGCAGAACTATTTCCCTTTCTCCCCCGCTGACTCCTATATGGCCCGGTTCTTACTAATCAGAATCAACTATTTCAAAGAAAAACTGGGGCGAGAACTAAGAGGGAAAATTCACAACTTCGATCATTCAAGAAACCACCAATTTGAATTTAATTGCAAATGGTGCGATTAAGCGACAGAGACTCAGCTGTTTGGCTAGCAGACTAAACGGTCAGGTGTTTCTTTTCTCTTATGCATTGCTAAGAAAAGTGTGAACGCAACTATCGGAGTGGATTCATTCACATAAAAGACATCTCGATCGCTAATTTCACAACTACCTCTTTACTTTGTATCGATGAGCATTAAAAACGTTTACTGGCGCGATTTTTTTTTCAGTTGAACGCAACGTTTCTTTAACTTCATCAAAGCTCGACCTTCCCCAATATTTGCGGTGTCCAATCGAACCAAATCTATCTCGCATAACATCACCCTAATCGCCCAAACTTCACTGCCGGACGTGTTTCGAATGCATCACTTCTTCAGCGCAGAATAATGCACTGCCTTTTCCCATCTAATATAAACTCATAATAAAAAACAGCAACAATTCGCAGTGTGTCTCAATCCTCGCTAAATTCGTACGGAAACAAGCAGCATTCTAAGTGGAGTGGATGGTGCAATATTTTGAAAATAGCTCGCAATAGTGCTATGTCCCAACGACGATAACAAACTGAAATAAAACAAAAAAACTACTGAAAATGCGAAAAAAAAACTATCAGAGAGCAACGAAACGCAACCAAACACGAAGCACAAGAGTCCAATGAGAAAGCATACGCTAACTTCGTAACGAAAAAATCAACGAATTCATATAATTGGAATAATAATTAATATTCAGCGTGCAGTAATCGAGTTTCTCGAACAGTGTTACGAGAATTCATCCACGTAGACAGTTAAATAAACAACCAGGTGAATGCACAACCTTTTCACCAATCACCTTCACAGATACGCACAAACGAAATGACTAACAATTGCAAATGACTTATTTAATAGAGATGTATAATACTGCAGCAGCCAACTATTGGCACAATGGTTCTGAACTAAGAGCTAATTAATCGAATACAAGAAAAGTCTTAAACAACGTGAAAACAAAGTGTCAATTTTATCATTTCTGCAAGTCCATTAATTAGGACTGCTACTCTGAAGTCTGTTTATGGCTCTAGGCATTTAATAAACTTGCCGACTAGTCAATTAGTGTCGGAGAGATTCGGGAAGATAGGCCAATCATTTTTTCAGAACTCCCGAATAACTATTTTGGGTATTATATATATTTAAAAAAAGGTGATTTCTTCACATAAGCAGAATATAACAAAAAATAAGGCAAACAGAAATGAGTAAAAACAGCCACGTCACAAAAATGAAAATGAGAACAAATGGAAAGGTGCGGTTGAAAATGCCATAATGCGGCGCTAATTCTTCGAAATTCGATTTCTTTTATAAAATATATAAGAGCGACTTTTTTTATTAAAACGTGTAATTAGAAGCTTTGGGAACTGTGGCGTTATAGGAACGTAAAAAATAGCGTCAAATAGGAGAATAGCTGAGGAAACAACACAGCAAACTTGGAGAGGACAGCTATGAGTCGTCAACATCAGCACTTTTAACGCAATATATTTAAATGTTTCAAATAATGGCTATGAAATTCTGAGCTAACTCTCACAGTTTTTCTTTTGTCACTGAAATCCATCAACTCAGTGGAACCATCGCTTCTTCATCATAATTGATTAAAAACATAAAATAGTGGGAATAAGAACTGAGGAAGCAGACGGAAGATGGGAGGTGACTTTGCTTGCAACAAATCCGTACTCAACTTATGTCTCCATCCATGCTTTTATGAAAAACCTTACTATGCAATTACATTCAACCCTCTTTTAGCATTCCAACTATGCAGCACTGGTTCAAATATGTCCTAACTAGCCTTTGCGACGCGATACATTGTGCGGAAAAAAGAGAAAAATGTCAAAACCACGCCTGCAAACACCTGACCAGCTCCCAACAGTAGAAAAGAGTATACCATATTTCGACGGTTTATGCATTCGGGCGGTCGGGCTCGTATAGGACAAGAGAAAAGAAACGAAACAAACAAACCGTCTTGCATACTTGGCATCCTCCTCGCTCTCGCACTGCTCTCCGGAAGAGCGCTTTCTAATGGTGCCCGAAATATCAGTCAACGATTTGGCATGCTGTCCTGAGGTCATCTGGTTGGCAGCCGATCTCTCAAGGTGTGGGGGCCCATCACCACGACCCGTGTTTGCTATAATGCAGGTTGGGCGTGGATCGATCGCTTTGCTTGGTTCGTTTGCCTTTGACGAGCGTTCAGAATCACGCTGCATTTTCAGTGCTTCAGCGATCGTCTTCCAGCAGAACTGCAGCTGTTGAGGGGTTTGGATGAGCCCCATACGATGCCTTCGCATTTTTACTACCAACTCCTCCATATCGATACTTTCGACCTTTTCGTCGATCTGCAAATAACAATAATACTGACAAATAATAACCACAAGAAAAACTATTAAAGTAATGCGAAGTTACGATTATATCAAAAAAGTATGCAATGCAAATATTTTCAAAATACTTCACCGATGTCAGAAAAAAAGTTCATATATTCAAAGGCAATTCGTATTACCAGGAGCAAATCCGCTACAGCAAGCATTCAAGGAAAAGAAGGCAAGACCAGGATTACTTCACTGCAAGTTGCCACGGTCTCAATTCTGCTAGTAAGTTCTAAATAATCTTTGCCAAGCAGCCCTTACAGGATTATTAGTTCTGTCTGACTGCAACACTATGTTGAAAAATAGTGAACGTTTTGCAACGTTTTACGAGCACTCTTTTCACATCTTTGGTGCAGTAAGTCCTGAAAACAAACTGGCACCAATTTTTGTGACAGTAATTCCTCAGCTTCCGACGAAGTCTATCATAATCCTGAATTCAGTCATTACTATGAACACCTGAGGTCACAAAACAGACTTGGAGTGATAAATATGAGTGCATTTCATTAAGCATTCTCCTAAAAACCCACTTTACAAGACATTGCCTTGTTAAAAAAAAGAAACCACTGGAGGCAGCAGTAACCCACTTTCCTTTATGGTAAAATAGAGCCCCCTCATCCTGTGCTAATTATGTCAGCCGGCATACGCGACCAAGAAAATTAATCTCGCATACTCAAAGCCTAACCATAGAAAGAACAGAATCGACAACGACGAACGTCCCACTACGGCCAATGCCAGCAGAACAGTGCACAACAACGGGTGCTAGCTGCTGGAGACGTCCGGTGGCTCTAACGCGATCCAAGAAGTCCAGAAACACTCGCGAACAATGGGGCACTCCTCAAATAACACTAGCTAGAACTGGGTTACACAACCCTTCATATATGTGACGCGTAGATACCATGACGCTGACTATGAAAGGATGAAATTCCAACGGCCTCCCCACCTAGCTAAAAAAAGCCCTCACAACGTGAACAATGGAAAAAAGAATAGGCTTTAAGGAGGGATAAAAACATGAATTTATTAGAGGACAGAAAATCAAAGCCCACAATCGCAGCAAAGCTTGCAAATGTGCAACACAGATCAGCGCCAACATCCGCCACCAGCGTCAGCAACTGTGGACAGCGCGCTGACAATAATAACTAACAGATATCACCTAACTTACTGCCCAAAAGTATTTCAGAGGAGGGTGTCCCAAAGCACTGTGCGAAGAAAAACGTTTGGATTATGGATACATCAGACAGCAGCTTTGATAAGGGCGGAGGAATGAATGAGAAGCTCCGCCGTCTTGCGACATAGCGCCAATGTACTTGATTACATTTAATTCAAGAGAAGCTTTTCTATGGACTGGCCTCACAAATAAAAGTTATTCTCTTCGCAAGCACATATACCTCTAAATGAAGCGAATTTCCAAAAAACCGCAATTCAGTGTGCCGTTTTGTCACAATGATCCTTCACATGTTACCAATATTCAGTTACTGCAACACAACGGAAAAGAACTGACGCTAGGAAGAGACCAACCTCCCAACAGAACGGCTGAAACAACGAATGGAAATCGAATAGCAGCCACATATACTAAAGAAGCAGTAGGAAATGCCACGCCACTGTTCGTCATTCACCGTAATACTCCCCTCCCCTTCACAAGCAAACCATATGAGCACTAGTGCCCACCACGAAAGCGTGAATAAAGTTATAATAAGATTACCAAAATCGGGCCAACTGACGAATTGGAAATGCAGAACACTGCGTGAAGCACTCTGTGAGCTGTCTGAGACAAGTGAACCGTCGGTGGTGACCAGTTCAAGCGTACGCATAACATAATGCTCACACTGCTCCTCCGACCTGAGATGCACTTCAAACGTGCCGAACACTCGGACTGGTCTTTGCGTACTTGCGAAATACTCGTGACACCTAGAAACAGCAACGCAATATTGGTCTACCAAACACTGCATCAAACCGCCCAACCACTGAATGCGTGAATGCTGATTTTTGACGCAAGCATACCACCCGATAAAAAAGCATAAAGCGTAATTCACCAATAAGAACAACCAGTGAACACATACATATTGCCTGCCCAAAAAATATAACACTGTCAACACGAATGTCAACTGATTATGTAATCAACAAGGAACAACGAGTAACATTTCCTGATAGCAGCTACGCCATATTAGATCCACTTACGCTCAACTTACGCCAGTTGTAGTGCACAAAAAGTGCATTTGACAAACTTCTTGCTGATTGCTTCCCTTTTAGAGAGCAGATTTCACTAATGCAGCAAACATTCCACTGCTATTAACTTGTGCTTGCTGCCCATGACTTTAAACAGCATCAAATGTTACTTACATAAAGCGGGAAAAATTGAAGCTGAAGAAGATAAATATGGTCATAAAGGCCTACTTGACGCAATTCTTTTCGACCACTTTGTTCAACATAACGACGAGCGTGCACTCTTGCTCCCAAACCATTTGCCAGAAGTCAGCGCAAGTCGAAGGCAGCGGTCCCTGATATTGCAACAGTTTAATCCTAGTTCAACTCGAACCCCCGATGCACTCAAACTACGCGATTCAATGCGCCAGCATCACCACCTTCGAAGAAAATTGCCTGTTTAATGAACGATAATGAAATGCTTTTTTATGCTCTTCTACGTACAGTGTGCATATGAAAGCATTCAAGTAACCGCGAATAAGAACTGAGACGAAAGGATTTACTAGTGCCAACGAAGCAAATGATTAGGAATAGAAGCCACACTGATCTATCGGTTTCAAGTGTTTGCGGCAACTATCGCATTCTCCATAAGGGCTAGTAAACACAGAAGGTCGGCCAACTCAGCGGCAAAAACAAGGACGAAGATCACCTTTCGTCGATTTCCATCCAACACATACCACTGTGCTCATAAAAAGTACTTTGTTCAATAATAATAATAAACACTTTAGAGTATAATGTAGCAAAGTTGAAACCTTTTGGTGGGCAAGTCCAATATTTTACAAACTATTTCAAGTGTTCGAGACTATGCCACAATATAACAAGGAAAACAAATCTTATCAAAGCACACGGTGAGGATATTCTATAACGAAAATAGTTACAAGGAGGAGTTTTCCAAATAAGTGCGCTGAACTAGAGAACAAATATTTGAAACGTCTTCCAGAATACCGAATAATCTAACGTGTTAAAATAACACACTACTTTGCAAAAATTTCACAACTTTTCTCGCATCTCGACAACATAAAATCATTTATATTTACTTCCTTAGGAAGAGATCTATGCGAAAACTGCCTCCATTCCGACATACTAATAGGCGCATTTTTTGGCATTTTAGAATCAGTCCGATTGAACAAGAAAATATTTTCTGAAGCTTACTGCAAAACTGTTTAGAAGAAACGATGAGAAAACAAATGCATCATTACTCCAGATGATAATAAGCTTTCTTGCCTCTTTTCAATGCAACTGCGCGAACGATTGCTTGATCGATAATATCAAAGAGAAGAAAAAAGGTTTTCAACAATTTACAGGTGGCAAAATAACAACTAGACTTATAACATGAGTTACCTGAGTGAGAATGTAGTTGCGTTTTGCTAATGGTATTGACAGCGGTGATGCATTTATATAATCCGACTGATCATCGCTAGTTTTCTTGAGAACAACGCGGCTACAGTCATCTGCAATACGTCTCTGTTCATATCCCACCTATATCATTATCACGCAAATGTCACACAACAAGTCCCAACCATTTTAGTGAAAACAGCCACAGATCGTGGATGAGGCACACTTGCTTGCAAATCAGCTTGCAAATGCTTCCTTCAGTACTAAGCAAGTAATCATCAAAATGAAGCAAAACAGAAAACTTGGTAACAACGAAGAGCGCCAACTTCTGTTAAACCTGGCGGCCAGTCAAAAAGTCAAAGGTGTGTTACAACTTGCGCAGTTTGGTGATTACCTTTATTACTTAGCAGCAAAATAAAACGCTATGCCAGTACTAAGTTCAGATTTGCAAATTACCCTAATAAATAACATGTAAACGAAATAATACCAATAATAAGATAAAAAAGCATTGATATGCACTATTTGAAGAAAAAAACAATAAAATGTTTATAATTAAAAGTGAGTGCAAACATACATGCCGAAACATTTCTGTAACGATTTTTCTCGGCATTCTGCCACGAATGAGCAATTCTCGTCGAGAGCTTCAGAGCGCGCTCTTGCTTATCGGACAGATTTTCGATGCTCTGGAAAATCAATACTGTGATTTATTGAACAACTGTGCATGAAACCCCACTCCTCCTCCTTTATCCTCATCACATTTAACTCTCATTTGGAGAGAAGCTTTAACCTTCAGTACATTCAGTCGACGTTACGACGCATCATCAAAACACATGTCCTCTCCAAGAAACTTGCGGCTTTATTGATGTTGACCCACCTTCACGTGGTGGCCTTTTGCACTGTGTTCTATATGACTTGTGATTGGTCTACGTTACTTCACTTTTAGTGACGCTATACACAAGAGATATGGGAATATAGGCCAATATTTCTATTCACGCAGAGGTGAACAGAAAGCAACAAAGGTTGCCCCGAAAGTCATAATTGAACTTAGTTTGCGCATGCGACACAATTTCACATTTGCCATAGCACCACAGCGTTTCAGTTTCCACTTACAGGCATGCGTAATGTGGGTCGATCTTAAGCCGATCACTACCAAGTTAGAAGACCGCCAGGTTCACTCAGAGTTTTAAACATATGCATCGTACTCACGACAAGCTTACTGAGGAAGCTGTCTCAAGTGCACCAAACAGAATGTTGGGCACTAATGGCAACATGTTCAACGCTGTAGCTTCCAGCTTACCAGAATATAATAAGAAAGCGTGATGTCTGCATTTCCTCCACTAAACTGTCTAGAAATCCTTATTACATTCACGCCACATGCTGAAAATCTTATAGACATCATAACGATTCTGACGGTTTTTTATTTTTCGTAGCCTGTTTTAGAAGTTTCTGCTGCGAGCTGTGTACATGCAAATCATGCAGATATGCGTCGAAGGTTACCAGATTCGACTACTTGCAAAAATCCAAAAATCAATCGCTTTTCTGTCACCTAGTCGGTGTTTAAAAAAAAGCCGATCGTTGTGCAAAAGGCACAATTTTTTGGTACCTTCAAGTAGCTGAAATTCCTTTTCAACTTAATCGATGAGTACGATCCGCGACAGAGAAGGCTGCATTCGATGTACCCTATACCCACAAACTTCATGACTTTAACACTAGCTATTTCGAGCTGAAACTACCATACAAATAAACAGACATATGCAAACGCGTATACCAAAAAGAAACACGAAAAATTTCAAAAGCTCACGAACGTATGTAATAATGCACTTATATTTTGACGGAACTCATCCAATTAGAGGTATTTGAAGGAAGTGGATGAGATAAACTTCACGCAAAAGACTCGAGTTAAGCCGAACGATTGTTAAATGTGAATGACTAGCTGCACATAACGCGGATACTTCATAGCACATTTAGATGTCTGCAACTCTTTAAATTTGCTAGTGCGACCTAAAATTTAATATAAACTGTTATCAATGCGTTGGTCGAATTCATTAAATTCCTTGGCTGCAGCTGTCAGGCATACACTTACATAGGCGAAGACACGAACTTCTCATAGTGAGCTTTGCAAGCGCACATCCGTAAAAAAACAAAGAAACCTGGAAAATTGCATTCCATTGTTTGTTCTTTTCATTTTCTTCAAACTTGGAAATTAGAAACTCCCTCGCCATGAGCAATTCACTCGTCTGAAACTTAAAATAAACTTATCAAATGGAACGTTAATAACGTCTTTAGCAAAATGAAAAGTAAAAGTAAATCGATGGCGCATTTGTCCGGTCGATGAAACGCCATCCTGAAATCATTCAAGAAATTCAAAAAAGCATTATAGGGAATTCTGAAACAACAACCACCAAATCAAATGGAAACGATGAGAGAGAAACTATGATCTTATGGGATCTAGACGCAAATATTTATCACCCGCTACCCACAACGGTATTAATACTTTTCAGGACAACGATAACGAAGATTCGTACAGTATTTGAAATATGCCCGCGGGAAGGGGGGTGGGAAAGTACCCTTCCCTCTGCTCAGCTGCTGGATCTGTAGAAGCCAACTCGCAATGACATAGTGAATGAGCACTTTAGGAAACTGAAAACTTCAAAGACTATTAAAAAATCACTCGAAAGCGCAAAATTTTTTGCGGTATTTTTTAATCAAATTCAGTGATCAGCAAAATTCACCACTGATGGCTCACTGCAACCAAACACTGTCACCACAGTGAAGATGGCTTTTTCCGGAGTCTGATTTAACATCTATAATGACACCTTTAAGCGTTTACGCCTAAGTAAGGTGGCCCCCAAATGGATTAATTGTTCAGCGCGCACAACATAATCCTAAAATATGTTATGCAATTTTTTCTGCCTCTCCAAAAAAAGACTCATTTTTCTCGCTTCTATTACATTTTATTTCGACTCACTAAAACACTATACCGTTAGTAACAATCCCGGCGCTTAAGGTTTAGTTTATCATGTAAAATGTTACCTTTGCCAGGTTAACGGTTAGTGACGCCTGCAGATTTCAACCAAAACTATGCGGTCAGAAATTCAACTAAGTGGATTGCAAATTAAGGTCAAGAAGAGTGGACGGGAAAATCTGCGAGAGCTGCGAAGGGGAACACACTCAGCTATCGCTTTAACTACGAATAGTCTAACGTTTGAATAGCGCTAATTAGGGCAAAAAGCTCAACAATGACGTCATGCGGATAAGAAACTAAAGCGTGTCCTATGAATCAGCACACTGTGAAATTCATACTTCCGATCAACAGCATTCCTCGGCATTCTCTTGCCTTATATACAGGTAAACGACTACCTGGAAATGTATCAGCCTACCTAGGAATATAAAGACCTTCAAAAACCTGGACAGAAGTTCGCACAAAAAACAAAATTTCAGAGCAAAATACAAATAATGTCGCGGTAAATCGCGGAAGGGAACAAAAAGCCATACACAATGCACATTTCGTCGCTAAATTGAGAATTCCTAAAAGATACCACTAGGAACAACAATGTTCTAGAGAAGATTTTCATCGGTTCCCGGTAGTAAAAACTACGGACAATAAGCGCTAAGTAATACGACTTTACATTACGTCCAATGTAGCATACAACAGCTTTCCAACTTTTCGAACTCTGCAGCGTTATAATGCACCCATGTGGAAAACCTTTTAAAGAAAACAATAGGACTTTTTGGTAAGAAACATTTGAGAGGTTTGGTTGAAACATTACCTCCCTCCCGGTTAGCCGACTTCAAACCATTTAAGACGAAGTCCTGGTCACCAAACCGCGGCTTGGACGCGCTGAGTTGCTATGCTGAGATTCGTCAGCAGATCAAAAATAGAGTGTGGTGAAGGTTCGTTCGTTCGCAGTGACTGCTATCAGGATGTGTATCATCACTCGTTTTGTGCGTCACTAACATCCTGCGAGCACTACCACAAAACCACGTCATCGTACGATGCACTAGCGCAGCTCTTTACTCTCGGCCGTTAAAGAAAGATGACGAACGACGTGCACTTGAAGAAGCTTGTCCGTTTCTTTCTTCAGCAGTTTTTTGCATTCCTCAGTCACCGAGCGTAATGCAGTATGCTCTTCCTCCCTTCTCCCCTTCCCCTCCTCCTCCTCAGGTCGTCCGCTTGCCGCGCCAGTTCTTGGCCTCGCAGTCGAGATAATATCGGCATCCCGCCATTGACTACGAACAATGATGAGGGGACCAAATATATAAGCATTAACTGATGGTGTTGCAGTGTAGTATGGACCATGTAAGCAGCAGAATATCGGCTGCGGGATTAATGTGAAAGTGATAAGCAATGTGCTAGTGGGAGAAATTGCGATACTATATGGGCCATGAGATTAAGTGCGATGTAGAGAAACGTGTTTTTTAGGAATGTGAGGTGATAACAAGTCGGTTGTGTGTGTGTGTGTGTGTGTGTGTGTGGGGGGGGGGGGGGGGGGTGAGGGAGGGAATGGGGATGTAATCGTAAGCCTGCAAGCAGTCGGCTTCAAGGTTGAGTGAGAGGTGGTGGAGAATGAGTTTCGAATTAAATGTGAGGTGGTGGACAGTTATCGAAGATAAATATTAGCTAATGAACAGTATGTCGCAACAGTTGAGTATGAGCTGGTAAATGCCGGATTGCAGATTCAGGTGTTGGGTGCTGAGCTGCTCATTCTTCACTTCGTTTCTTCATTTCTTGCCCGACATCACCTCAATTTTGTATTCAAGTTTCACATCGAAGATTTATTGGCTACGGCCAAGGAGCCTGACGCAAAAGATGTCTACTTTTATTGTTGGCTGCTTCCGTTATGTCACCGTGTATTCCTTCCCTGACGCAGTCTTTCATCTCAGACGTCCTTTTCGTCTCTGAAGGATACCGCATCGTTTTATCTGCTTTTCGTTCATTTCACTGGAAAATTCTTTCACTATTTATTTTTACCTTGCTTACTCAGACTATTGGTCACTTCTATTAGTGACGATAATTTGGCACATTCCCATAGGTGCACTATTTTCGTGTTGACGTCATTTGCGTATTTTCGGCAATAAGTTGTGTTCCTATTGTGATATCAAAGCGTTTAGCCAATTTTTTGGCTCATTTATTTTTCGATGCAATTCTCACCTATTTTCTCATATTTCCTGGCATTCTCTTTTAATTATCAACATCTCAAATTATTCTGATCTATTGTGTCGTGTTTTAATTAGCCTAGCTCTTTGTATTTGCTCGTTAGGACACTATACATGAATTAAGATTTACATTTCTTTGACGTATATAAATTACCTCGATGGTTTACGCACCTTTCACCGTTGCCACCGGGTAGGGATTCATTACTTATTCACTTATGGCACACGTCAATTTTTAATGTTTTCATAACTGAACATTCGAAACTACAACTTGTGCCTCTACGACTTGCACAAAAATTACTCAGATAACACAAGAGTTAGCCGAGCGTTGGTGTGGTTTTGTATGAGGAAACAATTTGTCGAGTTTTGAAAGTTCGGTCGATGAATTCTCCAATGATGAAAGGATTTGCAGCAGAAAATTTGTTCACCAGCGAGATCGACTGATTTCACAGTATAGAAGCAGCATCAATGCCGCATTAGGCTAATGCTGCGAAACTTTGACTTGTTAGCGCTAAGACTGTGTAACGTTAGCGGCGTTAGCGTTGAGCAACCGAACCGCTGGGGTGGTTTGAGGTAGATGTGGGCGGTTATTTAAAGCATTTAAGAGGATGGCATTGCGGTGGACGTTGCTTGTGTTCGAGTAAACAGGATGCAAAGAGCATATACCTTCATAACACCTTTCATAAGTTGGAAAGTAACGTAGAGCGGTGGCATAAAAAGCCGCCGACGTTACTCAACACCCCATGCGCGATGTGTGCCCACCTGATGATACTTTAGAACGCATCAGATTTCCGTAATTTTAGTACAACAATTCCATAATTGTCTGCTACGTATTCATTTCCACAGCCATTTATAACTCGTTCTAAGTGCTCTTTGCAGCGGCATCGAAACAAAAAAGTCAAAGGGCACCGCTGTTCCAGTATTCTGAAGCTGCCGAAATGAGCTGGTGAAGATACCAAGCTTTTGGTCCGTCTCACAGGAGGAAATTGCAGGTGGCACGTTCTTAACTTCAGCGGTCTCATGAGCCACTGTTTCAGCCTTTTTATAACGCACGTTAGACTGCGGCTACTCCTCCCCTCAGTTCTTAAGCTTCATTCGCACCTGCAGCTTCCCGCTTTCTTTTTTTAAAGCTTACTATGAGGATGCCACTTGTTGCTTACATATACGTTGCCCATCCGTTCACAGAGGAGATCCAGCTCGTGAGACATAAAATCTACAGCAGTTAAATTAAGTATCATTTGAAAGATATGAAGAATTTTTCCTATAAGTTAGTTCCTCATTGCTGTCACCGATACCCTTTAAAGAATACGCTGGAGCTGACAAAACGCCCAAAGATCTCAGATTTCTACCTGGAAAATTGTCGAATACCGAAGTATCCTCAATAACAATGTGAGCGTGAAGAAGAAACGATTAAGCAAAAAAGTCTCGAAGTAAAAGGGCTTTAAATGTCAAATGAGACGGATTCAATGAATCAATCCATACTGAGGAAACTGTTTGATTAGCGATTTTAATTGGCATGCATTAGCACCAGTGTGGGGTGACAAGGAGGATGTACTATATCTGCGTGGAGCTTTCTGTTGCTCTTTCCTATCTTTCCCCTTCTGCATAACCACTGCTTCCTTAGCTGCGATCTGTTATGGCCAGAAGTCAAGAGGAAAGAGGGTGATCGGACAGCAGGCTATGAGGAGTCATACTTCCTTCCTCTCCACAATGTTCAACTCAGGTACTTCTCGTCCTTCCCCCCTCCCAAACAGAATGATGCATGAACTTGGAATTAAAGTTTACGAACGTCATGAATGAAGGCGTTAAGCTATAGCTGAAATTAACATATCAGGTCGAATTTTGAACTTTTGCTGAGCGAAATTTGA
Source organism: Ascaris suum (assembly GCA_013433145.1). Classification (NCBI taxonomy): domain Eukaryota; kingdom Metazoa; phylum Nematoda; class Chromadorea; order Rhabditida; family Ascarididae; genus Ascaris; species Ascaris suum. The sequence goes on along the minus strand of CM024187.1, from coordinate 18,823,668 downwards.
ATGTCGCCTATTTTCAGCGTAATCTTTGAAGAATACAGTTAGGTGTAGGGAAGCAACAGGCGTCTGCTGTCTGCTGTATTCAAGTTATAAATGCAGTAGACATATGAGTGCAACCAAACTTTACCCGAAGCGTCTTGTGCATCTTCCCCGACCCAAGTTTCAAATGATTTGATGTTTCGATCGCATTTACGACGAGTCTGTGATGCAAAACTGGAAAATTATTGAAGATCGTAAAATAACAATAAATCAACAAAGAGTACGAAGATCGTAGGAAAAAGAACAGCGCATTAATGACCTCATAGAGAATGATAAGTGAACAAAAATATATGCTTTTGTTTAAAAATACTGCATCAAACGGAAATGAGAAAAGCAACCACGAATATACCACGTAGATCGCCGTATATATCACTGTGCTATCCCCTAAGCGATCCTGCTTTGTTGCTTGAACCATCTTCGAAATGGTAAATGCGAGTAAGGAAAATGCATCAACGCCTGACCAAAACCGCGCCTCAAAAAACGGAGATTTTCCTTACGAATGAGCGTAGATAACGTTGCGCAGCAAGGATGAAAGAAATGCAGCATACAGGGAACCGACTGTCACATCCCACAGTTCGAACAGTGGAATCGGCCGAGAAAGCCAAATCAAGCAAACTGGAATAACTGAATCACAAATTTATATCATCGCTCTAGGCTGGAACCCCCTTTGCATGACGACTGCTGCACTTTCTTCACCGCAGATATGCAAATAACATAATTGGCAACATAATTTTCCTAACCTACGCACTGACAGCTTTAAATTATAAACTTAAGCTTGACATACATGCTTTCACACATTTATATAGGGTGGAGAGAGGAAAATAGCAGTAATGCTTACAATAAAGAAAGTAGAAAAAATATAAAAGCAAAAGCGGTCCAATACCATTGACGCATATTTCCAGTCTTCCTGAAAAACAAACCATTTTTGAAAAACTAAGCAACGAATTTTTCGATTCTCAGATAATTCAGCCAGAAGATCAGGAGCTAATTGCCTAGCCGAAACTTTTGCAAGTCTCCCAGTTAGAAAGTTTCGGAATCGATGTAGTTAGCTATATCTATAAGCAGAATCTCTACGTTAGTGTTTTTATTTTAAACATTTCGCAAACGTCCACCCAAATAAAGGAAATGCTGATTAAACCTGATCTAATAATGTGGTCTTGTGAGATTCACTGGAAATTCTCATTTTGCTCAATAAGAATCGCCAAACGGTGACTGAATAGTCATATTTTATTAGTATATTGCATTTGCTATTTTTACCAAGGGAAGTTGCTTTAACAGAAACCTCTTAAATAAGACGTCTCACTGTGAATATCATTTAGACTCATGAACACGATGCTAAAAATGACGGGAACACAGCTGACGGTCATGCTATATTCACACACATTTACGTGTTGAAACAATCAAAATCCCTGGTTGGAAAGTAAACTTCGACAAGTGAGTCTATACATCATGAAAGTACCACCCCCTCCCCTCCTCCGGATAAGAGTTTCTTTTTAAAAATAGGATACTGACCTGTCGTGGAAAATGAAAATCCAAAAGTATTATCAGAAACCGGGATGTACATGCAAATTATCAGCTGTTGAACATCGCCGATACGTCCCCATTATTCAATTTTGTTACAGTTCTGGAGGAATGTTTTGTTAATGTTGTGAGGTAACAAATAAAGTTACATCGACCAATAGTCGTTGATAAGCAAGCTCGCATATGCGTCTTAATTTTTGGCAATCGTCTGGAAGCAAAAGGGACAACTTTTTGAAGAATCAGAATTTAGCCTAATAGTTTTTGTTGAATGGAAAGCTTGCGATTTTCAATCGCTCGTGAAACTTTATCACAATCGTTACAGAGCTTCCCACTTTTCGTGAACCGAATCAAAATTGCACAAACTTCGATATCATTCCTCTCTTCCTTTTGTCTCATTCTTTCGTTAATATATTTCAGTCGCTCGTATACCACTGAATAATATTTCACAACAATCAACACATTTTCGTCATAAGCATCGCTTTCTGAAATATATCGACAAAATGTATTCAGACGGTGATCATAATCAATGGGGTTCAGGTTATTCAAAGCTGATGTTTTTTTTCTTACGGAATATGTGTCATTGCATAATTCTTTATCGCTTTCCAACGCCGCAGTTCTTTCTTTTAAAAAACGCATCGGAATGTGAAATCTGCGTTTTATTTCCAACGCTTCAGTCGATTTCCCATTTATTGATGCGAAGTGTTTGTCCCCATAGTAAGTGAACAAGAATATACAAAAATTCTATTGTAAAGGCAATAACAGTAAAAGAATATGATGAAAGCGATATAATAAAACTTCATTCAATTTAAGCCTACTAGTAAATGGATAAAACTCGAAGGAAACCGCAACATATTTCACCACAACATGTTCGCAGAATTTTTCCTCCGAAATGACGTCACAATTTTCACTATTCTATGCTGGAAAAAAAACTTTTATTTAACACCTCTCAACTTGGTCATTATCCGTTTCAAATACCGTCTCGTTAGTATTAAAGCCGTCGTGTTATGCTGTAAAATGACGAATAACTCGCAGACGGTACGACAATGTTTAGCGCAGCTTTGTCCAACTCTCATTGATTCGCATAACGCCACTATCACTTTAACATAATCAAAAATCGGCTGAAATATTCACAGTTGTCGGATCTTGCACAGATGGTCGATGGTACTTACCTGAGTAGCGGCCTTTCGTGACCCACCACATAACAAGTTCGGGGGATTACAACGATATAAACGATCCCTGTCGTAAGCATTCAATGATCGCACCTTTTCAACGATGATCATGAAGTGAAAAGTTCCTTAAAAGCATCCAGGTGTCACAGTAAGTGCCTATGTTTTAAACTAACTTTGTATAATACTTGTAAACATGAAGTTTTCAAAACGAGTATAGAGGACTCACGTGGATCGCTAAGCAACTCTAAGCACTTTTTTATATATTTGTCGCATTGTGTCGCTTTCCTTAATCGCGCTCTGGTATACCGCCGCATCGCGAAAATTCCTTCACCGATTTTTCGTTGGAGGTCAAGTTTCTCGCAAGGAATAGTGCATAGTTTCCGCGCGAGTGCAGATGGTCCCATTCGCGTTAACTCCATCATGCTACCATCGGTCGCGAATGTGTCTTCCTCGACCGTATCAACTCCAACACACTTAAACTGTTATTCATTCGTTCCGCGTCCTCTCATCCAATCAATGCTTATTTAGCTAAAGAACATAGTGAATGAACGGATGTATAGCGTGTTAATATAAATTGCAGTGTTGTCATAAAATCCGAAATTCCAATGGCAAATTTCAACAAAATTACACAGCCGAAATTATGAGGTATTACAGCCTGATCGCTGAAAATACAACAAATAAAAAGAAATAAATTTACGAAAAAATCTGTCGATCATCTTTATAAAGTGCTATTATATGAGAACCACTCGCAAGGAATTTGAAACCGATTGTGATATGAACGGCTAAATATTACTGTGAATTAGATGTTCTCTGGTTTTCAAATGAAAAAATAGATCGTGGACGCAGCTTCAAGAAAACCCGAAAATCTTATTTCCCATACTTTGCATTTTTTTATTGAAGTGAATCAACCAACAATCATTTCGAAATGTTTAAATAGCGTGGGCAATCCCTTCCCAACTCACTCGAATAAGAGGAGGAAGTCGTCAATCTCTTATTTTCACAAATCTGCAAGCGAGAATTGAAGAAGACGCACTGAAGAGAAGTGAAAGTATAATGAATTTTGAATAACAAGCACACAAAACGTGAAAAGGTGCTTTGTACGATTTTTATCTAAACTTTCCGAAGGAATTTGTTCATTTACAGATGGCCTGGTCAAAAATAGCAAATGACAAAATTTCCTGGGAATTAGGGGTGCGGACGGAGTTGAGGTGGAAGGGGGAGGTACGTGTACGCATTATTACAAATAGAATTAACTACATCCATATTCGATAAACGGTTGAAGGAGGGAGGAACTCATTCAGGATGTGAGGACATTCCTTCTCTTTCGCTGTTGAAGGAGACCCGTTCATTCAATGTGTCATATGCCGTTGAATAATAGTCATGCTTACCTGTAAACACTGACTGGAGTCAATAAAATTGTCTTTACGGAGGCGTTTCCTGTAGATATGCTTTCGTCCTGGTCGAGACATAATTAACAGTTGCGGTAGCCATTTCAAGAATATATTGCGAAACTTGAAGAAAAACTGGTTCAATGAACGGCTGACGACAAGTGTACCAAGGTTAACACAAAATGAAAGCGTTAACTAAATGGAACCTAAGTAAGCGAATATAAACTCTATACGAAGAAAAAAGAGTGCACAACTTCAAATACTTCAATTCGATTTCTTCAGAAGCACATCGTCCATTAAACTAACAATAATGATCCTTCGTAGAGGTTTCTCATGAGCAAAAAACCGACGAAAGCATTGTGGATTTAATTCAGAAATAAGTTTAACCTTAGCGAAAATTTTATACTTTTGAGGAAACCGTCGGAAAAGTTCTAAGTTATATGACGACGTATTCTCGACAAAAAGAGTTCCAATTTCCTCGGAGTGGCAAAACACATACCGTTGCACTCATTTCGCAGTTTGCAGATTGTCGATATCTTAAATTCAACACCGTTATCGTAAATGTTGTAGAAACAGCCACAATTAGAGTCAGTGTTGAAAAGAATACACCTGGAAATGACGGAGTACATTAAATTAGCATCAACTACAATGCATGCCAATTGCAACAACTCCTCATTACTTGTAACGTTGAAAAAGTTGGCAAAATTGGAATGACTGGTGAGAACGACGCCATTTCACAATTTCCCGAGAAATGCCAGACTTCAACTAACTTTTGGGCAAAATTTACTAGAGGAATGCTTAAAACGAAAAAAGTGAGCAGTGTTAAAAAGGAAGGAATCGACAAACCTAAAAGCGGGACGGCTTCTGATGTCGGTGGAGTCATATCGCTCACAATTGTCAGGAAGAAACAAACCGACAGAAGGATTGTCGTTTCTGAAACAGGAAAGCAACCGGACAACTGATTAAGTAAATCGAAAATCTTCTCGTTTTATGTACCGTTCGGACATTCACTTTTTTTGCCTCTGTATGCACGTAAACCGGAAAATGACTTCTTTATTGGTAAATGTTCCTACTTTTATCCGGCTTCCGGAAAACAGATGGTGCTTCATGACATCTCACTCGGTAATAAACACAATAATGAAATGAACAAACACGATGTATATTGAACACGGTGATTCGCAGGATTTTAATGATTACGCAATTTTTAAAAATCGTTTTCGATTTAAAACGACCTCTCGGAAACTCTCGAGCAAATAAATGCAAAGGCTACTCCGACCTTCATCTCATTTTATTCACAAGGAAACAACCAACCAGAAAACTAAGTTACTACAGCTAATTTTGAAAGCTATGCGGACCGAACTGACGATCCGTTCAGAGGTGAAATGACCGAACCTTCAAAACCCAAAACGAAACCCGAAACGAATTGTAAAAATCGACAAGGAAATTTTCTTAACTGCTGAAGATTACGTCCATCAATAACAAAGGTGTGCAGGGTGCCAATGAGCAGTCGAAAGTAAAACAACTGCGGAACTAAAGTCATCATGGTATAGCAAAAGATAAAAGAATGCATTGATAAGCTGTCAATTCCTATTCAACTTTGGTTGTACTTCGACCAATACTCCGTCAATGATAGTCAAATAAACTCTAACATAGGCCACACTAAAGAGGCAACCCTTCATTCTTCGTTTTGGGAAAATGCTTCACAAGATCGAAAAATATGAACGGAGTTTTTCGTGCCAAGTCCCAACGAATTCATGCATATATCGGTTTGCATTGATTGCTGCGGCGCTGTCAGTTATGAGTAGGCTTCAACCAGACTGCTTGGATCTGTCATATTGACCAATACGTTCACCATTCTCACCGGGATGACGGTGTGGAGTAACTACTGACCCTACTCTTAAGGAGAGCAACGGTGAATCGAATCCTTAGCATCCGAGGGGGGATGAGACGAGTCTAATCCCTACCTTCACGCGACCATACAACTTTTTCTAAGTGGAACTAAGGGCGATATGAAGGAACAATTATCATAACGAAATTACTGTTGGTAAAAGTAAGTGAGTAAAAAAGTCTTTCCACATGCGGTCCGGGACGGTGGCTGAAAATTCATCGACTCAAGTGGTTTGATTTCTACAGCAACCTATTACATAAGTCCATGCATAGTAGGAGGTGAGTTGAAAGAATACTAAAAAATTGCACAAATCATCCAAATTTTCTCTCTCCAGATGGGTTTCAGATGAGACCTGATAGCTGTTTCAAAATATTAGGTACTGCAACTTCAGATGTGAAAAAAAAACTCACGGAATCCAATTTTTTCTGACATATCGTGTGGCGGAAGCGAAAACGCAAGTAGAGTCATCACCGAAATAACCAGCGATGGAATGATCAAATTGAAACCATGAAAAAGCGTTCGACGACGCAAATTTATATAAAACTTGATCGTTGGATAGGGTTCCGGGCAGCAAACGTAAAAAGTCTCCTCACGAACGGCTGGAGTATCTGAGAAAATGTTTCGATTTGTAAACGGAACCAAAGCGACTTTTGTGCCCAAAAGGATGCATATAATGCATGAAAATTGGTGAACGTTCATGTTTCTGGAGAGTGTAAAGTCGCTTTTCTCACCATTCGTGATCTGTGTTTCAAGAAGTGCATTCATGCAAATTTTATTGGAACAATAAGCACTCTGAAGTGACACTACAAAAATCAAAAATTATTGACTTCCTCTTACTTTGAATAAACCATTCGCCACTCGGAACGTAACTTGATAAATCGATCGAAGGGTCTGAAAAGGGAACACTTGAAACAAATGCAACTGCTCACTTCTACCTTAATAATATATGTATCAAGAAAAGCCAGGCGTGGCTTACAAGTAAGCGCCTCATTTTGAGAGATGGGCGTGCAAAGAGGGTTGTGATACGCGAGTATGGATTCATGCAGTTACCAGCAATATAAATATAGATGCAGCTAAAAGTTCTCTTCTGAAAAAAGTGTTGGCTGCTAGGTGAAGCTGGCTTACTAATTAGCTTATTAGACAGTGAAAAAATAGTCTCATAAGAACGGGTTCGTGAATGTCCTCCCACAAGGCACAAAACAGTGGCTCTAGAATGAACGAACGACCCAGAAGGTCGCATGAACACAATAGGGAGTATATTCAACACAGGTATTCGCCTCTACACAGTATTCACAGTATTCTTTGCCCATAGAAAGCAAGAGAATGAACTTCATACTACAAAACAATAAAGCTTGTAAGGTTTTGAAATTTCTGTACAATAGAGCTTATGAGGTTCTAAACTTTTAAGAAACGTTGCTAAAATATCTGCGCAATAATAATCTGTGAAAGAAAACAATTTCTTTCCAGCACTTTTAACAACAGACCAATGCTACATAGCAGAAAATTTCTTTGGAAGACTCCGGGACTGTCTGAGAGACTGCATATCTTAGCTACTTGCCGTCCAGCAGCAAGTTGCATGCCCACTAACTGCCAAGAAGCAAAAGTATTGAGGTTTTGAAATTTTTGATAACGCTCCAAAAACAGGATAGCACTTTTTGTATTTTCACCGTGACGCCGATCTTAAGACATCGGGGCAAAAACTGAAGTAGGATTCTTAATCAAGAATATCCGTTTGATTCATTACGCCGAATGTTATAAAAAACAGCAGTAAGCAAGAATCGAAGCCAAAACTACTGACGATGACGAAAAATTGGGGGGTTATGGAACGGCACGTCCAACATTTGGGGCTAACACTTAGAAACAGAGGCTAAATGGTAAGTGTCATCGGCTTAGCAATTTGCGTTCGAGGCAGTACAGTCGATCTCAGACATGAAATATGGGGCGTTTTTGCACATCTACTTCGTTAAGTGGTAAACAAAGACATTATGCACTGACCTCAATCATTGACCATTGATCTCGCGTTTTTACTTACACTGACGTTGCCCTAAGTCGCAGCAAGTAAAAGCGCACAGCAAGAAGCTCACATCGTATTTCAACGGTGCATGTTATACAATGTCGAGCAATGTAAGAAAAAAAAAACAGCGGAACAATCCAAATATTTATACCTGCCCTTGCAAGCATACCTATGTGTATCCACTAATCTCACCTGTAACTAACATTAAAGGAATCTAGTCGTCACTTAATATCCACTAAACTCAAGAAGCACTCGTCATATTTACTTTGCTGACGAACCCCCACGATAAAATGGTTGGACAAGGCAGCAAATGTACTGGTGAAGTAAAAAAAAAAAACATTCGAAGCGTTAATTATTGCAAAAATTTTGCTCGCAACAATAGAAGTTGATATACAACTTCCAAATTATTAGCTTCGTTCTCCTCTAGATGCTATCAGGTCCGCGATATAAATATGGAATCCACCGTTTGAAACCGGAAAACTGAATGATCGACTTGTGTGAAGATTTGTTCTCTGTCAAACGAAGACTTAAAGCGGCTTCCACTTCGCCAGGCGAGTTTAGCACAGAGCTTTTAGATGAGCTATTCGATAGAAGCAGCTAGCTTCCAATCTGAAAGCTCTCTCAATGGATGAGAGCAGTGGAAAAAAGAAAGCAACCTGTTCCGGGTTCAGAGTCGATTTGTAGGTCAATTGCAAAGCCATTATAAGTCCACGATCCGAACTAAATAAAAGTAAATCTTTACACAGCGCTAAAAAAATACAACATGGAACATTCTACACTGGCAAAAACAAAACGATACATAGAGATAAAAATGCGCTAACGCAAATCCCTGCCGTTGTATTTGTTGACGTATTGGATCAAAACTTCACCACAAGGATTCAGCGCTAAAGCATTTGCGATGACTGTCGGAACAACCTCGAACGGTTGCATTATTTCGATAAACGGTACATCTGGGATTTGGACTTGCAAATAGGTAACTTTCCACTCCATCTGAATAGAAAACAAACAATACAAATATACGTCAATCCTCAGGATGTATAGACTCTCTGTAGGAGTCGGGAATTTTCCAAATGCGTTGTTTTATACAAGCGACAACTAAACTTAACAGAGAAGAGTAAGAAGCGGGTATTCGTATTTCAGAGAATAGAAAGCCGCCAAATGATATGGAAGTTGGCGAATGAATGGAACTTCAATTCACGTTGCAAGAGTCAGCATGGGCAAAGAAGCAGAAAAGGAAGTAACCGCATTCGGCGCATTTGGCGACATTTCCTAAAGAAATTTAAAGTGAACGGACTTTTGCCACAAAATTCGGATCAGTCCAGAACTTTAAAACAGCCTCAGGTAATGAATGTCTTTTCACGAAGAATTTTTCGCGATGTTACTCTTTCAATTTTTCAACCGCTTAAATATCTGACTATTCAAATCCACAATTTGTTGGCAGTTTAAAAGATTCGATCGCCTCTTCAGGGAATCGTTGAACACTTATAAAAGTCGATTCCTAAGAAGCACACTTAAACATTTTCAAGAAAAACTAACTCGAATAGTGTTGTTTGCAAAGTTCACGTCCTCCATAAGGAAAACACTTTTTGAGGATTAGCTTAAAGATCTCCAACTTTGAAGAAGAAACGTTCTCGAAACACCTCTAATTATAAAGTGAGGCCATGGGCATCATTTTCGACGTGAAATGCCAGCAGTCAAAACATGCAGTGGCTGATTAGATATGCCGGCTTATTTGAATCAGGCATTCAAATTCGGCTCCAACCAAAGTTGAAAGCAACACTCACGCTTTGGGCACCCGAAGCCAAGTCCATATTCAATTCCATAAGCAGCTATCAGATTTCACACTCTTGCAACAAGAATTGCGATGTGTGAGAGTCATCAGCGTGTTCTTTCCCGCTGGCATTTTGGACCACTCTCTCAAGACAGGCGGTGATCTGCTTCGAATGAAAGCGATTGTTGAAGCGCGCAATTTTTGTGCGCAAATGTGCACAGACTCCTCAGAAGTGCGCAATTTTCCATGTTCCGTGATTAGTCACTCACGACGCAAGAGCACTGCCGTCGCTCTCACTCCCGCCTCTCTCCCAACCCCATCTCCGTTACCGACTTTCACTTTGAGGGCTTTAGCTCAAAACGCAATCCTTTTTTGATATTCGAGACATCAGACGGGGCGAGAACAAAGACAATGCATATCTGAACTCTAAAATTGCAGATGAAAATCCCGGTCTGATGGACGTGGAATGAAAACATTTTACTTTCAAATAACACGACTGGTCGTCGAAGGGAAACCAAGTGATGTCGATACTGCAAGATGCACGGAATATCCCAGGCGGAATCCAATTGATCTGGCCATTGCTATAGACGACTACACTGCTCTTGTAGGTGGAGTCGAACGTCTCGTCGGCACTAAACGAATCAAGCATGACGCTGCTCCCTTCATGGCAACATCAAGACAGACTCATTAGGCCAGTTGTAATCAAAGTTGCGCAAATACATAAATATTTTATATTCACATCAAAACAGAATACGAATACAAACACCTTCTAAACCACCAGTTCCACCGTTAGTGAAAATGCGCCCACCAGATTATGAATACTCTTCTGAGTGCAAAACCTAGAGGCATAAATGATGAGCACATTGGTGCAGTAATGCAATTTGAGCTGCGCCAACATGCGAATGTTTGAATTAGTGCGCCAACAAGCGCTACTAGCAGACTGCACAGCATGCTCCAATGTAGTGTTATGGTGCAATGTTTCGAAATAGGTCGGCGAAGAGCTGTCGACGTTGTCGACTTTTACTCGCTCATTACTGGCGATAACCCAGCAGTCATAGCAAAATGATTCGAATTCTTGAGCGAACTAAAAATACTGTGGGAGGAATCGGCAAGCACCGACTATAACCGACATAAGTCATTTTAATCGTTTCGCAGAGCCGAAACTTCTTCAACACAATTAGCGAGAAAACATGGGGAAAAACTTGCACGTTTTTGAAATTTAGAAAATGAGCATTATGAAGAGGCCCTTAATTAACGAGCACGCACTACGCTGCTGTGGCACTCTGAGTTCACCTTTCATTAGAAAACAGAACAAACTGTAGTCAAGGAATTCCATTTGTTCCCTAAAATGACTTTCCACCGTTCAAAGAACCACTCACGTCACCATTTGCCATAAAGATTACGCGGTTAACACAAGGGGAAAATGCAGTAGTTGGAAAAAGCTAATTTACAGTACCATTTCCAAAGACTATCCGCGCGCTAAATTCGTGGTTACCACAACCACCAGAAATTGCGCGCGCATAGCAAGAGCCATTCGCTTTAATGTGGCGAAGTTTTCAATATTCTCTGAACGTGAACTCTGAATAAGCGAAACCGATATGGAGCAACTCATTTCCTTGCCAACCGAAATTTGCTTAGATCTGTGTCAGCAGTCTTTTCCGACAACATTACATATAACGTTTAAATGTGCGCATATATGGATGAGCTAAGGCTCTATTATGTTGACCATTAACAAATAAATAAATAAACAACACCAGCACCAAAATAGACAGCCAATATGAGTTTTACAAATGCCTGCAAGAACCTGTTATAAAGGAGGATATCCGGCTGCCAAATAGTGTTTCCGCTCGTGAAACGCACACTCTTAATTTCGCCATATTTTGCCGGATTCCACGAAAGACGGTAATCAGCCCACACCTATAATTCATTGACATCCGAGATCTCTTTATAAGTCGTCAAGAAGACAAGCCAAAGATTATGACGCTAGTGACATTTGCCGATGTGAAATGCCAGAAGGTCTCTACAGGAAACAATTGTATGCATAATTATAGTCAATCAATACAATAGCTTAACAACGTGAAACATAAAGGCGCACCGCGATCACAGTCCCTGTGACAGTTTTGGACATCAAGTATGTGCGGTTGCCTTGTTCAAGAAGGTTTACTCATTCTACAGTCGCTTACTGCAAGAAAACAGAGACCTCTCCTCTTGAAGCCTTTAATCGCAACGATTATTGCGTAGGGAGGTAGGCATTGAAACAATGAGGTAAAACAAGTGTAACTCTCCAGGCCTTTCCGCATGAATATACGTATATCACGGATAGTTCGACAAGCTTGCGATCTGAGCTTGGAACTGGCGCTTTAACAAAGGCTTTTCCCGCATGTGTCATGTTTTAGTTGCCTGGCATCATATATAGTGCTCCATCCGGAACCGTTATTTCAGTTTTTATTTCCAGGCCACAAATTAGGAAAAGTAAGAAATATAAATTTGATAAAATCCCATTTTAGTACTGCATATGGCGCAGAAGAAAATATTCCTTACTTTCAAAGGTTTCCTTCTTTTCAAGCAGATCTTTGCAATAGTTGGTGAAGAATTCCGTTAGGAAAGTTCCATGACGGATTTCTTTTGTCGTTAAGTTTTACGAGCAAATTCACAATATTGAACCTCTATTTCCTGTCTCACCTAGAAAAGGATGATTTCTGAGGGTAGAGCAACAACAGTATAACATGGGAAATTATGTTTGTATAGTAATAAAGTGAAATAAAAGATAACATTACGCTTTATTACGAGGGTACAGAAGCGCATGTTCGTTCAAACATGGTTCAATAAGGAAGTTGCAACACACCACGAATCTTCTGGCAAGACTACCGCACGTTCCGTTGTTTGTCTCTATACTTTGGAAAGCAGACGCGATGGAGGGTTCTTGCCTATCGTCGGTCACTGTCAAAAGCAAAAATGAAGAAAAAACGTTTCCAAATAAATGACGATCTAGTTTATGGACATTGCCTGGCAATATAGATGTCAATCAGTAAAATAAGTATGGCGACATTGAAGCACTTCACAGAAACAATAAAGACGCAAAAGAAACGAAACACTTACATACTTGAGCCAAGCATTCAGTTCAATCACTTGATTTTTTTCATCCTGCAAACGCAATGAACGATCAAAAACTGAAAAGTCTATCGAACGCACACGAACGTGCACACCCCTCCACCCTCTCCAACTTTCATGTTGTTCTAGTTTAGTATGCATGTCTTCTCAGACTACTTCTGTATCTTCAAAGCTCTTTTGTATCTTCAGTGGATGCTTCGCTAACTTGCATTCTTGGGTTTAATAGTTCGCAAATCAAAAATATTTGTAACACATATTTCCGCTTTGATAATCCAGCAAATTCGACTTTAGCTAATGGCAATAAAATTTCGTAATTGAGAAGGTATACTTCTTGTAAGACAGTAAATCATCTCTTTTCATAGCGTGTAATTTAGAAGCACTGACGATCACAAGAACTGATATTCTGCAACGATAATTTGCATGTTGCCACAAAAGAATTAATGTTCTCATAAAACGTTTTCGCTCATAGAGTAGGTAATAAAGTTTCCGCCAATTGTTATAATCTCACAAGATCCGCAATGCGGCTTGAAAATGTTAAAAGGCAACGATATTGTTACGGGCTGCTACAAAGGTGACATTTTGCCAACGATGAGCAATGAACATGTTGACGCACCACTCCAATTATCTGTTGCAGATAGACCATCATTGATATTTTAAGAGGTTCCGAACTGTTTCTTACTGGTCTCACAAGGCGACTGTAATTAGCCAGAAGATCCCTGAAAGAAAGCTGAGTGGGATAGAAATATCGCCGCAGTACGAATGTGGTATACCAACGAATAAATAAATGAAATGAGCATCGACTCACTTCTCTGGTAGAGGACTCCTTTAGGATTCTTCGGTCTAGCACTGCGAAAAAGGAAGGAATCGAGCGCATCCCTGCTTCCTCTCTTCTCGTACTTTTATATACTGTTGCCGAAATTCCGTATGGACTGTGTGTTTCGTTAAAAAAAGTTTCTAGCATGATACTTTGCTCATTCTTCAATCCCTGACAAATTACGTTCTACTACATGCCTTATTTGAGGACAACTGGAAGCAGAAGCGCTATCTATTTCAAATGAAAGCAATTTTCGACGAAAAGGCGAACAGCTATCCAACTTGTAAAAGTATTTCAACTGAGGGAAGTGGAAGAATTTAACCTGTAAAGTTGATATTCGGCCTTACTTGCCACACAGCCGCCGATAACGAGTACGCCAAACAAGCTGAATAACAAAATACGCCGTAGAACGAGTGAGATATTCATGGATTAACGATGCAACTTGCGTCTAGTGTAGCCTTTTTGTATCAGCTTAATGCTGCTTGGCACACATCTACCTGAAGCTAATAAAGAGTGCAGCGCAAGAGAGGTATCTCGCAAAGCGGGCTTATCGGCCAGCACCCACTTGGATGAACGCCTGCAGACGATTAACGTTTCTGAAGTACACCGAACGTCTGTTGACATCACACTAAAACAAACATTTCAGCGTTTCTTTATGCGTCCCGTTCATAAGCAAAGTGCGTGAATGCTGTCTAAGCTCTAAAGAAGCTAAGCTTTCTAATCCGACCATATAATTAAGACTCAGTCGTAGTAGGGCCATAATTAAGACTTTTCCAATCTTCATCGCTGATAGAATAAAGGATACACATTATCTAAGTTGCCTGGCTGCATGTTTCCTCACAGAATCGAAAAGTGAATTCATGAGTCCTCTAACATTCGCACTTAGATACATAACCACCGCTTCTTGATATTTCTTTTGTTCATTCACAATAGCACATGCAAACAATACGCGTACAAATTGTGAGAATTCATCAACGCTTATCACCTCGAATGGTTCCCCTGCTTTAATTAAATTCGTCCAGAGTTTGGGTATAGCAACAATCTCTTCTCAACAAAACACCCTTATTCTACTAGTGACCACATGAGCATCCACTGTGAAATCGAAACGTGCTTTGACAAATCTCGGTGATGTGATAGGATAAATTGGCCAAGTGCTATTCAAGTGAAGCAAACGCGGTGCTTACCTAGCGTCATCGGCTTAGTCTGACAATCCCACTTAAACAATAATGTTGATATCCTCTGGAGGAGGCTTTCGTCGACGCTTGGTAAACACTTGGAGAAGTGACAATCATCATGAATCTATCCTTGGATCTAAGAGTTCGTAAAATAAGAAAACAACTTTTACCTAAGCCGCTCCTCATAAAATGTTCGATATTCGTTTCACGGAACAACAGGGAGTCATGAATGATTAAATCAGCAACTCTTGCATATCCCTCTGGATACTCCAGTTTTACACGAAGAAATTTTCGATGACTAATATGTAGGAATGTTTTCCACTCGAAGATGCACTACTTCAATGACGAAGTTTAAGCCCACGTCACCACTTCACGAAAATACAGCCGTCTAAAACATAAGCGTGTGGACGTCTAAACGTTAGAGGTTTTTGTCGTTTACACACTTTCCTTGTTTCACGTAACTGCCTTATATTTCCGATAGGTCCAAGTTTTGAATCACTTCATAATTGGGTACTGAAGTGTGTCGCTTATATTAATTGTTCATCGTTCAAAAATCGCAAATAGTATAAAATCGCAATTGTTGAGAGAAGAGAAGCGGCCTCTTCAAAAGGATGTCGCCTCTTAAACAGCGCAGTTATGCATCTTCGTATCGGGCGACGAGTTCTAAAAACACAACAGCCGCACATCAGACACAATTTAAGTAAAGTTAGGTTGTTTTTAAACACTGCAGTGCTAACAAATTCTATTTATAGCACCATACAATACGAGAAGCTACTGTCAAGGTTCTTCTGGAAGTACCTTAGGGCAAAACAGCCTCGAACATCGCGGCTGCAACAGAAATTTTCGTGAGACCACTCGTACCTAGTGACCTTCGTGCGAATAATTTGTCATCCATCTTTTTCCATCCATGCCATCCTCCTGTATTTCCTGCCTTTTCGCTTTACTTCGTTTGTCTGCCTCAAGAAGAGACGGGCATGAGGAAGCATGAAGAGGTTGGAGGGTGGAAGGACTCTGTCTGCCCAATGGTCTTCTAGTGTTACGAGGTCAACGATGGGAAACTCCGCACGCTTACCTGCCTGTTGCCTCTCTCGTGCATTTTAGTGCGACGTTCAGGATTCACGAGCCACAGTGCTCGCCAAACAGCATCCGAACCCATCAAAAGATGCCAAAAAGTGTGAGATTTGTCGCCAGGACAACGTCAACGGTCCCCATCTCCTCAAGTCTTCTCCGGCAGATTACATGCTGCGATGCCCGTCTTGTCCACCCTACGAAACCCGTAGGGTCGAGCAAGAATGCTACAAAATTGTTGTCATCGTTCTCATTTCCCGACTTTGTCAAAAACAAAATACCTCCTCGTTCCATCACACCGCTCTCTGCCGCACCTCACATCTCCCTTGACCACACTATGAAAAAATGTTGCGTACAGAACTTGCATTACGAAGCCCACTTTAGGTGTAATATACTAGTGCTCCGTGAACAATCGCACATGAGAGCAAATAAAAGCTTAACTGCCTCGTGAGAAAGGATAATATTCGCGAAGACATATAAGGAACATCTTGTTTTCCTTTTCGTAACAGTATAAACAACTGCGTTGAAGATAAACATTTTTTTAGAACAACCAAACGATAAAACGAATGATACTCAATAACCGGGGAATATGAGAAGGCACTGGTGCGAGAGACTTGAAAGTATGGGCAGAAACGAAGAGGTTTACGATATGTATGTTCTTTGGGACGCGTGAGCAGAAGCAGAACCCGTTAGCTAGAGGAGAAGATTTGAAACGCGAGAAAGAAACTCTGTAGCATCACGCCTTCACATAACTATTGCTGCAACATGAAGGTGCGAAAGAAAAACAACCCCACTTTAAAAGATAGATAACCGAGATCTCTTGCAAGCACAAATAAGACAAAAAATTAGCAGCACCATCAAGTGCAAACAAAGCAAAGCACCGAAATGTGCATGAAAAGAACGAACGAAGTGAATAATCGGACAGCCCCAATCACAGTGAAACAACCACTGGTTCTACAATCACCAACCTCATTCACTAAAATGCCCTTACATACAGCCAATAGGTTTCTATTCTTAAATTGATGGCTGATTTAGCGTTTATGCAGAACTCACCTGAGCTGCCTACAACATCTGGGCTGAGATGTTCAATAATTGAACGCGTCAAAGAAGTTAAAGAGAACTCCTTTCTGCCCAATTAGCAGATTTCCCGCGATGTGTTTTGAGTGGTTCATAATCTCAGCTGTTTATATTACGCTTATAACTCATAATGACTGGTTGCCTACGCAATAAGCGTTTCTTCGACCCTCATCCACGAAACGCTTCTGCAACGCCTGTGTATATGTTTGCCGAACTCGTCGTGTGGTTGAAATCATTTAATAAATCTTGAAAATTGCAAACATTAACGAATTTTGAAGATCATTTATTATCCCCGAGAAATTGCTCGTATTTGTTTAAATCTCAATTTAAGAAATTAAAAAGAAGCTATAAGAGGATAAAACCTGTCATTATGTGCAAACTCATGAAGATGATCTAAGCAACATTATGAACATTTGCAATGAGGCTACGTGTATGTCGAAGCCGAGTTTCTTTGCAGATTCCCCACTGCAGAGGTGATCGTCTTTAAAGCAAGACCGAGAGGATATTCAACGATAGCCCAGCATAGCTCCGAGGCTGGATAGGCGTACGCCCCGATTACGCAACTACCTATGATCTACATGATCCGTGAAGTATAAAAACCAAATTCCTTGGAATTCTTGAGTAAACAATCCGATGGTAATTACCACATTTGCAGTAAAGATCAGCAGACTCCCAAAACGGTTACTGGTGGTATTAGCTGCATGTGCAATATTAACGGAGGGCTGCAGCACACACTAACTGGATTGAATATTCCACCGATCGTTGCGGTGAATACGCCTGCCCCTCTCAGTGACGGAAGTCAATCGGTTAGTTTTAACACTCGGCATCTTATCGTTTCCCCAAATCCCGTTCCACTCGGCGTACCACGCTAAAGTGCTACGACTTAGGCCTCAAACCACTGGAACTTAGAAATGATCCGCTCCCTTCGCCTTCCAACGTCTTAGATCTTATACTTCTCCTTAGAAAGATGCTTATACCGTTGCCGTTCTACACATCCACGCCTCACACCCACCAGAACCTCAGCGTCTCATTCATCGCCGATATGCTGTCACTGTGCTCATTCACATTAAGCGTTTATCTAAGCTCTGCTGTACGAACGAAGTTCTTCGACGGTCATTTTTGCACTTTCGCAGCGCAGAATCGGTACTCCACCCTACTGAACTGCAAATACTTTGGAGGCTGATGGATATGTAGACCTCCACGTAATTCGGATTTGCCATGGAGGAAAGTTGGATGCAGCAATCACCTGCAATGTCCGCACCTCTGACACAGACTTGTGCATATGGTAACATACAGCACAGTGGAAACCTCCCTCCTTTCGGCGATCTCCGTGCACATGTCAGACAGGCTGTTGCATTAACGAAGGGGCGGTGTGAATGAGATTAAAATGTTATTTTAAAGGGCCGAAGGTGTTGCAGTCATAAAATAAGCAAATGCTTATAACACCTTGTTGCGAAATGGTCACATTTATTGATTGGTAATGTATGAACAAAGAAAGCAACGTGAACAACAAAGTGTTTCATGATTATGCAACAATCTCGCTGAGCAATCAAACAATCATCAACGCATTATGCTCTTCTCCCCGAACGGATGCCGTTACGTCCTCTTTGCCCCAAACTGCACAATGTTACTGATCAAGAAACCACATCCGATGAAATTCACCACCTCAACGGCGTCTCATAGCAGATGAAAGCTGCGCATGGTAAAGACACGAAAAAGGCCACTGGATATGCAATACAATTAAACGTAGTAGTAGGTGCGATGAAAGCACAAAGCACTAATCGAGCCAACAAATTATCGTTGAGTAATTCACAAAAACAATAAATTAATAATAAACAAATAAAACTACAAGTACAGCAAACGACGAATCCATACATTCACTTAGTCGATTCGCTGATGCACCCTAATAAAATTAAACCATTCGTGTTGTCGACTAGAAGCAGGCTAGCTGATGATGGTCAAAAGTTTTCATGTTTTACAACGGCACCTATTGCCTTCACGCTTGATTTTTGGAGATCGACCTATCAAGCAAATTATTGTTGTTTTAGCAGATCGAACAGAACTAGCTGTTAAGAGACCATCATGAAAACCACAAAATCTTTGAACTGTCCCTTTTCGATTAGTCGAACCAGGAACCGTCCGGTTGTTCTAAAAATACTGTCAAAGCGATTTGACGATATGCGATATGCAGCTCGGAGGTACGCATAAACCCCCTCTTATCGACGGAGAATTTCAACACTAGACAGAAGTCACAAGCGATACAGTAAACAGCACTCACAAAGAGAGACTAGTCACAAACACGTTACGCAACGCTGAAACTTGAAAGGTGTTAAAACCTTTGACGGCACGCGCTCTTTTCGTTATTACTTCGAGCCATGCGAAGCGAACAAAAATTTTTTGCTAGAGCATCTGCACTTAGGATCGCCTTCAACCCACAAAAATAACATGCGTGGTGGACATTCGGCGAATCATTTCTCACCAATTTTACAAGCTCACCAAGAGATGAAAGCATTCAACGACCTTATTGCAGTAATTACAACTATTCGTAAAATTGCTAAATTCATACAGTACCCGATCTGTGGAAATAACTATATGTTTCAAAACTTGTTACTTTCTCCTCGTCTATCTGAGAACAAACGACTTGTCGAAAGTTTCTCTTCCCTTTGATTGGCTGTGACAAACTCCGAATGCCAATAATTTTGACTGAAAATTAACCAGCATAATCGTCAGCGCAAGTAGTAGCGATATGTCTAGAGATGAAATCCCTTCAGGTAAAGGATACGCCCAAGGGGGGAGGGGGGGGGAGGGATAGAAGGATGTTTTAGAGGATATGTATGTTTGGCAGCTGGAGATGGAGCCCTATACCGAAGCACTTCTTCAATACAAGCTTTCCACGCATTTCGGGTTTCCACATAGACGCGAGTTGTCGTTGTAAATTGTGTTACGACGTCTCTCTACGACTCAACCATTCAGAAATTCACTGTGCAGAAGAAGAGCTAGCTAACTTCTCCAGGGCGTCTCAAGCACTTTAGCGTCGCCTCTCAGGTGTACCGTTTCTCCAGTCACAGGTGTACTGCATCAAATCATGCGTCTCACTGCATATCGCCGCCAACATCGAAAACCGATGTCACT
This sequence comes from Ascaris suum, assembly GCA_013433145.1. Taxonomy (NCBI): domain Eukaryota; kingdom Metazoa; phylum Nematoda; class Chromadorea; order Rhabditida; family Ascarididae; genus Ascaris; species Ascaris suum. The sequence goes on along the minus strand of CM024187.1, from coordinate 18,803,504 downwards.
TCATTTAGGTACTTTTATCAACGCTTGCAACGGAGCGGCACTGATGCTTGATAGTGGTCATTGGCATGCTTTTTTTTCGTAATTATAGCGCTTTCCAAGACCTCAAATTATACATAAGACTGGGAGAAACAGCTTTTAAACAAGTCATTCTGTCTTCATCAATGATCAAATAGGCGAAATCCCACAAAACCTTGAAATGAAAGCGTTTAGAAATAGGTTGCGAAACAGCGCTGAACATGTTGCTTCTCGCCTGCCTCAGAACAATCATCTACCGAGCATCATAGCAATCACTCCATGGAAATAAACCTCATCAAGCGTTGAGGAGGGTTGCAAGCCTCAAGTTCGCACCAAATACATCACGCAGACCACAAAACATTGCTTTTTGGGCGAGATCATGTTCAACGTGTAGAATCCCCTCAGATGTGCGAAAGCATTTTAAAATCACAGCGACAATCCAACCGAAAACATGTCAGGAACAATAATTAGTGCTAGATGTCAGGATCATCAGCCCACAAGTAAACAAATGAACTTAAAGCTCAGTTTTGAGGAGTTTTTTCGGCTCGTTGAGTTCCTTCTCGACAACCTGTAAGATGATGTCGACTTGCTGCGAATTAACTGTCATTCCAGAGATGCTCTGGCGAACTCCGTCTTTGCCTCCCTTGTAAAGACGTACCGTTGGGTACGCGTGGATGCCCGCACTTTGACAGATGGCAGGCCACTGGTCGCAATCGACTTTCGCTAGCTTAACGCGTCCGTCTAACACCTTAAATAAATTTAATTGCTCTTGAAAGAGTATTTCTCATTGATTTGCTGATGTTTCGTCAAATGAAAGACAAAAATGGAACTGCTAGGTAGCAAAGACCGCCTTGTGAAGGGGAATGCCTCTCATGTAACTTGAGATGCATTAGTTTATAACTATCGAACTTAAAATGACTCACCAGGAACCGTGATGGAGAACGACCTTCTGAAAAGCGAGGAGCCTACATGAGCTATCATAAGCTCACTGGAATGATCAAAGTTCCCTTTCCAAATCTTACAGCTCTCTTCCTAAATTTTACAGCTTAAAAACTCAAATATAGGATGCAGCGGAAAATTTGAAAAGCCGACAAAACAATCACAGCTGAATGTCAAAACATCAAATCCGGACAATCAATTGAGTGGCTTTTCCCCACTAAAGAAACTATCCAGTTTGCTCTCTGTGCTGCGGACCATAACAAAACGAAAAAAGTGAAGCGAGTTTGATGCGATCTTGGCGTGAAAATCCCGATAAGTCGACGTCGGCAGAAAAGTTCGATGTCAGCCTAATTTCCAACGGAATGGCAACAAGGACTGCCCATTTCGCACACCTCAGCACACGTTGAAGAGGCAGCATTCATCACTTTAACGAATACAGATACTCATGTTTAAATTCATACTGCTATTCCCTTTCATTTCTACAAAGGATCATTACAATAAACAAACGCTAGATCATTCCCTAAGGGTTGTGGAGACTCGGTCATCTTTTCTTATAGTGACTTAGAAATCATTTCCACAAAAGAAACGGTCCTCCAACCTGCCTGAAAGGACAAGGGGGAGAGAGGGGGATAAATGTGAGACGCTGCAGGCCGCTCAGCTCATAAACTACCTATATTCCTGTCACATCAACCTTGACTACACAAGAGAAACGCGTCCCTATTACCTAATTCACTTCCAGGACAGAGATGCACATGGAAAACTTTTACAAGATACTTCATTATGTTGTAGATGCTATAATGTAATCTTATTAAGAACAGCAAACTTTTAAGGAAACGATTTCAACAAGCAAGCAGTAGGAATTAAAACGACTGCAGTCACAAACCTCGGCAATGTGCTCGAAAACGGGGGCAAACTGAATACAGTGGCCGCACCACGGTGCGAAAAAGTCCACTAGCCACGGTTGCTCATCATCGAGTACTCTCGCATAGAACTCACTGCCCATTCTGATCACTTTTGAAGGAAGGAATTCGCTCAGCCACCGCTGCATAGAACCGTGATCACGCCACCAGTTTATCGGATAATCACTGAAAACATAGCCACATCAAAATGGCAGCTAAGTTCAAAATATAATGACTGGCACTTCCAACATTAACGACGATCCGCTAGATTTAGCACCAAACTACTTAGAAATTTTCGGTATCACCAGTTTTTAGCGGAAAGCGGCAACAGCTAGAACTGAAAATGTGCAGCTTTTTACTGACGAGGCCATCCCGACTATTTTAGTGATCGGATCCGGTATTTTGTGTTTCTGATCCCACTTTCTTGGTGCCCTTCAGAGGGAACCCCACACAGTACATAAATCATTATGAGATTGACTAGCGATGATACGTCCAGCGATCGGCTAGCCGTTATAGATCAAGCAGAAAAAAAAAAGCAAAGTACACATTACAGAAACAAAACAAACATGGGCAATTGTGTCAGATCGGAGGGGAAGAGGCGAATTGTTGGGTAGGAATTCACGCCATTGCTCATACACAATTGTCTATACGCATCACAGTCTACCGTTCCGAACTGTACCACTTGAGAACGCTGACGCACTTTGCGAGCAAGCCTTCTGAACTCTGGTGCCAGCTAGAAGATAAATTCATTGACCTCGCCTGTACCAAATTTGTAAGAAATAGATCAGTCTTTAGTTTTACAGCCGCCTGGCTACGAACGGAAGATCTAAGTGACAGGTCTCCAACTACCTGACCGCAACTGAAAGATCTACAGCCATTGCCCATAAGCCGAAAATTTCCAGCCATCTAGCAAAATGTGGAAGACCTCCCACCACCCAGCTGTAAATTGTTTTCGCATATGATACCTAAAGCACCTAAGCGACTTCATTTCATTGGCGGACTGCCTCTCTCAGATACTCTTCTCCCTAGCATAACAGCAACCTTACTGCATTTGACCATTCAGGAACAACGACCCTTCATTACCACAGCAAACTCGAACTTCTCCCTCATTCCTTCAGTAATAGAAAGGGGATGTCAATAACCAATTGCACAACCTTTCAGATAATACAGTACGAGTATAAGCGAGCACGACGGTCAGAATAAGTAAAAGCTGGCTAAATCAGCCACCTCAAATAGTGCGCTTTCAACAGACAACGGATTTGTGTTGTACATCCTGAGCATTCTGCCTGAATCACAGAAAACAGGAGGGAGACTCATTGGACACTGGTCATCTAGTTGCATCTCGAACAATCCCCTAGCAATACCATTTCCATTTGCTCTTAAGAGATCAAAGTAAATGTTTCTCGTGAGTTCACTTTTGCGCGCATCAGCTGTCCATCGACAATCTTTTGATTAGTTGCTTTTGTCATCAATGAAATCTTTGTCATCTGGCGAACCAACACCACACGGTCGTTTCCCATGAGAATTTTCCATTTGAACAATACAAAGATACCTCTTGACAAGGGCCACACCAAGGGGCAAAGAAATCGACCAGCCAAATCGTGCCTTCAGCTCGACCACTTACAAGTTTATTGAAATCGGCTGCTGACAGCTGCTGAACCGACGGATTCCGTGCATCCTGAAAATCAATTATACTAGAAGTCTACGTAATTCCCTAACTGGTTCTCCGACGAAAGCTCGTACACTGCTCAGTGAAATTCAATGATGTAAGTTTACATATTCCATTCGGCAAATATGCCATATGTTGCCAAAGAATTTTATGCCCAGATAAACAAAATAAAGAGTGATTGATGAGAATGTGCGACACATTTACACCTGTTGAATTTTGTTGATTTACCAACGAAGTGGCAATCGGTGTTCTCGAAAACAGGTAAACACGAGACAATTCATTTTACTGTAAGCAAATCGAAGTCAGTCAAGCCAGCATTACTAATGAACGTTACCAACAAAAACCATTCCGGATTTAAAAGGCCAAAAAAGAGAAACCTCAATAAACTCGACAACTGCGTCGACTTGGTGAAAGCCGATGTTGGTGTGTGGTAGCCCGTTAAGGTAGAATACAGTAGTCGGATAGCTGCAATTTTTAAGACAAAGACAATACTACTTCAAAGCCGTATAGCGAATTCGTTAACAGACAAGCGCAAGATGCTTCACCATACGGCAGCATTCCTACTTCCCGCTCTAAAACGAATCAATCAAAACAGCAGCGACTGGAAAGGAAGGAAATGGCTCAAATGCTGAGAATTCAAAGAAAGCACTCGATCTTCTCGCTTCCTTTCGCAGCGTCAATCGTGTTTTAAGCCAATGTTCTGAAGAGTTGTTCAGCAGCATTGCTTTTCCTTAAAAAATGTGTGTAAGTAACTATTATTATGGAATCGAAACAGCATCCTCGTCCTTCTTTTATCAACTCACACTCTTCAGAACAAGGTCGAAAGGAAAACACTAAATCCCAAATGTTGAACAAACATCGGAAGCCTTTATTTAGTGAAATATTTCTGACTTAAATAAGCACTGGCTTGAATAAGAAGGTGAAAGTAAAAGTGTTGTACTACTTGCATCGAGAAGCATTTCTTTAACCGCGTCGCAAGACAAAAATGCACGGGCTAGCCTTGGAACAGCGAGAGCTGTTGTTTTCCAGGTATTTCATTTGCGGTTGAATACTCAAAAAAGTGATGGAAATGTCTCCCAATACGAATAATGGATTCATGTGGGAATAGCCCTAAAATTTACATTATTACTAAGAGTAAGAAGTAAAAATCTGTGGGTTCTAACACAAACTGAATGTGTGTGACGCATTTCGCAAACCTATTTGCTATCTCGGTATTCAAGCATGAAATAAACTGAGTAAACTGTAAGAAGCAACCTTATCCCACGACAGCTTTCTATGGGCAAATCTCACTGGAAATCTGTAGTTCGAGCTCGCAATTGAGGCAAGGACATCAAAAGTTGAAATTCCACATGCACAACAACTACATACACCAATTTTATGTACTAAAAAAATCTAGAATGCTCTTTCGGGAGTTTGTATGAATGCGAACAAATTATTACGACTCCCTAAAAAAATGCACTAGGCTAATTGCTGCACTCACCTAATTTAAGCTCCACTACAGTTTCATTCTGGCTGATATTTGACGAGTTATAGCAGGTATTTGAATTGTCCACTTTCATTCCTTCAGCGCAACGACAAAGTAAAGGCCTCCGAGGTTAGTAATTCACTCCCGTCATGAAAAGAAGTGAAAGCAATCATATAAATCGTTTAAAAAAGTACCTGTTGACGCCGGCTCGCTCACATATAGCCGAATACTGAACGCAATCAACTGTACCGATGCGGATATCTCTAACCGAGTTGTGCAGTTTGCGCAGTTCATGCAGCAACCGCAAGCATGGAGGACACCACTGCAACTGAGTGCAATGAGAGCGATGCACAACAAATTAGAAATTAAATTGCTCTCCTAGTTGAACAACCGCATTTCATTTTCATAGGAGATGTCGACATAGCCCGCTCGTTTCCACGGCGTTCATCTTCGCGATCTTTCGTTTAATGGTACTAATGCAAGGGACTTTTAAAATGAAGTATCAAAGACCGACTTGAAATCCTCAGCCAACTCCGTCGACTGTAAGCCTCTTTAAAGCTGAACTGCAAAAATATGAACTGCACTGCTAGGAATTGAAAACGAAGCGGAACAGTTAATAGGTTGAGATACAACCATTTCCATCAGCCATTTTACATGGTAATAAACAACTCTTCCAATTCAACTTGCTGGAGTTATATAAGCATAAGAGATGGGTTGATTAAGAAGTTGAAAGTAAAAGTGTTGTGCCATCTGCGTCGAGAAGCATTTGTTTAACCGCGTCGCAAGACAAAAATGCGCAACTCTTGGACGGTTTTTTATCCATTTAAACGTCGCAAGACAGTTCTTATTACTTCGAAATTTCATCCATTCAAAAATGTCTTGACTCACTTTAGCAAAGAGACAATGACATCGATTTCCAATTTCACGAGGAGCTTTGCATAACAGACCATATTAAAGACCGACATTGCTTTCGCAATGTGTTTTAGAAACGGTAGTGGGGGTACGGTTTGGTGTAAGTGAAAAACCTTGGTACTCGGTTTATGAACAGACTTTAAAACTAAGCCAGCGCTTTCACCAACAAAACCTAAATGCTCATTGCAGCGTAGAGGAAAGATCGGCAGCATGCCGTTATCTTCCATGAAAACACTTGAAAAATAGCCTGCAGGCATACTAAATTGCAGCTGCTTAGCGATGACCGTGGAGTCACCACGATCACTCCTTAAGGCGCGTTTCGCAAAGCGCACCTTCAGTTCACTGCTAATGCATATGTGAAATGCTCAAACGTTCCTGCTACGTATCACTTTCCTTCTGGTATCATATGATCAGAGAGTGTCCAAAAACACTTCATCCGTACTGCTTTTTGCAAAATTTACCGCCGTCTAAACTAGCCAAATTACATCATCGGGTGAAATTTTTCAACCTGACTTCATTGTATATGTATAAAGCCGTGTTAGGCTTTCGCAATATCCCGCTGCAAAAAATATTTCCGCTTGCCACTCCCTCCGGTCCATGTGGTCATTATTTTCAGCTCGCCATAAAGCGTTGCAAAAATGTTCTGCACTGTTTCCGCATCCCCTTGCAAGAAACTAGACTTGTTCCTCGCTGACATCGTTAATGCGCCCACTGATCCATTTTTCAAACTACAGTTGAGATGTTTTGATCTTCACACTACTGCTGCTCTTCTGATGAGCTCGTAATCTCTTTATCCCCGTGATTTGCGGACGTTTTTGCTTTTTCTTCTGTTGTTACTTCCGTTATCTGTTCTACTATCTACTTCTGTTTCACACGCATTCTGTATTTTCTCCTATGCTGAGAAATGAATACGGTGATGGATATCAGCCAATAAAAGCAAAATCATCCGAATAAAAATACAAATAGAGCGGAAGAATTAAAAGGGAATCAATTGCAACCGTGAAGACCACTTCAAGTAGGACGACTGCTGAATATATGACCAGAGGAAACATTTGTATCCAAAAATGTTCATGGGAGCGAAAGTGGCTCAAATAAAACGATGGCTCACCCTAAACAGCCACACATATTCTATCTGAGAATTCGGACCCGACAACTCAGTTATAAAAGCTGCTTTTAATACTATGCAATGAATCTTCAGGTGTACAAACCGCTCTTATTAACTCCTACAAAAACGAATGAACAATATTGGCACTATTAAGGGCAGTAGGATGACCTTCTACAACTTTCATTCTTATTATTTTGCAATGGATTACACAGAATCCATCTGGTAGTGCCGTAATTGTAGCTCAAAGCAAATTTCATTGTGCTAAAAGTGGGTGATAAAATAGGGCGGTCTTACAACGACAAGCATTGGTTAAAACATAACCTACTCGAACGCGAGATAGACGTCACCTCTGCGACATATCCGCGCTATCCTCTGCTTAAAAGCCGACGAAGAATTAAGTCAACAAATTTACGGCCCCTAGGATCAGATCAATGCCTACAGTCACTCGATAAGATGCAAGCAACAGGCCTACATTCTCACGGTTAGGGTATGAGGTTGCATTTTAAAGGAGGAGGATATGATGCGACTAACAGCGACAATATCCTTTATCAGCAGTACATGCAGAAAGCCGTTCGCTTACCGGCGCAAAGTAGTCGATAATCCAATTGGTGCCACTTGAAGTAGCCTCTTCGTACTTTTTCTCATTTAGTGTCACCATAGGCGAGGCAAAACTTTCTCGAGCGAATGTCACCACATCATGCACCGAAACCTTCTTGCCTTAAACAAACTCCTTGTAACTAGATATCGTGATCGATGAGTACATTTTACCATTTCCCTCTTTCCTTCCCCACCCCCTTTTCCCTCCCTTCGATGAATGTATTCCCACTCTCGGCTTGGAGCTGTTACTCCCTATTACTAGCGTTCATACTAATGTGTTGATCTGCGGTTGTGAAAATAAAATTAGGCCAGATAAAAATCACAATTAAGGAGCAATTTATTAAGGATATGACAAAATTTATATCTAAATCCACACGAACGTTTTCAAGTTATATATAGCGAAGGTGCAGTACGATTGTTCACAAACATGCACACTGTTGCCGCGGCACTGTACGATCACTTCATCCATTAGCAGGCTAACTGACGCGAAAATATCTACTCGCAGTCTGGAGGTTTTTAGCACAAACCTTATGAGAACAAGCCTCGCGATTAAACGATAACTCCACTTCACACACTAAAATTTTTGAACTATGAAGGATGGCAGCGGTCACTTTCAAGGTTCCATCTCAAACAATGATGGGCAATTGCAACATAGAGGCTCGGATTACTATAGACGGCCTCAAATTGCTGTAAGTTTATGCTCAGGCTAAAGCAATTTAGCATGACATCTAGCCACGTGCTGTAAAATAAAAAGTCGTTGCTGCAAATCATAGGCTCGTAAACAACTCAAAAGTCACATATAGCTCTTCTCCAGTAAATGGGCAAACTAATTCTGAAAACCGTCATGATACACATTTCTGCATTCAAAAATGTTGGGAGGTGCAACGTCTGTTTCAAGTCTTGGTAGTGAAATATTACGCATCTCTATGTTAGATGTAGTGCCTATAAGTCTTCGTAAGCGCTTATTATTGCATTAGCACTATAAATAATATAAATTAACACTATAATAATTAACACTAACTCTATAAATAATATAAATTAAAAGCACATAGGCAACAATACGAGGAAGACGAACGAATAAATATGAATAAAGAGACCATAATAAATCTCGTAACCGCCTGTTTGCTTGAACATCACCCATTGAGGAAGCTGGTGAATATCGATGCTGTCGCATACAGATTTTAAAATAGAACAATCCGCAACGAACACCTAAAAAGCATGAGAAAGCGGTGTAAGTGGAGCATTACGCCATCGACTAGTCAAACAAAAACGATCTACTGCACATTAGGGGTAAATTTGAGATAAAGGTAACAACTCTTTATATCCATGGCTGTTACTCTGCAACTCCTACTTTGAATCGATGAAAATATTCGACAGCTAAGCAGACAACATCAACAAAACATCACAAATATTCTGCTGCTCTTAGAGATCTGATAATCCAAACCAAGAATTCACAAACCTTAACAGTATCAGAAAGCTTAGCAGGCAGCGTTTTATACTCACGATCGTTGTCGCCGCTGGAAACGGAATCCGCGAGTAAGCGAACGAGGATCGACGCATTGCGACTTTCTGCTGCAAACTAAGCACATTCTACAATCCAAAACAACAGCGCTATACAAGCCAATCGTCACAGTTTTGACGATTCCAGCTAAATCCCAGCCAAATGTTTAACTGAATTTTTCCGTTGCTTAGAGTGTTTAAAAAGGCCCAGCATGGAGTGCATGGGAAGCAGCTCGTTCTCAACAACGTCTACAGAGGCTATAAAATGACAAAACAAAACACTTACTTTATTAGTTCAGGTATTTGAGTATTTCAAAATTAAGTATCACAATGATATGAACGTCTCGAATGCTCTGAAGCTATTCGATAAAAAAATCACAACACAGACGTCGTTGTAATCGACGATAAAATGTTTAACAATATTCCTTCGACAGCAAAATATATTCAGTACAACTTTTTAACCACAGTCATTCCACAACGCCTCAAGATGTTGATTTATGCCCAACCTATACAACTGACTGTCACCTTCTCTACACTTCAATAATGCCGCATATTCGCCATAAGCAATAATAATGACTTACCGTTGTAGATCTGCTCCAACTGTTCAGCAGTGAGAGATTCCAATTCGGGAAGGAAATGCAAAACACCTGAGGCAATCTCCTTTGGGTCAAGGCTAGCAATTTCCTGCAAGCAGACAATAATCATCTCCAAACATGCCGTCACACTGCCAAAATGATTCGTTTCCATCCATGAGATTCATTCCGAATTTTGCATTCATCCCAACGTTATTAATAAGAGAATCAACTGCGCAAAAAAAGTTACGGCTAAAACGCTCTGTATAAAAACTACTGAAATGAACTACGTCAGAACTTCTACAGCACGTGATCTGCAGCTGAACACCTCAACAGCAAATTAGCTTCTTGCTAAGGGTTTGCATTTATAAGCATGAACCAGTAGACAGAAATGACACGAGGCAAGACAATCATGGAACAGCTTGTTAGTTGCCGCTTTCAACATCACTCACGCTGTCTTGCAACATCTCCCAATGGCATGTGCTATAAGATGATACTGAGGCGGTGTTGGAACAGACAGACAGGCTCTTCCTGTACCAGTACAGGATGAGTGAGGGAACGCTCAATACAAGTGCTTCTAACGAAAGCAGCCCATCCTAAACATGATCCAGCAGTCATAAAGTTCAGGCGAAAAAATGAGCACTTCCAAAATAGGCTAATCAACAAATCTAAACATTCGACGTGGTAAGAGTGGAGAGCAGAGAGGGGAAGATTGCGTAAAATGAGCAGGACTTTACTTTAGCGGTGCGAAATCATCACAAAACGATCAGTATTTACAAATGCATAAATAATGCCCCATTCGCTGAATTAGAAAAGCTAGCCTGTACCTCAAGAAGTTAAAATTTGTTCCTTAAACCGCAGCCCAAATGCATCTCTAAAATAAGTAAGCCAAAGGTCGTTCGAGAAACGCTTGGACATCCAGTCTGAGTATACCTGAACCATTGGTAAACTACCTCGTTCTTGAACATGTCAGCACCACCCGCTTATCACTTCCAAATTATTACGTCTGCAGCTCAGAAGCCCTAACCAAAACTTACATATTTCTTCTCAATATCTCACCTGGACATGTCCACATTTTGTGCTGAAGCCTTCTTTGAAAAGGACTAAAAAATTTTCATATGTTTGATAAGCAGGGAATCAACGACCGAAAGATGCCATTGTAACTATCTGAGAGTGGATTCAATTATATCCTTTAATTACTCCGGATGGAAAAAAAATAGTGGTTACCTTCTCGTGCTCCTTGCTGATATTGCCAGCTGGATAATAAGCTACTCCTCGTGATCGTCCAAGATCAACACAGAGTTCGTCTCTCTTCGGCCCTTCGAAACAGCTTAGAGTTCCGACGTTAGCAAGACCTCTGAGCATTGCTGCCAGTTTTCTCCTTTAAACGACATATCTGTTGGCCCTCAGTGATAGGTTTTTGCGGAAATGTATAACAAAATTTTATGCAAAACGTTTGCAACTCCAAATCGGACTCAGTAAAGATGAGCTACAGCCATCGGTGGAGATTCTCCCTGAACGGCAGTTGCAGAAATATGACGTCGCGGAGCTACAGCGACAGCCACCTTTTGGTGCCCTGCTAAAACGTACAACTACATTTCGGCGACAACTCACAGTGTACAAATACAGCAATTAGCAACATGCTGCATCGATCATAGATTATCGTTTCGCCTTTTCCCACGCACTGTCTTGTGACGTTTGCTTTGGTTTTCTTAGATGCAGAGGAGGAAGGTTAGTTCTTTGTCAAAAGGCTGTGGGAATGGCACACGAAAAAAGCTGGAGGTTTTATTCCAGCTTATATGGCGGTTTCCTCTCGCACGAAACAAGGAACATGAGCATACTGTTAGGAAAACGTTTTGGAGACGTTCTAGCTTGAGCGAGTAATTTCAAGTGAACAGTGAATTTGCTATGTTTTCCACTCATAGAACGCATCCAAGCTAGAAACATAACAAGTCCTGCCAGATGCTTGTCACTTTTAACAAAAACTGACGAAGAAACAAAGACCAGAGAAAAATGTAAAAAATTCTTTGTGATCTCAGAGAAAATTTACGAAAGACAATTGAGGGAAGGTGGTGAGTAGAAGTAGTTTATGCAAATAAGGTGGGGTCTTGAAAAATCTCGACGTTTCCAACATACAGTTCTCTTACTCCGAAGAAATTCTTATCATTTCAACAATCAACGAAGATCTCATATACTGGATTGATAGTTAGAAATCTGGAGCACTCCTGCAACAAATAACACCGCTCGGTCACATGAACACACGTAATTCTTGTCATCGGCACTTATGTCTTAAGTGGTATTCATCGATATAATAATACCGTGTTGCTCCCAGCACTACCTCTTCCGTCCGAGAATAAATCCTCCCAAGCTTTGGGAGAAAAACCATCTACTCTTCCTTCAATAATTTTTTTCTTCTACCTCTGTCTCCTCTTAGAACGCAAAAAAAGCGATCTTTTCACAAGCTTTAAAAGTATCACACTGTGCTAAACAAACAGACGAAGATAACTTCCTTTTAATTCTTGCAAGTTTCGCAAACTCCGAAACTTTATCCGAATTACTGTGTGTGAGGCCATGATTCAGAATCTCTACTTCAGTATGAAATAAAGCATGCCTGTTGTTAGCTGATAAACAATCGTTGTGGTCATCGCAGAAGTCGATGACCCATCCTCGTGACGCATATCGATCCCATTCGACGCTCATATAACGCACATTCGACTTACTCAGCTGATGAACGTCAGTCAAGATACGACTCATTGCGAATTCGAGTAGCTCATTCAGCTCGCGCTGACCAGTATAGAATACGCGCTGCACAATAACCACCATATGCAGGTGCTACTCAAGCATCGATATACCTCCACAAGTTATTAATACCACATTCCTACGATCTGGGATCATTTTAAGAGCAATGGGAAACTCTTCAAGAACATCTGGTTCAACTGCAAAAACAGCATCATCAAGGATAGTTGCATTTTGCCCTCAGCAGAAAAATTACTGCATGAATTACTGCGCTACAGGTAAATAGCGAAAAGATCCCTATTACATTATTTATCTTCATTCAGTAATTTCAATATCCCAAAGGAAATATACGAAAGTATATGAGCATGAAGAGCAAAAAAAGAGCGAAACGTTGATGAGGCTCCAATTCGACGACTAGATGTACTTTTTGATGTTTTTTTATTATACCACATTTTCAAAGGAACCTCGACGCAAGTCAAAAATAAAACACCACACTGAGCATGAAGTTGTAGTTTATTAAACCTTGAAACGTTAATGAAAACAAAGTAATAATAAGGGGAGCATTTATCGCCCTCATTATTGTTAGCCTTATTGAAATCACACAGTTGTGGCGACAACCATCGACTATCAATCAGCAGAGCTATTAGAGAGGAAGGAGTCCATTGCAAAAAAATTTCATGCATACCAACTAACTGCATATGATGTGACTTTTACCGACTACAATGAAAAGCGGCTGGCTTAAGGTACATTCTTTATACATTTCATCGCACGTTGCATTTTAAAGGGTTCCCCCATCGGCCATATGCACTGAGAATTTCAACGGTGTTCCTTTCAGGTAGTTCGGATGGACCTCCTGCACATGAAAATGGCAAACAATGTTGGTTCCTTATGTTTTCTTTTAATAATCGGTGCAAAACGGACTTCTTCACATAGGGAAGAAATAAAATATGCGAAGAGGGAATTGAGGAATATATCTGCCATTCTTATAGTTTTAAAAAAATGCTTTTTTTTGCTTCCACCGAACCCCGTCGGCCAGAAACCACAGTCATGACCATGCTTTGCAGCGCCTGAGGGAGTTTTCTCCGGGTCTACACTGATGGAAGACGGACAGAAAATGCGACCTGGGGAGCAAAAATTCAAACTATGCTTCCGTCACGGCTCTTTTCTTGCTTGTAACCTCGGTTCATCCGTCGAACGCATGAAAGCACCTGACCTCAAACGCGAGTCTTGTGGACGGCATGCGAAACTCGCCATGTTTTTGAACTGCTTAATGCAATTTTCATCGCGTAGTCACCCACACACATATCAGCTGATCTGAACCACTCCACACAGCATAGCTCAATGAGAAATTACGAAAAAGCGGAATATTCCGCTGCAACATCCGTCCCTGCATCGTTTTCTGTGTATTCAACATCGACATTCTCAACTGTCGCGTATCCTACCTTCACAGAGTTACGTGATGAACTACAACACTCACATTTCTTTTCCTCTTCTTACTTCGTGATCACAGAACTCGCTTAACAATCCACTAGAAATCTGCAACCTTTCTGTGAGGCCTTCAGAAATTTGCATATACAAATAACTTGTTAGAAGCACAACCCATCGACACAAGCGCACTCACCTCGGGATAAAGCACTAATGAAGGATATCCCATAACGTTTTGTGACTGACACAGGATTGGATCCTCGGCACAGTTCACAGCTCCTATCCGTAGTGCACCTTCCATCTCTTGTGCAAACTTCCGCCACTGAAGTTTCATCATTCTCACATAAGAACTAGACTGAATTTGAGCAACTATAAAAGTACTTATGAGATGATTTTATAACATCAAATCTATATAGACACTCCAAACATTTAAAGAAACGAGGTGGAGAGCGAGGGTGGCAAATCGGTTATCCTGGGAAATCAAGCAGAGTCCGCCTGGGAACACTTAAAGAAAAGGATAGGACAGATTTAGCGGCAGCCGAACGCTATCACCAGAATGATGTAGTGGGCAATGGTCAAAGATTTACGAAACGTTTATTTACTTAACAATTTTATCTACTTCATAACATGTACCCGAGTGGTTCTGGCAATGGGAAAGTATGCCGACTATCCGTAATGCACCAAAAGTTTCATAAAGCTTTAGAAGGGTTGATTCTATCAAGGAAGAAGAAGGAAACTTTCATCCAAAACAACTATGTTACATCAAAATTTTACGTAGCCAATAATGAAATATTAAAGAATACATAATAAATAGTTCAGGTGCTTACTGCTCCTGCTGCTTTTTCTTGTGAGTACTCTTTCAAGGAAAAAGCACCTGTAGCCGAAGTAGAAATTATTGGCGGAGAAAAAATTGCCCATATGGTACATTTACAGCAAGCAAATCCTATGTCCCGCATCAAAATCTATGAGGTTCCTCAAAGAAGTGATTTTTACTGCACTCACAAAAAGGACCTAAACATAAAAGTTTACGTAAGGCTAAGGCGAACTTTAACGCAACAAGCTAAACGACGAGAAGAAAAATAATAAAACGAAAGATATAAAGAATCGAACACACTTGCCGTTGGAGCGAGCTGATGGCAATGCGAACAAAACGATGAATAGAAATTGACGAACCACATTTCGCCAGATTCGATCACCTCCTGCTGGAAATCGGCTCGTGATAATGTTATAATCTCAGCATCGTCGTCATATATACCTTAAAAAATGAATACTCCAAAAAAGGTCACAAGTAACAAAGTGATTATATGTGATAAACAGTTTCATGAGCTTGAAAAAAACGAGGCGCTTTCATCTTAGAAATGAATGAATAAGTTTTTTGTGGGTCGATCAACGTAAAACAAGTCCCCTATAGTTGTAGAGTATCAATACTAAAAACAATGACAAATAATGAAACAATTCGTCGAAAATTTATTTATTAACATCACATCTAAGCAAAAGATAGAGTGTTAATAATTTCAAACTTCTTAGTCAACTGAAAAATAAGAAAGGAACGGAAAAACTTTCTGACATACCGAAATTATCGCGATAAAATTGCCACGACTGATATTGATTTCCGCCCTGGAAATCATCGCTGAGTCCTTTCTCGCCGAACTGATCATACTTTTTGCGCATCTCCTCATCCATGAGTACTTCGTATGCACGGTTAAGACGTACAAATTCGGTATGAGCATTCTTGTCATCCTGAAACCAACAATTAATAGAGGATGCAAAAGGTAAACGACCGAACTGGTACCAGGTCGTAACACCAGAACTTTGGAAAAAAAACAGGAAATATGATCGAAATGAGACCACAACCAGAACGCCCAAAAAAAAAAAAAAAAAATGCGAGAAGCCAGGGAGTTTGAGCGTTGCTTATTTGTAAAACCTTCCTTTCCCGCATATTTCAAGTGCGAGTGCAGTGTCGGTGTGAAATTATTACACCTGTTTTTGCATTTATTCTTAATCAAATAAAGTGGTGAGTAAATAGAGCATCTTATGAACAACTGTTGACGGGGAAAGGAAAGTTCTGCTAGTGTCTGTAATGACAGCTGGAAGAGCTGCAGCTGTGCAAGAACCACACATCATGATAGTACTGTACGGCAGCCTTCAGTTTTAGTGATTAAAAAGCAACTAACTGAGCGTATCAACAGGTAATTAAGACACGTTCAGTGGAACTTTACATCTCCAACAACCAAAAGGATGAATATGAGAAAGTGAACAATGGTGAGTTTTTATTTGCAATGACGTGCTATCCAGTACGGTAAACATATAGTCAAACCCTCAATCGAACGAGTCAAAAAATTGATTGCTAAAGTCTAATAAACTTTATTTTGTCAGCGTTCCAGGACTTTAGCGCCTATCCAACATAGCGGTACGAAAAAACTGCAGATTTGTGAATGCGACGCTTCAAAATCTTCGACAGCCTCAAGAATAACGTCAACTTCCATCGCTGTTCGACCAATCGATCGCCTACTGCCAACAATCCAACTGCGTGGGACGTTGGACCTTTTCTTCATTTAAAGCTTAAGCAAGGTAAGACTATTTGAGCTTCAACTATGAAATGCGGCCTATGTGACACTTCCCATGCACCCGCTACAGTCAACTAGCAGTTCATGACTCCTGGCATGGCGCCGTCATCCTACAGGAGTCGTACTTTATAGACAGAGACCGAAGAACTGCCTCATTGGAAACGTTTGACTGCGAGAAGTCGGCTGTCGAATGATCGAACAGCAAACACTGGCGGGTGAAAAATATAGTAATAGAGTGTTAACCGGATTCTTATCTGGATGTTTTTGAAGCGCAATCTTCTTGAATGCTTTCCGTATAGCACGATTGTCCGCATCTCGGCTCACGCCCAACATTTTGTAGAAATCTTCTTCGGAGGCAAGCAAAGGCAGCAAGGCGAGCGTAAGGAATAGGTAGATGATGCACGTCATGTTGATGGGATCACTAGTGATGACGTTACGCTCGACCGAACTCCTACTGCTTCCTCCCCGTCAGCAGCCACCAGCTGATCCTCTCAAACAGTCCCTGGAAAATTTCATCGCCACAATAATTAAAATAAAAATGACCGCTGCTTTTCAAACGCGAAAACAAGCTACATATTACGTTCAACCTGTTCAGTGCTCCAGATTAAGAGAACAACGCAATTCCTCTTGCATAACGTCGGTGCTTTGCGCATCCGTTCAGAAGTTCCCTTCTAGCTGCGACTCTGACTGCAACGTGCTACAGATTAGCACTAGTACCTGTCGCCGAAGAAACTTCATCAACAACACCACTGCGTCGTTACTCTCATCAAACAGCAAAAATAACTGCAGTCGCACTTCTTTATTCGTGTGAATAACGCAAATAAAGGAATAGCTCTCGCTAGACATCAAAAACAGGCGAATTTCCGCAGAAAGTCACATATGCCAATACGACCTTCGAAAGGGCTGAAACCGGCTCCGCCCGCGCCGGAACCGGGCTTTACTTATGACCATATTGAAACAGGCTAAATTTGGTCTCACTCTCACTTCAGCGGTCACCTTATACCTATAACAGAGAGCGAACTAAACCCGAGCTCACAATCACATCTTCAGCTAATGAAGCACACAAGAACTGCGACATCGAACAGCTGTCCCTTATAGAACTTTATTCTTTATTTTTATTTCACTATGTTAAAGTGAATAAAGGTTCATTTGAGTTCAAACATCGCGCAGTCATTTACCGAGAAATCGAAACAAAATTGAACAAAATAACGAAAAACAAGAGAGCGAAATTGATGCTCTCATATACCGTCGCTGATTCGTCCTCTTTTAAAAGCATCGCATTGTTCTCATCAATAATCTTTCAGTATTTACTTCCGCCAACACAAAAATTAACATTTCTTGACAGCTGCGCACACATAATACGCTATTTTCAAGAAAGCGGCTGGCAATAAGTGAGAAGTGAAAGAATAGCATCTAATCGATGAAAATTTTTGCATACGAAATTCGCCGGAGTAAGGAATATAGACGTGCAAAATAAATACAAATCGCGCTCTACGTGCTATCAACCTCATAAAGACACGTCATCGTTACGAGAAGCAGTTCCCAACTGAGAACGCCTTATGTATCGTTGAGCTGTGCAATAGGCTGACGTGTCGTTGAGCTGGCAGATCAGTGCTGTGCAAAGGCGTTGTGCGCATGCAGGTGCATCCCCACTTGCTATTCTCGTTGTTTACCCCACAACTGCGCACGCTCTCTCACATTGCACTACAACTATAGCACCTACCAAAACCTCTTTTCGAATAGTGCTGAGACGGCGTTCCGTGAACACCGCAGCTGGGCTCTAGTGCTAGGGCTTGACCCTGTCGCAGTAGCTTTTGGGTTCGGACAGTGACCAGGACTGAATTTCACTCAAGCCCCAGTTCTACGTTTTGGTTCTTTGGATGTTGCTTTGTGAGTCGATTTCAGCTGTACTGGTTGCGGTATTGTGGGGTGCCACGAACCCGTTCATACGAGCTGGCTCCAAGGTCATCGAATATGCGGATATCGGTGAGCAGTTGATCGTTTGACCTCTTCGCAGTTCAAAAAAAAATTCATCAACAATTTGCCCCATAAATGTATAAAAACGCAACACTGCATTCCGAGGTGTTCAAAAAGTGGACCGCAATTGGGTGGTGGCAAGCGGGCACTAGAAAGAATTGAAAACTAAGAATTTCTAAGGGAAGTCATCCAAGAACGCTGAACTTCCAGCGCCTTGGACGCTTTTCAATGGAATGAAACCACATCGTTTGCAGATCACGTACAGCCACCTCCCCCCACCACCTCCCAGCAAATTCACCACCCCATTCCAATTGTTCACTGTGAAAAAAGTGATTTCTGGCAGACTGCGAATCTGAGAACGAGGGGATGGAGACGGGCCACGTGTGATTCAACTTCACCTCTGTGACTGTTTCTTATAGGTAATTACTAACAAATTCATTCCCATTAGTAACTTACTAAGTACTTTAACTCGCTTTCAAGCCAGCACGATATTCTAGCATCCCGAAGCATCCAACTCACGAACATCCAACCCAAATTAAGAACAGAAGGTTGGTAAAATACTTACCGTACGTGAGATTAATGAATGGAAAAATAAATTGCTCAATTATATGGGAATAAAAGCATGTTACCTTGCAGAATCAAGCAACCACCTGACGCGGTTAGCCACAAAACTGTGGAGAACAGCTCTATGTTGGAGATTTTCGTTGCCTTTTGCGCTGAATCAGTGTGCATCGGTGAGTGAACTGTTTTTACGAGTACGCGGTGCTTGGGCGGAATTTACGGACCGTCGACAAACTTGTTTAGTTTTCTCTACTCTCTCAAACCAAAGTATACTTTACCTGGTTGAGGAACATTTCTTTTTTATTAGTATCTTGTGCCTGTTCGGTAAAGAGGAAATTTCCTGTACTGCCAAAAATCCTGAAAGCAGTAAAAGTAATTGTGCCAACTGAAGCTGTTTAAAGAGAAAGGAAAAGCCTATTGATAGAATGGGTGGCAAATATCATATTCGTCATCCATTTCATTATGACTGTAAGCTTGGGGAAAAGAGTTGACGTGCAATGTGCGAATATCGCTTTGCTGAAGGATTTTTCGAATCTGAAGCATTGACGAACGGAATCAGCAGCGATCACATGATTTTGACGGACACTGCAATGTAAGTGCATTCATTGTGCGTAGGCAACAGTGCAAATAGTGAGTTCTACGTCAACTGCAAATCTCCGCCAGGTTGTGTTTACTCTGAGCGCTTCTACCTCGAGCCAACCAGTCACCTCGCTCGGGTTTAAGTACGTGGCAAACGGGTTCTTTCGAGGGGCCCGATCTTGTGAGTAATAAAGAAGGAGCTGGAAGTTACATTATTTAAGCGTATTTTAAAAGAAATATTCTGGTGGTGGAGCTCGAATCCCCTCCTCAACTCAGAATGCCGTTCGCACTCGAGTGATGATCTGTTGCTAGGCTTCCGTCTTTATCCTCCTCTGCGAGAATCTTCGTGTGCACTTTGCACTATCGGCGATTTAACTTACTTCTGAAATTTGGCGAACGGTACATAGGTCTTTATTAATTGTAATGAAAAGGTGTTTGTTTATTGTCAAATTGAAGGAAAGATACATCAATCGCATTTCTCTTCATTTCATTGTTGTGCGCGATTGCTTCCCGTTACAGGCAATTTGTTTATTGCTCACCAAATACTGTTGCGGTAATCATTGAAATGCTTGCTAAGTCATCAATATAGGACTGTTGAGGTGCTCTTCGTGGCCGTGTTGGCAAAGCAACCGATAACGTTCGTCGTCCCGACTGTCAACTCACTGACGTTCCTCTTCACAGCTCTCTTCGGGCGCCTTATCGGTGAGAATGTCACCTCGGCGAAACTTCTTATCGGATCAGCACTCATTCTGGTCGGCATTGTGATCTCCTGTACCGCCCACTGAAACCCATCATCCACTTACCTCTCCATCGAGCCTCATCATACAGGCAACTCGTGCACGTACTCATGAAAGGCGTGTTACAGTGCTCTTCTTAAGGTTGTTATTTATTTCGCAGGGACTTTAACATTAAATGAACGGATATCAACAATAAATACGAGGACGTTGCGGAGACATGGACGCGTTCCACAGTTCAGTCCATAAGTTGCCAAAAGCAAATGTCATATAAGTATCCATTTCACTTTCTTATTCGGCCATACTACTCGCTTGTACCTCTTGGGCTTCATACCACCTTTGAAGGGTTCCCAAGCTTCTTCCTATATCCGTTGAAATTAAATGTGATGTATACTTTGCAAGTAAGTATATTTTCCACAAACTCTTCTGAGGTACATCTTTCAATGTATTGTTGCATTTTGCCTCTTCCACGAATTTCTTCTTGTTGCGACTCAGATTTGCATTGCTGTACCAGCACCCATCCTATTCTTTTCCAGATTTGCAAACCCTTAAATTTAGCCGAACTCGAACATTATTTGCGAACTCCCAACCTTGAATAGATTGCTGGAATTTCGGGACGGTGAAGTGAGACTAAAGCAGGGACAGAAATGAAAAAATATTAATGAACTCTGTTTCTCACTGCCGCCAATTTTTTTTAATGAAAAACAATAGTAAAGGCAGATCTTGCCCATTAGTTAACAATACGTTTCACATAAGGGAAAACCACTCTTCAGTTTGTCGAATAATCTTCTCCACCACTCTCTTATGTACCTTGTGGCCCTAGTGTATCAGAGTTCTGCCAACAAGAATTCACACTCTCACTGAATTTTCAAGCAGCACTACGGGTCACCTGCACTCCCAGCCGAGAGCTACTCAATCGCACAAGCGTTTCACCGCACCTTGAGCCTATCCCAAACCAACGAAATACTTCATTTTTTGCGACTGATTTGTCTTCGTTTCCTGCAACCGCACCAAGTGTGAGCACATTTAATGCTTGTATAGAAATCTTTGCATCGTGACAGCCGATCGAAGATAATGTCTCACACAGCACTGACACAAACAAAGTGATCGGAGAGCACAATTATTCTGAATAGCACCGAAAGCTCTTCAATGCAACACTGTGGAACAGCATCCGCGTTTTCGACAAATCATAACCATATAGCCTCTATCACGTGGTGAAAACAAGGCCAACGTCGCTTCCACTAGACGCCTTCATCGCTTGCTCTCACGAAACAGAACATCGTATAGCCAACATCCGAAACCGCCATCAAAAACGTCCGGCAAGTAGCATATCCAGCAGATCTTCACATCATCAACGAGAATAGCACCACATCGAAACGGTTACGACACCACGTAGAGAATGCTTCGCCACCTAATCACAAAAACCAATACGCAGTGCACTTCATGCAGCCACGACTCCCATTTATTATTAACAAAAGGACTTCCTTTCCCTGGAGAATTGTTGACTTCCTTGAATTCCCAAATAACATCAATCGCATCCATTATTTCAAAGTGGACCGAGGTAACAACTACAGCCAGGATTCGCCGATGTACCAAATGGCCAAACTCTCACCTTAATACCCGCTTATCTTCAGCACTTTTTGCATCACTTCATTAACCCTCATCCATCGACTGTCCTCAACAAACCGAGGAATGTGTTAAGACGAAAGCACATCAAAAGCAACACCCGAAAACACTAAAAATAAGAAACTCATTGAATTAATAACATTTCTCGCCTCTCACAACGTTCCAAATCGGCACCAACATTTGCGTAATAATTTTGGTGAGAAGAGCAATCACAAAGAATGGCCGCTCACTTTATCGTGTCTCTGGCAATGCCGAAAATCACTTCCCTCCCCTCAGCGAGAGCATACAACTCACTTCACTAAATGAAACGAACAACGCGAATGCAAATAAATCAAAGCGAAATGTACAGTTTGCGTAAGAAAAGCAACACAAAGCAAAAAACGAAACGCACTTTCAATTCGAACCATCGAGAACATAATTTGTTTTAAAGGAAATCACATGGAGAAAGCCATTCGAACAATACATACCATCAAAACGTGCATATATCATACAAGTGCCACTCCCGTATTCGAAAACACTGGGGCATATCATCGACTAGACCCTATTAAATGCATCCAATGAACTTCCGCGAAGATAACGTCGACATAAGAAAAGCGGTTTTCTTTCCTTTATGGAAGTAGCCCCAGTAATCTTAATTGAATAAGAGCGCAGTCCATAGAGTAGCGAACGCGTTTCATCCCTTCTTGAGTTAGAGCATTTCCGAAGAACTTCAACAGTCAATCAATCATTGCTGCAAATAAAATCACAATAATACAATCGAGCCAATCCCAAACAACAACAGCTCTGTGAAAGGCGCCGCAAGCACAACTGCACAGAGAATACACCATTTGAACGCAATATAATGCTTACACTACAAATCAAAACACTTCGCATAAACTAAAAGAAAACCACCCACCAAACACAATCATTTCCATGCAAGAAAGAATCATAAAGAAATTTGAGAGTCTCTTCATTCCAAATAAATCAGTCGTAATTCGCCACAACCGCTCGTGCTGACTCCTCAGAATGCCTGAAATAAACATCCGACATTCAACTATTCCGATCGCTTCAAACAGCGATGTATTCACATCCAACAAGTTGGCGGCAACATCAATAATTCGCTAGGCAGTCGTTTCGATTACATCGCGTATGCCACTTTGCTGCCTCACATCATTACATCGTACCAATAAAACAACAGCGTCATAGTGCTCTGATTTCATACTTCTTTAGGGGGTCACAAGAAAACGAAAAGTCAGAAGTCACACCTCAGCCGGATCAGTTGCTGCGTCCGGCAGTTTCTCGTTCGCGCTTGACATAGACGCCTCCATTGCTACTGCAGATCCTTGCGCTGTCTCCGGAGTACGCGACGCCCCCACAAGCTGCAAACTTTTTGTCGCATCGAAGAAGCAAGAGAAAGCAAATAACCGGAAGGCATACACCTCTTCCCAGCAAATAGTCGCATAACAGCCGCTTTCCTATGTCCGACAGACGGCTAAACAATAAGCGCATCGTTTTCGTCGTCCTATGGCAACGTAAAATTAAACAGCTTGAAATCTTCCAAATTCCACTCTCAAGATGAAAAAAATGAAAGCAGTGGAATGAACAGCAAACAGCAAACAAACTGACCAGAAGTCCTTCTACACGTTTCACTACCCTTTCCGTTCCTCCCCTACCCTCGAGATATTCGGTCCTGTTGAAATCATAACATACGATATTCAAAAGCGATATTAGCCATAAAGACAGTCACAACAGTGGACACCTTTAACATGCAAATTAAAATTCGTAACAGACATCAAGAATCTTTCAACAGCCCGCTAGGAAACGTATAAGGCAGTTGCACCATTCGACTCTTCTTGTTTCGTTTCTTTCAATAGCGGAAAGCTCCAATTTTTTACTCACAGCCCTCCAACGAATGCCAAGAAAAAGAAAAAAAAACACTAAACTAACACTAAACAGGAAAATCTGCTTAGGCACAAAGAGAATAAAAAAACGTGAGAGAAAGCATCTAACCCTCGCGGTACAAAGCGAAGCCGCCAAGTTCGTCTTGCTCCCTAACTCCTGCAACGTGAAGTCGGTGCATACAGGAATCGGACGACCATTGGGCAATTTACAGCACGGCTTTAGAATCTCATCGAAGAACGGATGCACGCAGGCGTCTAAAGGATCCAGACGCTCGTCAGGCGGGTAGAGCAACAACTGCGAGACCAGTTCGATCGCTTCAGGATTAGTTCCCGGGCGAAAGACGAGTGGCCATGGGATGCCCTTAAGTGACCATCATAACACTATACTTCAGCAATTGCTACACATTAAAAAAATCCTTATACAAAAGATAAGAAAATGGTACAACAGCTAAGAAGACCAAAAGAATGGGGGCAGAAATATGCAGATAAGTGTTCAAAATGAGTCCCCTCCATTTCGCTACTCCTTTTTTCTGTTTGCAGTTTTCTGCTTCTGATCCCTTATAACGTCAATATGCAATGAGAACTAAAATCGTGTAAAAATTCAACGCTTCGAGTGCAGTTGTGTAACCGAAAGAACTTTCTCTTTGAATTTAACTAAGGTTATAATAAAAAAATACACCACTACGGCACGCAATCGAAACACTAAACGAGCTAAAATCGTGCCAAATAAGCAGAACAATGCGGACTGCCGTAAATGCTATCATTACAGACTTCTGGGTTGCGCCTCGCCGCCAATTCGGCAGAGAATTTCCGTCTTTCTCCTTCGAAAACGAAACAGCAAAAGGTAACATTAGCTGCCAACCTTGATAAGAGGGAACTTGTGTTCCTTATAGTGTGGGTTCATCTGCAGAACGTGTTCCTTCGTTGGCGTGCCTAGGATTTTGATGATCTCGACCAACTGATCCACTCCCGAATCTCCGCAAAATATGGGCCTCCCCAGCAGAAGTTCAGCCAATACAGTACCCACCGACCATGTATCAATGCTAAATGAAAACATCCAGTGAGACAAGCAAATTTCTCTAATCGATTATCACGTAGTTATCAATGACACAGTTCGGTCTGTTCTCATTTCTAAAATCCGTCGCACTGCTACGCATGAATACTGCCAAAAAACCCAGGAAATCACGTTTCATTCCTTCAAATCATTAGCAACTTGATGGACGGATGTTTCCATGAACAGTGATTTATTATTACACATTGATTTACTGTAGCCATTCTCATAACATTCAGAAAAGCAAAAGCTTTGATAAGACCCTCTTTTCTAAGACGTTGCAAAAATTGGAAGTATTTCCGAAACAGATGCATCTGCACATCAAACATTGCATCTGAAGTCAAAATGTCAAACGATAATATCACAGTGACATTTCTCATGCTAACCATCAGTGCTGCGGGTGTAAAACACCACACATTTTCATCAGCACACAACCAAGCCTAAGTTATAATTTCTATTTAGGTAGAAAAAGCAATGCGTAAAAGTGTGGAGCAACCTGTTCTTATAGTCTGTGGCTCCGAAGATGAGTTCAGGTGCGCGATAGTATCGAGAGCAGATGTATGACACATTGGGCTCACCCTTGACGAGATATTTTGCCGACCCGAAATCACATAGCTTCAGTACGGCCGTCTCAGGGTCGATCAACAGATTCTGCGGTTTGATGTCTCGATGGCAGATTCCTTAAGAACAAACAACACATAACGGTTACACTTCAACTTCTTAACTATAATTGTAATCGAATGGTTCGACTGTCACTACGTTCCTACTGGTGGTCTATTCAGTTTCGTTACTTAGAGGATGACGGATGAACTCACATCTGAATTCCACCTTACAGTTTTTCTGACGTGACTGTAGCCTCAGCCGACATATGGGGAACTAATTCTTTCTTCCTCTCCTTTGTCACATCGCTCTTTAAAAATATGCTTATGAAGACTTTTTTAGATACTGACCGCGATTTGCAACTAACATTCCCCCAATCAGGAGGGCGGCGGAAGTGGGTGGCCTCACTCATGTACGGCATCGACAAATGCGTTACTGTCATGTGCTTACTAGTTACACATATCACGTGAACAAGCATAAGGATCAAATCGAAAATTCACTAAAACCAACCACTTCGGCTATTCAAAAGCAAACAATGAAAACTTCAACAAACCAATGCCGTGGATATAAGACAGCGCTCGAAGCAGCTGGAACATATACAGTTTCACGTATATGATTGGCAACGTTTGTCGCAGTCTCGCATAATGGCGCTCAACGCGATACACCGTATCCGGCACGTACCTGTAAATTAAACATCGCGAAAATTACAATGCTCATTTTTGGCAGCAAATACACTAAAAATGTTGCGAGTTACTCCGGAAATCTCACAACAGCATTAACGGACACTTCATAAAATATGATAAAAATTCCTATATATGGGAAATGAAGAGAACAGATGTCTCGAAAGCCTCTGCGAAATAAAGTTTCCTGATCGGATCAGAAATTTTTAGCATTTAGAGAAAGTCATATTGCCACAAAGTGTTTCATCCAAATGGACTGAAAACTGCGAGCACTAATCATCTGTTAGGCAAATATCTACGTGAATAAATACCTCATGCTTCTTTCTGATCCAGTATCCAACCTCAGAAGTATCGCGACTGTTAGCAACCTCACCACTGGTGAACTTGTGAACAAGAATAGATCAAAAATAGTCTTTGAAAGCTTGATTTTCTGTCGCAGCTTTCCACCGAATGCGAAGTCAGAGTGAAAAACCTCAAACAAGGCATTCTGGAAGTCAGTTGAAACCTAATTACACCCAACTTTTGGTTTTTGATTTCAACGGTGAGTATCAGATCTTTTCCTGTGATCATCACGCACTCGAAATATAAATGCCGACCTTACCATCTATACGGAGAAATGAAAGGAATGTGATAGGATGAGAAATTCTGCTCTGCTCAAAAGCACTGCATTCACTACTTCAATGCTTATACCACTAATGGTCAAACCTCATAACGAATTCACTGCACAAAGAGCGCCGACTTCTAGTTTCCGAAGTAAATGTCCCAATAAACAGGAATGGGCAAAACTGATATAATAAATAAAATATGATTTGGCATTTATGTGTTTCTCTACCAGCTGCGCGAAATCAGTGGCCGCTGCTTCGCAATCTGTCTTCGTTGATATCATAATAAATCCTAGCATAAAAGAATACGCTACATCCATTATCATTTAGTATCACAAAGAACTTGATGGACATTTCATTTCCGACGTAACGATTTCTAGGAGGCTTTTTTACACTGCCTCATTCATCCCTCCTTCTGAAAGCTACATCGCATCCTAACTGTATCCTTTTGCAAGAAAATCGAAGAAAGCACACTTACTCGAGGATGAGATTGAGGTATACTTCGTCCTTGTTCTCCCCACCCGAATGAAAGAAGAACTTTAATTGGACGACGTTCTTGTGATCCAACTCCCGCATAATTTGCAGCTCTCGATTTTTGAAACGTCTGTCTTGCAGCACCTTCTTGATTGCTACCAGCTCACCAGTGCTCGCCAATTTTGCCAGATAGACCACTCCAAATGATCCGTTACCTATTACCTAAAAGATTCGTTCTCTTCATCGTGCACCTTCGCAGAAAATCACCTTAAAACCATAAGAAAACGCCCTCGTGCATCACAATCTCGTATACAATAGAATTGTGTTATACATAAAATTCGGTCTCCGCACTTTTAATCATCAGATCATCCAAAGACGTTCTTTCGCATAATGGAGGAGAATGGCAAGCGGAAAAGGCGACTGATCTTCATTTCAAATGGCTAATATTTTCTGACCTTTTGCAGAGGAAACAAGATGCAAATTTTGGGTGAAACAGTTCGAAAGTGAACGACTGGTCACTTACCTCCTCTTTCATATTAGTGATCTGAGATTCGCTCACTTTCTTTTCGAAACTCGCAAAATTCACTTTATTATTAAATGTCCTCTTTGAGAAGGTAGTTCCACTTTCGAAAAGAAAATTTCTCGAAAGACCACGCTGCCATTACATCTTTTACCCAAAAACTGCATTATATCGAATATTACTTAACACTCCTCCAAAGCGATTGTAAAATTTCGAGGATATCCGAATTGAAGAAAGTTTGGAGAACATGCCGAAAAGCATGGGAGCTAAACTACTGATATGGAAGCCATGAAGTTTGAAGCGATTGCAATGAAAGATTTTTTTATTGCAATTTTTTTTGAACAAAATGAGTGCCGATTGCAAGATTGCAAACAACAAAATTGCAAAACAAAAGGACATGCCGATTGCAAGAACCCAAATGAAACATAAGCGAAAGATGATTTTTTTCGTATGAACAAAATGAGTCCATTTTTAGACATACCTTCACATCCGAGTACTGTACCAGCACCTGCTCGCTCCCCTGGGCAGGAGAGGCCATGACGGTAGTCATAGCAGAAAGTCTGATCCGACTATCGAAGCAGCTGGTTTATAGATAAAACGGGCGGCGGCTAACGCCCTTCACCCAAATAAAGAGGACCGCCTGCAAAAGCATTTACACCATTTCCGCTCGTTAAAACCGGAAGACATACCGAAAACGCAGCTGGAGCAATAAACTCCAGAATAATACCGCTCCTATCGAAGCTCCCTCAGGAGAAAACATGCAAACTGTTGTGAAAAGAGACTGAAAAGAAGGAAAGTAAAATACGACGATGACAGCCGCATTAAGTTTGAGTAGGAGAGTAGTTACATGACTAGTGCGCCCTTTCTGTAAAGTTGAAGGATGATAGTGTGGAGGATATTATTGTGGTTTCCACAATCTGAGAGCTAGAAACAATGGAAACGACTGCCGCATCAATCGTACTCGACAACCACAAAAACCAAATGCAAAGTTTTCCAACGAAAGGCATAGAAAATCGGCAAAAGTTAGGCAATATCTACTAACGACTGAGGTCTGTTGAGCTATTCAGCATGCGGCTTCATACTGCATGATTCCATTCATCTTAAAATTGGCTTGCGTCATGCAGCAGCATGATATTACTTTTTCTCATGTATGTAGACCCTGATCCTTCAAGATTGGCTAGTGGAGACCGCAGAAGGAGGGAAGGTGGTCGTAGAATTATTCTCATCATACCCTTCTTTCTCCTTATGGAAGTGATCAGTAACAGTCGAGACAATCTTATAATTTTCCTGCATGTTCGTTAAGCATCACAGTGGTACTGACATTCGATGTCGTCTCTACCCGAATGAATAAAGCGAAGTAGGCATTTAACCGCCCTCTAGCTTGAACGATGAAGTAATGAGAAATGCGAATCAATAGTGATGAAAGTATTCAACGAAATGAACAAGTACTTAATAACAATTTAGTGGACGGAAAATAGCGATAAGCAATTATACGAAAGCACCGAACAATATAGTCTTGAAAGCTCCACAGGCCTACAACTAATTCTGCAAATGCACAGGCTGATGCCTTCTTCGACTGCAAGGAATCAAAAACCACCTCAGTTTTTAAGGAAGATGTAAATGTGTGGCATGAAAAGAAAACGCAAGGTGACAAAGCTTGCCCAAATATGCAACAAAATAAAAAACTATGAAAACACAGCAACTACATTCCAGACATTTTCCGCCGCCTCAGAAAATAAACAAGCGATTCATTTGTCATTTAAAACTAGGTCCTACTAGTGGTGAACTGTTTTTCTGGCCACAGATCAAACTCGGCCTTGAATCAACCATAGCAAGACAGGTTAAACGTGGCCCTGCTCTTGACTTCGGGTAAGTGAAAGTGATCGTGTGGCGGGGGCCGAGCTTAACTAATCTCCCTATTGCCACGGTTCGAAACTAATTTGGTTGCGAGTGAGATCAGTTTTGATCTGGACCCTTTGTGTCATATTTCGGCGTTTCTAAAAGTCTAGAAATTTACTTTTTGCATGTATCAAATGTCGAGATGAGGGAATGGGTAGGGAGACCATGCTTGGGTACAATCGCCTCGGTTCGCGCTTTTCTGGTTGGATTTCCTCTAATCCCACACCATTCTAATTCCCCCTTTCCTCCCCCTCCATCTGATCACAGAAAAGAGCCATGCGTTGTATCGCTTGGACGGACAGTGATGCAGCAATCACAGTGTGGCTCCCGTCATCCAAGACTTGGTTAAACAATCCCAGCCGTCCTAAAATACACAACCTAAGTTGTACAGGGAAAAACAAATTGTTGAGAAGGTCCACAATCAGAAGGAGAAAAAAACTGGAGGTCAACAAGGTGTGAACCGTGCTCACCAAATTTCATCACAGTCGCTTTCGTAACTGGTCAGTGGACAACATCGGACAAACAGAAACAGACAACTGGATAGCAATCAAACAGAAAAACAAAACAAATGCGGCTAGACGAGACGGACTAAACCTAGTTCCAGGTCCAGCTGCAACTCAGGTCATAACCACCGAATATGGCCAAGTCCAGTCCTGGTGCATGTCTTGAGTCGGGCTGGTTAAAGCCCAAACATGAGAACGTTCAACCCGTTCCATTTATACATGCACTAGTCCCTCACAGTGTTGTTCCCAGTTGCGCTCTGGCCCTGTTAGAGACGCCTTTGACGAATACCCGCATAAACACAACACAACACTCGTAAGTTTGAAAAAGCATGATGCGCTCATGTTTGGAAATAAAATAGAAATCTGCAAAAGTGCTGATGAAAGAGTCGTGTGCAGAATGCAAGAAATGCGGAAAATGGTTTTTTTTTTTTTGAAGAGGCAGCAGAAATAAGCACAACATTTTTAGCGATAACGACATCGTCGCGGGTAACGAATAACGGAGTCCAGGGCCACATTATCAGAGAACACTTGTTTGTAAATCCATAGCTTTAGAATTGCGCCTCTGAAAACCGGTATTTGCCGTTGTTGTGACAACCCGATCCTATGCACTATAAACGACGTAACGATAAAACCACACAACCAGAAAAGAAAGAAGCCGTCAAAGTCGAGCTCGTAACGAAGCATCTTGCTGGCGGGAAAGATACCAAATGTTGAGCGCCTACATTTTTGAAAAAGAAAAGTGATGTAAAGGTAGCGTGCGGAAATGAAACTAAGGTAAATATGAACAGCCTGAATACCCCACTTTTTACACAAATCACAACACACCAGGATCTGAGACCACCGGACACGTCTACACTCGCATAACGCCTCGTGTCATTTACGCACAGCAATGGCGCTGAGTCAGAAAAGACTGTCACTGAGGGTATAGCGCTGCTACATATTGCTGTTTGAATGTGACATGTGCATCAGTGCGGGAGCTAGAAGTCAAAAAAGTTTCTTGATCAGCAGAAAACCAACCAGCCGGACTTATGCCTATGTTGGGGCGTTTGGTGGCTGGGTTCGTCAGCGCTTCGAAGCAGTCGTTGTTGCGCTTCGGCAGAAGTGATTTTCTATTCGAGACTGCGTATTTTTCTGGTGCTTTTCCCGGATACCACCGGATGTCGTCGGCTTGTGGCGGGATGAAATACCTCAAGTAAGCTTTCGCTGTTTTCATTAGCGAATCAGCCTTGATGCGGAACGATGCGTTCACAGCTAGCATGTGAGGAGGTCACAGGTCTGCAATAACTCAATACTTCAGCGGCCCTCACACTTATAATGTCCCCTCGCTGTTTTTTTACACTTGTACTATCACGCTCGGCACTTCTGTCAGTGAGGGAAGATGGGGGTACCTACAAGTACTGCGCTTTTTTAGCGACACATTTTTTCCCGAACGACGACAAGGACGCATGAGTTGGGGATCTTCCGATGACCCACGAACGCGTCGTCTAGCACCGCCTCTGTCGTGTCCTTCTGTAAGCACGTATGCGTACGGCGTTGCGACTCCGTATTGACGAAACTACCGCATGCTTTATTGCTGGCACTGAACGTAGAGGAATGTGGCTACCTATGCATCCTTAACACAGTTACGCTCGTAAAAACATCATCAGATCATGCGGAAGCGGGCAATCAAGTGAGTGGATAGGGTTGTGCGCGTGACCGTGGCTGCGACTCAACAGAGAGCACGACCTGTCCGGTTACTTGACTCCTTTGTTTCGGCTGGCTTCACCACGTTCCCTGTCCTCCCCCCCTCTTCCCCCCCCCCCCCACCCTCCACCCCTCTTCGTCGCTCTTCGCTCAAAGCGTAGCCCAAAAGACGAGTTTGTCTCCCGCGCTTACTCTTAGTAAGTATTGAAACCCTTCTACTTCACTTCACCAACTTTTGATTAAAACCCGTGTTCAGTCTCATTAGGTGTTGTTTCAGTAAACACGGCATATATCTTCTCAAAGAAACCTGAGGCCTTGCAGCTTAAGTGACCGCTTAGGAAGGCCGAAATTTTTGTTAAGGTGTGGTATGCGTTGCGAGAATAAAGTGGCGCACTCGCCGAGGACGTGACCCTGGAAGATGTCATCCTTGATCATTATCGTTTCTGGAACTGTGAATTTTCTTGCCTTCCGATGGGTTTCTTCAAGTTGCAGGATAATCGCTGAGGCTCTATATCATGGAACTGTATGCGCGGTAATTGAGATGTTGGAGATTCTAGAAGTAAGTATACCTAAACCGGTTCCGGCACTCTTCAGAATTTTTATTAAGTCCTTTACCCGACTTTTGGCGATATTCGTGGACCAAAAGGTTGAGTTCTTAGATGAGCCTCGCGAGTGCCATTTATGGCCTTAAAATGAAATGATGCGTTCGTAGTGGATGTTTCCTCTTCATCATTCCGCTGTGGTTGGCTCTGTTTGAACGAATGAAAACACCGACAAATCGTGTATGTTTCACATTTCTTCGCCATTGTGATTTTAATACTTTCAAATTCTTCATAATAAAATCAAGCATATTTAGTACACTGCCATGGTCTTGCACTCCTTGCCGTTGAGCTTGAGAGGGTCGAATGCCGAGACCTTTTATAGATCATCACAAAAATAGACAATACTAGAAGTAATAGGTAAAACTAATCTCCTTTTTACAATCGCCACTGTTCATCGTAGTCTCCAAGAAGTAATGCTTAAGCGTACTTGTGTGATATTCCACGAAATCGCGCAATCGTCCTCAAATTTATGTTGCTTACTCGATTACACATGATTGTATCGCATGTACAAACTATGTGCTTTGTTATCTTTGCACCATCTAGATGTAGTAAGCTGGCATTCATCCACTGGACTTCATGAACTTGCACAATATGCAGCCACTAAATTTGATTGATTAATTAAATATGCGAGTGGTGGATGTGGGGAATTCCTATGAAAACGGCAAAATTAGTCAGCGCCTTAATCACGTGAGAAAGCGATTGCGCGAAAACTATTTTCAGTATGCAAAGCATTGCATTTTGAACAACAGAACACAATGCATCACTTACATATGACAGCAACGTGAATTCTACCCAACGACATACGCTATCACTCGGAAGACGGAAGATACGCACAACGACTGCATAAATTTTAGCCGACAGTGCGAGATCAATAGGAAAATTTTATGGCGTATTACGAGGAGCGCTGAAAGCAAAATCATACATTTGGATTTTCAGTGAAATCTCGGGGGTCGGCTTCTTGAAAAAAATCGACCAACATACCCTTTAAGACCGGGCAGATATGCTTCAAAAGCCTGTAGTGATAAACAGCATACGAAAAAACAGGAGAAAAATTTGAATTCTTCGTTGAGTTATGGAAATTCGCAGGTGTAAGAATTGTTAACATTTTATATGAAATATCGTGTACATAGAAATCATCCCACTGTCATATCCCGTTGAATTCCTATAACCTCATCATGCCGGCTTGTTTGTAACGTGAGACTGGGACGACTGTTTTTGCGACCTCCCAATCGTTTTCTTGGTGTTTTGCTCTAAGAAGTTTGTGTGCTATTGGTCTTCAGAGTACCTTTAACCAAAAAGATACATTTTAAGAAGTTAGCACTACTCCAACTGCCTCAATTTCAGTGGTTCTAGTCGGCTTCATATACTGTTTCTCTTTATCCGTTTTTCATTCATCATTTCTTGTTCATGGAAATAATTTCAGTGATAACAGCAGGTTGTAAAAATTGTGGGTTATTCGATTATTGCCCCACATTAAAGTGTGAGAGAGTGCTTGATAAAGAAGCAATACATTATGGCGAGTTGGAACTTTTTTTGCTTTACGGCTTTAAGTCGATAACTTCTTATCGTGTTCTTAATAAATTTGTTACTACGATTATCGACATTATTATTTCTTACGTTTATAAAGGACTGAAGTTGAATTTCAGGCAGCTGAACCGGTCATCCTTGATTAATGTGTCATTGGAAATGACTGATGATTTATACTACCATTAAGATTTGCTAGTTGAAGTGCAATTGTTTTCTGCGTTTATAGACAAGATGAAGCAATCGCGATCGACCAGGAACTCTTCACCGAATATGGGTTCAGTGTGGATCAGTTGATGGAATTGGCTGGCCTGAGTTGTGCGCATGCAGTGGCTTCCTCTTTCCCCCGCGGCAAAGTGCTCGTCGTGGCAGGACCTGGCAATAACGGTGGTGATGGATTTGTTTGCGCTCGTCATCTTAAGTTGTTTGTTCGTTTTTGGTCTTTCTTTCAAATCCTTTGGTGGGAAGTAGGCGTCGGTGGTAGCTTGTGGCACTATAAGCTGAGTACACTAAGGGTTCACGGCGTGCTTTTGTCTGTTAGTTGGTATACTTACGCATTAACGCTGGATTCAAGAATCGCTCGTTCTTCCTGCATATATCAGACGGAACAAACGTGACCGTCTCAAGCATTATATTAATCGACGCTTGCCAAATTCAAAAGCCATTATACACGCCATGAGCTCTTCCTTGCTACCGCTCCAACTGTTTAACATCCATGTCTCTAGGAAGCAACGAGGAAATGCTGGCTATTGTCAAATTACTGTTAGGCGGATTGATTATTTAGTGCTGTATACTGCTTCCTGTTTTTGTGCTCATTTAGATGGCGTAATGGCGCTACTATATTCCAAGCCATCTGAATGGCGCTATTATTTTATTACTGAAGTTGCTCTATATTGTTTCCTCATCTTTTCATATTAAAGCTGTCATATGTCGCCCGTTAAATGGGGAAACGAACCACGGCTTAATTAAGAGATTAAAGCGGATCAGATGAACTGATGAGGTAATTCGCGGAGGGTTGATGCATGAGCCGTTCAGTGGGTGCTCGTGTTGAGATGTCTAGCTATTGAGAGAAATACGCAATTCCATCTGTCATTTAATTATGGTTGAAGCAGTTTGCTGGAATGCATATGTCTAATTGTTCAGGGTTACACGCCGTCGATTTTATATCCGAAGCAATCGAGCAGTGATTTGATGAAGCGACTCGTGACTCAAGTGACGAAAATGGGAATCAACTTTGTCAACGAGGACACCATTAAACAACCTTCGGATATTAGCAACGATTATGCCTTGGTTGTTGATGCCATCTTCGGCTTCAGCTTCAGACCTCCACTAAGATCTCCTTTCGACACGATCATCGATGCTATAACAAAAAGCGCTGTGCCAGTCTTTTCCATCGACGTTCCATCAGGTGCAGTTGGCTAATGCCGGTTTCTGAACACTTGCTTTGCACAAGTGCGAATTTGCAATAATGCTCGAATGTTGTGCTTATTGTGCATCGCATATTTGTAGTTATACATACGCTCTATTGCACAATAGTAGTGCAACAAGATACATGTGCAAGTAATTCATCTTTTTTTCTATTATTCTGAGTATATTTCTGTGTGGATGAATCAGGTGACAAATGTACCGCACACTGCAATTTCTTCATCAGTCGATCGAGCAAAACAAGGTTCTTTCATTTTGAGAAAATGCGCACAGCACAACAACATGCATAAGTGATTATGACAATTCGCACCGTTATGCCAGACTTCTGTTGCGAGTCAAATCCCTCTTCTTCAGCGATCATCTATTTTTCTTTTTTTTTTGCACGCCAATTTATGTTATTCCAGTGTCTTCGCAGTTCCCTTCGTGAGAAGTTATTATTGTCGTAAGTTTTTCAAAATCACTTGTATTAGTAGTTCGATCTTATCGCTGAATAGTATTCCTCTGTTTGCCCGACACAATTATGACTGCTATATACCAGTAGCCTGCCAGCTCTGAAAAGTTTTGGGACAGTCATTTGCAACTTGCGATTCATATTTAGAAAATAATGGTAAACATCTTGGCAGCTTCTCGATCGTTAAGGTGCACTTTGGCAGATGACGCGTTCATTTTTAGCTGTACTCTTAGTTATTCAGTTATATCGGTGCTAAACTCGATCTCATGAGCGCGTTAAATCTGTTGCATCTAATTACATGAACTGAACTGAAGCTTGTGATGCGATGTTATATTCGAATTCATTAAACAATCCTGCAGAGGCATACAGCAAAACTTGCGTTGGCAGCTCTTATGAAACGTATCAACTACAAAAGCTTTTAGTGTGTTTAGTGTGCATCAGTTGTTGCGATTTTGTTTTCATAGAGATAACAGTTGCGACTGTAATCTGAACGAAACGTTTGACAAGGCTAGATGCTTTTATGAATGGTTCCTCTTGCATTCCTGTCATCCTGTCTTTCCTGATCAGAGAAAGAGACTGCAGCATGTCACATGCTGCGTTTGTACGAATAAGTTCCTGCTGTCGCAGTTAAATTAGTGAACGGGTGATCACTGGTGAACTACATAGGTATGGAAGTGCCAAAGAGATGGCAGAGTGACAAGTTTAACGCCATTCACTTGAACCACGAGGTATTTTAAGTTTAGATGGATATTTGCCAATGTTTTATCGCTAGAACTTCAAAAAATCGCCTTACTTTCAATTAGCGACATTGTTTCTCGCTCATGGCTGGTAATGTTGCATAGTTGCATTGTTCTTACAACGTATTCTATGAGCGATCAGTGCGAGCAACTTCTGTACTCCCACTCCTTCATCCCCCTCATCCTTCTTGAAAATGGTCATTATGCTGTTTCTTGGAGAGGCTGAGAGATGCATTCATCCGTGAAGTTTTTGAAGGTTTCACAAATCACTGAATCATCTAAGTGAAGATTTTTTTCATACAAACTGCCAGATAACCTGTAATTGCAATAGCACAGGTGCCTGCAAATTATTTTTAGGATTGCCACTAAAGTATTTGAAATACATAGGGACAATAATGCTGCTCGTAGCGCCACTAGCTTTTGTCTCTTCGAGATATGAGAACCATAAAGTTAAATCTCTTTTGTTTTGATAAGAAGAGTACCGTACTTTTTCTAAAAAGGGAACTCTATGAGCGTTTATATGTCTATTGCGATCATGCGGTGAGAGTTTGACAGTTGGCAATAGCAAGAAATTGATTAGTTAAATATAATTAGACTTTCTGAGGTTTGGTTGTTAAAAAATTGTTAGCCAAACATTTCTGCATTACTCTCATTTGAGCAATGACCCGCCGTCTTATTGTTCAAACTGAATCATTTTCATCTAGAAATAATTTAATGAGAAGAGAATTGTATCTCGTCAGGCAACCCTGTAATTACTTATGAATCGACATTGCAAACTTCCGCAACCAAATAGGTCATTCAGCTATACAGAATATGTTGAAGCCATCTTCATTTCTTTCTTCAACTGTAATCTTTTCTGCTTATTCGATCTTCTGTTTTGGTGCGATTATACGTTCTTTTTTGTTTTTAAATTTAGGGAGAGGAGGAAATGGTTATCGAATGAATCGTCATTAATGAAAAGACGTTTGTTTTTCATGGGATTTTTTTCTGGGGCGACTTTTCTCTTGTCAGCGTTGTGTG
This sequence comes from Ascaris suum, assembly GCA_013433145.1. NCBI lineage: Eukaryota > Metazoa > Nematoda > Chromadorea > Rhabditida > Ascarididae > Ascaris > Ascaris suum. Next base: position 18,765,975 of record CM024187.1, on the reverse strand, counting down.
TGGTCCATTCTACTGGTGGCTGGGAAAAAATGACGCCGATGCTTGAATTCGGTTAACTACGTGGATTGGTTTATTGTTGCATTCTCCACCTATTCGAAAAACGAGATGAGGCGGGTTTTGACTTTGGTCATTTTTCTTTTTGGGACACTATTTTCGGCCGTTATCGGCGAAAGCCTTTTCCTCTGTCTATGATATATCTCCGGAGCGGTTTCAGTGAAGTGGATTTTTTTCTGGATTGGTGGGGGAAAGGGAGCATTCAGAATCCCAACAGAACGATGAGAAAACTTCTCGACTGCACTTTTAATCATTAAAAGCTAGCAGAAGAAGGCTGTGTGGAACATGGCACAGCCGTCATCGGTTGAGGGCAGTGTGAATATTTTTAGCTTTGTTTGCGCAAATAATGCGTACAGTGAAATCACTTTAAAATATTTCGAAGTTGAGCTTAAGCCATCATTGTGCTTCTATTGTGTTTTTGTGGTCGGATATGGGTGCAGAAAATATTCTTTATATTTTCTGATCGAGTAATGCAAAACTATGGGCATTGCAGGACTTCCAAATATTATGCATCGACTACCACTCGATCATAGCCGATACTTAAACGTGGCATATTTTCATTTATGCATAAAAGTTTGCTGTAACCAGATTGCATTGTTTATGGTATGGTTGTTTAATGTGCACTTTGCTTCTTTATGACAACTGTTTAGAGCTGCGTTAGAGGTATGCTGAGCCCTCACAAGCACTATTATAATTATAGACAAAATAGCTAATATAGACGATTTGAGGGTCATAGTAGTTGTTGCATTGTGAGACACTTGCTGCCAGTCGTCGCGTAATTTTTGGTGCCAAACTAGGGGTCATAATGGGCACATATCCCAAGAAGTAAAAGGAGCCGCTCGCGGAACGCTCTTTTCATCTCCGTTATGCGAATTGCTCGTTTAAGCGTGTGCTGTTGACAAAAGAAGGCCAATTTTTCTTGCGTTATGTGTGATCGGCGTCGTATCGATGTGCGTTAATTGACAAATCAACGTTGAAATGTTACTCAGCGAATGGTACGCCCACTGGGTTTACCCGTTACCCATATCCTACTATCATCTTCTTTTGGTGGATTTTAATATTATGGAATCGTGATTGCTTTTAAAATTAGCTTTCTAATATAACTTGCTTTAGAAACGAGTAAAATTTCTACTATGTTGCAGAATACCATTATGATCGCAGGAGAAGTTAGCGAGGGGTGCAGTTTTGAAAATTTGTGCGAAAGATAAGAAACAGTCGTTGGTTTCTTCATTATGTCAGTAAAAGTGATTGTTGAAAACCAACTCTAAGTAGGCAGTTTACTTTACGGTGATGTTAGCAGGGATCTCAAAAGAGGAGGCGAGCATCAAAGACGGAGGGACGTCAAATAGGATTGAGATCCTCAATTTCTGCGTTGCACTGTGCAAGAGTGGTACTGCTATTTCCTTTTTCCTGCTGCACTCTTGCAACCTCGAATCTACTATTCTTGCGTACTACAATCCACTTCATTCAGTATGATGTTGTTGGAGGATTCGCATTGTTTATCTTTGCCGTTTTATGTCGAAAATGACTCCTTGTTTTCGATTTCTTTAAAACTCTTCATTGCTGCAGTTTATTCGTAAAATTCCAGTACGTTCGGTACAGCATTGATTAAGGGGAACACCGTTATATTGAAAGAAAATATTACCATGAAGCTGCACGCCCATCTGATCGCAAGCAATCTCGGGGTTTTATGACGCTTTACAAGGTTGCAGGTAGTTTCACGTTTTTTAAAAATGTGTTTAGGATGTTCCGTTCCTTTTTCGTTAAACAATCCTAGACCATTGGATCCCGCTTCAGAATGCTCTATTCAAATGACGAAATTTCACAGCTTACAGTTATTGACCACGAGAACCTTTTTTATCAGCCACCAGTCGTCATCTTTACCATCACTTCCGCTAACAAAGAATGTTGCTTTCAATCCATTTCGGGTATACTTCAGCGAGCGAACTTTTGCACTCATTACGCAAATTACGTTGTATAAAGAAGCGTGATTTGCAGGTTGGCATGTGGAGGATGGACCGCCGGCAGACGGAGCTGCTATCAGTCCAAGTGTGCTGATATCGCTTACAGCACCCAAGCTTTGCGCGCGACACGCTTCCGGAATCCCGCATTACCTTGGTGGCCGTTTTGTGCCGCAGGCACTTGCTGATAAGTACCAGCTCACCTTGCCTCCCTATCCATCAACCGATTGTATTGTAAAGCTGTCTTCGTAAAGTCGCATGTGCAAATTTGGTGGCTGTGTACTACCTTTCCGGACAGCCGTTATATCATGCGTTCTTTTCTGATGAGACTATTCGTCGAAATTGAAATTGCGGGTTTATTGTTTACACTTTGTGCTAAAACGTGGAGTCGTCTTTTGCTCGCCTGTAGAACGGTGAAGTGTTGAAAGTAGCGGTCGTTAACGGAATAGGATGCAGTTTGCAGAAACGTTATTGCAAGTGCAATTGTTTATGTTGTATAAATGCATTCACGAGCCGTGTGTTTGCACAATAGCGCAACGGGTGTTTGTGAGAGGGGTAAATTTCGATAATCCAATTTGCGAACAGCAGATTGGGGATGCATTGAATGATGCGCTACCGTAGCGGGCGTTACAAGAAGACGCGGGGGGCGTCACGAAGAACGCCATTTCTGCGTTAGGATGTTAACTCGTTTTCAGCTGCGCTCTGCCACATGTTACCAAGTAATGGCCAATCGCATTGCTCGCTCCGCCCTTGTTGTACAGGAAGCAATACTTGGGAAGGGCGTGGTCTGCACTGCATGCGCGGGGTTAGAGACAGTGGTGATCGCAAAGATGAGTGAAGGGGACGATTCACCTAGAGCTGTGAGTTTTCTAATAATTGTTGTTCAAAGAAGGAAGCCTTAGCTGCCCACTTCTTCCTCACTGCCTGACGCACGCCCTAAGGTGACGTCACGAGATATCTGGTGTGCACGAAATATGCTCTAGGCAAGTAGCGGATGTGGAACTGTGGTTTGTGATGTCACTACGTTTAAGGGATAGCGGTAGGCAAATGGTCGATGCTTGTGTCGGAGGTGTGATCTAGCAAGAGTCGAATGATACACTAAGCTAGCTAATGATGGGTAAATTAAGCACCTGCATGGTTAAAAGGAGGTGAGTCGTTTGCTCCATACAAAAATAGAAGTTTGCAACCAAAGGTTTTAAGCTTTTGCGCCGAGGTAGTTCCTATTGCTCCTGAAGACGAGGCGACGATTGCGTTAAAGACTGCTTGCGCTGATTATGAAGAGATTAGTGATTAAGTTTGTTAGCCACTTTTAGTAAAGCTGGCAGCGCAGACATGGCGGTGATGTGTGGACTCGCATAGGCATGAAAAGGTAGTTCTTGTGTGATGTGCAAATATGCAATTCGTCAAGGATCCTCTAGGTCTCGATCTATGCCTGTCCGTCATGTTCGTCCACTGAGTCTGAAAACACTCGAACATCTATACAAAGATTTTTCTAAAGCACATGCGACGAAGAAGTGGGTTATTCGAATATTATTTCTAACACCCACCCCCCTCAGTTCCACCTTTAAAGATGTGCGAGGAAAGCGCTGAGGATGTGCGGTTTTAAAGAAGAGTCGTTACGAAATATTTTAATGTTGAGAACTGCATTTGAAAATTCTTGGTATGTTACCTCAGTTCTCAGGCACAGAAATGCAGGTGTTTTATAAAACACGGAACGGTAAGTGCTGTGTTTTTTTTTGACCCTGCAGGTAGGGCCTTTTTGATGCCGTACACAGGAAACATCAGTCCCTCTTGAAGAGCCATATAGACACTTGAAGGGCCACTTAGAACTTATCGATTAAAGTAACGTCAAAATCACACATATCAAGATGTTGTATCATTATGCCTCATTGCGCAAAGTAGCAATGTTTACAAATGTCTAAACATGGAGTGATACTGCGAAAGAAATCGCCGGGAAATTCTACTTCCTTCTTGAATTGATGCCTTTTTTCAATAACCGCCTAGAAGAGATCTCTCAGATTTTTGCTCGAACAAATGCAGTGAGCGTATTTTATGAATAAATTCTTGGTCGTTTGTTTGTAGATGAGCTGAGGTGCCGAAATCATCCCAACTGATATATTTCGATAATTCCAAGTTATGCTAAAAACACCTCTTTATTAAATACTGACTCCTGCAATATAACTGCGGTGTGCTTTTTCATCATCACAGGATCGCCGACGTTTCAGTGCTTCCAAACCTTCGACCGATGCGTTATTTCATTGTTTTTATATATTATTTCGAATTGTCGCCATACTATGCTTTCGGTAGAAAAGAACTCCGTTCCATAGAAGAATGAATGCTTTGCTTTCAGAGTAGTCTACTGAGTATGGAAGAGATTGAGCCCTATGTGCGAAGGAAGCGAGCCGGCTCTGAAAAATCCAGCAAATTGGACGCACTTAACGAGGAGGTAGGATGCCCGACCATATGCAGAGCTCGTATCTCCTTCATGCTTATGCTGTCGCTGAAATCGCTTATTTTCTGCGAAGTGCAAAACACTGCTATATCGGATGCGACTAGGAAAAACGTCGAGCATCAAAAACATTCGGTGTATTTCGAGAGCGGTTGGAGCTATGGCGACTGCTGAAAAATGGGTGTGCGCATGAAATATGTGTGAAAGATGCTAAATTTGCAGTTAACACCTTGTAGACTACTTCAATAATACGTTTGCACTTCGCGCACTGTTGGTGAAACGATTAGAGGTCGTAAATTTTGAGAAGTGAGTAGCATATTTGCAAAAACTTTCGCTGTTTCGCCGTTAACTTACATCCCGTCCTCTTAATTTCCTTATGAATGTATATGCTTCCGTTGTAAAACGGCATCAAAGATATGTAAAAGCAGAGATAATTTTGTGTGATTCGCGTTTTTTGCTCACAAAAGGCATTCTTGATCCTGTTATAACTACGTGGGATTTGTCCTCATCCATTTGTCTTCGTTGCCATCAATTGCTCGCTTTTGCATAATTCTTATTCCAGAAAATTTTTTGAGCGCTAAACCATTATCTTTCTTATACCTTTTGTCGTCATTGGAATAGTACCTTCACAATTCACCTTATCGATGATTTCGCGATTTCTCTTCATGTTATTCTTTCCGCTTCATTAGATATCTCTTTGTTGGATCTTTGCTGTTAACTATGCGGTAGCTAGTGACCGAGCAAACCAAAATTATAAAGCGAACTTTCGAAAGTGTATGGATCAAGCGCAGGATTTGTCGCTTATGAGAAAAGCTTTATGTTGTTGTGACCGAAGAGAAAAACGTTCTCTTTAATAGTTTTCAATGTTATTCATCGTCTTCAATGATGACTTCACTTTCTGTAATAATCTTTTAAAATAATATGCTAATTTAGCTGCTGTGATTAAGTTCTAAGCAGCGTCGCTTTAATAACCTCTTCATTTTTATTCTTCACTGACAAAAAAGTTGTAGCTTTAAGGATAAGACGTGTGGTCTTATCTTTTTGACATGGTCCTTATACTTGACGCACATGCGGGCGCCAAGCGTTGTTTTATGGGCGGTATGTTGCATGTTTCTCTGCCTCCTACCATTGGCGCATGACATCACGCCTCTTGATTTAAGTTCGCTTTGGCCATTGACGGCGGCTTTCTCTTAAGTAGGTTGCAAATAACTCTTAGTAGTACTGTTTTATTTGATTCCAAATGACTGCTAAGCTTTTGCTGAACTCTGTTGGATTCTTTTTTTTCTTGCTCCAGAAAGCTTTTCTGTGCATACCAAATATGCATTCACCGACGTGACAGCACATGTGCAGCATGAAATCCTTTTCCTTATATGCTGTAATATCCGATTGTGCAAATGCCAGTCCATTCCACTTTGACAGCTCACGTCTGAAAGCTCACTTTTCCTGTGGAAATTCTTTAAAGTTTAATTGAGATAGATGAGAGATCGTCAACCATAGCGTATATTTCTTCTTCCGTTATCTCATCAGATATAACTCAGTCGATCAAAGCACCAAATTAACATGTCTAGACGCCCAATTTGTTTCATTTTTGAATTTCTGCATTGCACTTTAATTATCCTGTCGTTGTTACTCCGCATTTTCTGCATTATTTAAAAAGCTTTTATTTCTTTCTGTAGATATTGAAATTTTTCAAGCCCAAAATGTTTCAACCCCCTTTCATGATAATATTAAACATATTGGCTGTGAACTGAAAGAACTACAAGTGTTTTCACCGGGTCTTTTAGCCTTTTCCTTGACCTCCTGTAATTCCGTGAATTTTATTCGAGTTTTTGGTTGTGGTGCCCATTTTCTGAATACTAATGAAATCTTTGCTTCAGTATTCCAATTCCCTCCGACTTCATAAGCGCCAAGTTGCTGAAATTGTTTGGACATTTTTAAAGTTTATTTTTAAATTTACAGGGCATCATAGCCGAATATTGCATTGGAAAAGTACTTTGAAGAGTGATAATAATTCGTTGTTGCAAGTATTCGAAAAGATATGACGATCCGTTCCGAGTTGAACCCAACGGATGATTTCTGCATTTTCTAGAAACTTAGTGCATCTCGTTTAGCGTATTTCGTCGCATCTTTTTGCTATCGTATAATTCAAAAAATCCAGCTTAACAATGAAAAGAGTTGTTTTTCCCAACAAAATGCTTTAGAGCACATCAAAGGAATAGGTAACTTGTGCATAATGAGGTAAGTAGTTTGAGAGTGGATTTGTCCATTTCCACCACCTTAATATGCTAGCTGAAGATTTTTATGTGAAACCTGTGGGCAGCGAGTTGTTACACCGTCCATAAATGTATAAGCAAACTTTTACCTATTCCTCCAGGTCTCTTTCTCGCAATGTATAACCTTCGCTTTCCGTATTTGCAGAGTGTTTGAAAACAAATGAGGATGTTATGTTGGCTTCTTCTTCACATCTTCCCGCAGGGAATGCTACCAGCATTGCATCTCTAAAAGTGCAAATTGCACTCAGAGGTTTATTGTAACGTTGAGATGATGATGAATTTAGCTACGATACTGTATTAATGGCTGGGTTGTTCTGCGGGTTCTTTCTGCTGCTTTTGTGTGTGGCCACGTCCTTTATCTTTGCTTCATTTTGGTGCCATCACCTGAAACACTTGCTGCTCTTTCGCTCTATCGTTACCTCTACGGACTCCATGAGGTCCTGTTTCCGGCGTTTTCTGTGGAAGAAATACGATGTTTTACTGCAATGTCTAGCGAGAAATATTGGTTTTAATGGATTAGAAAAGATAAATGAAAGTTCTCTGAGTCTACTTCAAAACTGAGAAATAGTTTATTTAATATTATAGTTTGGATTTGATTAATTTCTGGCAGAGTACTCACTGCTTTAAATGAAAATTGTAAGCGTAGTGAAAAGTATTACAGGAGCAGAGTGTTCTGAGGATGAGCATAAACTCACGAGAACGCAAACGAATGCACGATTTGAACGATGCACTTGACGATTTGCGACAATGTCTTCCGTACTCACAAAACGCCAATTCAAGGAAGATGTCGAAAATAAATACGTTGCTTCTTGCAAGCAATTGGTAATCGCTTTAACTTGGTTTCCTCAAGTGATTTAGTGATAAGCTTGGAAATACTGCTGAGAGTTGTCTCTGTCAAAGATACTCTACTTTTTGATTGAGCATCCAACTTATATACTGCATACGCGAAATAAGCAAAAATGTGCTGAAATTATAATGGAAAAGACTATGCGAAAAATCGCTATGGCAGAAAGAATTCACTGCCTGCTATTCTAAATTTCTTCAGTATCTTCAAATCATTGTAACCAAAAAAAAAAATTCTCAATGCTGCGAGCATAACGGTGTGTACGGTACTTAGTGGCTCTTAACTGACAAATAGTGACAATGCCACGAGCACTCTTATGCATGCATATTCTTTATCCGTTTGTTCTAATGATCGACGGTGCCTGTTTTCAATTTTATCGAATAATTGGGCGATTAGAGGTGATGTGAAGTGGATTTATGTGAACTAATTCGAGCCTTCTTTTGGCTCGTTCATTTTCCTTCATCACAAGTTGTTTTTCGTTATTTTCATGCGATGAAAAGAGATATCTCTCATTTCCTCTCTCTTTTAATCATTATCTTCTGATAATTATAAATTTACTTCCTTAAGTCGAAGTTGGACACTCTCAAAATAGTCGGCAAGAGACGATTGAGTGACCCATAGCGGACTCAGTTATTTGTTCGCTAACTGCAGTGAATGCTTTTCTTTCAGTTTTGTGTGCGCATTAAAAAAAACTTTTGATGGATGATGTGGCATCGCCACTCCCTTACTGCATTATCGCCTAAACGTGTTAAAGTGGAAAAATTAAGTGACGAATACATTGGCTCATGTTGCATTTCAAGGTGGAATGCTTCAATAAAACTTTTGTATATGATTTAAAAATTTGAATTGACTGCCGAGAACAGAATTGACGTTGACGTCCGTTCCTCCCCCCCCCCCCCCCCCCCCCAAAAAAACCATCAAGAGCTTATCGAAACATTTGCATCTCCGGCTTTACATGGACACTCGAAAAAGAAGTGGAGGTTCGTCCAGTCGGATATTTTTTCTGGTCTATGACTATACATTTATCCTTCATAGCTTCGTTACCCTTTCCACCGACTTTTCCGAGCTTCCCACAAGTGTCAGAGAGAATGTCGATGAACTCCTCAGGAGTGAGAGTAAAGCAGCGCATGGATAGACAGATGGTTGCGGATGAGCACTATGCAAAACGGAACGAATATGCATGCGGAGAGAGGATCATGCGTTACTTAAGTGAGCTGACGCAATGAGGCAGTTTTTTTAGCGAGTAGCCCTCACAACGTGGAACACTCAATGACGCATACGCTATTGTTTCATGGACTCCAATATAACATCTTGCCTTCTTGCTCCGTACCTGCGTAAATAATAACATTTTCTATCGTTCATCTCATTTCAAGCGATTTTTCATATTGGCCTTTGTTGGCGCTTTTCCAACCCGAAGGTATCATTTATATTGACGAAAGTCTACTTTTATAATCAATAATTCTAATTTACGATTGAGAATATATTCTAACTGATTGTACTGTGAATACTATTTTCTGCTTCTGAGTAGTTGGTGTTATTTCATAGTCCCTAATCCTTAAATGCACAAAAAGTAGGTACCATTATTCCGTTCACTTGGGGTTGAACCAAGGCAGTTGTACTTTGAGATTCGCCTATTTCCGGCAAAAAAAAAAGAGTGAACTTGCACTGCTCGTTCACACGGACTCAGAGATAACAATAAGTGAATCAGTGGTTAGCATTTTTTTTCATGCTAAAATTCTGTAAAAATGGTCATGAAAGGTATAGAATTAAAGAGTTTTTCGAGGTTAACGATTATACTGTAGATTACTTCCACGATTTAGCCACTAAACGCAGTCTCCAATTATTATCTCGTTGTACAGCCAATGAGAACAGCCTTGAAGTGTATGTAATCTGACTGAAGCATCCTCCAAGTACACTCTCATATTTCTTAGAATCTGCCAGGATAAGCATCAAGGATAGAGACTTTGAGGTGCATACTGCAGTAGCTTGTGCCTAACACTCCGGCTTAGTTTTTAACCGTTTCTGGGATTGTGACTGCCCCAAAAGCATGGGAATTCTACGGCAAACCTGTCTCAAGCCGGCATTCTTCTTAGTGATAAGCTTGTTGGGAGAATGCCTTGTACTCCAATATCGTGGTTATCACTCATTCGACGAAGGGAGCGCTTTTGTCCTTTGCATCCGGCAGGTTAGAGGTCTTGAAAGTAATTGAGAACTATCGCCTTTTTACCCAGATCTGTTGCAGATTGTTTCATAAAGTTTAGCTGGGTGTGCAATGGTTACATCAAACCTTGAATCAACAGGTGGCTCTCAGTTGATGCTTCTCCTCTCCACAGAGAACCAGCTTCGCCGGAACCAGTTCCTTTTTTCGATATATGCTTTGCTGTACATGCTACACCGGGGGCAAAAGTGGGCCGGAGGGGGGGGGGGGGGAGCTTGATAAAACGATTCTGTGGCACTGCCAGAAATGTCACTCTTCTGCAGTAGCTTATGACTCTACAGTTATTATACTTTGAAGTGTACCTCCTAGTCTTCATGTCGTTAAAATTGTCTCTGAAATGCATGCCCTGCAGGCTTCACACATTTCGGTGTTTGCTTCCATTGAGTACTTTTTCGCTGCCCTCTTGATAGATTGATCGCAGACGCCATAATGCGTCTCTACCGGATAGATGCAGTTTCTTGTTTCCATCGGCTCAGGCAAAATCTGACTTTGTTTTCTTTTAAGGAAAATAAATAAATTTCAAAATATCACTACCGTGGTCATAAAAGCAAAGCTTGTAGAGAACAATAGGCACTTTCTTCACTTTCGAAACAAAAGCAATTTAGAAAGGACATCTAATACTAGAGAATAAAAAAGAAATTCTGCTGTATCTCACTGTTGACGGGGTTCTGTTTTTGTTGTATCGTTGAGTAGCTCTTTACGAGAAAAGATGACCGCCTGCGCTGAGAAAATTTAATTCAATGTAAGTAAAGATCCTATATACGTTTACCGAAGAATGCGTTGATATTGCTGAATGTCTATTTTTATTGTCTATATTTATCACCCATGAGATCTATATTCTAATCTTGCGGAATATGCTGTTTATTTCCACTTTTCTCAGATTTTTGGATACATTTGAAATGAGGCATAGCGCTACTCTAGTCGGAACGAATATCCAGCTTACTATGGTGAATGGACAATTGCAGCAGCTGCGTCACAGCGTGAAGCATACAAAGTGACCTTATAAGAAATGTGTATGCATACAGAGTCGTTGTGTGCTGATTATCCAACACATCGCTTATTAGTGTCGCGTACAGGTGGCAGATTATTGCGCCACTATCCTATTACCCCTTGATTTTTCACGTTCATTGCATTCATCGACGTTTCTATTCACACATTTCTGACAATCAAAAAATGCTGCAAATGATGTGATAAAATTAAGTTCTCAGCTTTTCAATAGTTCAACAACTAATCGAAAACATTTGTCAATATAACGATAAGTTGCTTAGTGCCATATTTCGGTGAGACTTCCTTGCATCGTTTCATTGAGGAGACTTGTTACTAGATTAGATTTACTTGTTGCCCAATGGCTAACGACTGCATAACAAACATATTGTTTTGAGTATATTTAAATACTATTGTCGGGGCTTATTCATTTCAAAAAACTGACATTCATTCGGTGACCGATTTGGAGTTTGCTGTACTTTTATGATAATCGAGCTAATAGTGCAATGTTATATTTCAGTGGCATTTCTCCACAATCATCGTACTGATCTGCAGCCCCAAAAATCTCTTCAGTGTTAACTCGTTCATAGTTCCGTTAGATATTGATGAACTGTTCAGTGCGAAGGCTATTGAAATTCGACGCTGAAAAAAATTATTCTTCACCTTCTAAAAGTACATTTTTGTTTAAAAAATCGGCTGTTTCGAACAACAAATTCAGGGCTGACAATTCTGAAGTAATACTAAACTACCACTCAATAAACTCACCTTAACAGTTTTTTCAACGCATTTTTTCTCAGTGGATTTCACTCTCATTTTTTATACATCGGCAAGATTTTTCGTCATCGGAATGTTGCTTCAGAAAATGTCGGTGTGATTTTGTTGTTTTTATCTCCAACCAGAAAAAAAAACACAAAAAACAATCAGATTTCGCAGTTAGACGGCAAGAATTGTGGTGTTAAATTTTCGCATGATGGCGAAAATGCTTCTATGCTCCTTTCATATCGCTCTAAAGGTGATAAATTTCTTATAGTGCCTCATTTACGTTAGGATTATATGAAGCTGGACTGGTTGATCTAAGTTTTTTGATGGTCACGTTGTGACTTGTGACCGTCGACTAGGGTAGACGGTGAACCCATCCGCCCGTGGCTCCGTTAACCGTCGTCTGTCTGTTCTCTATCAGTTCTGTCGACCTCTTGATGAAAAATGGAGTGGTGGAATCTTGCAACGTGCTTCTCGTGTATGTCAGTCATTCTCTTCAGGATTCTATGCGTACCTCAATGAGTGAAGAACCTACAAGTTTTTTCCAGGATAAGGCAATTAACAAATACGAATAATGAGCTGCGCCGTCAGTTGGAGGAACTACGGGGCAGATCAGGGGATGGGAGTGCTTGGCCTTCAGGTGCCTCTCCAACGAGCACACTGCCCTCACCGACAACAGTTCACTCGCTCGCCTTAATCAGTAATCCTGTTTTTCCGCTCAAGCTAGTGCCCGATCCGCAGAAGCCGATAGTGGCAATAACTTCCTCGCAGCCATGTGTCAAAGCGATTAATGGATTTTGTTTTTGTGTCAAATGTATTGTCACAAATTCATCTCATTTAAAAAGCACTCGAAATAACACTAAATAAATCACTCAGTAACCAATCGCTGTTACATTGCTGCAACTCCTGAACTCTCCACCGAGTAAGAAGAGTTTCTGAATAAAAGAAGAAAAAAGCGTAGATACGTTTTTGTTTGGTGCTGAAGCCATCGCCAGTTTTTTCTCAAACGTTTTCTTATTGTTAAAGGCATTGTCAAATATTTTGCGTTCTACACTTTATAACTGAAACATTTACCGTGAGATTTTCTATAGTTGATTTCATTCTTCTATAAGGATTCCCAAAATGAGCCGGAACGAGCCGATATGCATCAGAAACACGTTGCTGATCCGCTTCAGGTCTGGATGATTGTGGTGGTATATACCGCGAAGCAAATTATCGGTGTACAAAGCTGATGGCAGAAGCGCGGCAGTGTTGACATGACCCAATGCTCCACATGAGGAGCATCACCAAATACGCCAACATTTCTTAGCGATTCGGCTAAGTGGCAAGTGTCGCTAGAAACATGCAATTAAAACTGCCCTATTTAATGAGCATATGCTTCTCTTAAATTGACTGCTATCTCAAATAGGAACCACTGCTTCAAGAACAACAAAAAGAAGCGTTGGTGTATTTCCCAGTCGCGGATACGGTATTTGGTAAAGCCATCAATGAAAGCATTCGCTTCTACTAAGTATATCTAGCATAAGCGCGCATCTATATGCTAGGATGAAACTCTAAACTCATATTAATAAAGTCATATTATTGCCCTTATACAGAACTTTCCTTTTCTTTAATGGAAAGCTCGTTTCAAATGTGAACCCTGCCCTCGAACTTCACACCTTTGGGCCTCGATTCAGATATTTTTACTGCTCAAGAAATAGAACCTCATGTGCAATAACGCGCAATTATCGCTTCAGGAAGAAGAGCAGAAGCGATCGTTTCTGTACTCTGATTGAAAGACTTTCAAATTAGCTTGCTGTCAATAGTGTTCGTTGCTTTCGTTGCAACTGTAAAGTTTTCATTACAGCTGAAGTGTAAAAAAAAAGTGAGGCAGATGGGAACTCAAATAACTCCTATTGCCAGGAACGAATAAAAACTAAATGGAGCACTTTTTCAAGTTTCTTCCCTTTGCATAAATTTGCGATCGCATTCTATGTGTTACAATGTTAAAATGTATAGACCACCTTTGTCGTAACTAATTGGTTATCTTTGATCAAAGAATGTTTGCCAACTATGGCGAATTTTGATAAGAATTTCCCTCTTAGTAACACTCTGTGAGAACTCATTTAATGAAGAAATTCGACGAGACCCGTCATGTGAAACATCGACAGTATCGCTTAAGTGGAAGCGTTCTGCAACAAAATAGCGCAACGCAGAATATTGGGGATACGTCGTGCGCCGATTCGCTAATATTTTCGAGAATATTTGAGGAAGTGGGAGAGGCTAAGCCTTAAATCCGAAAATTAGTAACACATATGGGGAAATACGAGAGGCGCCTCGTTATTCGATAATGTAATTGAGCGTTGTGAAGAAGAGGTCAAACAGTGGCAGCAATGAGATGAAAAGAACGCGAACGCCGCTTATTTGCATCATCGCTCTTCTCGACTGTTGTGAGTGCATCCGATAATCGCCCATTTTGCGCATATAAAACTCTTCGGAAGTTGACTGCTAAATTCACGATGGAAATTTTTTTCTTTTGTTTTAGCGATGTATGGCATAAAATATATCGCAAGGCTAAATCACTCCACGTATTCGCCAATTCCAACTGAACATTTTCTGAAGAGGATTCCCCAACACTGCGTCAGTTATGCTATCATTGTTTCACTTCTGCATCCCTTACTCTCACTCTAGTGATACTCGGTTAGACAGTGCACCAAAACTGTTTTTAATTCAATGCGCCGAAAATCATTTCCAGAAGTACCCTGAGGGAATTTGAGGTAAAGGAGTTCTGAGGTACAATATGCACTAAATGTTTTCCATGAATCCCTGAAATGAACACTCAAAGCATTCTCAGCAGCCGTCTCTCCCAATGCAAACGTAAATTATAAAAGTGAAGATGACGATGTCGTAAGGGAAGGCGATTCTGTCATTCAGCTAAATACCTTAGGAAGTACTGTTCCTGCAGTTGCTGCAGGGTGAGGGGTGAAGGTCAGTTTGGTTGATCACCCTCCCCATACCCCTCCCCCAAATCTCACTCTTCGTTCTGTCATATTTCACTGATCTGCATAAAGTGACGTTCTCTGAAATGGTCGTAAACGGTGTGGGTGTCTGTTGTGTGCCAGCGTGATGTGTATGAATAAACACGTTTAGAATGGATAGGTGTCGACGTCCTTGGAGGTGATTCAGCGTACCCGTCAACACGTTATCTTCTTGGTTGTAAGCACATCAACTACTCATCTGATTTGCATGCGCACATATGAGCTCATTTGTCTGTACGGAAATCTCGTAACCATGCCAGCGACCACCAATCGGCTCAGACGCTCGCATCGTTCACAAAAGTGATTTCCATGCCGACAGCACTTCGTGTCGCCACCCCATAGTCACTTCTCAGTGAACTGGAATTAATATCAATATTGCCGTCAGTTATGTATCTTTTGCAGATATTATTTTTATATTTTCTTCTGCCTTTGAAAGGACAAAAAGGAGAGGAAGAGTTCTGCGAGGAGTTGTGAGATTTTGAAAACGTTTAACTTATCTAGTTGCAGTGAATAAGCATGTGGTCATAAATTATTGATGAGAATTCGATTTGCAAATACTATATGACGAATTCGAATTTCTCTACAGTTGTTGTGTTTCTTGGAAAGAAGAGAGGAGATTTTCACACTAATTGAAGAAACTGAAAGCTTTATAAGTCAATTGGTTTATCGTTTCGTCTAAAAACTATGCAGTAGCAATAGCATAATATTTATTCACATGAGGATGAAGAGAACTGCTTTGGAAAATTGAATTAAAGGCACAAAAGAAATATAAGTAAATAAACTGAGGCAATGCGACACTTGAGACTGTGGATATATATTAAATGGGGATACCGGAATGCAAAAAATCAACCAATATAAGCAATAAAGCAAATGAATCGACCACATATCAACACAGATCGCGTAATAGACAAATAGAAAAGGCCACGTCTTTACAGTCTGCATTGATGTTTGAATATGTAAATCGACATAATATCACACTGATAGCAATTAAGTTGGAGTGAAAGGAATGAAGTGGGAGTCATCGGAGAAGCCAACACTGATAAAATAGAATTGCGATGGCATGAACATCGAAACTACCTAGACAACCCCACTGCATTATTTTATTATTAGAAAAACAATTCTATTCCAGGTAAGCCGCCAATTTCATTTTGGAACGACCAGCATAGAGATGCAACACACATTATGCTTCCATGATGGAACGGCTTTTATTGCATTATAGGCCTTTATCCAACGTCTTAAAATACGAAACAGCGCAATTGTCCTTCATCGATGATTGAATCAGTAAACTTGTCCAGTTTTATTTACTAATACGAGAATCAGCAGCGCTGCAGAAATTCGTTGAATAAGTATAATGCAACTTGAAAGTCGATGTTTGTATATGCAGATGCTCTTTTGAAGTTTTGTGAGCGAGGTGATCTAATACTGCACTTCTTACAGAACAGTAGCAACGATCAGTAACTTGCTTCAGCATCGCGAAGTCAGCAATTGTTAGTGAATAGGAGGGGGGTGGTCTTTAGAGGTTGAAAAGTTGAGTGGGTGAGCACAAATATTGCTTGAGAGACTTCAGTGAGGGGATTAGAGCTACGTCTGGCGACTAATTGTGCTTCGATCACGATCTAAACGTTAACGTTATCCACTTTTGAGCCGCTTATAAGCGACATAAGGTGGTTATGTGTTTGGCGATGTGTATTATTCTCTAACGCTACGGTACTCGTGGTGGGCAGGTGGGCGCGCTGTGGGGGAGCGCCTTACAAATTACATATCGTCTCACGTGTAAATTCGTGGCGCATAGATGATGATCAACGACGAGCCACCAAGTTGGCGTCCGCTTCCCCCGCCGACTGCCCTTTGACCTCAGTTTTATGCTTCCTCGTTGCGCCAACGTGCTCTAAATCTTCGTCTTTTCACACTTTCACACACCAATCATCGCAGCAAGCGCAATCTTTTAATCATCATAAACACAACAATCACGAATATCCACATCTCATTACTAAAAAACAAACGGTTATCAACGCAAATGCGCTAACATAACTTAGATTTTAGAAGATTATTTATGTGAATAAAACGATATGCAAAAACTTGTTGACTTCATGACATATTGCCATAAATTTGAAGTCATTACATTCAGCAGCGATCACAATACCTTCTTTCGAATCGGGCTTTGTTCAAATGATATATGACAACGACCAGTTCAAAAAATGCTAACGCACTCAAAAGTGAAAATCCAATAATGAGACAATCAAGCTGAATTAAGGAGCTGCAAATTTAATCAACAACTATTGCTAATAAATTGCTCTCCATCAAGCGAAAACGTTGTGTGAAACATTACAAATAAGCCATAATGTGTATTGGTATTGCATTGTAATAAACCATAAGAATTTCCTCGAAGAAATCTCGTTAGAGGCGGTTTGCTGGCCGAAGACCGCGAAAGCTCACAATGATCAGTAAATGGAGTGAGCAATGCGAGGAGTGAAAGTCGATGAGTTGCTGACAGGGCATTGCCGTGCGCCCCATAAACTATCAAGCATGAGCCTTTTAAAATTCAAAACGGGAATAAGCAAAGTATATTAAAGGCACTGTAGTTTCACTAAGTTCATGCAGAAATACGCAAACATCGACGCTATAAAAATGGGGCAAATATAAGTATTGAAATACATTTGCACTAATGAGATCTATGGACGAGATTGTCGAGCGCAATGGACGAGCATTATAATGATGTGTAAATCTTTTAGCAGTGAGTAATATACAAATGAACTTTATATTTTTGTAGAATTAGTGATGAGTGAACTTTAATGGCCTACTTGAAACTGATCATTTCAGAAGGTTGACTATGTTTGACTTTGACACGCTGAAGAAAATCGCTTCGAAATTCTGAGTTTCCACATCATTCCATGATGCTCGACGGACGTGCTTCAAATTTCAATTAAGTTTGAAATTTTTGCAGAATCTAGGCCCTTATCTCAGTTTAATATCAACCATGATTTCCAAGCAAATCTATTATTCGGATTATCAAACGTATTTCCACCTCCTCTAGCATTTCAACTAGATTCAACTCTTATTTAAATTTGGAGCATGTCGCCGAGCATTGTGGAGTGATGTGGAAGCTTACAGTTTTAAAGCGATTTTTTTCAGCGTGTCAAAGTCAAACATGGTCAGTCAGTCTTTATGACCCATTCAGCACATCTGACTGCTACACTTGAGTTTGACGTGCTGCAGAAGATGGCCTAAAAAGTCCACGTTTCCACATTGGTCACTTCTATGATCTTATCTTCTTGGATTGGATTTGCCTTTAACAACGCTGTAAAAATGTTGGAAAGCAGAGAGCTCAAAACTTTCCGCTGCTGGGAAAGCCATTTGAAATATTGGGAAATCACTGAGGGAAAATTGCCTTGTGTAACTTTCGAAAATTCAACACTGAAGGCCAGTAGAAAGTAGACCAGAGGGAATGCTAGTATGATAGGTGCTTTTGCCAGTCCACACCAAACCAATCTAACCGTTAGCAAAAGTGTGCAGAAGCAATAATAAAATGGTTCACAATGGGCTTTCCTTCGGAACGATAGCCTGAAAAGCGATGCGATAAAAAAACTTCGTGAGTGACATCAAAGCAGAACAAATTTCCCCATAAATTTTATGGCACACTTGAGTTATAATAAATCGCAAATAATGTGATGAATTATGACTAAACTGGAGAGCATTCTACAGCGTAGATGTGAAAAAGCGTATAATACTGAACGGTTGGTGAGGAAGGGGTGAAAAAATTTTCAAGTTAGAGATTCAAAACGCTAAATACTTGATTTTGAGTGACGCTTATAAGCGTCCCATTCAGAATAAACTTCTTAACCGAGGCGACTTCGAACAGCCATTTATGAATACCCACACACTGTCTGAGAAACTTGTCAAGTTTGTTTAAATTCTCAACAGTTTTGGCTAAAGTTGTCGACGTTGCACAGAGGATGCCAAATTGCATGCTTGCATTTAAAATTGCAAGCTTACAATGATAATATTAATTCCCATCGAGCACTCGTAACTGCTGCGATGTGCATATTGCATCCACGCAAAAAGTGCTTCTATGAGTGAACGGCTTGTGCGAAACAGTGCAGTCTCCAATGGCTAGGCGGCTATTATATTTCATTGCTTGCTAATGTGCTACAGAATGAGTCGCTTCGAACTTCGATGTGTATCAATGCATTTCGTTCGGTGTATCGCACATCAGTGCATAAAAGAAATCAAGCACACATTGCACCTCATGGATCATTCATCTCATCATGGCGACAGTTTATCCGTCACCTAGATTCCGTAAAGCTTTTTTTCGGTCATATGCTATTATTCGCTTGGGCATAGGAGCAGGCGGAGGTTAAATTTCAATACAATGATCTTGCATCTTCAAAACCTATTGCTTTATAAACTGTTAGTGACTGAAGCTGCCATCAGATTGCAAAATGCTCCGACATATGAAGTTGGAAACATTATTGGTTGGTTGTTCATGAACTTGTTAGGATATATTCGGAAAGTTCTGTACAATTTCTATTCTCCCACTATGTGGACGTTGGTCACTAATAGCGACGGATGAGTGAAAGGAAAAGTGATTACTTTCATTGCTGCACTTCACCAAGTTAGCACATTACTCGGATATTAGTATGTTCTCACGAACTCCATTTAAATTATATTGCGACGCGCACCTGATGTCGTCGAATCGCTCTTTAGCAGCAGAACCTTAAAATGAGGGAAATGATTGCACAGACTTGGACGGGATTTCCTACTGTGAGTCTTTCAGTGTTTTCATGGAGTGAACAAAGTGTGCACTGTAATTTGCTAGAATGGGCTTATTTGAATCGTTATTCCGCTAATGTATTTGGGTTTTTCAACACGACAAAACTCTACATTTGAACTGATTTCGGACCTGATTTTAAAACAGTTCATCCCTGTTTCTCATAACCACCTCCGAGTCCTATGGTCAGAGGAAGCCACCTAATTCTCATTATTCTGTCAAAAGTGAGAGAACAAAAAAAACGGCCGATATTTTCATTGACAGATTTCTCCGGCCAATAAAATAACATCGCAAAACGGAGTAATAAAGCGCACAAGATTGCATATGAGATTGCTAGCACAGTTCACAATACGTTATTCCAGTTTTCACATGTCGGCACGCCACTATTGCCATTCGTGGCTATGAGTTGTTATGGACATCTTTTTGTGAGCGTGAACGCCTCATTTATTGGCAGAAGCCAAATGGCAGAACAATACACCGAAGTGTGGCTACTGAAATCAAAATCACCAGTTTATTATTGGAGCAAACGATAAGCTAAATTACCTTCGTGGGCAGGTATCACCAGATTGGGGGGCATAATTCACTCACATTCCATTGTGAAACAGTTGTCATAGCTTTTGCATTCTACATCGAATAGCGACCTGTAAAAACTGTTCCCCCTGCAAATGCACTATCTTCTCGGTTGTTGGCTGTTTGCAGCGCTGCTCTTGTGGGGTGAAGGATTTTTTTTTCGCAGTGCGACAGCGGTTTCGTTAGAATTTGATGCGTGTGCGCTTTAACGCCTATTTATCAACATAGTGCTTTGCTGAGGGAAGCACTCAATGCTTCATTATTGAGCTACGTTTTAAAGCGCCCTCAAGAATTGGTTGTTTTTTTTTTGCAGCAGCAGCAGCATCCACAACATCGCCACTCATCGATTGTTCACTGCCCTAGATAGCTACCGAGTCCGATATTACCTGTGCAGGTACGCAAAAACTGTTCCATAATAATTGCAATAGGCAGCATCCACTCTGCTTTAAACTGCTTGTTGAGTGCATGAATTCAGCTTATGATGATATTTTGACCGTCGATTGAATGCGCTAGCCGGCTGATTGATGCTGCTATAATAATTCTCAAAGGTTTGCTGTTTGCTGCTGAGCGATATGCTAATTTCCACGAAGCTTTATGGATTGCAAGTTATTTAATAAACTTTCGTTATTAGAGGTGACAGAAATAATACTCACTCACAGACGTTATTGTTAATGGCTATGACCTCTCGACGGCTAATTTGAACTGACCTTTAACAACTTGTTCATATTTTCATCTGCTTGTTGAATTTGTAATAGTTGAGAAAGCATACATTTGCAGTTTATCTATTAATATGTTTGCCTAGTATAAATATCGATTTCTTATTGGAACTGCTCGGAGGAATTCTTCCGTACTGATGAAACATTTTCCCTAGAGAATTTGTGTTCAATTTATTCCTTGAAACTATTAGACAAATAGACAAAAAACACTCATAAATTTTACGCATAAATGATAATTGCAGAGTGCAATTTTGTGAAAATTTACAAAAAGGATGTTGATAAATTAGCCTATGCGGGTATGTTTGGGCTAGTGGTGCGTTTAACGAGAATTTTGTTGACGGTGAGTATGCGAAAATTGGCGCTTTTACAATGACTAACGAAAGGGCTCTTTCACGTCTTTAGGAGGTGCCGTTTCGCTTCCTTTTTTTATCTAATTTTTCGTTTCGTTTTTTTTCAGTCGACTTCTGAGCGTCTCTCTCGTTGTCCTCAGCGACAGCTGCTCTACACTACTTCTTTTTTTTTATTACAGTGATAAGTTAACCATTGTTGCTTTTGAAATTTGCAGTTAGATGCCACCTTTCGTACTACAACACTAAAGTTTTTCTATACTTGTTTTCTAATTGCAATGGATCGATGCTAAAAATAACTTTTTTCAACGGATACGCAAAAAAAGTCTATAAAAAAATGCACTGAGGCAAAGCGATTTGCACGCCAAGCTCGTCTAGTTGAGCGCCTTTTGCATTGCTACAACGATATACGAGTTCGAATGATTAAAGAGCACCGTTTCAATTAGAATATTTCACGAAAGCTAAAAAGTACTTTCAGACTAAAAGTTAATTTTAAGTTATTCGCAGATTATTACTTTACATCTCATCAAAGTCGCTTCCATCCTTTATGGGGTCGATGTGTTATCGTTTCTGCAAACACTGTAACAAATTGTGAAATTTTCCATATTCTTCTTATCCATTTTCTAGGCACTTTTGCGCGTGCATAACTAGTAATAGTTGATGTTAAGGACAAACAGTTTTCTGGGCACACGATCGACAGCAATTACCACAGTGATGCAGTAATTCAAGGACATCCGATTCACACACGACCAGATCCCATAAAAGATGAAATCATCGATCCCATAGAATTAAAATGACAGCGGTTTGGTCGCACGTCGGTATATTTATTAGTGGATGTGCGTGGAGCCGGCGATGTGTGGAGTCGGTTAACCGGCGAGCACGGATCGATGTGTGCTAAATTTGTGTAGGTGCACACTTCACATGCAATAATCTTTTTCATCGGCTTCAATGCGAGCATTAGTTGCTGAACGTAACAAGAGGCTCCATTGTGATCGTGCAAAAAATGAGCACTTTCTATAGTCGGTTAGCCTGAATCGATACTGCTCTTTGCTATTTTTTTCTTTTCTTTTTTTCATAAATGGGAGTGTATTTCAGTTCTTTTTTTAATGGCTTTTTGGGAGGATAACACTCGAATCATTATTGCTCTGTGGTTAATATCGGTCGGCTAACTGAGTGCACCCGCCACCCGATGTGATTGGCGTTCAGCGTGGTGAAGCTTTCTTTGAGCCGACCCTAAAACTTGTAAACAACGCGAATGCACTTCTGTCTGCGCCTTGCCATTTGTTGCAACTGCGGTTTCATTGTCGACCATCTTTTTTTTTGCATAATTGGTTTTAGTCGAAATACTGAAGTTAAAGGCTGCCTTAAAAGCCAATTCCTTCTTCCAAGCCGTGCAGCTTCACCGTTCTGCCTCTTCTCTGCTTTTTTCTCAGAGAGGCACTATGAATAATCCATTTGAAATCGTGAAATGTTTCTGTGTATGGCGTGTAGGTGGCAAAGCAAGAGCTACTCGGAAGTTGCAAATGAGGCGTGCAAAATATAAAGAGGATCAATAAGATTCAGGCTAACAGATCTTTTACAGAGAGGAGGAGCGTAAAAACGACGTTGAAGGTGGAAAGTGATAAATGCAGCTTTAAAATCGTCAGCGGAGGTCCTTATTTGTAATGCCCAACCACTACAGTGTTACGGTAGTTTCGAGTTCACCTCTGTAAAAATACGGTAGAGTACATATTCGAAGATGCGCACGAATAACCACAAACGCTGTGCAAAGAATAATGGAGAGTAAAATTAATGTGTGCAACCAGGCAACATCGAAAGGCTTCGGTGGGTATAGATCGCTGTGGCGGCAAACATAAAGCTTAGGTATTACATACATCTCATACCAATAACAGTAAGTAGTACCGTGGAACTTTAGCGCATAACAACTCTTTTTTAGTATTTACAGTGCTATCATGTCAACAGCTACATGGTGATGTCGGTACGCATTACTAAAGCAGAATGTTACTATCGGGTGAGGATCAAGGAACCGAAGCTTAGAAGGTTATCAACCTATCACCACTCGCTGGAGGAGTTAGCAACCCCGAATGCTCCCGGTTCGACGCTCGACCCTAGGGATGGAGCATTTCTGTAACTCTTTGTAATGCAACGCCCTAACATTTTTGATCGCTCAGGTTACCTAGGAAGCGGTGCTGTTATTCACGCGTCATTGATGTCTTACTTGGGTGACGTCACAACTAATAACGTCGCTGCGCTCGAGAGGTGAAGGCATTTTGGAGGAACTGTGCGCTGTGGTTCGTATCTGCTCAAGCTGAGTTGTCTGTGTTGATCGTTTTCGTTGCATACTCTCTCAAGGTCGCATTCCGCCATCGTCGCAGTGTACTTCTGATTACTCTTTAAAACTTGAACTTTGTGTTGTTCATTTGCTTAGCGTTATTCCGTTCTCTGCTGAAAAAATATTTGGCGACATTTCATTAAATGAAGTGGAAAGTTTTAGAGAAATATAGATAGAAATCTCTATTAGAGATATTGCACAGTTTTCGGATGTTTTTACATTTTTTTTTTCGCATCGGTTCAATGCGTTTAATGTCGGATGAAAAATCTATGGCACGCAGTCCTTCGCCTCCGATTTATATTACGAGTGGGCTGGATGATTCGAAAATAATAAGAAATAAATGTTGCTAACGAGGAGTGCCAGTTTATTCGCTTAAATTTGCATATGTGAGGCTCCTAGTTCGTTCCCGTGCGTACCACAAGCGATCACAGTGTGCTCATTTCCAGAGGCAATCCTCGGCTGTGTTTCTTCTTCGAATTTTACGTCAACGACCACCAATAAAGCGCAAACATCTGGCGTAACGAAACCGGAACTGTGAATGAAGCACTTTGGAGATCGAATAATATGCATTGATAAGGGTTTTTCTCGCTATCTCTCTGAGTCGTAATGGAGTGGTGTTTCTGCAAAAGCGCAGCGGCAGTGGAACTACTAAACAACACTGCAACAGCAGAGCTAATATGAGCATCGCATAAATAATTGTACTTTTTGATCACCGCCATTCACTGGTTTTCTCGCTTTCAGATCGAAGAGGTCCAAAAGAAGCACTGCAGCTAGAATTCCGATGTGACCATAGGATGTACAGAGTAAATGATTGGAATATAATTCGGTGGCGATTTTTTTTTAAATCCCAGTCCATAAAAGGGGGAAAAAACACAAAATGAGCATTGTTTGTGGTGTGCGAGATGTTTGTAAATGATGTTCTGATTGGATTCTTTGAGAATCCCACCAAACACGGGCAACTCACTCAATTTCCCCCTCAACTTTTAATGGCAATTCCCCATCTTTTAATTTCTTTTTTTTTTCAAGGAAGCCTTAGAATATATCTTTTCACAGCATAGAAAGGAAATTACGCTTAGTGATGACAAAATTTCGCATCTTGAATGAGTTTTTCTGCAAAGGTTTCAAAAAATTTCAATCTTTATAGGGATATTTTTTTCGATAGTTGTAAAATGTTCGATTGCATGTGATTCCTAGAAAAGCCCGGTGTTTTATTGGTTAGAAGACAGGTGTGTCTTTGCAAATGCTAATAGGAATCCAAAGCAATACTCTTGAATCGTTACTAATCCACCTTGCCGAATGTTTAGTTAGTTGCCAGATCGACAACATTCATTACCTCTTGTCATATATGCACTCAAATGTGCATTTCCTTCTTGTTTGTGTCGATAGTTCAATCGATAAATGGAAACTTCAGTGCAAATGTATTTGCAATTTTGATAGAAATTCCTCGGTTGCTGGATCATTTCGTTGCGAGAGCAACACTCCAATTACTCGAAATAGTTTGATATTAATTTCTTCGTACAATTGTTTTTGTACTCTGAAATAGCATTCGAAACATCGTTCCGTACTAAACTAGCATCTGATATGTTTTTTTGTCGATATCGGTTCATACTTATTGACTTAGAAAACACTGCTTCTGTTGAGCACTGCTCATAAAATAGTTTCCACCTAGCCGGATGTACGGGCGGCAACGCTTATTCTTCGACCAAGTGACCGCCGGCTTCTAATAGCTAATCACGATGAAATCGTTGTTATTTGACCCTCAATCGGGAATGAGAATTTGATCGAGTTCAATTTGCAAAATACAAAATTTGGGGGGCAAGCAGACCCTGGTTCTAGAAAATTGGTGCAATGTTCGGAGTTCGCAAGCAATACCAAGCCTCCCAATTCTGCGTCACATTTTAATTAACAGTGGCTGATCTTTAAAATCACGTTGAATTCTCTAACTTCCTAGCTTATTGTCATCTGCATAACAACCGTTCCACCTCTACTTCACAATTCTACAGTCGTACTCGAAGTAATCGAAGTTTACTCTAATGTTGGCCCACATTTTCCAGAACCCGTTCTACTTCACTTAATTATTTAAGGAAACAGTCACAGGTGATTAGTGTGCCATTCGCCTTCCAAACGACTCACTTGAAAAACAGAGTCGAAGCAATTCGAATTTCGCAGCTGGGGCTGAAAATTTTTTATTGATCAACAGTAATATAATTTCGACCACTAAGGTCAGTGGTGGTCGCTCCATCGAACAGTCAAGGTTATTAAAGGAGCTAAGATTATTTTTTGCATATTCATTTCTTCCCGCTTAACTCATGAGTTCATTTGCATATTTTTGCATATTCAACTCACTTATTTTGCATATTCATTGCAATTATTCCTAAAATCTTTGCTCATATATTTCGAAATAAGCGGAAATGAGCTGAAAAAATAAATTACATGATATAGATTATGATTAGGGCGGATTGGCTACGATCAGCGATCAAATTTACCTACGACAGCGGGCTGCATTCTTTTCTTTTAAAGGTTGCTATTGATGTGTCGAGTAGCATCTGCAAAATTGTTTCGCATCGTGTCGCAAACCCGATAAGACTTTCAATTTTGTGTTTTTCCACACACAACTAATCGTTTTCGTAATAATGTTTGCGATTGATTACTCACCACTTTCAATATTTCGTTTTACTTCACTCGAAATTTGCGCTTAAAAAAGAAATAAATGTTTTGTCGTTTCGGTATTTCTACGCAGTTCTTTGCAAATGATTGTCGGTCTTCCAAAAAAAACCTTTTTGAAACCTTTTAAATCCTATTCCACTACTTCACTAAAGGATCGGAGGTCAGAACACGGCTCACTTCTTTCTTTCGAAGCTAAGCTAAATAAAACTTAGTTCTTTAAGGCATCTGTGAATGAAAACACCAATGTGGAAAACACATCGACTCACTTTTTTCGAGTCAACAAAGCTAACGTTTAATTTGCATACCGACGACGGGTGAACTGCGGCGCTTGGAACTGTGTGAAAAAAACAAGACAGCCGCTATGACATGAATCAGCTCCATCGTAACGTGACGTTTCAGAGCCTCATTTGGCTTCAACGAAACGCCGTACTTCAACGTTCTTCTTCCTCCTTGTTTGGTCTTACCTGAAAAGTTCAGGGCGTCGTCTTCACTATGCCAAGTTCACATGTGGGGATTTAAGGAGATCACATGGTTAAAGGACACTATAAAAATTCAAACCTCATCCGAATTCAAACCTCCGATAAAAACTTCCACGGTGCAAATAAAATTGAGATTTTTTGAATTTGGGTTTCTCTCGATTTCAGCAATTAATACCTTCCAACCACTGGAGTTTAGAATTCCCCAAACTCATTCCACGACAGCAGTAAAACTGTGAAGTACGGTGTTTTTTCGGTAGCTGTAAATCTTCTCCACTTTTTTCCTTAGATGGGTAATAAGGGTGATGTTAGAGCAGCGTAACGCTGAAACTCTTACAAGTAATCAGTACTCCATAATCACTAAGATTAGTATTTACTAGGGAAATTTCTGGAAAAATTCAAATTTACATGGGATCCAAATCTCAGCATTGTTGGATATTCTAAAAATTAGCATATCCATTTGTTATCGACAAAATTTATCACTCATTCCCCAACATGCAACGATTATGACAGTTTATGTGGGAGTAAGCAAATTATGCTCATAACGAGGCGATTCGGAAAAGAGCACGCATTAGTGCTTGTGTATGAATGAATCATCGGGAGGAGTGCGCGTTCAGTTGCACGAAGTGAGACGATCGTTAAGGCTGTGCTACATACGGGCACCCGGCTGCATCGATTTCACTTGCAATTGTCCATTTGTCGTTGTCTGGAGCGATGTGCTTTCATTGTCACCGTCTGTGTGTGTTTTCTTAGTGCAACGCTGTAACTGTATGAGGGATGGGTCGGTTTCGATTCGTGTTGCTGCCATTCTGAGAGTGTTTGTTAGCACTGCGAGCGACTAGCAAATTCCACACTGCCGCTCCATTGGGCAATGTTTATGGCTCAAATCAATGTGCCGTAGAATATAATCAATCCCTTATAAGATATGCCTTATATGACTCGTTAATAAATTGTTGTTTGGAAATGCGTTTTATCTGAATTCATCTCATGCAAATTCATCATCGACTCTGAGGAAATTTTCATTTTTACACTGTGTGAAGTAACCACTTTTTTTTCACCCCTATATCGGAATAGTCCTCCCCTCCCCCCTCAAAAAAAAAACGCAAATCCCCTTCCAAGATCCTCAGCAAACAATCAGAATAAATTTTTGCATAAAATCTATCGTTTATATAAGAGCTGAACTCAGAGCATGTGTGTTGTCGATGTATATTTGTGAAATGCTGCTGTTGCACTTTATCTTTGCATCGTGCCGACATTTTTAGCATCTATTAGTCTTCCTGTGTTGGTTTATAATGTGAATTTTGTAGTATTGCCACGAATGGATAAAACCGGATCTTTAAGCGAATTTTAGCGGATAGAGGAATATAAATTTGAGAAGCATTCTAAATATTTGTTTGAAACAACAGTGTCACTTTCACACTGCGACATCACTAATCAACCAACAATAGAAACGAGCAACTCTATTTTCACAGTGTTGTCACGTTGTTTGGAGCGAAAATTTTGAACAACTCATGTCGCGACTTTATTCGTTTAGTACAAGCCCTCGCTGGGATGAGCACGGAAAATGGTTGCATATTTTAGGATGGGGGAGGGGGACAAAAAAATTTCAATAATAATTTTCAACGTTGTAAAGTGATAGACAGTAAATAATGGGGTTAAGCGTTGCATTATCATACAAGCACTGTGAACGAGTGGCACAAGCAGATTATCAAAAATAGGCATTTTTTGCCGTGGAGGTAATCCGATAGTAAGCGTCCTCGTTTACCTGTCCGATATAGCACTGAGAATCCGTGCAGCAGTAATTTGCACCTTGGTGAAAGCTTCAGAATATGACACCACTGGTCACCTGCAAAACATAACAATTGCACAGCGGACGTTTGCGCCTACATCAATTTCAAGCCCTTGTGCGCTTAAGTAGACGTGCTTTGCTGTAATGGTTACACGCAACTGCAATGAATCATCCGACACGTTCTATTGCATATTGAGTCTAAGTGCGTGCTTTTAAGGGGATAGAATGTGAATGGGGGCGAAGTTCCGCTGAAGTTGGTGCTATAAAACATCGTTAATAGTAGCACACAGAGAGGGATACCCGCGGGAGGGGGAGGGGGTCCCGCCATGTGGTGTCGCGATTATCCGGCGATGGGGGAGAAGGGGAGAACGAGAAGCTTTTCGGTTTTGATGTTGTTGTACTACACTGTGTTCGCATAGAGCTGCTATGGATTAGCAATTTTTGAAAAATAGCGGCTTTGGCGTGCCATTGCGTTTGAATGAAGCTGGTTTGACGTTGTAGCGATGGCTGACATGCAGGTGTTTTTGCGGCAGTTACGTTCGCGTGTGTGGCTCAGTGCAGCTGCTATGGGATATTTCAGACCTGGTTGCCAGTACAGTGTTCGCATTAGGGATGGTGCGAGAAGTGTGGTAGTATTGCACTCTTTTCAAATAATTTAGCTGCACTGTTGTAGAACAGAGGTGCAGAAGGAGTGGGGGCACTTGCCGAGCTTTTTTTTCACTAGGAAAATGATAAAAATTGAAAACAGCACAGAATTCGAAGCTGCGCGAGGGCCGCAGAGATCTGTGAGTTGACAGCTGAGTATAACACATCAATTTACCTATATTTTATCGTTCTGAAGGAGGGTACAGCTTACAGCTAATTTTCTGACGCTTTAGGAAATAATAAGTGCACTCGGTGGAATTTTCTTGACGTTAAAGCACAATATAATATAATTCAAAAAGGTCTCGACTGGACAAACTGTTCAATTTATGAAAGTTTGTTGCCCTGTTGAATAGTATAATAAAGAAACTTCCAAGATGACGGAGAACAAGGTTTTATAGTTTTCGAAATTTCGGACGGAGCAACCTAAATCACAACAGTCCAAAAAACATAATGAGTTGGTAGCAAAGTTTCCGCTAATTGCTATTTCTGTGATACTGATCGGATGTTGTTTCACTTGTTGCTTCTTGTTCTTCCACTTCTTCGAAATGAAAGTGAGT
The DNA here is from genome assembly GCA_013433145.1 of Ascaris suum. NCBI lineage: Eukaryota > Metazoa > Nematoda > Chromadorea > Rhabditida > Ascarididae > Ascaris > Ascaris suum. The sequence goes on along the minus strand of CM024187.1, from coordinate 18,736,549 downwards.
TTGACATCAGCTGCACACACGACTGCTTTCCATGCGAGCGGTGTTTTTTCGAGGTCGATGAGATGAAAAACAAACAGGGGGGGGGGGGGGGGGGAGGAAAGAAAACATGTAAAGCCGATAGCGATCGCCTTCCCTTAAGTTAGACTGTGGCTTATACAGGTTCATTTCTGTGTCTCATCGGGTAACTTAAGCTGGAGGTGTTTTCGCTCATTAGAAACGTGTTTCCCATTAGTCGAATATATGGTTTGACAATGTTGTGAATCTTCTTCACCTCAGTTCGAGCTACCTTTTTTCTTTCTGACGTTTATTCTTTCTTTCTATAATTTCTATAGTTCCGAACAAATGTGTCGGTGTTGAAAGGTCTTTGCGAGAAGCGTGCTGGAATCATGGCATTTCCGGTCCCACTGCAATGTAAACTTGTGCGCAAACGCAAACTTTAAAGGATTTCGCTACGCCAAACCGTTATGATATAGATCTGCCATTTGGCACGTTCTTAGCTTCGCCATTGCCTTTGATGTAACGGTCACATTGGAAAGTCTCCACTGCTTAGAACTTTTCCGCGTTGAAGTGATGCAGTTAAAAGACAGCACAGTTCATTCTCTGATCTTTTTCTCAACTTGAGCGTTTTATCAATAGTTCTGTCAAACCCTGTTACTTCGTTTTTCTGCATATGGGCGAATGTCTTCGTAAAATATCGACACTGAGTCGTCCAGCTCCAGCCTCAACCTGTGCCTTTTTCGTTGTCTTCTGATTATGTGCCTTCTATGTGAGTATCCTCTTTTGTAGTAGGCTGCTGTTTCTCTATTGGCACACATGCATCACTTCTCCCTTCAGCTTGTCTTATTTTTTCACCTCGCGAAGGCAGAACCCATTTTTTCAGCGTCCCCCAACAGAGGTGAGAGAATCCACAGGGTCCCTCGCGGGGAGAGGGCTGCCCCGTTCAAAAGTCAATGAATCATCTCCGTGAGGAGGCCCTGTGAGAGGGACCTCCGCAGGGATCCCCACGGGGAGGGGGATGAGGCTGAACTCCGAATACCACCTGGCAGGTGTGCGGGATGTAAATGAGGATGCGCATTGCTTATTTTCCAGTTTTTAACGTCTTCATTGCAACGGTTTACCTGCAAAACAAAACCACTAAAAATGGCAAAAAAAGACGAAACGGAAACAAGGAACTATTTTAAGAATAGGCAAGTGAATGGTGCGCCAAATGAGCTGGCAGTGACACCTTTCCGCTCAGCTGGCAAGCCGTTGTAATAAATTGCCAGCAAGTAATCAAATGTGCGGGAGATTGCGTTCATGTTCGTTCATCCAGTCCTTTAAAAGATCGGCTTCTTCTTCTGACTCGACTTGTGCGAAGTGCCTGTAGATTTCAGCGACTTTTAAATATAAAGTGAATTGACAAATCAATAAGAACGATGCTAGAGAAGGTCGATTTATGGTGTAAATTGTTTCGGTGCGAAGGGGAAATATACTGAAAGCGGAGAGCCAGCTTTTTTGAAGAGGCGAATAAACAAATATATTTTTTGGGGTCATGGCGCTAAGGGCGCCAAGAAAGATTTTGGGGTTGCACTGTTTCAGCACAAACAATCTAAAAGCAATATTTCATAGGTAGAAAGGGATTTCCAAAAGTTGCCGCTCTGGCGATAGACTAATACCGCATACGTTGCATGTGGCTGATTTTTGATTCTAGCTTTATTAGTTCGAAAGTTAGAAATAATGGACAGACAGGCAGACAGATGCACATAGTATCCACAAACGACTACGCCACAATATGCTTCGCAGGTGGAAATCGAAGTCTGTGACGAGAAAAAATAGGAGTGAAATTCCTGTCAGTTTGCAATCTCAGTTTCTACTAGTGGAAGCATTCCACTAGGCGCACGTTTGGAAATGACATGATGAGTCAGCCAGGTAGTTTCAAGTAGTCAGTCATTCTGCCGTTTATGTTGATCGGTTGGCTTCTGAAGGATATACAGGCACTTAAATGTACTCTGAAGTCTGTATGCATTTTACGATCGATTAAGCCACAAACACATACAACAACCTTGCATAGTGCACTCGGTGAATAGGTTTTTGCAAAAGGCATGGAAATGACGACATTGCTATAAACGTGCGAATTATAACAGTATGTACCTCAATCAATTATCCAGAAATCCTGGGAAATCTCCCTTCCCCAGGGATTTCATCAACAACAGACGACAAATATCTTCCGGCAAATGTGACTCGAGCTGTGGTTTCGCGCAAATGCGGCTGACTGCTCATTTTCTTTTTTTTTTTTTTTCATCTTAGGGCTTATATTTTTACCGGCAGTGTGTCTGTGTTGGAGTTGTAAATGAGTGCCAGTTATTTGCTCGTCTCAAGGTGACATCTCTTAACCTTACTTCTGTCTGCAGAATTATGGAACCGTTATGTTGTTGTCAGTGGGAAAAAGGTCAGTGGAATCCTATTCTAATGAGTGGATTAGAAAATTCAGCCCAATGCGGTCTTTTACTCAGTTATTCCAGGATCTCTGAGTTCATTTCATGAACAGTTAGTCATATCCTGTGAGACGTTTATAGTCTGCTGTCATGCTGCTCCGTTTACTCTCATACCACTTTTGAAGTAAATGTTGCAGTTGCTTCTTCATCGATTTCTCTTCTTTCATTTCTATCACATTTTATCTTGTCTTGCACTCGAGGGAGGGGGGGGGGGGGGAAGGAGCATTCATCCACTCACAGCTAACATTACCGTACCCAAGGAATCACTTTAGGTTAGCTGTACGGCTCAATCACCTCTACCTTTCTATCCGTAATGATTGGACACTAGTCTTCCTTGCAGTCAGTCCTAATTTATTCCACTCCCTATGATCATCCTCCAATACGCGAACGTTCGTTTATTCACCGGTCACCTTACTTATATTAAAAATATTTCGACAGCATGTCTTCATGTTGCAATAAACAAGCATAAAATTAAGGACTTTCAAAGGCAAAGAGGCAACAGGGTAAAATAATACCAAACATAGGCAACACGAAAAACAAAAGAATTAAGGGCAGTGGACCTATCCGCTGCCTTCGTATCGATCCCAGATAGGTGTTGTATCAAATGCAATGCACTATTTTTGAAAGAAAAGCCACCGGCACATTGAATTCTAGCAGAACACAAACCTTGAGGAAAATGCCTAGACGGGACCGTCAGAAAGGTAAAGAATGTAAATGAGATGCGAAACGCGTGACGGAGCGAAAAAGCGCTTAGAACACCACAGCCGCACTTCAGAAAACATTAAGGTGAACGAAGTGAGATAAACAGTGGACATGACATGAGGAAAGGGAAAATTTGTGCAATACTTCGCCCGAGGGAAAACTTGGGAGGGAGTTGGTGTAACTGGCTCTTAAACGAAATGATGGCAATTTTATTAGGACTTCTGCAGTTCTGAAGGTTTGTCGCCGTGTTTCGAAAGTACTGTACATCACAAGCAAATCCTTTGAGAACTGTCTTACCATGGTTGAAGGGGTTCTTGTTAGCTTTCCCTTTCTTGGCGCCTTAAGACTGGTCCATTGCTTTGTTTGAGACTCGACCAAATACTGTGTAAGCCGGCATTGATAGGGTCTTACAACGTCTTAGTAGAACAAGAGAAAACAGTGGAGGAGTGGGGAGAGGGGAATTCACTCTAAGGTAACCTTGACTCCCCAACAAAGCCACATATGATCATCATTTCTCTGCACTACACAAGAGTAGTTGATCTCGAGTTGAATGATCTCCTTTGCACAAACGCTTAGAGTCTGTTTGTGACCAGCAAACCGTTTGACTAATTGTGAGAGAGAACTTCTGTTTGCAACTCGTATATCCTCCTCAATCAAAGTTTTGATGGAAATCCTGAGAGGAATGAAGAAAACTGCATCAATATGCTTGAAATATTTCGATGCAAGTGAAAAACAAAGAGAAGACTTTTTTCTGCAAAGAACCGCTTTTCGTTCTTGCAGCGGGTACACACGAAAGCAAATAATCTCGTTTTTTGCTTTGGTGATTTAACGATTCGATCACAGCTGTGACCAGCCCTCGTTTTTGTGCTTCCATAGCAGGCATTGCCGAATTTCGGGACGATAGACGGCACGAAAACAAGGCAGAGACATAGAGTGACTGGGGGTTTCGTTCTGTTAGTGTGAGTTGGTTGCTTGATATGTATTGTGGCGTGGCTTGTTTTACGTGGATGTTCGTATGGTTGACTGTGATCAGCAGTGTTCCTGTATACTGGGATATAAGATCGGCAGCTTCCGGATAATCGACTCGCGTTGATGCCATTGCTACAACTTTGTTCGATCATCTGAATATATTCGTTCTCCTAAGGGAAGTTGCAGCGATATGAAGAGACATTTATTTGTAATGGATGCTTTGTTGAACAAAGTGAAGTAGAGTGAATCTTTGAGCTAATCCATGCAACCTCAAAAATCTAATAATCTTTCCCAAAAATAGAGACTGGCATGAGTTGTTTGGAAAATGCGAGTTTTTTGTAGGGCGTAACAAGTTCCAATGCAGACTAGCAAGTGTATGATCAGTGGAGCAGTGAAGGATGTTTACGACAACTCCGATCCGCTTTTGAGCATTTCTGTCCTGCCGCTCCCTCCCCCAACACTTCGTTTGCAGCATAGCTACTCTGTGAGGAAATATAGAAATTTAATCTGAATCAGGCGTATGTAGAGATGCGAACGGAGTCGCTAAAACTGAATATCTTCATTATTTATTGATATGTTTTACTACAACTTCCACCTTCATCATCTCAACTGAAAGCTCATTTCGCAGTATGGGAAATGCTGAAAATTATTAAACAGAAAGAATAATTCACAGTAACTGGAAAGGAAATATGCAAACTTCAAAGACTTTTACAGCTTGCTTTTTTGTAGAATTATGCTTCTGCCGTAAGTTTTTCAGCTAGTGTGTGCTTCAAAAATCTCTCAGAAAGATGTGACCCATAAAATTGAACTGGTTAAAGCGGAAGTTATGTAGCAGCAGTGTTTAATACTCAGGTAACCATATCCTATTCTTTAGAATCGCAATTTTGGAAGATATCGAATGCGGTCACATGTTCACTTGCCTTAGATTTTGTGAGTGTGACACCTCAATGTTTACTTTGAGTAGACAAAATGCGGCAGTGGTGACTTTTTTTTTTGGGGGGGGGGGGGGTTCGTCAAGTGTTTTAGCATGTGATTTCCAGCACACTTTAAATATGCATGCATGTTTGTAACCTTTGATTTATGTCCAATTCCGATCACGACCCGTACCGATGTTGGATTTAACGAGACCCGTGGTTATGAGACAAACCACATAACTCGATTTGCACACGAGGTGGTTGCGTTCCTTATTTCATGCTTACTGGTGCGTTGCGTTGAGTGCAATGTATGAGGCAAGAGTGTTATTGTGCGAGCGTCGCACGTGTTATATTTTTCGTTGCGTAACACTGACTCACACCCGTTCTTGTACGAGCGAGTGTTCGTCACTTTTTAGAACATCCTTCCTCGATAGTTTTGTGCGATCGTTTGCAGCAGATCGGTGATGGTGTTCGAGAGTGTAGTCGCCGATTTGCTCAATCGGTTCCTAGGCGACTTCGTCGACAACTTGGACGCCTCTCAACTCAATATCGGGATATGGGGAGGTATGTCATCTTGTTTGAATCAAAATGACACCAAACCATTTTTGTGCAGTAGTTGTCTGTTTCCATCCGAGAATTGTTGAGCACTTGGAGTTGTATTCGTGTCAACTCGGGAATTCACTTCTGCAAATTGTAAGCGTTGGTTCTCATCTGGTTCTCTATCTAAAAAGGCATCCTTACTGGTCGTATGCCTAGCGTCTTGCTGTGCTTGTCCCGTCATATAAGCATCGTTTTTAATAGGCAGTTTTTCTTCATCTTTCTCTGCCAAACTTGACGAGCTAACTCTCTATCACTATGTACGTACCAATATTCATTTCAAAATGTTCATTTGGTATATCAAAAACGTCGTATTTAAAGCTTATTTGCAGCGCCTTATTGCAGGTGATGTGAGACTAGAAAACCTGGAAGTAAAGGAGACCGCATTGGATGATCTCGATTTGCCGGTGAAGCTCAAATTTGGCTATCTTTCCAACCTAGTGCTCAAGATTCCATGGCAAAGCCTATACACGGAACCGGTCATCGCTAACATCGAAGGTGAGGAATTCATGCGATTGCAGTGTGTTTATTTTCTAACTCTGTGAAATTAGTTAAGAAGTTAGGGAGTCGTGAGAAGTTAGGTGGAGTTCTTTGTGTCAGTAGTTATGCTGTTTCAGTGCCGCTCTAAATCACGTTCGAATGAACGTCGCAGTAATCTCATGAATGTTTTCATGACTGCTATGGCCAGGAAAAAGGTTACGGAAGACCGAATAAATGTTTTCGCAGGGCTTTTGTTGATAATGCTAATCTTCTCCTCCGATCCGGATGGCAGGTACCTGCGGCAATTTGTGACCTAGTCGAGATTCGCTGCGGAAGCGTTTCCAAGTCTTTAGCGATGTTTTTCACTAGATCGTTCGAAAAGCGCGAAAGTTTGGTTAACATTCCCAGTTGTTTGGAACCACGGTGCTTTTTCGATGATAACATCATTCTGCGGTCTGACGAAGTGTTTTTTTTTTTTTTTTTTTACGTGGGAATACCAGTCTAGGAGCGAATGGAAGAAGGAGGGGTAGGTGATTGATAACTGAGGTTAACGTCTCAATTCCTGTTTTTTTGTCAAGCACTTTGGCCGACTGTGTCACTCCACAAGCTGCTGTTTGGACTGGATGTTACTACGTAATGTTCCTTGTAAATATCTGTGCAGATTTCTGTACTCGCAGGACTATATGGATCAGTTTTGGCAAAACAGTTTTTGTCTGCAATAATGCCAGCAATTTGTGGCCTTCATTTTTACTTTTACCTGCGATCGTTCGTAATTTCTTCACTGGTCTTTACGGCCTCGCATGGATCACTTTCGCCTGGAAGCGATAGATAACTGCGATAGCTGCTGCGTGTTCTTTTAGTTGAATAACTTATCACTGTAAGCGATTGTGAGGGTTATCTGATAAAGACTATCTTATCAAGGGCTGCACCTAATCGTTGTGCCAAACAAGGGAGTCGTTTACAACGAGGAGAAGGCATTGAAGAACGAACAGGATATGAAGCAGAAAGCGCTCTTGCGATTGGAGGAGAACAGGAAAAAGCGAAGAAGTAATCTTTTGCTTTCGTACTTTTGCAAACGTTTCTATGCCTCCGTTTTATTTCATTTATTTTCTGCCGTCTTTGTCTTCGTTCTTTTCTGAAGATGGCAAACGACATATCAAACGATTGGGATTATCATTGCAAAATTGATTTCTTTTTCAGAGCCACCAGATCCAATGGCCGATACATTCACGGAGAAGCTCGTCGCACAAGTAATCAAGAATCTACAAATAACGATTAGAAGCATTCACGTGCGCTATGAGGACAAATTCACCAATCGTCATAGACCGTTCGCCGCTGGCGTTACGCTCGAAGGACTTGATTTTAAGGTTCTCATGCCGAACTGTACTTTTATTGTTTTATGGATCTCCGATGAGTCGCACCAAAAACTGGTTCCAGCGTTAGCTCCCTTTCCCTAGTTCTTTCTTACTCTGGATTAGGAACATTGTGAGGTCTTTACTCCTACTGCAGGTCACGATTGGTTGAAGGTGTGTAACCTCGTGGGTGAAATGCTGTACGATTCCAACTGGAGCGCGCAGAATAAGGGCCGTGCGAGCGAAAAATTATTCTGGTGCTAATAAAGACCACACAGAATTGGGGACTTGAATGGAAACGAAGAATTATAGGGAAAACTTTTGAGAAAGAAATGCGGGGAGTGATAGTTGTGCTGATTCACTGTAAAGTTGACTCATGATGACTGGCGCTTATTGTAGACCACCGACGCGAATTGGGTTGAAACAATTCATAAAGAGACAGTACAGATTGTTTACAAACTTGTATCTCTCAACAGTCTTGCCGTTTATTGGAATCCTAACTCGAGCTTGATCTCTGATCTCACTGATCGGGATGAGATCAAGCGTCAAATGCACGCTGGGATCGCGTCGAATGGCGAAAAATCTGTCGGCTATAAGTACAGTGAGTTTTACTGCCTCAGTTTTGGATGTGTCTTAGTCGACTGTAGAGGTTGCAGTTTTTAGGAGGGAATGATGATGGGTAAAGATGGTAAAATGAAGTTCGAGTAGGGTGGTTTTCTGCGATTGTTGTTGTCCGTTTATGGTACAGCTGAAAACCTGCAACACAGAAGCAAGCACTATGAAAATGTTTTAAATCGATGGAGCATGTGCTTTTGCCAACTATTAAAAACGTTGGCTGTCTGCTGTTGCTTGCCGACATTGAGATTAACTTTATTATGAGAGCTTATTTGGACTCGCACATCTCCGTAGACTTGCTTCTTTTTGAGGGCGGTGAATGTCTGAAGAACAGCGAATGCATTTTAAAAATTTCAGCGGCTTAAAAAGTCGTTTTTTCAAGTTTTGGAGCCGATCACAATGCAAACGAAGTTGTCAATGAACCAGAAGCCGGAGACGGACGGCACTGATTGGAAAACGCCTAAGATTGATTTGAAATTGGATATGGAGGCGTTGGCGCTATGTGTTGGCAAGTTGCAATATCAAGATCTGTTGCTCTTCCTAGAGGCTCAAGAGAGATTCAACACCGCTACGCGATACCTGAAATATCGGCCATCTATCAACGAGTATCAAGGCCATTATAAGCAGTGGTACGTAATCTCGAACAGTTTTGTTTTTTTATCCTTTATATGCTGCAGAGATAGCTGCTTTTCGTTTATGAAGTCGATTGTTCTGCTGGGGTGTTTTCTGTTATAATCACGTCACTTCTTGTCCGCTATGACGTTTGACTCACGGCTCCGTTCTTCTTAATTCCCCCATTAAATTGGCACGTCTGTGCAATACGTTTCGATGGTCGAATTGATCTTGGGGAAGGAATGTATCAGTGTCTTGGAAGTTTGATGCTGCTCCGCTTTCTTTTAAAGTGTCTGAAAGTTTCACTGAAGCCGCCGGGATGGGTGCTAATAAAATGCACCCTTGCTTTTCGTAAAAGAATCCTATAGATGGGGAGAATCTGAAAGCCTCAGGATCAGTTCGCTTGATTTCAGATAATGCCACGCCCTGGGGATTTCTTGTGATGCGCATCCTGCTCTCTTCCACATGTGTGTAATATGGAAAGCACAATGACTGTTAAATTTTAAGACGAAAATGTAACGGTGGTTGTATATTGCTATATACCTTTAAACTCTGAACAAGACGTCAGTATATCATTACTGGTTGCGCATTTCATGCTAGGATCTTCAGCAAAGGTCGATGAATGGGCGCTGGTAAGTTTCAGATGTGATGTGCCTTGTATCTTCAGAATCTCTGTTAATGTAAGCCGTTCGCAATATTATTTCTGGATTCACTCTGTCTCATACTAAATAACTTGTGGATTGTTCCGTTTTTCATGCGTGCTTCTCATTCTCAAGTGATTTCGGCTACATCGATGTTTCCTTTGAGGTGGCATTTCGCATATACGTCGATCTTAGAGGAGAATATTCGACGCAAGAGGAATAATTGGTCTTGGGAGCGAATGAAATCTCATCGACATTTAGTTAGAAACTATAAAGAGGCTTGGTTGAAGAAGCAAACTGAGAAGAATCTCAGTAAGGAGGACGCAGATTTAATTGAGGTTTGCTTGAGTCCATTTTTATTGTCTCAAAAGGAGTGCTGTGAACCTGTTGAACGTTGTTTTGATTTCTTGTGACGACCTTTCTACAGTCTCCCTATTAACGTTTTTCTTGTTTATGACAAAATAATTCATCGATGACAATCGAAAATAGAGATGGTGATGATCAAGTATCTGAGGGTTTTGATCCAGTCAGTACCAGAGAAGCGCCTTGAAGAGTCGCAGTAGAAATAGTAAACTTCAGTGATTCTTTTTCCTGATTTGCTATCCCGTGCTGGTGCTTTTATTTGTTTATGCAAGAAGTACAGTGGCGTGCATCACTTTCTGTCTTTCGCTGCTATTAAAGTCTCTTAATGTGGGAATATTTTTTGCCATTAAAGAAAACAAACCTGGCAAAGTTTCTTCTTCTACCATATCCGCTTTTACACTTGCAGTATTTTGGTTAAAAAGTCGTGGTAACATTATATATATATATATATATATATATATATATATATATATATATATATATATATATATATATATATAAACTCAGGAGTATGATCGCATTGAAACATTGAATTAACTTAGATAATTTGTTGCCACTGCTGAATTCTTTATGACTTTGACACTGAGAGCAATTATATCTGTGATGAATCATTATTTTTCTTGTATATCAAAAATTCGTTCTTACAAGCCTCCTAATTATAGAGAGCTGAGAAATCATTGGATGTATTCAACTTAAATGTCGCAAGGCAGCAGGCTGATATGGAAATCGACCGGCGAGGTTTGACCCGAGTAGAGGATCAGCCTCAAGGATGGGTCAGCTGGGCTAAGAGCTGGTTCGTTCAACGTTTCTTTTTTTTTTCACAGCGTTGGCAGGCTGTGGGAGCTAAAATTTTGCACTTCAATTTTTTTATAGATTTCGATGTTTTCTCTGTTGTGAGCTTTATTGAAGATTTTCAGTCTACTCTCGTTTCTCTAGCGTCTCGGATGTTTGTGAATAGATACTTGTAAGGCGGAAGTTTTAATAAATTGCAATCAGAAGTAAAGAATGAATTTAGAGGAATTCCATCTATGGATTAAAACAAACATGGCTATATCGTCCATCTAAATCAGTTTTAATGTTTTATGTAAAGTAATACTAGCTTTTATGTATGAGGTTTTGTGATAAGTATTCTGTTCCTTCATGGTATTTCGATACAGCTTCCGATCAACTAGCGCAGAAATCTGGCCGAAAATTTTGATCGCGATGGAAGGCGTTATTTTCGGCAGTTGTTTTTCACATGTGCGATTGCTGGTTCCATATTCGTTGCAAGGTCGAGGAAATCGGCGTTGATATGGAGCGGTTTATTTGTCTTTTTTTTTTGCTCAGGTGGGGTGGCACAGAGCAAAAGAAGGACGAACAGAAGAAGCCATCGGCGGGTGATATCGTTTCGCAGTTCGAGCAGGCTATGACTCCTGAAGAGAAGGCTAAACTTTTCGAGGCAATTGACTATCAGGTAGTCGTGAACCGTTTGGCACCAAGTTGAAACTTTGTGCGCGTATATATATATATATATATATATATATATATATATATATATATATATATATATATATATATATATATATATATATATATATATAAATTCAGCTTCTTTATTTATGCGTTATGCGAGGATTTTTTGCGATATGGTTTAGTAGATAGATACTGCAATTCGCATTTCAAATGAATTGTCTTGTGATGTTTGAGACGTTTCGCCGCAAGATTTTTCTCTCGATGTTAGAAGCATATGAAGTTCGCTTCACTGAAACATTTTTCAAACGAACAGTTTATGCCAAAGCATTTCTTCTTTAAGTATGACTGTGCAATTTATGCGAAAGCATTCCTAAACTTCTTGTTGTCGCTAATCGGCACAGTGCCGAATAGTTGGCAGTGAGCCAATTAAAGGAGCAGGAAGCAACGCTTAAGACGAGTGAATTTTGCTCGCTACAAGTGGGGAATACTTTTTTCTCTTAAGGAAAACACACCGCCAACGGACTATCCTAAACATTTTGTCGAGAACGTCATCACAGTGGAGCTGAAGTCATTGATGGTTGTAATCGAGAATGCACTCAGGTTGAGGTTCTCAGTACTTACCGCCAAAGTACAGCAGCGTCCTTCCGCCAGAGCTATCAAGTAAGTGCTGATTATTTATGGATGGTTTTCGTTGTCTGACGATGTTTCGATTCATAAGTGGACATCGTTGGTGGAGTTTCGAATTGAACAGGTTTCGCCGCTCTCTATCCCCTCCCACTCTATCCCTCCCTGAAAAAACAGAACTACATGAAGAGAGAAATTAATGACATTTGTTGACCTATAATAATTTCACTTCAGTCCGCGCTTGGATAACTAGAACTACAGTGATCTGAAAATGCATGCTCTGTTATCTCTTTCCCTTTTCCCTCGCACTCGAAAAAAATATTTAAAGTCTCACTCCTCGCCTATTTAAAGCATCGAGAGCGGTATCAAGTCAGTCACTATGGACGGTTGTGGAGAACCGATGCTGTCGATGATGGACGAATCAACACAGTGGCTGAGTATCCTCGTTGACACGAATCCTCTGGATCGAGACACGGCAAAATACGACCAGCTGGTGAGGTTAAAGGTCGCACCTACGCTTTTAAAATACCACGCCCCCGCCATCAACACGGCCATCGATGCACTCAGACCACCTGAAAGTGTGCGACTGAATCAGTAAGCTGCTATCTTTCTTATGTTGATTTGACATATCTTTTAATTTTCTTCTTTCAAAGAGGGCTTATATTTGTTTTTTGTTGCTTGTTGCATTTGAGACAGTTCCCGTTTGCATAACGCTGTTTGCGCCATGCGCTGGGATTTCCGTTCTTTTTTTCTGTGCACGTTCATCGATCTGGCTATTGGGTTGTGTGCCCGTCTCACTTATATACCTGGATAGGTGTGTGTCATGGGTAATAACGCAGTCAGTCGTGAGACAGAAATAATCCTTAGGACCTACTGACTCATTTGTTCGCTGCTGTGCGAGAACAAATATGGAAGAATGCTGCTGTAGATTAATAATGAAAAATAAAGGTGTCGGAATCACTCTGTTCACTGACTAATCAGAAGCTGCTTGTATATACGCTACTGATATCCTTGTATTGTGAGCTTTTAGAGTGCGCGGAAAAGCACCTACTGTCCATGTGGAAAGTGATTTTTTACTTTATTTGTAGGTATTGAGTGGATAGCATTTTTACACTTTGAATGTAGGTAATAAAGTGATGGCAGAGTGACGTAATTTATTCTAGATTAACAGCTGCTGCGATGACTCGATATGAGGAAGTGAAAACGCGTTCGGTGACAGGTCTCGCCCATGCCGTCGAAACGAAGACAAAGCTCGTTCTGGATATCTGCATTGCACCCGCGACGATCGTCATCTCAGAGACCGGCGTTTTCGACGACAGTAGAGCAGCGCTTGTAACGGACCTAGGAACACTTACCATAACGACTATTGAGGATGACAAACCGCTCGCCACTGACATTCGCCGCTCGGTATCGTTTCTGTTGAATTCATTCGAATCTTGTTGGAGAGGTTCCTCAATGCTAGTCAATAAAAGGATATTACACAGTTTATTGTTTATTCTTGTGCCATCCAGATATTCTTGCAATGAGGATTCATAGTGTATTGTGCAAATGAATAGCTGAAAAGTAATGAAAAGAAATGGAGCCGTTACTAGTGCAGTACGATTATAGAACACCTACTCTACTGCCTTATGGCATGGAAAGTGCGAAATTAATGAGGATGAGGTGGCTATTAGCACTGTTGTTTCGATGATGGCTTTGCTGAATAAGATTCAACGTTAAGCATTCAATTTAAAGGGGAGGGGGCAAAAACTGATGTGAAGTAGTCTATTTGAGGTGTTTTGCTTGGCTGCATTTGCTCACTTACTTATGTAGATATGTGTTTTATGAATGATGAGGGACAACTTCTGCAAATGTCTTGGAGATTGTTGTGCGAATAAGGAAATGTTTAAAGAAGCTGTTTAGACGGATATCTCGGAACGAATGCAGGAACTGATGAGTCAAGCCTACGACAAGTTCGCCGTGAGGTTGACGAACGTGCAACTCATCCTGGCAGATAATTTTAGTGCAGCGATGGCTGCTCGCAATGATGCGAACTCCAATTTGCACGTATTGCAGCCTACGGGTATGCGAATCGACATCCACAAGTCGTCCATTGACGATCTTCAGTTGCCGAAGTAAATTGTCATCTCATGTAATGCCTTTTTTGGGAATTCAAACGTGTGATGTACTTAATGGACGTAATGAAATCGTTTCCTGAAAACTTGAAAACCCCTTAAGAAGACATACGAGCACATTTCCGTATTAGTATATTTTGATTTTATTCCTGAGCAGTTTGATTATTGCAAATGTCTTTTAATTAATGAATTGCTCGTCGGTGATTCAGCTTTTGAATTTGCGGCCATTTAGCCTGAGTTTACCTTTAGCACCACTAGTTCAAAAAAGTGGGATTTTTTGAGCAAGAACATCGTTGCGTTGGAGGGGCGAATTCTATGCCGTTTGCATTCCAAGGGAAGCACTACGCTACGTTTTTTAGTGGAGTAGTTGGAGGGTATTGCAAGATGTCATGGATGTGGTTGTTAATGATAAATGCTTTAAGGATGCGCATACTTGGCAACCTACCGGACGTTGTTGTGACGATGTCAGACGAACGTTTACTGCAGTTGCTAAAGCTGGCGCTGAGCATTCCAACGCCGCCACCAGAAGACGAGGTCGCGGGATTGGCCGACTTGACTTCACAAGCTGATGTATGGGTTTGTTGCTTTCTTTCTTTATATGCAAGAAACTCGGCTGTCGCTTACAAAATTTCATTCTTTTATTTGTTACATGCATCTCCATCTAATATCGAGTTGAAATAAAATCTCTACAAATGTGGCAGTAAGCAGACGTTCAGTGTGCCATAACATGGTTCAGTTTTAGTCTTAGATTTTTCCTAATGGCTGTCTGGGGATGTTGCTTTGCCGAAAACGTTCGCTTATTGTTCGTTCGTCGTTATATTGGACGTCGTTGGACTAATGGCTGAAAATTGGAGGGTTTTGTTCGCTTAAATGTGTTAGTTTGAAACAGAAGCAAATAAAGAGTTTGCGCAATATAGGAAACAAAATGAACCACGAATAATTTTTAGGAGCAACTAGTTGTGCAGCGAGGTTGAAGGTAATGCCCTTGAAATGGTCTTACTAACGCTGCGAAGTCTGTCACCTCGGCGTCAAAGAAGTTGTATATGCCGACTAATGTGGTGACACTTTTAGTTTGAGCGTGCCAAGTTGCGCGATCGTGCCAAAATGCGTGCCATCATGGAGGCAGACGAAATTGGTGAGGAGGTTGCTGCGAAAGAGCAACCAGCGGCTGACTCAACGGCCGAAAAGAAAGTACACGAACAACAGGTTCAACTTGAAATGGAGCTACAGTTAAATCAGGTGACTGTTTTGTTTCATTGATTTATGGCTGTGATAGATTGGTTTGGCCGTTCACACTTACCATAATTTGTTGCACACCGACGGCACAGTCAGCATCACTAGCCTACGAATATGAATCTGAAATTGCTCTTTCAATATTATGCTAGAAATGTGACGTTTTATGTTCAGGTTGGCGTTGTGATTGGCACTCGAGATGCGGTACAATTGTCCGTGCAAGTGCGACGAATGGGTTGCAAGTTGCAAATGCGCACATTCGATATGCTGGTGACGGCTAGTCTTGGAGGCTTGACTATCGAGCAGCCGCAATACAAGAGTCTCGTGCCAGGGCGCACTACACTCTTCCTTGTCGACACCATGCACAAAGAGGAGGATGATCTCTTGCAGCTGAAGTTCGTCCAGGTATGATACAAGGTTATATCTGCGTAGTTTTCTTTCTAATTACATCCGGCTGCACCTACCACATCCACTTTTATCCATCCCTGAATCAAGGAACTTATGTGGGTTTTCCTGAAAAAGAGCAGTAGGCTAAATGCGGAAAATAAGGCAGGAGATGCGAAAGTTTTAAGGCTAGAAAACTATAGAAAATCAAGAAGCATGAGTTTCGGCAAAGAGTTACGAAAACAAATTTATAAAACATTTTCAATAATTAAAGGTGTGCGCTTATCATGGCTTCATTTGTTCGTTCTTCGGTTTGTTAGACGGCCGTAATTTTCTGCCACTTTCTGCTTGTTGAACTGATACACAGGGAGAAGAGAGCTCTTTTCCTTTTACCTCTTGTTTGCATAAAAATGTCGTGATGTGCATTAATCTCTGCAAGTCGAGTGTGCAACGAGGGGTTATTTATCACAAAGATGGAAGGGCGGGTGATAGTATCGCAGAGTTGTTTTTATGCGTATATATGTGAGGGGAGGAGGGAAGAAGGGGAAGAAAACGTTTTTAAAACATTCCACCTTTTATGGCCGTTCTTATCTAATACTTCAGTGGTTTTTAAGGATTATTGATGTATGCGTATTGTGTCATAGCAAAACGTTTCAGGCGAATCCGGAGAGCCCATTATTCATATCAGAATATCATTCAACAGAGCAGGCAATAACGATCACATTCAAAACACTCAGCATTTCTCTACATCAGGCAGAGCGTTGTTCTTCTCACATTTTCTTTATTTCTTTAAATATGAATGCGAAATCATTGCGCATTCGTTCACCACTTTTGCTTAGCTACGTAGATGCTTTGCTGTCAAGAAATGTTCGTTCCTATGGTGGGTTGCCTGTTATCAGGTTTTAGGCCTCACTGTTTAAATGAAGTTTGACTAGGCATTGCTTGGATAATCCATGCGATAGGGACAATTCATTATGAGTGTGGAAATTTGTAATAGGGCACATAAACTCACTTACTTCTGTGCTGACTAAGAAGTTTTGCACCGAAAAAGAATGAGGAGAATCTGCAGGAGGCGCTTATTGGATTAAAAGCATTCGGCGAGTCACTGCAGCAGAAGGTGGAAGAGGTTCAGAAGGAGAAACCAAAGGAGGCCGCCGATATGATCCAGCATGTGGAGGCGCAGAAGCGACGTCTTTCGAGAAGGCTTAGTCAGTTGAGGTGAGCACACAGCCTGCTCATTGGCCTGCCTCTGTCCGACACCATGGCAACTTCCTAAGTACAGCTGCTTGCTGAAGAGTTGAGCAAAATGGGGAGTCGGGAGGAGTGGGGAATGAATCATGTACAAGATGCGAACTCTAGATATAAGTATGTAGATGTTACGTCTGTTGTGTGGGTACGTATATAGAGCACACATATGTATACCTATCCATGCATTTGTATATATATATATATATATATATATATATATATATATATATATATATATATATATATATATATATATATATATATATATATATACATGCACATGTGTATGAGTGTGCACATATAACTGCACATACTTTTGCATGCACATGTACGAACCTGTGTGCGTATGTACGCACGTGTGCATATCTTATATTTATGTTTGCATACACAGATAAGTTCAAGACGAGATTACAGTTCTGCGAGCTGATATCACCACTGCGGTTTTACTGCGCTGCTTCTTACCAACCGCTAAAATCCCAGTGCTGCTCTCGATGCCCTGCCCGAATCTTTCAGAGTTCCGCTGTTAAGGAAAGAAAGAAGTGTCAACTGTAATCACACGTATACGCAGTTTTTTGCTTTCTGTACCCGGCATTTAGCATTTAACAGTCGGCTTAGCATTTAAAGGTCCCACTTGCTTCTTTATTTCGCAAGTATAAAGAGGGGCCCAGCAGTGAAGGTTTTGGAGAAAAAGCATTTCTAAGAGTTATTTCATTGAAGCACCGCAAGTTTGGCAGCTGTAAACGCGACACCAGCGCCTGGAGCAACACTGAAAGAGGCGCGACGTAAACGACAATTGGAAGAAGAGGCGATAAAGGGTGATCGCAACATCAAAATGCTTCTAGGCGCATCATTCGATGCGCTCTCGCTTTTCATCGGCTCGAACAAATGTCTCGACACCGCACTTAGCATCACCACTATTAGAGCATCTCTTCAGATGAAAGTTGTAAGTCCTTATAAACCGTCCACAATAAATACTGCACTTCACGAGTTCTTTCTGCAGACAACGCTTCAGCCGTAATTCGTCTTCGGGACAAATTTGTGCTATCAGGTCCGGCTGTGCAGACCTTTCTTCTGGCTCTAGCCTGATAAATTTGACTTCGCTTCCATGACCAAGCTGGTCAGTATGTATGAGGGATATTTGAGCAGAGATTGTGAAGTAGCTAAATTCGTCCAGCAAAGTAGTCGGGCCATGAAGAGGAGCAGCTTTGTTTTGCTACTTTCCTAGGAAATTCTCCAGCGTGCTTTGAACATCTTTGCAACTCGTTTGAGGTGATAGCGCCGAAACTTGCGAAAGAAAGTTGCGTTTTTGGTAAAAGCTTTCAGTTTTTGGATCCGAATGGCCATGCTTTGAATACATTGGGGTGTTAGATTGCTAAAACGCCTGACTAGGATATCTATTACTGCACTAGGTTTTATATAAGAAAGACTGCTTTACATGGCTTACTCTGGGCCAAATATTTTCTTGACAGATGTCGCGAATTGGAAGAAAGCATCCACATTTCCGGAGGACGATACCTGCCGGTGTAAGCGGTATGTAGCACTTTTTTGTAATCAGTTGTGGTGAAATTACAGAAGAGGATGACTCTGGACGCAGGCTTGCGTGCAATTACGATGCAGGATCGTACGGGCACAACTGCACATGAAGACCTGCTGGCAGTATGCGGCGACAAGGAGATGTTCACACTTGAGTTCATCCAATACAATCGAACGGACGACGAGAAGAAGCAGATGACGCCGGCTGACCTTGACATGGCTGTCAAATGCAGATTCGCGCAGATGCGATTCGTCTTTCTCAACATCTGGCTCGTCAGGCTTCTTGTGAGTCTTCCCTCCTATCGCTTTATTATTTTGAATTATTGAAAGTGGCTAAGATTTTTTTTGTGATTAAATGCTTAGTGGATCAATAGTTACTATCGGGAAACTTTGGATAGGTTTAGGGTGGCTAGCAGTGAAGCTGTGTAATGTGAGGTGTGGCTGCTTAATGTCAATGTAATAATGCAAAAATGAGTGCAATATTTGCTGTACTCAACTGTGTTGTTGATTGAGTGTATATTTGATAAAAAGGGACATTGTAAAGGCGAAAACAATATTAAAGGAAAATGATTACACAAAGCAAAATTGAATGCAGGACACCACTTTCAGACGACTCAAAATTTTTACAGCGATAAAGTGAACCGAACAATTAGCGCTTTCCTCATATAGTTGGCAAAATCGGGCTTCTTCAACACCGCGCTTTATTTTAATGAAGCATGAGATGTGCTTATGAAGAAATGCAGCCTTTTATGTTATTCAGTTGCATCTTTTTTGTGTTACGGCTTGTTGTTAGTAAATGCTTTCAAGAAGTGGCTGGAGCCATTCCAAGCGGAAGCGGCTCGTGCGGCTGCGCAAGCTCAAGCGATAGCTGCAGAGAAGGCAACTGAGGCAGCCCAGAATGTCCGTCAGATCATGGAGCAGTCGCCACCGAGGATGCGGCTTGACGTGGAGTTGGCTGCTCCGACGATCGTCGTTCCTCAAAAGTCAACGTCGCTCGATGCCCTCGTTTTCGACCTTGGTACGTTACTTTTTTTTCATTTCCAAAGCGAGCGGGTCTGTCGTGTATGTGGTTAAAGCGATTAATTGACGTGAAACACTATTCGAACTGTAACAGCTTAAGGAAGTTGTGAGTTGTGTTATATTGTATCCACCACTAGCCTTTCCCTTTGGCCTAATTATTATAATAGAAAGAACGATGTCGGAGTCGTTCAGATGTCAAGATATTTTTATCTCTGATATTAGTGACAAAATGTTTGTTTCTTGGAGTGGAGGCGGTTAGCTCAAATTTGTGAAAAGCACAGATCGTTGGCACAAAGCAAATGATCTCCACATGGTAAAAAGAAACTCACGACTACGCTGAGAATATGTTCACTGCTTTGGTGCTCAAATATAACCATGCGATACAGATAGACGTTGAACTCATGAAGATCAAGCGCATCTAATTGCTTTCTATCGTTATGTATCCTAGTATAAGAGCATTTCTCTCAGTAGCGTCGTTGGTTTTGATAATATTGTTGCCAATGATCGAAACATCCGATTGCTTCCTTCTTCTTTCGAAGTTATTCCCTTCCAGGAATGCGCCAGTGCATTTTAGGTGTATTGTTACATAGTTGTGTGCAACAGTCAATGTCAGTATTACTTCTGCGTTCAGGTAAGCTTTCGATCAACAACAGGTTTTCCAATGTTCGTGAAGAGCCGAAAGCCGTCATTGATTCAATGGATATCGCCCTGTCGGATGTCAATTTTGCCATGTACGTTCCCCATTTAAGTTTTTTAGTTTGCGAACGTTTGCAGCTTAATTTCTTGCCCGAAAAAAATATTTTTAGAGCTTTCAGAGTACTGTGTTCTTAGAAGCTTTAACTTCTTCTCTGAAAGACAGATTTTATGCTAAACTTTCATGAGACTTGTAAGAGAGCCTTTGTGATTGCCGCATATGCCTACTGGCAAATGAGCGTCACTTTTATTAGCTGTACCGCGCATATTTTCCCACGCGTGCAAATGCAGTGAGATTTCACTCTTTATAGTTCAACTTGACTTAGAATATGCGCCAACACGGCGCAGATGTCGGTGTGTGTCGCGGTGATTTTTCGTAGTGGTTTTTGTTTTTTTTGTTTTTGTTTTCGTTTTTTTTTTTTTTTTTTTGCGGATTTAGGCACTATCTATGTTTCGCAAGACGTAAGATGAACATTTGGCACTCAGCTGAAATTTCGCTCTGTGTTAGCATTTGGCTAAGGCGTATGATTGCAGAGGACGATTATCGGGTAAATCTGGAGAAGACATTGTGAGTGCGAAGTGTCAAATTTTGGAGCCATTGTCGTTTTCGTTGTCGTTGTTCCGCAACTTGAGTTTCTCATGGTACAAAAGCAAACCGGAAATCCTTGTCGACGCGCAGCTGCCAAAAATCCATGTGGGTAGCAATTATTTGTTGAGTCATTTTGATCAAAAATACAGTGACTCCTTATAATATTACAAAGGGACGCATATATTTGAAGAAATTGCTGCTTTTGGTAAGCTGATTAATCAAAATGTTTTGGAAATTTTCAATTTGCGTTGTTGCGTCGTTTTAGTAGGTTTGATCGTTGTGAAATGAATTTGGTCGTCTATGATAAGCGGGAAATCGTTAGAATGCTCTATTCAAGCCTTTTACTTTTTATAATCTACGCGTCATTTAAGGTTTTATTAGTTTTCCGACACGCTTCGTTTGTGCACTTTTGATGAATTATTTACTTTGATGAGTGCGTATTTGTTGTTTCTTCTTTGATGCTGTTTTTGGCGAGCGCCGAGATATTGCGGGGACATCACTCATGTGCTGCTTCAATTTATACCCGTTAAAGATTCTCATGAGGCCAAAATAATTCTCATTATATGTTTCAGTTGAATATGTCCCAAGAAGATTACGCGACGATAATGAAAACCCTGAGCGGGAATTTGGCTGAAGGCGGCGCTGAGAAGGCGGCACCACCACCACCGGCACCCGTAGCGCATACGGCAAGTGTTTCGAAGACCAAGGAAAAAGAGACTCCGATGAGCGCTGAGAAAAGGGTGCAGACCAAGACGGCCACCACTACACCTCCAACTTCACCTGCGGAAAAGTCGGCCAAACGTATCGTTTTCAGCTTCAAGATGGATGAGGTGGCCGCTTCGCTGTTCTCAGGATCCTCTCATTTGGTACGATATTGTTTTGATTGGCGGGTTCATCTTAGTCCCCTCTCTGACATTGTGAAGGTAGTTACGATGGTGTTAGTTGTATGAAGTTGCTGCAGTGACAGGCTTATTAAAAAATCATTGTCTTTCCGCAGAGTTGTTCATTTGTCGTCTTTGTGGTTTAATTGCGTCCTTATCTTTTATAGGCATAAAAGATTTATGGCGTTAAATAAAGTAAGTTTTGAGGAGGGCCAGCGTGGAGTGGTGCTTCGTGACAACGATGCAGCGTTCGCGGCGGTGCGTTTGATGCTGCTAAAGGTTAGTGGCTGTATAATGGAGGATGGATCAATGGACGTGGCGCTTAGTCTAGGCACGTTTGTTATGGACGACGAAAGGAGAGGAGCCACACGAATCACGCGGCTGCTGGACAAGAAGGTTATCTTTGTTGCCTTATTTGCATCTGTCCTTTGCTATCAGTTGGTTGCATTTTATGTTGCTTACTGAAGCAGTAAAAGTGTCACTTTACGATTGCGCTCTAGCTGTTTTAAGCGAGACATTTGAGAAGCGAGAAAACATTCCACTCTGCAGTTGAGAAAAAAGCGTGCGTTCGGTGATTGCGAGTTGGCTATCCCCACGCTTGTCTTACAGACTTCATCCGTTTCCTCCAGTGTGCAGTATTTTTATTCATCATGTTCCTTTCTGACGTTTGATTTGAGAATTTTTTTAAAAATTTTGTTGCCTCCAATGTTCTTCCATACTTCCTTTACAGCCCGATAAAGGAGGACAGTTGCAACGCGAATTTGTTGGTTTACGTTTCGAGCAGAATGCCAAAAACGATAAGATTGGTGTGTTATTCTGTTTCAGAGTATTCTTTATGTTTTCATTATTAATCATTTTTACTTTTTTTTTCGACTGGAAATTTCATGCTTATACTGGCTTTAAGTGATTAAAGTGTTGATGGTCGTTCTTAAAGTGTTGATGGTCTTTCAGAAGGAAAGTGCATGTTTGCTTTTTTGTATTTATAAGCTGACCTGTATTCGTTTTATTCTCTGCAGCTGTTTCTTGCAATTTGTTGTTGAGTTGTGTCGGTAAGTCTGAACGAATCGTTTATGGCGATATTTCAGCTTAGGTGTTTTGAAAAACGGTAATGCTTTTATAGAGTAGTTTATATTCAGAAATTCGCAGTAGCTCTGCGAGTTACAAGCAACATGACGGGAAGTACCTTGTCCTTTAAATAGGTTTTTTTTGTATGCGTCGAGGTGGTGCGTGATTTGTGCATATGAATTTCGAAAGCTTTTTGTGCAGTTTCCGTTGTGTTACAGTACACTTCTCTTCATCAGCGTTCTTCCTGTGCTTATGTCCAGAATTTCTGGGTGCCTTGGCGAGTTTCTTTAACATTCCGAAGGAGGAAGAAGATGACACACAATTACCCGAAGAGATGCTTACCAAAACGGCATCAGCAGATACCGCAGCAACTTCCTCCAAAGAAGTCGCCACCCCGCAGCTGCTCCTGGTAGGTTTAGTTTTGCCTTATATGGTCTGTTCAGTCGCATTTACACACTAGTTCAGGTCTTTTTAGCGGGCTTAAAGTTATTGATGTTGCTATTAGAGTTGGAGATCGTTTTGAGAATGCTTAGTACAAAGTTTTAAGGTACGCTGACCATGAGTTGCAAAATGCGCGAGGTGGAAGTCGTGTTGATAGAGGATGCGAACAAGCCTCAGCAGACACAAGCGCTCATCCTCTCGTTCAACTGTGATCTCGACGCTAAGCATGTCAGTCGATTTTCATATCCTTTCGCAGATTTGCGAATGCCTCTCTTCGACTCTTGTGCCATGTCGATTATATGCTTACCTTTTTACTTTCTAAAGATGTTGTGTTTTCATTGATATTAGTTCAATTTACTGATGCGGAGTTGTTGGAAGAGATGCTTGTTTATTGTTCGCGCACGCCGTCGTGCACCATTATTTTATGAATCTAACTGTTGCTAGAATTTCACTTCGTTCAGTGATTAAAAAAGGCTGTTTCAGTTCTTTTGCACTGAATTTTTTTCCACATAGTTCTTTAGAATTTTATGTGGCCTCAGTGGTCTGCATAGTACAGTTGACTGCTGTTTAGGAATAGGACGTTCACTAGCCGATTGGTATGTAATGTCTGTTTATTGAAGCGAGAAGTTAATTCTTTGGTGATTTGGCAGGTTGGTAGGTTGGTTTTGCTGGTCGAATAGCGTATTGTTGCCATACTGGTAAAATATCGCTTTTCTTTACAGGAGGACGGTAAGCAGTACTTGAGCGGTGGAATTAAGAACCTACAGGTGGTAAGCGCCCACTATGCGCCTGAACTGCGCAATAATTCACCATATCAGGTGCGCATTCTCTAAATACATCTATCTAGTTTTAGCTTATCTCCGTTGAACTTTCTTCGCACACGAAGTATCAAAGTCAGTTCTGCCTTTATGACCACTCTCCATCTTCATTGAATTGGTGACTTGGTATATTTATAGATGAGCATCTATAGTACAGTATTAACAGCAAAACCCAAGGTAAGTCATATGTGCAGAAGTTTGTGTTATTGAAGCTGCAGTTTTCAATGTGCTGGAAAGAGGTCATGTGCTTCACGTCTACTTATGCATAAGTCACTCGTCCTACTAGCCGATCGTGGTGACATACATACATCTGTACAGCTAAAGGTCCGTTCATAGGAAACCGTGTTGTAAGCAAAAGTTTCTCGTTTGTGGGGTCAGCCAGCAATAAGATGTGATTGAATTATTGGGTTGATCGGATACGAGTGATCCTATGTTAATACTCAGATATAGACATGAAGTTATAATAATTCGCAGAGCTGAATCAAACCAAGCAACTAACTGCAGACGAGATTAAGTGGCATCACTGGAGTTAATTGCTATTTGAGGTCCTGAATAGAGTGGAATTCGGCTTCAAGGGAACGATTGAGGACGCTTCGAAGTCACAGAACTTTGAAGTGAATATCGGTGTGATACATCTCAAGTTTTCACCGTCCATCATTCGTCTGTTGAGCGCCGTTAGCGCGAGTTTTGCTGCCGCCAATCAGTCGAAGGTTCATTCAGATATTTCTGCAATCTTTTCCACTTTAATCCTTTGGTGTGTTCTTATCATACTCTTTTCTTCCTTCCTTTTTTTGCCGAAAGATTTTGCCGTCACATGAATTGCATTGTGCATGGGTTTCTGAAATACCTCCCTGAACAAGAAATTGCATTTATTTTTATGAGAACGTCAACGGTTGATGTTGTGTAAAACTACTGTTGTTTTCAAACATCTACGATGGGGCAGCAGTGGTGTTTAAGGTCGCAATTAAATCTCTGTGCCGATATTGAAAGCATTGTCTAGCGAGTGATGAGTGTGTAATGCAATTTCCTATTCAAATATTTTCAAAGGAAGCTTGTTAGCTGCATTGATGTGATGAAGAGAATGAGTTTGACAAGCCTTTATAGTTGCATAAATCGTTATTTATATGTTTGCGTTCGCTTTTGAAAATGTTTCTGATTGTTAATTGAGGTGTAATTATGAGAAAAACAAGAACTACTTTACTCCTTTAATAAAATTGCTTTCTTTTGGAGTTTTTGAATTCTGAGGGATTTTTATAGTAGTGGAATGAAGCGGTTTTTTCAATATTTATTGTTAGGTTCATTTCTTCTGCCCTCTGGCTATTAATTTTTAATTAACAATCTCAGTTTCGAATTAGCTAAGCAATGATAGTTTAGGGCGCAGCCGAGAAAGAGCGTCGTCCAGTGTTGAAGAAATATCCTCATTACTGGGAAAAGAAGAAGGTGGATCGCCAGAAGCATTGGTGGTTCAACGTGGCTGACGAACCAGAAGAAGATTTTGAGCCAGCTGTCGACGTCGTTGCGCAATTGGACCATCGCGAGGAGGTGGCAGTTTATTTTTTGGTGTTTTAGGTGACCTGTTGAGTGCTCATGCATGAGTTTGGTAATGTTGCATTGCTCTTTGATGTCGAAATTCGTCGCAGTGAAGTAAATGAAGTTGACGTGAAGGTAGTCAGTGCATAACCGAGTTTATTGATTGCGTTATTTTCTTTCAGCATCGAGGCACTTGATTTATTTTTTGAATTTATGGCTCTTGAGAATAATGCATTTTAATAAAGAAAAGCTATCTGCGTCATCGATTCTTTCAGCTGTAAACCGCTCATGAAGACTCGAATACAGATTTGTGCTGAGTCGTATTTGGATGCAAGATGGGCTTCGATGGGATTTCCTCTTTTATTCTTCTCACCAGCTGTATATGCAGTTTGCTGTTTTGACTTCGTAAAATTGCTTATCCATCCTCACTTCCATTGACGCAGATTGTTTTTTATAAAAGTTTCTCTTTGGCATGTGACGAAGAAAAATCCAATGCCATTTGCTGCCAACGTTCATGCCGCGTCTGCAGTTATTAAAATTCAGACGTTAAAACTCGTTCAATTAAGGCTACAATCAGGATGGAGTCTCTAGTAATTACGCTGGAGGCTGGTCTGGGCGAGTTGACGGTGCCAGTGATTCTTATCGAAAGCTCCTTCAACGGAGTTGCTTCCGATTGGAGCGCTCTTCTGAGCGTGGATGCTGCTGTTCATCTTCAGGTCTGTATCCCTATCACTTTTTGGTAATGAGCAATGTGCGCCAAATGTAAATTAGCCTATGTGATGGTCGTATTCATAGATGGAGATGTTCAGTGTTAAGCGCAGTCGAAGTTGAGGTGACTGTATTTACAAGGCGGTCGATGAGGTGGCATTTCTTCAGGGTAGTAATATGACACCACTTATCAATTCCAGGTTCGATTGGACTTTGCTTAATTTTCTTTAAGAGTATTAGCTGTTCGGAAGTTTAGGCATTTCGCACTTATCATCAGGCATTACGCTTTTCTGAAGGTTGGTGGCCACAGCGCTTTGCTTTCTTCTTGGAACTTTTGCATTTGTTTTTGTGATAGCATTCTGTTTTTAAACGAATACATCTTCTGCCATGCGATTCAAGCGTTTTTAGTGTTCCAGCAGATTTTGTTGGGTTCTCTTTTGCAGCTGTTTTATTTATCGATTCTAAATGAAAAGTGCTACGTTGTTTCAGGTTTCATATTACAACGAAACGTTCTCGGTATGGGAACCAGTAATTGAGCCGGTTGAAGTACAAGAAGGACAATGGCGAAGTTGGAAAATCAACATGGAGGTTGGTTTGTTCTCTCTCAGAAGCTGCCTATTTCCGCAGCTCTCCTCACTTCTTGGATTTCGTCTAGGATTTTGATTAAAAGTTTTTATAATTAACAATTATATGTTTACACTGAGCGATTGCGTTGTCACAGCTGGTATGGCGCGACATGCGATTTTCATCGTGGCGCTGTTTATGACGTGTCGAGCAATTCAGTTCGTGGCTTCACTTAGAGTGCAGGCTGGTTGAAACCAATTTTATCGTATCACATGCAAGCAGAATCACGCATATAAACGTCTGAAGTGACCTCCTCAATGCATTGCTGCAAGTGAGAAGTGAAACCTATCAGAGAAATGTTTTGATAAAGGTAACGAGTATGAGTGTTGTTAAGATGCGAACGCATAGTGAAGAGGAAATGGCAGGCGAAGGAGCGCCACCACCTCCAAAGCAGACAGTTTCTATACGTTCCACGGATATGCTCAACATCACCGTCACCAAATCGTTTCTTCAACTGCTCAACCAACTTTCTGATGTTCGTTTTTGTTATTTCTTCAGAAGGCTGTTGAATTGTTGTCTTCAACTTCTATCCATTCTGTTATTATGCTTTTAGTTGTTAGCGAAGACTTGTTATTACGAAACATTTAGTTATTGCTAGTGAATTTTTTTATTCAGTTATCATCGAAAATATCAAAAATAATGGGGCTGATAAAAGGTTGAGTTGGATGCTCAAGCAGTAATTTTTTGGCATGGTTGAACGGGCAAATAAATGAGCGATTTTCTATCTGAAATCTGATGAGATATGCGAGCTTGATTGCGTGGCAACGAAAAGAGTGAAGTAGCTGGTTGAATGCTGACTCACCATTTATATAATAAGCCGTTGGCAAACACATAGGCAAACCGCATGATGCGTAGGTGTTTAAGCACGTTGTGGCATAAGGCCCACGCTTTCGGATGGAGAATAGGTGACACTTGCGAACAAAGTCTGTGCACAGTTGGAACACTGGCAACCTTTATTAAATGCTGACGAGGTAATAGTCGGTTTTTGGATCACAGTAGTTGTTCGCTGGCTTATGCGTATACCTCAAGGCAAAAGCTTCTCTGGGTTTCCAAGAAAGATAATAGCGATGACTATTTCACTCCTAGCTAAATGTCCACAATTTTCATTCCTCATTCCAACGTATAATTCCATTACTGTTGGTTCTCATCGCATTCGTTCTACACATCCATGAAACTTATTTTCACATTGCTAACGAAAGCAGCAGTGCACGTGTAGGGAAAAAAGATTGGAGATTTGGAGGCGTGGTTGGAAGAGCCCGCGAAATAATTTTGAATTGAAGTGAACTGGAGTTAGTGTACTTGACCGCCATGTGTGATTCGTTGTGAGGTTGTATTTGTTTATAGGTATATTGAATTGCAATACTTTCTATGTTGCGGTAACATCGATCATCTGAAACTGAGCTGAGTTTGAAGAATGCTCCTTTTAAAGCTTTTAAAGTGAAATATTGATGCTAGACTGCGATGAGTATTGGGAGAGATTGAGTCGGAATTGAAATGAGAGCGTGGGATATGTAATTCGCTTCGAATCGAAGGCTTTTTTAGTCGTTCGAGAAGGCCGCGAAGCAGATCACTCCACCGATGAGCCGTGTATTGCCGGGAACGAGTCCTTACCTCGTGCTTAACAACACGGGAATTTCACTGAAGGTTGCCAGCTCGCTTACGCTGGAGGTGTGTTTCGCATTTAATTCGCTTATCGTTGCACTCATTCTTCATTCTGCTAGTTTATTAGTGCATTTTACTAGTTTATTAGTGCTTTTGTTGCTGCTTTTCGACGTTTGAAAAACTGCCCTCTCCTCTGTTTTTTTTTGTAATTCAGGCACACATAGACTTACTTAATTCCCCTACCCTCCTTTCTCACGAACTTTGCAGAGCACAGTTTTTGGCCAAGGCTTTCGCTTAGTGTTTTTGAATAAGGTTTGCACCTATTGTTTTGGGGGAAATCGTGGTTTGCCACTTGGCACGCTATCAGAGATTGTAGCAGTGGGCCGACCATGAATATTCTATTGTCGTAGATGTGCATCCATTGTCGTTTATGATGATTGACGAGGCTGAAATGCTTTATTACAATCGGTGTTTATGTAAATAATAGTCCAATATCGATGACCTCTTTCGCATTCTCTTCGTGCTTTAGCTTTCTCGTCTTTACTCGATTCGGGTATTGTTGGTCTTTAGTGACAGCATCCAGTATTTTAGCGCTTCTTGTCCACCACACTGTATTAGGTGAATGGTGAATCTAAAGTGAACTATGGAACAACGAATGTTATTTTGGGAACAGGGATCTGCAGTTTTCAGAACGGAAGTCTGGGAAAAGGAGAAAGCTGAATTGCAATGCAAGAAGTAGATCAAGTTTGGCGTATTATTTTAGATGGGTTCAGACGTCGACTTGACTGATGCAACCGCCGGGGGTTTCGTCGACCTGGATGTGCCTGTTGCAGACAAAGGAAGAATCAGCCCACATCAGGGTGATAGCGCTGCTAGGGCGGACCTGCGTATCGTATTTACCGACAGGAATACTGAAAGAGAGGTTGCACGTAAAAATTTCATTCTCCGGTTCCATAAATGTGATGATTATTGACCATGTGCTCGTGTCATAAGGGATGAAAAAAGATGGGCGCAAAAAGAGTATTGGTTTCTTAGGTTGGTCAGTGCACAGATGGTTAAATTTATCGTCACGTAAGCATGAAAGTCAAAATTCTTTCACCACTTTGTCAATGTTATGGGAGTAATAGTGAGGGCCTTCACTGGTTCGTCGTCAATGTTTAGAAGTATTGCTTCTGATTTGCTCTGTATTGCATGCTATCATGCAATTTTGGTCGGGGAATCGGCAGTTTGCAGGAGTTGTTTTAAATGGTGGGGGGGAGGGGGGTGAAGGAGGAAATGTGCTAAAAACTTAAATGTGTGCAGATGGTGTTTCCGCAGACGAATATCCGAATGAAATTTATTCAATCTGGGAAAACTGCCCTTTTGTTGCAGTTTGTACTTTTAAGGTGAACGTGATGCGCGCCGAAATACGAACACTTGGTTTGCCATACACATCAGATGATACCCAGCAGTGGAAGATGGTGGTGGAAACGAAACTGGAAAACTCGAGACGTCTTATCATATTGCGCTCCGCTGTTCAGGTGCATCATAGTTTTGCTTTTGGTGGGTGAAGGATAAGGAGGATAGGAAAGGGGCTAACTGATTGCCTTTAGTGCTGAACTTAGTACCACTCACAACCGGGCAGAATAGATAGAGCAGAGTTTTTGTGCATCGTTTGCATTTTGTCAGGGCACTTTTATTTTCAGTTTGTGAACCATATGACAATACCGTTCGAGGTGTATTCAATGCGAGACACAATGCTCGATTTGTGTGGGATTGTGGAGCCGATCACCGATCCGCTCGATATTGCGTTGCCACTTCTTTATAACTCGGGTGGCGAGTTTTATGTGAAACCTGCTGGTGATGGGTGAGTGATTAAACAAGTCATCGCTTTTCATTATATTTGAGTTCAGTGCTTTCGGTCATTTCAGAGAAATAGGACACGTGAAAGCGATAATATACCGAGTCGTCACATGGGTTTTTAATGCTACCTGCAACGTTCTTAAAGCGTTTCTACATTTCTGACTCCTCAGCTTGTCATTTTTTCAGTACAGGCGCACTTCTACAGATGTCATTTCGAAAACTGTCATTGTTTTACCGAAAATAGAAGAATCGAACCGGCATCCATACTGAAGAGATACCACATGACGAGCCGTTGAACTGAAAACGGCAGCATTTTCAATCGTTGACTATTCCTCTTGTTAAGTCCCGGAAAGCCACCTTCGAAAGTCACATTCGCGCAAGCTTATTGATTTCGCCTCGTTCCAGTAGCAGATTATATTTCCCTGTTTTGAAACCGTGTGTATTGACCACTCACAGTTTCCTCCCCTTGTGGGTTGATTGTTGTGTTAATGAAGGTGTGAAGTTGGTCAATATTTTTGACTATATAATAGTTTGTTCCCAAAGGTTCGTGAAGAAACAATATAAGCAAAGAAGAAGAAAGAAAAAACAAGAGGAAAGGAAATATCACTATTAAAAAAATTAGGCCTACGTCCCTGTTGTTGCTCGTTGTCGATTGAGTCGCCGTTCGTTGTCCGCTGTCTGCCGTAGTCAGCTCTCTGAATTGACGCGTGGCGTTCCTGATCCACCGTCGATCTGTCTCTTTATCCACTGGTGTCGATCCAATCGCGACTACCGTTGGAGTCGACGATCCCAATCACTGAGCTCCCGTCTGCTGCGACCGGCCTAGTTGTCGCGCTGCTCCAAATATTGACGATTTCCACTCGTCAATGATCACCTTTCTTGCCTCTACCAGTTACCCAAGAATACTCGCTTGACGTTGAGGTGGTTCGTCTTACAATACAAATATCAGATTCTGCTGTGCAACGACCTGGTGCAATTTCCCACTGCTTTGTGAACCCACCTCAAACTTGGGTAATTAAACCTTTATTATCACGTTTAGACAATAAAAACGCGAAGAAGTAACAATTAATTTTCAACTACATGCACAATGGGATAAAAATCAGGCGGAAAAACTCAATGATATTCAAGAAGTAACCATCAATTACATCGATAAACAAACATTGGGATCAAGTCAAAGCCGAAAAAATCCAAGGACAGTCTATAACCTTACAGCCCACTAAAACATACGCTTACTATATTTAGTCAATAAACGCAATGTGGGGACATTTTTTCCTCTCAGGGATGCTCAAAGTGGGATTAATCAAAAATTCGAAGGAACTCAAGTGATATTCTTTCGACTACATGCACGATGGGATAAACTTCAAAAAACCGAAGAAATCTCAAATGATTTTCTATAACATTGCTACTCAAGTAACAGATACGCTTACATTATCTAGACATGAACGAAAAGCAAAAAAAAGGGAAACATCGAAGCCAACCGTCGGAGTCGCAGCTCCGATCAAAGTCACTGTGTTGCCGAACCTTTGGGCTCTTTTATATAGCCTTCTTGTTAACACCTTCGGATGCTTTTGGCCCGCCCCTTCTATAATTGGCCCCAAAGGTTGTTTTGCTAATTTGCGCTCATCATAACATATGTGATTAGTCCGTCAAAATCCCCAATCTTTGTTTGCTTTGACCCCATCATTACCCGCTCGGCAAACTTCTGCGGCATTAAATCAACTTCCATTTTGTTTACTCATTCGCGCATAACTTTTCTGACGCGTTTATGGCACCTTTTTGCCTTTAAGGAGTTTAAAGGCAAAGCCCTAACATGGCGTCTTTGTGCCCGTTTACGTTGCTCGTACATGAATCCCCTCTTCTTGCGGATAACACTATCTGATGGCCAGTCAACAACCTCAACCTCTTTTAGTTGTGTGCCTTCATACAGTTTGAAGACAAATCACTGACCCCCTCTTTGTACCATTTTTCGCGCGCAGTCGCGACACCGTGGAAGTCATAGCATTCGCAGTTTTCAAACGTAGATGTGTATTCGAGAGAGTGGGGAAAGGAGAGGGGCTTATGCAGTGAGCGAATTTCAGAGTAGAGCCATCTTCGATTATAGTTGAGAAGAAAGCGATATATAGAAGTGGGGTGTGCATGCGGCAAACTCTTCATTCTCCAACTGTTTAAATTAACGCGCATTTCATATTTGCCTGCGTTTTCGCGAATTTTATTCTTCAATCCGCCGTGAAACGGGCTCAGCGCTTCCTAATTCAAGGCGCAGCTTGTCTTGACAGGAAAGTGGGATCATAGCACTCATATTTTTCCAAGACGGGCGCACGTTAAAACGTTCCTGTATTTTTTTTTTGCTTGAACATGGCTAGCAGCTGTCGTCAATTCGTGTCCAACTTTGCGCATAGAATGGGATAAAAACGCTTATCGGAGGGCACTCTTGTCGGTGAAACGATCTGCATTTCTTGTTCGTTTGCATGTCCATAAAAAAGGGCTTCATGAAATATGAATTGTTGTTGAATGAAGTGTTTGTTAAGTTATGAGACGAGCAACGAGTCGATATGTTGGCGTAAGTTCGTGGATAAAGCACGCTATGTGGTCCGGTGCGATGTGAGTGATGACTCAAAGAAGTGTCTTTATGCGGCATTGCACGTCGAAGAAGTGCTCGTGAAGGCAGAGCGTAGCAGGGAATTCACCGATAAAGTCTACATCGTTCACATCTATCCAACTGTCACACTGCACAATTTGCTTCCGTTTCCTCTTCAAGTCTGCTCTCCGGTCAGTTGTCATTATGTTCCGTTAGTGTAATTTTCTTTGTTCTTCTGCTTGTATTTTTAATGAACAGTAAATTTGTATTTACGTCGTGATCTTCTTGTTTTTACCATCCATGAAGCGTAAGAGGTGTGCACACGAATGGTATGTTCGTCTCCAACTGTTTGCATCTCACTTATCTCTAGGAGCTCCATCCAGTGGGTCACTTAGCAGTAAAGTTCTCAAATGCCGCTGATTTTTTCATTAACGATCCACAAACAAATAATATGCAGCTTATTCAATAGCTTTGCGACACATCGAACCCTCTTTTTTTTTGTGAATTTTGAATTTTTTCCAAAAGGGGCGAAAAAGAATCCTTTGTTTTCTCCATTCAGCTTCCGTTTATATCGGACGATCTTCCATAAGGTACGTCACATTGAATTTTCGCTGTTTAGTGGAACTGATCTCTTCAAACTGGAGTGAGATAAAGTTGTGAATGTTTTATGCCCTTTCGCAGATGATTTTGGCTCTTTATAGGCAGAGGAGAATCTTGCTGGTGGTGAAGAAGTCGCACTTAACGTCGTTCCAGGGAATCATATCAAGCTTGAGGTTAGCTTTTTGGAAATTCTCTTCTCATTGTTTGTCACAGGTAAGGGCGTGCTGTTATGGAAACTTAGCAACAGCAATATTGATTTAAAATATCGCAACTGAGTGGAAGTATCAACTGTATCGGACAAGCTCGCTTTCAGTGAAAGTTGTGCCATTTTAGCTTGTTGTTTTTGCGCATTTCGCTTTCGTAACGCGCAAGTAATATTGAACAACAGAAGGCCAAGCAGAGGTGCTTTTTAGTGGAGGATCTCTATGTTCATCTTGTTTCACTGGAGAGGCTTTTTTGTTGGATGCCGGGGAGGAGGAATGGGCGAAAGGTCAGAAAAGAAGAGGAAAAGGATACATTAATTAACTAATGAATATAAACTGAAGTATGAATGAAGCTATTAAATGCGAAATGTGGGAAGAACAACTAGCAGTGTGCCAAGGGAGGCAACTTGTTGAGTTGTAGTTTATGTTTTTTTTCCCAGTTTATTTGAGCTACGTGAATTTGCGTAGCATTCGAAAAGTCAGCAGATAGCAGTCTAAATGAAACTGCAGGTCGATTATCGTGGTGATGTCTACGTGGCTGATATGTTATTCCCTCAAGATCCACCTGATCTCGATGTGGTAACACTCAACTCGAAGGAAAAAGAATTGGTAGGTGCATTGCACTGTCACCACACACCAAGTTTTTCTAAACGCCTGTTAGGTGTATTTCTTTTTGTTGCAGAAGGTGTGATGAATGCGACTGCCGAGGATGGAATAGTAAAGACGGCGTTCGCCAAATGGCTACGGAGCCAGAGGAAAGAGGTGTGAAGGCTGTGATTTCATTGAAGTCCGTTTTACAACTACTCGGCGTCGAATTTTTCACACTTAAGAACTTCACAGCTAATTGGTCGCTAAACTGATTTTTACACATATTTGCACAAGAAGCTTAATAGTGACTATTTTTTAACAGAATCTTGGTGTGCATTGGAGTACGGAGCAGCGGCGACTGCTAGCCCAGATTTACGCTCCATATTGGTTCGTGAACAACACGGGCAAGACTCTCAAATATATTGTGAGTTTTCTTCGTCTTTTTTGCTTACTGTTTGTACTAGAGTCGCCGTTGGGAAGTGAAAAATTAGAACTTTATACTAGACCATCAGGAACTTAATGTGATGGGATCCAAATGTACGGAGCATATTGTTTTCCAGGAAAATAGAGCAGCTAAAGTTGAAGTAGAAACCTGACCAGCGACTCAGGCAGTTTTAATTTAAAATAACATGTTTTAGAATAATCTGTTAACTGTAGTATTCAATCTTGCGATAAGGGAAACCCGAGATTGAAGTTCTGTATTGGAATCCTCCTTTCGGTACGGGAAATGCATACGTCACGCCCGCTGTTAAAGTAGGGGGGATAGTTGAATGAGACGCTCCAATTAATATAAGCTTCTAATAAACAGTTTGATCACATTGACTGCGGATATATCTTAGATTTACTGAAGTCTTTTACTTTGAACTATGCGGTGATAGATTAACAACTGCGCATTTGCCTGAAACGTGCGAAAAACAGTTGTGCGGGAGCAGCTGGCGGAGCAATTTACGTGCAAGGTGAAGCTTCTGAAAGAGGGTATTTTGCACGCAAATTTGCATTTATGCGACTCCTATATGCACACTTTTGCACACGTTCATCAGCGCGCAAATGGTTGTGATCGAGAGGAAGGCAAATGGGTTAAGAATTTCCACTTAGCAACCGTTGAGAGTGTACGGAAAAGGTTTTATTGCCGCTTTTTGCAAAGCAGTGTTCTCTTTCATATGATATGTGTTCATGTGTTTTTTGCCGTTCAAAATTTTCATCTGCATTCTCGATCGAATATCTCAAGAAAGGTTTGTAATGTTTGTACACGATTACTTGGGTTTAACTCGGAAATGTTTATGTTGAGAGGGGAATTATGTGCCGGTTTTTGAGACACTCCCACATTAGCTATTAATGCTTCAGCTTTGCGTATGTATTTCCAGTTAAAGAGCATATTGCTAAGCAGCGTTGGTTCATAGCACTAAACGAGGCACTGTGCATCGTCAGGTTCGTCATCGGATATACCATGCTTAAATTAATCTTCGGCAAGCCATTTGATGAAGGCGAAAAACCGTAAAGGGATGCAAGTGAGCTAGAGGTGCGTCGCATCTAAAAGCACTGCTTCCGAGCACATACAGACACACATGTAACATTAAAGCATGAACATGAGTGCAAATGTGCAGAATAAGAAAAGACATTTGAATGTTTTTTGCACATCGGTTGGTGCAACCCGTGAACTCCTTTCACGCCTGGTGTATGTTTTCTACCCGTCCAATCCTGTATATTTTTAATGTCTTTATAATCAATACATCTAGTTTTATCTCTCTCCTCCTCTCTCTCTTTCTTTTTATCTCTCTCGTTTAGCATTGCTGCCAGTTTAAATTCAAAGTAATTTAGTTTTTTTTCGCTTCGTCTGTGTCTGTTTAGTTAGGAAGGCTTGTCTTAGCCTTTTACGTGAAAGCAACGTTTTCTTTTCAGTTTGATGTCTTATTGTTGTAAACCATTTTCTTATCTTCCTCTTATTTGTTAAGCAATGCTTTAGCATGTTGCCGTCAAGATTGTTATCCTTTATGGAGCTATGAAGCCTGTAAACCAGGCGGCTTTACTCTTTTCTGTTCGAAGGTGGTCTCTTTTTACGTAATACTTCTCATAATTTTTCCCTTCTCACAAATGTTATCTTGTGCTCTTATAGTATTTCTTCTTTTCTTCAATGCTATAGCTGAATTCATAGCATATATGACTCTTTTTAACTTCTTTTATGAGATCTGACGCTGTTTGATGTCTTGTTGGCCTCACTGAGTACGACGCACATTTGACTCAGAAACTTGCAGAAAGATTTTCTGTTAGTTCTGTTCAGTTGATTCTTTCCGAACAAAATATCCATTTTCATCATCCCACTTATTAAGGCTTCCAATGTACATTTTTGTTCGGAGCCTTTTTTTTGTTGCTTTGATACCGCAAAAGGAAAACGTCCTCCCCTGAATCAAGGAAGCAGGGAAAATTCTGCAAATGCTGCCATCTTGAGCACTGTAAGTTTTCAAACTAACTTCTTTTTTTCTTTTTTTAGTTTGGCACACACTAATTTTTTCCAAATAACTCAGAAAATGCTGCAAAAATATCTTTTATTTTTAGTTGTGTTCCTTTGCGCTCACATTCAACCGCATGTTTTTTTCAACGCTTTCTTTTCAAGCAATGAACTCTTTATTTTATAACTGAATTGTTTTCTGATATTGAGGTTAGTTATAAACTGTTGAAAAAGGTTGTATCGCTGTTGGAGCACTTATGATTGTCTACCTTTTCAAAAGTCGACTTTGGGCAGCCACTGCAACATCAGTAAAGCCCATGAATAAGCGTGAAACATCGCTCGAATTTCTCCCTTTGTTAAGTTCCAATTGTTTTCAGTCTTTCGAGTGGATTTCAAAGCACGTTGGGATCAGTTCCTGCATCTTTGCGGCTGCTTTGCGTTTTTTCGATAATGGAAGTTTAGATGTCACATTATAGTAGCAACCAAAATTCGATGAGCTTTTCGTCGTTCTTTGCTTTCTGTCTATTCGTGAAGTAATCAAGGATGTAGCTGATGCCAGATGAACAGGATGTTCGTCTTCTCTTATACTGTCAGTTAACTTCCAGCACATCCACTTCAGGCTCCTGTTTTTGGGGAAGGTGACACCAGTACAGCGTTGATTAATTCTTTCGAATCCATTGCTGTGACATATTTGCCGATAGCCGCTTAAAGGCATCAGTGCTGCAATCCGCTAGCCGGTTTGCCTATTCAGTTCGCCCAAGAAGCGTGTGGGTTTCGCAATCTGAAATAAAAACTTGTTTGTATGAAACGCAAAACGATGACTGCTGTGAACTTTTAAAATCAGTTTTATTTGTTTCCTCTCTATGTCATTTGGCATGCAACTTGCGGTGCATTTTCGTCGTTGGGTAATAATTTCTCAACGTGGGGAAAACTGTTTTGCCATATGGGAGCGCTTCTATTTTCATTGGGAGAATATAGCGCGAATTCAGGGTCATCACTTCTGCTTTTCTTGGGAGAAATCTATGGATTAAGTACATCCACGCTTTTGCTTTTTCCTTTAACTTTTTTTGCAGTATTTTTGTGAAAGGTGTGAGGTTCTTAGTTTTTGCCCGTCGATGTTGTAATCGCCTCTCATCTAAACGATCGGTTCAGAATGTAAACGTATTCTTAAGCGTTTGTATTGGTTGAGAGTAGTGATGTTGTTGCAGTAATTTGGAGCATGTTTCCATTTGATCAGCGTTATGACTGTTACAGAGAAGGAATACATAAGAGGTTTATGTTTCATGGGAACGGTCAAAATGTGAAGTGCTGTAGGTGATTTCAGTGTCTTGTTTATAAAATAGAACCTCAAATGCCGTGTTCGATCTGGTTTTTTGTCACCCCATTCGGTGGTGATAAGCAGCGGTTTTAAACTTGAATGCGAACATAACGCACAAGCGAACGAAACATCCTAAGAGAAAAGTAGAAGCATCGGGTAGCATTTGAGTTTCGTGTCCGATGAGTGACTGTCACTTTAGTCAAAAGGTTTTCGGTAAAATCCTTTTAGTATTACGTCCTTACTGAATTGAGGCTTGGTGCCACGTCTGTATGGAGGTGCTCATTGCAGTGCAGACTGGAGAAGATCGTAAAACTTTATATTTAAACTTGCGGAAACTTAGAAGTAGTGGTGTTGAGAAAGATTACAGTAGCGGTGCGGCTATGTACAATACTTTGTAGTGCAGGCCTCGCCTTTTATGCGCAACCAAACTGGTTGTCTTTCGCGCTTTTGCACATTTGCATTTATATGCGGACTGTGGCTGTCGTGTCTGCATGCATGTAGGGTACGTGTATGTCTCTGTCTGCTTTTCTGTGCGGTTGTCTATCCGTTAACGTTATGCCTAAAAGTGCTGAAGCTAGGGCTGCGAAGATTGTAAAGTTTTTGGAAATAATGCACATTATAGAATGGCTCCCATCTCGACACTCAGGTTATTACATCAACTTCTAATGGAGTTATATAGCTGGTTACAGGCGCCTAAAATTCTGCGGTTCTGTTTGTATTTCCGCCGATCGGATCGCCAAGAAGTGAATTTATAGCGATCGCAGCAGCCAAATATCGACATTTTATTATTTGCTGGTAGTTCGTGAAAATGGTTTGCGGATGAGCGGCATCAAAAAACCTATGACGTCCTTCTTTCATGGCACATTTCCCGACATCCGTTCATATCAGCGGTGCAAGTTTTGTGATACGGAGGAAAGAAATGCATCCTGCGAAGGAAATATGTCTTCTTCGAAAAGTTCTGTTTTAAAAAGAAAGGTGCCTACTAAATTATCACTGCAATCGTCTTTTGAAAACATTTGCTTAAAAATTCCAGTCCTCATCGCTGCTCGACTGTACAGCAAAGGTTTATAGTTTGCTGAGAGAGGCTGTGGGAGCCCGGAGCTAATTCTCGACTTTTTTTGCGAGCGGAATGAACCGAAAAAATTTTTTTGAAGTGTTTAAGCAAATCTTTGAAATACCAACATTCATCAATCTCGCATATCAGCTTAATAAGCCACGGCGTATGACGCAAGCCGAAAATATCTCTGAGCTTAAGACTTGTCAAACGATTTTAAAGCTATTTGTTAAGATGGGTGAGCCAGATCGAAGGTTTCATGGCCGTGCAGGCTTCATACTTTGTCACTTTCGATTGTGCGATGGAAATTTTACCTCGGAACTCAGTAATGCGCCCGTCCCGTTTCTTCCTAAAACGATGAAATCGCGCTTATTTTCATCCCTCCTGTATATGGGCGTGCGTCGTAACACTGAGAGTACCCTTCCATGCCTTATCTTTCACAATCGCTAAAGGTTAGAAACTACTGTGATTACGGTAGTGCTGCAATCATGCTGAAAGCCGGGTAAAACTGCAAATAAGGCAAAACATGGCCTCGTATCGAGCAGGTAGTTATGTGGGTGTGACGGATAAATGAGCGACGAACGTGCATGTGTTTTGTTTTGCATTCTTTCCCCAAGTGCTTTTCTGCAAAAGTCGGGTTTTTTTGGGTTGCGTTCAACGCTAGTTGCTGCTTTATACCTGTTGTTGAGTATTGATGTGTAGCTGAGTTTTGGGCATGGTTTCAGTTTCAGATTATTATCCTATAATTCCAAATGAAAGCCTCCGAAGTGTCTGCATTCCCGCTTCGGGAGGGAGGCATTTGCTAGGAGGGAGAGGGTTTAAAAAAGGAGCAAAAAGAGTTTTACTCCAGAGAAGAATGACACACCTTTCAAAAGTAGACTCGCGAGAGGTATACAGAGGTGAATTTTCACTAGTGGCATGTTGTATTTATAACCTCAGTTATAGTGCGTTGGCATTGAGCACTTCAACTGTATAAATGAACCGTAGGGGTTTAAAATAACTTGTAATGCTACTTCTTTGTTAACCTCATTGCTAAAGTTTAGACTCTTCACAAATATAGTAGGAGTTAACTTAAATATTCGGATCGTTTTCTGCCTTACTTGTCTTCGAAAAATGATGAATGCTTTTGCTGAAGTCTTTATATGCACCATTTCTCGACTTTGCCATGAACATTCGTGTAGATTAGATGGTGAGACGATTGATCGTCGTTGATGTTTTAAGAAACGCTCTTACGCAGTGATCAGTGTAAAGAGTGGGAGGAGATACTACTATGCACACTGCAATCACTATTTAAATAGCCATTTTAGA
Organism: Ascaris suum; assembly: GCA_013433145.1. NCBI lineage: Eukaryota > Metazoa > Nematoda > Chromadorea > Rhabditida > Ascarididae > Ascaris > Ascaris suum. The sequence goes on along the minus strand of CM024187.1, from coordinate 18,696,334 downwards.
GGAAATTTTTCAACATCAAACTCACGATGGCCGCACAACCTGGCCCCTTTCGGGATTTTTTTGCATGCATCTCTGCTGTTGCGCTACATTTTGCAATACATATTTGAAATATGGTCAACATTAAGGTTAGGGTAATGTATGCACACACCGATCGATATCTTGGACATCGCAGTGCTCACCTTTTTGAGTGCATCTTGCAGGAGCCCAATCTTATGTCCACAAGAGGGTGAATCAGTCACATAGCATGCGTGAGGGAGCGGTTTTGGGGCTTGCCATTGCTGAGCAAAAATGCTTGCAGCTTGGATGGTAGTGGATTTGATCGCCACCCTTGCGTTAAAGCAGCGGCAGCCACCTTTCCGTTAAAGCAACATATTTATATTACGTGCCCTGAAAAGTAGATTGAGGGAGCTGATGTGAGGGTGGGAAAGATTTCATTTATACGTCGCTGTTGGAGCCGAGCTACTGCTTAATCGCTCTATTTCCTAGTTTTATTAATTGCTGTTTTCGTTTTATGCGAAAAAGGCTTGGGAAGGCGGGCTATTGTCTTGTAGAAAGGAGCTATGTTATTTCACAGATTAGCAAATGGAATAACTGTTATGGTCAACGGAGGCTTTAATTCAGGAAAGCAGTTCGAATGCATTGACTAGGTCGGCATCGTGTGTGTCGTGTCGCAAGAGCAGTCTTTCCGCGAAGGTATTTTTCTGCCCTCTCGGCCTTTTCGCTTTGCTTTTTAGCATGCCTCTGATTTCTTTATCGTTCTATCGATGTCGCTATAAATACTGTTTTATTTTGCACTCACGACTGTGACTTTGTTCCATTTTTTCATTCTGTCGTTTATTATTTCTGATGAGCTATTATAAGGAAAGAAAGAATAAAGGGAACTGTGGAGAGAGGTGGATCCATGTTTTGACGGAATTAGCCATCCACTACCTCGGAGGTCAGGCGAGTTCAGTTTTTAGTTGAGCATTTTCACTGATTTATGTGTCAAGGTGTATTATTACTGGGAATTCTTGCACGTTTCGCTCCTGTCGGTCCATGCGTCGTAGGTGTCACAATATCGTTTATACTCCTCCATATTAATATCTCTTAAACTCACCTATTATTTGTCGCCCGGTATTTCGACTGTTATTTGTTTATTGCATGACGAGACCATCTGTTAATATTCGGCTGTTTTTTGTATAGCTTTATAGTTTAAGAGATTCGCTTCAGTTTGTAGCGCCCGTGCTCAGAAAGGTCTGTGCTCATCGTTGAGGAAAGGTGAACGCTAACTTCGATGTTTCAATGGGATATCGATTGTTTACCAATATTATGGGTGTAAAAATTTCACATTTGTTTTTACTGGTGCCTCGGGCGTAATTTTGAGAGTTTCTTAGCGGTGTGGGAATCACTTTGAAGGGTGCGGGTATTGCACAGCGTATGGGAAACTTTGTGTACATGTTAGATTTTATGTAAGGTGTAAACCTTATGGGATCTTTCATGATTTGAAACTAAAGCACTTCGAATTGCTTTAAATGTTTCGCATGATTCAATCATTTGTTGGCCACAGGAAGCAGAGGTTTTGTTCACCAACCTCGCACCTAGAGAGAGAGGTGTAGCTTTTAAGTTCAAGCTCTTAGATAGTGTTTGCAATAATCTTGCTTCAGTTAATGGTTCTTTTTTGCCTTTGCTTTATGCTGGATCCTTTTTCTCTTTTCCCTTCTGTTCCTTTCCGCACTTTGGGAATGGTTGTCGGGAAGGAGGTGTAAAAAGTGTGAGATAGAGGGGGAAGGGGCAGGTGTTTGCTGCCATGTTTCTTGGTGATGTGGTGTTAACACTTGTTTTTTATTGTTTTCTCTTTTCTCTTAACAAAGAAGCGGGCGTGTTTATGGGATGTGACGTGGTGCCTTTCCAGAGTATGACGCTTAGTTGGTTCTGGGTGATTCTCTTCTGTGATTAACTTTGCTTTCTTATATTTGTATCTGAACACCATTGTCAAACATTTGGTGCCGTTTTGGTTATGGTGCTTAGGCGCTCGAATTGACTAAATAGGATCCCGAAAGTATGCAAATCACTAGCGATTATAATGACGCAATCTGTTAAACATGCAGATGTAAAACTGCTTTGCCTCCAGAGGATGAAAAAATAGGAAAATACGAGTTTTGATGCTTTCAAACCGCTGCGGACTAGTTAAAAAGGTTATGTTCGCACTGTGTGGAGTCATTCCGAAATATTTCCTGCCTATTAGTGTCTTAGGAAAACGGCATTGGAAGTTTGTTAATTTATTGGCTTATTATTAGGTGCTTTGTACGTTCGTCAGTTACAGGTGTGTGTCGTAATTTGGCTGTTACCTCTTCGCGTTGAATATGCGGTCGCCAGGTATGTGCAGTTGCCAGCTTGTCTTTGCGGAAGTGTTTATTGCAGCAGTTGTTTATTGTTGTTTGTTTAAGGCAGATGTTACCGTGGTACAGGAAGCTTTCACTGAACCTGCGTTACTTCCGTTCTCCGCAGAAGATTTTCTTAACAAGAAGAAGGTACGTCGTTTTGTTAGTTTCACTGGAAACACTTTGCGTTTTTAACAAGATTGCTTCGAGATTTTGTTAAATGGGGAATTTTCTACCTACTCGTATCCTTAATTGTGCAGTTGTTGATCAGTTGTTGTTTAGGCAAAGGTCCAGGTCGAAGGAGGTCAGTGGTCCGATGAATTTCCTCTTGATGCAGTCGGCAATGCGGGTCGGATTACATGCAAATCGGGCGATCGAGAATTCGAGGTCAGTCAAATAGCTAATATATATTTCTTCGTAAATGTATGCATGTATGTATATGTGTACATGTACATCCATATATCTACCTGTTTGTTTATGTATGCTTTTTAATATTTAAACATATGTATGCACGTGCACATCCGCGCGTAATATATGTATAGGTAGTGTGCGTTCGATAACAATTGCGTTATGGTATGAGACTTTTGGAGTTGGGTGCGGTAAACGTTGTTGTTGGAAAAGGATGTGAAATGAGTTAGACAGAGCGGGTTCATCATCACACAAATTACCTTGGGTATGTCGATTTGTCGATTATGTCGGAATCCGTTATAGGCTGTCGATTTGAAAAGAAAGGTGACCGAGCATTTTGCAGATTACTTTGGACGTACGTTTGTGTCAGTCGGGTCTCACCAAAGTTGTCTGCTTCTCTCCATTCTATCTCATAAACAACGTGAGTCAGTTTGCGATCGAGACGAAAGAGTTCGGTTACGATGAGTGGATTAGAGTGGAACCGGAATCGGTTAGTGCTTCCTATGTACTCTTTGCAGCACGCAATACGTATTCTTATGATGCAGTGCGTATTAGTACGTTACTTTCGGCCATATAGGCTCACTTTCGGACAGACCTACAAGGTCACATCAGACGTTCCTCTGATGTGTCTTTGTTGGCCTCTCTGAAAGTGCTTTTCTGATGCTGTTGGCTGAATTAACCGAGGTCGCGTGGCACTGAACGGAGTGGAACAAATGTAAGCGATTATCGCTCTGTTTATGTGTTGTTTTGTTGGTTGATAAGAATAACCAATTTTGCGCACTTGGTGGAATTGCGGTTGAGATATCAGAATGACATTTGATGGTGCATTAACAGTCCGTTGTGTTCGATTTCGTGTCTTTTGTGTAACGTCAACTAGCATATTCTTTCAGCAGATCATTCATGCCTTTGTGCTTTCCAGTTTTCAGGGGAGAATCCTGCATTGGTTCGAAGTTTCAAAAAAAAAGATTCTCTGTGTTCTTCATCATTCCACTTTTATTCTCCGTTTGTCTTATTAGAATTCCGTAGTTAAAAACAATAATTTTTTGGAGTATAATCTTCCAGGTCCTTCATTGTAAACGGTTGCGAAATGCACTTAAATTTGCGCTTAATTCTTTTCGTTAACGCCCTTTTCAGGTTTCTGGGCTGTTAAATAAGTACATAATAATGTTAAGGGAGTTGTTTTTTCCTACCCTCTCATCTTAAGTACCGGCGATAAAGCTTGCTCTGTCGTCTATTACAATGAGGTTTGATTTTTTTTTCATGGCGCTTTGTTACACGTTCCAGTTAGTCTTACTCTATTCCCCTTTCTCAACCCCTCTTTGTCTCTATCACTTTCAGTCCTCGGATCGTTCCGTTGCCCCATCAGTCTTATAAGTTGCTAGTATATGGGGGATGGTTTGAAGAAATGCGTACAATAAGTGTGATACGTTGGCATTGCTCTTGTTCCTGCTGGGCAGGATCTTCTGGTCGTGGGGCAGTTTCGTACGACCAGTCTGGTTTTCTGGTCCCGGGCCAGCTTAGTGCGACCAGTTTGGTCTCCTGGTCCTGGCTCTCTTAGCGGCACCGCTTTTGATATACGGGTGTTTATATAAAAACTGGCGAGTACAATTCAACAAGCTCATAAGTATGATTTGAACAGGCGAATGACATGCGTATTCTGTACGGAAACATATTGGCCGCAAATATTCTTTACACGTTTCAGCTTTCGAAGAGCAATTTATTTTACAGCTTAAACGCAGCAGGGGAAGTCATGGCGCGGCGCCCTTCCAGCGTGTTTGCGCGCCCAGACACCAACTTCGATATGCTCACTTGCTGCAGCGTCGCAGTTCCTGTAACCCTAGAATGTATTGAGGCAGTGCATTTCAGTGTATCGGGATGTGGCCACGTCAAGTGCACAAAAGAAAGTTTGTGATGGCTCGATACGCGGGCACTCAGGAGGAGTCGATAATGTTTCCGTTCACAGAGAACTTTGAAGGCTTCTGTCAAATCGACAATGAGGTCGTGCTGCTGAGTTGTCGATTCGTGCATCTTCTTCATCAGTTTTAGTTATTAACTCGAAAAGTTTATAGCACAAATCGGACGAAATGTACACAATAGCGCGCATATTATTCATGAGAGGTTAGGTGGTGATGCAGAGACAAATGAAGAAAGAGCTGACGACGGGCATAATTAAAGCACTCACTTATATGCTGCGGGTTGAAGTTGGTTTTCCGAATTGTTCTACACATCGCATGCAGGCAGTTTTGACATGTGTGGCCCCAAACTTCAGGAGCCTTCCAGCGAAATTTTCTCAGTGCTAGCAGTAACTTGCGTAGGTTTAGATTTTGTATGCACAGCTTCTATGCAGTTGCTTACAATTGTTCGAAGTCTTAGTAATGATATCAATCAAGAGCGTGCTGGATAATAGTACGAGGATTTCTTACTTGAATTATATAATTGAGGGATTGTTTTTCTTTTGTCTATGAGGAGGATCGGTTGTATAATTTCTTTGTAAGCCTATAGATGGGCAGATATCTCGAGAGTATTTAAGAGACGTATGCGCTCATTGTTGTGTTCATTTTAGCGATAAAAATTGGTATGATGCTTTTTGAAGCACAAAGGGTGGCATTTATGTGTTGTAGTTAGTTTTAACGAGGTGGATTTCAGCACCTAGGTGTGTATGCGACGTGTTCGATAGGTGAGTCGTCGTCGGTAATTCGCATAGAGCCTTTCGAACCGGGAATGGCTCCAGCACTCGTGATGAACGCCACACCGCAAGCGGTCGAGTTCGCACAAAAAGGTTCCATTCACATTCTTCTCAATTTTTTAATATTCAGCATCTTTTTGTGACCTATGCTGATTTGGCATTTTCTCTTCATTGTTGATCTTGGTGCTGCATCGCGCAATCACTAGGTGATAGTTTAAAATTCTTTATTACTGTGCGTGTTCACGTATGTGTCGATGAATTCCAGAAGATTTGTGCTGCTATATTTTATAGGATCCAAGTCTATGAAACGCTTGGAGCCATGGGAAAGTTGTATGTTCACGTGGACTGATGTGACGCGAGATCGTGAGTTGGAGTGGAAGAGTGGATCGGTGACACATAGCGATGGTCTTTTCATGAACCTATTCGACAGCTATAAATCGTCTCAGCCCAATAACATCCATTACTACTGGGTAGGAGATGTGTTTCTATTTGGAGAGGCGTTTAAGAACTGAGCCTCTCTTGTGGGAGGCTCACAGGATGCTCTTTTTATCTCATTTGTTCGCTTCGTTTCGAGCAGTTTTTGAGCTCTGTATTATCTTTTCTGGCTGATTATTAATTCAGAACTAAATCATGAGAAATGCGCCGTCTGTTTATGCGTTTTAAATCTTTACATTTTGGTTTTTCATATTTTTAGATGAAGTTAACTTGTCCAAGAAGGCATTAAAGTGCAGTACTAGTTTAGCGTTTATAATAAAGATATTTGCTGTGTGGTTTTTCTCTTCTTATTTTCGTTTGAAATAGGAAGTGCAAAAATGAGCAGCACTCGATGGCGGTGAGGGGAAAATTCTCAGGGTTATTACAGAAGGACGAATGAAAATATGTTCTCTGCTTTCGCCGTCCATCTCATACAATAATCCCAATTTCTCACGACGCCTCCCATATCCTGTTTAGTAAGTAACGCATTGGTAAGCTGACTATTGGAGTTTGAGACACTTCTCATGTTTTTATTGCCAGCTCGTTATTCGCAGCTGCTATCAGGGAATGTGCGTACTATGCCATTTAAGGTTTCATTCTTGAACGGTCGTCAGCGAGTGTTGCTGTTTACGGATGATCTCGCTGTGATGACAATGGCCCATGAAGCATACGAAGTGGAGCGCATAACGCAACAGATCGAGTTTGCGTTACATGGCATCGGAATCTCACTGGTTAACAACCTGAAAGCCGAAGAGGTTCTTTACATGGGTATTGCCTCATCCGCCGTCATATGGGAACAGCTCGTCAAATCTCGATACAAGTATGTCTGTTGGTTGTTTTGTGTATATATACCGCTATTACTTCGAAAATAACGTTGAAGAGTAGCTGTTCATTTATGATGGCTTGTTTTTCAGGTTGTTGACGGTGAAGCAGATGGATGCCGTTGAGAAGGCCTTTCAGGAATGGCAAAAGAATCCAACAGATCGTCCAGTCGTCGTCGATAAACTAGAAATCGATTTCGGCCGCATGAAGTTAAAAAAGAAGAAAGACGAGGTATGCGATATATTGTTGTTGTTGTTGTTGTTGTTTGTTATCATTATTTAGCGATATACGTTATTCATATTATATCATTTCGTTGCACTGGCCATCCCCTTTCTTTTTATATTTTATAAGAGCTCAGGAGAAACGTTCAGAAACTAATAATCTTTTTTAAAGTGCGGTTGAAATTAAGTGAAACCAAGATGGATTATTTGAAGGAATTTCTGATTGCAGCTGATTCCTCGACTTTGTTAATCGAACGTACCAGATAAATTAAGTGAGTGCCCTCAGAAATTTCAGGGAAATGTTAGATGAAATTGCTTTATTTGAAATCTTATTTTGCCAAATATGAGAGCTTTGTTCTTTGTTTTTTATTTTTTAGACGGACATCCGACGGCAATTCCAGACGGGTTTATGGATGCAGTACCGACAAAGCCCTCATCAGACACAAATGCATCTAAAGGTTTTTCTTTTTGTTGTTTCATTTTTTTTTTTGGACTATGGAATTTTTGAGCATGAAGTCTTTTTATCTTGACCGAAACATCGACATTCTACTGAAATTTGGGATCGCACACGAAGTTTTCTATGGATTTTCGGTGAACAGTCTCGAAGCGAAACCAAACCTGCAACCATTCGCACTCATTAATTGGGAGACTCATAGGTGTGGAATTATTTGCAAATCAAAAGCGCATTTGCAACTTCGATAAAAGAAGCAAACGAAACTTCAAATGACAACGACGAATGAGGAAAAATGCGAGTGGAATGATATGAAGTGATGGGATTTTTAATGCATCTCGTTTATCAGATGTCAGAAACGTATTTTCATGTGAAACCTCGCAAGCTTTCTTCGATAATTTGAGTAGATCGTTTCCTTTCTTGTGAGCTCCAGGTAATTTACATTGGTCATCGAAACTCGACATTCGGCGTTCCTTCAAGTAGAGCTAGCCCACGGATTGGGTATTTATATGCAATCCGTTGAAGTTCATCGTTTATATGCTTTTATATGTTTTGCTACTTTTATATGCTAATTACATCTTCCTTTTAACAGACGGCTTTATATGCGGACTCTCTTTTTTTTTTAAATGCGTGTTCTTTGAAAGGGATGTTCGATAATTGTGAATGTGATGAACAACTTTTCATTGCTCTTAACAGTGCGATGAGCTGTCTGGTTGTTGGTTACCTTCTTGGTCGCCTCTACGCATGTAATGATTTTTGGATTTAGTATATTTTCGTCAGGTTCAAGGCGTCAAATCTGCCGTGAGTTTGTTGAAATTTGGTTCGCAATCACTCAGACATATTTTGCAGTTGAATCATCTTCAAGTTGACAATCAGCTTACGGCTTGTGTCTTTCCATGTGTGCTTGCCGTCGTTGCACCGCCCAAATCGGTTGTCGCTGACAATGGTATGAGCTCCTCATATTCTGGGAGATAAAATTTATATGCTTGTCACTAGGCATAGGTAGTTTGTTGTTCTTATTGCCCGCACCGTACAAGAATGAAGCGGCTCCATGTCATGATAGCTAGAGTGCTTTATATTTTACGAGAGGAATGGAGCGTCACTGTTTAGTTCTTTGCTATGATGGCGCTTTAGCAGTGATTCGGATGGAGGCTAACTTCCGCTCCTACTAAAATTTTCCCTCGGAGAGATGGGAACTAAATTATCGACTATTTTTGCGAACCCTTTGTCGTGCTGGAAACAGTGGATTTTTAACGCTGCACAGCGAGGTGGATCGAATAACTCACTTCCCGTTCAGGAATGCGCAATACTCGTTTCAGCACCAAAGCCGTTTATGGAGTTCAGCTTTACGATGCGTCAGTCGGAGCACAGTAGTGTGGTGCAAATCAAATATCTGCATTTGCTGGTGCAGGAATTCTCGGTGCAAGTCGACCAAGGCCTCATTAACGCACTGCTCGCACTTTTTACCAACGAAGCTGAGTTGAAGCCATACACTGTATGCTTTCGTTTTCATGGAAACTCTTTAGCACCAAAGCCGTTTATAGAAGCCATAATATCATATATGTTGTGATATTTGTGCTCCCGAGAGTCGCACTCGAGTTTGCACCAATTTGTTTCGTATACTCCTCGAAACGATCATTTGTTCATACAAATCGTTGCGTACTCGAGACATCTGAGAGAAATAACGGTCTAGTGCAAACATTTTTTTCTTTCGCTTGATAAACCTTTTCTACAAGTTTGCTGCCGTGAGGTTTTCAATAAATGAAGGTTGGTTTGGGTACAGCATATGGTATTGCAGAAAGATGCATTCGACAAAGACTTCGAGATGACGCATAATTCACTTTCACAAATGGCGGTCACCACGACCACCACACAGCAAAAGGCCTTCTATGACGACCTTCACATATCACCACTAATGGTAATTGTGAACACACGTGTTTTCGTAACTCTTCGAATCCTTGGTAATGAGATGTATGTTTGTGTCAGTGAAACGCGTTTTGATTCAAGATTGACTGAGGGATTCTGAAACGATAGTGTGCAATCAAAGACTCATTTTGTCTGATGTTGTTTGCTTTGTGCTCGGTTTGTTGGTGGGTAGACGTGTTATGTCTGTGTCATCGTTCTCAGTTGATATTTTCATTGTTGTTTTTCTTAGTTGCTCCTGAATTGTGGCACTAACGTTTTCATTTCTGTTAACTCTTTTACTCACCAGTTGTACTAGATCGGGAACAATTTTTTCGGCGTATTTGACTGTTGGAAAGCACATCGCCTTTCTAAATATGAGAATTAGGGCTTTGTAGATCACTAAAAGGGAAAGGTGAAGGGATTTGTTGGTCTTTAAAGGAGTAACCGTACAGAGTTTAAGCTTCATTTGGGGATGGCAGCATCAGAGTTTGTAGACTGTTATGGAGCATCACTTGTTAGTTTCTAAACAGATAAAGTATTGAGGCAACGAGGAAAATTGCCCAAGAGCTAACAAAAAAAGTTACATAAAGTAACCGGAAGATGCGAAATTTGCCAGCTTTAAACATTACAAGGACGGCGAAGTTGGTTTTGAAATTTGGATTTGTTCCTAAAAACTTTCAGGGAAAAGTCATACAAAAGTGCAAAGGAGAAAAGCAGAAATCTCATACCGATATAGGTGGTCGGTTGCAGGTGAACACTAATTTCGCTTATTTGTCTTTGGAGTATCCCTGAACTTGCTGATGTCTTCGTATTTCCAGATTCATCTGTCATTCTCTCAAGGAGGCTCGTCGGGTGCAAAAGACAAGAATGCTAAGGAGGCGATAGTGCCAATCCAATCCGAGTTCGTCAATGTGCTGCTGAAAAGTGTCGGTGTGACGTTAACCGAGTTGCAGGACGTCGTCTTCAAGTAAGCTGTTCGCATTCGTTATGTCAATTTATTTATCGTTTGTGTTTTAGGTGAGTGAATGGCTGTTAAATTCTGAGGCATTCACTGAATGAGTCGATATTCATTCTGCTTTTAAAGTACAAGTCACTCATGCATATTGACGATGGCGATGTTGTCAGGTTGGCGTTCTTCGAGCGCAGATTCATCTTCTACAATCGTCAGCAACTGCAGGGCGAGATTGTCTCTCATTATATGAAGCAGGCTATCAAGCAGTTGTATGTTCTCGTGCTGGGATTGGACATTATTGGCAATCCTTTCGGACTTGTGCGTGATTTGTCCACTGGTGTCGAGGATTTCTTTTATCAGCCATTCCAGGCAAGTTTCTTCACTTTCTTCTTTAACATAGCACCGTCTTATAATGCAAGTTAAATTTAATTGAGTATCTTAGCGTGGTGTCTCTAGTGGAGGAGTCGCTCAAATCGCTTAATGCAACTCCCAAAAGGAACTCAGTGTGAGAGAGTGTTTATTTAAAGGAAATTTCAGATGTGAATGCAAGCGGAATGTGTACACTGAACGATGGAAGGCTTTTAGAGGTCTTGAGGTACAACTTCGCTGCGGCAGAATAAGAAATGGACATGCTGCAGTTAATGCATTACTCACTTTGTTATGTTTGCATTCGGCTACTAAGGAGGATTAGCGTGACATTAAAGGGTAAAAGGAAGGTGGTCGTTTATAATTAACAAGCTTCATTATTCCCTTTTTATGCGACGAATGAATGTTGCTTCAGGGCGCAATCCAAGGCCCCGAAGAATTTGCCGAGGGTGTGGCACTCGGAGTGAAGAGTCTGTTTGGTGCGACGGTTGGTGGCGCTTCAGGGGCTGTATCGCGAATAACGGGCACTCTTGGCAAAGTTCGTGTTTCATTTGCTTACATATTTAACGCTAACTAACTTCCTTTTAGAAGATTTGGCTAGTTTGTTATTTCATCGGTGCACGAGAGCGCTTCCTTAGAAAGGGAAAAAAGATTTGAACAGAGTAGTTTCGTTACAGTAAAAAGGAAAGTGAGCAGGATATGTTTTTGGAGGATATATTTCATTGGTTGATGCCGTGATGGTCTCTAGAAGACGTGCATATTAGACGCTAAGGGTGAGTGAAGGGAAGGCCTATTCATTTGAACGGATTTTATTCGTTTCTAAAGCAGTGGTTACAACGTGCTCGGTAAGGTAAAGTCTAGTGGGGGTGCTCCACATCGGCTAACTTTGATATATATACTGCACTCCTTTCTGCCATACGAAAATTTTTTCATGGGCACTTGATGAAGATGCCAAGCAAAAAGAAGCTTTCTTTGGAAGAAAACGTTTGAATACTTTTTTTGGGAAACAGGAGGGAGGAGGTTTATTGGAGCGACAAATCAGGTAAGAAGGAAATCTGCTTGTAGGGAGTGGCCGCATTGACTCTAGATGAGGACTATCAACGCAAACGGCAACAGGCAATCAACAGACGCCCTCAAAACTTCAGTGAGGGTATGGCACGTGGAGCGAAGGGCGTTGGGCAAGGTTTCTACGAGGGCATTACGGGGGTTGTCTCCAAACCACTTGAAGGTACAGTAGAGCTCGTACTGTTTATAGTTCGTTTCGATTCTTTCACTTGTGCTGTGGCTAGGTTGGCTGAAGCAGTTCTGTCATTTCATTATAGTTGGCGCGGAAATTATAGTTCTAAAATTAATCGACTCAAGGCCGCAGGCAAATAGTTCCAACAAAAGAAAGATGAGCTTTGTGATCGAACTTCCGCTGCATCCTGTAGACCGTTGTTGCTGATTACAGATATTTTCAGTTAAGGAAACAATACCAAGTTGAAGTCGGTTCTTTCATTGCATATATTTTTATAGTTAAATAAATTAATGCTTTGCATCGCATTCGATAGTGATGACTAAATGAAGTAAGGTTCCATAAGTTAGTTCTGGTTCACTGGTACGGGTGTTTCTTTCCCTTTCCCATCCCTTCCCGCATTCCTCGCATCTATTTTGTCTTTCTCCTTTATTTAATATCCACTTATAAGATATGCTTGGCAGCTGTTCGTTTAAGGATTGAGCTTTGATGGTTTCAGATATGAAAATGAATTTTGGGAAAACATTTAAGGAGCGCGTACGGGTGGAGTTGGAGGCTTTGCGAAGGGTCTCGGAAAAGGTCTCGTGGGCGCTGTTGTTCGGCCTGTCTCTGGGGTGGTCGACTTTGCAAGCAGTTCGCTGGACGCTGTTAAAACGTAACAATTTGTCATTTCATTGCTGCTCTTCATTCATTGTCTTGATGTTCCACTTCTGTTTTGAATAGCAGTGTTATTGGATACGTTTGCTCTTTTCTTTGCTTATGTCAAACTGCAGTAAACGACTCAGTGAATGTCCACTCAGCCTAATAATGAACACTAGCAGTTGTTGTATTAGGCGCTTGTGGAATTTTCATTACAATTAGGACGTATTGCGCTCCGAGTTGCGTTTCTTCTGATTCGGTAGGGTAGTAAAAGCTGTGTTCCATTAATAAATACCGATCAAGTAACATATGCTTACTCGCCCTTTCTTTAATTCCCCCTTATTTGGTACACATTGCAGACGTGGTTGTCCGTAGTTACCACCGTTTCACATTTTGATCGTGACACCTAGAATTTTTCTCTACCAAACAAGATGTCGAAAAATATCTTCTTATTGCAATTTAAATTTATAAGAGGGCATTTTTCAATTTTTCTCTGAGCTGCGATGTAAATTTTTGATAGCTGCTGTAAGGAGTGTTTTGAGCATATGCAGCCATACCTTTGCGCTGTTTACTTTCAGAGCAACAAGTGGATTTGAGGAGACAAAGCCACTGCGACCACCGCGCGTTATTCTTTCTGATAACATTGTCCGCCCATATTCGCAAAAACTCGCCCTGGGGGCAAAGATCTTCAAGGTTTGTGGTGTCAAGCATTTATCTTCACGTTGTGTCGGTTGACAGGCTTTCGTATTGGTAGAGATACGTAGTTTGGCAGTGAATGAATTTTTTAAGATGAACTCAAGTTGTGAGTTGCGAATTGCCGAGGAGCTTTTACGTTGTATCATTTTTCTGAACTCGTATAAAGTGTATTTTGTGATGCTCGACTTGTTACGCTTTTTGTGCTTTAGTTCTAAATGCTGGCTTACCATCCATCAGCGTTTTCTCTTTTATAGCGAATTTCCTGAAAAGTTGACGAAGAGAACGGTGCAAATGATTTTGTTTTTAGGACGTGGAACACGGTGCAATTGCAGATACGGATCATTTTGTTGCGCACGCGCCAATTACAGATAAATGCGTCTTTATCGTCACCGAGAGGTAAGTAGTAAAGCATTGCGACTTTTATTATAATTAGCTTGTATGAACGCTACATAATGAAGGATGTGATGAATTGGTTGATTTCACTGTTTTATGCCCTTTTAGCGATTGTTTGCCAGGGACAGCACTCGGATCGACATAGTTGCTTTATCGTTTCGAAACAGTAATTTAGGCTCCATCGGAGCATCTAATGTTTGCGTTCATGGTTCCTGGTTCCTGATGGCTGTATCTGTCACTTGGTGTATCTTGCGGACTATAACCGCCACCTATTATTTTTATCCATTGAATAGGATGCTGTGTTCATCTGGATAGAACTTGTGGCTTTCTATTTTTCTCATATTTTAAAGGAGCATTCGAGATCGGCGGGATTTATTGTCCCTTTGTTTGACCTCACACATGTGGTAGTCTAGTGTTTCAATTTTTGAACTCGGAAATCTACCGACGTGAGGTGAATTTGGAGGTTTTAGCTGTGACAAGAGCCCTGAGTTGCATCACAGAAGTCGTACTTTACAGGTAAAGTTCAAATAAATCCAGGTTCTTTCGCCGAAGTAAAAAACTTGAGAGATGTTCAGCGTTTCGTACTGTTTGATTGCTGGAGAGTGGTGGTCGGTAGCGCGAGTAAACTATAAATGTCGCATTCGACGTCTTGTATTTCACTTTCATTTCTGTCCGCAATGCAACTGCGATATGCAAGATAAATCCCTCTTCTGTAGTTGTGTTTCGCTAAAACCAGTGTTGCCATAGGGGCTAAAAATGATAAGGAGATCCCGTCTTGAGACTTGGGAAGACTGAGGATGTTGATGGAAGTGTTGCGATGCAATCTTGGGAAGGGTTTTGTCTACTGCGTTGCTGTTTTCTTCAGGTAAATGTTGACACTTTTGCAGACGCGTCTTGTTGGTGAAAAGAAGTGATCTGGTGGGATCGTGGGGAGTGGAGTGGCAGATCTTGTTCTCAGAAATGAAACCGCCTGAGGTGATAGAGAAGGGAGTGAAGCTGGAGTTGAAGAAGAAGCAGAGGGGTTTCTTTGGGATGGGTGCGTCGAGCGGGAAGGTAGTCGAATTCCACAACAAGGAAATAGCAAGTGTTAGTGCTTTTGATTTTTAGTGTTTCTGATATTTTTGTTGCGTTTCTTGCTTTTCGTTCTCAAGGACGTTTTTTTGTGTGTGGTTGATTCGTACACGCTGTCATTTCCAGGCAAATTTGGTGCAGGAGAGTTGTGCATTTGAGCGTTTTTTTGCTAATGTTGCAGCTTACGCGTTATTGAGAGTCATCTCATGGTATTTAAGATTTGGAGGTGGTGTAGCGATCGCCTAATGAGTGCTGCTCTAGGGTTATCTGCTACGAAACTCGTAAGATAAGCGCCGCCTCTAGGTTTAACCGAGCATTTTTTTAGTATTCTTTCAGTAACACTTTTCCCGGGATTGCGCGGCTGGATTAGTGTCAAGGCCACGGAGACCAGTCGTCATGGAACCAAGAAGGAAATGGGACTCACATAGAAAAATATTCTTGGATTCTTTTATAGATTTCAGGACGGTGTGTTTTCTAGTGATTCGAGAACTCTCAGAAGTCAAGAATTTTGATTCCAACCATTTCTCTAAGTTGTTAGACTGTTTTTTGTAACCAAAAAATCAAAAGCCCATCCTGTTAACGAGATTCCGTCTTTTCAAAATCCTCCGGTCGATCTAAAGCAAAGAGAACGACGCGAAGCTGAGGTTCAGGTCACTGTTTTTCCAAGCCTTCAATACTTGGAGACAACAAATTCCATGACGTGACAGTATGAAGCCTGGCGGTGTGTGAGATTCCGGATAAACTGTGTTCTCGAGTTATAATCACAAATGGGCAGCCCTTCCAATCTCACACGATAAGAAGGGGTTGGTCAAAAATATGGAGTTTTTTGGAAGTTCAATCGCAATCAAATTACGAACAAGCACTGGATAACTGAAGGCTCAGAAGTTATGAAAAGAATTTCGTTTGAAAACGCACGGTTTTTGCCAGGTTCGAAGCTTGTTTAATCATATCAGAGCTCATTTATCGTTTGCGGCCCGCCTATTAAAGGTCATTCTTGGCAGTTTTAACGCTCGAATTTCACCCGTCCGAAAAGTTGTATTTGGCAGCTTGTAGGTTAAGGGACCACGAATTTAAACTGAAATGAACAGCCAAATCCGGCAAGGGCAAGTATCCCGCTAAAACCTGGTAGGACAGTGCAAATCTGTGTGGTTCTAGTACGTACGGGAATGTTGTTGAATATTTGTACTAGCTTGCTGGTAATGAATAAACTCGATAACCGAGTGTGGCGCAATAGATTATCATATTGACAGTTATGCATCGAGTGTGTGCTGGCTGTTCACATGTGGCTAAAGAAACGAACGGTTTTTAGGAGATAACCGGAAAACTCATCGCTGCATACGAAGCCGAAGTGGAAGGCAAGTGAAGCGGGAAGCAGTGTTGTTGCTTTGCTCTTCACTAAAATGACTCCTAACTAAGTACTCGGAGTCGTTGTCGTGTTTTGTAAATATCGGATGTGCGGCAATGAAATGAGGGTCTCGAGTTTTTATGAGCGGTTTTACGCTTGCAGAATGCGAACATATGCCGGATAGTCTGCTAAAATTTTTTTGTTTTTTAAACGAGCCCTCATCTTGTCAAGTACGCCCGTGACATTGTCGTTTGTTTGAAATGCCTTGCTTTCCTGATCCAGGCTTTTCTTGTGCGTTTGGCTTTTTGGGCGTGGGTATCGTGGTGTGTTGTCCATTTTCTGCCATTATTTCTGTAGAGCAGTCCCGTGCTTTTGTGCTGTCCACCTTTCTCAAGTACCGATATTATGTTTAATTCGCTGCCTCATTTCGCATTTACGATTTTCATTGAAACCCCAGTTTACAATTTGCAGTAATATGAATGTGGTTGATAAGTGAGTGGAATTTTCAATTATTGTCTATGAAAGGAGGAAATGGGCCTCTCAGAAATTTGTGCCCCGATAGTTGGTTGGAGGTGTGTTTGGTCGCCGTTATTTTGCGATTGCCATATACATAGTGCCGATTTTTCGATCTTTATGCAGACAAATGCAGTGTGGGTCATATTGCGCGCTGTGCGGAACGGCACCATCTACTGACGATTCACTGGATGCCGTGGCATTACACTGTGAAAATTGGGCGCTTGAAGTTGAGTGTACGACACACAAGTGGACGCTTATGATTTTGCATGCGCTTTGACGTTGCATAGCTCGATGTGTGTTTTTTATCTTTGATTGTTGCTTCCTTTCTGCCAAATACCGCGCCCGCGTGTTCACTGTGTTGCAGTTGTGAAGAGGAGTTGTGCGATAAGCGTTTCAGAGTTTTCCTCCATTTTATTTATGTTCTTTGTAATAAACCGTTTTCTAATAGTCTTTGTTTACAGCTCCGACATATACATTTGTACACGACGCACTTCCTGGGAAACTTGTTGCACCAACGAGAACAACCGCGCGTAGTAAAACTGAATGTGTACGATGTGCCTGTTGTGGTTTAATGAAAAGAGGAGGGTGGGGGGGGGGGGGGTCACTGTATTTCTTAATGTGTAGCGGCGTTCAAGCGATTTCTAAATGCGATCGGAGACCATCGACTTGTAGTCAACGTCGTGATCCTCTGTAAAGTTGTGGGAGGGGAACTCCATATCTAAAATTTTTTGAGAGTGAGATGAGGTGGTAGGCAGGAAATGGGGCCAGAATTTTGTTGCGGCTGAAGCAACAAACATTAGAAAAGGAAGTGCATCGCATGTGTTAGAGATACAAGCGGGCAACAGCTACCGATTAGTCTGCTTCCACATTACTGGCTACGTGTTGGATTGTTGCGGGAAGTGCTGGCATAGTTTTTCTTTTCTTTTTCGACGCCACCATCACAGTAAACGTCCGCCGTTGGGTCCTTTCATGTAAGCTTGCGTTTGCAAGCGTCTCGTTGCAATGTAGCAACTTGTACTCGAAATCCTGAATCAAGGACATGGGGTGCTTGACGCTGAAGAGCTTGGCGGAAGCCGCAATACCTGTCGGAGGGTTCAGTTTGGTATCGAATCCGATCCAGTGAGCCAAAAGGTGTCGGTGGGTCCCGCATGGAAGAAAGTACATCTCGAATAGATTGATCGAAGAGAAAGCAAAGCAGGAGAACCGCTGATATTCTGAATGGTAAATCATCTCCATTCCCACTACACGTCGCTGTAAACAGGCTCATTAAAAGAATACGAAAACAGCAACGAAGGCGTTTGCGATAAAGCAGCCTAGACGGCGGCAAATGGCTTATGAGTTTGTATGTTTGTGACTTTTGCCGCAGCAGATTGTTTCCCATGGGGCCCTTGAAACGTAAGAAGGAAGGGAGTGATAAGGAAGAGGGATGTTTTGTTGTACTTGTTGAGCACAATTTCCACCGTCCACTTGGAAGTAGTTCACCTCATTAGCAGACCTTAGACTATTCATGCAACAGGGCACGCTGATCACTGCAAAATTCATACTGGAAAAGCACAAAAGAACGCGTCGGGTCGATCGTCAGTTTCCTAGCACGCTGTTGTTGCCGAGTTAAGTCGGCCCGTCTGAAAGCGAACATCGACATCGCTCGTTCCACTTCTACAAACATTTCGACTGTTCTCACTCTCTGTCCCTCTTCTGAATTTGTAGTATCGCACTCGCTCTGACATCACCTAAATATGTGATCAGTGCCTCACCTACTACACACCATTACTCATTTTTATGAGACAGTTAACTTTCTCAGGATCAACCCATTTGCTGAGATTAGTAAGTCGTTTTATTTGGACGATGCTGGGCGCTAGCTGGCAACTGCAGGCGTGCTATTTTGCGTAGGACTTGCATCTCTGCGCACATCTCCACTACGCTCAAGCCCCCGCTCACAACACAAATCGATTGTGCCGCCACGTCAGCGTCGCTTCGCACTGAGGCATTTCCGGTTTAGAGCGACCATCGGAGCAATGTGTGGTCGTACTTTTGGCGCCAAAAGGCGATATTGCAAACGTGAGCAACATTGCGATTGATATAGATAAGTGTCCTTTGGTCAGGACGGGTAAGGAATAAACGCAGTTCGCTGGCAATAATATGTGCACAGTTTTATGCACAGCCGTCCACTGGTTAGCCTTGTGCACTAAAAATCACATGCGAGCAAATTGCTGTTGCGCACAGCTGCACAAGATATTTCAAAACTTCGTTTCGCAACTTGCAAACTGTTCTTTGCGTTGCCTAAATCCGCTGTGAGAAGTTAAGTGGACAACAAGGCTGTTCAAAAATTGACGCGACGTCCTCCGTAGCAGAAACCATAACGCGGAAAAACGAACACAGAGAGAAGTGGCGATCGGCCGAGTCGAATCGTTATCGTAGCTCTGTTGCTGTTGTGTAGCTGTGACGAATTTTTAAACTCACATCTACATGCAATCACTTTGCAATTCATTGTGGTTTTTATAAACATTCTTCCTATGGATCGCCAAGCGCCCAGGGTCTATTTTATATTCTGTCTTGGCAAGCAGAGCGCTAAGTTCGAATCGAAGGCCGCTTTTGTGCATTTTACAAATGCACCCGTCGTGGAATAAATACCTCTCTGCTCAGTAGTTTGAATTCGGAAAACTTTTAAGGTACAGTTACGGGACATGCATATAACCTATAACACAGCCTCATATCCTGCAGCAACTTTCAGGTTGGTCCACCAGCCCCATAGGAGGTCACAGACATCTACCTATAAGGGCCCAAAATTTCCATATATTACTCGGCACCTTGTTTTACGATAACCAGACCCCATTTTACAACGGGTCCCGCCGGAGAAATGAATCATCAATGAAAAACTCGTATGAGCGTCGGACCGTTCAAATACCGTCATCATTTTCTCTGGTGCATCTCTTTATTTGTTTATTCGATGGCCGCTCAGAGAGATTTTACCAAAACCGACACGAAGGAAAACTTCTAAAATATTCTCATCCTTACTTTAAGAGTGGCCGTACTGAACTGATTTTAAAGAAATCACACAGTTGAAGGGTTGGGCATTGATCACTTCGGCGAATTTATTCACCGCAACATGAAACCGAGTTCAATATGCATGTGCTTCAGCTTATCATATATTTGAGCATGGTAAGCACGAAGGTGTCGTAACTTCGATATTGAGAGGGAAAGGTATGATTCGACCTTGTTTTCATGTTTAAGTACGGAATTTACTGTGGCCCTTCATAAAGCTAGTTGTGCTTAACCTACTGAACCCCCATGAATGCATATTTAATGGATTGGTAATCCTCCTTTGTGGGTGGTCTGCAGCACGCGTCGACTGATTGAGGCGAGCAACGAAAACGACCCACCGCTGATATGAATGTTTGTAGATTGTAAGTGTAACGTCCGCCCGTAATTTCAACAGACGCGTATATGAACCCCTCCGTTCTGCCCGCTGCCGCTTCTCTTTCTTCTCGTAGTTAGCTAGATCGTGAGGTAGCCAGCTTAAAATTACGCATTTCTCATAATTCTCTCAGTAGCTAATGTTGCATAAAGAAATGAAGGTTTAGAAATGTTGAAGAGCTGGCAG
The DNA here is from genome assembly GCA_013433145.1 of Ascaris suum. Taxonomy (NCBI): domain Eukaryota; kingdom Metazoa; phylum Nematoda; class Chromadorea; order Rhabditida; family Ascarididae; genus Ascaris; species Ascaris suum. The sequence goes on along the minus strand of CM024187.1, from coordinate 18,676,194 downwards.
CCAGGAAAACCTAGACGTTAAATCACAATGAAATTCTCCGTTCAGAAGATTATTAAGTCGGTGGGGGTAAGAAATATGGCACCTTAACATATGGAGTGAGAACATGAATCAAATACGACAGGTTGTCCCAAATTTTACTGGGAGCTCACGGGCCTCTACTTTCAAGCAATAAAGTGGAAGGGCAGTGCTACTCCGTTGTATACGTGTGCAGTAAAAAAATGAGCGATGATTTTCGATTTTTAAGGGCACTGATGGAATCAGCTCGTGCAGAACCCATGACTTTTTCAAATGCGAATAGAAAATATGATAGCCAACTGGCTGTAATTGTCGTTCACAGACATCATGTTTTACTTCCCGCTTCTGCTGACAGTCATCGAAAATCACTGGGAACGCCATTTCCTGAACTCCCCTAAGTTACTATCACTTGTTAAGTATAGTTAGTGGAAGTAACGCTAATAGTAGCAGCATGGAAAGAGTACTAGTATTATTTGCGGCAGCACTTGATTCACAGTGCTAGCAGAGACATCTCCATCGTTAAGCGCTAGGAGCAATGAGTTTGATTCCAGTTTTCACTTGAAAGTTGCAAATCACGTCTCTTATTTCCACCCATTTCTTCATTAAGTGCTCTTTTCGAATCACGCCAACAAGCTAGGGCAGTTTGACGTCCTCATTCGGAACTGCTTTTATTGAGAATTAAAGCTGTTTTCGAAAAAGAACACTTTCAAAATAAAACTGAAGTGTTATCTTTCGTAAGAGTATAGTAATCTTTATCCAGGAATAATAAGCGAAAGAGAGAGGGAATAAACACCGCAAATCAAAACTACAATAAAATAATTTTTATAGATGCAGCAAATCTAAACAGATGTTGTAGAGAAGGTGCTCCTTGACAAGCAAAAAAATCCACTAAGGCGAAATCGAACAACGCCATCAAAAGACATCGTGACAAGCGACCTAACAATTCTGTTGATAACTTTTATCTATTTGCTGAAGAATTCATCAGCAATGATATCTATCACTTGGATACCGTTAAATGGTCTTTAACGGTATTCAAGTGATAGATATCGCTAAACGAACTATGAGTGAAGCGATCGTTAACGATTACTTCTATGACTTTAATGTTCAAACCTAGACTAAAATAAAATACGTGCTAGTGCGAATAGTTCATATGAATGCTATACACGATAAAACGAACTGATGCTCTTTCGTTACTCCTATCCAAAGATTATTATCATATTGGGATTTATGCTGTTTTTCGATGATTTCACTGGACTCCTTAGACATGCTTGATTGGAAACTATTAATAGATAGTAACAATGAGGCGGAAGAATGTACAACTAAGATAATTATTCCCTGTGTCGAGTTTTTGAATTGTGATATTGCGCTGCAATAAGCGCAAATATAGCACCACTAAACGATTCCCTGCCATTGGCGAGCGCCAAAATACGGTAGACGGCGTTCATCCCAAATAATTTTTCGTCGGGTGGACCTCAGCGTAACCGCTGTGCACTTCGTAGCGTCTCGTTCGTGCGGCACGCATATTTAGGTCTGCGTTGCCAACGTTTTGTATGCGCATTTCCTGTTGTTGTCGTTATTTCGCAGGTGGATTTTTTAAATCTAGACATTTATTGCGCACAGAAGAAAGTGGTGCGGATATGCATAAGCGCAAGCATGTGATTGTTTTGCAAGTGCAATACAAATTCTTCTCTTGGTTTATTTGTAGTGATATGTTTATTTAGAGCTAACGGTTCAACCTTTAAAGTACTGCTAAGGGTTCCTCATTATAACAGGTGTAAATGTGGTAGTGTCCGAGTTGTTTCTTTTCCATCATTTTGAATATCAGTGTCTCCAAAGACAGCTTAGGAAACGATTTTTAGAGGCGGATATATGAGTTACCGCAGCAAATGTCAAAGTTGGTGCAGGCGTGCATATGCACTTTATATTGCTTATTTTTCTAAGTTAACTGAAAAGTATGCATACAGACGTTGACTGGTGATCAATAAACTGTGAGGAATAATCACCTCACGTGAGTGGCGAAGTTGAATGCTGTTACAAGCACTACGAGTGAGGTGAGGCCTCATCGTCATCCTTACCCATAAAAATTCATTGCTTATATGGGTAAGTACCTCCAGTTGGCCGCCTTTAGGGCTTCTAGTTTGTCCTTCAAGTTTCGTTTAATGTTGCACCGCACCTTAGCAGGATTACGCAGCAAAATTTGCTGTTATTCTTCGAGGAAACATCCACGTTGTTTGTGGCGAATGTTTTGTCCCCCACAAACCCCGGACTGTCATCTTCATTGATTGGAGGAAGCAATAAATACGTTGGGGCAGGTGGGTTCACGTAAAAGGTAACCTACTCCAAATGTTGGCGGAAATAGTGCTAACTGATGGGATATGAATTAAATGAATATTGTTTGGTATGTCGCACTGTTAGTAAAACTAGAAGAGGCTGCCAACATGCGCGTCGTTTTCAACGAGCTTTCCTTCGTTCAGCGCTCACGGTTTTGGTGTATTGCAGGCATACGTTAATTCCAGTATCGGGTATCTCATTTTCATCGAAAGTTGGGCTGCCCTTTGAGAGGGGGCTCTCCGATGATCCCTGCCCACTGCTTCATCTTTAAGGATTTTCGGCCCCTCATGAGAGGCCATCTCACTCTAAGATCCCGCCAGATTCCTTCTCGAAAAAGATAGGAAGACGGCCAGATTTTCGCATCTGCGAAACCCTCTAAGTTTAGAAGTTGTGGAGTCATTGCTGTGCCAGTCTTACCGATCTTTGCAGCTCCGCACCTTGCGCCATATGTTTTTGTTCAATCTTAAGGAATGTTATGAGAAGTTTTATGTGCATTAACAAGAAGCAGGCCGTGAGACTGAGCCACATTCGCTGTTGTCGATTTGAATGCCGCTCATAGCCCCTCACATCTTCACGTTTTCACTCCAGAAAATGAATAAACCTACTCTCTAGTATGACCTCTCGCCGTTATTATTCTTGACTGTGTGCACAAGTGCATAAAGCAAAAACTTATGACGTAATATGACGGATCGTTACGCCACGTCGACATTTTATCCGCAACTTTTATTCGAATAATGTTACGAGTTTTTTCTAATTGCTTGGAATGGCCGTGTCCTTATTCACCTTTCTAGCGGTTACAGTAACCGCTGATTTAAGCAGCTTAAGCATTCTCGCAGCAGGCAATGTGCGGTTCTTTGGAATGGTAGATTGTACCCACACAATCCTCTTATACGCCATCTATCGTCCCGATTGTCCATTTCGAGATCTACTGAAAAGAGAGGACGCGACTTCATAACGCAAACTTTCATTGAAAGGATGGAGGGGGTGGAGAGTAATTGCCACTCTTTCACAACGTTCATCGGAAGACTTTCTGAGGGGATGATTTCCAATATAAGCAAGCGAGGAAATGCGGCTCTCAGAGTCTTGTCGATTCAGTACGGGATGCTGTGATATATAAAGCCGTGTCTTGCGGATTTTCAAATAAGTATTGAAAATAATAGCCTCTTAATCCTCTGAATCTACCCCATTCCTCTTTCTGATCGTTCCTCCTGTTCCGAAGGGAAATTTCATAAGAATTTGACATATCTCTTGCGGCGATCGGCGCACTTGATGGTATCTTTGAAGGTGTCATTTATACAAATGTTAGAGTTGATTGTGCGGTCTTTTGCATTTTCGGGTTCATTTTGAAATGCCTCATTAAATGTAGAAGCGTGCAATTGTAGGTGCAGTGTGAACTACGTTTTAGTTTGAATGCGGCTAATGGGGATACACATGTCTTTTCTTTACAAGTAGGAAGGAATGAATTTGCATAAAGGAATGGGATATTCTCTTTTACGTGTATCTGCCAATGACTGTTAATGTGCAGAATGGTGCAGTGTGACACAACTACGAGAACTATTTTTCAGGATTGCTTCGTTGGGGTGTGTTGCACTAAACGATCTTTACAACGAATGGTAAGTACTGTTGTCTTGAGGCGTTATTGACGATTCTGATGGCTACGTTGAAAGTATACGATGTGGAATAAATATCTTACTAGACGCTCCTGCTTATTTGTCTATTCGCTCGTAACTGAACAAAGTAAACGAAATTAACTCTATCTGAGTTGGTGGACAACATTGTGCGACGAACGACATACAGCGTTGCCTCATTCTTTTAACAAAGTAGTTTTCTATTGCTTCCCACTACAAAATCCTTTAGTGTTATAGGATTAGCTGCAGCACAACCTTCATTTTTTTAGTGTAAGAAGGGTGACGAACAGCTGTTATAACTCGAGCAAATATCTCCCAGTTCATTATCATCCTCAGTATGGTGGTCCGCTTCATCAACACGTCACTTCTCGTTGCCAGTATTTTAATAAAAATAAGGGGCAAGCGGCGAAAGCTTGTCGTCAAAGCATATCGCTGAATACCTTTTCGATGGTTTCTCATGCTCGAAATGCATTTCGTACAATTCGGTCTCTGATATGATCAAGAACGGCGTTTCACTTCATCTTCCGAAAAATGGGGAACATACTGCCCCTCTCATCTATGAGGAAATTTAAGCGGTCGAGGGCGGCTTGTCATCGTTTAAAAAATTTTCGAGGATATCTCAGCCACGCGAGCTCTGATTGTAATTTGACAGTAGTGGCGCGTTCTTGTTCCACCATATGGCAGTAGATCGATAGAGGTGTAGGTGTTGTGTAAAAACGCATTTCTTACCTCGATACCTGTGATATGCTTGTTTTTGCAGCGGCGAAGTCTGGCACCTTCACAGTCTCCTGGTCAGATTGCACCACTGGTTCGTTGCAAATCAAGTGACAGTGATGCGGAATCGGAGAACGAACGTCCGAAACGTCGCAAAGCAGCGAAAAGCAATATGACGGTGAGCGAACATCTCAGAGAAAAAAATTCGGTACAGTAACATTTGCACATGAACTCTAACCTTGTTTTGAAACCGCCTGAAGATTTTTTGGGCGATAAGGTATGGTGAAAGCATGAACTGTGAATTGGGAAGAGGTGAGGAAAAAGTGGAGACCCATTTTCATTAGCAATCTCGGTTAGTGCATCAACGTAAGATGACAGCATGTGAGGTAGTGTGAGAGAAATAACGGCGTGCTTGACGGTCTGTTTGAAAGAACACATTGCAAACTTTCGCTCTAAAAGTTCAAATAAATGTAGCATAAAAGTTGCTGATCGTGCAGAAGTGGAAGGTAGGATGTAGAGATCCTTCCGTGCATGAGAAGAGGTATTCTGAAGCCGATCCTTGTACTTCCTTAATCGTCAGCTCTCTCATTTCTCTTTCAAATGCTCAGTGCGTTTAGAGGTTCAAGACAGGAAGACATCGCTGTCAGCAGTGGGTATGCGAACACTTCGATTTCAAACGCACTTTTAGGTAAAGTCATGCACATCTGTTTGTGTCAAAGAGGTGAGCTTCGGTGAGGATAGCCCTATTAGTGGCTGTCTCATGCGGCATTAGGTGCTGATAATATGAGCGATCTTAATCCATTGCTGAGTTTTGCGGTCGATTACACTGGGCCCCTTCGCTCGAGCTTCATTCAGTGTTGTTGTATGCTGTTAAATGCGTTCGTTGTTGAGGAACTGTTTGCTGAACAAAGGTTATTTTTCGTTGATTGTTGTGCAGAAAATTTTGACATGATCATGCACTGAATGCACTGCGTCATCGATTTGGTGGTGGCATTTAGCCGGTGTGCGGTGTACCCGTAGCTCCGAAATCGTGTCAGCATTTGAATACACGTTTCGTTGCTCGGGTGCCCTGCGCATATTTCCGGGGTCTGAGCTGCCTATCCGAGCTGTTCCTATTTTATCTCTTTTATGCTCTTCAACTCATGTCCTTTTTCATCAGTTTGACATATATCTTGCTCGATTATGTTGGTTGCTGCATTTGCGTTTCCCATGGATGTTGATTTGTGATTATTCATTATCGGTCTGCGCTGTGATAGTGCATTCTAACTGCAGCCTCTACGAACCAACACGAATCGCATCGAGCTGATGAGTCCGTATAGAACAATGTTGATTGAGCACTTGGACGAACTGATGGTGAAAGAGCGTCGTCTTCATGAGGAAATGATCGGGAAACTTCTGAGTAGACCGTTTCGTATGCCGCTATCGGGTTATACTGGTGAGCTTTCTTTCTATACGTTTATTGCTTTTCCTTGTTTTACTTATCAATAACTGAACGAATTAATATTAAGAAAATCAAAAGTATTACAGTTGTTATGGGGATTTTATCCTCGTTCCGGCCGTATGTGCAGTATTGAGAATTTTTCGCCTATGAAGACTATTTCTTCAAGTCCAGTTCATCTGTTGAAGTTTTCGATGCGCAAGTTTGATTATTTGAGCTGGATTCACGTCAAAAATGCTGTAATTGTGAATAGGTGATAGCACTTTTGATAAGTTCAGCGAAGTGAGTGATGCTGTTTGCATCAACTCGTTTCAACATTGGGCACCTTTTCGTCGAGGGATGGTTGTTTTTGTGGCATTTATCACGTTAGTGAAAGTAACCTGCCAAAATAATTTTGTGGGCAACATTTTTTCATAAAGCGGGCGCAGATATGTATTTCATTTAGCTTAGCACTTGTTAATGCCATTGAGAATTCAAAGTGAGAGTGGGAGGTAACATGATTGTACCTCTCCCATCGTGATGCATACTCAGGTAAGACTTGCCGATACTGGTGGTGTGATGCATTTTGAATGGTCATTTTATGGTAAAGTAGACCTATTCTAATGCCATCGATGTCTGCATTAACCATGTGATTCTAACGCTGCGAATATGCGACTCGCGTTATTAAATTGGCGGCTGGCGGTAAACCCGTAGATCCGAACTTGTGTTGTGTATTTGATAACGCAATTCGCCTCTCGGGTGCATCGCTGATTAGCCGTTGATATCCCTTACAATAACCCTACCAACATGCTTATGCATTGGTTTCGTTTATCAACTGTTACTTGCTCATTAGCCCTTTGATCTTTTGTTGTTTTTTGTTGCACGTTCAGACAAAGGATTCATCAAGCGCTATCAACTGGATTGAGTACGTAAGGGAGATAGGACATTTTTGAGTTGTTTTGGTCTCTCATGTGGTTTTATTTGTTCTGAGCTAGAGGAGCAAAGGTACGTTCAATTACGATGTCACTCTTCGAAGGTGTCTGCGACGGTAAACAACAACAGCTAATTTTTTTTATAACGAAATTAATTGTTAGCATGCTCGGGAAGCCAAAAGGCGCTTGGATTGCGACATAACGGTGTGCGCTGCGCCCTCTTCGATCCGTACGCCGAGGGAGCGCTAGTGCTGTATACTCCTCCAGAGATCAGCGCGCATGATGCTTTAAAGATTGACGAGAAGACGAAAAAGTTAGCCTTTTTTCTGTTCAATGTGTTCACTACCGTTTAAAACAGTCAGTTTACGGCCACCTAATTTTCACTGACTCTCTTTTCCTTATATATTTTCAGTTAATGCAGCTGTGTTTTGTGTTACTGCACTTCTTTTCCCTCGTTTTGGTAAATAAATTCATGACCGAGACGGAATGGAGCATTTTGTTTTGATTCTTTGGGGTACCTCGCCTAGCTCGACTGTTTTTTTTATTGCTTTATTAGGTGCTGGTGGGAGCTTGTTTACTATCATTAAAGACGAATGAGGAGGGCAATGCTTTAGTGACTCGGTTCGTATGAAACGGGTGAAGGGTATTTCATTGCGTATCACAAGGGATAATATTCTTTTGTAAGAAGTTCTCGCAAACTACCATATTGTGCATCGAGTTTGAATGCCCATTTTTTTCAAAATACGGTGCAAATTATTTTGCCATTGTAGTTGCTTTGCTTTCGGTAGAATGAGCCCATTATTTCTTTTTTTTTTTCTTCTTTTGGATGTTTTTGTCGTGTGCTCGAATGGTTTAATTTGTTAACAAGTGAACGTCTAGAAATGAAGAAGGTAATGAGCGAACTTATGAGTAGAGTCTAACTAAATATGTATTGTTCATTGATGCGTTGCTTACCTATCGAACGAGGAGACTCACTTGAAGCTTAAGGAAGCATAATGTTGGTAATGAAAGAGAAGCGATTGAAGATCACTAACGGTTGGATTAGTAATGAAAAGGTTGCTGCTGTGCTTAACGAGGGGTGAGATGAAAGGCCGTTTCCAGGTGCACGTTGTAGTGGATCCCGTGTTGGCTGCAATCCTGCGTCCACACCAGCGTGAAGGTGTTAAATTTATGTACGATTGCACAACCGGAATGAGGATTGAGAACGCTTACGGTTGTATTATGGCCGATGAAATGGGTCTTGGCAAAACTCTGCAGTGTATTACTCTTTTGTGGACTCTGTTGGTATGTTTCTTTTTCCACTTGCTACTGAAGAGTTTGAAAATGTTCATTAAAAGAAGTAAGATTTACTACTTGAGACGATTTTTGCAAGTAGTATACCCCTTCTTCCTGCATGTTTCTTCAGCCTCTCGAAAACGCATTATGGCGACGACCGGTTTCTTTTTGTTTATGCGTGTTTGATGCCACTTATTTTCAACCTGTGGTCTCATATTCCAGGTAGATACTACTACTATTGCGAAAGAGTATATGGTACCAACTGATCTGGCTGATCTGGCTAGCTTTTACTCAATTTATCAATATCGCTTCATTAACATGAGACCGAATAGTTGCGGCATTTGACGACAACGGGACGGGTTCAGCCTCTCAAATTCATGAATCTCCTGCGAAGAAGACTCTATTTGATTACGCAATTTGCTTCCTTATGTGATTATTGCTTAGTGGTTGCGCATTGGTGGGTCCTGTTAAATACAAAGTATGCTTATGCGTTTGTCAAAAGTTGTGCTCATAAGATTCACAAAGTAATGTTGGAGGTAATTGCAGAGACAGAGCCCAGACGCGAAACCCATGATCAGTAAGGTGGTGATCGTGTGCCCAAGCAGCCTTGTTAAGGTATTGTTCACCCTTCGCTAATAAATATGAAAGTTTCTTGTTGATATATATCTTACACAAAATGTCTACTTCGCCTGCTAGTATCTCACCTAGCAGTGAATTCCGATTATATTGCGACATGCGGTTGTTCGATATGACCATTCATTGTCGTTTCTGATAGCTCCGTAAATAGATATGAGATTTTGGAGGCAACGACGCACAATCATTGAGTGTTTTCCTCAGGAAATTTCAGTTTTATCAGTTGTACTTTGGAGGCGATAAGATTCTAAGGGCTCTTATCGGTGCAGTCTTCACCACTGATTTTTGAATTGATTGGCCAGTTGTCTTCAAAAAGCAGTATAATCACTATGGCCTGCCTACATTCAACACATTTCATGAAATCATGTTCTTGTTAATCGTGAAGGGCCGTATTTAGCAAAGAATGGCAGCAAATTCCTTGCAGGTTTATACCGACGCAGAATTCAGGCCCACTGTTTTTATGGCTCTTTCTGAATCCTTTTAGTTTATCGAATTCAACGTCGATTGCCTTCGTTTTGCTTTCATGTCGATTTGGCGGCTGAGGGTCCGAAAGTTTGAGTGTTGAACGGAATGCATTTAGAACTGGGACAAGGAAATTGCGAAATGGCTTGGTGGACGAGTGAATTCACTGCCAATTGATAGCGGCGGAAAGGAAGAAATTGACAGGAATTTAGGTAACAGTTTTACCTCACTTTTCTTATTTATGAATTATACTCGTATCTTAAGACGTCCACATGCGTATTACTTCATCGTTTTCTTATTGCCGTTTAATGGAGATGCAGGTGTGGTCTGCCGTGGAATGTTTCCGGCTGGTTTTTCCCTTAGGAGGGAATCATTGGAGCGAGATGTGTTCTGCGAAGAGCAATGAATCAGTGCTAAAGCACCAGGCTGCGACGGGGACGTGTCCGCTTTTTTCTTCACGGGAGTCCCTAGAAACTGCAAGAAACTTTTTGCCACAGGCTTGTCAATTCTTCAAGCATTTTCACTGTAAAAGTGATAAAGAAATAGAGTGTGCATTGCTGATAGGATGCAGTGCTCATTTATCCGAGTTATAGAGCACTCATACAGTGCAGCAATATTCAATAACATGCAGCTTTTAGGCTTATTTTGAATTTGCATCGAAACGTTCTGTAATGCTTAGTGCTATAATCGCATCTCTTCACGTCATTGAAATTGTACATATACATCATATCCATCTATGATGCCGTTGCGAGCAGAGTAAATACGCTGAAGGCATTGAAAGCGAAATATTAACACGAGCACTGATGTTCATAGCAATGAAAGATAATGCCACGAAGTGAAGTGCAAGGTCGCTGATGATACTTCGAGCGAGGTCGTCTCTGAGGTTAAAATTCAATTCCCAAAGACATCTTTATTGTTGATCTGAGCATGGAATTTTTTCACTTGAGTCGGGTAATCCGATGCGCAACAGTTGCCATCGTTTAAGATGAGCATTTGAAAGATTGGCCAAGGAGGCGAGCCCTATGGCGATAAGGAGATTCGCAGTTTGCGTCCTCCATTGCGCATATCCAAACGTAGAATGCCACAATCTTCTGAATTGCAGTGTTCTAAAGTGAACGAAAAACTTCGTTTCTTAGGACTTCTTTACCTTATCTCGCAGACGGGGAGGCAAATGAACTACGGCCGCGAAGACGAACACGTCCTTAGCTCTTTTTCAGAGGCGAAATCTTGAATCGACGGGAGTGATTCATCCCGCAGCACTGCGTCGCAGTCTTGGTGAGCCCCACACGCCTGAGTTTGCTGTTTTTGCGTTATGGGAAAGTGTTTAAAAATAAATGAAAGTCCTATGCATGTTGTGCTGCCGTCTTTGTTATACAGAGGTATTCTACTCGATCGTGCGTCGTTTGTGTGTATGTCTTTTATGTGTGAAGTTAAAAGAATCGGAGTATCATGTACCTCCAAATTCAGCACGATCGGTCATGAATTCCTGGAAATTTTTCCCTCGATATGTTGTTTAGGTGGATTATTATTGTTTGTATATTGTGTGAGGGTAGGACAAGGGCGTATAAAATTTCGTACTTTTGAAACCAAGCCATTTTTTCTAGTTTCAATGCAAAAGGAAGATTGCTGAGGTAGAGATTATTTCTTTTTGCAAAGTTTGGAAGATTTTTTCAAAAGAGAATGGGGGGAAATTCGAGGTCCCATGCTATTTTTTTTCGCTACGGTCTAAGTTGTTTTCTTTGGCCCCAAGTAGACGATGTGGAAAAGCAGGGCAGAATCCTGAAAAGGATATGTGATGTTCTGAAAGTTATTTAGCTTCAGGTACTGGTTTGATGAGTGTTTGTGTAAATGGAGGATTGTTTTTGAAGTTCTCTTCATGCTGAAATGGGGTAGATAAATGCATCGGGATGGTCGTTCTATTCCGCTGTAATTTGCAGAGTCATTTCTATCGCAAATGGGTAGTCGTTGTTCCACTCCGGTGCTCATAATTTCTTACGAAACGTTTCGCCTGCATGCCGAAGTTCTGCTCAGGAAAGAAGTGGGTCTTGTTATATGCGATGAGGTAAGCGTAGTGCTTTTGTACCAGTCTACTTTTGAGTGCTACTTGCGCTCGCATTTGTACAGAAGAAGCATCTCTAGAATGAGCGTCTTTTTAGGTATAGTATGTGAGGGGCGGAGTGAGCACTGGTCTGCAGCGAACAGACTTTTCTTCGCAAGTCGCCCCTCAGGTTTCAACTATGTCGAAATAGCTGACCCAACAAGAGTGCATCTTCCAAAGCACACGAGATTTGCTATTACAGATTGCTTAATGACATTGTTTCCAGTCTACGTTTGAACTTGTTTCGCAGCAATCATTCTTTATGGCTTCGTTGTCTCGAGTAATTCAGCCTCACCTTACCAAAGAATCCTCTTGAACCGAAATACGGCACTTCATAACACAGTGTTATTCACTCTTTAAATTGAGGAGCAGAAATTGTTTTTGTACCCACACATCGAGACATTCGTGTGTTCCGTTCCTTTTTGCAACTTTCTGTCTTTATTAGTATGGCATATTCGTTGGAAATTTCTCATGCAACGGAAAATCGAGGAATGAACGCGTTCATTTAGTTCGCATAAGATTTAACATTTTGAAGGGTCATCGCCTCAAGAACAGTGATAATCAGACTTATCAGGCGTTATCGGGTTTGAAATGTGAACGGCGAGTACTGATTTCGGGTACACCAATCCAAAATGATCTCCTTGAATACTACAGGTCAGTCTCATCTCGCACACATCTACAGCAATTTATTTAGGTGAAATTGTACTCAATCGTAGAACTCGCTTTCTATTTTTGCTGATAGTGATGCTGTTGCGGAGATCACAGAGCGAATCCAAGCGAAGTTTGCTTAGGTATCGTTATGGCTGTCGTTCGCACTTAATAAGAGAGTCATTCGTAAATTCACTGAAACACTTCTTATTCTATCCGACGATCTTTCGATCAATGGTTGTGCGTGAAGGGAGGTTCCGCAGCGGCTTTTGATCCCTATATTCACAAATATGTCTTTGCTTGATTCCTTCATTTAATCTACTAGCTTACGAGTTTTATTATTTATTTAATTTTTGCAGATCTTTTATTGTTGTTCGTATAGGTTTGAGTTGTGGGCTTGCATCTTACTTCTATGATACCTTTTTTCTTTCTCGGAGTGTTCGAAAAATTTCAACGAGTCGGACTTCATAACATCAGATTAGTTTTAGCAGCAGCACAATCATACTTCACTACTGTAAATTTCCACAATCGGCTTATTTAGCACACTTCAATATGGCATACTGATATTTGTTGATGGAATTGCCATTACTGCGTTGAATGCAATGAAAAGTATACATGGTGGTGCGGGCATCCTGAATTTAAAGCACAGTCTTGGTGCAAAATTAACTGATCGTTCCATTTCGTGATTTATGAGCCCCAGTAGAGCTCACGAAACACATTTTCAATGCATATGCATCGCTTAAGTTTTTTGATCCGGTGCTAATCTAAGTTTTGAAAAATGCATGTTTGCCACGTCTTTTCAATAATAAAATTACAGTTGTTGTCGTAAAGAGCTGTCAATATAGGCTGTTTGAATTGCATGTAAATTACAGCTTGGTAAACTTTGTGAATCCGGGTTTGCTTGGAACGGCACAAGAGTTTAAGCGTCGATTCGAGAACGTTATCTTGAGAGGGCGTGATGCAGACGCGACAGATGCGCAACGAGCAAAAGGTGACGAAGCACTCGCTGAGATGGCTTCAATTGTAAACAAGTGTATCATCAGACGAACATCCTCTCTTCTCACCAAATATCTGCCTGTAAGCTTTCTTTGATGTGTTCGCAGTATTTTCTTCATAAAGCGGTTTCTATAATGGGGAGGGTACGGCCGTAGTCGGGAACTCAATAGCCATATGACAGTGCTGAAGAATCGCGAAAGCAAAATAAATTCATGTTTTGACATATTTTTACGAAGAGGGGAAGTTGTTTGGTGAGCAAGTCATGTTTCTATATTCGGCGGCTGGTCGCAAAGTAGAAAGTAGAGCTGGGAGTTAGGTTGGTGATAACGTTATGCATCGAAATATGCAACACCTAGGTTTCATTTGCGTGTTTATTCCACATGGCAGTATTATCTTGCAGGTAAAGTACGAGTTAATTGTGTGCTGCAAATTGACCGATCTTCAAGAGAAACTTTATCAAAAGTTGATTTCTTCAAAGCGTCTCAAAGAGGATACTTCTCGCAGCGGTATTTCTTTAATTCTTACTCATTGATAGTTCTCACTAAAGACACGTACAATGGATAAAGTTTGATGCATTGTTTAAGCAAGTATGCATTTAATGCGATGATAATTTGGTGGGCGATTGGAGGCAGAAATATTCACTGCCTCATTTAATACTACCTACTTCATCTGAAGCAAATAGGTTACATTGAATTACTATTTCATTCACTTCATTAAGATACATTTGAAGGTGATTATTTGTATTTCTTATTCGGATCGTTGAAACTTTTTTCGTTGTGATCGAAAGTGATCAATTTTACACTTATTTTGATTCGCAAGTTTTTGTTTACTCTTCTAGAATCAGTGAATTGATCGTACATTTATACTCCTCTAGCTTCAAATGAAGTAAGCAATCTGCAGATGGAAAAATAACGGGTACAGCTCTGTCGTTTATAACGAATTTGAAGAAACTATGCAATCACCCGCAGTTAGTCTACGACAAGTGTCAAAAGAACGAAGAAGGCTTCCAAGGTTTGTATCTCACATACTTTCTTTTATTTCAAATACGGTCGTGACTCGTAACACCTTCGAGGAGATTTGGTTTTTGAACGCTGGACTTTCTCATAGTCTATAAATCTTTTGGCTTTCGAACTCGGCGGTTTCCAAATATTGAGATAGGTGGAAGTTCACTCGAGATCTCTAATTTTCAGAATCATGGAATCTAAAGCTTCTTTGAGTTGTGGAGAAAACTTCACCATTTTATGTAAAATCGATAAGGCATAGAAAAAGGCGGCGGCTCATTCTTAAATTATTTAGCGCAATGGAAAGCGAGGTGTAAAACTTCGGCTTCGCTTTTGTAGGTGAGTGTAATCACCTCTTCGAATATCATGAATTAAGTGCCTTTCCTATGTTTTTATTGCACGTAGCGCCAAAGGTGCAAAAAATCAGGCCGAAGAGCAATGCTGAGGTGGGGGGGGGGGGGGGGGGGAGGTGCGGCATTTCCGTGCACCACTTGCTTCCTAGAGGTGTGAAAATTTCTTGAGGGGGGACGTTGCAGCGCAACATATCTATAGCATGGTTTTTGTTGCAGCTTGCGTGTGAACAGCATAGCACCGTCTGCTATAAGTGCTTGCAGGTTCTACTCGCCGGCTGCATTTTTGATGCTGCCAAAAATCGTCTAGAAGCCTTCCAATTCCACGAACTGAATTAGAACATTGGTCTTGACGCATAAATAGTTGGTGCAAGTAGCCACTAGTCAACATTGCTTAGAGTACGATGATTAGTTTATGATTAGTTTGCAATGTATATCCACGGGAGATTCTTTCAGGAAATGAGTGGCATATCTCTGAGTTGCTGTTAATTTGATTTGTTTGTGAATTGGCAAGAACACTTTAAGGGTGTTTGGAGTTGTTCCCATCAGGCTTCAGCGACAAGACATTCGAGCCGGCGTTCTCTGGCAAAATGAAAGTGCTCGACTATCTGTTGGCGGTTACGAAGCAAACTACAAACGACAAATTCGTCCTAGTCTCCAACTACACGCAAACAATTGATTCATTTGTCGAGGTTCTCACACTTTTCATCGTTGAATTTTTCATTCTTTTTACGCACTCACACGTCTTAAATCATCCATTCAGTGGACTTGAAAAGGGATTACTTTTGAGAGGTGTGAAAAATTGGTGCCAACCTCCAGCAGTGAGTTGAGGGGGAGAGAAGAATCGATAGCGCGTTATCGCGAATTGGTTTTTTGATCCGTGAAAGAGTATTTAAAAGGTCGCATACTTTGTCGGACAATTTTTTCTTCTTTTAGCAAATCATTTTTACTGCAATTCATACCTGAACGATTCAAAAGTTGGCGAGTTTGTTGTGTGACTGTAAGGAACGTTGCATCGCACATGTGGTGTTGTCAAAGGTTGTAATTATTGACTGCGTCGTTATTTCTGTGTACCTATGTTATGCGCTCATCTCCGACTTTTTGTTCTATTTTCTTTTGAAATTTCATCTCCGTAAAAGTTCTGTTCGTTTAACACTTGAGAGAATTATGCGGTGGTTTTGGTTTGTTTGCGTTATGCATATTGCTCACTACAGTAGTTTTTGATCGACGTTTCACCCTCATTGGGCAGGCTACTTTGTGGTGAATAATTGTTGTGCATTAAGCTATGCAAATTACGTCGTTATGGATATGTACGTTTGGATGGGAGCAGTTCGATTAAACAGCGTGCCAAAATCGTCGAGAAGTTCAACGACCCTACGGTGTGTTTTTCATTTCAGTTACCTGTAATCCTGAAATGCGAATGTTGTTTAGTAATGATGGAAGTGTGCTTGTTGGAGAAGCTATCTCTCTTGTAAATTATTTGAATATGATTGTGATGAATAGTCATCAAGTCGATCTCATCACCTGACGTTTGTTTTATTTGCATGTTTTGCTTTCGAAAAATAAAACAGGCTGAAGATACAGAAACGATATCAACCTTCAAACTGAACGAATCTTTTTGGAGCAGAGTCGGCTGTATTGCAGAGCTCCGAATATGTGTTTTTGTTGTCGTCGAAGGCTGGCGGATGTGGGCTGAATTTGATTGGAGCCAACCGCTTGGTTATGTTCGATCCGGACTGGAATCCTGCTAACGATGACCAGGCAATGGCGCGTATTTGGCGAGATGGCCAAAAAAAGCATTGCTTTATTTATCGCTTATTAGCAGTACGTTGATTATATTTTCAGTTAGTGAATGTTTTTCAGAATGAAAGTCTATTGTTCAGCTTTTGAGTTTTTGAAATGCCCTTAATGATTGTGGAAAACGAGATTTAGAAATTTTTCTTTCCTTGTTCGTCGTTTGATCTACGAAGGCCATCATTCTGATGTTCTGCTGAAAATTCGCTGAACGCATCAGCTCCATTCCTTTCGGAAACAGGTGGAAGTCGTAGGTAACATTTAACTGAATGTGTCGGAAAGTGTTCGGGGTGTTAAATAATTTTATAGACGGGTACGATCGAAGAGAAGATGTTCCAACGACAAACGCATAAGAAAGCGCTATCGTCATGCGTTGTAGACGAAGAGGTCGATGTTGCACGACACTTCTCGAAGGATCAGCTGAGACATCTCTTCGAACTGAAGACGGGGATTGCTTCAGACACGCATAACACGTATGTGATTTTGCTCACTTCACATGGGACGCATTTCACCCTTCCACCTTATAATATTATACTCCCCTCCTCGTTTTTATTGGAGCGCTGGTCAATTTTCTTTTTTCCTATTTGCAGGGTTTTTTGTTCGAGCCGAGTTTTTTTAACCATTTAAATATTTGTGGCAGCTACGGAGGTTTCGCTTGAACCATCTCATTTGTTCCTTTTCGCAACCAAAATTAGTCACCGCCCACAGGGGGTTCGTTAGCACATTTACAGGTCAATCTCTGAGGCGTAACATGGTGTTTCTGATTAATATTAGTGAGCTCGCATCACCATAAATTTAGGATTCGAACCGTCTGAAAGCACATTTGTCCTGAAAGCTACTGT
The DNA here is from genome assembly GCA_013433145.1 of Ascaris suum. NCBI lineage: Eukaryota > Metazoa > Nematoda > Chromadorea > Rhabditida > Ascarididae > Ascaris > Ascaris suum. The sequence continues at coordinate 18,659,058 of CM024187.1, read as the reverse complement.
CCGGAAGCAGACTCAATAAAGTTCACCCCCATTTGGGTCATCCGGCAGTCTGGCGTGGTTTGTTCTCGTCAGTTGGAAGAATGCATACCCGCAAGCATATTGCATGTTGTCACCAGTGTACATATTTGGGGTGTCCACGAGAAGGAAGTCACCTATTGTAATTCGCATGGTGTTAGATTGCGTTTGATTCGATGTGCTGTTGAAATCGTTTTCCACGCTCACTCAGTGAAACAGTCTCTGTCCAGTACGCCTCAGAAAAGTGTAAAACTGTTTTTTCTCATCAGCGTTGGTGTGTTTTTTAGGCTTAAATGCACACGTTGTGTTAACGGAATTGAGTCTCGCGAGCCACGTGAGTCGGCGGATACGGGTTCCGATCTAAGCGATTGGTATCATACGCAGAGGGACATCCGCAAAATACCAGACCAGGTGTGCATTTTCTCTCACAACCTCCGGAGTGATATTCAGTGAGATTACGAAAACCTCACAGCGATTTTTCATCAAAAGATTTTTTGGAGGATTTTCATTTCGAAATTTATGGTTTCACATGGCGTACAGATCGTTTTGTAACGTTTTTCCTTATCAAGCCGTCTTTGCTAAAATATGGAAACTTCACGGGACCGTTTTCCGCCTCAAGTCGAAAATTTGTTTATGGACATGTTCTGTTTATATAGGCGGATAAGTGCTGAGCCTGTCATGTGTCTGTTCACAGGTGCTGAAGAGCGTTTTTGAGTGTGGAGCGATCACATTCGTTTTTCATCAGAAGTCACACGATGCGATGCAGTGACTGTGCACGTTGGAAAAGGCAACTCGAGTGTTGATCGTCGACCTTGCCATTGCTATGGTATTTAGCATATGCTGCCAATATGAACATCACCGACATTTTTTCATTTGTACATAGCTTTAATTGTAAATGCTTCCATTAAAAAAAGGAGTGAACATGCACCAGAAAACTTTAGTTCATCTTAGAAGGTTGTCGGTAAATTGTCGGGTCGAGTGATAGAACAATGAGCTGAGTGCATGAGTGTACATCTAAATTTTATGTATTACAGGAACATCCACGTAGATTTCTATAATCGTTGGCCACGAATCAAAAGTCCTAAGTGACTTTAGCTAACAGCTGGAGTATGGTTCTTGCACAACATTTGACGCAAGCTTTATTTCGAACTTTTTTCTTCCGAACAAACTTGTTTACGTTTTTCTATTCTAAGTTCTTAGTTTCTGTGCTCGCTTTTTTATAGTTGTTTTGTGGGAAAGTTCTAGGCTGCTCTCTGAACTTTATATTAACGAAATAAGGAAATGTATTCATGCAAAAGGGAAATTCGATAGGCTTCCTTATGTTTCCTCTAGTTGCAAATGTGATCTCGTTCTTGCGTTTTCATAGTTTCTTACGTACAAATATCTATTTGTTGTTTTGCTCACTTATTTCTGGAAAAATTTCACTTATTATACTGCAGCCAGGAATTTCAAATTGATATGCTAGCCGTTTAATGAAGTTGCTAAATGAAAGCCAAGTTTGAGTAAATTGCTGTAGTTTATGATAAAGAATCGGATTTCTTGGTGCTGAAATCATAGGCATAACACCCTTTATGCAGTTTGCATTTTTTTTCAAAGTAGTACGTGCTGTTGACTGTAGAATACGGGGCTGACATCATATTTGTCGACTTTTGCCTCAAGCGTTGACCAGTAAATGGCGAAAACACTCATCGGCCAAACCATAAAATCACAAAACAACAGAGACGAGGCGTGTTTCGTTGATTGATTCATACTAGGTTGACTCCCTCGGCTACTCTGTGATTCCCAGCGTAGCACGAAGGTAATACCATTGCCGATTGGGCGGAAGTGTTGGCAACAACGAAGAACACTGAACAGAAGGGTTTGGGCAAGTAAACCTATGGAGGTAATCGACATGTGCATTTGGGTGGTCTGCAGTGGACTGAAGTGCCTGTCTAGAACGAAAGATGTTTTTCCCAAAGAAACATCTGATGAAGGTGTCTCCCGATCTTCCTTTCTCTTCCTTGCCGTTGTTAGTTTTGGTAGTTTATCGGAGTGATCTCTGCGGATTTGTTATGCATATCGCTACGTTTTACGAAACAGTTATTTTGGCCACAATTATGCAGATCCCGGTGGAATTGGAATCTTGTCTGAACATTGCAGTAAACGTTGGATGGCGTTAAAGCAACAAACAACAGCGCATCAACGCCTCAACAAAATGACACAGTGCATTTTGCTTACTTTCTACTTCCGCTAGGTGGGTGGTACTATTGGGTGGCGTTGCAATTGGGAATGCGATATCGCTGTAATGCACTTCGTCACAAATGTCACACCACAGCATTGCAGTTCGGGGACTTGACATTGAACGATTATACCGCCGCTGCTGATCAATCGTTCATGCAAACGTTGCGCTTTTCTATGAAACCTTCTACACAAATGACCACCGACGGTTGTATGAGCAGCAAACCCACCACCTATCCACAGGCTGCTTCTTAGGCAGCTTTTAGAGGTTACAATGACCGTTTGTTATGTACGGGTTCGTCTGACATGGGCATGAAAATAAACTAAGTAGTTCTGGAGTAGGAAAACTGAGAGCAGTTCCCTCGCCCATCCCCGTCGGATGTCTTGGAGTTTCTAAATGATAGTCTTTCATGATGCTTAGTATACTCTTTCATGATGCTCGAGGGCACACCTACCTTTGTATGATATTAAGCAGGTGCTTTCACCATGGCAAATCTATATAGATAGGTCTCCGCATGTTTTTTTCGAGGGGCGCTGTTGTGCCGAGAATGGGTAAAAATGTCCCTTCGACTGCAAGCGTATGTGTTTAGATGAAACACCGTTGAGCATTTTTTTCCGGGGTTTGCGCACAGAGTGTGCAGTTTGAGATTGTTGCGTATATATGCGAGCTGCGCAATTGAGGTCCACCCCGAAAGCAGCTTAGAGAAAATTGCACGGTCCTGCTATCGAACTGAAACCTAATCCGGCAATCGGAGAGACTGGTAGAGCGCTGTATCGTTCCACCAAGGACGAAACTTCTCGGTTCCTTGCTGGATGAGGCGTGTCTAATTTGTGCAACGAGCTTCTAAAGAGTTGGGGTGTGGTAAGAGCGAGCGGAAACACATGGCGCAGTGTGTGCTTTTCCGATCGCGTTTGCAGAGGAAGCCTGCTCCGTAAACTGACAGCAAACACCGGAATGTATTGCCCTACGACTGCCCCGAGCTTGCGCAAATCCGCAAAAAACCGCTTATCGTATTCGGTTATGAAATAAGAAGCCAATATCGCTGTGAAACGCGGTGAGACCACTCGCAAAGTGCATGCAAATACACAATTATGTGATGCGTGCATAGAGGACAGCGGGTTTGTGCAAGTGTTCGGTTTTAGAGGAGAGACTCTTTGGCTTTGAAAGAGAGTTTGTGTGTAGTCAGGCTGATGCAGTTGCAAAAAGCGCGAACTGCGTCTGTGAATATTTATTCGCCGTGCTTGTAGGTTCAATTTCGATTAGTAGGAAAGCAGGTCATAGAAACTGACACGTTTACACGACTTATGCGACTAGCAAACCGATCCAAAAGAACATTCCCTTATGCCTCTGATCGCCAATAGAGAAACAGCTAGAAATTTCTTCTTGCACAGTAGGTTGCAAGACAGAATTTGTGACTGGAAATCTTTCCAAAGACGGGTGATTAGAACCCGGAAAATATTGTGCAGATGATGCTGGAGCGTAAGTTGGACCCAGCATATTTCCATAATCCGGCTTCTGTTGTCTGCGGGTAGAAGCTGTTGAATGGGCAGACGCATACGTGAATAGACATGGACCCATTGATTTGTGCTTTTTGCTTAAACATGCAGAATTGAAGAGGCGATCGTTGTTGGACCTTGCCTGGCATTATTTCAAATTGTTCATTGACCGTATGCACTTTCGCCGCTTAGTTTTTCAAACATACAGCGTTGATGTTGGAGTTGAAAGATGTTGAAGGACGTTTAGGTGATCGGAGGTTGCAGCATGCTGATACATCATTTCGGAAGGTTGTGCAGCGTTGGCCCGTGTTGTTCATCCGTAGTGGCTGCATGGTGTCTCACTCGTGTGCTTCGTCTCGCAACAACTGCAGTACCCATCGCTGATGTCACTACCAAGCCGAACCTCAATGTTGGCACCATTGGGCACATCGACCATGGCAAAACAACCCTCACGGCCGCCATCACCCGTGTCCTATCAGCCAAGGGTATTGCATTTCTCATTCTTTTATTGCTCTGGTTTGCATGTCGGCGGATGCGGTGATAGTACTGCTAACTACTGCTACTGTATAGGGTAAAGAGTCGAATCATGTCAGTAAAGTGGGTTGTCTACGCCATGAGTGGCCGCCACCTTAATCGTTATTGGTTTGGCGTTACTGTCGAGGTTTTTCTTACTGTAGAATTTCTTTAGTTGTTCTTCACCCCAGAAATATGCACGGGATTTCCCTGCAAAATGGGGAAGCCGACGGAACAGGAACCAGTGCATTTCGGATGAACCAACACTTTCGATATGAGGGCATTTTGCCTCCTTTGCACTGATTGCGGGGTGTAAGGATGGTGCTGGAATACACAAGCTATAAAATTCGGAATAAATTTTGCAGTTTTTCACTTCCTTTAGTTATGTTTATATTTTAAACTGCTATTATTTCAGCTGTCGATTGTCGGCAGAATTTTTGAATGTGTTTGATTCTGCGCCCTTCTATAATCGATTTTTGCAGGTAATATTGCAGTGAAGCTGTAAGTAGGGCACAAAGTTTAGTGACGTGTTGGATAAATTGATCGATGGCGGTTTTGTAGGCAGGACAAAGTTTGTGAGGTTCGACGAAATTGACAAGGGTAAGGAAGAGAAGAAGCGTGGCATAACGATCAATATTGCTCACGTTGGCTATGAAAGCGATAAGCGACGGTACGCGCACACGGACTGTCCCGGTCATAGCGACTTCATCAAAAATATGATTTGTGGTACCGCACAGATGGATGCCGCTATTCTTGGTGAGTTCTTCTAACACACTTGCAATTATAGGAAATCTGTTCGGTTCTTATAGTTTTCTTCCAACACCGAACTAAATGATATGGTCTCACTCATTCCCCTCCACGTCCTTTCTCCCAGCGTCCTTCCCTACCCTGAATCTCCCGATGTTCGCATCCTCTCCTCCGAGATTTTGCTCTCCCCATTTCTTTGTTTTTATAAGCGAAAAAAGCAGATTAGATTTTGTTGACAGCACTGTTGTGCTTCGCCTGGAAGTTCGTTGGAACGTGTTGAATGTTTTAGTGATCGCTGCAACGGATGGTGTGATGGCACAAACACGAGAGCACCTTCTATTAGCACGACAGATCGGTCTCTCTCATATAATTGTATTCATAAACAAGGCAGATCTAGTGGATGATGATGTGCTTACGCTGGTAGAGATTGAGGCTCGCGAACTACTTCTTGAACATGGATTTGATGGTTCTTTCTTTGATTTCACTCGTTTTACTTCTACGAACCTTCATTCAGCTTCTGTATTTCTTAAGACGTTTTCTGCCACCGGCATAAAGTGAAACAATAAAAAAAGTTGATGTGTTCCTCTTCAAAAGTTCTAGCCTGGACTAAAATCGACTATTTTCTTGCTCCGTAGTGAATATTTCATGTGCTCACTAATAGGTGATACGTATACCAAGGGAGCGTCGATCAATTTCAGAGCACAGCTTAGCCGATCAAGGGATCACTCGTTGCTCAAGAACTGTATGTTTCGATGCTGTTGTTAGTTAGGCAATACATTCAACGTTGATTACATCTTCTGTTGATTAATTTTTCATTTAATAAATTCGTGTGTAATTTCGCCGCTAGGTTCGCAGTTGTGTATGATCTGAATATGGAAGTTGCAGAGAAGAATATAGCGGTGATAAAGGGATCGGCGTTGGATGCGCTTGAGCGTGGAAGTGCTGAGTGCATCGATCAACTTCTGACTGCTCTCGACACTATTCCACTCCCAAAGAGGCTTCAGGTTGCTTCTTTTATTTCTGTTTCTCTGCTTTTTGTATTTTTGGTTGTTTCGCTTCATTTCATCTCTTTCTATGTTTTGCTGCGTTAGTGTGAGTCCCACCCGTTAAAAAAAGTCATTTCCCGGTGCTCTTGTCTTTTGTTTTTTCTCCACTTTCCCCTCCGACCATATGAAGGTTAGAGCATTCGGTGCTGAATCGCTTCTTTCTTTCAGTGATGAGATATTACACGTTCTTCCAATAAAACGAATGAAAACTCATTTATTTACTTATATGTACGTCACAGTTCGGAAATATTTTAAGCCTGCTAACACCGTTTGTAATTCTTTGATAAGAATTTTTTGCAGAGGGCAATCTAGGAGAGTAAAAAAGCGTTGACGTCATTTAAGCAAAATGTAGAATGCACCGTTTTGTTTTCGGTTTCAAGATGTGTTAGTTGGGGTTCGAGTACAGTGATGCTGGCAGAAATCCGAACATTCTATGCTATACCCTTGTTTCGTTCAGATATTCAAGTAGGGTCGTGATTTTTTAAAGTTGGCACTAGTCGCGCACCTAACGGGGTCGGTCAGAATGAACGTTTCTGATTGTTCAGTAACAAATCTCTATCTCTGGAAAGTCGTCACTGATGAAGTTTTATGATAATGCCAATGAGTGCCTTGAATCATCTATAAATGACGGCATCAGTCTCCCACTTTCGAATTATGAGACGCCTCAAGTGCGCTTTCAGTCGTCTTCACAGTGAATACCTGCAGGAGTTCATGAAGCACATATATGATCAACACGACGAATGTGATCCAATCGGAAGCAAGGACAGGTGCAGAAGTGCACCTATCCTTGCTTCCGATTCTTTATAATCTAGGAAGCCTGGGTGTCAAGCGCTGAATATTATCGCACGATTGTTAGTATGTTCCGGAAATTATAAATCTGGTTGGTGAATATGTAAGATGTAACGCATATGGTGACATGTGGCGACGAGAATTGGGCATATCAGTGCGTAGCGTTTCTTACTGCTCTGCAACGTTTGCACCTTCATCCACCCTACTTTTGTCATTCGTCGCCTTGGCTGCAGGTGCCATGCACTTCTGCACCCGTCCTTGCTTCCGATTGGATCACATTCATCGTGTTGATCATATATGTGCTTTATGAACGGCTGCAGGCATTCGCTGTGAAGACGACTGGAAGCGCACTTGAGGCGTCTCATAGTTCGAGAGTGCGAGACTGATGCTGTCATTTATAGATGATTCAGGGAACTCATTGGGTGTATTTGCAGGATGCGCCTTTGTTAATGCCAGTTGCATCACGAGCGGCAATAACAGGAAGAGGAACGGTCGTCATCGGTACGATAGAAGAGGGCAGTCTGAAGAAGGGCGACAAAGTGGAGATCAAAGGAGCAGGTGATGCAATCAAGGCGATTGCTGCTGATATTCAGGTTTTTGGCAAGACTGTCAAGCAGGTGGGTAATCCATGTCTTATTGACTCCGTCCCTCACTGTTTCAGTGAAATGTTACATAACGTTTTGATGCAGAATTGGAAGCAACTAAGATACTTTTCGTTTCACTGTTTACTTTCTGATCGATACATTATTTTCTGGCATAGTTTTCATTTTTTTTATTCTACCAATGAGCGCCATTTAATTGAAAATATTTGTTGTTTCCACCGTGTTTGCCATCTCAGAGAAAAACTATTAAAGATTACGATCACGAGGTCAATATTGATATTAGCTCGTCTGCCATCAACAGTTCAGAGAGGTTGATAGTTGCTATACTATCTCTGAAATGAATGGGCCGTTCGTTGTGTCATCAAAATGATTTCATTATAGTATTGAGTAGTTTTGAATCTTTTCGGTGTTTGAAGAAATTGTTTTAAGAAGTATATCTGTCAAATTTTGAGGTAGAGGCAGGTGAGCACTGCGGTGTCCTTTGTCGAGGAGTGAAGCCAGACGACGTTCATCGTGGCATGTGGATGGGCGCACCTGGCACTATCAAAACTTCAAATTTTTTCAGGGTGCCCATTTATTCGATACATTTATCACATTTTGCGCTTCAGATATTTCTTACTGGATTTAAAATGGTCCCTTTTGCCTCTTTCGAGTAAACGCATCGTCTTTATGGAAATGCTCCTTTTTTTCTCATCCGGCGAATTGCTTCTGAGGGCAGTTACTATGCTCTCCGTGTTTCACTGTAAATGTGAAGAGTAACTAAAAGTGGTTTGGCGTAATCGTGAGGGCGTTTTTGCCAATTGAGAATTTTTTCTCTTTGCAACGTCTGATGTTAATTGGCTTTTTTAGCAGTAATGTAACGAACACTTCGAATATTCTTCATTCAAACGCTTTTTTCCATGGGAGAGAAGAGATAAGGGGAACGTTGCTTTCTTTGAAGATTCTGATAGTTCTTTGCCGTAAAAAACGGAACAGAATTGAATTAAATGAGGGGAAATTTGGACGATTTAAGAAATAGGAAGCAAATGAATTTGTAATTTGAAGTTTTCGGGTGAAGAAAAGTCTGATCACATATGATTGAAACGTTTGTTTCCAACGGTCAGAAAATTTTTGATTCAAAGATTTTAGTTTTATGTCTATTCCGAAACATTTTTTCGTAGGCGTGCTCATCACAATAAGGTCACACTTTTCAGGTCGAACTTTATCTGCTTTCTGAAGCAGAAGGCGGTAGGCGAACGGGAATTCGTTCTGGGTTCACCGATAAAGTCTTTTGCAGCACATGGGATCAGGTTAGTTTTCGACATCCGTTGATACCGCCACCGAGTTGAAATGTTTTCATTATCTTCCCATCCGCAGCTCTCCTCCACAGTGTGTCGTCGACTGCATTGAATGCTAAATGCAGTAAAGCTTTTAAATGAACTCATCTTGTTTGTTGAGAGGAGTTTCTAAGATCGATTCCTCAAGAAATTGCTATGGCATTGCTTTCATGATCCCACCATGCGGCTTTGTTATTGAATGAAACTTTTAATGTAATATAAGGAGAGTTAAAACGATGGATTAGTTTGCAGCGGAGTTATCTGCAGTCACTTGTGTGCTGATGTGTGGAAGGGCAGTGAAAATAGAGAAGTGTGCTTTATTGGCGATGAGTAGATGCAATGCTTATTGCATCTAGCCTGCTTATTTGCTGACTTCAGTACACTTTTCCAAACGCATAGACACATTGAACAAAGAAAGGATGCTGTCTTCAGGTGACCAGAAATCAGATAAGAAAGGCATTTGCGCAGTTAGAAAAATCTGGCGAATGCTTCACAGTCAGCTGATGATGAAAGGCTTTTCGCTGTTTACTCTTTTAGCGGATCACCGTTGTTTATCTTTGCTTTGAATGTAACCCATTAAATTTCTGTGTGAAGATAATAAAAAATTTACTGAAATTATTCACTTCATGAATAGTAACGGAAACAAATCGATTCACCAAATAAAAAAATAGTTGCCACATACGTTACTTTACCGGATGATACTTAACATGACTCTACCTGCGCTATTCAGGCAAAAGAGCACCGCTTTTTTGCAGGTGGGACGGTTTCAGCTCATTAGCGATATGTTGATGCCAGGTGAGCACACGAGTGCGTTTATGGCATTCGAAAAGGAGATGCCAGCGAAGCAGTCATTACCATTCACCTTGCGTGAAGGAGGCAAAGAGAAGAAAACGATCGCTCGAGGAGTGATACGTGAACTGTTGCCACCTTTAGAAGTGCACACTTTTCACGACCTCAAGAACTTCGACGAGATTGTTAAGAACTTTTCTTAGTTTTAAACGTTGTTATATTTTTATGTTCAGATAGGCGCATTACCTGGTTTCCTCTGAAGTATTGCTCGAGGTTGTTGTTTTTTTAATGGGAGGGAACAATTTGGAATGTTGTCGAGGTGTGCCGTTCATTCACAGGCAATATCCAAAGTTCGCTTTTGTTGATATGTTGATACTTTGTGTTCGGAGTGCGTTTATAAATTTTAAACTGGTGTTTTCCGGATCTTCGATTAGAGTATCGGGCGAGTACAGGCACAGTGACCGGCGATAGTTGTATAGGAATAAAACGCAAAAACATGCCATAAAAGTGATTAAAAGTGAACGTTAGCCAAGCAGTTGAACTTGTGCTCTCGAAACAAGGGAAGCGATCCTCTCGTGACCTTTTTTTCTCGTCGGTGGAGAAAAACGAGTTGAAGTTTTCCGTAAGAAAACGAGCACTACCAAGTGGGAAGTGCGTTTTCCGCTGAGGAGTTTTATTTACGAAATTTTCCGACGGTCGTTGCTAATGTGCGTTTTTACCGTTTTGTAAAGTAAGACCGTAAAAATGTGCAACACACAATCAAGTATTGAATGAAATTAAAAATAATTGCTGTATTCGTGTCAGCACTGTATTGTAAGGGAAATCAAGTGTCCTCATTTTTGCTGGGTGTGCAGAAGGCAACTCCTTCACATCGTTTCTAGTATTACTGGGTGAATCCTTCTGTGTTTGAGATATGTGCTCACATTCAGTTCTTTTTCTTTGTTGCAAGATTAGGCGATGTTGATGGCGAGTATTGAAAACGCATCCATAGGCATGATTTTCCACTGAAAAAGGAGGATTAGACTCCAACTCTGCGAATTTCAGAGAGAAGATTTCATAACGAGAAATATACACATTTGATCGTTTCTGTGTAAAAACTCGAAGAAAAGTATTTGAAGCCGCTAGCTGGACCAGCTTGAATCCTCATGGGTTCTAAAAATTGGCACCATTTTCTGAATGCTACATACTGGGACGAAATCCTCACTCTTCTTTTTCATCCATTAGAGAGAAGGGAATTTTCCTCTTTCTCTGTCTCCGCGTCTCCTCCCATTTCCTCTGTGGACGAATCCGTATGTAGCAATGCTTTTCTGCGGCCAACAGTATGAAGTGATGATGATAGCTTTCCATTATGCTTGCTTATTTTACAGTTTTTCTCTGCTAGCGAATCTTCTTTCTTTCTTTGCCTCTCCTTTTTTTTTGCAGCCGTTTTTCACTAGGGTGGATACAGTCACTGCGGTTGCGTACAGATGATTTTCTTTCTTGTCCGATAATTTCCTTGTAATCTTTCAGTTTCTTCATCTGTCTAATTGTAAATTAGTGTCGAATGTGCTGTTGTACTTTTCGTTTTGAAGAATTGGGACTGCTTACATAGTAGTTGTGGATTATTCTTTAAATAGTTAGGTTGTCTGTATGTCGGGTCGGGAAGGGTGTGAGTGTGGATCAGGACGATCTTTGATCGCAATCGGATAAAAAGCTGCAAGGGTGGATAATATAGGAGTAACGCCTACACAAATCCCATTGAGTTGTGAAAAACAGCGCAATACACTTAAAAATCAATCACTACTACTCAGTGCGCAGATACGCAATGTGGACTGTTTTGGTTCTGACAAATATCGCAACACTGTTCTTTCTCTTTATGGCCTTCCCTTTTCGTCGTTTCTCCTCCAGCTGATACGCCCAACGCATATATGGAGAGTGGTATCCGTTTGCCTTGGAAAGGAGGAGTTTCCCATTTGAAGAGCGAACAAAAGCTGGAGCAAGAATTCGATGATAGCCAGTCAGTATTGTTTGTTGAGTTCAGAGGAGTTTTGAGCACGAAGAAGTGATTGCTGAATAAAATATTTCACAAATTTGTTCTCTTCCGAAGGTTTAGTCAGAGATACACGTCATTTACCGTTGCTGAAGCGGAGTCAGTAGCAGTACTGATTATCACACTGTCCATGTTGCCGGTCCACTGGAGGACGCTGTCGCAAAACGCGCCTTGCCGCCGTCACCAGCGTTGAAAGTATATGGCTGGCTCTTGCTCCTTAAGCAAGAGCCAGCGTTACAATTATTAAGTTAGCGTTTGTGCTATGATGTTCACTGTGATTCCGACTCGGATTTTCGGTTTTCGCCAGCTCCCTTTCCGGCTCTTTCATTAGAACACCTGGACTTCGACTATCGCATTGCTTCGTTTAGAAGCAGATATGGGTTGGGATTTTAAGTTCAACTATAGCGGGGAACGGTTTCTTGTAAAGATGGAGGAAACAGGTATAATGTGTAATACCTAAGAAGGTATTAGTGCTGTGCTTAGAGAACTTTGAGGTCACATTATGCAGTCGCAAACATTCAAGCGCTAGAATCACGTCCCTGGAAAAAGAGCATTTTCGACTGCGATGGTAGTCGAGTCATACAAGCTCCCTCGGACACGGGCCCATCACTTTCGGGGATTTGCAATGTTTATGCCTCCGGGTTGTCGGCATCCTGCATAAGAGATTGTAAGAAAATAATTCCTTACTTTTCGTGTGGCATGCATCCGTTCTGTTTTATCTGTTTTATGTTTATAAAACGGCAGGTTGCACCCGGAATTTCCTGTGTATTCTAAGTGAGATTGCGAGGCGATCAAATACGACAGCATGGTTGGTCATTAAAGGCAATGCAAATTGAAGCTTTTTTGGGTGATGGATTTTTAACCGTCACTGATTCGCTGAACCGCTTAAAGTCGGGGAATTATAGGTAGTCTTAAATTTCCCATTGGAACCACCTACACCTGAAAAATAACACCTTGAATTCCCACAAGGTGAAACGTTTAGTAAGTATTGGTAGAGATGTGTTTTGAGGACGCAGTGCACACGAAAAATTCTAGAGATCAAGGAGGGTTGCATAAGTGAATAAGATGCTAAAGTTTACTGAGTTGAACACTGCACGAATTCTTGTAGTCGGCGCAGCTCGGGTCTGTCACCTCAGGCACGGTAATACCATTATCGCTATTATTTGGCACAACAATATTATCGTGCCAGATCTATATTGCACGACAATAATGTCTCCATGTTAACTGTAATAAAGTTGCTCTGTACTTTCATCAGAAATTTTTTGACCTTTCCGCTCGGCAAAAGTCTTTCTTCTGCCTTGAGTGTACGCTGATTTTGAAATATTCTGCGTCCACTAACTGTTGTTCTTTCTTCGAAAAGTTTGACGTGTTCTTCTGATACGTTTGTTTAATTGAGCGGTACGATGTATGATGGTGTCATTGAATTACTTTTGGGACGTTTTTTATTTATTTCAGCATTAAAATTACGATGACATGTGAACGTGATTTGGAGGATGTGATTTGGGGTAGAAAAGACTGGAATCGATACGTGGCTGAGTTGGCTGAATGCGACTCAGTCGACGAGCATGTTCTCTTGCAACGAATAGAACTCGTCAAAGATAGCATCGGAAGACAGTTGAGGAGGGCGGTGGGTTTTGTTTCCTTTCATAATGGACTCCTCATAAAGGCTTCCACCACTGCTCCATATGCAGCCGTGCATTAGGGCGATAATTGTGCTGCAGTGCGGTAATGTTGAAGCATCGTTCAGCACTTAATATCGTCAGTACATTGCTGTGTGGAGGCAGTGTAGCCAATGCTTTTGAGGAGTGCGGCTTATGCCGTCTGTCGAGTACCATATAACGGGAGGGTGTGACAGACTGGTTTGAACAAAACACCATAATGCAGTTGTGCTTCACACATTAGTGCAGCTGTAACGGATAGCGCAGTTGTGCTTCATCTTTGGTGTTGCCGCTCAGAGGCTTTAAGGGTACAAGACATCTGTGGAAAGTAGATTCACATGTTTATGAGCTCTCGCACACCTTTGCTGGAATTCAGAAACGTTTGGCCATTCTCTGCGTGGAATAAAAGAACGGAGACGCTATCTATTCTCATTTAGTCTGTTCTTTAAGAAATAGAGATTTCGAGTTAAGGCCGAGAGAGAGAAAATCCTTTCTGTCGGAAACGATGGCTTAAGTGGAAAAACGCGTCTAAGTTGTCGAAGGTGAATAAATTTGTGATTTTTTGTTTAGTTGTGAATTCATTCGACGGGATTTGTGCGGAGGAGCTCACCATTTTTTCCAGCCCACGGAATTTTTCTTCGCGGACTACAGTCATGGGTCCCACACAGCACATATTTATCACTGCTACTTCTATTTCAGTTATTTTACTTCTTTTATTGCACATTTGCCGCTGTCATCGCTAGCGCTAACAAGAACTGCTGGTTACAGGTAGAGCAGAACCACTCACGTCTTGTGGAACAGGCAGGCGCCCTTCAGGGATTGGATGCGGCGCGGCAGGTGATCTGTAGCGAAATGGATCAACTGTATGACAACGCTGAGAAGCTCTCGTCGCGCTTTTTGAGCATATATGAAGAGTTGGAAGCACTTGGGCGCAGTTTGGAACGGCTTTATTCTGTGAATCGCATTGTTGCCGGATTGAACAGGCTTGTCGGCATTATACCAATGATTTCTCCTAAAATTGCCCGTCGAAGCACTCTTCAAAGAGTTTTCGTGATTGTCGTTGTTTTTTAGTTGCTGGTGCATTTCACCTCGTCTTTACGATTTGTGTTGACTTTTTTCCTGGTCTCTAAGGTGGAGAACCAAGAATATGAGCTTTGCGATAGTCAAAATCTGTGAGCCCGTCCCTCTTCCCCTCCCAGCCATCAAATTGGCATTCACTGGCTTTATTCTTTTTGATGTACTCGCACATTCTGTTTTGCAGATTGCCAACAATATCAGATGATTGACTTAGCAATAGAAAAAATGAGAGCCTTTAGCTGTTTCCTCGAATTTGCACCCCCCCCCCTCGTTTTATTTGCAATTACACGTTCGCTTTTGAGATTTGCAAGTGGCATCACCTTCTCCTGTTTAAGTTTATTAGTTTAGGCACGTATGTTTCTCGGCCGTTGATCAACTCCGAATAATGCACCGATCAGTTACAACGACGCCTTTCCGTTGCAATCATTCTGGAGTACCGTTGTTCAAGGATAATGTTTCTTAAGGTCCGAGAAGCTGCTGGAACGCCTTGGTTCACTGAACGAGCTTGTGAAACGAAGCGAAACCATCTGCGAGTTAGAAGCCGTAATCGCGAGAACGTCATCGCTGTCTGATATAGCACGTATGCGGGAAGCTATTGTGGAAACGGTAAGACCTCTTATCTTGTTTCCAAATATGTTGAACTGGAACGCTTAATATAATATTTTCTTTTTAAATTCCCATCTACCTGCTAGAAATGGAAGCCTGAGTTTTTGGACTCGATAACCTCAGCTGGCTGTTTGATTTGATTCGGTAGAATTCTGAAAGCGTCCGTCTGCATTGATGTGATTGCAGATTCCCAAACTGACGAAGGATGCTCGCAGAAACGCGGTGGAGCAACTTAAATCGTCGATGCAGACGTTAAATGCCCCAATGGTGCTGTCATGCGTGCGTGCACTACATAATCTTAACTGCTACGACGCTGAGGTCGTCCTAATTGATTTATCGCGAACGTTTCTTTAGTTTATTTCATCTGGTACGGCAGGTTCACGAACATCCATCGCTCAAAATAATATTCGTAACCATATCCATCAAGTCGAAAAGATGACATTCCGTTATGCAGTAATTCACATAATTGATCATGAGCTGAACAAATGCAGATTACGGCTTCGCTTTCGATATACAATAAGTCGTTTACGCGTCGACACTAGTTTCTGCTCATTAGCGTTCCCGGCGTACCAGTCGTTTTCGCTTATTGCATATATCCTGTCACTTTTTATCCACCAAAGTTTTTCTGATGAGATCGATAGATTAGTACAATTTTCGATGACTTCTGCGGAGTCTTTTTTCCAAAACAATTTTGGCTATAGTTCATCAAATCATCGTGTATCAGTGATGAAGTTCTGTAATGTTACGAGTAGTCCGGAGGAGGGTAGCTATTGAATGTTGTTCGATGGATACAGTTATTTAGTTTTGTTTTTCTGTTATTCCATTATTTGAAGATAAAGCGTTTATTGGACGAAGAGGGCAACAAGTTGGATGCGGCGTTTCTCAAACTTGGCACACATCCGAGCGCGGCCAACAAATCGTTGCCGCAACTCACCGCTGACGTGCAGGTGCTCATCCTTCGTTTCTTTATTTTATATAATATATATTTTTTACATGTTTGCATTGCTGTGAGAAAATGACGCTTGTGGGGGCTCGCATTCTGAAAAATATCATTGTGAAGAGCAGCTTTGTTAAGAAGAGATTGATAAAGTACATAAATGAATTTTCTGTTCGCTGGAAGGTGTAGCTAAACGCAAAGAAGGGAGGAGAGTCACTAGGATTGGTTGATGGGGAAGAACGTCGTAGGGTTTTTGTTGCTTTCATCTGTGGAAACGTTAATCGTACTTCCCATGATTGTGATTAATGGACAGGTGTACTTGTTTGAATTCATCTGCGGTGAACAAACGAAACTGTTAACTTGCACATATCAGCGGGTGGTCACTGCCATTATCGCACCTTGCAAGCAACAGATCGCTGACTTTAACCTGTTCTTTATCGTTGTTTTGAGGTGTTTTTGTTGCAGACCGCCCTCGAACAGTTCTTATTGCTGGGCACCGAGGTGGCGACAGGTATATGTGTGCGCATTGCAAGCATCATCCGGGTACGTGTGCCCGAGAACGCGCCCTACGCCTGCCGTGTAGTGCAGCACTTGACGCGCATGCTGCGGCGTACGATTGCAGCCGATGTGCAGCCGATCCGTGACGCTCTTGAGCCACTCAAGAGGGGTCTTCTGAGTCACGCGCTCAGCAATATGTTCAGGGCTGTCAATGAAGCGTTCGAAGATCCAACTGTACCAACCACAGTTATCGAAAAGGTGACGTCGAATAATCCACATTTCCACGTAACTACTGCTTTTCCTCACTATCACACCATTATAAGAGGCATATGCTGTCCAACAGAGATCGGCACAGATGGAGGGTAATCATGGAAAAAAAAAGAGTCGAGAACTGGGCGTCGGACAACTTTATAGCAGTAGTGGTAAGAGTAGGTGAGGAAAAGGAGTGCGAGGGTAGTCCACCGCAAAATTCTGGTCATGTCGCCTACCAGTGGATTGTTGGCTGCGAATTTTATACCGCTTTCAGCAGCACGAGTTTGATGGCTGGTCAACTGGTGTTGTTGAACTATTAAAGTAGAGTTTACAAATTTGCGTTCGATTTCTGTGCCTGCGTTTTTTTAAATTAGATTTCTTTTGTGGATTCTTATCCTTCTGGGAACTGATGGCTACGGGGAAAAGAGTTGAGATCTCTCTGCTGTCAGCTGAAAACTGATCGATACATTCTGTATCGTAGGTTGGTATTGTTTTCGGCTGTTCCTACAGACTAACTTCCATCTTTTTGCGTTGGTTTTGTGAAACAATACAAATCAAGTGTAGTGTAGTCGGTCGGACTGAATCCAGAAATTAATAAAACTGATGCCCACTCGACCACTAGAGCGCGTCTATCCCACCGGGAATCTTTTAGAGTATCTTCCTGTATCTCACCTCATTTAAGTGTCGTACATTGTATTGGATGCATAAATCTCATTTATTCGATAGAGCGTCCCCCGCAGCACCAACAACGACGATGAATCATTTCGGTAGTTTAGAACGATCCCCAGAGATGATATGTTATGATTAATTGTTGTCATATTTAAAACCAGATATGGCTAATCTGCACTGTTCCGCTCTTCGACTGCTATCTGTAATTGTGTCAGATTTCGTTGACTGTGTTCGTCTTCATTCGAGGTTACTCCTGTTTCGTTGCTTTCATTATTCTTCTCAGTCTTGTTTAACCTGAATGATATAAACAGACCGAGTTATGAGATTGGGCTCGCTTTGTATCTAAATGATTTTTTGTCGAGTTCCAAATC
The DNA here is from genome assembly GCA_013433145.1 of Ascaris suum. Taxonomy (NCBI): domain Eukaryota; kingdom Metazoa; phylum Nematoda; class Chromadorea; order Rhabditida; family Ascarididae; genus Ascaris; species Ascaris suum. The sequence goes on along the minus strand of CM024187.1, from coordinate 18,641,430 downwards.
GTTTCGATGTAAGGCAAGCAAGCTTCACTGGTGAATCATAAAAAGTAAGCAGCTCAGCCGTTATGGGTGGGATATCTCTGTGTGGGTAGCCAGGAGGAGACCTGAGAGCAAATCTGCTTCCCTTGTAGAAGGTAGGCGCAGTAGTTATACATTGTATTGCAGGTTAGTGGTGCAATTCGGGAACAGATGACAAGTGTAAATTGGGACACCGAGTTGAGCAACGAGATGGAGGTGAATGTTGGCAAGGTCATGGAGCTGTGTGCTCAGAAGATCGAGCAAATGCTCGTTCTCGACGACAGTGCCCTCCAGGTGGGGGAACATATCAGCAGTGTACAGGTTAATGCTTTCCTTTGTTAGTTTGTGCAAAGTTGCGTTTAGAAAGCACAAGAAGTGTTGCGCTCTAACAGTTTAGCTGTTTTCGCAGAAAGCGTTCATTCATATGCAGCATTTGATGCAGCATGATTGCTAATTGTAAATCAAAATTGGTTATATTCAAGTATTAGGGTGCGTTTGTATGAATAAAATGTCACTGGAGTGTACATGATGGGGTCATTTCACCTTCGAATTCTCATTTACTCTACAGTCGCCCAGTCGAAGACATGGTTGATATATCACTGGCAGTACTGTAGTACGTTTTGTTGCTGTGTTTTCAAGTTTTATTCCGCATTACTCGTGTTCAGTTGTTTACCGCAGTTATCCTCTTGATGCATATCGCCACTGCTTTTATCATCTTTCGAGTCAACTGATTCAAGTAAGTTTGTCAACAAGTTGCTTCAAGACAACGAATGTCTAGTTAGCTGAGTGGAGGCACATTCAGTTTCTTTGTGAAAAGATTATCAGGGATCGCTCGGAGATCTTTCTTTTCGGCATGAGGAAGTCCTTGGATGAAACTCGGGTAGTTTTGTTGGTGCTGGAAGGGGTTTATTTAATCAGACATTTGTCAGGGGATCTTACATCGTTATTTTTTTGCAGGCACTGAACTATTCATTGCTGAACGTTGCGCACTCGTTGAGTGTTCTCTGGTCACGATTCTCGGAGCCGCTGATACGTCTCATGGATAGTGCACGGGAGGCGATCGTTCGCGTTGCACACATTTCTGTGCGCACTATCCTGCTTTCACTGCACGATGAACGACTCGGTTCTCCATCGCCATACGCAAAGGAATTGTACAATTATTTGATCGCATTCAATCAGCACGTGACTCTGATCGAACCCTTCATGCTTGTACGCCACACAATGCACAATTTCGTAACCTATGTGGTCGAGATGTTCCTGCTAAGTGCGACGTTAACGCGCCCGGTGGAGAACGCGCAGCTCTCTCTACTCTCTTCGGATTTGTTGTATGTGGCAGAGGCGCTAAGATGCTTCAACATCGATGTGCCGATTTTGCTTCATGTGCATGATATTGCGGCCGCTTTGCTGCTCACGCCCGGAGAGCTGATTGAGACGTCGGTTATGCCGTTTTGGGCAGTCGTACAGCTACTCATCAGCCAGTGTGAGCCAGCTATCCTTTCACCACCCGAGTCGGCCGGCTGGACAAAGCTTGAATACGTCAAATGGTTCATGGGACATACAAACATTGAGCGCTTGAACTTCTTCAAGTCGCTAGTCGACTTCTATACTCTTTCAGTGGTATCTAACAACCGTACAGAATTCGTTTGCAACTACCACTACATACTCGAGGTTTTAAATACTGCTTGTGGCAGTTCTGATGTCGTAAGCTCGACTGCGACACCTTTCGAGGAATAGGCCATTTTCGACTTTTACCTGAGGTTTTGTAATTAAGTTTTCTCACCTCAAGCGGGTTTTTGGCTTGGTTTTTAGAGCTGTAAATGTTGGCAGTGTTTTGTATGTGGGTATTTACCACTTACATTAAAAGTGGTTTCACTTCAAATTTGTGCACATGAAGGAGTGGGAGAAACTTATCTAAGAGGCGGAATTTTCACCAGTTTTTCGGGAATTCCATCGTTGAAAGTAGGCAATCCTCAGCCGAGTCTTAATTATAAAGAGCAGCTTAGTAGGGCGATTTCACCTCAAACCTCAGTTTCTATGCAAAACAGCAGTCATTGAATTTTCCGGAAATATAAGCCATGTTTCTTATAACGTGCTGCAAGATACTGACCATTAAGTGCTATGCTAAGTTTGATGCAGGCAGTGCCGAAAAGGGAAACGCTTTGTGCCTTTTTTAATATGGCGTTTTGCATTTAGGCGTTCAGAGAAGGATTTCACTCATCGAAGGTATTGTTGGAATGCCAAATTGCTGTGGTTTTTCGATTCACAAAAGTTGAAACTTTTCAGTGTGCTATGAACTCATTCTGTCCTTTTGTAACTGCTCTCGAACATGCCTCGATTACCATATATTATGCACCTCGAGCATGTGGAGATGTGTTGTCTCTCTTGGTCTTTCCGGCGACCTGTCCAGGCTGTTATATTGCTTTTCCGAAGCAGATAGTTTGAACTGGTTTCACAACAACACATCTGTTGCTGTGGTTAGGTATCAGCTAAAGTGGTTCCGTTTACGTCCCTGTAATGTTCACTTTGGGATAGCGGCGACGTTCGTTCGATGCAATGAATTTACACACGACGATGAATCATTGCTTGTTTGTATATTGGTTGCAATAAGCATTCTTTGGTGGGAATGTCTCTACTCTGACAGAAATCTTCCTATGGATTTCCATTTTATCTTTCGATGTTTTCTATGCGCTTCTGCATAGGAGTGTATCTGTCTTTCTCCTTGTTTTAGTTATCTCAGGGGTCACCGAAGCAAGAATTAGTTAATCTGGCGGATATAGCTTACACTATACTATGAGTTCCTGTACCTTATTTCACCTTCATCCATCAATTTCAAAAAAAAAACGTTAAAAGCTTTTGGAAATTTGATATGCATGAGTACTACTCTATTATCATTTTGCATCTGTTGCATCAGAAAATGGTGATATTTTATAAGAGCGACCGGGTCAGTTAAGATTGCATGTGTTGCTCCGGATATTCCATCTTCTGTTGGTAGCTGGTGAAGCTGACTGCTCAAGTGCAGCCCTTCTGGCACGATTCTCCACTTGTTTTTTATTCACCCTCTTTCTTCTAAACGGATCATTGTTGCGTTCTAAAAAATGGTTTTTGAATATTTGCTTAAATGCTCACTCATCGGAAGCAGTGCAAATGATCTTCGGTAAATGCGTAAAAGGAGAGCTCATATTTCTTGTCAGTTCTGAGGCTGTGAGTTTCAGTGATATGCAATCATTTCTCCACTACAATTCTATGATGCAATAAATGGTTCATCATTATGCTGTATATAACAACGGTCTGTTGTCACTGTTGCGAGTGCTTCGACACGTTGTATCGTTGTTACCCTCAGACGCCCTTAGCACTTCCAAATGAACGTTGTTTTCTTCGTTGACTGTCAGGAAACCTCGGCAATGGGGATGTCGCCAGCCGTGTTCGCCGACCCATCCGACTCACGGACACCCGCTTTACTGAATGTTGAGGAGACTGCAATGGTCGGATCTAACGTGTGTTGGCAACACACCTACGCTTTGGAACGCTTGCGGATGTAACTGCTATTGAGGGGCATGCCAGTCCTTCCCTTAACAATGAATCTGGGCATCACAGTGCTTGCCATGCTGCTTGTGCCATTCGACGTGTCTGTTAGTCGTATAGGAAGCTGCATTCTATTATCTGAAGGGAAGGAGGGCTGGCGACTTATTCTCGTGGTGTCGTCACGCATCTTCAAAGTCAATGGGTGTTTCGAAGGGAAGGTTCAAACACAACGCTGTGGGGTTTCCAGTAATCTCAAAAACAACACTCCTGCGACTATCCTTTTGCTCATTTTAGGTTATTAGCCTTCGTTTAGGCTGGCATTTAGCTCTGCGCATCCAATAATCCAGTAATCCAGTAATCTCAGTAATTCCAGCAAAAACCACTAGTCTGTGGACCATTCACCTGTCGGCCGAACCGGCTGGCAGAGAGAAAATGGGATGGTTGGAGCGGCCACTTTTTTCAGAGTGCTCGGTTAGGTACTATGTCGCTTGCTTCCCATACATTTTCGCTGCGGTTGCGCCGTTCATTTGCGCTCCGGCTACTTGTGCGCAGGCCCCCATTCTGTTAGTAGATTTGGAATCAAATAGGATGGGGGTTCCACGGATCAGAAAGTGAAGTAGTGCTCACTTTCGTTCATTCTTTCTAGACAGATAAAGGACCAATCTAGCTATGCATGCCTGATAGGATGCAAACTTTTTGCTGTTACCGCGGCCGCCGGCTATTGGGCGAGAAGAGGGGTTTTTGAATAAGGACCTTTATCTTCTGTACCTTGACTGTAGAAACGCATTCAGGAAAATAATTGCATCGTTTTCTCCCTCAACAGTAACGCAATGGATGATTAGTCATAAACAGTTTTTTGAAAGTCAGTGGCATAGATGAAGGTGGGAGTAGAAAGTTCATCAAGTTGGAGCTTCCACTGCCATGGCATTGGGCCATCATCTCAAGTCGCTGAGGAAGGTGTTCAACGAAGTAGTTGAGAAACGTTTGTGATGCTCGCAAGTCACAGAAAAGAGGAGGAAAAAATAGCAGCCTTAGCGCAATTGTTGGACATGCTGGATGGCTGAAAACAAAGCACTAGTTCGGTTAACTCAGTTGAGGGGAAGTGGAAGGAAAGCGAGGAGCCAGGAGCATAAGAAATCAAAGGATAGGATCGAACTTCTTGTTACCTTGAGTTTATAGTTGACTTTCCTTTCTTTGAATTTGATTCTTTAGTCAATCAGAAGTTGAGCAAAGCGGACAGACGGAAAGTCTTATACAGGTCTCCTACAGAATGCATTAACAAAGAAGCGCCCTATATTATCCCTGGCGCAGAGACGCTTATGGCGATCCTGTGGAAACTGCTGGCGGTTATGTGCTAGGGGGATACTGTTTATCCGTCTCTATTAGTCTAGTCCATTTTCATGTGCACTGGGAGAAATGGCGGCGTTTTGAATACTGCTTACGCACGTTTTACCATCTGCCGCAATAGCTGTGTTCTACGAGTTGCGATGATACGCCAAAGTCACAGCTTCTCAGAATTTCTTATCTGTTGCAGTTCTAGGTCAACACAAAAAGTTCTTCATTCCGTCATGTCGCGGGAAAACTTCCAGCGGGGATCGAATGAAGGCCGGAATCGTTTCTCTTCAAAGCTTTTTGACAGCTTTACAAGTCGAACTGTGGGAAGGTAAGGGAGAGGGAAAAATGCGAGATGTTGAATGAGTGGAAAGTTGCAATGAAAAACAAACCAAACCTCAAAGTAGGAAACGAAATGCACCAAGACTTCGCAAGTGTTCTTATTTGAACGTGTAGAGCAAAGACCAATCCTCGCTTTACCCACACATTGGTGCGGCTGGGAGCTATTTGATGCATTTGAGGATGAACGAAGACTGTGATGAGAGTGTCTATCCTTTTTTTGCGTTTTTGAGTGAAACCATCGTCGCATAATGTCTTGTGATACGAAGTTGTGGCTATGTACGTCGAGTACAAGATGGAAACAAATAAGCAGACAAGCTAGGTAGGCAAAGTAGACTCAAGCAAAATAGACACGTCTGGATAAGGGAGTAACCATGCTAGACACCTTAAAAGTCCTACGAATAGAAGGAGGAAGGAAGCTTTATAGCCATCCAGTAATCTGGGCAAAGGTCTGTTCGAGGGAAACAAAATCGTTTGTGCTGAGGACGATGCTAACTACTAAAATGAGGATAAAAAGTTTAACTCATCAGCTCAAAACTTTACCATATGTTTTGATTATGCCACCCAATAAAACTTTAAGACTGTATAAGTGACTAGTTATCAGTCATAAATACTTCCCGTGAACATAACGGTATTGTTCTCTTAAACCTTCCTGTAGGTTATTGAGATAAGAGGTGTGAGCGAGCGGGGCGCAAGTTATCGAAAGCGCAAAAGTTTCGCAGTTGCAAACAAGTGGACGGGACAGCGGACTCGAGCGCCGGCGATACCCGGTTTCCCTCTCGAATTTTTGTAGCGACCTTGTTCGGCATTGCCATTCCTTCTGAAAGTGTTTTTGAGAGGTAAAACTGCCGGCTGAACGATTGTTAGAGAGCCCCGTTCTCGTCGCGTTGACGGTCGCAACTCTTTTCAGGTGAGCGAGTCTTTAAAGTAACCGTAAAACGACAAACGTAAAGAACGCATCCGCAAAGCGCATGCTGGTAACCGAAGTGTTCAAGACGATTGCCACAGAAGCAACTTCACGTTCTGCTTGACGTAAGCAAATTGTTTTGTAACTAAGCAACTCTGCCACGCAATCAAGTCCAGGTCGAGGCTTGGATTGCAGTTGTTAGCGCTAGAATCGGTTGATGGGATATGGCGTAAGGCTCGGTTTGTTGTGCACTAAACCTTGCACTAAAAGTGGAACTGATGGAACTGCTTGTAGAGCGAGGCCTTCGATTAACAGGTGTTTTTGATGACGCCTTCCTTCTGGCTCCACGTTGCTATCATCATCAAACAGCGAATGTATTTTGAGAGCATTACCTTCAGTGTTACACTTAGTTTTGTGGTCCCTCCCTCCGTGGGCTTTCGAAAGAGGGCAGGGAGAGGGGGAAGGGGAAGGAAAGGATTTCTTTACAGTAGAGGCTTGTTAGCTTCAGCATGACGCCATACCCCTGTCTTTCAGCGATTTTATACGAAAAGAGGGAGAGGAAGCAGAGAAAAGGTAGACGGGAGAGAGAGGAGGAAGGAACGATTTCGTAGCAACGAATTTCGTCGACTGATGAGGCGGTCCTACATAGCCATCGTTTTTGCTAGCCCACGAAACATCGAAGTGTGTTCCAGATTGCGGAGTGCTCACTTGTCTAATAGACGAATGCAAGTTTTCACGAACCAAGCGAGGCGTCCTCTCGCTTTTTTCTAGTTACTACTATAAGCGTCTGAGGTCCGTCTCAGCAACACAGGAAGAGGCGATACTGCAAGATTTTTTCCACGACTGTAGCAACACCTCTGGCTAGAATAACTGCAGACGTCTTCAAGGGAATTCCTGATGGTTGTTGAGAAGAGAATTGGTTGCATCCAAACGTGTGTCACGAGCAGTCAGATGGTGACATCACTTATTGCGAACTAATTACATGTAAAGCTTTGATTAACTTCCATTGATGATTGAAAGCTTTGGGCAAGTAACGCCAACATATTTCACGAGCTATTTCATACGGTGATGCAGGATTGGAGTTTGTCAAAAGTCACTAAGTTGGATTTAGGGAACACTTGCAAAGAGGTGATGGCATCGTCAACGCCAACATCAAATGACGACGAATGGGAGGAAGTGGCCATGGTGCTGGAGATTCGTGGAGCGATGGACAATATATCAACACAAGACGCCATCTGCGCACATCGTTGTGCAGTGCGTCGCGCACACACCGATGCACCTCTCGTTCAAATATCAGGCACTCTCTTCACGTCACAATGGGAGTTCGCCTCCGGAAGCGACCTGATCCTGAGAGCGGATGGTCAGCAGTTGCAGCCGATCGGGGCTTCTGATGTTCGTCTCGTAGCGGAGAAGGCGCTCATTTCACCTGACGATTGATCCAGCCAGCTGTTAACGATCAGAGAGTTTGCATTATGTGTTCACGTCCTTTCAGATTTACAACGCGTTCTCGAAGTGGTTTGCACATAAAAAGAAGCTTGCAATCGTCTGTTATTGCGGCTGACTTAAAAAACTGCAAGTATTTCACTCATGGTTATGCAAGCATGTCGCATCCTACAAAAAGTTGGAGTTGGATGCTCTGAGTGATTCCTAGTGGAGTATCAGTGCGGTTTCGTGGACCGGTTTTCCTTTCATTTGCGGTAATGGTATTCCCTCTTCCCCCTCTCTGTCATATTTCATTCGAGACAGTTCTTATTTTGATCGTTCACAGCTGCCCCTCCTGATCTATGTTTACTGCTTACCAAAGTGTTACAAAGGAGATGAAGGATTTGATTGTTTGCTTGTTTTGTTTATTTCTGTGTTTTATTATAAACATTTATTAATATGTTCAGTCGTGTTTTATTCACAGGTCTCTTTTGCCGGAGTGCGCCCCCCACTCTCTATCTTTTTCATGAAGTTTGCTCTTGTCTGTTTTATTTTGACTAATTTTGCAGTTACCCACTAATATTTCCAATAATAACGCCAATGATCCAATTGTTGTCGTTTTATTGAATGAACGCAGTTTTTAGAAATGGTCTTAAATAAGAAGGGTATCACTTTTATTTGTTTGATGTTGTATGTGGAGATATCCCGATGGGAAGGGCATTAGAAATGCAGTGCTAGTTTAGTTCACTTTCGCACAGACAGCGCTCTTTTAAATCAAAATTTCCTATTGAATCGCCCATTGAGATGACCATAAACTTCCGCTGCATCCATCTCTAAAACTCACCTTCCATCATGCGGCATAAAGTTTAGCGGAATAGATCACGAAGATGTCTGAAGATGTTGTTAGTGTCAACGTCTTCGAGTGACGTTAATTTCTGAGCATCACAGGTAAGACGGCTAAGCAAAGACGCTGCAGTTGTACGTGGAAGCCATTGTAGTGCTATGTGGTGTAAGCAACACCACAGGTGTTAAAGAGAAGTAATTGTGGTATGATCGTACACTTTAATTGCGAAAGTGGGTTGGTTCACTAAGCGAAAAACTTGAGTGACCGACACTGGCTTACCTGTATCGTTTGTACGGCATGCACTATTCACGTGCTTAAATTGATATCTTCAACAGGCTTTTCTTGTGTGGAGGAGGACAAAAGAGTGCCTCTCAGACTTTATTATAGCATTCAAAAAAGTTTATCTGTGAGAGGTATTCTTATGAAAGGTTTGTGTGACCTGCGATCCATCCAAGTCTTTGCTTCCTGACTTCCTTTAGATTCATCCAAGGTGTGAATACCTCTAACACATCTGGTGTTTCGATGAAACAGCGATGCTCATCCATTCTGTGTGCTCTCACTGTTGCCCTCGTCTACGAATATGTCCAATATATGAAGCAGCAGACCCTTTCCGGTTTTTTCTTCCCTGATCCCCTAAACAAAGGTTCCCAGTGTAACTTAAAGATATGATGATGCGAAGACAATCCAAATAAAATTAGCCTGCCCCGACATGGGAATTACAGATTTGATATCACAACAGTTTTAAGGCCGCCGAAATGCCAACATGCTTTTTGTGCCTACGATGGCATAAAAAATCCGATGAGACGTCTCCCACCTATAAGCCTGAATCCTCCGTTACCCATTTTCAGTCTGAGGTGAGGTCGAGATTTTTTCTCTTTATTCTTCTTTCGCCCGCCGACTTCGTCATGCTTGACAGTTGCCTTGTATGTCCGTCCCATCCCTTTCCTCTGATCAAGTTTTTGTCTTTGCTTTCTCCCGCTTTATTCTCCCATCCCAACTATGGAACACCTTCCTGCTGATGAATATTACCAAAGGAAGAGAACGACTGCAAACCTTCTGCGAGAAAGCAGCTCGAATTAAACACACGCAAGTTGCAAAAATTTGAAATTGCTTTTTTTTTGCACGAAGTTGACTTAATTGTCAATAAGTGATAATTTAATGCTGCAATATTTGCCTTTTTGACATCATGACGACTATTACAGAATCGATCATCGCAGATTTGTGATATGAGCGACTTGTTCGATCGTTGGCGCTTGTGATAATTGGCTATTTGTGTGGGCGTGCGGTTGTCGATAGGTGTAAGCTGGCATCGACGTATGGTTCAGCGTATTGTTGCGGGTCAGCTCCCCCATTTCCCATTTTCCTCGGATCTTTACAGTGGTTATTTTTATGCTTATATGTACCATTGATTTGTAGTTTGTTTTGTTTTTAATGTATCTTTCATAGCGATAATTTGCGCAAAATCGATGTAGTACCACTTCGATTGTTGCTGCGGTTAACGATTTCCGGTGAATGTTGTTCTCGGCAAAGTCTAGAAAGTATCTTCTTGGTGGTGGACAGAATTTTGCCATGTATTTACTGTTTTTAAAACGTGAGGTGCATCTTAGTACCGAGCATCCTTAATCAGGTTTGTGCATGGAACTGACATTGATCTCATTCGATTTTGTGCAATGTTTTGTGACGTATTTCCTTATTTCTTTACTCAGATTTGAGCATGCGCATCCCCTTCTTCGTTTTTGAACAATCTTGGCATGAGTCCGTTTCTGGGTCAGAACTCTTGTTCGGTGATCTTATTTATCTGCTGCATCACTCAAAAAATCACCGTGGAGGAATTGCACACTCCCGGTGGCCTGAGCAAATTTGTCTTGAAATTCATGCCGACATTTGAACTGCTGTATTGGTAGATGATACGCTGTTAAAGTTCACTTGTTGCTGTCCGTTGGACCACTTTCGACTCTAGGTGAATCCAGTCTCGGTCCGGGTGGGTAAAGGATGGTTACCTGAGTGTTGTTGAAACGAGGTTCAACCAGTCCCTAAACGCTTACTGCCAACTCCGATCGCAGCTAGTCCTGGGACCGGATTTAATCGCGACTCGTCATTATTTGCAGTATGTGCACCGTTGGTTAGTCCATCAGCCCTAAAAAGCATTCAGAAACGTATTTCTTGGTTTGTCATATTCTCTCATTAGGTTCGACATAATATCGCTGTTTTTATTTCATTAGCAAGATCAAGACGGTGATTGTGAAGGGCGCAGTAGTAATAAAGGTAGTGAAATCTTCATTCCCGTGGTATAAATGTTAAAATCATCGAGGCAGCGAGTAAGAAGTAGAGGAACGGTATAAACTTGGCTTGCCCTAGCGTAAACAGATTGCGAAGTCGGTAAGGAATATTGGTATGGAACCGTTCATATGATGTGCAATACAATGCAACGTAACATTATGCTCTGTGATTACAAAGTTGTCTAGTTATGCCTAGAAAAGTTTTCGCGCGAAATGCAGCGAGAGCGGAAATTGGGACTTTTGGACGGGTGTTCGGGGTCACATCGTCCCTGGTTTTAGCGGTATTCTCCAAAAACGGCATTTTCCGTTTTGGTGATATGCTGATTCTGAATGCCACAATTAGCGCGCTACGTCGACGCTGCGTCTTGCGATCGACGTTTGTGTGATGCAATTTCTTGTTTTGAGTCAGGCTTCCACAAACCGTACGAAGCGTTTCCACAATGAGCCACACACCACTAGAGCCCCACCAAAGAAAAAGCAGATCTTCACTTAAAATAAGCCACAATATGTTGTCTTGGCAACTAGCTGCTGCTCCTCGACCATAACTGATAGAGCGTTTGTCCCTGAATAGTGTAGCCCTCATCTCCTTCGTTTAACACTGTTGTCATAAAAACTTATATTTTTTCTCTCCATCACTCTGTTTCATCTAATCTTTCAAATGAACGTTGAAATTGCGAAGGGTTTCCTCATTTTTCTTTTCCCATAAGGTTTTGATAAGTTCTGTCAGCCTAATAAAAGCTTCCATTGAGTGGATTGATGGGGGAGCTGTTTTATTACATAGTCCGAGGGGTGCGCACAAATTGGTGACATACGTGAATGGGAAAGTTTTTGAAGAGGGGGGGGGGGGTGGGGAGGAGGATAAAGTGGTGTGAGGATAGCTGTAAGTGGTGGTACTATGGAAGCTTTATTCGAACTGTACAATGATGACTCAAAACAAAGAAACCAATTTCATGCGTGATTTGGAAATATCGGGTTGCTTGGCACACGAAGTACAATCCCTCAAATCCAAGAAGTGTGAAAGTGCTCTTTTGTGCGTATATTATTCCCAGTTGTTTTACAAAACTGCTCTACGACGACGTCCTCTTTATGGTGAGGTGTATATGGAGCGTATCTATTTATCCAGTAGTTTCAGCTTCCGAATTGCAGCACCGGAGCATTTGTTGAACGGAATCAAGTTCCCTTTGATAATCTTTTCAATGGAGTAGGCACAATTGAAAATGCAACACAATTTTCACGTTTTTTTGCACTCGATAGAATATTGGCCAAGAGCGGATTTTTCTTTATTAAGGACTTACACAATTCGGTGACTCAAGCAGCGCGATTGTTTCGTTGATGAATTTTGCAATGTTGCGTTTGACTTGGTGAGTTGCAGTTCGAACTGCGTGTATAATGATGGACTTGTTTAGGAAACTGTGGCCGAGCAAATCCACTTTCAGCGCCGATAAGCGAGACGGGCCACACCTCACATTTGTTGCTTATCGATTTGCTCAGCGAGCATATCTTACGTAGTGGTGCGCTTAGTGACTTTAGCCAAAGTATGTATTTGGTGTAACGTTGATGTTCTCTTGGAGGTTATTAATGGGTACTGGTCTGGTTGCGTTGACTAGCTGCACGATCCGTGCCAGTTTCAGTGTAAGCTTGATTTGATGTTCAAGGGCATACGTCTTTGTGGGTATAAGATTGAAATACGCGTAACGGATGAAGAAGTGCTAAGATCCGATTAACGATCTGATTATAGGGAGCTGTATGTGTTAATGAGATGCGAGATTTTCTATTCGGAATCAAAAGCGGAATGAGAATTCCATCAGCTTCAAACATTTAAGTCAAATCATGCACACAGAGAAAGCATAGAGGGAAAGGAATAAATTAACAGGCGCTCGCATTTTTCAAAGTTTTGGCTTGTTACGCTCACGAAGCGTTTTGCACTTTATCGGTTTGATGATCGAGCACGAAAATAATGCCGTTGTGCAGCCACATTAAAAATATCTTGAAAGAAGGTGACTGAAAACAAAACAAAACCCACCCATTTCCTTGATTTATAGATGAGTTCTTTATAGAATTCCCCTGCTTAAGACATTATAAACGAACTGAGGACGAACATATTAACAAAGCAGAAATAATTGTTGCAGTAACCTCTCTTACAACAAGGATCACTTCTTGTTGTGGATGTATTGGTGAGTCAGTGGGTGACTGGGAGGTAGGAGTGCCTCCGTTCCTCCTCACTGCTCCCCCTCCGCATTCCCACTGCTCGGATCGCCTGAGAAACATTATTGTGAGAGATTGCAAAGAAACCGCACGCAACGGATGAATACGTTATTGGGATAGCAGCTCTCACGTCGAACATGGCGTCAGTTAGGTGCGACGAAGAAGACTAAGGTGGTTGTGAATACGCACATCCAGCCTTTGAGTGAAGTTATGCCATCCGACCTGATTGCCAGAAATATCAAACCTGTCATAAGTGGGTTCGTATTTCTCGTAACGCGAAGAGCGGGAAGAATGTTTACATAAAGTTTCGGCTTTTTTTGAGGAGACGAAGAGGGAGGTTGGCGAGGCGGTCGGGTGAAGTGACTAGGTAAGTTTCAGAAATAATCACTTTCTCGGCACCTTCATCAGTGAAGGTTTTCAAAAGTAAAGGTCCAAATTAACGTTAAAAAGGCTTATTTTTCCCTAATATATTTAGCTGTTCATGCGCGACGAGATCGCCGGCAGTCTTCATCATTTGTACTGAGCACAGTTACGTTTAGAGTTGTGCATCCGAAAGTAGAGCGGAAAAAACTTTAATCCCTTTTATCAAGAGCTCATCGAGTGGGAATCCCGAATTGTTCAACATTATCGTTTCGGCATATAAATATTCGGAGACTTCCCAGTGATCGAATTTGGTAGTACTACGAGCACTGTCATAATGTCGCAGATCGTTTTCATCATTTCGTAACATTCGACCTATTACGTGAATAACTTGGATGTTTTGTTCTACTGTTTTTCGATTAGTGGTGCTATGTGTCGTTGATACACACGAAATTTGCATGCGTTTTCAGGGGTAGTTGCTATATGAGCGATCCGGTGTCATCGGCTGTCTGGTCTCAGCTTTGCATCCAGTCGTTGTTGTTCGTTTAGAAATGAGCCTGAAACTAATGAAGCAACGCTGGTTATCAGAAGTTCACGATATGGTGAGGGAAAGCGGTAGTACGGCAGCTGGTGACAGCAAAGAATCGGGCGACGAGCACAACGATATCTCCAATGACGTGGTCGGTCCCGTTGTTTTTTATTCTCACCTCTGTTACTAGAGAAGTGCCGAAATGCTACGTCAGAACATTTGCGACTGATATATTCGCTAGTTCAGAGTAGTTTTCTCTTTTTCATTTTTACTTTGCGCCCACAAGCCTCGCGAGGTTGTGATACCCTTCGTCTCCAGCTGTTGATAGGTCTTTCAGATCCTTTGTCTCTTCCCATTCCCACGTTTAAACTCTGCGTCTCCTTCAGCACACGTATGATAAATTTTTATCGGATACTGTCAGCTGGAAATTGGATCTGGAGTGAACTTTTTCAGGAGCAGCATATCTGAATGCGATGAGTAGCAGGTGCTACATTGCTCCATGCTAGCTTGTATAACTCGTCTGTGCTATTAGGAAGCCCGTCGAGGATTCAAAACGGCGCTGCAGTGGTCAGACGCTCTCGGTTCACACGAGTTTGTCGAAAAACCGCGGCGTAATTGCAAAGGACACATAGCTTTAGGATTATGCAACCAATGCCAGTGATACCGTCGTTAAATCTGAAGTCGAAGTATTCATTTCCGGCCATCATTTGTTATCTTGGCATTACATATCAACATATGATCGTAAATTCTGCGTTACAGCAATGGGAAAATCCTTTGCGTAGATTTGTGGAATGTCGCTTAGTTGTATGCCCACCATGGACGCTAAGATGCATGTCTGTCTGAGCTGTATAATTTTCACGCTTACTGAGATTTTTTAATTTCTGATGACTTTTTTTGTTTCCGGAATTGAGTGCAGTTCTTATAGGGATTCCCAGAGTGATAGTGAGCGGGGAAAATTGCAGCTATTGTTTTGAGGTTTTATTCAAGAATATTCCTAAGGGAAGTGTTGCTAACAACATCTTTGCAAAGTGAATAACGTTCTCATGCACTAAATGACAGTACCATTTAGCCTTGCACAAAATCGTCTCCTAAATGAAATACAGCACTTACGGAATAGAATGGCAGCTGATGCGGGCGTTTCGTTGCGGAGAGTATATCACCTGTGTTAGTGGTCGTTTACCTTCACGAAACGAGCACCATACCTGTCATCAATTTACAACAGTTTAGTTCGTGCGCAATATATTTCACATCGCAAATGCAGCGCTTATAGCTGGTTATGAGCAAACCTGTTATAAACATTGCAGCGTTCGAGCTAGTGTTACATACGGCCGTCTGTCATCGGTCTCGAGGCTATCGGTCGCAGTGTCGGTGGAGTAATGCTGATGAAGTTTCGTTTGCAGGTAGATATGGATCTGGAAGACGATTGTACTAGCCCAGTAAGTGGCTCTGTTGAGGAAGGGGAGAAGAATCCGGCGACCGTTGTCGTGAGTGAGTCTCAGATGGTTTGCATCGATGCAGAAGAGGATAAAACAAAGAAGCAAGTCGATGAACCACATGCACCACCTCCTTTCATTGCTATCGAGGAGAACGTTATCCTTTGCGATGAGAGTCTGATAAAAGAGGCTGCGGTAAATTGCTTTCTTATTTGACCTTAATGTTTTATTAATTTTTGCATGTGCAATTTCGGTCGTAATTAGTGTCGTGGTTTTTCATTTTATCGAAGTGGCGACCTGAGGGGCTGTTTAAAAAACGACAGACTGGTGGAGAGAATTTCAAAATCTGCAGCTTGAAGTTATTATCCAAATGTCTCCAATATTTCTGTACACTTTTGCTCGTTTGGAATATACTTCTGTATGGGATTATTTCTACCTTTGCATTGACCAAAGCATTCATTAAAAAACGTCGATGAAACGCAATACCTTTAGGTTGTGCGTTGCTTCTGTGAGCCGACGGAAGAGGAGCTGGCGGTAGGGGGCGGTTGCGGCGAGAATTGTATCAATAGAATGCTATACACAGAATGCGGATCGCGTTGTCCAAGTGGCGCGCGATGCTCGAATCGTCGTCTCCATAATGTACGTTGTTGTGCTTCTTCAAATGATATCTGGCAAGGGCCATTGATGGTAGAGAGTTGTGCCATGAAGCGTGATATGTGGTTGTTCGTCTCAACGTAAAAGGCTTTTTCACTTATAGGTATATTTCAGTGTAGGATTAAGAAATCAAAGGCACATTGCTCTGTACGTTACCGTTGGAACGATCAGAAGTGCTTCTTATTAGTGAATAATGAGCTGAAACGAGAGGACAATTTGCAAATGGAACACATGATATAGGTGTATTTGCATATGTGCATGTATATGTCTATCTCATATTTTTCGATTGATGCATCTCAAGGAAACTGCATTCATGAAGTGGTTAGTGCGCAGTCTATTTGATCTTGGCGCAGCGGTGATAGCAATTCCACTTAATGATGTTTTGCTTAGCAATATCTTAAGCCCCTTAGTGAAACTAGTAAATGAAATGAAAACGGCATTTGGAGAATTTTGCGGTTCCTGATTCGTTTTGCGAGGATACCAGTGTTTTATGGATCTAATTTCCTTATGAGTTCTAGTTCGCAGAATTTCTGAGGTTCATAACATATCCCGACAATATTCAGAGCTTGAGCTTAAGTTTAAGCGTTCTATCTCACTTTCTATGTACAGTTTCTATGTTTTCGCATTAAGGACTTGGTGTGCTTCTGCGTTAGTTAATCGTACTATAGTGCTGAAGCGTATATCCTCTGGTAGTTACCATGCAGCAAAAAATCTGCAAACAGAATAATGTACTAGCTGAATGATGCGGTGAAATATTTTTCTGCAGAAGGAGTACGCCAAGGTGGAGGTGTTTTATGCTGGCGTCAAGGGCTGGGGACTTCGTGCCTGCGAACCGTTAGAGCCGTAAGTTATCTACTTTATGTGTTATGTTTTGTGCCGTAAGTGGCATTGAAACGAGTGGAGTCGCCTAAAATCGCTCACCAATAGTCCGTCGGTTCTTTTCGCTCTGGAAAGTCTGGTGTCTCCGATACAGTTTCTCGCCGAAGATGGGGACCAAATTCTCTTTCCATGTTTGCAAGTGTTGTTTAAGGTGACGGTGAATGCAGCCCTGTTTGCTTTCATCCAGAGAATGTGATGTGCTCTCCAGCCTTCTCCCCCTTCATCCCCTTCTCCTGCCTTCTGTTATCGACACTGATATATTTCAATGCCACAATTTGCATACCCACAATCTGACTTTAAATGGAGTACACAGCTTTTTTGAGGGAATCGGGCTTTTGCACACTACCGAACCGCATAGATTCATATACTTGTAGTATTCATATTTACGGGTACGCTCGAACTTTTGTGTATTTCTGTTATGAGACATCCCTCCCTTGAAATTATTATTTCAAAGATTTTCTTGTGCCATCTTGAATGTCAATTACAGCTACGTCAGCCACTGCAAATTTTGGTGGATCCCGAGGTATAGTTTACGTGGTTTGTCGAGGGGCATAATAAGTGACCCAGCAGGCAGAGTTTCTTCAAATAGCAGTGACAGTTAACGAGCGAATAATGGCGAATAAAACTATCGATCCTCAATAATCAAACGCTTTTTCCTTCAAAATAGTCTTAGTAGGTCAACGGATTTACTGACACCGATGGAACGCCAGAGCACGTTTATTTTGTCGTTTAGTTGCTGTTTTGGAGGAGGCTAGAGTCAAATATTGGTTGTTGTTTTCTGGCGGTAATAAATATTCTTACATCATATCTGCCTGACAATATGCAATGGGCGTGCTGCATTGGGTCATGCGGGTATGAACATGTTGTTTTTCCTGCTTGGCTAGACTAGTGTGTGCTTCAGGGGCCAGTTCGTTATGGAGTATGTCGGCGAGGTGATCAGTGCCGAGGAAATGCGACGCCGAGTACGCAGGTCGTTATTCGTTTTTTCACCGTTGTGGTCGCAAAGATTTGGACTATAATGAGTAGGGTATATATCTGAAGTAGGTTAATGGCGAGTGATTTACCTGCTTGATCTGTACTGTAACTGTGGAAGCCCATCAGCAGTAATGGTAGGCTTTATTGATCCGGAGGTTTGTCGATTATCTTATCTATTTTTGCTACAGAAGGCTTGTGTAAAACAGGCGGGAATAGCGTGCATGAGATGTTTGCATAGTCGTGTTGGTTCCTTTCGTGGTTGACGTTTCTCCGAATTAACTTGCACTAGCGATATCTTGAATTGCAGGAGCGGCAAGTAGATGACGCATTCGTCTTGCAGGTATGGAAGAGATCCCAAGCATGTGCATCACTATTTAATGGCACTGAAGAACGGTGCTGTTATTGATGCGACGATTCGAGGCAATATCTCTCGTTTCATCAATCATTCATGTGATCCGAATTGTCGCAGCGAAAAGGTTTTGCTTCGTTTTATATTTCTTTTATAGAGCATTCAGCCCATCTAAGCAGCTTTCTATGTGTGCCTCACAACTGTGCTACCCCTCCTCGTTATTGATGAATCTTCCACTAGAAAGATTTCCATTGAGAGGCTAAGCAGGCATTTGGCAACCGTTGTGAACGTACACAATATCAAACCCTCTTCTTGTCGGAGATTAGCTGTCGTTTGTCTTGGGTGCATTTACGCGATGTTTGACGCCATTTTCGAAGAATCAATTCAATAGCAATTACGTAATTCTTCATGGTGACATCTGTTTAAGATGGTACGGTAGCATGGTTGAGTTTAGTGCACAATGGTTGACATCGTCGGATACCGATTTTCAGTGGACGGTTGATCGGCGTGTTCGCATTGGGTTCTTCGCCACTAAGAAAGTCGCTGTGGGAGAGGAGCTCGTCTTCGATTATCAGCTAGAACTCTACGGGTTCGTTTATTCTTCTGATTGCCAGGAGTGCCTTCACTCATTCAGGTTGCAGAAAGCATTCTCCATGTGTACAATGCTGTGTTTAATCCACTATATGCTTTTAAGATTGACGGGATCAGTGGAAAGTGTGAAGTGATTATTCTTCTGGGATGCAAATTCATTCGGCAGTCTTGCAAGTCGTGAAGTTTGAATTGGTGAGCGCATAAGGAAGATGTGGCTGCGAATGGAGTGTGGGTTAATTGGTTCGTCCATCTCCGGCTTCAAAAGGCTCTGTCTCATCGGAAGCCTGCTCATCTCACTGGTTTCGCACACAACATGCGAATTATGAATCAGCGCAGTCGTATAGTGCTGCATTCTTCATTATTTGTTTACTGAATGAACAGAGTTAGCTCACACGAACAACTTTTGCAGACGGAAAGCGCAGCGCTGTTATTGTGGCGCCGCGAACTGCCGTGGTTTGATTGGAGCAGATTCAGAGAGCGACGGCGAAGATCAGGGGGCTGATGGAGAACTTGAGGAAGTCGAAGGAGACGAAAGCGAGGAGGAGCCTCCAGTGGAGGAAAAGAAGATGGTGAAAACCAAAAAGAGGGCAACTCCTAGAAAGCGTGCTAAAAATACGCCTCACAAGAAGACACCCAACGAAGAGGTTTTCCTTCGCGTTGCCTCTGTAATCCTTTTGTTCTTTCTTCCGCTTCTTTTTATTTTTGCTTTCTTTTGTGTTCCTCTTTCTTCTTTCGATGTTTGCATGGTTTGGTTGAATCTTGTTTTTTATTGTGTGGTCTGCAATATTTATTTAGAAAGAACAACCTCTCTTGGATAGAAACGTTTGGTGGAGAGCCGTGAAAAGTAGATAGGTGACACTTGTCTAACGTAAGCTGATTCATTTACGAGAATTATTTTTTTCGCTTGCGTGATATAAATACTTGTCTCATTGCGTTCTTTTCACTGCAAGAACAAATCTTAAGACAGTAAAAAACAGAAGGGGAAAGGGGGGGAGGGAATTCCTTATTCCCAGATTTGACAAAAACATGCTTATTTTGCGGCTGCTGACGTCTGCGACGAGATTTATTGGAGCTACAGCAATTTCAGCTTCTCACTTGCCAGAATATATCTCCTGAACTAAGAAGGTTCTAGTTGTTCAAGTGTACGGGATGTGTAATTAGATTCTAGTAATATAAATACATCATCTCCTTGTTGTGTTCACAGATATTCCGCCAGGCAGCAGTTGTTTGGTGATTATTGTTGCCGATTGGAGTCGTGGAAATAAAACTGCGATTGTAGGCCATCAATAAGATGCTGGTACGAGGTGCGCCCAGAAATCGTACGCAGGTCAAGGAGTTGGTGCAGCTGATGATTCAAGTGGAGCAAGCTCCTCAGCGTTGCTTGCTTCTCGGATGTTTCGATGCAGCTGGTAGCGACATTTTGCGTCTCTTCATGGAGGAATGCGGTATGTCTGCTAGTCTGAATGTTATCGTTTTTTACATTTTCAAATTCGTCGTTTACTTTTACGTTTATTGGTGTGGGGTGGTGCTCTCTCAAGGTGTGATGGCACATTCTGTCCAACAGACGCTATACACACATAGAAAATGCAGAGGATGCCCACAGGCGAACTTTGAGCGGCTTTTAGAGGAGAGAGACGGCGTCAACGAAGAAGCGATATGAACGAGCAAAGTGTTCCCTGAAAGTATTGGAATTATTAAAGTACCTACAAGCTCTTCCTCTTCTTTTATTCCTTTTTTAGGACGTCGATTTCCTTCTGCACACTTTCTTTACGCACCGTCGCAAATAAAGCTTGTCATCTCGGAGGATATAGTTTCATTTTGATACTTTATATTTATGTCTTCTGCGTTTTGCGTTTAGTACGATGCTTCCAGCCGTCATAAATTTGATCGCGTTCGCAGTTTTAAGCGCAGCGAGAGATTTTTTCAAAGGGTGTATTGACCCCGATTGTTCACACTCGTGTGTTTTCAGAACCAACTGGCAGTGCATCGGTGAAAACGGGTGTTTTTGATGGATATTAGGGCGAACTATATGAATCGCTGTAAGCGGATCTCCCACTGTGCATCTGCACAACATACCGGGATGCTCGCTTTTTAGAGAGGTGTTTCACGGAGGACTGCTCTAATTTCTTGCAGAAATCCCGCAAAAATAAAGCTGCAAAGGAACAGGTAAGAAAAATGGGAGCGGAAATTGAATGTGTCCGGCCCAAGCCGGAGAGCCGTGTTGTAGCGAACAACGAAGCGTAGCGACCGAGAGATATTAGTGGCGGGCATTTAAATGCATTCATTATTGAAGCAAATCCTTGCTTATTCATGAATGTAAGCGTGACACTTTGTAGCATATTGCCGTTCGGTGCCGTATTGACTTGTCCAAGGCGTTTTTTTTGGGATAGTTGATGTTGTTGTTTCTAATCGCTTTACTGGCACGTAATTCTCCTGGTGTGCTTATAATAACTCGAGCAGCAGGGCTTTAAACCGAATCATACGTGGATGCGTTTTCGATAATTTGGTCGCCATATTTGGAGCCGTATACGTTGCAGGTTTGCGTCTTCTGTACATATTTTTGGCGAGTGAGTATCCGATCGACGATCAGGGCACTGTGCTGAGTCTATATGTGAAGACGCTCGATCTGCTCAGTCTGATGCCCATCACGACGCGCAACCAAGTTGTAGACAGTCATCTCGTGGTCACTCTTGGTAGACTCACTGTCAAGGTATGCTATTACAGCTTTAACACTCAGCAGTGCACCTGCAGAAAGTTGACGATTGCAGTAAACAGCATGTAAGTACGCATGTTCTTAGCTGAGAAGGAAAGCGGGTCTCATAGTGAAGGCGCTTTTTGTTATTGAAGCCTGGGCCAAACAACATTTATCAGTTGGACATCTTTCTTCTTAGACATGAATCGTAGGTGCTTTCTGTATTAAAGTGCTCTAGAAGTGGCTTCATAAATTTATTTTTCTAAGCGTTTCGAGATCGCCAATGGCTGCTGAGAGAAAACGGAACAAGAGGATTGAAAGCGCATTTGTAAAATTGAGCAGCAACTTGACTTTTGAAGAGAGGTCCAATCGATGATGAAGTGGCAAAGAAAGTGCAGTCACTGATGAGCGCTGTATGCGCTGATACGACACCATCGACCTCAGAATCGCCCTCACCTCCTTTCATAATCTGCGATGTGGGTCTCGAGAAGTTGCAGCATGAAGTGATTAACAAGGCAAATTACCTGCTTACCAAGGTATGCCACACCTGCTTTCCATTGATCGTCAAAATCCTCTCATAGTGACAACTTTCTTGTATGCGATTCTGGCTCGTGGAACCGGAAGTAACGTTAAGGGAGTAAACGATAGGCATTTCATTGCTGTGTTGATATCTCTTTCGATCTTGCTTTCCTTGGAGTCTTATAAACAGTTCTTAAAGTTTTTTTGTGCCATGCTTTCTTAATGGAAGGGAGCATAGGAAGGGGTTAGGCTTTTTGTTGATTGATGAAGATAGAACTATCCAGCAAGAATGACGTGCTCATGCACATTCTGAGTAGACATTTGTGGATGCGGGGGAGGTATGTTCCTTCTGCGCCCCAACAGAAGTTGTGAGGGTTAGCCACGAACAGTTTTCAGATGTCGCACAGTGCGAAGGTAAACGGGGTCTGGAATAGTTCGGAAACTTTGCTAACTGCAAGCACAAATTTTGAGGGGATTAAATTTTCAGCATCTTTTTCACCGCTTTTCTCAGCATCTCGTTTTGCATTACCAGAAGTGGTTCTCGAAGGTGCTTTTCTGAATTTTGATATTTCCAGCGAACCATGGACAAGAACTTAGTGGTCCGGGAGTTGGTGACAACAATCACACGGATAAAATTTCTCGAAATAGTGATCTCCAAGTTCTCCAAAAACGGGAAGGGGGAGGGTTGGGTACTTTGTGCGGACTGGCTGCCTTTCAGATCGCAGAGCTCCAAAGGCTGTTTCTGCGCGGATGCATCTCTATAGAAATCAGACCACACATTTGCTTGGAGTCATTAATCCGTTAACCACGTTCACATCAGCTAAGTTGAGGCTGTTCGATGTTTGGGACAAAATGAATAAAAGGCGACAGATGGTGATTTGCCTCAAGATGGATATATGGTTGATGTGCAGAAAGGAGGCGATAGAGAGGGGAGACATTGAGTCTATTAGGAGAGAAGATTGCAGATGCCGATGGGCGATTCGGGAGATGTTTTTGCAACCACTGCAACTCTGAAGTTGTTTTTGTCTTCATGAATGAGACTTTTTAAATTCATTGTTAAAGCTGCAAGTTTTCGATTACTTGCCTATTGGCCTGTTGCATGATTCTATACTTTTAAAAAGAAGTCCTCCTTGAACGTTTCTGAACGTCGTTATGAAATCAATAGTTTTATTCTTGTGCATTTACCCCTCTCGATCGTTTCTTTAAATTTCAGTGGAAAGATCTGCGTGAAGAGTTCCGTATTCCTCGAAGGGAACGCAGTGATACGCCGATGTCGGAACAGGAGGTGGGCCATTTTTTGTCTTGGCGTTGCATTAACTGTGGTCCATCGGTTCACAGTTCAGGATTTGGGGTTGGAGAGGAGGTGGGATGAGTAACCGTTTCGGTCTGTAGTGATTATGAATTCTTTCATTTGGATGCACCGAAGGAAATGAGAAAGGCAAGATTACATCTCAGCGAAGGCGTTATTGTTGATAAGTCGGTTTGTAGCGAGCGGATGATGATGATCGAATGCAGCGTCGGTCGGTGATCCCCGAAAAGAAGGTAGAGACAGTTTCGTTTAGAAACCATCGCATTGTGTTACCACGCAACAACAACTTCAGCAAACGAGTGCAACCGCCAAGGAAAAGTCAGTGAGTCGATCTTCTCGTAGAAAGGCTTCTTTAAAATTTCGCTGATTTCTAAGATTACTCTTGTTGCTTTAATAATATTGCTTTGCATATTAAAATGCTCCCTTGAAAGTGTAATCACTGGTAATGATTCTTTCATTTACATTACGATATATGCGTAAATGGTGTCTGCTTAACCTTTAGTGGAATTAAAACATTTCGGAACTACCTCCGCTCCTGACGATTGCCTCTCAGTGTTCGGTCGTGTTTGCAGGGGCACCCATAAAGCACCATCCTCTTCCCTTCAGAAAATTGATCTAGCCGACATCGGAGTTATTTATCGTTGGCTGAATAGTTCTCTTGAAGCGGAAAGAACGGTATTCAGATAGGAAGAGGTCCGGGGAACAGACGGCACTATGACGGTTAAAGTTCCGCTGGTGATG
Source organism: Ascaris suum (assembly GCA_013433145.1). Taxonomy (NCBI): domain Eukaryota; kingdom Metazoa; phylum Nematoda; class Chromadorea; order Rhabditida; family Ascarididae; genus Ascaris; species Ascaris suum. The sequence goes on along the minus strand of CM024187.1, from coordinate 18,617,534 downwards.
TAGAATCAGGCGTTGTTGCAGTAAGAGTGATAGCATATCAACGATCTGAGCTACTTTTCCGGATTATTTCATTGATGTGCTGGACTGTTGCTTTCTTTAGTAGTTAATGCATTTGACCGCATATGCAACGGTGCTTTTTTTCGTGAGTTTAGGTGCAAATTGTTTTGGAAGTGCTCTTTATTGTTGTTTTTACACTTATGGTTTTCAACAGAAGGTACTTTTCAACTTAGAACGAAACGTGGAAGCAGACTGTGGTGATGGCAGTACGTTGGTTCTGATTACGATTCGATTTTGCTGAAGTGGTGAAGGTATTATTATCCGATGATGTAATATCTCCCCCACTTCGAAAAAATCCATTCAGAACCGAAAGTTATTGGTTTCAAACCAGCAGAGCTAATCAGAGCTATTGTGTTTTATCAGGGTTGAACCCACTTGCTCGTCTTCGCTTGTGCCTGTTGTGCAGCGCTTCAGATATATTTCATTGAGCTCTTCTTACGAGAAGGGGGATGTGAGTCAGTAGTGGCTTGGATAAAACAGAATCAAAAGGAAAGAGATAGGTATTATTAAGGGGGAAGGGAATTGATGATTGTTTTTGTTGTCAGGTGTATTGCAGCGTCTTGAAAGCATCGTTCCTGCAAGAAGGCGGTGGCAACTTTCATCTGTGATGGTCGTTTTCGCTGTAAACTCAACGTTTACGGTGTCGGGGCTGCATTCTTTTCAGAAAAAAAAATGCGTATGCCTGTGTGTAGAGGCAGTGTCGTTTCTAGGGCTTTCATTGACGCCACCACCGTGCGCCGACTTGGGGCACCCCCGGCTCGCCGTTCACGATTCGATATTGTTGGGGACAGTGCAGCTGGGGGTTTTCCGCCAACTTTTGAGGGGAGTATGGAGGAATTCGAAGCAAGCGTTCCTCCACCTCCTGTACTTCTTCCCGAATCAATGTTTTCGCCGAGTTTCAATGATTTCAACGGGTTTCCCCCAATGCCGATGCCTTACGAGGGCTACACTTGGAACGCTGGTTATGCAAATGGATATGCTCCGCCCCCGACCGCTTTCTATCAGCAATATATGGCCTTCTACCAACAACAGCAAATGCAGGCCGCGCAGCAAACGCCCACCAAGGTATTGCTTTGAGGTAGAATCGTTGAAACGTGTTTCACTTTGTTCACGACGTGGCATGAGCTTAATTTAGAGCTTTATCCATCTCTTTGCATTTTTCGATTGGCTTATTCAGTGGAGGGGTTGTGTCATTTAATGCAGCGGTTCTTTCCGAGTTCGGCTATTGCCATACATTTGTTTAATGGCACCTTGTTGATTCACAGGCATTTAGTCCAGGCGGACCACGGATGAAAAATAAAGAGATATGGTGGTGATGTTGGATGTATTGCATCGATAGTCAGTTTTTCTGTTTTGAAAGGTAATCTTAAGTATAGAGTGTAATTTTAACGATCTAAAAGTATCGTCTTATGCAGTCTAGTGACTTTTCGAGCTGTGCCTGTGACATTATGCGATTCCTTAGTAGCTGTGAGTGTTTTATTTATGCCACTCCCGATGCGGCATGTGTGGATTTTTTTGTTTAGGCGGAAACGCTGAGTATTCTCGAGGCACCGTCTCCTCCAGCGGAGCCGATGCCAGACACCACCATGTTAGGGCCATTCAACTTCGATAATCCAACCGACGAAGAGATCGAAATGCTTGAGAAGGTTTCTCTTTCTAGTGTTGGTAATCTCATGTGTCTCACTACTTCAGTTGCTCTATCGCATGAGCAACTATGCACTGAGGGAAGTCTATTTAGCACCGAAGAATCGTCCAGCAGCACAGGTGGAACTTCGCTGGGTCGCCCAATTTTTTGTCTTGGGCGATTGGCTTTGCTGAGTCGCCCAGTTTTTCTTAACGTTCATGGTTGAGGTAATTCTAATAGTTGTATATTCGGAAGTAATTCTGGTAGCTAAAGAAAAGAGTTCAAGTTGTTCGCGTCGCCTGGGCATTCCAGTTTCTACGTATATTTACTGTTTGTTTGCAACTTTCTAGTACCAAGGTTTATTCCATAATGTTATGAGATTCACCTCCTTTAAAAGCAAACGTTTGTTGTCTTGTCCCGCTTATAACGAAGTTCGCACGGAGCATGCCGTTAAACGTGCACTTTATCAAGTTCCTTTCGCTAAACCAGGTTTTTAGATACACAAATGAATATTTTTGATGGATGCAGTTATTTAAATCTGTAGATTGCGCCAGTTAAAGAAACTTTTTCAGAAACTTGCGTTGCTGAAGGAGAGACGTGCGGCAAGGAAGAAGGAGGCGGAAGCAAAAGGTGGCATCCCACCACCACCTCCCCCTGAACCGCCGCACAAAAAGTCGAACTGGGTTCAAGCCACCACCGAAGAAGGGACAGTATATTACTACAACAAGGAAACGAGGTTTGTCAACTTTTTATCGTTGTGGTGGGCCATAAGCTTGGGCATAACTAGGAGGGATAGGAGGGCAGTGGCGTATGTAAGAAACGGCTTCCACTTATTTCCACGACAACCCCGTTAAGCATCGATAGCTACAGCTTAACGCTTTATATCATTCTTGGATTGTAATCGTCTCGTTAACATTATTTGCCAAATTGATTTGGCACAAAATCTCGTCCATTCGTAGCCACGAGTGAGCACGATAAGAAAAGCGCGGTGCTTTAGTGTAGTGGAGAAAGGGGGTAAAGTGGAGTTTTAGAAAGTTTTCTCGATGCAAGTAGCGAAACTGTCTTTGGCGTACATTACCGGAGCCGTAAACGACAGAGGATGCTGGAATAATGGACAGAGACGCAGAGCAGATAAGGTTTTTTCTAATCTATTAAGCCGACCGTTGTTGTGGTCTAATAAGTAGATAGATTTTGGTCTTACATCATCAAAAGTACCGTGAAGAAAAGGAGGAGAGGTACTTGCGTTGCTTATCCAGTGACCACTTTTTGTGACAACTCAGCTGGACATCAGAATGTGACTTCATATAGTTTAGGACTAGTCCTTCAGTTAACAGCGCTCGCGATAGCCTTTTCACTTAAGAAGGGGATAGAATCTGAGTTTTCGGGCACTGCTTTCCTGTTATGTAGCAAATTGTTGGTACAAGTGAACCCAGTATCCGATATTTCAAATTGAGGAAAATTTCACAAAACTTGTCCTGTGAAACGTTGATGACATTAAGCAGAGTGATGTAGCACTGTTGGCTTAGTGCAAGGGGTGCCGAACACCGACGCTTGTATTGAGGGGCAGAAACACCCTCCAAAGTTGAAACCTCAAGGATGGGTCGCAGATTCTGCCGGCTCCACGGCATCTCTCTAGTTCGATCGCACGATTGACAAACGGGAAAGATATTGTTAAGACGTTGACTTTCAGAAATTTGCCAATATTTGATGCGAAATGCGTTCTTCTAGCAGCTTGTACTGCCTAGTAAAGAAAAGAATAAGCGGTATGCGAGCATAGATGATGACGGACGTCATATGACCATGTTGGTCGTTCGCCGTATAAAGGTGGTGCACGGCGGGATTCGGCAAGCCATTCCTGTAACACCAGACAGCAAAGATCTTTATGAATAGGACATATAGTTCAAGTTTATGGGAATATATTGACAAATTCTCTAGGGAAACGGTTTGGCATTTGCCTGAGGAGGGCGATGATGCGGCAGATACAACTTCGGACCACAGCGATCCGCGTGCTGTCTTCAAGGCTCTCATCGCCAAACACGTCGCCGGCATTCTTGAGCCGATCCGCAAAACAAAGTTCTCGTCGTCCGATGACTATAAATACGTCCTCAGAAAGGTTGGCTCCACATAAGCTTTCGTGCGTGCAAACGGGAATGATGGCCGTTTAATTTTTCACGTCGCAAATTTCGTACTCGATTCGTTTATTTTTCGGCGGTGATTTGTTTGGCCACAATTTTTTTGGCTGCATTCATTGCCTCAACTCTAACGTTAAGTCGTTTGTGACTTTATCGTGCTATGAAATTTATTTTCCGGTCGGTCAGCGTTTTTATCCATGCAGCGTTCTTTTTTCCATCATTTTATTCCCACCTCTGCGTCCCTTTCTCCTTGGCCTTGATTATGGTCACTGGAAGGAAGAGGTTGCCAGAATTTTATTCTCTGGAAGTTTGCGCGTAGAAAATGCTAAAGAAAGGCAGTCTTTTGAGGAAAAACATTTTTTCTTAGTTACTTGGATTGTGCGCAGTTGTGCACAAAAAATTTACCACCGTGGATAACACAACTGACTTAAAGATAACGCAGCAAATGTAAAAAGAATGTTCTTGTCTTTTTCTTCTTCAAGGGAAGAGTCATTGTGATTGTGCTCAGTGTTAGCGTAAGCTTTGGTGGTTAAATGTGGAAGCGAAAGGGAATACGATGCGATCATCTGCTACGAGCTTTTATGTTGTGCACTTATGAGCTAAAGCCTTGTCACTAAAATACGTATGCAATTTGCAGTTGACTCATACGGTTTTGGAAAAGGAGACGAAAAGGATCGGTGGTGGTGAGCTCAAGGTTACAGAGTCGGTGAAGGAAAAGGCACGCCGATATGTGAACGATTACATTGCACGTCTCGGCGAAGGCCAGTATTCCAGGAAGAACAAGCAGCACAACACGTACTAGTTTGTATTGCGTTGTTACTTGACTATGATTGATGATCATCCCTACAATCACCAGCTCTTTCTCTGTTTCACTGTCTGGCGGTAATCGTGTTGCAACGATAGTCGAGACCATCCCACTTAGTTTCGTCCCACTTTTTGATTTGCTTTGTTGTTGTTGTCTATGATTGGTTCTAAGCGCTTCAAACGTTTTTACTGTCTGCTGTGTTTAACTGAATCATATTCTTGTTTAGGTTTTTGCACTGTGAGCGGATTTGGGATTCACTCATGTTAGCGTTGCTGCAGGTGAAGTTTGAGACACATATGGAAAGAGAGCTTCATGCTTTAGTTTCTGCTCATGAACGTATTCTTAAAGCAAATGGCAATGACGATGTGGGCGGTGGTGTTGGTCTGAAGCCTAAGCGCATGTTTCTTGTTTGTTGTTGCAGCGTTTACCTTATCGGGACGTCGTGTATTCCGTTTGCGTTGCATTCTGCGTTTTCCGTCCCCATTTGCTTGTTATCAATTTGTCTTTCGTTAAGGAGGCTTTTCAGTCTTGCGATGTTTTTTTTAGCATCCGGGGAGATGTTGCAGTTTCTAATCGTGTTTTGTGACGAGCTGCTCAAGGAACGATGTGTGCGAGAAAGTAGAGGGATGGACAGAGGGCTGTCTCCTTTGAAATCATTCATCTAGCTGCGAATCTTTTTTAGTCACAGCCTTTTTCGTCATCAAGCTTCCATTTTTCCGCTGCTTACTTCTTCATGTGAACGTTTATTTGAGTATTTTTTGGGGTGTTCCATTCGCGCACATATCTTCAGAGGAATCTGTTGTTGAGGTGCTTGTAATTTGGTGAAGTCCATCCTGGTTTAACATGGTTTATCTGTCACCCATGTTGTTGCTTAGGTTTTAGAAGTTGTTCGCGTTGGATGCTTAAGACTTCTATTTAATTAGTTATGAGTGTAAGAGGTGCGGCCTAGAGGTACGATGAATTTGTGCGTACCCATCCGGCTGTGCCTTAGGGCTGTCGACCTGTGGTCCCGTTTCTAGCGAATTTTTTGAAGCGCCTTTCTGAGAGAGTGGAGAGAGTTTGTTTGTGGGTAGCGATGTCAAACCTCACACCAAATGTTTCATTGGCGCTTATGCATCGACGGCTGTAGCGCATTCGGGTACCGTAGCGATTGACGGTGAAAAAACAGCTGGTGACATGCCCAGGTATGACGGGTGCAATTACGGAACGAAGTGTTTCGTTTGCAGCGTTCGTTCCCACGTTCGGCGTTTCACTCTGGAAGGTTCGCTCAGGAGGTTGAAACTGCTATATGCTTGTTCTTGTTTCATTCTCTTTCCCGCCCCCTTCCCCCAATTACGGTTACATACTACGTTGGTGTCATCATGTAACGTCGCGATGTTGACCTCAGTTACGGTTCTGCCAATGATCTTATAAATTTTTTTCGATGTCTTACCTTACACAGGCACATTAGCTGATGATGCCACACGATGCTCCACTTGAGCATAACTCGGATCAGCGCATTTTAGGGCGCTTCGCTGTGGGACCGAAGTGGAGGATCCCTAAGTACGATTTTAGCCTTAGCAAAGTTCGTGAGATGACTCGAAGTGGGTATTCTTGCACGGCTTTGTCATACACAGTCGCAGCTCCAGTCACGTTCAGATGTTCAAACGAGTTAAAGACCGCTCCTTTGAGAGTCAGAGAGTGACAAGGCTGCATTACATGGTGTTCCACAACGATCGCCTAGGTTCGTTTCGGCTTCCTGTTCCACATCAGTGATCCTTTCGTGAAGTTCAGCAGCGCGTTAGCCGTTTGTTGGGGGCCTTGGGTACTCGCGGTTATCTTAATGATCCCTTAGTTAAGGCAGTTATGAGTACTTGATAACTATGTCACGAGAAGCGAACCCTAGTGGTTCTAGTGGTGTAATCTTCTTTAGGTCCGTAATAATTTCGGTCTCGCGATTCCGTCCGGCACGGAGTTCCGCGCATTTGTTATTCTCTTTGTCAAAAAGTGTTTGAATTTATTCAGTCTGCACCTGTTAACAGAGCTTAACGGAGCGATTGTGGGAGATAGTTCGAAGAACTCATCAAAGGGATGGTGAACATTTTCATCACGAACAATATTGTACACCATACTCGAAGCCATATAGAGCATAAACAGTCTGATCCCCCATTTCCTCAGTTCTTTCTGATAAGCATCCATTAGAACATTGGATTATCATTCTTCACGACATTCGATGTAACCCACTATTTCCTTGCTGCGAAATGTGCTGAGTTGCAGGCGAGGACTGCTCTCTTTATTACTTGTTTTCCTTTCATTCCTTCCCTTCATTACTTCAGCACTCCTCCGTTCCCTCTCAATCTGAGCTCCGCATTTAGGGAAGGCGATCATCAGCCTACGCAGCGCGTCTCGCACGCGTACAGTGTGGTCTATAGCGGAATTCATTACTCGGAAAGTGCGTTCATTTTCGTTATCATTGCTCGTTGCGAGGGACCATTGAAATATGATCAATACATCGTCGGTCTAATGTTCCGTTTCTATTTAAACTGCAGTTCAGTTGGGGTAGGAAATTGCAATAGCCGTTTACCCAGTTTTTGGTTGATGTTGCAAAGGTACAAGCTCACCTACTCGAGAGGAGGAGTTGATAACTCTCTTAACAAGTAATTGACTTGCACCGCGGGCTTATCGCAAGCGGAGATGATCGGATGAAGTTTCACGCTCCAGGCGTTCTCACCTTCACCAAGTTTGTATTTTCGATAGGAAGTGGAAGATGTACGTCATGTTCTGGCTACAAGTGGAAATTGTCGGGAGCTTTGTGCGTTAGGCAGGTCATTTCTTAAAACTACCTAATTTCAGGGCGCTAGCTTTTAAACTAGTCTTGGTTGCAAGTGCGCTCGACAAAAATGCGTGGTCCCGCAAATGCTTTATCCAGTTCTTGGCTCCGTGGCTCATCAAGATGAAGTTACCGCCTCTATCAGTGGCTTACCATCAAAAGCTGTTTTCTCTAGCTATTTTAATGCACGATCCAAGGTTCAGTGGAAAGATTATGTGCTTGATGCATTCGTTCCACTTCAATAGCTGGTTAAAAAATACTCATTTTCGGTCTGTGCCACGAGTTCCTCTTTTCAGGAGGACTTCGGTTATCATTCGATAGCGTTATTACTACTGTCCTCTACAATGTCATCGATTTTAACCGTTTAGTAACGTCGTGAGACGAGGTCGAAAAGATCGCTGGTATTCTGTCGGTTACTTTGCGTTCGGTATAAAACGAAGGCTTCGAATTCAAGGGCTCCGTCAAACTGCCTCTGGTTCCACGTTAAACACTGAGCTGAGCATTGTGGAAAGAAAGGGAGCATGAGGTGGGTGCTAATGCATGCCAATTAAAATCGCTAATCAAACAGTTTCCTCAGTATGGATTGATTCATTGAATCCGTCTCATTTGACATTTAAAGCCCTTTTACTTCGAGACTCTTGTACTTATTAGTTTCTTCTTTACCCTCACATTTTGAGGATGCTTCGGTATTCGACAATTTTCCGGGTAGAAATCTGAGATCTTTAGGCGTTTTGTCAGCTCCGGCGTATTCTTTAAAGGGTATCGGTGACAGCAATGAGGAACTAACTTATAGGAAAAATTCTTCATGTCTTTCAAGTGATACTTAATTTAACTGCTGTAGATTTTATGTCTCACGAGCTGGATCTCCTCTGTGAACGGATGGGCAACGTATATGTAAGCAACAAGTGGCATCCTCATAGTAAGCTTTAAAAAAAGAAAGCGGGAAGCTGCAGGTGCGAATGAAGCTTAAGAACTGAGGGGAGGAGTAGCCGCAGTCTAACGTGCGTTATAAAAAGGCCGAAACAGTGGCTCATGAGACCGCTGAAGTTAAGAACGTGCCACCTGCAATTTCGTCCGGTGAGACGGACCAAAGGCTTGATATCTTCAAACTTTCGTCACTACCGCACCTGTGGTCAAGTGAACACAATGTAGACAATTATGGGAATATCGTAGCAAAAAATTGATCGGCTTTAATGTCTGTCATTTGAGTTACAAATTATTCGTTCAAAAAAGAAATTCGGCGGCTGAGTTCAAAGCTGCTGAAAATCACACTTGAAATCAGAATTATTGAAACGAGATCTGGTTGTGGCCTAAACGTCGAGTGTCATTAGATCGCCCACGCCATTTTTGCACTTATGCTGTGCGGTACTTTTTCACCGCTGAAATGGCAGTGGATGCATTACTTAAAATGCTGTAATGTCAGTCTTTCATTTGGCAGTGTTTTTAACCATGCAATGAATTGTTAGGAGGAGAGCAATAGGAGACGATGAGTTGCGAAGGAATCATTTTATGATAAAGAAAGAACGATTTTATGCTTGATGGTTGCTCCATCGGAGGGAGGGGTGCAATACCACTTCAGAAACGAATTAGTTCGCTTAGGTGTTGCTTACTTACTAGTTCACATCTTTGAAAATAATTACTGCGACTCTGAAATGATATGCAGGGAAAGGGCAGGGGAGGGGGGGTGTTCAGACATGAACGTTAATGGATTTTTGAGGTGTGCGCATTGGTGAAATGCTTGACCGTCGATATCGGGTCTATGGCTACACGGGTGCGGGTGTGTTTGGAAATGTGGTGCGCGCTACCGATGCGGCCCGGAGCAACACACACGTCGCCGTGAAGATCATTCGTAACAGCGAAGTGATGTGAGTTCTCTTCCGGTAATTTGGCGAACAGCGCACGTAAGACTTCATGGAAGTTCCGCACTGCAGTAGTTCTGCATTGCTTAACTCAGACCAATGAATCTTGAGAACTTCCGGGTGTGTGGAAGGAAGGGGTAGAAGGGATGGAAAGCCCTGTGGGTGTTGTACAAAGGATTTCAAAGTTGATGCCGAGGCCACACTGCGTCCCGTGGTCATTCTTGTTTCCACTTCAATCGCCTCCTGCGAAACTTTTTGCGCTTGCGCTTTCCCCGTCGACCGCCATGCTTGCACTGTGCTTTCCGAGAAACAGATCGACTTTGGTATAGTGTGCGAGGCAGCCGCGTGGAGAGTCATCCCGGAATAAGGTTAAGGAAGGGAGCTCCGGGGTTCCCCGAAAAGTTAGAACTTTATATGAACAATATCACTCATAGAAACTTCGTAGAAAGAAATCCTCCAATGCGTTTATACGTAAAAAAGCGAAGAGATACTAGCACAACGGAACGCCTTGGTGCATAATGTGAGTAACATCGAGACACCCACCTGTTCCCCGGATAGTTAAGAGGCACACCATACGCTTTTGGAAATGCGTGATTGCTGATTGCGAACGTAAGATGCAACAAGTTCAACTTTATTCAACAGTGTCACTCTATTCTACGATTGAGAAAATAAAATCAAGAATTGCTTTGAAAATTCAATAAATTGGAAGCATTGCATTACAATAGTTGGTGGATAGTAAATAAACCTTGTTAAATAGACAGCATTACAAAAGATCAACCGTTCTCTGGAAACCAACACCGAAGACATATTGGAAGGAGGCGAGATGTAACTAACTGGGTCTGCCTAACGGTCACAGGCACCCAGACTTCCCAACCAATTAAGCACAAAAGCCATCTGAAGTCATCTCGAAAAGTCTGACAAACAGTGACGGTGGTCACATGATGGCGGCTTAAAACAGGACCCACCGTGCACGAAATTAATCGAGTCCTGTGGACTCTACTACCGCAAAACTTTCGTTGTGAACATCAGGAGAAAAGTGGCTCAAAAGGAATCATGCTGAACAGAAGGGTTGCAAAGTGGATATGCATCAACATACACCTTCTGCAGCTACACATTTTTCGACGGAGTACGCCACTTGAATCAGATGGTACTCGACGATATTACAGTACCATCGGTGCCAACGCTCTTGTAGCACCATACGAACATCATTACACATGATGACATACATGTATGATGTTTCGAGTCGCGCTTGTTAAGAAGCACGTTGCTCAGAGAGTCCCTCAGAGAGTAGGTGCACGCAGTTAAAGCACAATGAAGTAGGAATGAGGCGGCATAATAGCAACAACTTACCACCTCATAACAGCCTTCCAGTTTGGATCTTTCAACGCAAACACCTTGAAACTGCGCACACCCCACCCACTCAACAATATTGTTCATAGGACCGACCAAGCGAAACAATGCAAGCAACAAAAAAGAAAGCATATGATGCCATGAAGCTTTGGAATGGCATCATCCATCCCAAACACTGCGCCCCTTCCCAGATTATATTTCTACTACATCAAACCCTTTCTACAACTGTTCGCAAATTTGAACTATGGAATTCTTTTTCTCAAATAATATCACACCTGAATTGAACGATTAAATCCTAAATCGTCCATTCCAACCATTTAGTGAAAACATCTAAAAAGCGAATCTGTGGAGCAAGAACATTTCTCATAAACCCCCCTAGAGACAAAGCATTCCCATGGGCGCACATTTACAATAAAAACAGAGAGCAACGAAAACAACTGGCTCCAGCCCGTAACCCTAACAACTTACACAAAATAGCAAATAACCATCATATGTGTACGTACATATAGAGACCGGGCGTCGCCCTCCAAAGAAATTCAAGGGATCAACAAATACCACGCTGAAATGTAAAAAAATCTGAATAAAAGAGACGATGAAGACATAAAAACTTCTTTGTTATGCGCCTCAACACGACAACGCTACAACTCACGACGTGCGGAGACAACGACAAACAGTGGTTACTTAGCGCAAAACCTCATTTTCAATGTTTCATGGGGAATTAGCATAACGCAAATGAAAGTACTCCAGTAAGATAAAAGCGGATGCACGAGCACAACATAAATCTACGAAGCAGTAGATAGAGGCCTAGTTCACGATCTTATAGCTAAATTAAGTGCGACACTATGTTGGACAAGAACAACAAAGACCACCCACTGCGAAACACTTGCCCACATGAAGTGCACCATCCCTAAACCATCAATACTCGTCGGTCCGATACAGCACGAGCAATATAAATGCAAGCAACAGCACTGTTGAAAAACTTTGAGAAAAACCTTCGAACGACGCTAATATATACATCGACGAACGCAAAATATGTACAGCATTGCGTCATTTCCAGATGCATCTGCACCGTGTTAATCCTGCATCCGATCCTGGCGTGAGCTTGACACAGCCCGCGCCAAGCATATTCATACTCTCTAGCACACGATAAAGCCGTGAAGCGCATAAATACAGCTGTAAAGCACAACCCCCACGCAATATTTGTAACACTCAATATCTACAATGTGCCTGAACGCAAGCTGAACAACGTCATCACAAGAACAGCGAAACACACCAACATTCCTCGTACATTCACACTTCAAATGCGCAACTCCAATATGTCATGCTCATTTCGGCCTTGTAGGCTTTTTGACCAGTGACAAATAAAGATTACCGCATGCACTCGATCGCTTGTTAATTGCCGACTCAGCTCAGCTGATTACGTTACCTCAATACACCGTCACTTCGCAAGCGTTTACATGTGGCAGTTGCCTCCTGTTAATCACATATCGCGCAGAGAGTACGTCCCAGATGGGAAGAAGGCAAACAGAATGAGATCCATCAGAAATTTACAAAGCCGTGCACGTGACTGCTACGCCATGTTTGGTGCAAACGATATATTTTCCCCTGGTTTCCGTCTGCACACAACAGACTCAAAGTTTTGACAACCGGCAACGAAAGGTTTTGACATGCCACGTTTTGCTGGCCACAGTATGTAATGTAAATGAAATCAAACAAAACGGAAACCACTCACGTTCCTTCAACTTATATAAGTATGCAGTAAGATGAATTTCGAAATTACTGCAGCAGTAGAACCTGGCGCAGAAGTACGAACCACGAGCACAACACTGCTGTACAATACAAGAATTATAAACAACTGAAAAAAAAAAACACTTTGTGACGCTTAGAGAATGCCAGCAGTGTTCAGTGAGTGTAATTTGAGACGACAATAACACTAAAAATGATTACGATCACTGGAAAGCAGGTAGATGAGGAAGATAACAAGAGGAACGAACATTACAGCGTTGTAACGAATGCATCAAATACCCGCTCATTAGCGAACATCCGGCGAAACACGCCACCAATCCGAACGATAAAGCGGCATGAGCCCTGCCAAATGTGACACACTGGAATTTGTAGCGCAAAACTAAATCATCGGCGGTGGCTGGATGCGCAGGATAGCCGAAGGGAGAACAGTGCAAACAGGGGAGGAAGAAAAACCTGGAAATCATCTTTAAGCCATGAAAAAATTCGTGGAGTTAATTTGATTTCGGGACGAAGTATTCCACACTTTCAAATAACTGGATTATTAAGGGAAGAGTGCGGGTATGGTAGAACGTTCTCATTGTGATATAAGCAAAACGGCCCACTCACAACCTACTTAAGGCAATGATTTATGAAGGAGATCACCAGAAGCGCGCCCCAACACCAATCAAACGCCATAAAACACTGGAAAGCCCATAGTATGGGCAGAACTTCATGCACAACCGCCTCCCTGCAACGTCACTGCCAACCAGCAAGTGGCATTCAACACTGCTTTTCGAAATATTCCATGCTGATGTACCGTTGGTTTACGCGATTTAATGAAGCTAGAACCTCTCCCCCACCTACTCTGTAACCCTCCCGTCTTCGCTATAATCCAAAAGAACAACCTACTGCATCCTCTTCAAACCTGTTCGGCAGTAGTTGGCTTAGCGACGCTGCAAGATGAAAACCAGCGGTTAATGAGAGACATAAAACAAAGAGATCATGGCGAGCGCGCTCTCCACGACGCTGCCCCGTCGCGGTATCCTATATACAAGGCAGAACGTAAAAAAACGCGCCACAAGGCACCATTTGGCATTCAGCCATACAGTCTGCAACTGCTGCACGCAATAAGTCCGACTCCCCTTCCCCTGCCACTCCTCATAGCCCGGTTCCATACTACTCAAACCTGGGCAGGTTTCTTGAACTGAAAGTGCGACACAATTTGTGAAACTTATGAATTCGAAATCGCTTTCTGAGATGCACCGAAAACTTTTGACACCATATTTCTGAGACAGAAAATTAGCCGGAAACAGTAAGAGATAAGCGACCCGGCCAAGTACAGTGGAACTGTTCATGGCTAATGCGGTGGCTCAAAAAGTCAGCTGATGACAAGTTAAGCATTCTGTAGTTGGAAAACACCTAAATCTAATAAACACTAGAGCCATAAGCTCCTCATAACTTGGAACCAATAATAATATTTAACCCGTTCTTTCGTTTTCCACGCTAAAACCGATTACAGTTTCTTGCCACAATCAACGCTTACCCCCAATATAGTGGCATGGGGCTACCGCAGTTGACGACAAAGGTGAGGCGCTTCATGTCACATAAAAGTATAACACAAATAATAAATCGAGACTATTTGGTCACAAAATAAATGTAATCTTATAACAGCCTCGTAACAAATGTTGCATTAATAAACAATCAAACATTAAATCAATCCGTCCCATTGCCCATTGAAATTAGACAGTTAGTGTGGATGAAACATATAAATGTCCAGCTTGTCATACAACAAAAAAGATTGTTGGCTGGCCTTAAATGCTATGAAGCTTTAGACGATGAGGCATATGATGGACACGGAGAATGGGAGAAACGGACATGCACAATGCGACAACTTGTGAAAGCATTAAAGTGGTCAACATTAAAATGCCGGACACGATGAAGAAAATGAAGCGTGTAAAGGTGTTAAAATAATAAGCTCTTGAACACACGATTACACGCGAGAGTGTGAAGACGATGCACCCAACTTCGCCTACAAATAAATTTTCAACACTACATAAACCCACGCCATTTTTTTATTTCGCAGCCCTGGAAATCCCTCTGCTCAGAAATGAAGCATATATTTCTGCATGAGTCGCTCTGAGGGAAACGATACGAAGAGTGCTAAAGGCAGTTGAAAAAGGCAAAGAACGCCGACAAAGTGAGGGTGCAACGACGCAGCAAAACCCGGCAACGACAAGGGCACATCAATATTGGCTTAGGAGGCAGCAACAGCCGCAATCAACTGCAATGGATTCATACGCATCGGAACTGCTCTACACAAATTTGGCGCCGACGACGAGCTTCTATGTTCAACGTCCTCCAATTCCGAAGACGGTGACAAAGGTATTGCGGAATCGGATGGACTTGCTTCTGAAAAAATACAGAATAAAGACTTGTTTCCCTCATACCAGAAATATAAAACTACTATGTCCCCACCATCTGGTTATATTAAATCTGCTTCTAACACGAATCATTTCCGTCCGCAATGCTGAGCTCACGTGGGTTAATAAAAAACGAAGCGTGAAGAGCCTGCAATCAGTCGACAAATAACTCACCTGATGAGCTAACGTCGGTAAGCCATTGACTTGGAGGTAGAGGAATCATTTGCGCCTTTGGCGACTCGCTGAACTTCGCACCCGCAAAGCAGTTCACTGGCGATCCTCCACGCGAATCGGCTAATTGTCTGTGATGATGTTGGACACCGCCTTCAAATCATACCTTTCACAATTTTCTCCTGTGCTACGCAGTAAACACAATCGTCACTAACCCCACAGGTGTTGCTCTTATAATGATAAGAACAGTGAACACTGTAGGCGAAAGATGAAGATGACAAAGATGGACTGGCAGCAAGCGATTGGGGTCTCACCACGGATGCTGCAGTCATCTTTCGCCAATTTATTTTGGTTACCACTGGTTTAGTGGTCAGCTATGCTTGAATGGTTTCCTAAATGCTCACTTTTTAGATACAGTGTGAAGTGAGCAGAAAAAACGGTCCGTCTGTATAGTTTTGTGATGTGGGTCGAAAACCTAGATGAAAAGATGAGAAGGGGGAAGCGAGGGCGAAATATATTCCCTCAAATTTTGATGGCGGAAATGCTATGCTTATAGAAGTACTCCGTCAACAGCAAATTCTCCTTCTTTGCAAACCCCCTTCCATTAGAATTCCTTAGAAAATTAATTCGCTGGCCTTTTTGAAGTGACATGCAACGGAAGTGGGTACACGAAAATGGACCCTCAGTAAGTGGCTTTCAGAATCAGTTAAAACAAGTAATAAATGGTCTCGAACATTTGCTGAGTTGGGGCATATTTTTGAAATGTTGCCTCAAGTGGTCCATATCGACTTGAACTGTTCTATTATGTCTACAGGCAATTTAAATCTGTTTCAGTAATAAAGCAACAACTTCTTTCCTATTGCGTCCCTCTAAAAACACCACAAAACAGTTAACTCCAGTGTACGCAGATGTTTCCGCTTCCGAAGTTATATTTTTCATCTGCCAACGTTACTGATGACCGACCTCTGAAGATGTTAAGTACATAAAGAAAAAGTGAAAAACAAAAACACACTTTTAATATTCTTCTTAGAATGCTGCAGAGATTGATGAGACAGATAGGTGTGCAGCGACTGTTGAAGGACTGAAGGTACCATAACAGGAGCACTGTGGGAAATAATCATTTTCGGATGAGTAGGAGGAGGTTGGCTGGTATTCGGAGGGAAGAGCACCACTGAGCGTGGTCGATTGCTCGCATAGCGACGTCGATGGCTAGCACCTAACGATGGTGTTGACTGGCAACTCTTTGGTGTTGACGGCAAAAAAAAGTGCGGCCCCTGAAAGACCAGTCCATGAAAGCACCTTACGTAACAGTATTCCCACAAAACCACCTAATTAAACGAATGTTTGTGCGAAAAGCCTTTGCCGACTACTACGCCGTACTTGTTGCCAGCGTAACACAACAACCTAGCTATAACTTCTTAACACGTGAAGAGGTCGGATGAAAGCAAATTTGTTTCTTCGGGAAGAAAGGACGAAACGGAATCAATTAGTTTCATAATGGAAACATGACTCAAATTAGTTCATAACTGCTCAGCGGCGTACAACATAGTGGGCGTGCTTCCTATCATACGAGTGAAAGTTCGCTCGCTATGAGAGAAGCATGCACCGTGGCACGTCTCGTAACTCAGGGATCTTTTCCAATGGTTTTTACACAGTCTCCTAGTGTACAACCATAACCCCTCCACTTTCCTCCTCCATTATTTCCTTTTTTAACTCGAACGAGACTACCATTATCTCCAAACATGAAAAGAAGTAGCTAACCTGCTGCGGTGTATGGTGTCCACTATTCTCGCCTGCACTGTGTGATAGTGGGGTAGGCGATGGGCCAAACGAAAAGCTATTGGCGTGCCGAAACGTCGACTGCTGCGGCGACATTCTTCCTGGCTCTTTACGTCTGGAATACGTATATGCACATCGAACAAAGGGTACAACGGCAATATCATAACGCGTAATCAAGCGGGCGCTTCAGAAGCTCACATACTTGAAGAAAAAAAAAACCGATTTATGCATCTACAACGACAGATAAAACAATGCGTGTGCAATAGCGAGCGAACGCTTGCCAACCTGAACGGTCGAAGCTATATAACGACTGAGCGGAAGATCGAAAGTCGAAGTCAGATGACAACAGCAGCTGGCTCATTAGGGGCGGAGTTAGCAATAAATGCAAACGATTATGAAAGCGCTGGAAGTACACAATGACGTAAACCGGCGAAATAGTGTAGCGGATTGAAGAGACTTGCACAACATTGTCAACTCGACAGTTGTTACGAATTTCCGCTACCTGTTGCCGACATAGAACGACAAAAGCGACGTTCAAGATCGTAATCTCACGAACATTACATGCTTACGCCCAATGTGGCACTATGACTGCTAGTACTAAAACATATAAGCAGAGAGAAATCAGATGGCGATATAACTTGAAATCACTAACATCACCCCATGTTCGGTGCGCCGGTCGATAAAAACTGGTCTCGTGGAATCATGTAATGTGAGAGCCGTATAACATCGAAAGCTTATAATATAAGACGAGCGTTAGCGCTCATATACTACAGATTTGATGAGCAGCACTAACCAATATGCTGGCAACGTACTTTCACGCATTCATTCCACTACAGAAAAGAACTCCATGAAAACTGTCAGGCTGCACAATGACCACAAAGAAAGAAAGGACGGTCTTCACTTTCTTCAATAATAAGCATCAACTGCGAAGTATCCCACTTGTTCGCTTCTTGCTGAACCGTCCGCAGTACTTCTCATTAAATTATGACAGACACAATAAAAAAACTATCTACTTTACCAGCGTCATTAAAACGGTGAAATAATTCGCAAGGCTCAAGTTTCGAGAGCTCATGAATTGCAATGCACGAACTTTTGGTCCGCGGTGACTCGTAAATCAAACTTGTCTGCATTTACTAAGTCATAACACATCCTTGGCCGCCCACAAAACTCGAATTACAGTAGTCATCATTAATGACCGGCGACAGTCTTGCCACTTTTCGAAAAATCTCGACTTTTGTGTACTACTTCGAAAACTTTCCAGTCCTTCTGTAGTTGCAGTTTATTCCTTGAAGCTTGCGTGATACCTCGCGTTTCTCGATCAGAGAGAGAAGAAAAAAAGAACTGTGTGAAAATTGCCGCAAAAAAAGCATATACTTCCCAACAGTGGCAGATTAGTGCACTATGGAAAACGATTTTTATGGTTTTTGTCGAAAAGTCTCCATCCTGGAACGTTCTATTGGAGGCTCTTACTGTAGAACTGGAAAGCATTCCGCAACTTGGATGGGGTAGGGAAAGGACAGATCGAAAACTTCTGGTGGAGCAGTCAAGAGTTTTTATTTAATGTACAATGGATGACATTTGGCAAGGTTCCTTTGGGAATTAATCGAAGCCTTCAGACGTTGCGACTTCTGAATTCTGTATGGCGGACACGAAAGATAATCACAGCAAAGAGTGACTGGATGGATTCTGAAAATATATACGAATGTCCGATAGTTAGTGCCTGTCAGATTAAGACAAGAAACGCTATGAAAATGGAACTCGACCTTGAAATCGACTCCACTAATGCGCAGGAGGAGTCTTGTAAACAGTTGCAGCTTAGAACAACCAAAAACTAACACACTTCGCAGAACAGCAACTAAACTCGTAGATAAACAAAAATTCGTGCGCATCCACACACATCTTCCTAGTATCAATCAGTACTGCTCCTTTCTTGAATGCTTTCCTAATCAATCATATAACAAACTCTGAACGGATGACACAACGACTGGAAACATCACTGGTCAGAAAGGACATCACACGCTGAAAACAGCAAATAGTGGAGATGCTGCGGTAATGCTCATGTGATGCCGTTGCTCACCAAAAGAAACATGGCTCACTATGCGCCACAGCTATCCGCCTATAGCTGCTATCGACACACTTTCTGCTCTCGGCGAAAGACCAGTAACTATCCGCGTTAGCCTGGACGACATTACAACGTGTAGGATATTCGGCGAGGTGGGATGGCAATGCCGCGAAAACAAGTTTCGCTCTGGCTTTACTCCGTTTAACTATGCAAAAAACCTACAAAGATGTCAATTATTTCTTCCTAGTCAGTTTCGTCCTGCGAATTTTTACATGGCGTAGAAGGTGAACATTTATACTGGTGGTTCTTGCCAAGCACATAGGACGCAGCGGCTATGTTAATATATGGCGTGGCTTGCAGAAAGCTCTCTTAAGAACATTTTTTCGAAAGTGCGGTGACATGTAAGATAAACCTGAGTGTACCAGTCAGTGAGCCCCGCTCCCGCTCGTCAGTTCTCAGGAAGGCCAGACGGAGCTGTTGAAACAAAACAACGCATCCTAGCATTATGCATGCAAAAGCAGGCATAGTTAAATGAGAGTGTGCAGAAATGCTTAGATGATAAATGTTAAAGTGAGGTGAATGCAATAACCGTGTCAGCTACGCTAAAGGTGACATCCGAGCACTGAAAAAACAAAATTCACGTATATGAGAGTATATGCGTAACAAGCAGTATGGGCAAGTCATCGGTCTATGTTGATAATGCGCCGCGCTGTTCAGTGATACAGCGTGTCCAGTTATGAAAAGGTAACAATGGCGAAGATATTGTTTTACAGTACTATTGAAAATGCTGCATTGTGCTGATGAACGGCTGTCCTATATCACGTGCGCATGACGTTGAGGAATACGAACATAAAGAGTGAACCTGGACTCGAAATTTAGTGCACTATTATCGGGCGATATATATCTACCTCTCCTTTAAACAAGTAAGGAAACCGAAAAAAGATGACCGCGACACGTGCTTTTTAAAACATTGCCCACTCGCAGTGAATTGTGAAATCTGAAGCTGAAGCATACTGGTATTTCAAAGCCCTCAGGCAATTCGATGACCGAATACCACGAATTCGACAGCCGCCAGAATACCACGGCCACGGTAAGCAAATCAACAAACGCTGCACATTGCATATCCAGCTGCAAATAAATTAGCACCTGACTGCACCGTACATACAGCACTGCGATTCAACAACGCCAGTTCCAGTGCCTCACGTCGACAGCCGACAACAGTAGCAATGTAAATCACCCCTGTATGCATAGGCCTTCGCAGTTTCGGCTGCCAAACTTTATGGCAAAATCTGAACACCGAATGGCCGACCTGCACGCCACGAAAATAACGCTCACATCCACCCTTACTAAATTGAGGTAACATCTCGCGGCAACACCTTGTGGGGTATATGCCTATAATAGACGCGAAGCGGCCGCAACAAATCGACACGACATGTAACAACACGCGCGCGACGGCAGAGCGTAGGAAGAGACGTTGGTGGCACGCCGCCGCGTATTGGACAATAGCATTGACTACGCCCGAGCACGAACGGACTCGGCGCAGCTCGACCGCCTGCCGACTCGGCCTCTTCACGTCAGCGCACATCACGTGCTCGCGCTCGGTTTCGGGGCCGATACGCAAACAGAACGCGGACGCGAGAAATGGGATAGCCATTGAACACAACGCAGACCTCCATTTTCTGTGGCTGACCAAGCTATACCACAACGTCATCCAAGCATCCAGCAATATTGACATGAAAGCCAGCAAGTCCCACATGTGTTGTGATGACGCCGGTAGGCACAAATAAGCGTTTCTTACAGCTTTTCTTTGCCATGGCAGGATTTTTTGGGAACCGTCCAGTTTGGATAAATGAAGCACGTTACGTTGTTCAGATGAACATAGAAATGTGTTCGGTAGCATGTTCATGAAAGTGGTAAGCGTTTAGCGAATAACCCTCACTATCAATGCAAAACTTTTGTCCAGGCAAAGGTTTAGTTGACGAATCAGCGAAGGCAAAGGACGGGAGAAGAACTATGAAGGCGTTATATTGTCGAGGGAAAAGAGGAAAGAGGGCTTCCAGCTGAGTTCCTCCACCCTCGTAACAGGCGAGCACGTTACAAACTAAATTGGGTGCCATCTGCGGGACGAGGTGATCACAAACTGTGGTCAAGAATGCTTGATTCACTTTGCAAGTACTTGTTAAAGACAACAGTACATAAGTAGATGCAACTGCTGGTGAATGCAGCGTGAGAAGTCACGAAGAAAGACGTCTTTACGCTGACGAATACTACTACTGACCACAATCTTAGTGATAGTTTTGTAGTAGTAGATGTGTGGCTTATCTTGTCTCATGTGGTGGAGAAAGTTTTTCGCTTGTTGAATTCGACAGCACTCCGAAACGAAGACGAAACTGCTCAGAGGTGACGATGTAAGATGAGCACCTAATCCAGATTCCCACATTTCATTGAAGCCTTTTTTAATTCAGTAAAACATTTCCTTCATCAAACCAGCAGAGGATTCTCCCGTCCAAACAAAACTTCCGGCAAAATAAATTCTTAAATATATAATATTCCATTTAAGGTGCTAAAACAGTTAAAATACTAAATATAGTCCGTCCATCGTAAATCAAACTGACCTGAAAAGAACTGCTTTGCCGAATGTTCAGAATTATGGCCGTTGGAAAAGTGCCAATCACAACCCAACTGGATAAAACCGTGCTTCAGTTGACTGCACGGAAATGTTTGCTCCAATGTCCTTTATGCTTCGGAAGAGCGGGTTTACGAAAACGATGCTCGATTCTGCGTGGGTGTCAAGTGCCTCCCAGAGAAACGCGTCAAAGCACATTCACGATGGCCGGTTGTCAAAGCTGCCTACCGTTTCTATGCATTTCCTGTTTCTCGCAGTGGGTGTTTTCTCTCAACTTCTTACACAGCCTTCTAGTCTCTCCCGCAATTTCTTACACAGCCTCTTTGTTGTTGTGCTGTCGAAGATCGATGTGCGGAAAGACCATAGATCGTTATCAGAGAATGAAGGATTCGAAACGCTTCGTGCACCGCTTCACTTTGCGTGTTGTTGTGGACAAGGCAATTAAGTAGTAAGGGCGCTTTTACTGACGCGATCCATTTATCAGTATGCGAAGAGTTGATCGACAGTATCACACGGAAATGTTGCTCAAAGTAAGACCCTTTTACCTGGGAAGCAGATAACCGAACTGCTAAACTCTCTAATCACGTGACAGATTTTGAGAGTCGTGACTTCGGTGAACCCATTTGTTTTGACTATACGAAATGCACGGCTGAAGATAAACATATTTGATGATTTCATTATTTACAAGGATAATGCACACCTAAGTATCAGTCAGGAAGAATGCGGTCGCCTACGTATACTAATAGACTGATTTAAACTCTTTCAATCTGCGTCGTCTTCGATCAACCGCTGATTGAAAGCCTACTAAACTCTACACAGCCTCGTTCATCGTTTCAACGGTTTACTAAAGCAGATTTCATCTATAAGAGTAGCTGATCGCAGAATGGCAAACTTTTATCTAAGTTTCTTGGTCGAATGGACTAGAGCCTTTCGTAAGCATCCCTCTGAGAAGCTATTTAACAAAAAGGCATGAAACGTCATGTGGTTGCTGCTGAAACTAATTCAACCATTATTCCAGGAATGATGTCATGAAACTCAGAAATCTCGAGCGTGCATAATCGTCCGCCTCATCTGAGAATGCATAAAAATCATGCTGTAATTTTTCATAAACAAGACCGCGTTGTGCTTGAAAGTTCTCCTCTTTTTTGCTGTGCAGTTTCCTTGCCTACTTCAAACAATACTCGCAAGCTCGAGCGTAAAAATCTGTTCAGATGTTGACTTTGCCTGAAAATGTTTCAGGTTGTTTTCATGGTTGCCATTTCTAGGCTATGCAGTTATGGCCTAGTATTTCGTTACAGGATAGCAAAACTCGGACTCATTTCTAACTTATTAGGCATTTTCTTATGACCTTTCGTTTACTTCCAGTACATGGCTGAATGAATCTTTCTCATAAAAAGTTCAAGAGGAAACATCGGGTGAATCACTGCCTGCCTTTAGGTTTGACTGTTGTGCCCTTAATTGATAAATTTAGCGGTGTTGAGTTTCCCGAACATTTTTCATCCGCCTCACTGGTTGATGGATCTCGCATTATTTTCAGCGTTCAGATATGAGCCATACGTTTAACTGCAACTGATTGTTCCTCGTTACGGCAAATGCCACATATTTTGTGAATATGAGTTATAACGACAGCAAACGGATTCCTCGCTCACCAAAGATGTCATCTACTTCGCCTCTTTTTGCTGCGTAATGGCTAGGAAAGTTGTTTCCATCACTACTGCGTCATTTATTGTTACCATATATTTTATGGCCTATTCGTTTTCCACAGTCTTTGAGAGGATCCATGAATATGAACGTCATCGATATCAACTTCAGCTAGCTTGGAAGAAGTACCACAAGCAATGCTTTAAACAGCTTCTAGTACAATGTTGTGCGCGTGCCGAATATTCATTTGAAAATATCGTAAAAGCAGATAGCGTTGAAAGTTTCTAAATCGTTTCGATTCGATCTCCCACATTATACTTTATATTTCCCCATTTCTTGTATTCCTGTGATGCTCGTTTTGTGCTTCCTTTTCCACGTTTTTTGTCTTGGATTTCTTTCTGCAATGTGTGCGCTAATTATCGAACTTGTACTAATTACCTTGCACTCTCTTTTTTCTCTTATAAACAAATGCCGCATAGCTCCCTCTTTCTTTTGTTAGCTCTCTGTGACCGTTCTGTACATTTTTTTTTTTTTTTTGCATATGTTCCTCCTATGTAATGTGCTGAGTGAATAAATGAAGTAAATAAATAAGCAAAAGCCGCAAAGCTTTTAACTAAAGCCTAGATGAGAATAGGCTGGGCTGTCTCCAGGCTGGTATTGGGGGGGGGGGGGGGAGAGCAGTAGCTGCCGGTGTAAAACTGGAGCTATGATCAATAGATGGATCGAGCGGACCACTGCTGATGTTTTCCCATGTTATTCTTCGCCCTAAAAGCTAACGTTTCTGCTTGGCGAAACTCCGCCCTAAACTGTTATCTTCTCCAAGCACATATCACCGTACTTGAAAACTTAAAAAAAGCTCAGATTTGTTTATGCAGTGAATATTACCGGACTTAACTCTATCAAAATGATTCAATCAAACTCAGTCCAATCCGAACCACACCATCGTGAGCATCTTTTTGTTGCCTTCGCCTAGACGCAACGCGCAACGCACGCACTGCTGCTCGCTCACTCGTCACAGCCCTCCTCACTCAGTCACATGGTCACAGCCAACGTACGCGGTACACGTCAGCAACGGCGGTTGTATCGACCGGTGTGTCGAGCGAGCGCGCAGTCCGCATGACTGGTTCGCGTTTTTGATGGGAAGGGGTGGTCGTGAGGATGTGATTAGTTCCATTCGAGCAAGTAAACATCGCGCAAATAAATTGAAGCTCCCCTTTATTTTCAGTATCCGTTCGCGGAATACTATGTAAGTAACTAGTGTCCTGAACGAAAAGATTGTGTCCAAAGGGGCTGAATGGAATTACGTCTTTACATTTGAATTTTAGTTTCAACGTCTCAAAGAGAGGAAACGTGCAAAAAGTGCGTCAGCATAAACAGCAAAGAAGGGCAGAGTGTTCACAAATCAAGATAGGACTCAAGAGATTTCCTTGTGGGACAACACCAGAAACTGAATATGGAACGGTCTAGCTATCCATCTTCAACTGTTACTTGAAAACTTCATCCACAAAAAATCCGCTGGCCCACTACAGCAAAACACCAATGACACTATATTTTTCCAGTTTGAAGAGGAAATTTCTATAAAAAAGCATATCAAACATCGATATTTCTTTTGCATGCGTAGAATCAGTGATGGGGGACCCGTCTGGTGTGAGTGAAACCTTGGTACAGGGTTTAAGAACAGACTTTAAACTGAGCCAGCGCTTATGTCACCAAAATCCAAGTGCATATTGCAGCATGCCGCTGTTTTCCAAAATACTTGAGAAATAGTCTGCGTTCTAAATTTTAGCTCGCTGCCAGTAACCTATCTAATACTCCTGAGTGAAGAAGCAGGAGAGGAAAAAATATATGTGTGCGTATGTGGAAGACTCCCTCACCACCATCTGCAGAGCCAAGCGGTGGTCCGCAGATTGCGGAATTTTCTGAAAGAACTCTCAGTGAGATTGTAGACCGGCACTGGAAAAGAGTCGAAAATTTTGGTAGTAATATACAAACATCGAGGAGTGGTGGGAGCCTATCAAAAAAACGAGAAACAGCTAAACAAACTGATGGTCGACGGGCGTCTCGCAAAATGTCCAAATGTGTTAGCTGGCAGATCGGTTACGTTTGCAACTGCCAGATGGGATCGTCTGAAATATGATAATTCGGATGGCGAAACAGCTGGAAACAACGCAATCGGCTGAATGTTAGTTAATTTAGCGCGCAAATAAGTGAACAGGTGGACTAATAGCAAAGATGGAAAAACGGCGGCAGTTATTGTATATGAGACTGTGAAACCTTGAAGGAAAATCGCCTCAAAAGGCAGCGCTTTCATCTCTTCTTCATAAACGAACACTATCTCTAGCAGCGATACAACCCCGTCAAAGAAAATCGTTGACACGAATTTTGATAAAAATTTAACCACTCTCAAATGATTTTTGAACAGTTAAGAGCGAAAATGGTGTGCAATATTGCCCTTTAACGGAGAAAGCTCAACTTAGAAATGAAGAAAAGAAGAAAAAATATGAAGTGGATTCAGAAACTGAAAAACAAACAAAGTTAGATCGTGTACTATTTCAGTTAAGAGTTAGAAAGTTTGCTATTACTGTTTTAAGTGCGATTCGTATAGGCAACACAATGCATGCCTAGAATCGAATAGCCACACTTCTGAGCAAGACTTGCACACCTTCGTGGATTTCACTTAGGAGGGCGACCTGCATGACCTTTATTCAAGGTAAACTGGTGTACGCTGCTCGGAACCCAATTAGAACAGATGTCGCAGGCTGTTTCTTACTTACGACAGAAGCACTGTTAAACTGCTACCATAAGTAAAACTGAAATCAGCCAGCGGAAGTGCCGCTTCCAAAAATAGGCTGCAGGCGTACCTCATCTAGACAATCTATAGACAAACGGCCTGGAATTGTTCCGCATAACCTGCGCACCACCATTTTAGGTAGTACCCTCGTACCCAAAGCAAAACAGGTTCATAGGAAGAGCGCATGCTCTACAAAATTTAACTCGTTCGATCTGCATGTAAGCTTTTCCGGCTCGTTTCATTTGCATTTGAAGGTTTTCGACTTCCTTCTTTAACAGTTATAAATAATGCCAATATGGTATTTACTTTCCATATGTACTCTTCTAGCGTCTGAAAGTCTGTTCAGAGAAAGCTGACAATTTTTTTCTAAGGGAAATTTGACTGAGTTATTTTTTAGCGAGGTTGCAAAAAATTTCAAAAATATTTTCGACTTCCAAGACGGACATGAGCTCACCGCACACGGCTTCCGCTAAAACGCTCAGTTATAATTGCACTGCTCTGAGCATCTGAAGTGCACTTGGCGATGTAATGTCCCGAATGCTCCGTATCAAAAAAAACCTGCATCGAAACATGTAAGTTTATTATATTTATTGTGAACTTATAATTATCGCTAGCATAACTGAAGGACAACTGACAACTACACAGTTTAATGATTATTAACGCAAAGAGAATTTAGAGAGAGACGATAAGGCATCGGGTTGGAAGTACAATTTAAACATGACACACACTGGAACATTTCAGCGCTGAAGGCTCATTTTAAGCGTTGTTGTACCAGACAGTGGGCGTTATACCTTATCAGAACGCTCCCCATGGCCATTAGGATCTTATTTTTGGGAATATATAAGGCACTTAGGTTCAGAGCTCTGAAATGAAAGAACGTTAAGCAGTGGAAATAATTAAATTAATATATGTTGGGGGACGTAAGGAAGGGATTGGGGATGACAACAAGAAAGGCTTAGTGAGGAAAATGACGGAAAGGAGGAATCTATAGGAGATAACATATAAATAACGAAAGGTAGAGAGATACTGAAGATGATGTCTACCTTTATAGCAGTGGTACTGAAAGTGCTTCTGGATTTTTTTGTTGCGAAAACGCGTTTCGTAATTTCATTTTCTGAAGTAGTGCACGCTTACAGAACGCTGGTGGCAGTCAGGGTTCATGTGCATTGAGTTGGGCGGCGCATGACGGATGAATCATTGGCTACTTCGCTTCCACTCAGGTGTCCTTTACATGACGATGATGTCACTGTGCGAAGTATAGAAGCGCAAAAACTAGCAGAAACAATATGACTGTTGTGGAGCCTCGATGATGATGCCTTTGTTGGCGTAACGTAATCGTCTAGACGCTGAGTCATCGCCTAGACGTTCAACATAGATTGGGCTCGACCGTCGAGGACGATAAGATCAGTGTTCACAAAACGATGCCGTCACCCAATGAGGGCTCAGCACGCGGCCAAGGTTTGTGATAGCCCACCCATGGATCCAGAAACAAAGTTAGCATCCTTTTCCCTATCCATTCGGCTGCGAACAGCGTAAGACGACAAGACTAAAAAACGTCCATTTTATCTCCCTACCATGGCAGACGTTTTCCGATGGCAAACAGGCTCAAGTCAGCGTTGATACTTCGTGCACTCCTCACTCATCTTTGAACCTGCCATTCTACGCCAACTTGTATTGAAGCTAACGAAGAGATTCTAGCCTATCGAAAGTCGTATTTTGCCTCCCACCTGTTCCTGCCGAAAGATCAAATTTGCCAAAGGATCCTCACACAGCCCTGTCTTTCCTTGCAAACTGGGCCGAGAGTAACTTTCGATACGTCTCCACCAGGAAAATATGTCGTTTTTCGTCCACCGTAGATTGGATGAGTAAGCCTAGCCGAGAAATGTTGTCCTTCTCAGAAACGTAGAATTCACCATGCTGTTCAGGCAGATCCGTTTTTGACAAGAGAATGGTTTCAGCCCGGCATCAGCGTCATCTTATGGGAGAATGCGCTTTTTCTTCTCTTTATTTCGAATTTCTCACTCAGTGGTAGATTGGGTCGAGCTAGCCTTCAGGATTGTTCAAAAGTAACGGCAGAAAGAGTCCCACGAAGTAATGCCAGGCATTAAATAAATTCACGCCAGACTTTGCGTAAAAACGATCCGCAGCTAGCTGGGTTTTCCCGAAATCCAGTATGATTCTCACCAAAGCATCGACTTCTGCACAGCATTCAGCTGTCTTCATACCGTCTGCCAGCGTCAATTGCCTATACTGTGCAGCTCTGTTTTCAGAAATTGCAAAGCAAGCCCCATCAGTTTGCCCATCTCTTCAAAATCCTCATCGGACTCAGATGTGTTACCTTCCGAGCTGGTAGAGTTGCCCCAGCTTCATCACCTGAAGTATCTATAGCCGTCTCCCCTTCACAGTCACTGTTCTCTTTTGGAAACACAGCATCTCGTCTTTTTTTTTTATAGAGCACACTACGTTTGCGTTTATGTCGGCTATCACGCTTTATATCAACGATTCATCAATGCCCGCGGTGTTCGAGCTT
Source organism: Ascaris suum (assembly GCA_013433145.1). Taxonomy (NCBI): domain Eukaryota; kingdom Metazoa; phylum Nematoda; class Chromadorea; order Rhabditida; family Ascarididae; genus Ascaris; species Ascaris suum. The sequence goes on along the minus strand of CM024187.1, from coordinate 18,589,153 downwards.
TTCTTATATGCTCGCTTAAGTGTTTGCGCATCCTGATGTCCTGGTGATTTCATTGAACCCAAAAATGCATCATGAAGAGATTCACCTCCAATGTGAGGGATCGTTCTGCAATGAGCGAATGCTTGGTATATCTTCCGCTCTAAACGTCAACAGTGGCGGACGCTTCAGTAGATGCTTTCACGTGTGCTACAACCCTTTCCTTGACTTTTTCAGCGATTCCAATGGCCCTTCTGAAAGGAAACAAAAACCGCCTAGCATTTGGAAGAACGAATAGCGGATCCAACAAAGCTGAATTTAGCACAGTCGCAGAATTCATGGCTGGCGAAGAAGGATAGAGGCACTTTCAGTATCGCTATAAGCTTCTCGAGACCCTTTATGTAGCGTTCCTTTTCTGCGAAATCCTGAACTCCATTACTTGGCATTCTCCATGACTGCTTCAAGCGTTGTTAGACGTACACGTCGCTTTATCAGACATTTCCGACAGTTGAATGGTTTTACCAGCGTTGCATATTCGGCCTCATGCAATGCCTCTGGACGTTTAATAGCATTTGTCGTGTTCAGACGTATCACTTCATGTATGTCACATCTCGGACACCTGCGAATTGCTTTGTAAAACTGCCATAGCGGACGCAATGGACTCTGTTTTCCACGTTGCTCGTCAAATGGAGGACTTTAGTGTCAAAGAAAGGATTAATGTTAGCGCTGGCTTATTTCTGAAGTTTATTTCTAAGCTCGATAACAAGATTTCAGTTACACCAAACAACATCCCATCACTGTTTCTAAAACAAACTGCAAAAGCAATTTCGTGGCCGTTTAGTATAATTTTTCTACGTTCCCTGTCGATTTAAAATCTCTTCTCTTCTCGGAAGTGTGTCTTCATCTCATCTTTATTGGAGAAGCCATCCATCAACTTAGTAAAAAGATTTTGTTCGATTACAGTAACTTTATCTGTTTGTATGGTTTTCGGGATACTCGTCAGAGATGCGCTAATATGCGAAACGAGACATTCTAAACGCTGCAGTGTTCGCTTTGTTCTTGGTCGATCGACGACGTTAAAATTTATTTGGTTGGGTGTCTGCGTTGAATATGAAAGTTTAGGTCGAAATTGTGCATAGTGATTATGTGACCTTTGATGTGCTGTGCCATGCAAAGCCCTCTTGAAACTGGAAAAGTGTCGCCTCGTCGACGGTTGCTGAAGTCGGTCAAGGCATTTTTGTGCGGACGAACTTTACCAGTAAGAATTAGAGGTAATTATTTCGCTCCACACTTGGTTCCTAGTGATGTGCCTCAAAGAAGGTAAGACATTTTGTTGAAAACTTGGAGCCATATATAAAGTTAAGGAAGTCACCGATGTTGGCTTCTTGGGTTGCTGCGTTTCAGGGGTTTATCATTAGCTTAGTGAGAATGTGGTTTCGGCGCCACGAAGAGTTCCTCAGCTCTATAAGCTGCATGTTTCAGCTAGTTTTTTAGACACAGCCACAAGTTTCAACACTCTGACTTGCATAGCCTACCAGCGCGTATCACAGATGTGTTTCAACTGGTTAAACTGTGTAGACTGTGTAGACTGCTTCAGCGCCACACCGAGCGTCACAGGGATCGTCGGTAGCGTTTGAAGGTGAGGGCCAGGTACCCGTTTATGGTCGGATGGATTCAATGAACTAGTCCCATCACTTGAAAGACTGCGAGAAACCTAAAGCAGATATTTGTTCCCGATACCTGTCCAGGTATATAAGCTATTCACCTGCGTCCATGCTTCGCAGTTGGTGCCCTACATTTGTACTAGTGATATGGCCAGTGAAATGACCACCTATTAGTTGTTGGAAGCTTTCGGCTGGAATATGGGGCTGTACTAAGATGCTGACCTCAAGCCTGGCTGAAGGAACTGCATGCTTGAAGCCGTCGGCAAATAACATTCACACCAAGGAGCCATAAAGTGAGCTCTAAATGGCGCAGTCAATAAAAACGTCTTCGGAAGTAAAACGTGCTACGGTAATGCGTGTGGGTTGTAGAAAGTAAGTTTACTGTCAACAACTATTTATAGGTAGCTCCCTTCCTCTCCTCTCCTCCCTCCTCCCCCTTCACCCCCTCCCCCCTCCCACCTGCTTTCCATGACCATGGACGTCCACCATAACGTTCTGCGCACATAATGAATATCCTCTTCAAATCAAGCTTCACCTAACCGTTTTCACACACTATAGCGCTGCACAATAAAGCTGCATCTCACAACAAATACTTCTGGAAATGACAAAATTCAAATAGTCGTGTGGTATTAGCTTGTATCCGAAGCAAGAAGTTTATGATCACGATGGTCTGTCTCTACCTGTTGTGAGGAAGTTCATTTCGTAGTGGTTGTTAGAAGTGGACAGTTTTACTTTCCATGTTATTACGCCCTCTCAATGTTATTAGCCTAGTGGTTGTTCCATTACATTTTTCCATCCTTTCAAAAAGCGTTTTCTTTTTTCATTTCGCATTCGACATTTTCACTAAAACTCTGATGGATCCCATACACTTTATGTGAATTTTGTGACTAGACGGGTTTCCAGGTAAAAACAACCTGGTCCTTGCAGCTCATGCGTTCCCAGTGCGCTTAGTATTTTATCTGGGCTAGAAGACAACTGTGAGCAATTAGAGTTGGTATGAAATGCGAGCTGGTTGATGAGCCGTGATCGGATTCTATCCGGACTCATTTTAAATCTGATTGTCTGGGGTGTTTTGCATTTTGTTGTATAATGGAGTGAAATGTTTACTAACGTAAACGAATAAATGCGTAGGAAACTTTGAATGTCGACATTGATGCATAAATGAAAGAGAGGGAACCAATGGAATAAAGAACTATGTGGATAACCGTTAGCGAGGAAGGAAAATGCTGAAAATATACGTTTATTTACGCAGTGTTTATATCAGTTAAGTCCCACTTCGCTGACTGTTGCATTTGCCAGAATGTTTATTGAGCAACGCATATCACTGGAATGTCTATAAGGAGGGGCGGTCGCTTGTGGACCGATGGGTGGTTGTAAGTTGAAATTAGGTTGATGCTGATCTGCTAACCTTTTATTTCAATGCCAACACATCACTTGGCTAATTGATTCACTTCTGAGGTAGCGAGGCATCAAGGAGGTATGTTCTTAAAGAACTTCGTTGTTATGGCATGTCCTGCAGAGTTTGAGTGTTCATCGCGATTATAAAAACTTGTCTGCATGCTCTTGCCTGTAATCGGTAAATAACCGAATAGGAATTATTGTCGACGAGAAGGGAGACATGTTTGGAGATAGGATTGGAAAGGGAATACGTGAAGGGAATGATTGCGCAACAGAGAGATGATAAGGGAAAGCGATACGCTGTAAGGGAACCATTGAAAAAGGCCTTTCATATGCCGATAATTTAGTAGATTTTTCTTCTTTTTTAATGCATTTCTTATGAAGAAAGTATTCTCTAGAAGCGAGAGCGTGGAACAGAAAGTCGTGTTTGAAATCAGCGCAGTCTTTCATGTGCACAAGTCCCCCATTCCCCTCCCCCCGCCCTCTATCCATCCAGTGCAACATTTATAGTAAGTCGCCGAATACTATTTACATCACATGTATATCTTCCGGAAGACAAAACATCAGTAATGACTGCTGCTAACGCTGTCGTCGGTCCTGCTCACCCACATTAATAACTACGACGTGAAGTTGGGTCCGCATGCTATGAAGTGGACAGCTGCGCAAAACGAGGCATGTGCTGAAGAACACAAAGGGAGGGAGAGGTGTGGGCATAGAGCAGAAGATCGGGATGGCTAGTTTAGTACCCGTACGTATGTAAATTTATATGTTTGGCAAAACAGAAGGCTTTTGAGGGAGCCCGCTTCGGAATATATGCGCAATTGTTGATGTGCCGGAATGCCAAACCTGAGCAGAAAGAAAAAAAAACCCGGACCAAACCGCAGCAAGGAACGCCTAATTACGATCACAGGTCAAATTGGAGTGAAAACGCCGAGATCAGAAGCGTTAGGAAATGACCGGAAGATGTTGGGAAAAGTGAAGCACAGTTCGCACTACTTTGTCCATCACTATCAGTGCTGCCATCTTTAACATGCGTCTACGATGTCTGTCTACCATTTTGATTCTCTTCCTTCACCTTAGGTCATTACTTTTCCACTCGCTTTCCTAGCTTTGTCGTAGAAGACGGGTGCATAAGTCATATTATGGGATTTTCTTTTAGCTTCTAAATGTTTGAGAAATTTTTGGCTCGCTTTACTGGCGCAAAATCTGTGCGTCGAAAGTTGTGTAAGATCCCACTTGCTTTCACGATTCTTCGAGCACCCGGAGAGTTCGTCGGATATCTACTGCGCACGGGTTCCAGCAATTTTTACACTGCTATATATGACTCACTTTACAAACTGCTAATTTGTTTCATGACCGAGAATTCTCTGATGGATGCGCTAGTAAACTTATGGCAGGTATACATAGGCTTCCGTTCATTGGGTGGAAAAGAGCAGAAGCCTCCATTCCGCTTGCAAATATATTTCGCGACCGCTGGAATTAAATTACTGATAGAAATTCTAACCGTATCGTTGGAAATATATATTTTTGGCTGATGGTTTGTTTTTTCATTTGTTTGAGTCTTGCTGGGAACTGACCTAATCTCCTTGTTCCTGCGTACTTGCGAAGAACTTCAAGGTTCACTTCTCCTGGGAAGTTCTCGCAAAAAATGTCTCGATGATGTCCATATTTCAATTTTCGAACGAAACAAGAGTTACGGCAATTAAATTGGGCAAGCATAGTTGATACCATGCGTCAACTTTTTTGTAAACCCAATTTCATTTCATTATTAGTTTTTCAGGTGAGTAGTACTTAAATGTTTCGCAGTGTTTGCATATCTGTTCTGTTATCTACTGCTTGAAGAGCTCTGTCTTCCATCCTCACTCCCTCCCAGACCCCCTTCCCTTCCAGCCTACACCTTGTATTCACTTCTGTGGGCGTGACGCTGTTTTATGTTTTTCAGCTCTGTGCTGCTTTTTGAAGTATCACCTACGTGGTTTTGACAAAGTAGATGGCGCCACTCTTGCTCGGATGTTCGAGTTTATCACCTCAAGCAGATGGATGTGGATTTTTTAGATTTTTTGGTTTTTGCGTTCCAGTGTATAAAATTTGAGGCCCTACTTCAAGTTTACAAATTATCGTGTGGAACAACCTCGGACGTACTCTACCGGTTGTATAATAAATGTCGCCGAACATTTACTCTTCTCGAAGTTACATGTTTCAGAGGAATGAACCGGTTGGTGACGAGTCGACTTTCTCGAGCTCTTTGTGCCACTAGGCGTACAAAGTCGGATTTGCCTGTTCGTAAGGATGTCACCCCGGAAAATGCGGTATTCGATAAAGTGACTCACACAGGACAGGTTTGTGTTTTTCTGTTGTAATCATTTACTAATTTTTCACCTAAGCACCTCCGGCAGGTAATAGGGTGCGAGAGAGTTGTGATTGAGCTGATGAGAGAGTTGCTGGGCAAAAGAAAAATGTTTATGTAGTTCGCATCGTTTAACACTGTTAGCAAGGTGCATATCGACTGGAGGTGGGGGCAAAGGTTTCAGGACCTTTTTTGAATTTCAAAGAGGCATATATTGTAGTTTTTGTCTCATCGTTTTTCCTCTTCGTTACTAGAGACCAAGCTCGAGCTGAAATCATCCTTGGGATTACACTCCATGTCTACCTCCTCCCTCTCCTTCATTTGACTTTCTGGCTTGTTTTACTGTCTGGCAGATTCTCATTAAGTGGCAAGCTACATCAGGAATCGGAGGCGAATCAAAAAGTCACAAGAAGTAACAAGTATAGGGTCCTCGGCGTGTACTGCGGGCGTTTATGGCTTGTGATCAGTCTGAAACTAAGTGTAGCACATTCATCATCTGCAGCACAGAAATAAACGCTTATCGTACTGGTAGCGAGGGGAGTCACTCGCAGCTGAGGTTGGGTGCGGAAGCAGAAACGGGTTTTTGCAATGCGTGATCCCGCATATTGCTTGAATGTCATTGGAGAGGACTTTTATGTATTGTACGAACTGTTTTGGAAGCAACAAACAGTGGGCAGAAGTAGTCTGTGATGTCTTTAAAGGACGCTACCTGTTCGGTGGTTGCATGCTTTCGTCAACTTTTTCTCACTGTGCTAGCCTGTGAGGTCGAATCTCCTGAAAGGTATGAAAAACGGAGGAAAGTTGGGGACAAATAAATTGTACCATCTCAAATGTATTGGACACAAAGCGTGCCAGTGCGTTATCCATAAGTTGGTGAATCATGCTGTTCTGGCAAGCAAAAAGAGCGGCGTTTTGAAAGTAGTGAGCTGATTCCGTTTGGGTGGCTTCCTTTTTATATGTTGCACGGGAAAAGTCTACTTATTCTAAAATGTGCCTTTATTTTGCTAAAGAATAAGAAGCATATATCGCTTTGCAAAATTTTATTTGGACATCTTTGCTTCACTCTCTGAGGGAATTTTGCAGTTTCTAAGCGTTCAGCACTTAATTTACATTCGTTTATGCATATCGAGGGCTGCGTCACATTTGAGCCGCACATAGTTCTCTATCGCAGTGTTTCGAATGCTTGTTGCATAAGAGGTTCTTTGGGAAAGGAGATCCGTCTTCATTTTGGCAGCTATGTAACTTAAGGTTTCGATCGAGTGCCACAATCATTAGGCAGAAACGCTCTTTTTGCAATTTACCACATTTGCAAAACCTTAAGGCGACATTTTTTCCTTCATCTTTCTCCAAACTTTCCAGAGTTTTTTTGTCAGTATTGTAAGCACTGTACTTCCCCTTTTTATAATGGCTTAGATTTCCACTGACTGAATTCGCAGACGGCAAGAGGGAATGTGAAATCAGATGATTCCACTGAATGTCAAAAATGAGGTTTCTTTTTTGAAGGCATGGGATCAAGCCGACTACCGGCTACAACGTTTCGATATTGCGCCGAAGCAGATCAATCCGAACATAGCGCAGAAACTGATCGCCGAGCTGCCTCCCATTGCATCAAACGATCGCGTAGTCTTTTGCGATGGAGGTCACCCGGCACTTGGACATCCCGAGTCTACATTAACCTCGTTAGTCTTTTCTTCATAAAGTTTCTGCCGGGGTTAGTACAAGTTAGGATGTGGTCAGAATCGCGAGAGCAAGTATACTTCATGGTCATTTATGAGAGTAAAGAAGAGAGACGTAAGGCGAAGACCGCGTCCGGGCCATCGTGGAGACGCGCAATACGTACTAGTACCTGTGCGATTGCATTCCATCGCTTACATCTGAAAGGTTAATTAGTTTCTGCGGTGGCTGCGAACAAGTCTTTACGAAGTTTCATTGAAGTGAAAAAAATCACTGCGACTATACATTTTTGACATCCTCTGTGTTATCTTGTTGGTCACTTGAATAACTTCACTTATATTTGCCCCTTCAGACAAGGTTTCTTCCAGTCCTTTTCACATTACATCGCTTTTGCCTTACGTCGTTTCGAGAATCGCAGGATAGCAGTTTATTTTCCATTTCCTTGGGGGATCTTCCCGGAAACGCAGGTTTTTCAGTGTTGCCGCACCTTCACTTCTTTAAGGTTGTTCACTAGGACATGGTGGTGAAATACCAGTTTTGCTGTGTCAGCAATGTCCCTTTCGAAAATCAGTTTCTGATTTTGAATTCACGCCGCTTCATAACCGTATATGACAGTGAGGGAATTTTGAGCAAAGTCTGTTGACCTGAAAAATAAAAAGTCTAAAGCTTGCTGGGTCGCCCTTATATGGTTAAAACTTTGAGCATCAGCAAGTGCCTGAGTGGGCCTGAATGCAGGATAGTCACGGCCAATAGCGGACGGCACAAGTAGTGAATGTTGAAATCTCGAGAAAGGGGACACAACACGTCGGTTAAAGAGAAGCATGGATTGTTCATCCACGGCAGTCTTTCTGAAAATCTTTTCGTCTATATTTTTCTGGGGACACTGCGAATGCGAATTCGCTTTGTTCACTGGCAAATGGGTTGATCCAAGTGTTGCCAATTTTTGTAGTGGAAATTTGACGATGCGTAGATGGAATGACGAAAGGTGTTATACCGACATTTTGTCGCCCCTAGCTTGACGTAGTATCCCCAGGTTCGGCTGAACTTAGGCTGACTACAGTGAGTGCTCTTTGAAATCATATTCATTAAGTATGGTCGTAGCGTATCATAAAATGTTAAGAAAGATGTATTGCCGTCGGCCGTGTTATTGATTTTTCGTATCGCAGTCCTGCTGTCCTAGTTTCTAGGTAAGCAGGTTTCTTTTTCTCTCCGAAGATTTGTGAGGAGGGTGGTAGATGGCACCTTGCGCTTGAACGCTCTAAAACACGATAAAAGATGGGGGGCATTATTCTGCGAATTTTTCCTGTATCGAGAAAGCTGCTTTGTGTCTCAAATGAAGGGGAATCACTAGGCGAGGTGAGATCAGTAGCAGGAACAAGTAGTCCTTAAAGTTTTGGCTTATTTATTCTGTATTTGATCAGTTCGGCAATGTTATATTTAGCATTACTGCATCACATTCGCGCAGTGAACCATGCAAATGTCCGAGTTGGGCCCTCGAGTCTTGTGGCATCTGACCGTTTCTACTAAGGTTGATTTTTGTTATCAAATAGATTCGACACCGATTTTTTTAATGAGTCCTTTAGAGTTAAAAGTGGTCGAACTAATTGGGACTAATGATTGCTCAACCAAAATATGTGGAGATAGCAGGGCTTAATTGTCTGTGCGAATGCAAGCCTGCTAAAAATGGTTCTCGACACTCAACTGGAAGAGTCATCTTGGGGCCTAGCTCTTCGCACCGTTAAGCAAAAGGCAAAAATTTTCGTGGGAATGGTTTGCTATGGAATTTCCAACAGTTATTAAAGTTATTAAATTCCTAGCGGTTTTTGAAGTTGTACCAACGGCTGCTAACGTTAAGGTAAGCGTTATTTGCTGGATTGACGGTCCTATGAACAGTGCTTTGTTCTTCAGGATAAGCCCGGCAACCATGCGTGTGGGTATTGTGGTCAGAAGTTTTATAATCCTCATGTGACCGGCGAGAAGGACAAGGATATAACCTACATCGAATGCTAAATGCTAGGATAAATGTACAATAAATTAGATTATTTTTATGGCTGCTTCCAACACTGCGTATCGTTTTCGTGACCGCTGTCAACGCCGCGTTTGGCTATCCAGGGATAAAGTTGGAAGGCGCTTGAGCTCGAATGAGCTCATCGCATCATGAGGAAGTGACCCACATTTAACGGCCCAGCTATGTACATAATGGATGCGGGTTGGTAGGGACAGATAGCTGATGTCACCTGGACGACCCCTTCATAGTAGTATAATGCTTCCCGCGCTGTAGGAGAACCTTACTTGGTATCTCTCCAATGCGACAATCAACGTATGTCTATTTTGTTGCTTCCATCCCCTTGAGGAATACGCCATCTGGAATCACCCTTCAGTTCTGCGAATTAGTATGCACTTCGAGGGTTCGAGCTACGATGGCAGTATGTTTTCAGTTCCATTCTAACACAATCTAGTTCCAACCCACTTCCTCTCCTTCCTTCGCACGAACCTTCCGCGAATGAAAACATGCTGCATTCTCACCTGTGAGGAGCATAGGATTGTTATTTTACAAAGTCATATTTATCAACATTCAGACGAAACAGCACATGGAACTTTCTAACGTACAAGAATGGTATCATATTTTGAAACAAGAGCAGCAGTGAGCTGAGCTGGCGTTCCCATCATCCATTGCACGGGGACGCCTCGTTCCCCGAGCATGCAGTGCTGTAGCCAGTATCCAGCAAACTAACTGCCGCATTATCCAACTATGATCAAGAACAAACAAATCCAATAGAATAAGGTGAGTGATGAGGTAAAATACATAACCACAATCAAAATAAAAAATGGGTGCCTTTCGTCTCCTTCCAACCATAGATTCCCAATTCTCCGCATATGCCTACTTGTCGCGGTCCCCGAAGGCCTGCGCTCTTCCTTCGGAATAATTCTTTAAGTCCCCTTTCTTCAAAACATAAGGAGCTCGTAATACCAGGGAACTCTGCAAGAAGCTTAGTGTCAACTCCTTCCGCTCGCTAAAATCGAGCTCCCTGCCCTTGTGAGCTTTGGTGGGAATGTCCCTCGAGCCTCTCCTTCAAATAAAAGCATATCAAACATCACAGAGGCCGCAGTTACGGTTTATTTCTACTGGACGGCTGGAGATTTATGGGGTAAAGCGTGGCATTACTATCGTACTGGGAATTTTCTAGAGGAAGGCGGTTAGAGGGTGACGATCCAAAACTTCATTCGCACCAACTTTCCGGACCGTAGTGCCTCTGAAAGGATACTTCCGATATCAAATCACAAAATCGTTCCCCTCCTGCTTGACAAAAGGCAAACGATGAGAATATTTCTCGACTCGAAAGCATTCAGAAATGGTTTTAGCCACTAAATGAATAATCATCATGGCGCAGCTCACATCGAGTAGGAAAGTTGACGAGGTGACATATGGAAACAGCTTCGACAAAATGGCAAACAAACAACAAACCTAAATCAGCAAAACGGTCAAGCTTATGAATATATCAAGTTCAAAATGATCCACAAGCATCACATTCAAGACGCGTTTTCGCGTGAAAGGACAATGTTATGGGTATTTGATGCATCTCAAACACTTGTAGTTAAGAATGAACAATACTGAAAACGAATCAAAACAGCAACGCGAAAAGAACGAAGCATTAGCAACGATTAAAAATGCAACGTGAGTTGAAGAAGGTTCAATCCCTAGTAAGCTTTCAACTTATCCCTGATCACCATTTGTCTTTCTCTGAATGATTCGGCAAGTGAGAGAACTGCTTTTGCTTGCTCTCTGGTATGGTCAGCGCCATGTCCTCTCCCTTCTTCAAACGCGATCACGGCAAACAAATGTCATAAAAATGTGGAACAAGCATACGCACGATTGCTGCTCCAGAACAATGTTCAGCTAGTACTTAGAGGTTCAGCCCTAGATGGGACTATGCTTTACCCACTTCGGCAACACACCGGCTGTGTTTTGGAAAGAGCCGATGAAGGAGAACCGAACCCCAAAGATCATACAGAAGTTATGCGCATCGAAGGCCGAAAAACAAAATGAAACCCAAGGATCGAGCAAAAAGGGAAGAAGCTCTCACAGATGATCTAGTGACCTTTTTAAAGCGACTACGATAAAACAGGGACTTCCCATCACGCCCAGTAACCGCTCCCTGGAATCACACTGGTTTAATCGTTGCACCCACTGGCTGCCTTTCTTTGTCTGCAGGATTTGGGAGCCGTCCTTCTCGTTTGAAATAAAAACGCAAACGCATTCTTCCACTTTCGGAAATAAATTGTTTTAAAAGATACTTAACGCCATCTTCGAGTGGATAAACGAAAATGCACTTTTTGTTTCGCTTGGTGGCCACAGTCCGAGTGGACAAATGATGCAACGATAAGAAAAAAGTATCTGTCGACAGCATGACGAATCTTTTGTTTCAATGCGTCATTTGCCGTTCTCTAGATGATTCAACATGCGACAGCACTGCTTTTGGTTGTCTTTTCGTATAGAGAGTGCTGTTCTCCCTACTCTTTTCAACACTGATCACAGCAAATAAACAGCATAACAACCTGGCGCATGCTCCAGAATAAAATTCAGCTGATAATCTATGGTTCAACCGACGATGGGCTGCAGTTTACGCACTTCGGCAACATACCGACAGGGTTTTGGAAAGAGCCGACGAGAGAGAATCGAATACCAACGGTTAGAAGTTATGCGTATCGAGAGCCAAAAAACAAAATGAGGCCCAGGAGACTAGTTAAAATAAAACGAAACACTCGCAAATGATCAAAGAGAAGTACCCAGTGCCTTATAAAGTGACCACGATGACCTAAAGGACCTCTCATTATGCCAAGTAATCGCATCCCCTACAATGACCACCTCAGCCTTTTGCACCTGTTGGCTCGCCTCTCCCTTCAGCGGTTGCTTCCGTTCTTCCCGGTCGAAACAAAAATACAGACACGACGGACGCCCTCTCACCTCAGAAAACAACTCGTTGCAACTAGCACTTGGCGAACGAGGAAGTGCCTTTTCGTTCGGCTTAGTGGATGAACGATGCGACGATAAGAAAGAACTATTTCTCGACAACGAACGGATGTTTGAGTGCTTCACTGCAAGTGATTCGTTTCGAGCTGTCGAGAGTGACCATCGCGTCAAGCAAAGATCGGAACTGTTCCAGCTTGCGTCTACCATCCTGCAACATAATGCACTCCGTCCAATTCTTATGGAAACAACACCCTCCAATTTTCAAACTGTGGACGGTACACTTCAGCCCAATTTAATGGGGACATACTTAACTGACAAGCAGCAAATCCAAACATGCAAGTACATTTCATCCAACCAGCCAATACTTAACCATTCGGTAAAATACTTTCGAGTTATCCAGCTGCTCTCCAGAAGTGTCTAGATGATATATTACCGTGCACCGCCGTCTTTCGTCTATTACTTCAGAAAAAATATTGCTCTTTCAAATAAAAAAGCGGAAAAAATATCTGTAGGTTCCCAGCTGGTACATCCCACTACCGCCCACGCGGCCAGTTCCAGTCTCTCGTCGTCGGCTGATCTGACAAAAGCTAAAATGAAGACGCAATTCGGCTATGAACAGAAAAACGCAGATAACTGACCTTATCCAGTTCCTGTTCACCGAGGAGCTCAGCCTCTAAGTCGCGGGTCACCCTGATTACCGACAGTGTCGTCACCTGCAAAGACAACTAAGAGATCGGAACAAACAGAAAGCCATATTCACCGAATAGTTAAACTGCTCGAAATCACCCTCAATAAAATGGATGCAGCATCTGGCACATAGACATTTTCAATTCTAGTTTTCGCATATAAGAACAGCACGCGATTTAACTGCTATTTCAGAAAACACTCTAAAGCGCGCAATGCATCAGATAAGCGCCAGATATCCCATGAATAATTAAAATGCTCGGGGACCAAATAACAACTCCACATTGTTGAATATTACATAACGGTAATGGAGGGAAATTCGTGCGAACAGTAAACGATGGGAAGGGGTTGGTGGTCAGTTTAAGAATGAAGTTCAAATCCTACTGGTTGCAGCAGTGCTGAACATGATAAAGCGTAGTTCACGTCTAAAATGCTTCTGTGCTGCACGCAACAGCAATAATAGCAACAATGCTAACTGATTCACGGCCGGGATGTTAAAGCAGAACAAATTACTACACTTTTTACTGGTAATAATGATAAAGCGGAACACTCTGTAAGTATCAAGTATACAAAGCACGCATCAAACCAATATAAGCGCAAACATTAGGATTTTTCTGAAACGTGACTGTAACGCTGATTCGTCATCGAGATAATAACGAGCAGAATAAAGGCTCGGATACGGCGAACACAGCTAAAAACAGCCGACAAGGAAGAGTAATGTTCGGGTCCCTCGTCATGATATAAGAACGACAACGGACAAGCAACTAGCTCTTGATGTAGACGGTAGTGCAAAACGGTGCAAAACGTGAAACACGTGAAACAGTGCAAAACGCATGCATCGCAAAAGTAAAGAGCAATTTGCAAAATAAGCGTACGTCACACATAAATTTGATACTTTCGAAAGGTGTGTGCACGAGATATCACTGAGCGGAAACCGTGATCGGCAAGGAAAATGTTTTGAAAACGAGCACTGCATGAAATCACCTTTGACATCTCACGGGATGGCATCCCACAATCCGACTGCTCTGCTATCAAGCGACCAACAGAACATTTAAACAGATCTTTAGAAGCGTCTGCTGTATTAACAGTTCACACGAATGGTTTTGGTTTCGGCGGAAGCGAACTGGCATTCGCCGGAAAGATGAGAAACCACTAAAAGGAAGCTCAGCGTCACTATCGCAACTGCATAAAATAAAGAGGGTTAAAACGAAGTTTTTGTTCCTCAAAGGCCTGTAGCTGGGAAGGGTTTGATCTAGACTGGTGGACTACGCTCATTTCCCCTCAACTTGCGAAATACTCATTAACCATATAAAAGTGTATTCACCACACAAACCGTTTTGTCTTTTACACATTGCACGCCGCTCATACAGGTTGGAAAATTTCAATGCAATAGATTTACATGAACGTGGCGATAAATCATAAATCGCTACATAATTCCCGATCCGACGGGGCTGCAGCAAGCAAGCGCTCAGTATGCGATGATTCAATGTCACTAATGCACGTGCAGACATATCATGGTTCTTATAAAACAGGCAGATAGAAAAAACTCACCTTATCTCTTTGTGTGACCTTGTCAACTTCATGGTAAAGGAAGTTGCAATTGAAATCGAAATGCTGATCCCTGAACTGCGCCTTGCGCACCAGTCTGTTCGAGAACTTGCCTTTTAGATCCATCATGAACTTCAACATCTGGTTGTTCGACTTGCCAGCAAACATTATTTTGCCCGTATACACTTCGTACAACGTTACTGCCACCGACCATAAATCAATCCCAAAATCGTAGGGAAGGCCCAGCACTGAAACTTCGCCACTCAGTAAACTGCAAGCGGGTTCTTCCAGCTCTAAGAACTACGATACTGGAAAGGAATTCAAAAGACGAAAGAAAGCTGGATGAACTATAATACAACGAGGACAACGCCTGCTCGCATCTAGGAATTTCGACCTCTGCCTTCTAATCCGTACGCTACACAATTTCTGGCAACTTTGCGGCACAAAGTGCAGCTCTCAATAACCTTAAAAAGATCCCCAAACAGGCAAAGGTATGGAATCGATCGCAGTGCTTACAGCCGATGAGCGCCACTCTTCCAACAACTGTATTATTAACTTCATTATTACAATTTATATGTTCGTTGGTCGTGGTATGTTCCTTTTGAAATGAAAAGAGGCGGTGATCAGAGTCGATCTACAGGGTTGTTCACTAAGCTTGGATACCTCGCTTTTATTGCATTGGCCTTAAGCCTTCGAGGCGTTAAGCGAGTCTCGCTGAGTGACTGATTTATCATTAAAATTCTGCCAACGTTTCAGCGCTGAGTCTAAACTGCAGTTGATATACTGATTACCCACTGATAAGCGATATATGTCTCTGCATACTGCAACCCTAACCACATCGCCATCAAAAAATTAATTCCCATTTTCACAGAGCAATCATTCGTGGAAAACATTTATTGCGAGCACGAATTCGAAGCGAGTGGTCTGCACGTTCTGAGTGCCCCCTAAGAACTGCTCAAAGTCTACTCAGTCACTGTCACTTCTTTGACTATGCGCGGTATAAGATACAAAACTCAGATGAGAGGCAATATGCACAAACCAAAGCTGGCTGCAATGAAAATAAAAAGGCCGACTTATTTCTGGAGCACGATAGAAGCGAGAAACGAGGTATGGAGCTAGCTCAGCATCCGCTACGTGACATCCAGAACCAAAATCGCACAACTTCAGTGTCAATTTCGTGTCGTTTACCTGAAAGCACCTTCTCTTCAAATCCCCTCACACTTTTCAAAATTTTTTAAAAGGAACCCAGCCCAGCAACAGACGCTGCGACATAAACGCAATTGTGGTTGGGGAATTTAATCAGATCTCTGATCTACACTGTCCTCTTCCTCTTATCGAAGTTTAAGCTGACCATGAAAGAAATAATTCACAACAATTCACTCTAGTCTATGTTTTTTCCTTCTAACTCAATTCCCTTCGAAGAAAACAACGGCCATCATTTACGCAAACAGCAGTCATAACTAGTGGTGAATGCACATATCGGTGATCTATGGATTAAGGTAAGAAAAGAAATAGAAGTGTGCGAAAGACGTACGAGAATGTTGTCGGGTTTGATATCAGCATGTAATATACTGCACTTCTTGAGAAGTCTCAATGCGAGCAGAAGCTGTTGTGTATAGCTGCGAACAGCTTTCATGTGAAGACCAACGTTGTTGCCGTATTTTTTGAGTAACTCGCGCAAATTCATGCTGCAATTGAGACACCTTATTATGAATAAAAACATTTGAAGTAATACGAAGCTCAAAATGTACAACAACTCATTGCTTCAGAGACGAAATGAAGCATCGCTACGAAAAAATACCCCTTCAAACACCGCAAACGGAAGACCGACACTTGAAAAGTAATTCTTCAAAAATAAAGGAAAAGCTCTCAACCAGCAAGACTCGATGTCAACATTACATCCTATCGCCCTCGACAAACAAGAGATATTCGTCGTCAAACATTAGCGGTTTTATATTACTTAATAGAAACCACCCGAGGAAAGCGACCGAAAACACAATGCTTCCGTAAAACCTCTTTTTGCCGCCACACACTGCAGAAGATCAAAAACCTGCCCTTCTGGCGATCATTTTCCAGCGGCGACAATAACACGTTCGATGCAGCTCATCGAGCTCTACAAAATGATTCATTTCCAGCTTCATGAATAAATTAGTATGCAAGCTCAAGATAACAGCCTCATCCAGAATTGAAGTACATCTAGCAGGAGTCACAAATTTCGTGCAAGGTACCACATGACGCTTTCATTTCCGGAAAACAATTCGCAAGAAAGGCAAGTTGGAGCTCTTTGAATATCAGATTTTCAGTCGCGCAGGAAAGTGGCAGAATGTCTACAAATAGATTCTGAACCTGTTGAAAAAATCAGTCGGAATCTCACAGCTATTACGATTAATTGCAGTGTGGCATACAGAGATGACGTTTGCTCACAAAAGCGAAGAGGCGCACCTACTGGAAGTAGCCCCTACATCAATTGCGTCGTTCTCATCAGACTTGGCATCAATCTTTTAGACAACCTTATCAAAGTTTCAGCTCAAAAGCGCAAGTCTGTCTTGTTGATCCTTTAGTTCGCGACAACTCTTTATAAATTTAAAAAGTGTTTCAATGCAAGAAACTTTTGAGAAATTACGACTGGATTAACAGAAAGTGCTCAGTGGCAGGCCGATCAAGTGGTATCTAAGACGGATGCCACACATTCCATATCTTAGAAGTAGCATTAACAAAAGCACAGGTACCCTGAACGGCTCCAATCCCGCTCTTTGCCAGCTAATGAATTGAATACAATAGAGGTAAGTTCAACGAAGCAACTCCTAGACTATGGCCACAACTGACAAGCATATCCGCATGCTCAATGAAATATTTTTAAACACCTGGCGTCATGCGGTATTAATACGACTCACAACAAATCTTCAAGGTCAGCAATATCACTCTCAATTGCCGACGTAAAACATGCACAAACGTCATAATAAAACGAACATAAATTATCCCTCGAAACAAAAATTCAATGCAAAAAGCATTTCAAAGAAGAAGTAGGTGATGGATTTTAGTTATGGTGGTTAGGAAGGAAGGGGGGGGGTGTGTCTTGAGGTACAAGCCTTGTCCCAAGCCAATATTGAGCGTAATTAACAAAAATAATTTCCCACTTACTATAAGTATAATTATTGAGTATAAATTTGTTCGAATCTCTTATAAGCAACAGAGCGGAATCACAACTGTTAAAAGACATCAGCAAACCTCAGTGACTCGAAGACAAGGCAAAGGTGCTGATGATGATGAAAGTGTCTGTAGAGCTGCAAACAATGATAGCGGTCATCACGGTCTGCTTCATTCAGCTTCTTCAAAATCTCCAGCTCCTTCATGCCCGTTTTGCGCCTGAACATTCAACAAATTCAAACATTAACTTTCAAGCTTGTGTTATTCGTAACTGGTGGAAAAGTTGTAAATCTACAAAATATTCCAAATTTTTTCGCAGTAAGGTCAAACTTAATGAATTCTATAAAGCAATCTTGAGAGATGGTGTGTGCTTTCAAATCAACGATGCGAAATCTTCCTTTCCTTCTAGATGCACCTAAAATCATTTCTTAATGAAACTAAAAAAAACCGTGTAAACCTGCTACTTATTTTTGCAAATGCAACCTTTATGGAAAGAAGAGCGGTGTGATTAAATACTCGTCCTTAATCCACATTACAAATCATCAGAGACTAGGGAAAAGTAATATGCAAACAGAAACGTAAAGACAAACGCATGGCGTAAAGTGGTTAAATGGAAGCAAGAAAATAATCGGCTACTAGCTATGTGAGAGGAAAGTACCAAAAACACGTGTCTTCCGGTCGACGGAGAGCGTGTCTCGATATACATCGCAGATGCGCTTTTTTGCACCTTCACTGCGGCACTCTACAATAGCCAAATTATAAGATGAGTGCACAATACACCAGCCATTGCAACACTCCATTCAACCGCACTCGCCATGCACATCACACTAACGTCACCCGCACAGCCGTACCCGCACCGTTCCAAGCCGATCTTTCCTCTCCTCTGCCCACACAACATTTACGCACGATCACCTTGAGACACCTCACGAAACGCTATCACACATCACTACAACGCCACTACGCGGCTTCGCACTTCATAGACGAAGGCAATCGAATTGAAGTCACATCACTGTTCTCATATGAACGAAACACTAACCAATTCGCGTAGGATGTAATTGCTACACACACCAATGCATAATGGGTCACTGCAACTGTGGAAGAAAGAAGGAGCGGTGCGAGCGATCCGCCATGCGGATGACAAATTGAAATTAAGAAAACAACGGTAAATTTGGCGAGCACTACGAAAAAAAGAATTCAGAGAAGCCTTGCATCGTACTGGCATAACGTTTACCTGAAACTCATGAATCTGCAAGACTTCCATGGGAAAATCATACGGTAAGGATGCGAATCTCATCGTTTTGTGCTGCAAAGTGTAAATGACTGTATGCTGTCGTTGGATTTCTTCTCACTCAGTGGGTAAGTTCATTTCAAGGTTTTATTGGCTCAGATGTCATAAAGTTTTGAACATCGGTGTCGCAAAAATGCGCATGTAATGTTCCACTATGGCGATGACGTGTTTCAACATCTACCTGTCACTTATGGTAGCATACGGCTTGGCGTTGTGTCTTGATGCTCACTTCTAAACACTTCTAGACATGTATATGATCATAACTGAGCGCAAGCATTGCAAAATGTAGATGAGCTGCATAACCGAACGAACACACACAACCAACGTTCTTACAAAAGCTACAGCTTTTCTTTCAAAACTTTCTTCTGTTAGTGGGTGATGAATCAATTATCGTTACACACTTCACAGATTTCGACATTTTCCTCCGAAAGCAGGATGCAAACATGACTAACGATGAGTTCTTTGCAAATCAACATTAGGAAACTCTTACAGATTCGTTGGTCTGAGTATGCTACTGCAATGCAAAACTTCCATGAATTCTTACCTGCGCTGTCCGCCAAATTACCGGAAGAGAACTCACATCACTTCGTTGTTACGGATGATCTTCACGGCGACGTGTGTGTTGCTCCGGGCCGCATCGGTAGCGCGCACCACATTTCCAAACACACCCGCACCCGTGTAGCCATAGACCCGATATCGACGGTCAAGCATTTCACCAATGCGCACACCTCAAAAATCCATTAACGTTCATGTCTGAACACCCCCCTCCCCTGCCCTTTCCCTGCATATCATTTCAGAGTCGCAGTAATTATTTTCAAAGATGTGAACTGGTAAGTAGTCAATACCTAAGCGAACTAATTCGTTTCTGAAGTGGTACTGCACCCCTCCTCCGTTGGAGCGACCATCTAGCATAAAATCGTTCTTTCTTTATCTTAAAAGGGTTCCTTCGCACTCTGTCATCTCTTTCGAACGATATATAGCACTAGCTCACTAGGAAGTTTGGTGGCATACAATACTTATAAAAGTTCCGCGAAATTTCCAAACGATAAGTGAACATCCATTCGTAGAATGTTTCCTTCCAGAGTGGCTCCTTTACCTTTCTGAATCAATAAGTTAAGAGCGGAAAAAGTACGTGTTTTGAGTTTTTAATGAATTATTTCCGATTTCTAATGAGTCACGAGGATGTTTCTTACAAAATTTCTTCAATGTAGGAAGCAGCTTTGCTGACTGCCCAAGTGCTGCATTAGCATTTCACCCCGCGTTAATATGTAAAAGTTCGAAAGTGAACCGTAAAGACTTACGGTAATAGCCATCAGTGTCATCCCAATTATCGCGAAGCGATGCGTTCGCAGCATCCTGTCCGGAAACGATCACTGCGGATTTTTTCAAAAGCTGCAATATGATTAGAAGTGGTAGATGCATATGAGCAGTACAGAACATACATAGGCAAAAAATCAACTATTGGTTGATCATAGGTGAGGCAATTTTATAAATTTAAGCTTTGCCTTGGTAACAAAATATTGCAACAAAGACGTATAAATGAAAGTTGTGAAATAATCCCTGTGTGTGATGCTACCATTGTCACATTTCTACAACCGTTTAAGGAGAGGCATGAGAGGAGGAAGTAAGGAGGGGTTGAGGTGGGTCCTTCTCCTACGCACGCCATTCATCGAATGCAAAAGACCAATTTCTTACAAGGGGTTGCAAAGGAAGGAATTTCCTTTTCCTATAGCCATAAATCAATCACTATTAGGCGAAAGAAGTCTTTTCCTAGTCCACTTTAGATCCTGTCCGGATATGATCGCTCCGGATTTTTACAACTAATAATAAATAAGAGAACGATGGAGGTAAAATTACTTCGGGAGGGAGATCGGCATCTGCGGCGAACATATCAAACGTCGTGTTTGAGTCGCCACCTTTGTTCGCATCCCTCTTAATATTTTCACCGCGCTGTCTCCTCTGCTCTTCGGCCTCTTCTTGAGCTGCCTTCTGTAATGCACGATCCACTTCCGATTCCTGCTGTCCCTGAAATTAAAACCTCTTTTATCAACAACTTTTAGTCACCCAGACGCAATCATCTGCCGTTCATTATGCGTTAAAAAGCAAACAATTGCTGGATAAATTCATGCATCTCCTAATTTTGATGCCTTGTTGAGCTGCTAAAGCAACGTTTCTGTGCATGTGCAATCGTTCAAAACCAAATTTAAAGAAATTCGGCTAATATCATTCTTGATATAACGGTTGAGAGGATCTGAAACATTAACATCAGTGCTTATGCAAACACGCAACCATTTAATGAGCACCTGGGATAGGCGTACAGGTAAATAAGTCAACGACAGTAACAGACAATTAAGCAACAACTACCTTAATGTGAACCATTTTCTGCTTGAGATCACCAAAGAAATCGCCCGGCGTGTCGTCGCCGCCGAGTGGTGAGACAGGACTGCTCGACAAGGAGCGCTCACTGTCCGAAGTGCGCAGCTCCTTTGTTTCCGTAGGATTGTCATCTTGCGAAGGCTCTTCTTTCTCTGTCTCGGCTTCTTCAGTCTCTTCATCCTCTTCCACTTCATTTCCATGCCCCTCGCTGTGTGCTGCATCGCTTTTTGCAAGTGGGAATTCCTCCAGACCTTCACTATTGCTGAAAAACCGATCCACATACTAACATATCCCCACATAGAAATGTATAAATTATGAGATAAACCTTCGCACTCATGTCTTCACAGTACAAGGTGGTGCAGGTAAAGGAGCCACGAGGGATATGTCTATTCGTTCCACCTGCGCATACCCATTGCTTATTCGGTTCCTAATTAGTGAGCAAGGATCGCAATGCTATTTAGCAATACCACGGGCAATTTATTCGGAAACGGACTGCACCCTGTTAAAGCTTGCTCATACCGTCACTGAAGCGCATGCAGCGTTCAGTGCTATAATCCGAGATTCTAGAAGCACGGCAAATCGACCACGTGTCTCTACCGAATAAGCTTGGATGGCTGCAACAAACAGGAAAATCAGCTCGTTAATGGAGACATAGGGGATATTTCGAAGCGTTTAACTGCAAGACTTTAATGAGGACAGGACCGAGTCACTAAAATATGACCAGAACTGCAGGAAAAGAACATCAACTGAAGTATTCATAACCAACTTTCACAAGCACAACTTCCGCGTTCAAAAGAAACAGCCCACTGAGCATCACCCTCTGCAGGACGGCAAGTCGAGTCGGCATGCCACTAGTGGAGTTTTCCTTCATGAGGTATTCGGAATACAAGTGGCTGTGAATCGTTAGAACTTCAGATGCAGTTTACTCCTCTCTTCCACCCCCTTCCCTCCCCATTCTCGCCGATTGCCGAGAAAGCAAGACGCGATGAGTCGCTTGATTTAATAAGACGCAATTTGCAAACAAAACTGTGGAAAAAAAGAAACAGGAAGAGGAAACAGAAAAGGTAAACGAAGGAAAAATGAGCAAGGAATGATTTTTAAAAAGCCACAACATCCTCATTACACTGTAAAAAGCAAAGCAAGCGTCGTTCAGCATCCAAAAACGAAGCCGCGAAGTCCTCAAAATTACGCAATGGAATGCACACATGTCTTCTCAACATCATTTTACTGCTCATTAAAGAACATCATTGAACCGTACTAAGTCAACAGCGGATCTGTTGTGCTGCTCAACACTTGGATCTTTAGGCGGATGATCGAAGGTGAGGAGGACGAGTAAACTAGGGGGACTAGGAATGGGATGACAATCCCAACTATGCTTAGATTTAGAAGTCAACTATAGAAGCAGAGATTTTGATCAGACAAACATCAGGCCCAACGTCGCCTCCAGTGGGAAGGTTGAGTTGTTTTTTATCGATCAAGGGTTAGCGCAAGCAGATCAACACTAAAGCATTCCACATTAGCCTACAGAGAATGTTCTACTCCGGTCCAATTCCGCTTCAAAATCAGGTCGTGGCACTTCTAAGAAACTTAACATCTACTCAAAAGCCAAGCACTGCCCACTCGAATACCTAACTTTACGTTGCTGGCTGATTGGCCTTTCAGCCATAATCTGAATTCGCTTCACTGTGCAATGTAGAGGTATTTAGCGAGCGTGAGCAGAGAATCAGTATCAGATCTCTCAAGCGCTCACATTCTGCGTTCGGTGATTGAAACTATATACCTATAACCACTTGGTAGTCGAGGTTCCCCAATCTTACAAACTAATAACTATTTGAAAATACTGTAAAGCCAAACAACTAACCGCTTAATCAACTATTTTGGACATTTTGGACACCGTTCAATGCGATAATATATACCCATCCGGTTGCTCCGTAACGATAAAAATACATTCAATAGAGAAGCCGAGGAAAATGTCAAACTATTCGGATCAACTTGTTGACGTTAATTAACGCACTATCGCATTTTCCGAGAAAAAAGCACGCTTGACGAGCAGAATGTACACACATTTAAAAGAACAAAAGTATGCAACAATTCATTCAGAGGCACATATCGGATATATAACCGAAGGAATCTCTCCCTGTGAATGAGATATTACAAGCCAATGAACGATGTGAAAATGGAAAAGACAGTTCGAAAACTTCCTCTTTGAAAAGATTGGGGAGCAAATTTAAAAATGTGATAAGGATTTGCACTTTGAGCGCCATAATGAAGCCTACAGAGGCTAAAACCTTACGACTGGTTTCTCAATTTCGATCGGGAGAGAACGCGCATTTCAATTCGTGGTGAATGCAGAAGTGGAGGAAGCCCCGCTGTAACTCACTTTCAAGCATATAGCCGTGGATTTTTTCAAGTGCAGCCACAAAGAACGCTTGGAGAACAAAGAACTGTAAAGAACGTTTACCAAGGCCAAGTATTCGCGTCATTGCCGGTTTGTTTCCCGATCTGCTCCATGAACAGCTGTCGACGCTGTCTATGCTCCTGGATTCTTCTCTTCTCTTCCTCATCCGAATCCAACAGCTCCATTGAGCTTTCACTTTCATATCCAGCTGCTCCAACCTCAACCTTTCTCTCGGCAGCATTTCTTCAAAAGAAATTAAAATATTACTCGACATTCAACCCACCTGATAGCAAAAGTGATCAGAAATCAACTGAGTAAAATTTGAACGAGAATGAAATTTCATTCACTAAAACAAGGCAATGGCAGCATAAATTAGAGAATTTTGATAAGAAAATGAGCGAAATTAAAGCTCAAAATGGAAGAAAAAGAGATGAATTAAAAACTCCAGTTTCGACTGATGTGACAGCGACTTCTACTGTCAGTTCAACATTTCCTCGCCTCCTCCGTTATCCCTTCCCCATTTCTGTTTCAATGAACGTTCATCATTTCCTTTCCCTTTCTCGCTTTTTGAGGCACTTAAAATCCTTTTCATAATTTTCCATAATTAAAAAAGAGCGAAATAACACATTTATCAAACTCGCCAATCACTCGCTTCAGCTGTGAAGAAATGATTTAATTCTGCGAACTCAAATACAGGATTCCATAAGCAACAGCTTAACATCAGCAAAATACGTCTCCTATTAGAGAAACGTGAAACATTTTATTTACCTTCGAGTATTTCTCCACTTTTTGTATTCCACTAGTATAAAAGTGCAACGCGAAAACATCTTTTGTCCTCTAAAGCAGATTTTTGCATTCCATTAGCAAGATTTCATATTTTATCGGAGTGGAACGCTTGTAGAACTCCTCTACAAAAGATTCATTTTCGTTGCGAACTTTGTCACTCGACTAGTGTGAAATGGATGCACATTCTCCGGCACATAAAGGAAGTCTGCATTTCTCTTTAAAGCTGATACATTGAATTGAAAACTGGTATATGAAGTTAATATGAGACGTGAATTATACTCAACAAATTTCAAGAATTACCCGACTGTAAACATCACATAACTTCACAAACTCCTGATTCAAACGCTAACAGGCAGGTAGACAGACGCGTAGATATAACAGCGCCATCACGCCTTTTGCTGATGCAAATTTGATAAGCGCAAAGAATTCAGCATTAATATAGACCATAAACAAACGAAATACGTAAACAACGACGACAGCAGCTATTAGTTTCGAAAATTTACGAGTATTGAGACGGCAGAAGAAGACTGACCGTCGAAAGTTTTGCTAGAAGAATTCCCTGGTAAACGACAAGAACCGGAAGAAGGATGAGAACGCTATGTAATAGGCACCTTCGCAATTCACCCCACTTATCAGTTCAGGAGGGTGCTCAGATGTGCGAAAACGCGCTTTCTTATGACCGAGCGTTTAAAACTTCAACTGAGGAAAAATCCACCTTTCAGCCGTCTTCGTTTGAAAGCAAATCAAATTTGACTGAGAAATTTTATAGAGCTCCGATCATCATGCGGCACCGTGGAATTGTAAAACAATTACAGCGAAACTGGCGACAGAAAATCAGCCTGTGGTGTAGAGAAGCCTCACTTTTAAAAACACCGATGGGCAGATATTTCTGCTTAAAAAAATAACTTGATAATATGGGGAGTTGCATATGAAAAATATTGGCATCAAACACCGTAATGGTGATGTCGTGGTATGTCTGAAATAATCTCACAATGCTGCTCTGCAGCACTAGGCGCTTGCACAAATTAAACGAAAATGGAAGCAGCTATGCTGAAATCGAATTAAGCCTTCACAAGTGCAAAGAAACGGGCCATGTTTTGTTCTCCGATCGTCTCTCACTCATAAATGGGCTTTCCGGGTCATTTTTTCACCAACTAAAGTCGTAAAAATATTTATATTGCTCATAGAGAATTCGTTCGACTTTCCTCCTTTTCCCGACCGAAAGTCAACGCTATATATTGAGCATTCGTCTGAATCGACCATCATCCCTTCATCCCATCCCAATGTCCTCAGAAGTGGAAAAAACGCCAACAAACTGCTAACAATACTGGCAGATAATTTTTGCGTTTCTCAACCTCTAAGCTGCTTTGTGCCTGTTCCCATCCATTTTCAACAAGCTCTCCAGCCACCTTGGAGGGCAAATTTTTTTCATCACAAGACCCCTGCATGGATATGGCAAAGGTGAAATGAGCTAAAAAGCTAAAGGAGAATTTAAAAACACACCTGGGCGAAAATTGCAGATCGCTTCTGCTCGAACTCTTTGAGGCTCTACTGCTTGTTGTATCATGACTGGATCGTGATCTTTCCTCCAGCTCTCTGTTGTCCATTCGTCTTCTTTCACGAGAATTATCTCTCTTTCGTCCATGGGACGACCCGCGTCTTGAATGCTCATCCCGAGATCGACTCCGTCGACTACTCACCTTTAAATCTCTTTCTCTGTCCCTATTTCGATCTTTGCCGCCATCACGCGATCTCGATCTTCCGCTAGCGTGTTTACGTGCTGGCGACCGTGAACGGCGACGACCCGGTGAACGACGGCGAATTAAATCGCGTGAACCCGAGCGTGCATGTTCGTGACGCCGTAGACTCGTTGAACGAGAGCGAGCGCGTCCGTCATTCCTCGGTCTTGATATGTCCGATTCTCTGTGTCGCTTCGAATCTTCTCTAGCTGATTCACTTTTCCTGCTCTTGTCCAATTCGTAGCGATCCCGCGAGGAAGTTGGTCCTTTGCCCTCTGCCACCGGTGATTTTGTAATTTTCATATCCTTTTCATCTTTCTTTGTATCTTTCTTGCGTCCTTTCGGGCTTTTTTCCTCCTTCTCCACACTTCTTTCTTCTCTCCTCTGCCTACACACTTCTTTTTTCGGGTCCTCCTCTTTAGAAGAACTTTTTCTCTTTGAGTTCGCATCGTTGCTTAAATTTTCTTCATTCTTTCCGGAGTCTCGTTCTGCTTTCTCCAGACGCTTCTCCTTCTCTTGTTCCTTCCCTTCATTTTCTTCCATTACAGGAACATTTTCTTGCTTCCTTGTTTCAACTCCTGCCTTAAGTTTTCCTCTCTTTGGATACTCTCCTAGCATAGCGGCGTCACACCGTCCGCCGTTTAGCTCATGGCTCTGTTCCTTCGAGCCACTGTTTTCCCTCAACGCGTCCATTATTTCTCCGTCCGAAATACTGGCACACCTTTTTCGCTTCACGCCTCTTTCCTCCATAAGCAAACTGTGCTCAACCACCTTTACAAGATGCTCTTCCACCTTAGCGAATTCCTCATCTCTTTTTGCAGCATGCTCATCTTGCATTGCAAAATTCTTTTCATGCTCTGTCAAGGTTAGTTCAGTTTTAAGAGCAACAAGTTCATCGCTGTTTTCAGCACCACATAGGCGATCGAAGACTGGGTTAGAAGGTTCAGATGAGCCGCTGCGAACCGATTTGTTCGAAGAGGAACACGATCTCTGGCTGAGTACACTATTTGGACCATTCGTGACACTGCTCTTCCCCACCCCTGCAATGAAACATCACTAATTATTCTGCTCAAAGGAATTTACTTTAGAATTTAAGAGGTTCCGTCCACTGTTTTTCATCACTATTCAAATAGAACATTTATATAAAAGAGGGAGTTATTTGCAACAAATTTCGAATTTTCGTGAAACACCCTCGGAAAGATCAACGAGCAAGCACAATTGCATCGGTTCTTCCTGCACTGCTGATCACAAGACGTCCAAACGGTGGGAAGGATATTTTCTAGTAGACAGAATGAGTTGATGAAGAGACCAACAACGCATTACGGGCCTAGGACATATCCCAACTCCAAGCTTTAGAAATTTCACGAACAGAGACATGAGTAGGTTGCAGTAAAAAGCAAAAAGAATTAACCTACCTTCGTCACTCATCGAGTCTTCTCTAAGCGCCTTCTCAAGCGCCACCTTTTTCTTTTCAAGCAGCTCCAACTCGTCTTCGTGACCACTTCGCTTTCTCCTCCGCTCTTTCTTGTGTTTCTTCGGCTGAAACAAAGCGAAAATTTTCGACAATAATTAAGCCTATAGTGAACTTCTCATCTGGAACCTAATGAAACGAAACTTCTAGTTGGAGTGTATGACGTGCTAATTCACTTGACGTCACAACAACCAATAACAACATCTTTTCTTCGTCTTTCATTGATTAGCTCTGATATAAATTAGTCTCCCGTAGATATTTTGGCGCAAAATGGGCAACCGGTACAGAGAGGTTTTCATTTTTACAAGAAATAGAAAGTAAAATAGGGGAGAGAAGAACTGATTGGTTTTCTACTTTCCCTTCCCCCTTCTCGAACCTCTTCCCTCTGATATCAAGGAAGATGTCCCTATGTCATATCTGCCAACTCCGAAATGCACTGAATACTTTCATAGACTGAGTCGAATATTATTATTGTTCTCTGAACATTTTTATCATACGACAAATACTTGCTTATCTTTTGACTTTTGCAGAACCTTAAACTTTTTAAGGAGAATTTCATAAGCTTGAAAGTTGATTCTTCCAAACAGAACAATCTGACTAAGCCTTAGGCAATATGCATAAGTTTCCCCGCAACCTATGCTCCTTGCTGCGGTGCATGTTCATCGAGTGAATCCATCTCAGAAAATCTACACAACACAAAATATGCACAATAATATCATTATATTTAGCTGATGCAAATGACCAAACAATTCCATAAAATAATAATAAATAGGTGGTCTGACATGTGAAAGATGAAAAATGGTCTTAGAAACGAACAACGCGAGAAAATTTCCAGACAATTCTGGACGTTTACAAGTGCTTTCTCAGTCAATCAGGTAGCGTGAAAGGTGCTATAAAAGGTCACTCTACTGAGTAAACTATATTCATCGAAATTGAAGCTAATTTTGGTGAAAACGTTGTTTAACCACCAGATGGACAAGCGGTTGCACGCAAATACACAGATAAAACGTTGACACAATGCGTACTATGAAGCAAATTTGCAAGAGCAAAAAGCTTTCCGAAAACATTTATACAAGCGATCAAGTTCGTGGAAAGTAGCCGTTAAATCATTATTTCTGCGCATATTACAAAGAAGGTTGGTCAGCGTTACAGAAATGCAGAAGCTGGCATACTGCAACAGCCTCTGCAGTACGCTTCTTCATTTTTCCCTTATATGGCACCTTAATTTTTTCTATTTTCGTGCAGCCGTCAAGTGAATTTACGTGCTGTGCCCGCATTCTACTTCTGATGGTTGGAATGGAGAAATGGGAAGCATGTGAGAAGGGAGCGAACAATAGAAAACTTCAAGAAGTGCTTCCTCTTGCTGAATGAAACACCTGCTTTTATACTTCGTAACAACGTCCTCCACGCATCTTCAACAACTAGTTATACATTAAACAGAACAAAGAGTCGGAATTCTTCGTTGATCAGCACGATCGGAATTTCCCATGAACTAGACAGGATAAACAGCAATATGTCCAGATGCTTGCGCCAAGAATTATGGGTCCAGAATGCGCACCTAATGTGGTTTGGATGTAAAAT
Source organism: Ascaris suum (assembly GCA_013433145.1). Classification (NCBI taxonomy): domain Eukaryota; kingdom Metazoa; phylum Nematoda; class Chromadorea; order Rhabditida; family Ascarididae; genus Ascaris; species Ascaris suum. The sequence goes on along the minus strand of CM024187.1, from coordinate 18,560,104 downwards.
CCCCCAAGAAATGTAAACCAGTAAGCCGGCTTCCATCTATTTCCCACAACTTATCAGTTTCACCAAGACTATAAAATTATGGCACCATACTGCTGAAACAAAAGTGTACCCAAACAAGACTAAAAAATTTCGCGAAAGAAAATAAAAATATACCTTTCTGTCCTTCTTCTTCTTTTTCTTGTGTTTCCTCGCCAAAGAATCTTCACCGCTACCTGTACGTCTCCTTTTGCACCATCGTTCGTCTTCGTCAACGGAGTCGTCTTGAAATCCACCGACACCCTCATCACTTGAGGAAAAAAAGAGCTCATTACGTACCTCGACATCCATTCTTGATGCTTCCCTGAATAAAAACGGTACAGCGTATGCGAGCAACACATTCTCAACGAATTGTCGAACGCCTCCGCAAACCCGTTGTAGCCCTTTATCGCAGCCTAACAAACCCTTCATGGAACATTCACATGCAGCAGCTAACACTGCTCGACATTAAGAGCTGCATAGAGGAATCTAGCCGATCCTGACGGGCTTTTTTCGAAGTTTAAAAAAGTGGAAAATCCACAGCTTTGCATCCTGTGGAAAGAGTATTTCCTTTCTGAAATGCAGGGTTTTCATTAAAATTGGGTACTTGCGGAATAACTCCACATAGAATCTGAAGGAGTGATTGCTAGTTGCAACCGACTGCGGTTACTTTGTCCAGAATGCTATAAAAATCATCCTTTTGATTAACTTCTGAATGAACGGTGCTCCATCTCACAGCTGGTCGGTAATAACTAGAACTGTCCCTTCAGAATGAATTCGATGTATTCATACGCTGCTACATAACAATATGACAACTAATAACGACTGCATTTACAATGTGGTATTTGTACGAGCAATAAATAACAACAGAAATAAAACATCTCTTTCGAGTCACCTAAATGCAGAGCTAGAAAGCACCGCACCCTATACCCGACCGGTACTGTCCCATCGACTTGTTCGCCGTCAGGCTCTTACCATCCACCACGAGGGGCAAAACATATGTCCTCCACCGAATAAAACAGATAAATGTCCCACGGTATTACAGTATATTTTCCTTGCTGCAGCGCGGTTAAAGGCTTTGTTTGTTTGATTCTATGGTTTTACCTGCGAAATGTTTTTTTTTTTTGTAATTCTCGGATATTTGCGGTGTGCATACTTTCCCCTTATTTGCATACCACGAGGAACCCTGCAGTAAAAAGCGTGGCAAATGCAATATACCCTAACTTCAGTCCTTTTCCGGTATTGCAGAGAATGCTAACACTGAGAATTTTACTTTTAGACGAACGAATTTTTGGGATCGTCAAGTTACGTCCTGCGAGGAAACCGTCTCCACTAAAAAGAGGAAACTAACATCCAAACTCCTAGTAATGATTACTCAGCAGTGATCCGTCCAATTCTCAATTTGTTGAGAAGGCATGATTAACTGTGCTTCAATTGGCCCTTTTACTTTCACACAAAAACCTGCAGTTAGCGTCGTGGTTTACAGTGTCTACATATCGACATTTCTAATACCTTTGGTATTTCCTTTCTGAGAGCGGCTTGATGAATTTGGGATGTCAGTAAGCAGATAAGGGACTTGGTGTTATTTACTTCAAAGCGGAGGTTACTATCCCGAGGATAGCCTCACAGCGTTCACACTTCTTCAAAAGAGGTACATACCTGGATGCGAGGGGGATCATGATCGGGAACATGCGGTAAGCGAAGCAAGCAAAAAGCAAAACAAACTTATAGCATATCACATTATACCTATAAAGTACAAACATCAAGCAGAAAGCATTCACTGCGTTCCGAAAAACACTGCCTCGATTATTAAACGGTTGTGACGTGAGGAAAATACGCACAGCAAAACTGTCAAATAAACGGCTTTCGAAGCACTCAACTCTTCAAAGTGTCACAGAAGTTATCGTAACAGCCCCTTTGGTTCCACTCTTCGGGGAAAGATTTCTCTCCGAAGAGGAAGATCCAACATTTTTTAACACTTCGCTCTCGTTATACAACTGCTCTCTTAAGTGTATCGTCAACGTGGGTAACGCAGATTACACTAAAGGTCGCTAATGAAGAAAAATTTTATTGCGCCGGCGTCGTACTTTTTCAGGCAGGCATCTGGACAGGACCTCAGATATAACCAATCTCCAATGATGAGGTCTATACTCAAGAAGCTTCCCTCCCAGGGGGCTTGCATTTTTTGAGAAAATTCAGTGGGAGTTTATATGTGTGGAAAGGAATGGCAATATTCGGGCACTAATTATTTATGTATAATCATAAGCAATTTGCATTCATCATCCAGCAAAACTTGCTAACTCATATCCTAGGTAGATGAAATCGAAACACATCTTCAAAAAATTCGCAAACATTCCCTTTGCCACCGTTCGACCCTCTCAAACAATGCAACCTTCTCCCACAACCCTCGACCGCCGCGAATGATCACCATAACAGTCGTAATCACCTAAGACACAACCCTCTCGGATAAGAGTTGCCCTAACGCACTGCTCTCGACTGTCAAAGATTGGACAGAGATATAGGTTGGTGAAACTGCCCGCGGTGCTCCTACCGGCTCTAGTAGGAGTACTCCTACTGGCTTTAGGAGTACCTGTTCTACTGGGGCCCTCAAAAGTTCATCTTCCCTTTTTATCCGTCACCAACAAAAGTCTAATCAGGGAAAAGCTTGCTCATTCCGAGCAATTTAGGCATTTCCTAAAAATATGTCGACTGATGAATAAAAAAGAAAAATCGAGGTAAACAGCAGTCAAAATAATGACGAAATGCTTCCATTTGAGAGACATAATAAATGATACCAGAGCATCTTTCGACCCGAGCGAACGCTCCGTGGGTGGCGATAAGCGCCAAAACTGCAAATTTAGCTCGCTATAGAGACGACCGAGAAGATGGGAAATAATGACGTCGGTTGTCGCGTACTTATATAGGCGGTACGTAGTAGGTTGCACTTTACTGCGTCATTCTTGTGCAAATGGTTCCTAAAAAACGACAGGTTAGAAGTGCCGTAAAGGTAAATCAGTCGACGAATTCAGCCTTTCAGAGACATTAATGCAGTGACTCCATGAGCAACGTTAAACGTTGATGAAACACGCTCTCCGCATACTTCAGAAAGCAGATATATCTTCGTAGAATTGCTTTATAATTTTTTGTAGCGCTTCCTACTGGGAAACCTACATTTTCCATGACAGACGTTATATTTACATATAGTCTAGATATAAATCAATGGCAGTCCCCAATTCCCGTCCAACTTTCTTTGCAAGGGAGACAATAGTACGCGGGCGACGGAAAGGAAGGGGGGTGATAAAAGAGTGGACTAGAATAAACGAACTCGAGTCCTTTCATTTTCTTATGAAAAACACTAAATGCAGTTTTCCACGAAATTCTGGAACCAAAACGTTGTTTTTCGCTTTTTCTCAATAAAGTCGAACGACGCATCCTACAGGAAATAAAAAATGAACTGTGCACCAGATGAAAACCACCTGTCCAAACAACGATGTAGATGAGAGAAGAAAGAGGCATGTGGGGATCTCCCGCCGATGACATCAAACCAGCCGCGCCCGACCAATACGAATAAGCACTAATGCACAAAAACAAGGGTGCAAGGGAACACATTTTTAAGACGTGGCATCAGCGTATCGGAGTATGCAAATTTTCGCTTCAAGCGGGAAATGTGGCACATTGGTTTTTTTTTTCAAAGCGAACGAATAGTGAAACAACAATGATGTGGTTGCCAAATAGATAGGGCAAACACTTTCGCCAATCATTAACACCACAACAAAATTATCAAGAAGAAATCGTTTTCTTACGCGAATGCTGACACTATAATCATCGAAGAAAACGGCTACGATAAACGTGATTCAAACAAAAATACTTTGAAGCACAAAATCAACAACGATAAGATGTCGAAATACTGGCGCCTCATTACGAGCAGATATTAGTCGTTGCTGCTGTCGTCTACTTGTTAATTTGGACGACCCTCTTCACAAATCACTTCGCAAGTGAATCGTGGGGGAGGAAAATGGTGAGAGATGTAAAATGTTGTTAGAACACCTTTTGAGTGTACGAGTTTATTGATACTATAACAAGGGAAGCGAGTTGCGTTTTCTAAGCTTTATTATCATTATTAAATTATCCTATTCCACAATCCCTAATGCTTCATAGAACGAAGCACCGAACTAAAGGTACCCGCTGCCTCGGGCATCTCAGCACCTTGACAACCCCATTAAATTCGCCACTGAAAGACACCTCAGATTACAGTCTAGTTTATTGCAAGGTACATAAGCAACCTATATCACATGAAAATTCATTGCCTGCAATAATTGAGCCCACTGGTTTGCAAGTGGGCGAATGGATTCACCTGCTCCCGCCAAAACGGTCACAAGCGATTAACACGTTGGTTATTTGGCCTATTCAAAATCGACTATATATAAAGGTATGTAAAGGGCTCTCTTTTCGACCATCATAAACCCTTAGCACGTCTCGTACGCTCTTTATTTGTGACCAACCGCTTCCTGTTGTTGTCGAAAACCCACGACGACAGACGGCATGCAACAATGGGCGGAGTCACTACACGGCACGAGTTTACAAATACGTAATCTTCTTGGCAAACATCCAAGAACCTGGTCTGAAGGGACGTTGCTTAATGAACGCATTCTTTTCATTTCAGTTGTTTTCCAGGAATCTCAGGGGTAGTTCCAGAGCGTCGCAGATTTGCGCATTCGGCATTTGTTTCCTTTGGTTAGTGATAGGTTTCGAAAAAGATAGTGCAGAAAGGCCTTGATGTAAAAAGAGGTATTTCGTCACTATAACGCAGCTACATTGCTGGCTCCCTTTCCGCACCCTTTTCCATCTTAATGTGGAAAGACTAGAAAAATGGCACCATCATGCAAGTGGCTCGTCAATGTCACTGTTCGGTTCGAGGGAGTAAAGTGGGATAGAAATGCCTAGGGCGCAAGTGTCCGAGTACGAATATCTGACGAGAAATGCTATGACACTAATGCTGCAGTTGTTTTTAAGCACAGTGGGATGTGCCCCACCAGATCAAACAAACGAAAACTCATCGAAGAAAAAATAACAGTAAAACATTGAATAATGCATCAACCCACTGAGACGACCACTTCAGCGAATCGTTGGCCGTCCGACCTACTCACGCCATCAGCTGGTCGCTTCCTAGCCCAATTAAAAAAAAAGCTGAAGAAATAAACGGATCGATATCGAAGCAATTTATCAAGTTTCTTTTCGACGTGCCTTACTGTACTGGTATGGTTAAAAGTAATCCACTGTTGCAAACTCTAGTCGATTATTCAGTGAGCAAAATCTTAGATATAAGATGAAAGAGCTCTACTATTAGAAAAACCTGAAAGATTTATTTGCTACATAAAACTTTGAAGTATTTTTCCCATCTTTTGCACTCTATTAGCATAAAATTGCAATGGGAGGTTGTTCCTTGAGGCGACTTGATACTTTATTCTAAGATATATAAACGAGCGATGCAGCAACCACCGAGATGATTAACGATGACCACTATTCGAATATTAAGACTTGCCCCAGAAACAAATGGAGAAGCGTACCCTAGGAGTTAACACGAGATCCGTTCTTCCGGTCGCTCTCATCAAACCCACCACTTTCGCAAACTATCAGAATGATAATGCATGCACTATACGTACCTTTACATGTTGTCCAAAACGAGCACTCATGCAAATTTCTCTAAAAGTCAGTTTATTTGTGAGTGGACTGTGAAGCAGATAGGCAAGCAAACAGGTAAATTTATGATTCTTATGACAAGGAAATACGTTCTCGGGCATATTTATATGTCTCTAATTTCTTCGGCAGTCAGTAAATCTGCATCGAAGTTGGCACAGGTGGACTGTGCACACCAGATTTCGTAAATGCAGCTTTAGTGTTCCCCATAACGAATGAATGAGTTTAATTGGCAAACGTAGATAGAACGCGTAATATATATGATATAAGGTACACAGGTGGATGTATTACCCAACAGATGAACCGACGAGGGAGAAAAGGAGAAAAGGGGCGAAAACAAATCTATAAACAAAAATAGGATGAGCAACATGTCATAATATTTAGCATTTAGAAGACAGTGTATATTTACAAAGAGAGCAGGTGGGAACATGTGAAAACGAGAATGCTGTTCTTTTGAGGAAGAAGCAGTGGATTTCATCGGGAGGGGAGCTATTACGAAGGGAAGAGACTTGAGTTCTTTGTTGATTTCGGCAGCAATGACATCAACGTAATCTACGAAAATGGAATCGAGAATATGAAAAAGCCTAATGCCGGTATTGGAAGTGTCGAAAAGAGGTCCAATGTCATCGCCTGAGTTTACCTTCCCGTTAACATGCTTATAGAACTTATTTTGTTAAGTGGTCTCCGTGAATGTTGAAGCGAAATATGGTTATCTGAAGTTTCTGGCTGAATTTATGGTTGGAACCCGATGAAATTTCTTCGCCTTCAACAGCGTACAACGGCATCAGCGAGGGCCTCGATTCAAAACCGGTAAGGAATACGGAGGAAAAACGCCGTAGGGAATTCTATCGTGGATCTGAATAGTGCCCAAAAACGTATTATGGCAGTCGTCAACAGAACACCTGGTTACGAATATATTACACCATCTTATTCAATCAATAATCTCGTTGGCCTTTTGATAGTCAGTTTAAGGTAATTTCGGCGTTTATTGAACGAAGCCCTGTCTTATTTCAGGGAAATGGACAAATCAAAGAACACTGCATATTGATCTGACGTGCAAAAAGGATCATCGACACGACAACTCGCGACCCTTTCAGGTTTAGAACCCACTACTAAAACTACTGTTAGCAGTAATCCCAATAGGCTTAGAACATGCTGGGAAAGGCTGTTATTGATTATTGAGTCGATGAAGCGTTTGTGTTTGTCAAGACAATTGAACGAAAGATTATTTCATTCAGTGTCAGGACAATTGAAACCTCCCAATACAATCGCTTTGTCGTTTGCAGAAGTGACTGAATGAAGATCATCAGCAAGCATTTCGTTACCTTGCATGGGGACAAGAGGAGACCGGTACATGCACATGACTGAAATCTTAGGAATACCAAAAATTAAGGGAACGGAGACACTGACTTAAGTATGGCTGGAGAGAGGCACTAAACCTACGAGAGATGAATGAGTAGCTGACCAGCATGGCTACGCCACCACAGTGGTTTGAGGTTTACGTGATCGAAGTGATAAACAAAAAAGGAATTACTTGGAAGGAGGTTCACGCTGAGACAGTTGTCTGTGTTAATCCATGATTCCGCAATACGAACCATCTTTAACTTTTAATGACAACAGAAAATGTGAGGTGGTTGAGCTTTTTTCTTATTGAGCGAGCATGTTTCGATGATGATGGGTCGCTGCCAAATCATTACCCAGTACCTTGATGAGATGAGGTTCTAGCTTGACTGCACAGCTTCAGCAGCTATTGGGAAGTCTGCTTTGGTGGTGGCTTCCTTCGAGGTCTCGTGTGGCACTCAATGAATATGCATGTTTCGGCCTTTCCCTGCAGCACAGCTGCATCCGTATGCACTACTCGTGCAATCACTGAATATATCGCCGAGCCAGAGTTAGGCGAGCTCGGATCAGCACCACTATTGGCCGAGGTAGCCCACGCCAAGGAGGTAGTGGGCGACAATAATCGGCCGTTTACTCCGAAAACACTGTTCAGAGAATCAGCAGTACTCTGTGCAAGGAGAGGCGTTAACGCTGTGGAGAGTGCCTTCAAGTCGAAAGGAAAATTGGACCTGACAGTTGTGACAATAATAACGATAGTGTAGAGTGAAACAGAAGAGACATTATCGCACATAGTCAGACGCGATGCGCATAACTTGGTATGACTTCAACGATAATTATAACTTCCCCTGACAGAACGTTCAAAAATGAGGCATAAAAAATGCCGATTCAAACGAAAAACGTTGAGAGGGCAAGAAAATTTTAAACTGCAAAAGAAGAAAAAAACAGTCGACAAGCAATCGTCTCTTCGGAAATATTTTATACAATGTAAGCCAGCATTCTGGCAAATAAAACTTTCCTTTAGTTAGTTCCAACAATAACACCTTGGATCTAAAAAAACGTCGAGGAAGAAATTTCAGGATTGATTTTGAAAAAAAAAAAACTCCGTTTATGTCAAAAATGAAATATACAACAATTTTTTTTCGATGTATAAATTATGTCGCAATGACCCCACAATGTGGCTCTCTATGAACATAGTCGACATCCAAACGAAGCATCTCCACTCAAAATTCCACGTTTAGCTAATGAGGATACCATAGGCTCAATTACTCGGAAATTTCAAGCAGCGAGCACTCTTATGTGGTTGCATCTCCAACAATAGTGGCAGTTCTAGGCGCACTTGAAAAATTGAAAAAAACGTTTTAAAGAAGATCCGAAATAATGGGGAACTTGCTTGCGATGCACCTCTTCGCACCATCCCCCCCCCCTTTTTCTGCCTTCAAAGTCACATTGCCATGTCACCCCCCTTCCCAACCGTTCAGCGTTAAAAAACATTTTCGAACGATCTAACAAGCAGCTCTCCAATTCCAAATCATATCCTAGAGTTGTTGAATGAATGATTTCTGAAGCCTCACTGATACTTTCGGCTGCTATATTTTGCAAGTTGTATCGACAACTGCTGGCAACAAAGCTTTACCCTCGTGTGCAAATCATAGATCTTCGCATACGTTCGCAGAGAACACAAAATAAACTCCGTTAGAGGTAGTTTCAGTAGTGCTGTGAATGCTTCATCTAACATCGTCTACAATGCAACATTTTACAGCTGCACAGCAATCATAGAAAATCAAATTGAGGAAACATTCACAGCGAAACGAGATTATCGAAAAGTGAACATCATCAGCGCTTTAAATGTGAGATAAATGCGATATTGTGAGGCGTTTCATCGAGAATAAATAAAACGACGAGAAAATCCACTGCTCGACACGTGAAGCGCTATAATAAACAAACTTACATAAACTTATAAAATAAACATCGCGGGTATACCTTTGTTTTCCTATCGCCGAGTTTTCGAAGAGAATTCTAAGGTGGACGTGGGGAAATTTTTGAATACTGTTTTTCGAAATTGTTCAAATAGATCAACAAGGTTGTTTGCGACTGGAAAAGTGTTCAAAAGTTCAGTGAAAACCTTAAAATTTGTTAAAAAAATGTCACACTGCTTGAGCCTTTTCAATGAGGTACCAAACCTGAAATCACCGATACAGAAGAGACCTTATTTTAGGTGTCTCGGAAAACAAATTCGAGTTGAAATTGAGCACTTTTGCACAATTCAATGAAATCTCGTTAAATGGAATGACAATCCAGAAAACGATATGATGGAATAAATAACGATATTTCCACCACTCGACAACGAACGAACTCTTCGCAACGATTCCCTCGTCGAGCCATTCAATTCAACATGCGTATCACACAACGGATCGTCATTACCACACTGAAATACTCAAAGGTGGTATAAACGTTGCATAAGACATTCCAACAGCAAATTGGTGAAGTGCAACGCTAATAATACAAGCAATAACACGTCCACATTTCTTTATTTGATGATGCGCACCAATGTTGCATCAGCATTCCTCGGTTCTGAAGTTGCGGTGCATTTTGGAGCTGTGATCACGGTTTCGGAAGTGATGCAACGGAGATTCGATTCATATTCAGGATCCGGTATGCCACTGCGGTTGCGGTTCTGATTTAGTTGCGGTTTAGGAAAAAAAAATTGCTAGTGAAGACTTAATGCGTGGAGCTGGCAAAATAAACCACCAAACTGTTGTTGCCATTCATTCTCACCCATTCCTCCAATACCGTACGACTAACAAGTATGCCCAAGCAATCAGGACTGATCAACAAGTGAAGAGCAGTAGAAGAGTTAAGCATGGGAGGAAAAAAAAGATCTTTATCATATTTTAAGAGATGCGATCTAAATCGAAAAAACTCTCTTACGCCTATGCAAATCAAGCCAGATGCACTTTGAAAGGGTATCCTCCCTATTTTGGTGGCACATACGGCCAGAAGTATATTGAAAGTGAACAAGCAAATCTTCTTATTGTCTGCGAACGTCATTTCTGACAGCTTGCGAGCCTCCAGTTCAAATAGTTTCGGTGGAAATAAATTCGAAGATGTTGATGGCGGTGTCAATATTCGATGGCCATTGCGAATATGCTTTTCAGAGATTGCAGCGAGCGATGCAATTTGAACATTCATAAAAATAACGAAGACCGTTTAGCAACATCGATTTCTAGTCAGCGTAACGATCAAAAAGACGTGCTCGACGAAGAAACAAATGAAAAAAATGCAGCTTCTGAGTTCTGTTTTCATTCCAAAAGAAAACCATCGAAATTGATTAATAAAGGAAATATTTGCAGTCTGTGAAGGTAGAGGAATTGCGGCAAAAAAATGAAAGGTACAGACAACAATGATTATCAGTACTGTCAGTTCCGCTATTATTATGAATGTTTAAGGGAGTTAGGGAATTAAGTTGTACGGTGGAGGAATCGGTTAGTTAAGTAAGATGCATGACAACGATCAATGATAAACCATAACAAAGCAGGTAAGTCAACAAGTGCTCAAGTATAACTTAGGAAATGGTCACCTTAGTGCAGTGACCACTCCAGCTGGCATTATCTTTCCACTGCTGTAGAACCTCATGCCCATTAGCACAGCAACTGTTGCACTGCTTACTGAAAGAATTGAGAAATTATTAAGACGAATTCAAATGAATTAACAGATAAAACACTTCCTTACTTAGTTGCTTACCCACAGTTGGTGCCAGTCGAATGATATCGGCAGTAATTATAGCTACTTCCCCGTGTGTACTTTCATTATTCGTCACGTCGTTGTAGCCGTAGTCTTTCATTCACTGAAATGGTGACCACCTGAAGTACTAACTGCTTAAACTAATTTCTGATGCGCTACGCAACATTCACTTGACAACCAGATAGGCGGATTTTCGTGTAGTTTTTTTTTCTTTTGAATCCCGCTGAACATTTATTAGCGTTAGTATTCTCGCAATCGATTCTAATTCTTCGGATTTCCCGTCTCCAGTACACCTCAGGTTCTATTACTTGCGTTTATTTCAGCCAATTAGTCTAAGCCCTCCTCTAGTGCTTTTTTGATGCTTCCCCAAGTCAATTTTAAGTCCCCCTCCCCTACTAGCCTTATAAATAATTACATCCTTCAGTCGACGTGAGAACTGGAGGTATGAATCCTCGTTCGGTTGTCAATTAGCAAAAGCCCATGTACGCGTAAGTGTAAGTCGATCGCCGTCCTGAACGCTCTGAATCTCTGATTTGACCTCGAATTTTACCCGATCACAGATAGCTGTGTATTATGAATACAATCATTGCCCTCTTCATTTGTTGAGTCATTTTCTTTCATAATTTTCATCCACTGTTACTACTGATCCGAGACGACCGAAGTTCCCTGCGGCTGTCCATTAATCGCTGGCGACCCGAACTCGTCAAAAGAAGCAGCCCTTAAGTTCCATGCCGTTATATGCCGATTCTACGGCAGGATTTCTGGAGCCATAAAGTACTTACCTACAACCTTCTGGCGGTAGCAGGGTGAGGCCGCGTCACTGCAACGCGTCCTGCGCAGTTGTCTTCCTAATTCAACCCACCAGTTCAGTTAGTTTTTTCTCAGATTGAGCCCTAGCGCTACTTGCGTTGGAACGCTTTTTTTGGAAAACGAAGAAGCTGGGAGTGTAGTACCTTTTCACAAAAGGTGTTGCACTTTTTTAAGACTAGTAGAGGTTGGTGGGTCCAATCTTGGTCTGTTGGGAGTGAAATTTAGGTGTAGTGGAAGGCACTAGAGATGGTGCTTCGCAAAGAGTTTGCCTCTTTATCCTCTCCACATTCAGCGGAATGCTCGCAATCTCGGTCGCACCACAGTGCTCAGCTAGCCGCATGAGCTTAAAGAACTCAATGCTCGCACAAACTCCCCTTTGTTTTTATTCACTCCCTCAATTAAAGCAAATGTTGATCGCTATCGGAATGCCTTCCACAATGCACCCGCAATTGACTTGTGCAGAAAGCACGACAGGAATCCGGTGACCACGATTAGCCTCATACGATGAAACGTTCGCATAATATTTTTTACCGAAGCTACGGGAGCCAATTCCTAAAATATTTAGGAAAAGATGCCCTTCCTATCATCCCCTTCAGAACCTGCAGTCCGCACCAACGCTGTCAGCCACTGTGGAGTTGCTGTTCTGTCTGTGCGTCTCACCGGAGTCCATTTTCTTTGCATTTACGACGATGTATCACTCACTCCACTTACCCATTTGTCTATCTGCCTAGCTCGTTACACCGCCGAATTCGTTGATACCAAGTCGTAAAATTATCAGCGGACAACACACTGCTGCACGGTTATCTGTTCGTATATAATCGGTTGAAAATTGCCCATTCGCAGTGATTTCAGTAGTTTGAAGTCATCCACTCTCTAATTAACGTACAGTCGATGTTACTTTTCACTGCGAAATGATAACTCTCTACTATTGAGAAGAAGGGAATACGATGGTAAAAGTGGAAGAAAGCAGCATTGCGGAAGTGAATGAATATAGGAAACATACAGAGAAGCAGCGCAGTGTTGTTTGTATGTGCGCTATAACCAAGCACGGCACCGAAAGCCAATCCAGAGGCCAATGAGGCGGTACTTCCTCAAATATGCAAAATTATTTCTCGCCATTACTTTAAAAACAATATTCTTGCCAATCAGGTATAGCGTAACCAGTCAACACACGAATGAAAACCGTACGGTGAAGAACGGTAAAAATACGATGACCTCCCAACTATTCAGCTAGGTCTCCCGAAAATCATTCAGAGGAATCCGGTTGAGCTTTTCCCTGAATGACATCATCCGATCCACCAGGAAAACGGTTGATTGAAGAAAAAAACAAGTGGACAGATCAGTTTAAAAAGGGATGAAGGAACGCCATGCGTCCACAATGATCCTTTCCGCTATTTGTAAGATGCCTCCGTTTGCTGCTTTGCTGCGGGCAAAAAGTTTGAGTTGAAAAATTCATAAACTTCAAACAACCGGACCCGCAGAAACGTGCCACATTAGCATGGATGTTTTCGCAATCGGGATCTTAATTCGGATCTCAGCTGATCCAATTCTTCCGTGAGGCAATTTTCTACGATGTTTTGGATTTATTCAGCGACTCAAGAGCCATTGAAAAGGACAAAGAACGGAGGTAAATGTTACCTGCTTTCACGTATCCAACGACACCTCCCGTGACAATCAGACCTGCGTAGATGAGTCCAACCAGGTCCGCCATCTCAAAACAAAGCAACACACAAGATAAGATAGGTACGTCCAACACGGCAGTTAATGTGCGGCAATGAAACCGACGAGACACGCCCATTTTGTTCTCCGCACTTTGTAGCATACCGGCAAAGCGGCACTCAGGTGCTCTCAGTTGTGCATAGGTGGCGAAGTTATTAAATCTTTAAAGGATCATTTACGTAAAAACAAATAAACTGCTGCACTTAAGACACACTTTGTTTTCGCGTCCAGTTTATAGCAAACATCTGCATGTCCCGAAGTCGGGACTGACTAGGAAAAAAAGATGCCAGTAATGGTGTTTCCATTGCTACGATAGCCAGTTTGAAATTGCAGCTGAGCAGGACAATCCCGACAAATGATGAGGTGGCAAATGAAAGAGATCCTCTAGAATCAATACTAAAATCCTTCGAGGTTTTTTCTCGAAAGGCGGACGCTGTCTCCTAAAAGCATAGCCTCATTCCGCTTCAGTGCTAAAACTTTAGAAGTAACGCAAAAGCTATATATTTCATCGACTGCAAACAAACCATGCGTTGCTGATGCTCTCAATGATGCCGTCTTCGTGTTGGAGTCATTTATTCTCATAACGGCATTTATCTTATTTTTTAAATTTCGGTACCTCAGTATCTAATTGAGCTATTCCATCGTCTCATATTTTCTCGTCGAGCATGAAGTGCGCTATCGCATTTATTTGATTGAGCGATAATTCTTGTGTTCTTCTGCATATGGAAGCGTTACCGCCGATAATTCTCAGTCTTGTATTCTTCTGCATATTCGCTCACTTGAAGCAACTTCAGCGACTTCTTAAGTAGATGAAAACGGCAGCATCGATTACGAAACCGATGACGACTTTTTGATGCGGAAATTACAACCTGACGCTAATTAATTGTAACGATATGAACGAAATCTTTCAGGTCATACTTTATTATAGTGCATCGAAAGAAATACAGCACAGAAACTTCTAAAGCGTGTTTATTTAACCTGATCCCTTTCTCATACTACATTATTACAAAATGTGGGCAGGAATAAAATTGGCAGAGACTCAGGGCAGTTGCGACGTTCACCATTCCTAAGCCAACAATAAATTTAGCGCAAAAATTGCCTCGCTACTCAGGCGAAAGCTGTTCCTAGGTGCGATTAGAACGCGCAAAGCAACGTATGCCCTGAAACGTTGCTTACTTGTTCATATCGCATTCTTCGAAGCACTATTGGCTCCCACCTTGCATTGCCAGGTATTAGTCCTGGAAGCATTGTGATTTTATTTATAACATTGCTTCAGAATTGTTCAACACTCTTTTGATATCGATTTCGAGGATTTGTTTTGATTCGCTCCGTAAAACGAATGAATGGGACGAGCATCGATACCAACCAGAGAGGAAAATTTCTACACCGAGCATTGCTTTGAATTGCTCTCAAAGTAGAGTGCTAAAGGTTTCAATTCAACCACCTTTGACAATTGCAGAGATAAGAAGACTTTCCGCTAGATGAAAGTTACCTGCATGTTGTCGTGAACCTCATATATTCGCCGTGCCATTCACAACTTCCTTCCAATATTATCTGCAATGAATGCACTTGTTCTACTTCTTCTGCTCTTATTTCTCGTTTGTTTACATCAAATTTGCATTTGTCGCTTTTCCTCTGAACGCAATTCTTCTGAAGTATTATTATATGTGGCTGTTTTAACAGTTTTCTTTGCCGTTTGAATAAAACCATCAGTGAGATTAATGAAAGGAGATAATCGCTTTTTTCTTGTCCTTCTATTGCATATAAATGCTTTACTCAACTTCATGCAGTTCTATTTGTTTTTTCTCAACTCAATAAAGACCTTATTCTCCTCGTTTTGCATTGAATCAACCGGTCACCGCTAACGTCTCTTCAATCTCGTTGAAGAGGATCAAACCACAATCGCTTATGGAGATGAAAAGCACATATCGTCTAGCTGCAATATCGGATCTGCGTCTTACAAGGAGTATCTGAACGCCTCGAAATATGGCAGTTGAATGCGAACATTAGCGCTATGTTTACAAGTAACGGAACTCCATCCTGATTAATGGACTATCGCACGATATTTTTTTGCCTCTCGTATTCTCTGCCGTCTCTTCATGCGGTAGTATCCATAGTCGTCAGCCATCATGATAGCTGCCCCTTGCAATGCATTGTCCGATATAGCCGTCCATCGACAGCGAAATCTTCGACACGTGGTTCGCTTCCATGCTCTTGCCAGTTCACATGTTTGCCTAGTTTGCAGGCTGAATTGCAGTTCTCCTCGAGTATAAACCCAGGTGCAGGTAACAGTTAAGGGATGGGAGAGACATGGTTTATGTGACGGGTATGACCATGACCCGAATTGCATCGCGTGGAGAATTTAGCGGAACAATGTTTGATGGAAAGCCGAACTCATTCATCACCTGAACTCAAAGCAGTACTTAGTAAACTCGACGTTTTTTAAAGTAAAACGTCCACAGGTGTGATCCATGCCAATAATCACAAGCCATCTATTCTCATTTCGCAATGCTTCTGAGTCGTTGATAAATTTTGCACTGTTCGTCGATTACCTTTGCCATTTTTGCAGTGTTCATTAATAGTGTATAACAGTGATAATACATTCATGGCAATATGTGACCACCAACCACCGACACAGCACGTATACCGTTTATTAGTAGTCGGTGCTTTGGCTCGATGTTCACTAGCTACCGCCATTGTTTTTGCAGTGGTACTGCACTCTACTTTTTTACGCTCATCAGCAGCCCATACTTGGGTATCGACAAGATTTTCAGTTGCCACCTCATTAGTTTGTGCGGTATCCGTTAGGCATCTGTACCTCTCGTACACTGCCCACTGTTCAGACATACCTGTAGCGAGGTCTTTACCACTCACCTGCATCAGTGATCTAATATCTGTCATTTGGCTGCACCACAAACACTTTGTGTATGTGATGCAAAGCGTTGATGAACAGTGTATAGTTGCTGCAGCTGACCAGTGAGGGGTTTTATTGGCGGTGCATAAAATTGATGAACATTTTACAGCCCCTAATAAACTATACAGTTGGGACAGGTAAGTGACGAATATTCAGGTACTGGTATAAGTGGACGATGGATATGATTGATACACAAGTGATTGATACACAATATAAATTTAATACAGGTAGGTTGCGGCAACTGCACCTCTCGTGCCAATT
Organism: Ascaris suum; assembly: GCA_013433145.1. Taxonomy (NCBI): domain Eukaryota; kingdom Metazoa; phylum Nematoda; class Chromadorea; order Rhabditida; family Ascarididae; genus Ascaris; species Ascaris suum. Next base: position 18,543,606 of record CM024187.1, on the reverse strand, counting down.
ATTGGTGACGTAGTAGACCTGGTGGAGGTAGGTAATGAACGTTCTGCAGACAAGATAGGTGACAAATGAGTAGTGGCACAGATGATGCAACTCGCTACCACTGACTGTTACAGGTGATCACTGTACTAAAGAAAGTTTGGAATGATGTTATTTTTTTCAGTTTTTAGAGATTAAGTGACTGTATAGGGCATCAAGCCTAGTCTGGTAAAGTTTTGTTGCTCTTCATAATCAGCTTTTGGAGAGCATTTTGAGCACTCTGTGGGTGATAGGTCTTCCTATGGCATGTACATACACAGACCCCGTTCAGTTTTACTACAGTACGGTTATCGCGATTATATCACAGCTGTGGCATACTGTTCAAATCAGTCTTACTTTTTAACTTGCTATGATTTGTATAAAAAGTGTGTGCACTTATTCGTCATTCCTACAACGTTTCCACTTTGCTGCATCCTGATTTCGTTCCATCCATCTCGTGCATAGTTGGTTGCTGAGCTCTGTATTTGTCTTGTTCAACGGTGCGCGATCGCACATGTAATGGTGCGTCTCGTGAAGCAATAAAATAAAGGTTTGAATAAGTTGTCATATAGTGATGGAGAATAGCGGCGAGGCAGAGAGTGGACCAGCGGTGGCGTTGCTGATTGCCGATTGTGATCACACTATACTCGATGCACTTGTCGGTAGGTTTACCTTACTGCTTTAATAGTTTTTCTGGTATACGGTTGGTTTTTATTCACTGCAAAGTTTTGGTAACGGTTACAATATTTCTTTTATTTTGAACTATGTCAGATAATCCAGGTGTACTGTTCCATAATCAACTCGTCAAGAGTTTCGATATAAAGGTGATTTTTGTGAACATGCAAATGCAGTATAACGATTGAAATTTATCATTCTAAAATGACTTCTCATGCTGATGCGATGAAACTTGTAATTTGCGCCTGGTTTTTCCGGTTTCACTCGACCGTTTATTAATTTGTTAGTCGCAGGGAGGTGTTGGCTTCCACGCTCACAACGGCTAAAAGGTATTCTACCAAAATGTATGATGCTCACAGCTGTGAGTTGTGTGTGCATCTCATTTACATTATTTATAACCAAAATCAGCATTTTCAAAGGGTTCAGCTCATTGCAAAGTCTTTCCATATAGAAGAGTGTCATATTTTCATCGAATTATAGCAAGACGGTTTGCTTTTGATTTCGTTTGCATCAAATCAGTCTATTCTACTCTCCGTTTTTTGAAGTTGACCTTATTTGCTGAAGTCTTTTCGAAAAGACTCTCTCTTCAAACTTTATTTGCCGTTGTGTAATTATCGCTTTTTTAAATGATGAGCTTGCATTCCTCATTTGGCTGTCGTTTCTTTTTTTCCGTCTTGCACCCTTAACAAAGTTTGGCAGAGAAAGATTTCGCCATTAAAAACGACTTAGAAAAGTATGATTGATTATTGTTCAGGTGAGAAGTTGGACTCACGCGATAACACGGCAAGAGAGATGTTACTCGATAATAAATACTATACGGCAACGGTACAGGTGCATAGTTTCGAGGATGTGAAAAGTGCATCCGTGTGGGACGCCGACAATATTAACGCTGAAATTGGTGCTGTTATTTTTAAATTCGGAGGTGATCTTGGAGCACTCGATGAGCTAAAGAGGGGAATCGATCTATGGCAAGCAGATGTGCAGGTTTTTGTCACTTTTTTCTCGTGTGTTTCTCACTGCTTCCGCAATGTTTATTCGTCTACTTATGGTGTTTTTTTTTTTCAAATTTGTGTAATCATTCAGCAGACCGTATTTGTTTGAAGCTTAAGGCCCTTATACCAACAGCCGGCACTTGCAGTGCGAACGAGCACTAATATATAAATATGAAAATATGGGGTCATGTTTGATCGCTGCACAACATTTGCTCTAACTGTATGCATATAATCGTAATCGTGAGTCCTCAAGAAAGCGTCTCATTGTGCTCAGTGCAACTGAATTTTTATTGGCATCCGAATCTGTAGCGACAAATCACTGTAACGCTGATTGGCAGATGCATCGTTTAATGCGGAGGCTATGAACGAATGAGCTGCGACTGATACGATCGTTTTTTTGCAATACAGTTGTGTGGTTAATCTGCGACCTTGCATCGCGAAGATTCACAGTGCGATCGCAGTTGAAATAGAACGTTGCTGCAAGTGGTTATTTGGTTGATGTGCGTATTGGTCGTTAAAGTTTTGAAGAAAGAACTGTCGATTACTTTTGCCTCTTGAGACCCGTTTCTTTAAACGGCTTTTTGATGCGCATCCCTGTAATTGTCATTTCATCTCATTGCACCTCGAAATAGTAAGTTATTTTAAGGGCAAGAAGGAAAGAGAGGAAGTTTTATTGAAATGGAACGAATAGCTTTATCGTTTTTAAGGTAATGGTCTGCGAACGGTTGGACCGAGATTCCGAATGGTCGGATGTGCTTCTGAACTTCTGCATAATGGAAGAGTTCGAGTTGATCGAACTCAACCCGGATGAGGTATCGGTCTACAGATCAGGTCCGTAGCTAGAGAGAGGAGTTTCCTCTCCTCCCCACCTATCTCCCTCCAGCTTCCCCGCCTTCCCTTCCCTCAGCGATGGGTAGGGGTGAGGTGAAAAGTTTTTTTAAAATGTTTTTAAGTAAGACTTCGCTCACTTTCATCCCTGTGCGAAGCATTGTTCGCAGTTGCGACCATCCGCAAATTTCATCGTCAAAGTGTAGTTCCTGTCACGATTTCGATAGGAGCATTGCGTGCGGATTGATGAAAGTGTCGATGTTTCGGCAAACTAGCAATTGCTTCGTTGAGCTCATTAAAATCAGTTATACCTAATCTTTTTCAGGTTTACTGGAATAGTTAATTGAACGGATACCTCAGTCATTTCGAGCGGAAAGTGCTGGCTTCGAATCCACCTAACTACCTAGTTCCTTTCGATAATTAGACTCGAATCCGCTTGATTCTGTTGTCTTTATCCTCCATCGTACGCTTAATGATCATCGGAAATTCGAAGCAAACTGAAGTTGGCTGTGTTATAAGTTTCACCTCAGCTAGAAAAATAGCGCAAAGACAAACAAGTTATAAATGCATAGGATGTGGTTGATTAAAAGGTAGGGAGATTTCCAGCGCATTCTAATAGTAAAGGTGTCCGTAAGAAATTGGCACGACGCGCAACCGATTGAAATTACATCCTCTGTTGGGCTTTGTTTTCGTTCTTTGCTGATTGTGATATAGTTAATTGAAAATATATTTGGCATGTTTTCAAGAAGAGATTATTCTCAAGTGTTCGATTAACCAGAAGAATGAAATTTCCTTTAAAAATATTCAACTGATGCATTTTCCCTTCCACAGAAACTTTTACATTTTTAGAAGACACTGCTGCAGTTACATGAGTATGCAGAACTTCATGGAATAGCGCGCATTCGACAGGTGAATTTTTTCAGAGAGTGTTACTAGATTTTCCATATCAGTTACTATCTTTGTAAGTAATGTTTATCGAATAACTTGTAGAACAGAATTGTGAAATATAAAGACTGCGATATCAGACAGGATGTAGTTGAGGCAAGATTGATTGTTTTCTTCTTTTTGGTAAGGTGGTTACTTTTCTTGCAGGTGATTAGGCTTTCTCAAGTTTTTTCGATGAGTCAGAAATAGAGCAGGTAAACGATGGTCACTTCTTGGGGGTGAAGCAGCATTTGTGCCTATTGATGCAGTAGAATTTGGAGCGATTGATGTCACTGATTATGCTACCAGCTGTGGTAAATTTATGAGCACTGATCTGTGAAATTATTCTTAGTAGTTTTCTGCTAAATGAGTCCCGGCTTTTTGTGTCGTTTAGAGCTTTGATTGATCAAAACTGAATCAATAAGAAGCGTGAATTGCATTGATTAGCTGAGAGGTGGATGAATTGGTTTAGGTGCTTGAATCGGCTAAATGGGCAGGAAAAGTTCTGAAAGAGAATCCATATAACTTGGTCGATCTGACACGTCGAGTGACGATGAGGAGCGTCGATGAGGAAGTTGTAAGCGAAGAAGACTGCAGTTCGTTTCTTACCTAATGAATATAAATTTTTTTTTTCGTGCAAAAGTAAACAACTTGTTGAAACCCATTGTTCATTATGAGTATCGCTATTAGCAAATTGTTTGAATGTCTTTGCAAGCACTTTCAAACGTTGATGGCAGTACTATGCGAAAACATAGGTATTTACTTGCTGGTGATTCGCAACTAAGAGATGTCACTGTCCTAATAACTCGAAAAGAGTGGATGAATTGCAATTTTGAGAGGAAACCAGCGGTCACTAGATGTTTTGGGAGAAAACTAATAAAGATGCGCTAAGGGCTAGCGACTTGAACGGCAACAATATTCCGGATTTATCTTGAAATAGTTTACTGAGAAAATTGCGTTTGCGTTGTGGTGGAAAATGGAGCGTCCAACGAGCACTGATATCGTTGTATGTCATGGAACTCAAAGAACGGACTCCTTCTCAGGGTTAATCGAAGAGATGTTCGGAGGGCCTCGACAGTCGCTCAGTGATGTATATGAGGACGTTCCCGATGTTGGTGAAGATGTGCTGGCGTACCTTAAGCAAGAGATTGACAACTCAGCAACAACCAGCAACCATTCATCTGCTTCGTCGAAGGTTTTCTTTCGCTGTCATTTTGCATTTGTGCACCACTCAGTGACATAGTTGTTGGATGCTTCCTGCGGGTTTTTTTCCTTTCACAGATTTTTTCTATGGTGCATTATGTTGACTGTCGATCTGTCTATATGCCTATACAGACAGAAATAGGTTATTTTCGCTGGATTATCGTTTCGTTGTACTTATTTAAGACATAAGTTACTTTCGCACAGAGGCCCACGGATTACAGTTACAGTCTAGACCTCGGAAACAAAAGAAAACCAAATCCTTCACCTTCCAGCTTAGAAATATTGGGAAGTTGGGGGAAGGGGCATCCTTTCCAGTGCTCATTTAGAAAATTTAAGGATACCAAAATTTGTCATGCAATGGGGGCAGAAGCCGGCAAGATGCCAGGAGCGATATTTCTGTTTTCATTGGGCTCTTTCTTTGAACGGATGCGAAGTTCACGTGGTATATGAGGATTACTTTGGGAGTAATCTTTGTTTTAAGTAAGTATAATAATGGAAGATTCCACTATCGGACACAGGGGGATTAGCTTTTAATGAGAAACAAGTGGAAGTAGGTGAGAGACGGGACAAGTTTGGAACAAGAAGGCAATCGGAAATCCCTCGAAAAAATGCATTGAATACTTGGAGCTCGCAAAACTAGCACATTCAAGTCTAATATGTAGCAAGGTTCAAACTGGCACAAGGAAGATGTCTTTATTTCATAGTCAAATGGTTGGCATCGTGCACTTTTTTTGCTGCACGTTTGCGTCTGGCTTCTGCCTTATGGTCAGAGAAATTTACAGAGTGCGTGTCTTGCCAGATCACTTAGAGTGTTCCTTCACTTACTACTAGCGTAAGCCTTCAAAGAGATCTTGATAGGCTTCGTTAATGCGAGGCATTTGCTGTCGTCGCCCATTGATTCTTTTACTGCATCCACATGTTAACGCACGTCACATTGATAGAGCAAAAAAAAAGTATTTCAAGGGACCATCCGCTAAGTAATTGTAGTCCTTAATTGGTAAATGAGCGCTCATTGTTGAATCCTTCCTCGTAGCTTATCGAAAAGTTTCACTATTTTCAGTAGCACCGGAAATAATTTATGTTTGCAGAAAAAGAAGAAGAAGGCAATATCAACGAAATCTGAGGATGAGTATGGCGAATTCGTATGTGCTGAGAGCAGTGCAACCAAAAGGGAAATGAGTGGAAATACATCGGTGACACTCTCAGAAGCTAACGGAGCAGAATGTAACGAAGTCCAGCAAAAGCCACATTGTAGTCATGTCAGTGAAGTACAGGCATCGAATGCGCAACACAACGACAGCGAAATGGCGAATCACGAGCTGAGCGAATTAGCTAAATCGATGATCGATGGATTGTTCGGCAAGGATGCTAACACTGCCAAGAATAGCGAAATAAGCGATATTGCCACCAAATTCGATCAGGTTTTTCCTTTCCTTTTATCCGTTCTGCCTAGTGAATTTAATGATTTATAATTCGTTTTTGTGATACTCATGTTCAGGGTTTCTTTTCATTTTTGCAGAAGAACATGGCAGAGGTTCATATTCGTTAACGATTTCAGTAATACCTGTTTAACTAAATCGAATAAAGTTTAGCGGCACCGAGATCCCTGACCGGAAGTTGTTGATTCGATTCAGATCGACGACGAATGCACGTGGCATTGATGTTGCATCAAGTCACATCACGTTCGCTCACCCGTTTGATAGCGGCATTGTACCCTTCATCATAGGACACTTCCGCTTTATTCATTTTCCCGCTGTAAAGGATATTCGTCTCCTAACAGCTGTTCAGCGCTTCGGAGCAACTCGGTGACTTGAGCTCTGGCGCAGAACTGCAGCCGTTATGATGAAAACATTGATATTGTACATGCCGACCACCGGGTAGGTTAATAAGTATGAATGCTTAATGTTAGTGAAGTCGCTAACAGGTGGGTTATGAACTCAGGGATGGATGTATACGGTGCAATAGCGGAAGGTGTTCTAAACAGCAGTTCGACGAGAGATAGAAGACGAGCCTTGTTCGCATCATCCGAACGCTCAACGATTCTTCGTTCTTTCACTGTCATGTTCGAACGAACCCAGAGGCATCAGATCTTGCCGATGCTTTAATATAAGCTATTGCTCATTCCAGGTGCGTTCAGCATTATCGAAGATGTCGTTTGGGGCAGATCGACAAAATTTGGCTGCCGATGCTATGATCGAAATGATAAAGACGCTCGGTGCAGAGGATCTGTTTGCGTCATCTTCTGAAGAGGAGACGGCGTGATGTGGCTAAATGTGCATCCGCCCAACAATCCCCGTCTTTTCACCTCGCCGTTGAGTTATTCCATTGTATATTCGTATTGCGAGAGTTTTGTTGCGTATATTTTCCACCCGTAGGCAATAAACGCAGCCTGACGTTTTGCACTCAGCCATAGGCGACACGGAGGGAGGAGGGAATGCTTCCCGATGAAACATTTGAAGCAAGAATAAGCAGATCGCCGAAAGCATGCCTGTATTTGCTAAACTGTTAGTGGATGAACGACTGCATGTTACTGAAGTGTCTAGAAAGATACCCACTTTCGTGTTCAGGTTCGCAATCCCTATGCTGGTATTTTGAATCTAAAATGAAGACAACACTGCACGTTTTGAGCACGTGACACGACCACAACAGTATAGTAAAATTATTCGTTTTTCCTGAGGTCTGTCACCGCTGTTCGGAATTAAAATTTACTGGACATGGGCGCTGATTGTCAGTTTTCGAGAAATTGCAGTTGCAGCAAGCAACCCTTATCGCAGGTAATGTTGGTGCCCAAAAATTTCGTCTGGAGAGGCTCCGTTTTCAAAAGAATTTTCAGAGGTATTGATATTGGGAAAAATCACGTTCATGCACCATTTTAACTTTCGACCCTTCAGTTTACAGGAGCGTCAGAACCTCATCCGCGATTCCATTGTTGGCGCCACTAGCATGCTACCTAGGTTGTCATGTGCGCGTTACGTTGATGGCTTTTCTTAACACTAGAATTTACTTCAACTTTTTCCCAGCGTGGAAATAATCATGTTGGGATCTCAGATTAATTCGTCCCTACCACACTGACTGCGAAGCTGTATAGTCGGTCTCTGACATAAAGTGAACATTCCAGTGATGTGGCTCGTCATATGTCATTGAGTTTCAAGATGGCTGACCGTTCGTGGAACCCGAACAGATAAAAATATTTGTCAGGTAAAAGGTGGAGACGGCAGTTGTCGGCTTACGTCATTCGTAATGCCTTCCACACGACGAAATTGATGAAGGCGGCGTTTATTGGTCTACGTTAGAGATGCTCTTTACGTAGAGACATATCGAAAAGGCGAAGAGTGGACGGATTCTAAAAGATAGCAATTTCATGCAGTCCCGATAATCTATATGTACAATATACGATCGATGTGATCATGCAGTTTTGTGATTGATCTATAACTCGAAAGATGCAACACCAGTCGAACATTTGATAGCACGTTAACTACTTCGGTGTCGAAGTTTCGACCACGACTCCATGCATAGATGCGATCTCTTCCTTGAGTGTATCGGTGACCATTCTATGTTGCCTCACTTTAGGCAATCCTTTGAAATCATCGCATTCCACTACGATTTGATACATCGAACCACAACCACCTGCAAACACATGGATAAAGAAACGGTATAGAACGAATATTCGAAAGCATGGAAACTGAATCTCAAGTAAAGCAAACAAGTTTCTCTGGGGAAACATTACCAACGCCATGACGTTTATATGTCAGCGAGTGACTGACCATATCTTCCTAGCTTCCTTCGGATAGCTGATACAGTTAACCCTTTCCGGACTTCCTCCCACTTCATAAATGACACCTAGGTTCATGCTCAACCAGAAAATGTAGTCACCAACTTGATACATCCATCACATCGATTGTTGTGGCGTTTGGGAAGCGTTTCTGTAGAAGCTTCGTTATCCTTTTTTCACCCTCTGTTTGTGACCGCGCCGAACAGAGCGCCCGATGTGCGTTCGCCGTCAACAATCGTGGAAGCCGTAAGCGCAGCATTTATTCGCGTCGAAGACCACCAAAATCGTGTTTGTGATTAGATAATTAAGCTGTCATAAGCACCGATTTCAGCGCCACTTAAGCATTTTTAAACGAATGCTCGCTCGTATTAGGACTATAAGACCAAATGCTTTAAATAATAAGCGACCTAAGCGTCTATTTGTTGGATGTATTCATGCCCGACAAAGCTCCCCTCCAGGTCTTGTCCTGCCATTTTCTTAAAAAAAACTGCAAGTTAGCAGGTCCCAAGCTCCAATTAAACATTTTATTGATTTTACACGTGTATACCCGTCAAATGTTTCGTTTGAAGATAGCATTGGTGTCTTGTCGTTGGACTCCCAACTTGCGCGAGGCTTCGCGGGTTTACCCTAGACCGACTGACCCACCGCAACGGCTACAGCCGAGGCGCCCATCGATTTTTTTCGTTTACCGAATCATTGAATAGCCTGTCTGGGAGCCGATTAGAGCTTAAAGCATCGACAGTGTTGTTTCTAGCACCCCCTGCTCACGTTTAAAATACAAACGTTCACGTCACGTTCCAACCTCCGGCCACCGCCCATTTTGTTTCTCTCTCAATGTCCCTCTGATAAGTTCTTTCAGCTCTATCACCACAAAAGCACCAAGTCAATCCTCTCACTAACATGTTAGGAGCAAGCTTTTTTTATTTGCAAAATCGAAAAAGGAAATACGCATTTCCCTCATCTATCTTGTCATAATGCATCAGAATGTTTATTAATGCTCATTTATGTATCCCATAAACCATACATCTACGTATGTGCAAATTCATGAAGCGAAACAACATGCCCTCGAGACCTTTTCGATGGTGGCAAGAATAGTACAGAAGTGAAACGCTTTCAAAGAAGCTTAATAAACTGCTTCCGATAGAAGATCAAATGTTGACTGTTTCCGGTCAACGAACTCATCCCATGCAGCTCCCACTTAAAACAGCGGTTAGGAAATCCTCACCAACTGGTACTCGTCACACTAAAATTGGCTCTTTTTAATGGGGGAAGACAAAACTTTTGCCAATCGCCTGTGAAATTTGCCGCGCCTTCTTTCTTGACAGGAGCCTCTACGCTTCTCTTAAGTATTGAGCCCATACAGTTCCGTCCTAAAACAACGACTTCCATCAACGGCATCGAAGTTGATTTTTTTACGATGTCTGTGAAAAATGACAAACTACTCAACTTGCCTAAATTTATTTCGAAGAAAAAGGTGATTACGGACATGTTCCATGAAGCGCTTTATTTGAGGGCACGGCCTATCCTCTGGAATACCTCTACTAATTGCGGTCTTCAGGAACAGTTGCCTTCAAAAACAGTTGCAAAATAGTCGAAAACAATATCAGTCTGCTGTTCAATAAGCCTGGTATGCCCACAGTGTCACATTTTAGACGACTTTACTGTGGAAGAATGACTTAACAACTTACTAAGATATAATAGTTTCTAGCTGACAAATTCGCTTTCAATGTTAAAGCATGTAAGTTCTTTGGTAGCGATCTTCCAGGTTTGTTTTAAACTAAGTCTAAAGTAAGATGTTTTATGTGTGATGTTTTAATAGAGTAAGATGTTTTAATGTAAGTTGTTTGATGTTTTAAACTAAATGGCAGAATAGGTCCCAAAGCAATGATAATCCCATTTAAAAGAGGAAGCGTTATTGCCAACGAGAACGTGTAGAAGTCGATGACAAACTGGAATGCTCAAACTGTCTATGAAAACGAAGAGGCCATTCACATAAATGGTTTGCACTCGCAATTCCTAACGTCCCCCCCCCCCCCCCTTCAAGTGTTGTACCTGTTAAGCTCATATAATTTAAGAACTAACTTCAAAAACAAAATTGTTCTGCAAATAAAGAACCTGGTAGATCAGTTAACACCACGAGTTTTTTTACTGGATGTTCATTGATGTATTTATATTATTGTCTCAGAAACGCTAGTAACTAGAATATTTGTAGATGGAAGTATCGCATGCATAAGATGCGCTATGAAATTCTTGTTGAAGGCATCGTGTGTGCGAAATCGGTTGCGTATATAATTGGAATCCGCTTTGACGGTTCGCCAACCTAACTCATGATCAAATTTAGAAACAACAACGGCTATCCTCAGAATTCGCATCACATCTCTTCGGCCACCTTCGAAAATGAGGAATCCCACCAAAGACTCTTACTCCCTACAAACGGCGACGTGAAGAGTGCATTTTTTCTCCGCTTCCAACTTCATCGACAGCTGCATAGAGTGAATCTGAACAATTAAATGAAATAAGGACTCCTTCGTTTTTTATTCTCACCAGTTCAATAACAGAACGCCTACGAGGTAATAAAACTGAACAGCGCATTTCCCTCATGTGTCACTTTGTGACCAAGAACTCCTAGGTAAATTTGTTCGTTTATTCACTTCGAACTGACACGATCGATTATTTAATCATCTACAAGATGCAGGAGGTGGATATGCAACACTTCTTCAAATAATCGAAATGAACCTCTAATCTTCGCCCTTTCTGACGAGTTCAAATTAGTGCTGAGTTATGCAAAAAAACCGGAAACGAATTATTTTCGTGTCTGCATTCACTGCTGCAACAAAGTTATTTAATTCAGTTAAGCGTAAATCCACATCGATATAAACTATTAGATGCTTTTTTTTGAAACTAAAATCTGCTAACAATTTTAGGTGTTCAATATTATATCTCACCTCACCTACTGAAGCCGAACAATGATTCCGGAATCTCATCTAGGAATTATCCGCTTACAATTACAATACATGATAAGGCAAACAAACAAATGCGACACTCCACGGAAAACATAGAGCGGATTCATTGCGACGACTTTCCCACGCGGTTTTCGACAAAGCGATCACTGTGCACAGCCACTCAAAAAGTGTTGCTGCACTTTTCTCCACCTCCCCCTCCCTTCGACTACTCTAAAAACAGGATCCACCTGGTTCGCATAGCACGAAATAACATCGCTTGCTCGGCAAGGGCTTACTTCCAAAACCTGATAGCTATACCAACCGTTTCCCATCCTCTTAATTCGACCACATAAATCATCCCGCACCTACCTAGTAATGCTTGAAAACATAGCTCGAGTCACTATGTGAAGCTCAACGGCTAATTCAACACAGCAAAACGAACGACGTGAGCATTATCCACTAAACAGCACCATATATGCACTTTTACAAGTACTGCAGCTGCAGTTCGGGGGAAGCAAACGCGCATTTCTGTTGATTTTCGTAAACAACACTCATTTTTCCTGACGGCTTTATTTCAACTCGATTAATAAATGGCGTATGATAATGAAGCATACAACTGACAATTACTTCATTAAAAAACCACAATGCTATGAACTGTTGAATGATTAACGATTGGGAAAGAACGCACAAATGTCAATAACGGAAGAGCCTTCACGTGAACACAATTAAACAGCTAGCCAAAAAGTATGCCGCTAACGGAGACATGCTTGAGTAAGCAATAAGGGAGACAGAAGCATCCCTCACAGGCATCCACACTTGTTTGCAAGTGACCTGTAAAATTCAATTGCTTTGACCACTTCATTTCTGATCACCAAAATACTGCTTAAGCATTACTGACGTAAATTTGGATCACCTTTCTTTAAAATGCGCCAAGTAAACCAACCGGCTGGTAAAATATGAAATGGTCCAGTTGACTGAATTTTATAGCACGACCTTTGCATGTCTCCAACTGCCCAACAGCACCAACCGCTGTCGTGTGGACGCAAAATGATCTGCCGAATTATCAAATCAGCAGAATAAACGAACTCGAATCTTCAAAACAGCGACAAATATTTGTGAACCTCCACAACGCCACAGGTTTGAAAAATTAACGGACGTTTGTGCAAATGGCCATCTCAACGATAGTTAGCTGTGCGAAACAGCGATGAAGCTCCATTCGGCTTCATTCTATGAAACAGCTTCCGCTCAGGATGCTTGCTCAACACCGGCTCTTTCTTGTCCACAATTTCGATCAACTCAATAAACGTCAGCACAAGTCACCTTTCGCTTTCTCTCTTGGCTAAACAAGCAATCGCCATTTCATTTTTGCGACTTTCTGAGAATCTGCCAATGTGATTCACTCTTGCTTCGTTCCCTTTTTCGCAAACTGCCATTTTGAATAAGCGGTAGCACTAGCTCAACGCCGAAGAAATGCCCGATCGAATTTCGTTTAGTCCGAGTTTTCAACAACGATTAGAGAAAGCAACAGATAGGGCTATATTTTGAAGAGAGGTGCCTACAAGCAGTGTAAGAAGAGCGCCTAAAAAATCGAGAAATAAAACAATAATGCACGAGACTCTATAAGAAAAAAATTCAATGCGATAAATGTCTCGAATAGCCATCGTTAAATGCGAATTGGAAGCAATTTGAATTGTTCGTCCAATTTTGGCATCATCGAACATCTAATATCCATTCAATTCGATCTTCATTATCTATACAGAGTCGCTATTTCAACGGTTATGCATATTTTCATAACATATCGATTATCTAACAACATAAAACACTTAAAATGAAAGCTGAAACGTCGAAGCTTAAAACACCTGACTACTGTTTGTGGGCACTCCATCAAATTTCCTTTAAAATTCAAAAATCCGAACAAAGAGAGCTCCTTAAGAATGACAACAAATACAATGAAGGAAACTAGTAAAAGAAGTATAATAAATAAGAAATGATAAGTCAATCTTGGTAGTATATGGCAAAAACAAAAAAACATAAAGGTGGCACTCCAGATATCGGGAATTAATTCTTCCAGCTTCATGATTTGAGGCAACGTGGGAACTCAGGCGCAAAAGATAATGAGGTTGATATCTGCATACTGTTTCGATCTACACCCTCTTGCCATGTGAATGGCTTTCAACAATTTAATCGATTTCTTCCCGTACCAATAACCTCATCAAGCATCACACCTTCACTTTAATTTCACTAATTTTGACCAATTCCGCTAGGATTTAGATCAGTCAGCTGCAAAACTGGCTAGATCGAAGAAAAAGCAACATTAAGGAAAGACGATTACTTTATTGCTCTGCCCGAAGACCCTTTTTAAAGATACCTTTCACTCGCCACTTTTCAGCCATACCTATTTCTTACAAGAGTTGGAGCTTAAATTTAAGCTCAGATATAAGCGTAAGGAAATATTGCTTTTGTAAGGAAATAACAGACAGCATTGTCGCATGACCATCATGAACTCGATCAGAGAGGGGAAGAAACAAAGTGTCGAGTCCAAATGATGGTCAGAAGTTTCAGATGTCCTCGAAATCAACAAAATAAGAGTGCCCAAAAACTGCCCAAGACGAGCAATTTTCCAAAAACTGGTATATAAGTACAAGCATCAAGCTCAGATAAAAAGTATCCGTTTGTTTCTATAGTTCCCTCACTAATGGACACAAGAATAACCGGAAATCCGGACCTGCTAGCATGTCGTGTATGAAATGTGCTTTGGAGAAGGGTTACGTCTCCTCTTCTTTCATACCGCATTCGCTTCATAAACTGAACTGACAAGAACGAAGAGTACTTTTCTGGCGACCTTTCCATTATACGTGTTCAACGTATTGAAGTCACACGCGTCGAAGTCATCACATCCAAACCGCCAACTGGTTAATTCGACAGCTTCTTTCTCGATGAAAATCTATTTAAAGTTGAGAAGGCAAAACTGTCCGAACATCCAAACCGAAAACCATCTAGACAAGGAAATCTTTTGCCGAACTTGAGCAGCTATCTTTCAGTCTCCCACTGGAAAATAAGCTTCGTTTAGATGAAATACAGTTGCAGCTATTCTTTTGACTTCATCAGGAGGTTGTTTGTCCATCGTGATGTATTTCAGCGTCACGAATTGGACTGACGTTATGCCAGTTCTCAGCAAACGTTGTATGTGCTCCTGACAGTTATGCGCTATTAGCATGAAATATGAAGGAGATAGAGATCCGCTCTACTTTAGGATCATTTCCAAAAGAAAAGGCAACTATGAAAGGAAAAAAAAACAGCCGAATTTCTGACGCTTCCAAAGGTGTTTTTGCATAAACGCAATTAATATTACATAAAGTTGCAAAAAAAACTTAATCCACCACTCCACAACATAACCGTGGCAACTATAAAATATGTTATACTACTCTTTTCTGCCTCAACTAATTGAAGAAGATTGCAAATATACTCAGATATCAGTTTACATTTGTATTGCACTAATTAAGGCCAAATTACGCATTCGTTACAATTTTTCTAGTCAGTATGAAGAAATGATACGGCTGCCGAAGATTAACACCTCATATGATAGCAAGTGTAAACACAACGAAAGCAACTAAAGACACCTATGCGTTACAACGAAAACAATAGAACGCTGTGTATCGTCTCAATGCAACGGAATGAATTACCTACAAGACGTTCCTAACAGACTTCTTATGAAGGATTCCATCAACAAATGCGAATAACACTATGCAGTTAATGCAAACTCGCTGATGAAGACGGCGGAATGATGCAGACGCATTACTACAAGCGAGAGTCAATTCGATACACCAATGTATGTATGCACTTGCATACAGAAAAACGCAAGTTAGAAGAACATATACCTGCTCAAGTTGTAGCAGCGCAATAGCGAAAATAGTAAGTCGAGTATCCAAGCTGTCTCATAACAAAACCCGAGCAGCAAAACATGCTAACGGTGAGCTGAATTGGTATTGCACCATAAAGTAACGGATCACTTAAGTGGGAAATTGTTATTCACAGAAAAATAAGTGCAATATCTCTAAATTCACCTCAGACAATCCAAATCTTTCTCGCGCTCCCTCCATATTCCTAGTATTTTAAAGATTTTCCTTCACCAGACCTATACCGTAGCTGTACTCCGACAGCATATCATCCAATTTCGACTACCAAGGCTTCAAAGAACACCATTACATAAACAGACGGCAATATCCGCGATCGAAGCTAACGACTGTCAGGAAGTTTCCCCGGAAAGATAACTTTCGACAAACGATATCCACATCGGAAAACTGCATTCCTTCCCTGTACCATAATCAGGCATTTTCCACTATAGGAAAAGACTTAACGCTCGAAGGAGGGGACGCTCGCGGAGCTGGGCACACGTCGACAGTCGGAACTCATGTCGGAGCCGTGTCCATAACCCTCATCTTCATCCTCACATAGGTCAGGTGTAAAATCTGTTGGCGTTGAGGTTCGAATCCCGCTGAGATCTTCAGAATGGGGGCCAAATATATCACAGTGACGAATTAACGCCCACTGCATCGCCCAAATGCTTAGCGGACGCATGTAGCCAATCGCCCTATAGAATCGCTGCTCGTAAAGCGCTTCTGGCGTTTGATATTGCAAGCCGAAGCGGTTGAAACAACCATCATAACAGCCCCACGCAGTGTCGAAACCACGCTGCACAGCACCCTGCAAGGCACGGTCATGAAAAACACAATCATTAACGACATCCCAACATACCATGGCGACCAAATACCTCGATTTCTAATGCGCTAAAGGCAAAATGCTGCAGGGGAAGCACGAATGAGAATGAGTTTCAATCTCGTTTCACTTTAGAAGTCGATGGGTCTGGTCTAAACACAACCCTGACTGCAACTGGAACCACACGGAGAACGGTTAAGCTTCGTCCTTATTTATGATCGGTCCGCCACTCTCAGTCGGTGTAAAGCCAACCTCCTGGCTGGCATTGCATTTAACTCAGCCCCATATGATCATGGGTCAAACCTGGTTCTGGTCGCGGTCAGGAACCGGTTTCAACTCATATCTGCTCCAGGTGTGAATCGTACAATCACTTTTAATTATGAAGCGTCGGTATTTCACTAGCTTAATTGTTTGCTAATGAGTTCACTGCCTAAACGCATAAGGCAACCGCAACGTTTTAAAATACGTTGAAATTAGCATGACACACTAATCAATTAAAGGATACTTTTCTATCAGCCCAAAAATATTTTAACCTATTCTAAAGAAGACTTTCGAGAGTCAATTCGAGAGGTAACTATATGCCTAAATTGACAACATTAAACATAATTCTGCTCGTAGGAAAACTCAACCCGCTAGAAAACAAAGTTAAAAATTTCCACTTAAAATTTTCCAACAAGGAATTTCCACTTAAACCAATAATTTCGATTCTCAAGAATTTAACTGTGAAGCATAAATCGGCTAAGAGCATCCAAATACGGCAATAAGATGAAAGATCAACCTGCTGAATTAGAAAGGCGGCAAGCGCATAAGTGACACCAGTCCACATTTCATCGGCCTGGATGTAGTTGCGGTCAACAGTCCCATCTCTGCGCATTCCATTCACGGCACCGAGACGTCCACCCGCGAAACGTAGCACATTATAGTTGTAAATGATATTAAGAGCAGACTTCACATGCGCGGCAGGAAGCAGCTTGAAAAAACGTTTACTAACGCAGAGGCGTGTTATGAGAAGCAGCCCCCAATGCCCACATAAAGCTCACCGTAAGTTTGGCACATTGCATCTTAGAACAAAATACAAACAATGATATCTGGCATTCTATGGAATCCATGGAAACACTGATTCTCGAATAGTGGACAGGTTCCTGAGTTTGCCGATCAAAGTTTGAGATGTGAGCTGCAATCTAAAAGAACATCCTTCACAGTAGGTATTTTCATTCGACCACTCCAAAGGTTTTGGAATTCCGAATCGGTCTGTTAAAAGCGGATTTCCAAAACAAAGTAATACATAAGAGAAGCAAATGCATAACAAGAAAGAAAAACCTCATCGGCAAGTTCAGGAGATATAGACTGTAAAAACCAATAGCCGCACAGCTGATCAGCCATAATCGTATGCCTGCTACGAGAGCGCTCGTCAAAATTGTAGTATTCTCCATTCCACAGCTTCGTTATATATGCTTCACGTGCCCGAGAGAGTGTTTCCGCGTAACGATGAGCACATGCACTGTCACCCACTTCACGAGCCATTACCAATGCAGCTCGCAACGCTGCCAGCCACAGACAACCGCAGTACGCACTGAAGGCAGAAATATTACCCTGTGAATGACCGAACAGGTCCACAGATGATGAACTAGCAGACTATCAGCCCAAAACTTTGATTCATAGCAAATCACTAGAAGTAACTGAAAAATACAGCTTTGATGATCTAAACTCTAATGGCCTAAAAAGTTTGTCCTAAGCCGTCCACTCTTTTATTAGGCCTAATTTGCCTCTCTGCGATAGTGGGCTAGTAAAATGGAATTTATGCACAATAACCACTGCACAGATTAATGAGAGGGAGATGATGCGAACACATCATGGGACAAACAAATGCGAGGGTGCCAGACCGGCCTAATGTACTCTTGCTGATGAGCAAATGACCGAGAAGACTTCTGTACCAGAGCATCTCCGTAGATACTATTATTTCCACAGCGGCATGGTCGTACGCATCGATATACCAGAATAAAAGTCTTCCCGAAAGTGTATATTATAATAAAGGTGCAGTATATCAGGAGTCATCAAACAGCACAATTGTTCGACGACAAACGCCAGATTTAAGGTTTCGCCAAAACAAGTTTAATATACCGTATGCGAGGAAGTGCATAAAACGAAAATAATCGATGGATTTATTAGGGTTGCATTTTTAATTGGACTATTATCAATGGAAGACTTCTGCCTTCCTCCTAACGTTCTTTCTCCCATCCTGCCCACTTCGCTACAAAACTAGGAAATGAACAAAGAAATAGTTTAACAAGCAAGCGGTTGTGCAGCCACAGCACAAATCTGTCGACCGTAAAAACAACCCTCATTTTACAATTCGGCTGCCACTAGCAACCAAACTCCTGTTGAGAGATTCGCTCCGGTTCACCTACCATAAGCGAAAAAATAGTTGTTTGTTACACTCAAAGCGCGAAACAACCTGAATTACAAGCTACACTTTTATATAAGAAGTACATCGTTCACCTCACTCCACTCATCTTCCACGCATCATAGGTCTGGTCGGCCGCACCGAAATTCTCAATCATGCCGTCTCCATCCTGATCCCAATTCTTGAGACCTTCGTTTATAAGACTCTTCACCGCAGGCCATACCAAGTTTAGAAACCTAGACAATGGCACAAATCAGATAAAACAATATGCTGCTTTAGGCATTAAAATTTCAATATGGTTGTTTCTGTCCACATCAAATACAGTTAATTCACTAAATTTATTGCATATACTAATTACTCGTTGGTAAAAAACAAAAGGAATTAGACCTTCTTGGACAAAATACAGTTGCCAGCAGGGAATAATCTTAAACGTCGTACAAAAAGAAGCTCTTCTCTATAGAAATAAACCCATGAAACATGCTACGACAAAGGCACACTTTGGGCTGTCTTTTGTTAAAGTGCAAAGAGAAAGAGAGAATAAGCTCTTTCTAAGGACCGTGAATCAATCCTTTCCAAGACGCTTCCCGCCTTTGTCAATCAGTCGAAAATTTATAAAAAGCGAGAGGTTTGCATTACTTCACTAAAGAGTAACGCGCTATCTAAATCATCATCACATAAATCGACGTACCTCTGATCTTTGCCCAGCACACACGTGTAATCGCGAAAGCTTATGAGGATGAACTTCAAATTTAGGTCCTTCCATTTGCCTGTATCGTGCATTACGTATGCGTTCGTCAGCAACCATGGGTCGACAGCTACAAGCGAATCTTTATAATAAGAGAAAAGGATCGGCAGTCGAATCGCCAAAATGCTTTAAAGAAGTCAGCTCAAAACAAATCAACTAAAACCCTGAAGCAATCCATACCAACTATCGCTGTTTCAATCACAGTGATGGTGTTATAATGAAACGATGCGGTAAAAATAACCCACTCCTATGCCAATGTCGTGTCAATTAAAATAATTTCATCTACAACTACAACGCTAAATTTTTCGTTATATATTTTCGGACCTGGCCGGATGTTCGAACCAAAATGTTTTTTCTGCTTCCTCTGCATGAGTCTCGTTTTTGCTTACTGAGTAATTTCCCCTCGCTTCTCACTCGCATATCTGTCTTCGGCTTGCAGAAAGCCACCTGACCGACAGCCTATCGATCAAAAGAACATGTAACTGCCTAGCAATCAAAAATGCGTCAAATGTACAGGTTTCGGGAGAGTGAAACTACAATGACGATAAAGTGCTTAAACATCACTTCAGGTGACCATTACATACAAGTCTACACACCATACACACAAACACACACTAAAAGAGACAGTTCTACGACTTTACAAAGGAAAACAGAGTCACTACACGTTCGCCATCTTGCATTTCCGCTCTAATCACTTCCGAGCGAGCTTCGTGGCGCAGCGGCAGAGTGCCGCTGTTGCATAAACATCATAAACCTGCACTCATATCTTTCAACAACACTACAATTCAATTAATGCCTATTTTTAATGACGGCGACTAAACGCAACAGAATACCATACCGCGTTGGGTGGTCGGCATCGAATTCACTGAACTTTAAATCTTTATCGAGCTTTAAACTATAGCTGTCATTTTTATATGAGCGCTAAACCTAAGCAGCAACTACTTCATCCGCAGTAGTTTCGATCTTATAAGATTTTTTAGTTTACATCAACTTCGGATGTGAAAAGTTTTTTGAGATCACCTCAATTTTTGAATAGCTAGAAAACTGATAATCGAGTGACCAGAATACTTGTTTCAGAGAAAAATCCTGAAGCGTAATTTCGGAATGCAAAATGTGCTAGTTCCCTCATAATCCTAACCTAGGAGTCACTAAAAAAGTTTCGAACAAAATGTTTCTTCCAAAAAAAAACCCCGCGCCTTTCCAACTGCACATTTTATATTATAACAAAACTAGTACTACTAACCAGGATTGCCTAGATCATGAGGCACACGAGTTCGCGACTTCTTCGGTCCACGATTTCCTTCCATATGATAAATGACCGGTTTGCCATCGAAATGCTCTATTTGATCGGCTGCAAAGTGATATCTCCATAAACATTCCCAAAAATTCTTTTCTGTGCCTCTATCAATCATGCTAACCATTCTTTAGGTACAAAAACTATCGATCTTATGTGTTAAGAAAATACTGATACCGAATCACGGACGCGAATCCTTTACACTTGAAAGTGTTTAACCCAAAGCCGGATTATGATCAAAAGTTTCTCCATCCGAGTGGAAAATGTTTTTGCAAAATACAAAATGCAAACTGAAATTTCCGCTACAGCCAATATAAACATTAGCCTCGAGAAAAAACAAAAAATAGAACTTGCTTGCCTCAATAAATAATGAAGCTAGTGATATTTTTGCTTCAGAAAACACATCAACAACGCAGCCATATGCACGCTATACGACAACATTTTTCTATTGAACAATATTTTACGAGGAAGTGACGTGAAAACAAATCTAAACGCAAGTCGATCCAACAAAGGATGGAAACAAGCAACACAAAAACGAACTAAATTCCGCCTGAATAACATGCTCGAGACTTGGCCAAAGTTGTGCCAGTGCGAAAGATGCATAAAAATGTACGTCGTATGTGTTCACCATTCGGTATTCCCATGCTGTAAAGCAATCATGTACATAGTGGAATACTTCAACAACCCCATAGCAATACCGGAACAACTTTTCGACAAGAATAAACGTTCACCTCATCGATAATTAAGGAGATAATAATCCAACAACCTCACCAAGTGATCGACGATCACTACCCTGCGAAACCTTTTCTAGCACTCATACCGCACAACATTCACCATCATCTTTGTCATAAATGCCTTGCCTCTATTTAAACCCAAAAGTACCCTTCAGACGGGTTTAGTAAAATCATTCAAATCGACCTCCTCTTAAGTGCTGTCGACGGGAGGAAATAAAAGCAAATTTCAGCGTTTCAGTATAAACCTGAGTAACAGTCCTAGTCGCCCCTCGCTCCACAGGATTTGCCTAATAGCAATTAACAACAAAGCTATCACTCCAAACTCATGATATCGCCACTAATCGAAATCGTCAATAAGTGAGAGATCTACTGCAAGAAGTGTTCTTCGGTGCTCCGCAAAAGATGCCATGAAGTTAGAGATGCGATGCCGTTAACTCACATTCTAGATATCCGAAACGCCCAAAATCTTTCATTAGGGCGATGCTATATGGCGAGAGATGCTGTTCTTCACAGGCCCAATCCTCTTCGAACTCGAACCATACAGAACCACCATCAGTCATAAAATAAAGTTCATTGAATAATGCCGACTTGTACCAATCGGGCAGGTTCCTAAATCACCTTTATTTCGATTACAAACTCGAGACGTGTTGCTGAAAGTCCCTTAGACGCTTCTCATTCTCGCTCTTATCTTTCAACGGACAAATCGAGTTCCGCCTTTCTCCTTGATACCATCACTGCTCCAAAGACCCACATCATTTGCTCACATTAGTTTTTGCATGTCTGTTGGTTGCACTATCTCTTTTATGGATGCGATTTTGAATTAAAGTTGAAGTTGATTCTACGTGACTCTGTTAGGGGAGATAACATCGATATGTTCCAGATGAGAGACTCAAAAATAATTGTTTCGAGGTGCCGATATTCTGCTCTCATATAATACCCAAGGAAATGCATAATTTCATGCGTATTTCAATATTTCAATATTCCAAAACAATGGAAAAATTGCCACGCGAAGAGTTTAAATCAGACATGAAAACTTTAAAGAGTACATTAACGAGAACCTATACTCTTTCATGTTCATGTAAAGATTTTCGTGGAAGCGGCAAAGACTATAAGTATATGAGAATGAAGAAACATACCGATGGTTGAGAACAGGATCCTGCCAGTCATTGATGCGACGCTCCCATTGCTCGTAGACTGTGAGAGAATGTGCACATAAAGCTGGCGCCGCATCTCCCCGATCACCAAAGAAACGCGTGTACCTCCTGAAATGGACAAAAAACTACTATACAATCGCAAAGAAATCACCACGCTAAACTCTCTAAAATTTTGGAACAACATAGGGTTGTTCGAAGAAAAGCACTTGCTGTGGAGGGGGGAAATTATTCCGGATTATATGATCCATCAAACATTCTAAACTCGGAGCACAAACGACTAACTTCATGCTCTCCCGACATAATTTTTCTGCTAAAACGATCGTTGAGAATAATATAAGAATTTCTTTCCGGAACGGTTGCCACCGAACTAAGTGGTTTTGCACAACTACGTCTCACTCACATGCTTACTTCATGAAGAAAACACGGATTCTGAACTTAACGAGCCGTTTGAGAGCGTTTTTTGGCATGTGAAACACAGACTAGCCACTGGTAACTTTTATTGACCAATGCCTGCATACGAATTGGACTAGATTAACAAAATGACCGAAACGGTCCACTTTTATAACCTGGATTGAGAGGACTGAAAACTGAAGGTGTTTTATTCTGAGCGGCCAATTCAATTGCGCAGGCTGAACATATCCTTCGACCATCTGAACAATGAAAACTGCCAGCCAACAAACTACCTCGTTTTTGATTCCAAATACAAACATCAGAACCGATACGAATTCATGTCTTAAGTGTGCGCTCGATTTCGCTTACCTAAGGAACCATAAAATACGGTAAATGACTGCTGCTCACCTGCGATAATTTCGCTTCCTGGCACCGAATTGCACAATGGGCATATCCCATGCAAGCGCGAACTCCATAGGTGCTTCTGCCTTTGAATTGGCTTTCACAATAGTCTGTGCGCATACAGCGATAGCAAGCTCTCTTGTTGGTGTTACCTCACCTAAAGATTGTCTTGCCAACAACATGAACAAACAGTAATCCGATTTCAATAACACACAAAAGATTACCCTCGACAATCATCGTTCTCTCCAAGCTCTTCCTAAAAAAGTTTCAGGAACTCCATCTAATCGCTGCCAACATTTGCAGATCAACAGATACTGCACCCGCTGAGCACCTACTCGCCTCACTTATATCAATAAATTCCCTGCGCCAATTATAACGCTCAAAATTCATCCAATGCATCTGCATCTTTTCAATTTTCACCACCATCTCGACATAAACGTTCAAACACAAACTAGTTCAAGCGAATGACGCTAAATGAATATGATTGCACCGAAAACTAACTCTGAATGGAACTAACCAACGTTCTGTAGATGTCCAGTACTCCAAAGCGACTGCCAGATTTCATCGCCAGATTTGGATGGGTCGAAGGCGGCGCATCTCGATACGGTGGTCCGTTGATTGCAGTTTGCCGCCACCGCATAGGTACATCGCATACGGCTAATCGTGTGCTCCAAACAAACCCCTTCCACTATAAAACTTTCATTTCCACTAAATTTCACATCGGAGAATTTAAATTTAAAGTTGAGAAAAACTTACCGCTTTATCAATCACTTTTTCCGGGAACAAATAGTCAGCACGAATAACTGACCCATCAAAACTTGAAAATTAGTCATATTTTGTGATTTTAAAAGATTTCTTGCCGAAATTATGCGAAATCATCCTACAATTGAAGACCTAGGAGAACCAAAGAACACAACAACAAATCTGTGTTTTCTTATGGATCTTCCAACAGAAATGGATATAAAGGAAGCGGTGCCGGAAATGAGCATATTACATTTCATGCGCAACGTCAAAGGAAGTACAGTGGAAGGAAAGGAAAACGTTCCATGAGGGAAGAAAATCATCCTCAGTATTCTTTGTGTTGTACTGCTGGTTGATTGTGGAAAAGAGACGATTCGAGTCGAAGCGAAGTTTTAACCAAACAATTGGGTAACTGAACACACATCGGATAAAAACCCACCAATATCACCGACTGAACATGCACCCTGGATAACCGGTTTGAATTAAGCAACTACAGAAATAGAGGAACAGCGAAGTAGTATGGCGCAGAGAAGAATAGATATCACCGAAGTCGATCTATGCAAAATTGAGTTGCAACACGGTCGTTCACCGCAACACCTCCCCTTTCGAGTTACGAACGATACGTCGCTTTTGTGGGGTCCATGTGCAGACGTTTGGAGGCGCGGCGAGTACGCGTTGAGCGACGGAGGCAGATTATCGGCGTAGAAGAATCTGGTACTGGATTTGCAGTGCTGGTGTCAGAGTTGAACAGCGGCAGGTCGAATACGTCCAGCAATTGACCAAGAGGCGGCGTCTTCTTGCGCGATTGCAGTTGGTTGATGTGACGTGTCCAAAGAAGGTGTCCACAACGCACGGAGTATGTCGCGTTGCCGACTTTGCGTACGACGATGCCCGGTATCCAGGTGCTTTTCGGTCCTCGATAATCTTTGGCGTAGACAGCGTCACCGACCTCAAAGTGACGGCGACGAGCCCCGTGATGACGATTAAACTGCTCTTCCATTTTAGTGTCGCGTAGTTGTACAATGTTGCTGGTCTGTGGCATCATCAGGTCGAAGATAGTGCGCATTTGGCGTCCCAAGAAGTTTTCTGCGGGCGATAAATGATCCGGTCCAGACGGGCAGGGTGTCGAACGGTATGCCATCAGAAAGGTTTGTAGTGCGTCGACCGTCGGCTCCTCCCCCTTTAGTTTGACTAGTGCGCGCTTGAACGTGTCCACGAAACGTTCTGCTTGACCATTACTCTGCGGGTGGAATGGCGGGGAGCGCAGGTGCGTAATTCCGCGAGCACGGCAGAACTGACTGAATGTTGTCGACGTAAACTGCGTGCCGTTGTCCGTAACAAGGGTCTGCGGGTTCCCGAACTGAGCGAAAATCTTCTTGAGTGCACTGATGGTTGCAGACGTAGAAATCGAGTTCATTTGGATGATTTCGGGCCATTTGGAGTAGGCATCCACGATAACGAGATAAAAGTTTCCATCGACGGGTCCTGCGAAATCGGCGTGTACTCGCTCCCATGGAGCTGTCGATTTTGGCCAAGAGTTGAGTTCGGCCTTCACTGGGTTCTTCGCGGCTGCTGCGCATCTGTCGCAGTTCTGGACAAGCTGTTCGATGTCTGCGTCGAGTGACGGCCAATAAACATAGCTGCGAGCTAGCATCTTCATCCTTGTTTGTCCTGGATGGGCCTTGTGAAGCGTAGATAGCACACGACGTTGTAGTGACTTCGGGATTACGATCCGATTGGTAGTCAGCAAACAATCGTTTGTTGTTGTCAGTGTATCTCGACGGTTGTAATAGTGCCAAAGTGGAGAATGACGTGTAACCTCGGGCCAGCGGCCGGATCGGGCGCACTCAATCACTTGTTGGAGAAGGCGATCTGCAGTTGTTGCGATCCGGATGGTTTCGCAGGAAACGGGTAGGTTGCTGCATTTGTTCAAAAACTCAGCAGTGACCTCCGCATCGACGGCGGCGATGACATAATCTTCTGGCTCCGAACGCTGCGACGCGATCAGACGAGATAGCGCGTCCGCTTGTCCAAAATCTCTTGTATTGACATATTCGATGGTGAAGTCGTAATTGAGTAACATCGTCGCCCATCGTTGAAGACGATTGGCACTATAAACGGGTATTCCTTTCTTGATTCCGAAGATGGATAAGAGTGGTTTGTGATCCGTTTTCAGTGTGAAGTGACGCCCATGGAGAAATCTGTGGAACTTCTGCACGGCAAAGATAAGTGCCAGCGCTTCCTTTTCTATTTGGCTGTAGTTCTTTTGAGCTGGAGTCAGGGTGCGGCTGGCGTGGTATACGGCCCTTTCCGATCCGTTTGGAAAGCGATGTAACAGGACTGCTCCAATCCCATAGTTGGAGGCGTCTGCCGCGACAACGATTGGCATGTTGGGATTGAAGTGTGTCAGAAGCAAATCCGAGGTCAACGTTGCCTTGATGTGCTCGAAGGGTGATTGGCACTGTGAAGTCCATTTGTATTTGGCGTCCTTCTTGGTAAGGGCGTCTAACGGAACGCGTAGCTTGTGCAGATCCTTGACGAATGTTCCATAAAAATTAACGAGACCGAGAAAGGCGCGAAGTTGGCTGACGTTCTTCGGAGGTGGCATCTCGTGGATTGCCTCAATCTTTGCTGGATCGGGGAGTCGTCCTTCGGCATTAACCACAAAGCCGAGGTAGTTGATCT
Source organism: Ascaris suum (assembly GCA_013433145.1). Taxonomy (NCBI): domain Eukaryota; kingdom Metazoa; phylum Nematoda; class Chromadorea; order Rhabditida; family Ascarididae; genus Ascaris; species Ascaris suum. The sequence continues at coordinate 18,516,990 of CM024187.1, read as the reverse complement.
CAGTCTTCAAGAAGGCACACTTCTCCAAACGAACACGAAATCCATAGTTGTGGATTCTCTGAAGAATAGCCTCGAGACGTCTGTTGTGTTCGCTGATGGTTCCGCCAGTGATGATAATGTCGTCGAGATATGCAGCAACACCATCGAGTCCAGCGACGAGGGCGTCCATTTGTTGCTGGAAGATGCCAGGAGCAGACTTTACCCCAAAGGGTAGACGGTTATATCGGTAAAGTCCTCGATGAGTGTTGATAGTCAGCAGCGCCCGTGATTCTTCATCCACTTCTAGTTGAAGGTACGCTTCTGAGAGGTCGATTTGAGAGAAGAATCGACCTCCATTCAGCTTCGCGAAGATATCGTCAGGAACTGGTAATGGATGCTGGTGCTGCTCTAGAGCGTCGTTCAGTCCAGTAGAAAAGTCTGCACACAGTCGAATCGATCCATTCTTCTTTTGAACGGCTACGATAGGTGCTGCCCAGTCAGAGTGATCGACGGGGGACAGCACATCTGCAGCCAGCAGACGGTCGATCTCCTGTGAGATGCGAGGTTGAGCGGCGTACGGGACGGGCCGGCTTTTTCGAAAGATAGGCCTTGCGTCCGGCTTCAATGTAAGGTGTGCCTTAGACTTTGTGCAGCGTCCCAATCCTGGCGTGAATACTGTAGGGAACTGCTTCTGTAGTCTTGCAATGAGCGTAGAGCGAAGACGATTCAGTGTCGTGGCCGATACGTTGCAGATGACTCCTTCTGTGAGGCTTCGGAAGAGTGGTTCATTTTGAGATATCCAGTCGATGCCGAGGAGTGACTGGGTATCTGCGACGTGACAATATCCTCGTCCCTTGTGTCCATTGATATCGAAGTCGCACTCAAAATATCCTCGAACCTTGATATTTTTGTTATTGGCGGACTTCAGCTTGACCAATGGTGGCAGCAACTTCGGACGACTGATTGCGATCCAGTCTCTGACGCTAAGTAAAGTGACGTCAGCTCCAGTGTCGAGGCGCATTTGAACTGTAATGCCGTTGATCTGGACTTGCCGGTAAATGCGGTTGATTGGTGCGATGTCTGCGGCATTGGAGGTAATGACGGTAACGTAGTTCGCAGCTCTGCGCTCCTTCCTTGAATTCTGCTTCTTCTTCTTTTTCTTGGTGAAGTTCTTGCAGAAGCCTTTCTTATGACCGATGAGTTTGCAGTCATGACACGTTTTGTTGATGAAGTCGCAGTCTTTGGCCCAATGTAGTCTGCCACAACGGAAGCATGGTGAAGGCGGATTCGGCATGCAGTTCTTCCTTGTGTTGACGGTATTGATTTCTGGCAGGAGTGATGCTGAAGGACTGTTGAGGAGTTTGGTATCTTGTCTGATGCTCAAGAACTGCTGGATCTCGGTAGTAAGCTCTTTGAGTGTAGCTTGCGGATTGTTCTCCATTTTGCGTAGAGCCCGAGTGCGAATGTCAGCGTCTTCTGAACTGTGGAGACCGCAGATCCACACTAGACACTTCATCTGTTCCGGCGTGATGGTATTGAATTCAGCCATCTCGTGACGTTGATTAACTATCCCCGTATAGTCGTTGAGAGATTCGCCATTACGCTGAGTTCTGAGGTAGACGTAGCGACGGGCAAAAATTGACGTGTTGTGCCCGAAAAGCTCTTTCAACGTCTTGACGGTGTCTTCGAGTGAGAGTTCAGAAGCTCTCTTTGGTAGAATATGGTTGGTGAAGCGGGCGTACGTAGTGGCATCTAGCTTCGTTTTAACCAATTGGGTAACTGAACACACACTCATCCTGATCGCCACTTGTTGTACTGCTGGTTGATTGTGGAAAAGAGACGATTCGAGTCGAAGCGAAGTTTTAACCAAACAATTGGGTAACTGAACACACATCGGATAAAAACCCACCAATATCACCGACTGAACATGCACCCTGGATAACCGGTTTGAATTAAGCAACTACAGAAATAGAGGAACAGCGAAGTAGTATGGCGCAGAGAAGAATAGATATCACCGAAGTCGATCTATGCAAAATTGAGTTGCAACACGGTCGTTCACCGCAACACTTTGTTAAGATCGGATTCATCGCAAGGTGTTTCTTTTGCTTTCGACATTAACCCTCGTTGTTCTCAATTCCCATCAGTCGTTCGAATTAATGAAAAACGTGCATGTGATTGCATATATGAGTACTCGACCTTCCCCTTCCCCGTTTGATTTGCGGTAAATCCCAGCTTATGTGCCTGACGCCTCCAATTTTATCTTTCAGCTCAAAGCGCATTTATTTGTCAAACGATGTACCAATAACAACTACCTACTGGCACTTCTATTTAGATCATTCATAAGAAAACAGTGAACAAGAGCCACTATAATTCTTGCTGCGAATGATTACAACAAACCGGCTGACCTCATTTACCTACCACAAGTAACAAACATAATGTCTGCCAAATTTGGTAAGCGCTAGCGTAAGGCAGCAAGAAGACAATACCTCTCGAGTGTGCGTGCTTGCTCTCAAATAAGCTTGATGTACAATTGCCTTCCTGAGACCATTTGTGATAACCCGTACCGTTGCGGAAGGTGAACGTTATACTAACATATAAATCCTCGTCACCACCGTTCTCCACATCGAAAACAAACACGCTAACTGGCAATGAGCTGTCCTGAAGCAATTCGATGATATCAAGCATTATTTAATCAAACACCAATCTGCGCTATCTTTCTTCCAAAACCACATTCCATCCCCTCTCCTGAACCGATATTTCAACACAGTATTCAATAACTCTCCTTGAATCAGCTACTATGAGGGATCATAATCGACTAAGCAGTGCCCTCTGCACAAAGATAAAACGGCCATCACATAAGGTCTTACCTAAAGTGCACAAGTGGTCCTTCCCTTGCGGCGAACAACAAGCTTTCCTAAACTTAGCAGTTAAAGCTCTAGGCAAAAATAAAACCCACTCAGTTCCTATCAGTTTTTTTGTTCACGTAATGCGACACTGGACAAAATATATACGAGGAAGCAAATGAAAAAAGAAGCACTAAACATACACGATAATCACCCGGTATAACCGGAGAGATTTGCCTCATAACGATAGAAACCCTATATTCGCGAATGTCGTAACGCGTCCAGGATCGAGGATAGAGACCCCTAAATTATAGTGTATAATATCAGCTAACTGCTGAAGCACTTTGGTAATCGTACATTCAAAGATATCCTTTTGACTGCCTCATAACGAAAGACCCCTAAATTATAGTGTAAATATACTATTAGCTTGGACGTATGCTTCCACGTAGTTAAACACATCTGCGGAAAGAATACATCAAATCACAAGCAGCAGGCGCGGATTATGTCCCCTAATCAAAAAGCAATACTATCAGAGATGGCTCTTCCTTCTCTCTATTTGTTTCAGAGTGACGCTCGCTAACAGGAGAGAGTTACGGCGCATCTCACGCTTCCCTTGAAAATCGCAATTTGTTTTCCCTGTCAATATTCTTTCACAGTAATTACTCGATTTCTCATCATAAAACGATAAAAATTCAAAGAAAGCAACTAAAGCGCACGATTTTCCAAAACGAATCTTAAGAACCCTCCAAGTATATGCTTCAAAATGAGATAAAAATTCGCTAGCTTCAGTGAATAAAGCAGAACCAAAAACACCTTCGTAAATAATATTTCGGCATTCAGAAAGTTGGCTCATATACACCATAAATCATACAAGAAGTTTTCAAATGCCTATCTCACTGCTAATTTTATAACGATAAGACTATCGCTTGACTGAGCTGTTCATTGGATGATCGGATCGTCTAACCGCAATTGTGATCCCAAAAATGATTCCGACCAACGCATTGACTCTTTTTTTGCCATCATAAACGATCCTCGAAACTGTGCCATGACAAAGAGAATGATCACGTATTCAGTACAAAACAACGATGCTGTTTAAACTGCTCCCACGCGAGCATATTGATCGACAACAGATATGATGCTTAGAATGCTATTTTTGCTAATTATTACAGATTTCAGGTAGCGAGGACGGAGAATAAACAAAAGGGTGAAGTTGAGAATTAAGGCATGCCGTAACAAATTAAAAAATAAACCTGTAGGTGAGACAATCAGGCGGAAACGAAAAGTCCCATGCGTTCAATTCCGTACTCGTTGCTGGCGTTGTTGGAGCAGCACATAAAACTTTCTGATAGACAGTCGCAAAACCTTCGCCGTTCTTTCGCCGCAGTGTAACAATAAACTGCAAAATATAGCGCACCACACTAAGAAGGAAGCAAGTAAAATTATAGCAAAAAAACTGTGGAATAATTTTCAATTGAAGAATTGACAAACTTTAAGAAGATTAATACTTTTATTAGATAAATGGATGCTTCTAGCTAAAAATCTTAGGCCTTAAAACATTTTTTTTGATGCACGTAATCGAAACGAGAACCTGCAGATATGCAGTAATGAAATTAAGACGAATATACTGCAATATTGAACGGCTTGAGCATTAACAGCATGAATATGGATGGATTGGGTTCCGCTGAACGACAGCGATCAACAAACGAGATGTGTGATTGATAAGCCTACCTGATCTGCTCGAAGAACATCCACTTTATGTTCTATTAGACCGGGACGCAAACCAAATTTGCAGAATCCCCCACGAAAATCACGTCCTATTGATCCACAACCAATACCACCACAAGGTACACCTATAAAAGTTGCAAAGCACCTTTCATACATACAATCAACACTTATAAAAGTTGATTGCTGCTGCTCATTATGGTGTTTGTTACGTTAGAAGCGACCTAATCCCTATTACCTCATACACAATTTCTATATTGCGCTTTCATCTGAACAGCGCCAGTAACGAAAAACTCAAGGGTATCGTGAAAGATGGCACTGCATACGCCTTCAGACTCCGTTCACCTGAACGAACACTCCATAAGCTATAAATAAATAGTAAATATGGCATCGGATTATAGCTGACTGAAGCACTACGGAGCATTCGTCTTTTTCGTCAACCGACAGGTGCAAAATGTATACAATTTTTTCTGCTTTTAGATGTCTATAACTCCTTTCGAAGTTGATGAATCAACGCGAAACAAAGTGCAACGCTGTACTATTCCCAGCAAACTTCGCTATTTCAGCTTCATCCTTTCCACTCATACACAAATGCGCGTGGCACTGTAATGTGTTTTCGCAGAGCAAATTTATAATAGCACGCAAAAACGTTCCGCACCAATGTGTATCACCTTACCACATATTTGCACACAATTTTCACCAGGCCACCTGAACACGAAATTGTAAAGACGATTAGCAGGACAAGGGACCTAGAAGGAAAAGAATATCTGCAAGAGGCATAAATGTTACAAACTGTTGCACGAACAACAAGCAGAGAAAGGCAGAAGAGCACAGCTGTAAAAGAGGCCGTCGAGAATGGCTTTGAAAAAGTGTGTCTCATCAATGGAAACGAGAACCAATGCAAATCGACCTACGGCATCTGTGGTCTGTGCACCATTCGCGTGATACAATTCTCGCGTGAGGGAGACAGGAAGGCAAGTGAGTCACAATAAAACCCTTGGTGTGTTCTTTTAATGCCTCATTTTATGCCATTCTTCCGCGTCATGAAACTAGAAACCTATAATCGTTTAAGGTAAACAGAGATGAGCTCACCGTCTACTCACAAAGACGGTGGACTGTGACCTCACATAACGTATGTTCCCCCACTTTTTTATTCCCTCCCCGCCTCGCTTCAAACTTTTTTTTCTAAGTAGCTGGATGGTAGACCAGAATTGACTTGCGACCACTAGCCCTCAACCAGGATGGGGGGGGGGGGGTGGAAGAAGATTGGGAGATGAGAGGAAGAGGAAGAAGCGGAGAAGAGAAGGATGAGTGACGGAAGCGAGCAAACTCTTCTACATTAACCGCGATCCATGACACCAGCTGTGATAATAACACACTGCGTAGATCAACCAAACATACCATAATGCGGCTTATGCTTAAGTGGCTGGAAGGTGTTGATGAAGAGTTTCTCCTTTTTGCCCACATGCTTAAGCCAGTAGATGAAATATCGGCGAACAAACGGCAACGAGTCGTAAACTTGGCGTATTGTGGGTCTATTGAATGGAACACGGTCTTCAAGTGGGATACGGTCACCTCGTGCGCACCATCCGTACTCTCGCACACTGCATCCAGCCTCCGGCTCCTTACCTTCCGTCATTCCTCACACACCCGCCGACCGACCCACCTCCTGCGTCAAAACCTTTCAACAAAAAAGCGGGTTCAGGACCGAAAATATTCTATAAACGCACGGTAAAGGATTAAAGGAGCATATCGGGGCAAAGACTGGACGCAAGATATCCGAGTTATTCCTTAGCTATGAATGCTCTACATCAGCGAGGTGGAAATAAAATTCAGTAACAGCACCTCTAAACACTACCTGAAAATACAAACACGACAAGAAGAGATAATAAAACGGGCCTAAAAATACAAACATAATAAAACGAACGGGCCTAAAACACAACGCGAGTAAGAACTCATCTGTCGTTTCCACTCCTAAGTCACTACTTGTATTTAATGTTTGTACCTCTCCATCAAGCCAATGGCATTTCTGAGAAAAACGAAAGATGAGGATGCTTACTTTGGAGCACCAATTTGTGACAGCCGGCAAGCTGTACCCATTGAAAATCTGCCAACAACATCAAGGATGCAAAACGAGCAAACAATACCACAAAAGCTCATTCCTTCCTTTCCATCCCAACGATTTCTTCTGCATTATATGCCGGCTTCAACGGGAAACGGCAGTGTGAATGTATATCATAGACATGTAACATTGGCTCACTCCGCCTCCCTCCCACCAACCACATATTTCAAGAGTACATTCTGCCTTCAACATTGCTTCGTCGATTCTAATCTTTTCTATCTTCGTCATTTCTCGACACCATCGTTAAAGCGTTCCTTACGAGCTTCAGTCACAGCAACTCTACCAACACAGTACTTTCTTCATCATATTACAAACAATAACAATCCGGATGTAAAACTTCAAAAATTTCCTCAGCAGCAACGATATTAAAAATACGTGCCTGCTAACTGTATACACCAATGAACACAAACTGTGCTATTATACGTAGTTATATTCGTTTAAAAAAACAGTACGAAGCATGATCGAAAGTTTTAATTCCATCCTGTTCGATAAATATCTAAAGCATGATTCACAAGGCAAATAAGGTGCAAGTAAAGGATACTGCCATCAAAAGGCATCACTGGAGTGCATTAAAAAACACCCAACACTCGACAACTTTTATTATGGAATCCAATAGAACGAAGAGAAAAAGCGAGAAAGAAGCGAACCGCATGAAACCCAACCACAACACATATAGCAGATGTGTTTTCATAGACAACTACGACCGACGAGAACAGCAACAGCTGCACCGACACAGCGCCTCAATCAACAGGCCCTTAGAATCTGCTATATCTGCCTAGAACACTCAACGATTGCACATAACTCTTCCGTTTTCTTATCGTGTGCGATCTAATGTCCTACAGGAACAGATCTACCTCAACGAGACGAAACTGCCGCGGCCTCTGCACAGCACTCAGACTTTTATACACTTAGCATTACGCATCCCACTCCTTCATCCTCCAATTTCTTCAGTTCTGCTGAACAAAGATCGACGACTTGACCACAGCCTACGGGCAATAAACAAATCGAAAAGCTGATGCATATGTGGCGACAGCAAAACGAGTACACGTGAGAATGTTCCGTGTCCTGCCACTCATCCTACATGGAAGAATAACCGATTTCTTCACTGGCATGAGGAAGCCATCATGTAAGATCACCATCCTAAGGATGTATACCGTTTCCTTAGATGTAGGGAACCTTTGCCAAGGGCCTCAAACCTGTCAAAAGCACGACTGTAACGCAGAGCGTGAACCGCGAATAAGATGCATGTCATTCGAGAATACAAAAACAACAAAACACTTCGTCAAGCGCCACCAGCACCCTCTCTTCGCTCTCACGAAGACGATGTGAATGCCCCTCAGAGGTCCTACGATTACGTCGCACCAGATGATCCGACATGCTCGGATGATATCGAGAACAAGCTTTCCTCTCACCACTGGGATACAGCAGTCTGTTATTGCATTGTGGAACTCACCTTTGTGCATATCCTAATCCTATTATTCACTAGTAATTTAGGGCCTGTCAACAGCAATTAGTAGTAGTGATAGTAGCAAACAAGACGGGTACCATCACTCCATCCAAACAACAAAAAGGCAACGTGCAAATGGACATATATATATATATATATATATATATATATATATATATATATATATATATATATATATATATATATATATATATATATAATATATATATATATATAAAAGAGGATTTCAAACAACACAATGTTAGAAATAAACAGAACTCAAATCAATCGAACTGACACAGCAGAAATCGAATAACCCTAGATGTGGCATCACAACGCTAGAACAATCCCAATATGACACGTTTTGCCGTGTTGGTCAAGAGACCATCAAGCCGATCGCATAAACTGAATGAGAATACGACTGGCACATCCCTTTCCTAAAGAAGCTGTATGTAAAATGCAGACGGCACAGAAAGTGAATCGATGTGCAGTGAAGCTTGAAGGTGAACAAAGAAACATCAAAAACAACCTTGCAATAAAATTAGTGGACGGCTCAATAAGTGGTGGACAAACGATTCCCGAATTCGTTCCCGTAAAAGAAATTCATATTATCTGACTCCTCACAAACAAAAGATCACGCGAGACACATCAAACGCTTTCCAAGTGCAAAGCTGACTTATATGATATCGACAAACGTCACGCTGGAAACACGGGGACGTGAAAAGCTGAAAGTGGGAAAAGAAGAGGAATAAAAAAGCTGCCAAATAACTGAAAAATCCACTCGCTCCCATATACGCACATACACACGCACACACATATCCACGCATACACACACATGTACACAAATCACAAAACAAGAGACGAGCAGGCGGGAAAAAAACGTACTTTATCACAACTGACCACCATGAAAACACGCAACCATTCGGATGATCCAACGAACAGCAAAGATTAAAGTGAAGTGCACAGGTGGAATAAATTAACACAAAATACATCTTTCACAGGCGATCGCCCATAAAACTGCGTTTATGAAGAGCAACTGTGAAAAGCAAATGAAACGTTTCCCACTTCTATTGTTTCTGAGGCGAACGAATTTTTAAACGGAAGCAGTTTTCACTCAGTCTAACAAACGTTTTATATAAGGAATGCTCCTATGGAGTTAAAAAAACACTTCAAACAGAATATTAACAAATTTTATCCTCGCCAAGTGGAAAAGGGTTTTTCGCTATGCAAAAGACGAACAACATGTCCCAATCCGCTATGCTGCCTCTCTAAAGAGTTCGCTAACCTCACCAGCAAAAACATCACAAAAATATATGGATACGCATTGAAGTAGAATTCAAACAACACAACATTAACAAGTCGGAAATAAACGGCAATTGAAGAACATCTCTGGGGCATCTAGAAAGACGAAGTTTGCAGTCGATCCCTTCCTAGCTATCCCTTCCAAAAGGCTACCAATATTCCAAAAACCTCACGCATTAGCTAGTCATTTGTTCAAGAACTAGCCCCCATAGTTTTAAAAGCAATCTAACTCCTATTCCAAAGACTGCTTTTCACTGCGATCACAAGCAGTCGTCCTCATTAAAAAAGGATCTCATGTAACCATAACGTCAAATATGAGTACGTTTTAAGAACCGTTTGAGATGACTACCAACTAAGAAGGCGCCCAATGCTCTATGTGGTGAAAGGTGGTACTCTGTCTATTCTCCGATTACCAACCAGCAATAAGATTATACAGTACAGGAAACGATCGCCTAGATTCACATAGAGAAACTTAAATTGCCTTAAGCTGGCCGGGTTGCTTTTGTCTCATCACATGCCCAGTAAACAAGCCATTAACATCTCATATTCGGCGACTCCTACACGCCGCATATCTTGAAAATCGTCAATGGAACGGTTCCACTCAAAAATGAGCAGTAGAAGAAGGTAGAGGATAACAACAACCAACAAGCATACACCCACACAAAGGACACACTTCAAGCATGACCCGACTATTCGTAAGGTCACGTTCTTTGTCTCTTCAGCTGAGGCCCGCGATTTTAGGCACCATCGTTTCGATGAGCTGTTGCTGACCATTCATTGTGTAGTAAGTTTTGATTCTCATTTTCAACTGAAATGAAAAATCAATTGTACAAACGCGTAAAACGCAAATGAGCTGAACAAATCAACTTGGGACTCCAAAGCAGAGAATAAAAATCCACTAAACGAGCAGAAATATTTTTACCTTCGTAACTTCTTTTGCTTAGCGCTGTGCATATTTTTGCGCATAAGCCAACAGTGATGAGTAATACATAAATTACTTAGTTTTGTTTATTAAGTAAATCATAATAAACTACACAGATTCCGCATATAAGACAGGCACCTCGCTTAGCTTAACGAATGCTGACAACCCCCTCCCTCCCTCCGACACCACCTCCCTACCTGCTCTATTAAAAGTTGGTGCTCGGAACGTTTCTGCTATGAAAAGCGCTTCATCTCCCCAACAGACATTAAATAAAACATTTGATGGAATAATCACCTTGAACACTGATAATTTCCTCTACTTCCTCTACTAGAAATTGGGGTAAGGTGGCAATATTTGATCGATTTTATGAATCATGGCTTATTCATAGTCCTCTGATGCATCGCGTAACCCACATGAGGGACACAAACGCAACTTGAAAAAGTGCCGATGACGGACTGGCATGAATGGCAAACGAATGGAGGGATTTTTTTCTGTAAGCATGCTGGCGATGGTTTCCTAAAACGCTGACACGATAGGCTGCAGCAGAGGCATAATTTCTGAGGCAAAAAATAAATGGAGAACTGGAATAACAGGCGCAAATTGTTAGAGCACAGCATTGCACTACACTGTCCAAATATTAAAGAAAGAATACCGGTTGCGAGTTAGAGTTCCTTTTGATGTTCATCAACTGGCTCACCGATCCTTGCCCGTTGCCATAGATTGTTGCACTTGATGGAGGCATCAACTCGATCTGGTATGCCTACAAATGATGGCTTTAAAATTCTTTCTCAGATTTCGTCATCGAACAGCACACATCCATAAAAAGCGTTCGATAAAGGTCGCAGACAATAAAGAAATCAAAGAAAACATTAGAGGCGAGGCAACGCCGAATAACGACTGAGCCTCAGAAGGAACTGCTCCAACAACGACGAACAACTGCAAACATAAAGGCGTGTTAGGTGGGGTTAACGAACCTTAGTAACAGCCACTTGGAAGTTGAAATTTTCGACGTTTACTGGATTGTTATTGGTTGCCACGAGCCGCAATACGGCAGGCTTATTATCCGCAAAATCACTTTCCACGTACAGAATACCCTCTATTCCTTTTGTGTTGATCGCAACGGTGGATGGCTGTGTCGCCGTCTTCGTATGAGTTGAATCTCTTAAAATAGAAGTCTTCCTCTTTAAAACTGCATCATTACCCAAAAATACCTAATACAGTCAAAAACAAGCAGCACAGTATTAACGGCAAACTATAAAAAACACATATTGCAACAACGGCAGATTTTGTTGATAACAGAAGCGATCCATTACTAAAAACAAATGAAGGAATTTCAGTGTTGGCTGATAAGGGCGCTGCACAACGCTTGTTCGACCTCTGCCTCCATGCTTTTACGAGACCTTTAATCAGCGAAAACTTCTCAATTCTTCTTCATGCAGTGCAGCTTCGCCGGGATATAACAGTAGCTAAATTTCAGTACCATATAAATGCATTTACACGATTTTCTGAAGACATGACAATAATGCACGCTCTGAAGCTGCACATACTTCATCGAAAAGTGGGAATTAATAAACTCACAATGATGCGAAAATGTCAAACGGATCCGAAACAACTGAAGCCGTGGTCGTGGTCACCTCGTTCTTCATTGCTTTATTATCGTTTTTGAGCATTCCCTCATCACCGAGACCTGTAAATTCATTACAAAGGAGTAGAGTTAATAAAATCGAACGAATGCCCTCGTGGAATTAATTCAACGAGAGAAAATATGCCAAGCGAAAGAACGCAAGGATGGAAGGCCGGCAGATAGTTCTATGCTCTACAAATGAGAAACTGCAAGTGGACGTTGCATTCTGTTCCTTCCTCCCCCCGCTCTCCTTCCTGCCCTTTCAAGGGTAATCAAAGAGGTTGCAGCAAAGCAAAAACCACTGGCATATGTGCTGCTGCAGAGCCAAGCAAACAGCACAGTGAGTGTTCAAATGTACAGCGAGGAAATGGCACTAAGTTTCACTGTGTGATTACTCTCAAGTCATAACTAATGATTGTGATCCTTTCAAAAGCTGCTCCATCTATATCTCTTCTAAACTTATAGCTCACCACTGCTTCAGTATAAAATGACTGTTATATGTACAATTCACACAGAATTTCTAATAACTTTACTGAGTCCACGAAAACAGCTCAACAACGCTCTATTTGGGGCCCAAGCACACTGGCTGAGCTCGCCTTTCTTCCTCTCATGAATTTTTGCTGAATATCTGTTAGCTTCGACGGCTAAGATAGCCTGCGCGATTCTCCCTTCTTGGCATGACCAGAGCAATTTTCATCTACACTTTATGCTCCGACAGCATCAGTAAAGCCTGCAGGGTCCACAAGGCATCGCAAGTTCTTTCCAACTGTCTGTTTCTATTTATAATGTTTTAAAGTCTTCTGAAAAAAAAAAACGGAAAAAACCTTGCCTGAACCCAACAGATCACCGATAGCGGTAGTAGCGAAGGCTGACGAAATCTGTGCACTGCTTGTCTCTGCGGCATCGAAAGAAGGCAACGTCTGTCTTGCAGGCTGAATACGTTGCAGTATTAAACCCTTTCTTGCACAGCTATCAAATCGTTGCAATATTAAAAGACAAACTACACAAGCTAAGTTGAGAAACACATCAACTTAAAACAACAGCGACACGCTCTGACTCCTTAAGCGAAAGACCTTTGACCAGAGCTGACGCTTACACTTAAGAATCTATTTGGGCTTCGAGTCAATTCAGGACTCGATTTGAAACCTGAGTTTTTCGAAGATTCAACTCAACCCATCCAAAAGTTGAGAATAAAGCACAGTCACAAAACAAGCAGACTCAAACAAATCACACAAATTTGGAGCGACAATCACACATCTTTCTCAGCAATAGTCCAAATAGACAATGCCCATCGCTGCATTAAATTATTCGAGTTTTATTATAAAATGCAACAAATAGATGCATTCCTTTTCTAAAACGCTCAACCGTTCTCAGCGGTACTCCAGTAAAACAAGGAGAACGAAATATAAGTCTGTATGGGCAAGACAAAATCTAGCCGTACACTTAACCACACGCAGCGCGTGAGCGCAAACTTTAGAAAATGGGATCAATTGAAATAAGGCCCTCTCACCTTTCCCTCCAAAATGGAAAAAGGAATGTCGTTTGAGATTGCAGTTTTTTATTCACCACTCCCCATCCTCTTAAAAAATGATGCTTAGCTGCTTATGGCATTTCGTTTCAACAGGATCACTTTGGATAAATTCGAGAAAATTCTATTTAAATCTTTTCGAGATAAAGGAGAAAATTTTCCGATTCTAACAAAAACTTCGATAAGAGCCGAAACATTCGCTTCGCACTCATACAGTCTCAAGCCGAATTGCTTTCTATTCTCATTTCCTCTTCTGCATTAATCATCAAGTAAAAACGAGTCATACCGAAACACAATGACTCGGTGAACTATATGAGGGGTAGTCGTATACAACAAGAGGTTCCGGTTCGGCAGCTGTGCTCGAATCGGCACCCATCGCAACAGAATCTGTCTCAATTGGTTGCGCAGCAGCATTCAGCGAATTGTGTGCTATCACTGGCATCCTCTCCAGAAGGCCGTATCTTCAATTTAAAAAAGTGATCCTCAGCAAGAAATTAAAGAAGAGCGGTATAGTGAATTATTTTTCTACAGCAAGAAAACGTGGAAAAATCCTGGTGTAAACATTTTTATTACTTGGGAGCATCGTTTTATTATTAGGGTTGCCGATCGCCTCATGGCTACCTTCTAGGCTGAATTAAAGATGAAAAAATAAAGTAACAAGGAAGAAAGTGCCAACTTCAGGTCGTTGTAACCGAGAAGGCGAGCAAACTCAACAGATCGTTGCTGCAATTCCAAATTCAAATGCGTTGTGCTCGTGGAAATGAGGTGTCGGATCCGGCTGCAATATGTGACTGGCTTCAACAAAACATCGGCAAAAGTGTTATAAGCAGAAAAATTTTAATGGAGGAGAGGTGAGGGAAAGGCGGGACAGTAATGAACGCCGAGCGCTCGTGTAGCACCGAATATCACAAATATCCAACAAAGGGTTCAAATTAGCAGTACATCCTGATGATTCGGTGTTTAACTGCGTAAACACTAAGGTCTCATCAGTCTGCAACGGCCTCATGGTTAATAGTTTATTCGTATTCCAGAATAAAAAACCACTGCTTACCCCCCCCCCCCTCCCATCCTCACTACAAAAAAGGAGTAAAACAACGTCAAACCGCCTATAAACATGCGGTAAAACAGCAAAATATCAAAATACGTGGCAGATCACTATGCCCTTATGTAATGCAGTGGCTCTGATTCTTTATGCATGAGTTCACTTTGCGTAGGCACCTCTACAGTAAAAAGTTATGTCGCAGTTTGTGCTCCAACAGAAGCTCCGAGGCATCGATTTTCAGCGGTCGCGAGTAAGGAGGATGCATATCTACTAGGGAAAACAGCTCACATTTTCCGACTTTCCAATTTTTACAACTTCACTTCCCATTCAAATACGCATTTAAATGATAACAATGTTCGCGACTAGGATTAAACGAAAGAATGCTGATGATGCATATTACTATGCCAGAGTCTGGCGTTTTTCAAGCTGGTAAACCCCGGTTAATTTACACTGTACTCTTTTCAGGAGTAAAGCTTACTGCTCATGAGGGGGTTCATATTCGCGATGGGTTTCTTTTTCCCAAGAAGCTTCACAAGCAGTCTTCCACTGAACTGCGCTCAACACTCACATCATCAATGACATCTCAATGAGATCATTAAATCTTTTGCCATGCCCAAAACAATGTAGTGGATCTCAATTTGCATTTCGTTTTGCTGCACACTGCTTCTAGGTACTGTGACAGCAACACGGTCGATTTCAACCCCATTGTCGATGCGCACAGCTGAGTGTAACGATGCCCACATATTGCCTTTTTTAAATCCATCCACTATGCAAAGACCAACATCCATTACATGGTCGCAGAGACGCAGCGATATAGAGCTATGTTTCTGCAACATATGTCAACTACTCCTCTCTAAAAAAAACTTACAACCGATTCAGTAGCAGTTCTATTCGATGAACCGACTATAAACAACACATTCCACTATCAACAGAAGGCACAAAGTGTCGGAGATTTCACTAGCCAGTGAGGATATATATTTTCATAAAAAGAATCAACCGCTAAAACTGAGTAGCACAACGATGCGATCAACCACCATTATAATAACCCGACCTGAGAGACCCCTATCGATCGGCGTACTAACGAAGAAAAGACGTACTCATTGGTTGAGGTGAACCTTGTATCTAATTTCGCAAGCGCAGTCATCGCGTACGATTTTGTGACGGTGCTCGTTAGTGTGCTTGGCAGAATTCGCTCGAAGACCTCTACCACGTCGCCCTCATCGATCTGAAGCGCAAATTCTATGCTGACAGCTTCATCTATTTCCTGTTCATTCACAAATTCATTCGTCATATTTTCGGCAGTGCCGCTTTATGTATTCCTTTTTGTTCGCATCCCCATTGCGTCTTACCCTCCCATTAAAATTTTCTCTTCTCCTTTTTTTTCTGCACTCATATATGTTGCTGATTTAGGAAAGATCTTTCGTGTATTACAGTTCTGTTTATAAAGTGAATGTTTCAAAGAATAAGAAGAAGTCACTGATAAATCAATCGCATTACGTCGTCAAATAAGGGAACAAAAAAAATATGAGGAAGTTCGAAAAAAGGAACAAACAGTTATATACATCAATCAATGCGTTAGCAGAGCTGCAGTGAACGGAGGACGATGGACAATTCTCCTAATCTCTCCGTATTTTACTGTCACATATGGAAAAAAAAAACTTATTTTCCACAAACTTCTGATTTATTGCCTGCTCATTTGGTTCAGCTCGCCTTAGAAGCCCAAAGAAAAAAATTGCTCCCACCATATGACAGAAATAAAATGTAAGCCTATATACCAAGAAGAATTGCAGTTTCAGCGAATTTCTCCTAACGTTTCTGTCTGAGCTTCTATAACTGCTGTTACATCGTCTTATATACTCCTACCACAAAAAAAGAAGCACTAACACATGACATTGCGACGCTTTTTTTATTCCTGAATCAGAAGTATCCTTAAATAACCTTTAAATACTTTTCAAAATCAAAATCGTTTGCAAAAGTGCAAAGAAAGTGCAGTAGCTCGTTCTTAAATCACGAAAGAAAAAACTGACCCTCACGACATCGTCCTCGTTTGCTTGAAGTAAGAAATCGCCGAATTCACCGATCGTCCAAAATGCAACCTGAGAAACAGAACGCTGCGATTAAGGATGTCATATTCATGCGTAAAGCACAAACATGGAACGCATAATAAAAGTTTGAGATGCGCACCACACTCAATGCACCACAACATTTAAGTCGTCGTATTGGCCAGAATAACTTTTACGAGAAAAAAAACCCAAAAACATAAGAAAAATCGATGAGATTGGAACAGACGATCAAAAACGGGTTAAAAAACCTAACAATTACTCGAAAATCCTCAAATGAATACAACGAAGGTAACGGACACATAAAATTCCTCAGCTTAAATCAATTCCGCAATCGTTTCAACATAATTAGAAATATTTCACAGCACCCTGATTGCAAGCAGCTTTCTTCTTATTTAGAATAACACTAAGGCATCGCAACCATTGAAATGCCCCACAATACGTTGGGCTATTGCCTCAAAAAGAACGGTCACGAAAGAACATAAGATTAACCTGTAGCAGAGGCTGTGCATTGACGACATCAGCTTGCGCCGCTCTATACAACTGCACTGCGGCGTACTGCTGCAATTCGGCGTGCGAGGAAATCAGCTGTATCATACAAGAGACAACCTCGTCAGGCACGTGATTACCCGCCTAAAATTAATCCACTGTCACAACTTTCAAACACCCATACAAAACACCATCGCAAACACCGCACTTGCTCAGACTCAAGCCAAAATTCGAGTTGAAAGCAGCACATATCAATGGTACTTTAACAAAAATTCTTTAATTCTCCGATATTCCCAAAAAATTAATCAATCTCTGCTAATAACGTATGATAACACAAAGCAAAATACCTCAAGGCTATAATTAAAATAAGAAACATCGACTTGATTACGTCCTCTTCTGTGCAGAAAAAAGAAGGAAAATGAGCATTATCGAATAACGTGCATATTTAATACTGCTTCGGATCACCGATCCCATAATGCTGGCTAAGTTGCAAAGTACATAGGGACACCGGATCTTGCCTGAATCAGCCGATAACATTCAAAGAATTGAGCGTGAAAGTGAAAGAATTGTTTGACGGTTTCGTAAAGCTCGATGTGCCTGAACAAAAGCTAAAACACTGACATTTCTTCATTTCGAGATTTTCACTACTTCAGTTCTGGCTGTGGCATTTGAGGACAGCTACCAAAAGAAACAAACGGCATGAAGGAAAAAGCTTTGGTGAGAACAGTCGGTCTCTGCATATCCTGCCCTATCTGCACAAATTATGCGCCCTAAAGGATATTTGAGTAAATCAATCGATTCGGTGCCTCATTCAATTTTTCAGTGCGAAGGCGTCAGGGTGCCGTATCACGAGCAAATATTTGATATTGATATGATGATAATTACTACTAAATCGGCCGTTGCTGATGGTTGCCATCCGCTGTGATCTAATTCCATAATGAAGTTTAAACGCTCAATAACAACTCGCCGTGCCTTCAGCGAAACGTCAAACATTTCAGCAACAAACAGCGTTCACGCTACACCGTTGTCTACCCTCTTCCTCCTCTTCCACCTGAGCAAAGACACTCTCGTTATGTTGTCGGCGACCGAAAAGAGGATGAGTATGGATTTTGCAACTGCCGTACTGATTGGGTAAAGGTCTCAATTCGAATAAAGCTGTACCTTAACATCTGACTATTAAAAACAACGCTTTTTGTCACTCTGGACTTCGCAGAGAAAAACTCTATCAACGAAGCATACGTACCGCCGAACCTTATGCGCAAATTCCGTCTCCGCGCGTTATAAAAATAGAGCATAGAGCCTTTTATGAAAGCCAGGGAGAAAAGTCACCAAGATTTATTCGAGGTAATATGGTGCATCCGAAATTTCGGTCTAAGAAGCAATCGCTTCAAAGCATTGTCATAGAATATACTTGCGTCTTCGCGATAGTCCACAAGGATGCTGCTACAACTAACGTAGATGAATATGTCTGGGTGTGATACCGGCAGCAAACTTGTGGACTTCAACGTGGTGTTGAGAATAAAATGTGCAACTAGCTACTGCATCGACGAGAACAAAGAAATTTACAGTCGTTTCCGTGATTTTCCTTTTAGTTTTTCTTTCATCAAAGAGTGCGGAAATCGATTAAACAAGACGGGAAAACGTATCATCCGCAGATTATTTCAGCGAAAGGGAAAAGATAACGCTCGGAACCATTAAGAGCACAAGCATTTCAACGTCGCGAACAGGCCCAGAAGTGCACATTTGCAACATCCCAATCATCGAAAACCACAATCTTGAAAGTTGTCGACCTGTGAACACTAGGACCGGCTTATCGACGTGGCTGATGTAGACTCCTTCCTTGGCTGCTTACTGAGGTATTACCCTCACCAAGTTCAGGCAGAAAACAACTTGATGCGGTCACAACACTTCTAAGGGAAGCTAGAAATAACTACCACCGTTTATGGTTTTATAAAAACTATTTTCGATATGCATATGCTCGGCGATCTGCACCTGTGAAATACGATGACAGCCTAAGCAGTTTTGAGATTGACCCCACACGAACTAGTCACACGAAGAGCGATTTGATCAGCTCAAAAGCTATTCTCGCAGAGAGAATCAAAATTCACCCCATCCATCAGGCTGATCTTTGTGCAAACAAATATTTCATAAGGAACAAAGTTTTTCGCAAGACGTGAAACCCGCGTTTCCATTAATGCGGAAACTTCAGGGTTCTAGAAGTGGGAGATGATGAAGAAGAGGGTTGATTTTCGAAACATGTACTTAGTTACCATCGAAATAAGCTGCGTTCAAACCGGTACAGCAAGTCTAGAGTTGAAATATGTTGTTGATGGACAGATAGGATCGCTCTATCTTTATTTATGTTGCATTTTTCGTTAACTACAAAATCGACAATGAAAAAACTATCAAAATTTGCCTTAAGAGCGGTCCTCTCTTGAACAAATATATCAACTTCAATAGCAGCTGCAGTTTGTCAAATTCTCCTTCAAAAACCTGATGCCCAACACAGAAAACATGAGCCGAAAGGATGGATAAGCAAAATAAACAAACCAGTTTCAGCACTTTGATCATCGTATCGAGATGCCATCCGTAATTGGGTGAGAACTTTTCGGTGGCGACGTACATCTTCGACGCACATTCGGCTTTGAATTCAGGATCCGCCGTCTCCAGGAAGATCAGAATCTCCTTTGTCATGTTCGTTATGTTCGTCTTGTTGATTAACGCGAAACAAAGCTCCATCGCACGTCTGAATAAAGTACAGGATTTTCTAAAGATGGAAACTGTCGTTCCTAAATGCCTAAAATGGTGAGGATTTTGCATAAGAAGAAAGCCTAAAGTAAAAAGATGGTTTTTTGACAGTCCATCAAGAAATATAAAACTTTAGCAACAAAAAGCATATCACACAGCATTTTCCAAAAAACAGTAATTTCAGAGAAAAGTGTAAGAATCCACTGGAACTAAACATTGTACCCAGCCATGCTTCAGCAAGGTGGGAAGGAGAGCGGTCTTACAATCTCTTCCTTTGGTATGATGTAAGCGGTTTGCTGCTGTCAACCCTTCTTAAGAATCAAAAGTGACAGCACACATGTACTGGGTATATACTAGGGTACGGGATTGTCTGGAACTCCTGTCACGTTAACTTCATAAGAGTGACGGCTGTGGACCATAAGGTTTCGTCCTTAGTAGATGGAAAATGGCACTATAAAAGGTCACTGCAAAGACATTAGGACAACGGTGTGAACTACTGCATACAAAGAAGAAAATAGAGTTTACCACCCTACCTAATGAATAGCCTCATCGCTTCCTCCACTAGTCCTCATTATTCACTATGCATCAGATAAAAATAAGTGAATAAACATACAACTGCTGCCTAAAATCATTAATCGTACACTCAGAGGTACAGACAAATTCCGAAGGTGGAGTCAACTCCATTCCTACGCCTAAACTGCGAAGTACAGCGAGACCTACACCTACGCCCATCTGTCAACAAAAGGTCACTTTCTTGTCAAGATTGTCATAGTTAGCTTTTAGAATTCAGTTTTACGGATGTTCATCCACACCTGCGTATAGAGACGTCGGGATCCTTGAGGCAATCAACAACCGTAGTCCGATGCCGTTGTACAGCGTTGTAGTCGATCGTAACCGTTTTAAGAAGTGTGTTCAACGCCACGTATCTGATATTCTGGAATGTTTTTTTGGAGAGAGTAAGTGAAAAAGTTCTCAATGCTCTTGCTACAATGGGCAAAAGAATGTACACAGGCTATTACAAACGATGAAATAAAATAATAATCACAAGTATCCGTTAACAAAGTTGTTTTCTGCAACTTTTACCTAATGGGAATGAAGGAAGCCTCATCTTAAACAGTTCCTCTCTCTCGTCCTAACAGCATTCCCGCTCGCGTTATTCTTGCCAACAGATTCACATCAAAACTCACTTATTAAAGTAAAGAAGCAATCTGCCGATCTACCAGACTGGGCAAAAAGAAAGACGACACCCACAGTCGAAACAATGCAGCCATCTGTATACACCAACCTTGTCAGGATTCAACAAGAATCTGCCGAGAATATTAACAGCGAGTACACGAAGTCCACTCTCGCTGCGAATCTCCATGATGGTAAGCACAGTTTCATAAAGGATCGCATTGCCCACATTCTTCGACGTTTCTGTATTCGTTGCTACCTGTGAAAGGTGATTACATCAAGAAATAAACATATTCACCAACGATGAATGAAATAACACAGCCTCTAGAAGCAAAGCAATGAAAAAATAAACAACAACAAAGCATCCTCTAACTGATTTCACTTTCTTCGGCTTTTTGAGTCGTTTTCGAAATCAATTCATCCAAAAAAAAGCATTTTAATTGAGTAGGAAGATGCATTCTATACGAAGACAAGAGGCCAATTAACGTAAAATGAAGCAGTTGAAAGCGACTTACATAATAACATCCCTTCCGAAATAAAACAGACATGTTCAACATAAGAATCCATCGAAGGAAATAAGAAAACATCAAGCAACTAGCTTCACTGAAATTTAATGTTAACGGGGAACTGCACAAATCGTGACAGAAAATTCGCTTTAACAAACAAATCGCCAGCAGTTAAAAAGTATTTTAAATGACTCGCTTCCTCGTTTGCAAGGTTCCAGCAGCACTGTCTTGTCTGCTAAGACAACACTGCTGACCAACAAGTACATAAGCAAACCTGTGCCAAAATATCATTCATTTCCTCGCTCGCCTTTGCATCGTCCTGACCCAAAATTCGCAGCAGTTTCAGAATCTTGATCTGAAACTTAGAAATTATTAACTGAGAGTAAATTCTTCATTGCTGGAAGAGTTTTGGAAGAAGAAAACGTGAATTATGAAAATGTGATCGGCGTTTCGGCACGAAACTGAGCTCACAATCGACGCAACAATGCCAGATATGCAAATCAAACAGACTACGAACTCAAGCGCAAAAAATAAAAAAGATAGAAAAAGATCACTCGGCAAGTAAGATGGCATCATTGTAATATAGACTTCTCTCTAATACAGATGGGTTCCGCATTTTCCAGCGAAAAAAGTACGAAACTTCCTCCCAGCTCGATCAAAAGCAGGGACTATAATAATCGAATCTCCTTCATCTCATCCATGTCAGTGAGCGACAGTATAGCATATAATGAACATAACAAATAAAACACTATTGCAATAAACGAAGTACTACAAGTAATCACAAGTAAACAGTAAACAGCTGCCTCTTCCAGCACAATTTCCATCTTCAGAAATTCGTATACTTTTAAAGTACCATACAGATGCACAAATGAATCTTCCTACACCGGACGCGAAGATACCGTCACATTTACGACGCATTTCTCCGAAAATCCGAGGTTCCTCAACTGATCCTTTGGAAATTTTAAAGCATATGGAAAAATTTAGCACAGCAAACCTAATAAAATTGATCGAATTCCAGAGGATCATTAACGAGCGATGATAAAACCACATTTTAGAATCACAAGGAAAAATACTGTCTTTTCAAAAATGTGTCCAGAAGAGAATTAAAAAATACCTCAATTGAACCTGAATCTTGCTTTCTTTCTTTATTTAGCCCCGTCTTTTTTCAATGGATAAATGCAACGTTGTGTTTCTAACTTAACTACAAAAGCAGGGTGAAGTAACACATACGGTCAGCGAAAGAGGAAAAATTTAGCGAAAGAGGACCATGCAAATGAAATTTGACGCAAATACAAAGGAAAAAATCGTAGAAATTACCTGCAGAAATGGATCGCTAATACCGGTAACATCGTGTTCTGGCGAATAGCCACTCATCAGCAGATTCTTCAGTATACGAACCAAATTTGGTACCAGCTGAAATTACGCTAATGAATGAGCGGAAGTGCATGAATGTATCTAGTCATACAACAATTAGTAAGAACAATACACTCATTACTCAACACCTGATTTAACTGGTAAATCAGACAGCTTTTCGAGGCAATGAAACATGGGTTTCAAAGAAGCACCGCTAGGAAGACTCAAAATGAAAAATGATCCCACAACTACATACATAACGACAGCGCTAGAATGACTAAATTTCAGCTTATTAGGCAGGTAGTTCAATTTAACCACACAAAAAGTGACCTGCCCTCTCCACCATGCAAATGAAATTTTGAAAGCGTTTTTGGTTTCGTAATCCAATCTTCCTTTTGGTACTTTTGTTTCCCAAAAGAAACGTGAAAAGGAGGATTCGAGCATTAACGCCTTACATGGGACGCTGGGAGCAAGGAAATACATGTGTCACACGTTTCAAGGATGTTGCAGGGAATGCTAAAACGCAGTGCTAAATATGCGATTTGCAATCCGCATGATTCCGTCCCATTTTACAACTCAAATGAGTCAATAATCATAGAGACGCTTAATGTTGGAGAAAATACTAGTCAGCATTGATGAGCACCACTCACTCATCATCTCTTTGCGCGAAATGAATTTTCCATAACGGTGTGGATCGCCAAAAAGCGGATGACTGATGAAGTTAAAAATATGTAATTGCAATGCAAGAAATCGATCAGATTTAGCGAGTGCAAACATCCCTAAAATTTCCAATGATCTCTTCATTGATCACTTTGGATAACGTCCTGCAATAATTTGGACAACATCGTGTACCATACAGATGATACGCGCATCGTATATATCGCTTGGGAACAGAGTAGCAGCACAACAGCACGTGCTTTTCCATGATCGCGGATGAGGCGGAGGCTGGGGGACTGTGACGGTTAGGGAATTTCCATTATTAAAGATGTGACGCAATTTCCTGATAGTAAGCATGAGGTGATGCGTCCGCGATGTTTTCAACAATCATACGCTTGTAAAAACTTCATATTTTCATCATGCCGCATGACGCACTCTGCACGTGACCCGCCTCAGGCGCGTACCGTATACAATACGTCACCCTAATCCAAGTACTTGGCTTTAATTAGCGATTCTAATTCTCTCTTCTGCTCCCTCCAAAAAGAAGAAAAAACCTCACAACCTTTTAAAACGAGTAGAACGTGAATTTCTACAACTGACATTTTAATGTGTTCCTGTTATAGCCGATCATCACTAAGGAAATACGTGACTGATTGGATTGAACTTGTCGATATTTAATCAAGATCACAAACACATTAAGCGACGACGCTCATCGGCTAATCTGAGAGCAATTTCAAGAGAGCCATAA
Organism: Ascaris suum; assembly: GCA_013433145.1. NCBI lineage: Eukaryota > Metazoa > Nematoda > Chromadorea > Rhabditida > Ascarididae > Ascaris > Ascaris suum. The sequence goes on along the minus strand of CM024187.1, from coordinate 18,492,725 downwards.
AACAGGTGGTGATTTTGTTAAAAAAGACTTCCCAGATCTCAATCAACTTGGAATATGCAACGTGACCCAACAAGTTGGAATACTTTCGCAAATCCCATGATGTCAGCCAATGCAAGAGTACTGTGAGGCTCACTGAGTAATACTTGGCAGTTGTATCACCTGAAAACATCAAACAATGCTATAAAGTGCCTCACCTTCTTAAAATGATTTAGTACATCGGGGCTTTTCTCGCACATTTCGGTCACCAACGTTATGCCGCCCATTAACACCCCTATAATAAAACAAAATAAATGAGTGCACAGGCAATAAGAAGCACTTTCGCTAACGAACAACGCAAGCTATTCACTAGAGATAAGCAATTTTCTGGCTAACCAAAAACACATGAATGAAGACAGAACACGGCAAAGTGCATGTCTTTGAGAGAAATGCTCGTATGGTGCAGAGAGAAGACGCATATGACCCATCAAAGGGCAAAACAGTGTGAGAGAAGATATTAACCGTGATTCTTTTCGTTGATCAACGCTTTTGTACACGAAATGAACATCTCCATGAGTTCTGGTACTTTTCTTACGATACGAAAAGCACATAATGCCGCCTGAAAAAACAATAACAACTGAATCTTCCTATTCATTAGCAAACAGTATCCGCTGCCATCCAGTGTCTGATGCAAACGATTGTGTTCACAGCAATTTCAAGAATAAGATGGATGATTCTGCACATTTCAAGTAAACTGATAAAGTGGACATCATAGATGCTGGCAAAAAGTGCATTTACAGGAGCGATTAGGAAAACAGTTCGAGGGATGGACTTCAGAGGCAATGAACTTAATTCTCCACTCACCCTCGTCCCTCCCACCAACCTTCAGAGACTCCACTGATCCATGCAAGCAGCATTCATGAGAAATAAAGTTACTTACAGATGTTATTGCAGAATACCATTCAAACCTTCATTCGAATATTAAGGACAGATTTCCGCTAAGAACGCATTGAAAACACATTCGAAGAGACAACGATCGAATGTCAACAAAATTCACGACCCAAAAAACAAAAGGATCATAACGGATCTCTCGGGAAGAACACTTTAAAAGAGACCTTCTTCTTGATGTACGTGTTGCTGGACTTGATAAGCCTCTCAACCTCACCGGCCAGATCCCTGCACATTTCCGAGGAGCAAATCGAGCCAAGTGTGCACAGTGCTAGACCCGTTACAAACTGGGTCGACGCATTGAGGTCACTGAAAACAAGCATTCTCTACATGAAAACATAACCTTCCTCCTCTTCTCTTAAAAAAAAATTCGGGAGACAAGAGAACGCTGCAGATGAAAGATGAAACATTTCTGAGAAGTTGCATTGAGATCATTGTCAATTTTCATGAACAAATGAAATGCAGCCTGCCATGCAAATTTTGATCAAAATACCTAACGATGTTTAGCCAGAACAGCCAAACACCACGCGTTCTAACTTCGAAATCATAAAACCCTTGTTCTAGTTATCACGTACCTCCACATAGAATAATAAAGATGACTCAGTCAATCAAAAGCAAACGGACCACACAAAAGGTAACGACCCCAAGACATGTTACGGTACATGTCATCATCGGAAACGCAGTCCTACTTCAGAGGACCGCCACATCTACAAGTGCTTATCAGAAATCACTGAAAGGAAGGTACTATACGCATGTTGCTCCCTCTCCAAAAAAACGAAAACTTATAAAAAGGAATACTTTTTGAGCGAATTCGTTACAAGCAGATGCACTTCAGAGCGTTCGTCGAGGAGAAGCATAGCCCCAAGGTACCCGATGCGCTTATCGGTGAAGCGGGGCTGTGCCACCAATTTCATGCATTCCATCTGAAAAAAACTTCTTTTTTCGAATATCGGTTTCACAAGCCTACTGGCTCTTCATCACCACCTCATTGAAGCATAAAAGATTTTAAAAATTCAATACTTCATTATTTGCCCATCGATGACCAATAAATTAAACAATAATTCAGCCGCACTATTCTTTTAAGAAAAGTCAATGATCGCTTTGAACGGTAAATGTGAGTCGCTAAGAAACATTGCAATATCCTTGCTGAAGACTCGCATATTCACCAACTCTAACACATCAATTTCTTACACATTGTTTTCGCCCAAATATGTGCAAAATTCACATTCAAAAATCGAAGCTGTAATTTATCATTCTCAACTTGCCCTCTTTTAAGCTATTACACATTTTCCGATCGTTTGTCTCCTCATTCCGCATGAAAGGAATGAGGCATAATTGGGTGTCGAATAAACGCAGACAGCAATGTGTATATACCTGACCGAAATGTGCTGGATAACCTAGCATATGAATATAGAGAAGCTTTGCAATGTTGCGACATTTCCAAGGACTGTCGTCGTCTCGAAACGTTTCTCTGATATTGGCACTCTCCCGATCGACCACTGCACGCTCCTCGGCCATCGTTCGTGCAGCGCGCACTTGCCGAATCAAATCGCGCAAGCGCATGGGTGTACCTAGTGAACTGAAATATGCTGATGTCAAAGCATGATAAAGCTAAACAAAATTTTCATTTCGGATCATCACACCATTTATGTCCAGTCCCCTCCTCCTCCACCGCACCGCCGACTGCTATCCTCATCAAAAACAATACAGTGGTGGGTCACATAAGCAACGTACGCACTGCAGTAAATGGAATCCTTATGGTGACAGCTATTATCCAACAACATACGACGAAACTGGTGAAGATAAAACGAGGCGGATAGAATATTCCCACTTGGGCTGATGTTCCACGAAGTAGCGAAGCGAGGAACACTAAATCAAAAGCTCCTCCCCGGACACCTAGGAAACTCCTCATTCGCCGAACGCCCCTCACTGATGCTCCTTAAAATTTGTACTTATTTGTTTTCGCATCGCTCAAAGGTCCATTTCATAAAGAAATCACAGCCAAGCCAACATCACGCTTCATCTCGAAATGAATCAAGTAAAGAGGAAAGCACGGAATGCATTAGAAATAAACGCACTGCATTGGGAAGTGTGTGCTATTAACTCCGCGAAACATGCAACGCACACAAGGAAATCGTCGCTTTTTTCAAGAAAAGGTCGAAGAATAATGGGGCACCATGGGCGAGTAAGGGCAAAAGCATTAAGAAATGCGCAGTAAAACGCCGCTCCCTCTGCAGCCTACCGATATGCTGCTCCCGTCAGAGTGGCACGTAAAAATTTGTGACCAACGACTTGAGGGACGAGTGGGAAAGGGAGATGGGGTGAGTGTGGAGGAGGAGACGGTCATTTAACCACTAAAAGATATGCCTCTCGAAATGGCCTATTTCCTATAGCCCTTAACGTGAAAATTGACAAAATACAAAAATAGCGTTCAGAACTCAAAATGCCCGTTGAAGTTATCAGCCTTTGAGACTTCAACTGCAGCGCACCTGCAATGCCACACAACGTACGGCTTGCTTGCCAAAAAAATCAACACCTGGCAGCAATCTTTAGTTCTTTTCAAGCGTTCTTCTGCGAATAATCACCAACACCATCTCTTCAGATGTCGTCAGCTGCTCAAAAAGATTATGAATATTATCTACACTCGAGACATCGATGCACACGCCACCTCCTCAATAATCAATATATTATGTGAGAAGACTTCTTGTATTAAAAAAAAAACTTTCAGGAACAGTCCAACTTACCGCCCAAGTCGAGACTTCACCTCGTCGATCTTCTCGATCGTCAGCTCAACAACCGTAGCCATTTCGTCACGCTTCTTAAGCACTACTTCAAAATGGGCTAATCCACACTCGAAACGGCGCAAACTAAAACAAAAACTGCTCCGACGAAGTGATCTTATATACTTTTATCATTACGCATCTGCACATGCGAGAATTAGAAGCGACATACATACCATTGCGATCTTATTTTTCGGTTGATGAAAGAAATTTACACGGACAAATAAATGTAATAAAGGTGAAGGATGTCTCAAATACATCGAACAATTTAGTTCAACAAGAATCAATGAGTGCACAATAGCGTCTTTGTGTAAATGATCGATGGACGTTAGCATAACATGTGCTAGCATTTTATTATAAAGTTTTGATACACATGCCATTTGACTGTGCCTTGTAACAACCTAATTACCGACTGTAAAACAACAACTTATGGTTACTGTTCTCCGTTGTATTGCACGATTCTTTCTGCATCAGTCTGAATGTCCACCTCATCTAGTGCAGTGTTGCCCTTTAGTTTTCTGTAGTACTAAATATATGATCATTTTTGCGTAAATTTATTACAGCATCAAATTTTTCCTCAGCAACAAAATGACTGTCGAATTGAAATAGTAAAATATTACTACCCAAAAGACATTTATTTATTTGTTCTCAGAGGAACTAACAGAAAGTAAACAAAAATTCGATGAACCTATTATACCCAAAATGAAGACAAATCTCTGCGACCTAGCATGATGGGAAATGGTTGCGAAGAAGCATGTAGAATTACGAATGAAAAAGATGCGTCTAAACATCGAAGCGCAGCACATAGCGCGTCATCTGCAGCGATCAATTGATGCTAAGTTCCACGAGAGGGAAAAATGACTTTATTAGAGGAACAAGAAACAGCGTCTTTCAAGGTTTTATCGGCATTAAGAAAGGAGGACGCATTCTCCACCTACGAAGCATCTAAATCCAACCTTGCAGCCATAAAGCCAGATATGCAAAATTAAAAATAATTTCTGCCCTGATAACAGTCAGTGAGCGCATCATAGGTTTTCGAGGATGCTAAAATAAACGAAATAAACATTAAAAAAGGAACAATAAAGAAGCAACCGATGCAGAAAACTATGCGATTTAAAATTTACCAAATTATTACTGGATTACTGGACACGTGAAAAGAAGTGTTTTTTATTTAAGAAAAAATTACTGTGTAGGAAAAAAAGCATCCCAAAAATGAGAAACAGCATTTTATGGGAAAATAAAGAGGTTTTAGGCTAAACGCAATTAATGAGGGAACTGGCTCAGCTGATCCATAAATGGAGCCATCTGAAGGTTTTGTTGTATACAACCTAAAGTATCAAAGAGACCCACCTTAAGATCAGAAACAGAACACCGGATGACCAAAAAAGAAACAATCAACACAACATCCGAGAGCACAAGCATAATCCAAACACTTCATGGCTACGTGCGCACAGTAGCTGTTTACGCTATCCACATTTTTCTTTGCTCCTCCTGCTGCACTACTGTATAAACGTACTGCAGTCAATTTGAATGGAATTGAGGTCACTGGTCAAAAATGATCATCCAAGGAAAACGAAAATGATGATCTACGTACTAATTTGGTCGAAAATGACAATGCGTTTTGTAAGGGTCATCTGTGTTGGTCATCCAATATTTGCGATGCTTGCAGCAGTAAAGTGGAGACATTTAACAAGCATCGAGTAAAGACGAAATAACAACCGAATATTTTATATCGAAACGAGAAACACATCACAGAAAAGTAAGCAACAAAAATTAACAAAGAAGCGTTCCAACAGCACTTATGTGAGATGGGCTTTTGCATTCATATATATTGAGATATTACCACTGTACAGTCAACAGCTATCAACGTCTGCACGTAGATTAAGTACGATCGGTTTATACCAAATTGTTTTGTGCAGAAAAAAAAGCATACAATCCATTCCCCAAATAATGTAAAAGGTAAGAAAACAACCTATAAGATCACATACAATCCAATATTATTCATCGGTATCCCCAATCCCAAGTCTAGCTATTGAAGCATTACAAGTCTGGCGGTTGAAGTTAGATACGAGAGTGATAACACTTCCAAAAATCCTTAACTAGTAAACCCAAAATCAGAGGAAACTATCAAAACTTATCAGTCGATGAAATGATCAAGCTAAATTTAAACAAGCGCAACCGTTTCGAATAAACGAGTAAACCAACTCAAAGTTTATTGCTCCAGGTTCTGTGGAAAAGGTTTCTGTGGAAACACGTGGCGGTAAACAAAGAGAATTAAGCTTGGTGAGTTCGGAGTGCAATATAAATACGCATAAGAATGGCTGAATGCCGCTCGGCTCTCCTCGAATGAAATTGCAATCTTCATCGGCGATCGCGACGGTAATTTAAGGCAACGCTAAGCGTGCACAATCGAACACAACACACAACATACACTCAGTGAATCTGTTTAACTGATGTCGTTAACGCCGAACAAAAAAAGCAGATGCATCGCTTGTTGCCTAGGAGAGGAAATCGAATGTAAAAAATGGCAACGAATTTCTGAACAAATATAAAACTTTCTTTTTATTACGTATAAAAACGTAGCAGGTTAGAAGCTTGGTTGCACATTATATTTCAAAATATGCTGAAGCTCAACAACGCTTTCTTCTTTTGAAAGGCTCCGAACTCTACCTGAGATATGAGTAATAAAGAGTAGGTAAAACTTTGGGTACCAAGATCGGTACCCAAAGTTTGCCGATTTTGTGGCGATTTCTCAGATACCTCACAGTCGTCAAAGCGGCTATGATGTTGCCGTGCTCGCTACTTGCAGATTTCACGGTAAACGCGCAAATCTGCAGTAGCTTTTAACAGCCTATTTCTTACAAATGCAGTGCTACCCACCAGCTGTGTTATCACGACGATGTCAAGTGTTTCAGCAATGGATTCTCGAAGATCTACTTCGATCGCTACAGTAAGCTGGCGAACAGGCTTAACTCAAACCTTCGTGTCATGCTCGGATGGATCAACCATTTGGTCACCCATGTTCCCAGTAGGTCAGCAATGCAATCAAAACACAAGATAATCGATACTTGCGCTCACAAGAATTCAGCGCACAACGATGGGTACAGTTCATCAAACGTCTCATTATGTCGTTTCAATACCCTTGTCGAAACAGTATCGGCTTATCGCTCTAGTGTAAGAACGCCACACCTCACCTCAAATAAGGTGAGGTGTGACTTAATAACGCGCTATTATAACCTTGCTCATATTGCTGGTGAAGTTCTATGTGAACTATAGCTCATATGTGCTACAATCTCGGAGCCAAGTACTGCAGATTGCAAAGAACGATGAAAGGTAAGCAATCTAATTTTCTATAAAAGACGGGTTTTTTCCAATATGACTGCTTGTAAGCTGCGATTAGACCAATGTAAAAACACAATCTTACCGGTTGCAAATCGTATTTTCATGGACACTTAAGTGCTCATAACTTTTTTGGACGTTGGCGCATCACTTCGACGTTCAGCTAGAAAATCTGGTCGAAAATGCAGGCAGCAAATCTTCCAATACCACTCCCAAGTCGAAACTAATGAATATGCCCAAGCATTGACACAGACTTCGGCATAAAACGGTAAAACATTAAACCGCTTGCAAATGACTTGCGCTTACTTCGAACATCACGTGGTATATCTCTGACAAACAGGTTGGATTGTTCTCGCCATATAAAAGCATGCTGATCTGGTTCCGGTAATGTTACCTACTGGTAAGGTTTCCATAACAGCGGAAAAACAAAAAAAAGGCAACCTGGAAGGAAAACTGTTAATAATAGGCAAAATCCGACACCAACCGAGCTAATATTGTAATACCACATAGATTATCAAAATCGGTTGGATTAGCTAAACTTTTACATTAGAAACATGGTGATATCATTGTTGGTGTGACCTGTTGGTTAGGTTTAATTTATGGAACAATAATTTTGTGTTTTATAACTTCATAAACCATTGATTCACTAAAAAGTACACAAAGAGTGAGAACCATTTCATATTTCCCCTCTTTGAGTTTTTTATTTCGATAATTTTTAGCACACCTGTGATATTAGCATAAAAATTGAGATCACAACAAAAATTCGGCAGGGGAACATTACTAACTGGGAAAGTGGACATAGAAGGAAGCGATGAAGTGATATCTGGTGAAGCCACTGAACACCGTAACGCTTCGAGTGAACACCCCTTTCTCATCTGTTGAAATCTTTGGGCGGAATTTAAGTTCCCACTGTGATGAAAAACCCGCTCTAACATGCCTCTTTTCTGCACCATAAAACCCCAAACAACGTTACCTGTCAATAACTCGTCAGCAATTCTATATGAAAAGTTTTGCGAATAAAAGTAACGCCTACTTCGAGCGTTTAAAAATTAATAACCCGGAGATTTTATTGCGATAAACTTGCCGCTTACTGCGTTTCATATTTTTCATGTGATTTGAATAAAAAGTTTCGCAGTACCACAAACTCTTATCGACGAGCTGAAATCCAATTATCAAATCTTTCAAAAGTGTTCCTGCTGAACGTCGACCGGAACGACAGGAAAATCTGCAATTTCCGGTTTTTTCAGAAACAGATAACACTGTGAATACGAGTACGGACGGCCAAAGAAACCTCACTTAATTATCACTCCGAACAAAAATTTTTAGTTCTCCAGCAATGAAACGTTTTGATCTACTCTGCATAATACCTGAAACGCCAACAAGGTAAAGCTGAATAAGAATGCAGAAGCAGCACTAGGTCTCCCGGCTTGACAGACGCATAACGTGTGTACACAGAGATACATGAAACCCGCTTCTATAAAGGATGCCAACAATCGGGCTATAGCCTTACAAAGCACATAAAACGAGCAATGATTACAACCTTAACAAACAATAGTGCACATCGCAGGTGTAAAACAACACCTTCGAACTCATTTCCCAACATCGACACCTAACCTTATGTATCTACCAGCCACCGATACAGCAAGACCCCAATCCATTGAGACGATCACAGAAGCGTGCTGAGACAGCCGAATCGTGAAAAAGTTCACGTCGAACAAAAAGGTACCGAAAGATCAAACAGTCGGTTCAGAGTTCGTTTTGCCGATAAATACAGCTCCACTTTAGTAGCGGAGCTCTAGTTTGGCCACGTTCGTATCGTTTTTTAAAAGCAGTTCCCATGCAGTTCAAAGATTTGAAGCTTGAGAAGAAGGAGAAGCCAGCTTGGCCCTCACATATAGCCCCCGCTTCAACTTGGTCCAACATGGGAAAGCCCGGCTAGGCTGCGCCGGATGGGAAAGCGTGACCTTGACAATGCATAAGAAAACGTCACTAGGCGAGGAAGGTTGCGAAAACTGAAACGATTGGTCAGGCTCACACACGTGACAGTTATCCCGACTCAGCGATAGACGTTGCCTCGTTCAGCCACTTAGTGTCGACTTTCCAGTTGGCTTGGCTACGTTTTGTCATGCGTGGCAGAAATAGCGGAGGCACCACGCGTGTGGCCCCTGTCACAGTTCCTTTCCGAAAATTTGATGGAGGAAGGGAAGGGGAGCAGACCTTACCGCGGAACTTCCCTCAACCATAGGGGAAAGCGTATCTTACCACGTTCTTACCACGTTTTCTTACCACGCTTTGAAATGCAACGTGTCGTTTACCGTACTAAAAGGAGAAAAACGTGGAATGATCGAATCTTGTTGTGAGCTATTTCTCCACGCTTTCATTTCATCCAGGTGCAGTGTTTAGCAGTCATCTTCACCTACAGCATTTATTAACTGCGGGTGCCGTCGAATGCAATGCCCTCCAGAAAACGGCATCATTCGACTGCGTGTTGTACTATTTTTACTATTGTGAAGTTGAGGGATGCACATTGCACAGGTAATGTTGACATTACATTTGAGTGAATGTGGAACTAAAGCTTTAATAAAGAAAGAAAAAAGTGCATCGATGGCCGACGATTCGCCGTTCCATGGCTACGTCTACTCCTGTAAGGCGGCCTCGCCACGCATGCTTCTGACACGGCGACGACAACGTTAACTCTGCCGAATGCGCACTTTTTTCCACTATCGGGATGTCTTGCAATGAATAAAGCTTCAGCTGGAAGCTTAAATAATGAAAGAACAAATTTGTAATGAAAGTTATTCAAAAGTGTTTCACATAATTTTTCAGCCTCTGTAAGCTACAATTTGCACACATGTCATTAAAAGACGGATGCGGAATCGTGCTGGGAGTTTATTCGTCACTAACCGAGCTCGTAGGCATGTCACCTCTGGCTTTAAGGAACTCCACATATTTTAATTCAGCTTCATCGACTATTGAGTTAGATTTCTCAGGTGTGTCAGAAAGCGTCACGTCGCTCGACCATGAGGAGCTCTAGGGAATTATTTGTTTAATCCTCATAGGTAACGAAAGTACAATTTTACTTGACGAGCTTGGGCAGTAGACTTTAAACTGCTGTAAGGTGTTACAAAATAACTTATAAAAGTTAAAAGTAATTAAGATGTTGATTGAGATGCTCCGAACGACTTACCTAACATGACTATTTGCTTACACCTGATATTTACTAGGCTCATTGCAGAAAAATAAACGCCATGTAACAACTCGTCGACAAAGGTGTTCTAGATGCCAAAAACCTACCACCTGGTCGTTCATGTCGTTAGTAACAAAGAAACACCTCCTGTATAGTACTAATAGCTGGGCTGTCGCTAGCAAATCTTCAAAATACCATCACATAGCCTGTTCCAGATGTGCAAAAGCCAAGAAAAACGTATTCTACGCTCCGTAAAACGTAAAACGATTCTGTAAATATATGAATGGAACGTTAAATACTCACTGATATGAGTGCCGCAAAGACTATCACCACAGATGATTGTGTCAAAAACGAACTCTTTGCGGAAATTTTTTGTGGTTTTCAAGCTGAACGATAACCTCACACCCAATTTTCCGGTGGGTTGCCGAAATATGAGTCCACCGAGAAAGGAATTGAAAAAGCTTGATGAAAAACTTCGTTTAGGAATGATACCATACCATCGTATTTCATCAAACGTACTTCGAGTACAATTTTTTAAGTTTTAGTTATTATTTTCGAGAGGGATCTATCATATAGCACTTATTGCCTCTCTATTCAAAAGCTATTAGTCTCTGGAATGCTGGACATCATTATCAAAGTCTCCGTTCTCGAACATTTGCTTACTTAAAATTTAATCAGCTCTGTCCACTTTGGGTTTTTTCTGGCAATCTGCTGTGCATCGGCTGATTTCGTCAATGGGAGATTGAATTACCGCTGTGGATGAGGGAACTCAGACTGAAGTGGTTTATGCCAATTATGCGATGGCGTTTGATGTTGCCTGTTATAAAAGAGAGCTGCGCCAGAAACGAGAAGCCTGTGGAGTCACTGTGTACCTGCTGAAGCGGATTGAAACATTTCTTGCTGGGAGGACCATTCAAGTCGAACTCGGAAAGTCATTCTCAAAGGGATTAAAGAGCAATAATTAGCGGTGTGCATCAATGAAGTATTCCGGGGTTCCATTTATTTATAACGTATACTAACGCTGCCTATAATGGAATATCGGTACTATAAAGTATTCGCTGATTGTCTGAAAATTAACCGACCACCTGTGGATAAATTATTCGGATCCCCAAATTGACTTTAACGTACCACGGAGAGATCTTGATAGCTTTAGTGGGTCATTGAAAAACTTGCCGTTGGACATTTCACAAGACATGTACATTGCTCTTCATATAAAAGTTCCTCCACGTGTAGACAATCAACTTCTTACACCCACTATAACTGGTATTCGTGATCGCGGTGTGAAAGTCTGTAAGCATTTCTACCGAGACCAAAATTGCCCACTGTTATCGGAGAAGGCATTCGTAGTTGCAATAGGTATATTCGGACCTCTGCAGCATCAATGTTTTGAATATTATTACCGATTGTTTACATACTATCGTTTATAGATAACCCTTTAATATCATTATATTCAGACGTGCAACTTACTGAAAACATACTCTTGTTACATTAGAGAAAGCTGGGGACAATTAAAAGTGCATGAGTACAAATCTCGCTTTCAAAGGTTTGAGTTGCAGCCACTGAAATATCGACGAGTGATTTTCAACTTACTACTGTATTATAAAAAGTAAGTCATTCCTCTGATACTGTATTCGTTGAAATTGTCTTTGTTTGCTGTAAGCCGACCATGAGAATTTCAGAACCTTTCAGCCTCTTCCATAAAATACGTCACTTAGATGCGCTGTTTTCGCTTTGTTCCACTACAAAGCCACTCGTATATCAGTGTGATTTGTAGCTGAGTCAAAAGAATACCACAGTCTTCATTGTTCGATGATTCCTCACAAAGCCATAAATCTGCATTGCTGCTAATCTGCTTCGCTCATCGTTTGAGAGTTATTTCTTGCATCCGCTTTGTTCCTTATGTTCATTCATTTTACTGTATTGTCCTTCCATTTCCTTCCATTGGGTCATTGAACTTCAAATATTTACCGCTAATGTTAACACAATAAAGGTCTGACGATGATCATCTCCAACACGTCATGAAATAATAACTTCCCTTTAACTCTTCTATGATAGTGAGAAGGAATCCGGGCTGGTCATGCAAGTGCTGCTCGAAAGTGTTTTTTTTTTTCACTTACAGACGAGCCAGGAGCAGCTTTACCCCTTCGAGAGGTCAAAAAATGAAGTTAGATCCGTTACTGCTTGGACGCACAAATACGCACTGTAATTTACCAAACCCGAGAAGTCCTCCCTACAGTCAAAAGAATGTAAGTTTAAAGACCGAAAAAAGCGACATTCGATGGTCCTCTACTAGAACCGAGATAACGTAGGTATTACAAGTGAATGCTCATTTTACAATAGTCACGTTGTTGTTTGTCATCATGTGAAATCCAACCGACTTATGTAGTGCATACCAGCGGGCATTTACCTTATGCGGGATGTTGTAAAGCGCGGCTTTCTTGGAAATCTCGAGGATTTGATCTTCTGGACACAATACACAGCATAAGGAGCAAAATACTCATTGGGGATTTCCAAAATGCTATGAGATATATGAATAATGGGAAAAGAGAACAGAAATTTTTGTAATCAGCGAAAAGAGTCACGAGAATACAAGTTGGAAGCATCGAATTGAAATTCTCTTAAGCTTTTTTTTCATCGAATAACTCGAAATTCAATGCCTCCGCTATTATTTTGCAACTTCTTACTTTTGTTGTTGCAGAAATCTAGAGAATCGCCTTTAGAGTGCTCAATCTACCGTCAATTTTACACTCGAATGTGCAATGCTTCCAGCGGTCGTTGTGCTTCCGATGTGTAATTTAAAAGCCTGTCACATGCATCAGCAGACAACCGTTTGCATCGTTTTTCTTGCAGAATAATCAATTTTAAATCACCGTTGTGTTTGATTAGCATATTCGTATCGGCTGTCATTCCCAATTCAACAGTAATTTCTCCTCATTTTCAACGAAAAGAGGTACACTGAGCATCGCATCGACCTTCCTAGTGCGTCTCTTCACTATTGATTCGTAGAAACATCTCCTCTGAGATTGCATCAGCTGTATCGTTACGCACCTAAACTGATTAACTAAGCTCTACGCCACTGTTGTCTTGTCTTCCCTAATTCCTTCTGCTGTCGTACTTTGCATTGCTTAAAAGTAATGTGATTTTACACAGTATGAAAAGCGAAGCGTCAAAGAAGTTCATGCCGCTAATTGTCTTTTAAATTCGTTGACGGTAGGAGAGCAGGAGAACAGGCAAAGTTCAGAGAGAATTACTGTGAGCAAAGAAGTGGTAAGGATCATGAATTTATGGCAAAAACGACTTACAAATTGAGCTGCAATGTGAAAGGAGCAGTGAAGTCGCACCTGAAAATCGAAAGTCGCACCCAAATACAAAACAGCAATAAAATTTGTCTTCATATAATGATGGATAAGAAATAAAAAGAGAAGAAATTCGAGAAATCACGATGAATTGTTTTCATTTGCTTCTAGCATTCAGGCGAATGAGACAGGCACTTTTGTTGGATTTGGTGAAATACGCAAAGAAGGTTTTTGATTTAATCTTTTGAACAAAACAACATTCGGACATTGAAATAAATTTCCTAACGAAATTAAATCGAGAATTTCTTGATGTCGACGTCCTATTAAACAACGACAACAACAGCTACGACAATAACAAAACAAGAGGATATGAAAACGGCGATCACAAAGAAACCAAAAATTCACAAAAAACTCATAAAAACATTTTTATAAGCCTCACGTAGCGATTACATTCCAAATACGTTATAATCGTTGCGTAGTGCACAAAAGGACAGACCACGTTGCTGAAAAGATTGTAAAGACATGCCAGCTATAACTACAATATGAGACATGGTCGAGAGTTCCAAATAGGGACAGTAAGAGAGGCGGAAGAATTGAACACATCATCTCACTCGCTATCTTCCTTTATTTCTGGAGGAGGTTGTCGCATCGGATGCATTGCAAATTGAAAGAAAAAACTGTCAAACGTGAATCCATAAGAAATTTTCAGCAGTCTTTTAGAAGGAACTGAGCTCTGCAATACTATGGAGATGATTTCAAGACGCAAACGATGTTTAGAAACTCAATACGATTTCACAGAATTCGTCGACTGAAACGATCCACGAATCCTACGAGTCGTTTCATGAAAAGCTATCTTAGTGAAGCAATTATCACACTCTATCAGTTAATTTATTTAATAACAAATAACCATCAAGCTCGACTACAGCAATCTAAAATAGGCTGACGACGGTATAATGCAAAAAGCTCGGTGGAAATTTTTCAGTAGATGCGTCTTGGAGAGTTCTCCGTGAAGCTTTAGCGGAGTGATTATACGAGTTAATTGCTCACAAAAAGCATCCACATTTTCCTTCGCAAAAGCGAAAATAGGTGCGTGAAGGGTCAACTTCATTGGTAAAAATTTCCCGCTTACTGAGAACGCCAACTCGCCATATTTTTGCTGGCTTCTGTGCACCTATCTATCAGAGATGCTTCCCAGTTTCTTTTTTATGCATATGGAGATATTATCTCGGAGAACCATGAGGTATGAAAATTTGCAACATTATGCATCTCGGAAAGAAATTATCCTATCAATCCAGCTTTCATCGAACAGAAATTAATTCGCTATGCGATTGGTAGATTATTGTTTCGTAATTGCTCCTCCTCCCTTCTCCTCTTCGCCCGTTCCATTTCTTGTTCTTCTCTCCACGAGTGTTATTCACAACGGTTCTTCCTGGTGATGTATTAATGAATAAAGCTGTAGTCATGGTAACTCGCATAAGCGTCAAAAGTCTTCCAAATTATAGACACATCACCAAAGTCCACCTATTTAATGATTATCGTATTCGTATTGTTTGAGTTGCTCTTGCTAAGAAGGCTCGAACACTTATTCCTCGTGCTTCCTCGACAGTATCGAATCAATGATGAGTTGCGTAATCGATTCTTGAAACGTGCGTTATGAATACTGTCATCTCTGATGTATTCGTGTTTCTTTGTTTGGTGTTCTAAACGCCATACTGAACTACCTATAAATATCTGTTGACGTGCACCTTTAGTGCGCTGTTATCTATTTAGGTTTAACCATTCTGCCTGCAAGGAAATGCTATAATCGCTCCTGCAGAGAAATTGCGTCAATGTTATTTTTGGCATAAGCCGCAATTCGATTACATGCCGAATTTCTCATCTGGCTTACGAATGAGGGATTCCCAATTCAGACATTTGGCTCCAGACTACTCTATGGAATGAGGAAACAAAGAGAACTGATTAATCGCGGAAAGGCATTCTCCCCTCCCCCTACCCCCCTCGTTTTTTACACAAGTCCGATGGCGGTGAGAGCAGAATGTGTTACTGACTTCGCTTTGTCCTCGTATCGCATACGACGAATAACGCAGGTGCTCACCATTCACCTTCTACGTACTTGTTCATGTGACATTTGCGCCTCTGACAAATACGCTCCTAGGAGCTGAATGCTCGCCATGGTAACGTGAAAAGTGTTCACATGTTAATTAATTTTAAATATTAAGTGCATTATTAAGCTTGAGCTAAAACTAAACGAGAGATTGAGCTTAAGCCCGCCCTAAAATGGCCACCACTGAGTAATAATGATTTTTCAGTCGACCTCCGTCTATCTGCCCTTCGCCTCTACCCCGCTCTTTTGATAGACCAAGTAAGAAGTGGAGGCGGAAAGGTGTAATCAATATGCAACTAAGCATTACAAATATATTCCCTTTTGACGTTAAATCCTAATCCTAAAATAGAAGCCCATCTCCACCGATTTGCTCTCACTATATGCATACTTTCACGTACTCATGGAATGGAAGCAAGGCATACTTTAGCTTGGTTTATTTGTTGCGGTTTTCGCTTACAAGCGGTCCGTAGATGCTGCTCACAGGCTAATATCACTTCCGCCCTCTTTGATGCATTATCGCAGTCACTAGTACAAGCCGTCCATTGATTCTTCGAGCAGTTTGATAGAAGTTTCATCAGAAGCCCCCTTCAAAAAGGATCTCAAGAAGTGTAAAAATTTGTGCAGCACCGATTGAGTTTTGACTTCCATCGTGACGAGTGCGCGGCGAACTCAGCACCGTGTCGTCGTCGCAAACATTTTTTCAACAACGTCGTCGCAAGAGAACGAAATTCTTGCAGCGTTGTTTTTTCAGCGGCAACCGACGATTTGAGATCGGCTGATACTGCGGTCAGAGTTCACTTTCCGGCAGAGTTTTAAATAAGCAGCAGCAGCCAATTGATGGACAGTCGAAGGAATTTGTAATCAGAGGCACGAGAGTGTCTTCCGTTCCTCCGTTCAGCACCACTCGTTGAGTACCTCGCACATTTATTCTTTAACACACTTCCTCAATAAAAATCAAGTGCACAGAATCGCTTTGCATGATGGCACTTCTAACCTGCAAAATTGCTGTGACCTAATATCCTTCTGGCAGCATGTGAGAAAGTGGAATCGCCTTGCTATGTATATTGCCCGTTGCTGGATGTCCTCTGCAACAAGACGAAAAGACTCCTTAGAAACTCTTTTCGGCGGTTTCCTTGATTAATCTTTGTCTCCTTCCAGGTAAAAACAGGAAGGAAAAGCCGTATGATTGCATCTAATTCCAGCTTCAGAACAAGGCTGTTCGTGATTTTCGACTTAATCGAGCAATATTGGCATTCTCGAGGAAGTCTGTAGATCGTATATGATTGCTACCACGATTGGGAGTCAGTTCGGTGGAAAGCAGTGATGGCTCTTCGGAGTTTATCATTTAGTGGAGTCTAGGCATGAGTCATTATCGTAGTACCTTGCATTTCAAAAAATCTGACAGATTTCATTCGATGACCCAGCGAATAGGTTTTTGAAATTTCTAAGATCTCATTTGTAAGCGTCAGCTCCCTTGACTCGTCTAGTTATCTAGGTCTCCTTGAGGATATGCACTCTCTGACGAGCTCCGCTTAAGTAAACCGCGAGACAACACAGGTATAAGGACGAACAGTTTATTACACTTATACAATAACGTTGTAAGCAAGACTCGTTCACAAGAATGACTTCGGTCGTCGCTACGATTTCGTAATCGCAACTTGAGAACTCCACGCTGCCGCCGATCTTATCACGCGCTCCCACGGCCACATGTAATCCCACTCGACTTCGCGAAGAGTCTAGCAGCTGGAATAAATACATAAGCATATCAAGCCCTTTTATACCCTTCCGGTTCTGCTTCGGGTTGGCCTCACGATACATGCTGGACAGTCGCTTGATCTGCTTGCATGTTATTGACTTTCTCTGACTTGCTTTGCACGGCGCACTATTTCCGCTTGATGCGTAGTCGGTGGTCTATCTTGCGCATTCCTAGCTTTTATTCAGCATCGCTGTTCTCAAGTTCGCAAAAGAAGTTGGTAATCGCCGATGTTCACATTCTTTCACGATCACTTTCAGACCGAATACGCAAATTCAATTACCTTAGTATATTTTAGAGATAACCGCAGACGATAGCCTTCGCCGTTTCGTCATGCAGCTATCCCTAAAAATTCCGCCTTTCAGTTCTACATTTATGATATGGGGCTTTATATGAATGTCTTAGCCTTGCTATTTGCCTACAATACTGGTTTACTAATAACGAAGAACATGAGGGATAAAGCGGGAGACCGTGCTGCTTTGTATACAGCGTTTTATTTGGTTCTCTAACCTGTTCACCGAAATACAACATGCATAAGCTTAAAAACGATTGCTAAGGAGGTTTGTCGGAGTTGGAGCTGAGTTTATTGGTGGAAATTATTTTAGCATATATGAAGTGAAACTTCAAACTCCAGAAAGAATACAATCAGCATGCGCTGAATATCAATTCACCATCCTTGCGGTTTATGATTTCGGCGCTAGGCAACTCCAGTTCGATGTGAACGTCGTTGAACGTTCATAAAGATGGCCGAAAATGAGATTCTTCTTGTCGCTGAGTGATCCGAATAGTGTCTTCTGAATCCTTAAAACAGTTCTACCAATGAACTTTGTAAATTCAAATGATGCGCCTTGATTACTATGTCACTGGATGTTGTAATATCTTTTTTGCAACTAGTTATAGTACGGCGATCAGTTATAGTAAAGCATAGTTAAAGAATTCGTGACATACTGATCCCACTGTAGCAACTACATCCATCCGATGCTTCGGTTATTCGTAATGACTTGGTGAATGATGCACTTGAATAGCGCTGACAGATACATCGAATTGTGGTAATATAGACGACATCATCGAGAAGGATTTAGGCATATTTTAAGGCGATGGGCTCTTGCCGTACGAAAATGGCGAGATATATCCAGTGAGCGAAGAAAATGCGTCGCGTTTGCGTTTTCGAAGGCATCGTCGGTGGTCGACGATATTCGAGTACAAAGGCATTTGTAGACACAAAAGATTCATTCAACAAAATCTTCAGCCGCATACCAATGCTAAAGCAACAAATTTGCCTATTAAGGTTTCATTCCTGTACTCCATATCTTCACTTTTTAGTTGTTCAGTTATGTAGGCTACATTCATGCGACACATTTCTTTCATGTACAACGATACGCCTGTGCAGCAACATTTCGCCTTTCTGCTCGATTGTTATCACACGGCTGCATTAGGTTATTGCTTTCGCAGTGCCATTCATTTGTGGCTATTGCAATCTCGATGCTCTGCTATAGATTTGCTTGGCAAAAGTGGACTGCTATGACGATACTGTATGTCTGCATATGCACTTGTCTGCATGCGTATCTGTCTCTCATACAGTTTTAACTCGAGAAACACTGGTTAAAGCTATAAAATTCGTCACGTATAATGTGCACTATATGATGACTTCCTTTACTGTTTTTCACAACGATCCATCAATTTCGAAAGAACGATCCATCACAAGATATGCATGCAGACTTAACAAAAGATATAACGATCCATCGCAAGTATTTAAACGTTGAAAGAAATTTGCATACGTTTACACCTTTCGACTTTTGGTTTTATATCTATCGAGTTATAAGAAAACGAATCTTTTGTAGAAGACTTGTGCGATCGGTTGGATTACTTATAGCACATGAACGTTTTTGCATATTCAGTATTTGTTGGCTGCTTTGAAATAAGCTGATCAGGTGAGGCGGACGCGAAAGCGCATGTCGTGCCAGCACGTCCGGCAAGCTGCTCAATTTTTTTTTTTTTTTTTTTTGACGATGGGTTTTGATGCGTTTCATCCTACAAGCGCAAATTTTGCTTAGCAACGAAATTGCAGTGACAAACGCATACAAATGCTCTATTTAATCCATTTGTACTGATCTCATGTGATGCATTCCAGATTTTATGTATTATAACCGACAGAAGTTTCTTTAGGGTGATGATCGACCGAAACCGTTGATTGGCAGCCGAAGTTCGACTGAAACCGAATAAAATTCAAAAATGTCGGTCGGTTCCCAAAGAGAAAAGATTTGGCATAAGCGGAATTTCGGTTGCAATCGAAAAAATTAACAGACCGATACTTTGAGGTTCCCAGCGAAATTTTCGATCCCCAAGTAAAGACCTGTTAAAATATATTTAACACAAACGTAGACTGGAAAGCGATGTGGTATCACTTTAGATACCTTTATTCTGATAAGAGCAGAAAATGAATAATCAATGAGGGACGATTAGCATGGATGCAGTACATTAAAAAAAGTCAACACAACAACATTGCGGTTCTTTGGAAAAACAGACTAAAAGAGAAACTTCAAAAACCAAAGTCATGAGGGACTGTGGAATAGAGAAACGATGAGATTTTTAGTGTAACAATTTATCTAGGATGAAGAGCGCTACTTAGTTCTGATCAACGAATCCAACACAGCAAAATAGGCCAAGACAGCGGCCACATAATGCATCACCAAAAGAGCTGCAAGTGCGACTACATAGTCTTAAAACAGTGCTAAGGAGATATGAGACTAGCATGTAACTAAGAAAGATCAATGCTGAAGGACGATTCTAACTCAAGCAGAAAATTCACCGCAGGGAAGAAAGTAAGGAAGTTGGCCCATAATGTATGAAAATTTGACGTTACAAGAACATTTGTGCAATCTCCAAACCACCTTTTACCATCTTCATCTGAGGATTCAGACATCTTGTGGAGAGAGTGGAAATCTTAATCAACAGGCTCATTTCTAAAGTGAGAACGTTTCTGCTCAGAATGATGGTTGCCAGCAAAACAAACTTTAAGTTCCTTCAAAAAACTACGGACATTTACTTCGGAGTTGTACATAGTCTGCAAAGATCGGGTCGTAGAGCTGATATCGCCAAAAAGCGCAGATGGAGGATATTCAGCAAGCTAACGTTAGCTAAACTTGCGGAATTTGCAACATCGAGAGCCTCAGGTAAACTGGGTTAATTCCCCGACAGGCAATTAATTATATTCCAACATAACAGGACAGAGAAATAGTTGTAGGAAACGAGGCTGTACAAGCGATCTAAGCAGGAGGAAAACCAAATATCTTGTGACGTCTCTGCAGAATTCGAAGGTCACGTCAAAAGGGCAATAATAAATAATCCGTCGGACCATTCGGATACCCATCATGTTCCGGTCATTCGATATTTGATTCCCTATGGAGCAGCAAAACATGGCCACGGGTTCATTCCTATGGCACATCACTTCATGAAAATATTCGAGCATTCCACACAACTATTGCTCCAACTCTGTTCCACTTCAGATAGTCCATCTGACTCGAGGAGGCCAGGTTCAAAGTACTAATCTCTTTTAATCAAATATTCACGAAAAACTAAATTCGACACTCTTTTGTCCATAAGTGTCGCTTACATTTTGACAGCGAGTGAACAACTGTACTATATTAATAAAGATCAAGGGTGGCGACTAGACGTTCCTTGCGATTTCTGAAGAAACGGAAAACAAATTGACTGTATGCGGTAAAGAAGTTCGCAGAAGGCGTACTTTCGCTAAAAGCACGAAGAGTATTTCTAAATCGTCGACTACCACATCCTTTAGACGAATGATGTTAGGAAGTAAAATAAAATAACGGTGCTCAACATCCGTGATCTTCATGGTAGAGGATAGAAAGTTGCATAATCGTACTTCCTCTCCTTCGTCACGATCAAGGATTGGTCTTTAAAGAGTGATCCATTTGTTTCCAACAAATTCTGAACACAGTTTCCGTGGCAAAAGAAAATGAAATGACACAAAAAGGCATCACTTTCACCACCTTCATCGATCGATGCTTCAGTTGTTATTATCAAAATGCCATTCATGTTACAGCCGCTAAATTTCTCTCAGCCTCACCATTCTTCTACATCTGGTCCCATGCCATTTACTCAAATACCTTCCCATCTCTTTAGAGGCGGACATGTGTTTGCTTCTGCTCATAGAGATACCACTCTGAAGCGTTTACTGTCGAGTCGCTGCCACGAATGAGTAAAAACAAGTGCAAATTTCTAACAATGAACAACTATGCAAATAAAGGGAAACAAACTGTAAAGGTAATACAGGCAGTTGTGCAAAAATTATGCAATAATAAATATCAGACTCAACTATACAATAAGAAAAAGTCATCAACTCTCTTTAAAAACAAAAAAAGGGGTTCAACTGTAGTGTCAACTAAATACGGGATAAGTTACAGTAATGATTTAAATTTGAGAGATGCCCAAGCGAAAAAAAGCATTCCCCAGTGCGAGCGAAAATGCAAAGTGCTTACATTAGTCAAAGCGACGTTCAGAGGAGCAATTTCTGGCGAAAACCATTGGGAACCTCTCGTCGCGATCTGAAAGCAACTTTTACATTGACTGAGCCATCCGCATTCTTTCTCTGTCCTTTTCCCGACCTTCCCCCTTTTCGTTCCAACTATGCACTACTCCCTTCTCCTCCTCCCCCCCCCCCCCCGCTCCTTTCGTCGTGCCATTTCCGAGCATGCAGGTTCCCTGGCGGTTCTGGTTCCCTGAGGAACCCTGCGGGGTCGAAAGATGATAGGTGGTAACCGACCGAAAGCATTCGTTTGCAAATGGAATCCGGTTGAGGCGGATGAATTTCAAAGATGTCATTCGATTACAGACTGGAGAGATTACTGAAAGCCAAGTGTCGATTGCAACAGAAAAAGCCAAACAAAGTTCAGATCGAATGTCTATCAATGGAGCCAACCAAAATTTCTTTTCGACTGGAATTCGGTCTGTCGGATATCATTATTAGCACCTTCTCATGGTCGAAAATCATGTTTGTCAGTGTCATGATCCATTTCCATGAAGTGTATAGCCACTTAGACATATTGTCACCAAAGAAAGCGCAACTGATTGCTTATTAACTGTACAGCAGTGCAGCTGTAGGTATCTTCTCCACGTGACACGCTAACCGCTACAAGAAACGTTAAATGATCTTTGATGGACTCGCATATTCATTTTGCAATCGCGCCTCAAGAAAACACAAAAGATAATGAAAACTGAAAAAAGAAAAATGCTCCTCTTCCCTTCTAGTTCGGCTGTGGGCAAGCTCGGAAATGGCTGAAGATAATAACTAAAACTCTCTATCATCAACAATTTTCTTATTTATAAATAAATAAAGTTTGCAAACCATAGCAGGTCGGGAGATGCATGGAAACGAATAGTTTCTTAGAAGATTTGTGCGCTGATATAGTCATGCAGGATAATGCGTTATTACGCATTTTATTGTTAGTTTTAAGTGTTTGCGTAACTAATTAGACTTGTCTGGAACGCAGAAAAAGATATTGGCCTACGGTTTCGGTATGTTTTCATGCTCCTTTGTATTCTCGTTCACCGAGCCAAGCCATTGCACAAATACTGAAAACGGTGCATGTGTGTTCAAGAGCAATTAGCACAGTATGCGCTTTTCTAAATTATTTGACTCACAAATTTCATGGCATGTTTCAATGCGTTTAGTTTATGCAAATGGCAAGGAGTCGGTCTTGAAAATATTTTTGAGATGCGTGTGTCAGCAAGTTAATAGCTAATGTGCCGACCAGAAGTCACACATTTTCCTTTGATTACTGCATGTTTTCGATTTGGAGAAAAAAGAGCTTAAGAGGTAGATAATTTACTTAAGAGGCTACTTACCAATAAAATTTCGCTTGGCCAGCATGAATAATTCTAAAATTCTGACGTGAACCGCAACCGCATGTTTGTTTGAATGGCATATGGAAGATATGTAAGCCTAATAGAGTCAACAACCGTCTGGGAGCTGTCCTGCTTGACTAAGTATCAATTTAAAACCTTTTCATCTTCCTTGTATAATCCCTGGGGCATATGCAAAATCTTCTTTTACTTTAATTTCGAATGGAAATCGAGGAAAGAAATTGTTCGAAAAGAAAGCTGCTAGCGTATTGTGAAGAAGTTCTCTTTTGCTTTTCAAATTCTTTTTTTTTTGGCGCGCTAGCTTATTGTGCTGATCCAAGCTATTTTGATTGCAGCCGCATTTTATTTTTAGCTAGAGTCGCCTTATCGGCGCTGTCTTCGCTTATCCATCCACTCCTTTGCATTGATCAATGAGACTTATTGGATGGGATATCAATCTAGTTTTAATCATTTGCTGTTTTTCTTTGTCAATTTTCAGTAAATCCTGGCAAAATTAGTAATCGGCCAAAAATTTTTAGGGAATCAGATGACGGAAGTGCCGAAAATTGCACATTTTGCATGATCTCCTCCGAGATTAAAAACCCCACCATCGATATCGTCCGTTTCTTTGTGCATTCGCTGTAATTCCTGGATTATTTGAGCTGCTTTGAAATCCCGGAAGTTTGTAGATATCCCCTCTATGCTGCATGGCATGATGGAAGTGAATTCTTTAGACTGGGGACAATGAGTTCTTACGAGATTATTTTTTCTCGATGAAATGAAGTTCGAAAGCTACGGCTCGAGAACGAGAAGAATGATGCCCTGCTATTGCACTCAGTTCGTTCCACTCAGTTGAAATTAAATAGCACTAGCAATGCGAGCTAATGTTATTAATGAGCATCTATCTCGATGTATAAATGCGAATAGGTGTCGTTTGCAAGCCGAGCGTATGAAGTTTTGCAATATATTTCATTCGTTTCATTAGGCGAAAGAATCCGATCGCATTGCGCTTGATTTTCAAGTTTTTCCAAGCATCAAATTAAGTGGAAAATTCCAAACCTAAAAAAGAAGTTTGAAATTCGCGAAAAGCTTTTCAAACTTTTGCGCGACAAACCGACCGCTCCAGAACGATCGCATTATTTCTATGCTTTTTTTGCAGTGATTTTAATTTTTCTTGGAGAAGGTATGTGCAGCTGAAACTGTCAATTCCATTACCACAAATGAACACATCTAACCCATTCAGACGTCAACAGAGTTTGCATTTTAGTATATCACTTCAAATGAGTGCGCTCACGAAATGATATGAATTTTTTCTCTACTTCCTTGCAGCATATATCCGGTTGAATTAAAAAAAAAGATTTGTTTCGTAGGCTTGACGCGAAATCAATTTGAGTTTTCCGACGATGAGAGTCTTAAGCAAGAAATGGAAGGAGGAGAAGAAGATATAAGGGGCAAAGTTTATTTTTTAATTTGTTTCTCACGCCTTCCTACATATCAGCAAATAAAAGGATCAAAAGGGAAAGATAAAAAGATAAATGTTTTTAAATTAGAGAAAAGAATAAATCAAAGACAGAATTTCTGCGATATTTTCAATTTCGAGGAATGCTATAACTGATTTGCTTTCTTTGTCTGTGACCCCAAAAAAGCCGTTAAGTATTTTACAGTTCAACGGATTCTTCATGCACTTTTAGCTGTTGATTCCTAGCAACTAAACTACTGGCGTCTCGGAAATACCAACCAAACTGTTGGCTCATAGTTAGCTAATACCGACCAGACTGGGCCGGATCTCCTCACATATTTGAAAGTTTAGGCTGGATCGGATTCCCCCACTCACTTAAAAGTTCACGCTGAACCTGCTTCCAAAAAAGCAAAAAATAGATAAGCCTATTGCGCAACTTGATATATTAGGTCAGCCAGCATGAATGCTACAAACTGCAAACGGAACACGGTAATGCTGAGATGAGACGTTTAAGAATCGCATGTAATTGTGCAAGTGAATATCGAATATGTGCTGCAATGGGACAGAACATATCTATTTGCTTCTTCGCTGAGTGTACATTATTTCCATATTATGTTGCACCTAGAGGACAGAATATTCCTCTTCTCACCCTTCAGTTACTGTTTGCTCAATAGTGCTGTACTCTTCTCAGCTGTAGTTGATATGCGCATCCCCTGACACCTCATTTGCTAAGTGGATGCACGCTTGACCACCCTATGTTACCTTGTGAAAAAAGCTCGTGTTCCCTCCCCTTTATTTTTTAAGCCACATCCACACGAGAGTATCCTTTACCATTCTAACAACACCATTTATACCACTGCAGCCACTAACATTCCCTTGTCGATGTTTTTGCCCATTGCTGTCTGAGCATTGATCACTTGCACATTGACCACATGGGCCGGTCATTTGTACTCTAGTCACATATGCCTGGATCATTCTCATCCGAAATCACTTGCACCCCAATCACTTGCCGTAAACCTTTCTGTGGCTGAGTTTCATGGACTAATTCACGACGATTTCAAAGGTAGTTGAACATCACGAATTTAATATGGGTTGATAGAAGCAATTATAACAGTTATTTTAAGATATTTCAAAAAAGAAGCGATAGACAGTTTTCTTCGTTGCTATGTTTGATGAGTACGGAAGCTATTAAGTACATCGAATTCGTAGACTTCATCGACACGCATTCTCAAAATTTGTCTCTCGTGCATGTGGCGAATATGCGGATTTTTTAGTAGGAGATTATTTATTCTCTTGTCTCCTGCAAAAAAAAGTGCAAATTATTTCACTGTTTTTCATTTGCACAATCCGACTGTCAATCAGTTGGATACAACTTCATCTTTGCAGTTATGTTATGAGCTTATACGATGTTTAACAGTGTAGGCGACACGAGAGGAGCTGCAGAAGGTCAGAACATCGGTGTACTTTCCAAATTGCTGAGAAAGATATGCGCCGAAACGGATGCTTATAAGAGAGAATGAGAGGCTTAGCGCTGCAAATGAGCATTGAAGAAGAAACTGAAAGGTATGAATGGCCTTATTGATCCTACAGCACAATAAAAACACAAAAGGTTTAAATGACGTTTTTAATGACATAAGAAGACTTTCACTTACCAATTCTTTCGGATAAGGACAGGTCAATAAGAACGCAAAAGATTTAAAGTACACATCAAAGGACATTAAAAGACTTTCACCTGCTAATTCTTCTTGATAACGATAGGTCAGTAAGGACGCAAAGGATTCAAAAGACATGTTAAGCTCATAGAGCTGTTGCATTTCTTTTCCTTAATATTTCACTGTCCTCGAAAGAGTTTCGTGTCTTAGGTTTCATTCGACGCATTGTTTGTTCGTAATGCTTCTAATTCGGAGCACCTGTTGCATCCGATTTCGTGTTAAGCTGTCATTGAGCGTCCAGAAGCCATCCGCGGAGGAGGAGGGAGGGGATGGAGAGGATCGAGGATTAGAGTATTTATATCCTATCGTATGCTTTATCGCTGAGTGTTCCCCTTGCCAAAATGCCTTAGCAGATCTCTTGTGATGTTCCTCTTATGCGTTTGTGTCGTCATTGGTCATTTTTCGATCTAACATGCTCATATTTGTAATTCGATAACCTCTGTCTTACATCTTCTAGTATACGCACTGCACTGTGTTGTAGTCTTTTTTTGCCGTTCTGCAAATTTGGTCGACAAGATTTTGGCTATGCGAGGGTGTTTCTTTAGTGGAAAGGCAGAAAGAGGAAGAGAAAACACTCATATTCCCAAGCACATAACGTATCCAACATTCTCAACTTCAGGGCGAGTATTATTCGACGTCACAGTTTGAAAGAAGAGGAGTCTCAGTCACTTTAAGAAACAACGAACTAGTTAAAGGAAGCACTGCAAAACTATGCAAAACTAGCGCATTTATGAGTGCTTCAATCTCTCGTAATGTCCCGATTATTGCAGCGAATTCTCCGCTGCAACAAAGCAAGCGATGCTGCAAAACAAGCCTGACTGCCGTTTTTTTGAAAACTTTTTGAC
This sequence comes from Ascaris suum, assembly GCA_013433145.1. NCBI lineage: Eukaryota > Metazoa > Nematoda > Chromadorea > Rhabditida > Ascarididae > Ascaris > Ascaris suum. The sequence continues at coordinate 18,465,461 of CM024187.1, read as the reverse complement.
CAGGTTCCATTCAAAATTCAAAAGCTATGAGAGAGCCTAGCCCAGTCCCCTCCAATCCGGCCCAATTCAGCTCAAATTTTACTGTACCACACCATAAAAATGAACACATTTCATGCGCTTCTTACCTAGATGTCGAATTGGTAACTAAAAACTGGACGCAACTCTTTTGAAATTTCACATCCAAGAAGGCCGATGCAATTGTATGTAACATCGCGCACGTTCGATCTTTTTTTTTCGCCTAGTCTGTGCAGAGTGTGCTCTTTATATTCACACTATACTCTGTTCCACTTCATTAGCGCTTTATCGACTCAGACAGACCGGTTTTCATAGTAAACATTTATTGCGTTGCAATAATAGCAAATATAATGTAGTTTTCGAGAGGATACTGTGTTCGCCAAAGTGACTAATTACTCATAAATAATAAAGTCTTTAAAGTCTGGATGTAAATATCATCAAAAGTGAGCCAAAAAAGAACCAACTCGAATCGCCTCATAATTGAGTTTCTTTATAGAGAAAACGCCTTTGGCGTTTCACTCGAAACGCCCCACTGTTGCTTATTCCTCTGAAATTTCCGATGCTTTTTGTCGCTTTTCTTAACTTTGCAGATGAGCGCTAATTGTGGGTAGGCTGCCTGTTCTTCTATTCATCTGCACGCGCGTTTGCATATTTCAGTCTGAAGATTAGTTGCTGATTCGAGTCACTGCCGTATCCTCTTACGTCGGCGCTTTTATGATTCATTCAACTTGTTCGTATAATTGAAACTCTCAAGTTCAAGTACAGACAGAGACGAAAATTTATTTCGAAACATATCTAGTGACTTAAAATATCTGGTAACTGCGGAGCACAAATCAAAACTCGTTGCTTCGATTCCTTACAAGAAGAGGGCATAAAATAAGTTTTGTCAACTGCGTCGTGAGGATGTGGGCCAAACTCAAAGAGCGGATGCCCCCTTATCGCTGTCGGATAGTTTACCGTAGGAAGGCTATGCCCATGTTTTAGCCTCGCCGTAGGCTGTGCCTCTGAAATGCTTAGATTGTCATCAAATTACACAGCTGAGGATTCCGAGTGTGATGACACCACAGCATCCCCTGAGGGACAAAATCAATGTTGGGGGGGGGGGGGGGGAGGGGAGCTTGCGATCTCGTATGGGTCTTTCTCATGAAGTGTCCAAATCGCCACCAGTTCCGCAAATTGGTACTTGATAATCATTTTTTTCCTTAAGCTTTTCTGAACACAGCCTGTAGAAAATTGTGAAATGTTCAAGAGCATTTAAACTGCTGAAAACTAGCGTAACAATAGAAAAAATCTGGTTGGCAACATCCGATGAAACGTTATTTCGGTGGCTACCGACTGAGCTTCAGAGCTACCTAACTGAAAGTATAAGTAGCCATCGAGTTTCGGATGGTGGCCAACGAATAATGCCACCTAAAACATGGATTAAACGCCTTATGAGCGTATTATCCGTTAGCGCCTCTTGCCTTTAATAGCTCTATTTATCAAACATGGCGCAGCGCTTTTCTTAACGTAGGAAGATGAGCTATTTTCTCTTTATTATTAGCCGGTGCTTCGGAAGGTGTTGGGGAGGCAGGAAATTACAGCAACAGGGATCTCAGGCTCTGGCCAACTGTGTTGCCGTCTTTGGGGCCCCTCCTCAGCTTTTTTTGCTCTCTTTTTAATATATCCACTCTATTAGCAAAACTGTCAAAAACGATGCCAGCAAAAATTTCTGATATGACCGTCCTCAAGAACCGTTCGAATATATGGTCGTATCATTTTTCTTAGCTTTACAAGCGAAATCACCTTCTGCATTTGCTTATTTACCTCCCTTGCTTTATACACCTCTTCAGCTTCTTTCTTTTTGCTCCTTTGTTAAAGATGCCAGGTAGAATAATATAAACTACGCGACTCCCATTTTGCACCTGATAACAAACTGGTTGCCGTACCTGTTTTGTTAGCATCTATCGCTTTTTAGTGACATGCTTGACTAAATGAATCCTATCGAGAGGGCGGATCGCGGAAGCAATAAAATGCCATTATGCTTGCTATATGGTTTTTGCAAAGAAAAGCGTTGCCTAACGTGCTGAGGATGGTGTTTATGCATTCTTCCTCCATTGTTCACGAGACTCACATCGTTGTCTATTGCAGTTGCAAGTGATAAATATCGTTTTGGAATCTTTTTATATTTCGCTATTATTTTATACTTGTAAAATATTTTAAACAAATATTGCAACTAGTTTGATTTCAAAAAAGAATTACGGTCTTTGGCTGCATGCCAATATGGTGTGTTTAATTTTAGGTGCAATGAAAAGAATACGTCTACCATTCCCTAAGTTATTTCAATAATTTGCAATATTATCATTGTTCCAGCACTATCACAGACATTATTGATGTAACAGTTCCGATGAATAACTTTTTATCTAATCAAAATTTGTCTCTCGGCGAACACAGTGCTCTCGTTCCATTGTATATTTTCTCTACAAGCTGCGACAGCCGTAAATATTATAATGCTGTTGGTGTTTCTAGAAGAACGACCGTTGAAAGCAATATCAGAATGCACGGAGGTATTATTCGCTTTTGTGAGAGTACTCTAGAGCGTTGAAATGAGCATCCAACAAATCGCATCGTCTAAAATTGAAGGGAAGCATAAAGCTCGCTTTTTTAAATTAATGCACATATTCAGTATATCTCCATTAAGATCTCTTCCTCTACATAAAATCGTTGATATAGTATCGCTGTAGAGTAATGCAGTTTGCAAGCAGTCATAGGTAAAAAATGCAGTTTAGGTGGTTGTTTCGTTGTGCTCATCGGAACGAGTTCGCAAAGACTGAGCAGTTTTGTTGAGCATTCGGTGCTTCCGAGTATGGTTAATTGGTGCAGCGTTCAGATTTGCTTTCGAACAGAGTTCATGCGGCGAAAGCGATACTAAATACAGCTGTTGTTCCCAGAGAACATGTTGGTCTCTGTTGTATCTAGAAGTGCCACAGGTGAAATCGATTACTCAAGTTGAACATAAATCCGCTTGGTCATGATCTACCTTAAATTCTGCATCAGTTGACTTATGTTCTGGTGAAGAAAGAAACATTCTGCACCTACGAGCAAATAAATACAAATGAGAGCATTAACCTTAATGACAGCATCATTCGAAGAGATTGAGATGAATGCTCCAATGACGGAGCGTTGGGGTAAGCCTGAAAGGTGATGCTCTCAACGGAATTGCACTCCATCAATGACGATGAACTGGGAGTGGTTGGATAGGTATAGATGACAAGCAATACAAGTTAGCAAGTCGTCCGGAATGGCCTTTTTGCCCAATAACGCTGGAAGATTAGTATGAGTAACGTTATTAAATGCCTTCCGAACAACAATGATAATGCGTTCGTTCATCATTAAACACTTCAATCTGCAATTCCATATAGTTTACTAAGTGGGTGGTCGTTGAATGCATGTGCTGCGATGAAATTAAGCTGCCTCTCTTCGGAGGTTAATTTGAAAAAATATCATAGAGAGGCACTATTTGATTGCTTCAGCTATCATCTCATGCACTCAACGTAACGCATTCATCTACCTTTGTCTGTCGCGTTGTCTTAGAAGATTATTTCATTTGCGTATTTTTCAGTATTCCTCTCACATGTGCGTCTGCTGCTCGTTGAGTGAACATACAAAGAACCGTTGTTAAGTTACCTTTTGCACGCATCTCTCCATCTCACATAAGCAGCTCAAATACTTGCCGTAAATCAATCCTTGAAATACAATTGCAATCCGAGGAGACTGGAAAGGTTCCATAGGCGCGCACAAATGTTTGCACGGCTTGTTGGCCACCATTCCAAAAGTACGGGGACGTGAAATTTGAACAATTGGAAGGCGTTATATTACGAGCAAATAGTAGGCGCGAAGCATCATTGAAACCTTGTAATTTTGCCAGCTCGTATTGAGCGGTCTTCACTGCAAACAGTATCAAACCTTTGAGAAATTATTGACATAAAATCTAATATGCTAATGTAGTAGAAATTTACCTTCATGAAGTGTAGAAAAAATGTTCAAAAATGATGAAATTATTTATGAGGAAATGCAATGTGAGAAACTTTGAACAAATTATTCATAAATTGCATGAGTTTATTTTAGTTCCTTTTCAGCGTCCTTAATCTTCCATCATTTATCAACTATTCAAGGTACTGTCCTAAAATGCGCACATAAAATGGGCTGGCCGATATTCACTGAAAATAGTATAGGTCAGCGGTATGATGTGACAATAAATTGCAAAAATTGTTTAAGCACATTTATTGAGGGCGCTTTCTCTTCAAAATTGATTCTTTTTTACTAAGAATATTGAGTTGTAAATAATATCGCCCATAAATTAAACATTTCGCTCAAGTATAACCTTAATAGGAAGCTGAAGATGAGCTCATTATTGTACAGTACTGCTATATTGGCCTTCTAAATTACACCGCTGTTCATTTTTCAGTTACTAGCCCATCCTTCTCATCCTTTTTTGCTCCAGTTAACTCCGATTACTTTAACCTCTATTTATTAGTCATTTCTCAGTTCTATACGCAAATATTCAGTTGTCACTTTGCTGATTCAATTTTATACATCCATATTTTGACCGTTCTGCTCGTTCTTACATGTTTTCCACGAAAAATCAAAAACTGCATCTAAAAATTTGCAAAATGATGTCGTTGCACATTTATTTTTGGGTGCGTTTAAGCGCCTATAACTCGTTTCAGAAATGATTGACCTCTTACAAAGATTGATGCAAAGACGTTGGATCGCTAGCTAGATCATATCGACCAACTTTTATTGATTTTACTTGCCGACTTTCTACTTCGGCTTTGAACAGTTTCTTTAGTTGTAAACAGCGGCATTCAGCTTAAAACTATAGCAGAGAAAGACAGACTTGCATACGTTTTGACACAAATTGCCGCAATGCGCTTTCACATTGCAAACTTTAAAAGGCGCATAAAACAGTTGCAGGAATTAAGAACGTTGAAGTTAATGCAAAACGCCAAACTTATCAACGTAACGAATCTGATCTGTCGAAAGACTTTCATTTATTGTCCGATCACCGAAGCTTTCTTGAGACAACTACCCATCCTTTTTAGAGGCGAGTCCTATCTGTATTCGTCATTTTCTCTAGTAAACAAAACGATTTCCGCTTGAGCAGGTGAATCAGCACTCTGATAGAAAAGAAGTCATTCGATTAGCGCAAAACATCCGACTTTCATGTTACAAACTTTAAAATCGCAGTTTTCAGTGAACTACACAATAAACCAGCTGACTAATGCTGTTACCTTCGTAAATAGGAGATTTTTTGTGGCCACTTCTCCGTCCGCTCACAAGATTTAATTGGTGATCCACCGAACTTCGAATGAAGTTTACGAAGTGGTGCGTTCAGTAATTTCAGCTTTATTTCTTTGCTCTGTGCACCATGCTTATACCCTAACTTCAGCATTTTATAGCTACCGAGAAGTACCCTCCATCGCTTAAGCTGATGGGTTCAATTCTTCCAGGAGCTTTTTTTGTAGTCCAAACCTAGAGAAATCTAATGCAACGGTACAATGAGGTGACCGCACGTATGTTCGTGATTGATCAACGAACTTTTGAAATGATTACTAGGCAAAATGCTGGTAAAACATTTGCGTTTGTTCTTATTCTATGAAGAAGGAAGTAGTGAGTTGCCGTTGTATGGAGTCCTTTAATTTTGCGCTGTAGGCTGTTCGTTATAATTGTCCACTCGGAAAAGCGTAAATACTAGTTCTTATAGCACTAAGCCATAGCGACTTACCGCCGTTGCTTTCTGGAGTCTCTTAAAAAGCCATGACTCAATAATTCTGTCAACTGCGCTTAAACCAATCTGCAATTATTTGTTATTGTTTTTCTCAATTCAAAGCGATGTTCTATTGCATAGAACGTTTCATTTCTTCACTTCAATGCCAAAGCCTAGGTTGTTTTATCAGTGCGTCTAAAAAATGTTGCAAACGAAAGAGTAATATACTCATCTACTTTCAAAGTTTATTATTTCTAAATGTTTCAGCTTGCAGTTAGGAGGATTCTTCGTATTATAAGTTGTGAATCTATGCCTTCTGAGGTAGTCGCAATAGTGCATTTTCCATTCTCTATTCGCATGTAATTTTTCGTACAAACTCGAGTATTTGTGCAATACGAATGGTTTCGCATCTTAGGTGGGAATCTTTGTATTTGCTTCGCCAGATTTCTGAGTGCAGCTTCGAGGATATAGCAATTCTAATAATCGAATTTATGAACAGTTAATGATGTGTTTCACCATTTTATTTATAATTAGAATTCAGTTAATGTATTCAGTGATGTATGGAATATTTTGCACCGAGATGGCTGCAAAGAATTTCCAGATTTTATGCAAAAGTTACAGGTTGCGAGTTTAGTTGTTCCATTTTCGTTTTTTTTAATGGAACGGAAACGCATACTTTTGATCTCGATTAGCGATGAAGTTGCCGATGGTGAAAGATATTGATTGCAGTGTATGTAGATCTCATCCTGGTGTATTTAAGCGCATTCGAGGATTTTGGAAAATGCGAACTTTGAATTTCTTTAGTGCGCAGTTTTTTTTTTTTTTTTTGCAAAGGTTCCCTCTTCTTTGCTTCTTATACTCACACGCGTACTATTTCGTTACAGCATCATTAGTGCCTTTAATCTAGGAAATATCCGTTATTTCTAACGTTTTCCCGACTGTCATTCTTTATTAGGAAATATTTCTTGCGCAACAGGTTATGAGCGTCAAATTTTGCTAAATTCACTGTCCAAATATTTTCTTTTCCATGATACGGTGATTCGTAGCTGCATTTAGTTGTACAATTTCGTTTACGGGCAAAGAGAAGAGGGTTTTCGCCGATGGACTAAGTTGGCTCTGTCCCCAGCCTTTAAAACTTTCTCAGCTCGTGCAGTATTTCATTTCGCCGATATCTTTCCTTCGTTGTCTGTTGGATTCAGTGTACTTTTACTTGTTCTGCGCATCTGGTTAACCTCTTTTAAATTAACTGGTCGCAGGTCATATCCTGTTATTACCGTTTGCACCCTATTTGGTGCCGTTAATAAAGCTTGCGTTCTTCTTGATCTTCATGCACAGCACATGGCATTCTCAAGCAAATAAGCTTCTAACCAAAACCTACAAACGTATGGAAATTTTCGGACACGTGTGCAGGAGTTTGCACCGTAGCATTCCTGCCGAGGCGCAAATGCGCCGTCGTGCAACTTCACGTCTAGGCATCCACGACGTGTCGTGATGAGAACAGCTGGTGATACCAGTGTCCACGGCGCAAACGGAACTGCGTTGTAGTGGAAACGGCCGCGATGTAAACGCACCAGATGCAAATGCTACATGATGGGCATTCGATGGCCCAAAAGCCCCCAGCTTTAGCAGTAATGGTTGCGGGCGCATCAGTGAGACTGTGACGTAAACGTTGACTCATGAGAACGGCTTTAAACACCTGGGAATTCGAAATTTACATCTTTACACCTAAGAAAAAACGAAACCAAAATTGGATAGAAAAATGTACAGAACTATGAAAGAAAAAATAGAGCTGAAAAAAAGCAAAATTAGATCGAACGATGAATTAAACAGATAGAAGGATGTTATTGAACAGAGAGAAAAATATCCGTCGCAAGAATCAGTCAGAGAAAAAATAAAACAAAGTTGAACCAAAAGTACCTATATCTAAAGTATCTGCGCTAATCTTACAACAAACGTCTTTTTCTTCAGCTAATTTTGCCGATCTTTATTCTATCCGATTGCATTTCTGCGTAACTTTGTTCATTTTGCCATCTTTTTCTGCCTTCGTTGTACTTTAACGTTGAGAAGCAAAATACTTGTTCTTTTAAGTCAGGCTCTTCTCACGTGTAATTTTGGAGCCAACATCTATGCATCACCGTTTCTCACCTACAACAAAATTAGCAACACATAGATCAAAGAGACAATAAAGTGCAAAATTTTTCCAAACGAGCAAAACGAATGTCGTTGGCCGTCTCTGCCATAAGCACTTTAGTTTCATTTACATTGCGCAGTTTATTCAATTTTGAGTACAAATGGATGCTTTAAAGAATGTAACATATATATGGACAATAAACTTCATTTAAAAGGACATCCTTGCATCACTACATCACAGCATTCCTCCTTGTACTCTCGGTCAGCAGTTTCCGTTCCGGCGGAGGCGAACCTCTCCACCCACCCATCTTGAGATGCCATGCATCCTTTGAACGAATCCGCTCTAAGCTGGGAACATTAAATTTGGAATGGTTTCTTTCATGTTTTGAAGAATTGCTAACCAATCGGACGTTTAATGCTTATGCCGGTAGCAATTTGGCTGTGAATGAATTAGAATATCCACAAGTCCTGAGAACAAGCAAATTAAATTTCCATTAGTTGAATCCATTGTTTGTTTCGAAGGTATCAAATTTCAGCTGCGCCCGATTGAGCAGGTTTTTCCTCGGAAGGAAGAGGCCAAAATCAACGCGTAAGCACTAAATTTTTACGAAATGCGAATAAGACTTCTGCGCTGTAATATAGTGAAGTAAGCTGAATTTAGCCAATGTGATACATAAAGATTTTATTGATGACATTAGCACGCTTGCAATAATCTCTGGAAAGGATTGTTACTGCTAACTGCTGAATCGACTATGATTTTCATAAACTGCGTGTGTTCACTTCATTCTCGTTGAACTTATAGACCATCATTCCTGATAGGAATTTCATCTATATTTTTTCGTATGCTTTGTTCTTGTACTAATCGAACATTTTTCACCTCTTATCGAAGACTCTTCTCTACTAAGTGAAGAAATATTCTCTCGAAACATTGATATACTGAAGAATTGGAAGAGAAAAGTCTGCTCAAATCAGTTATGAAGTTACTTTTTCGTTCCTTTATAAGATAAGCACTATTTCAGTCACATATGTCGTTGTTTATGCCAGAATCTTTCTGACGATCGTCTCAGCTCGAAAGATTGCCAACAATGCGAAATAAGACCCTCTTAATTAAATCAACGACGATGATATGTGTGGTTGTGTGGAATTCCCTATCGCAACTCTCATTTTTGTAGAATCCGATCGCGGTGATGATTCTGGTAAATCGTGTCGCACACGGCAGGGCTTTTTATGTGGTTTAACCTGATTATACGAAGTCGAGACAGAACATTTTTTCCGGTTCCTTCACCCTTTTTTCTGTGCTTCTTGAAAGTGAACTGATTTTTGATGTCGTGCTCAGAGCCACGGTGAACAGACACTTCGGAAATCTCCTTGCCTGCGCAGGTTGATCCCAGGTTGCGCTAATTTTCAATCTCTTGCGGCGTTTTTTTCTTTTTTTTCTTTTTTGAAAAAAGGGCTTAGCGAATGGTTTTCGTTCATTTCAGTGCGTTTCCACATGCGGGATCTAATTGAAACTAACAAGATGAGGTATAGAAGTGAATTCAACGTGGGTAGGACGAAGCAATGAGTAACACGACCTCCTTTGACGCCTGATTCAGCCTTCAGAGCACATATTATCTTCCAAGTGATGTGGCATTTATCTCCTAAATCAATCTTGTTGGCGATCGACTTTCCTATCGATGCGCTCAATGCATCCTTTGTGTGGACTATTCGATTTGCAAGCAAATCTTTCATTGCTTACATAACCTCCCTACCACCGATTAGTCGATATGTATATATCTTAAAGAAAAATAGCTGAAATTTATATCTAGCGCATTTTCTTATGACTTTATATATCGAAGTGCATTATGCACTAAAAAGTGAAGAATAGAAGATGCCATTAAAGAGTCGATTCATCATCGAACGTAGTGAACGAAAGTGAAGTGAAACCGCATAAGTGAAATGAAAAAACTCAAGGTTGCACAATTGCGCCACGCAGTTTCTCATCGATAGTTCAAGTTTAAAAATGCAATTGCTTCAGAGTTTATTGCAAAAAGGATCGAATCTTTTCATGAAGCTTTCAGCCAATTGCAATTCTCCGTGCCTTAAGTTGCATATTACGTCGGGAAATCTGCAAACGAATACACTTCAAATGTAAATAAAATTATAAAGACGAACTGATCAACAGAGAGGGAGAGAAAGAGAAGAAGAAGAGAGAGATCGCACTGTATAAATTTTTCTACATTTTCACACGTTTCGCACATAACTTTTTCCAAAGAAAGGAACTGTGTGGAAAATATCTTTATGCTGTTACTTTCATTTTATTTTCATTTGTGTATGAGTATCATATGATAATTTAGCTTCCACCCATTATTATTTGTGATTGAGATTTACGATTCAACACTGTAGCCAGGTGGAATTTTTGGAATTAATTTTTGAAGTTACTTCGCCTTCTCCACTTCTAATTTCAATTACTTAGCACGAGTTATGCAGTTCACCATAATGATATTAAGTGAGTAATCGCTCCACAGTATGGGCTTTTCACCACGTTTCTTTCATTTTGATATACTTAGGTATAAGTTCGTCTTTTTGTGGGCTGTACCTAAACAGTAAATGAACTAGTTAGGTTCAATTTTTTTACGTCGCAATAGCCGAACAAGAAGGAGGTTTCCGAAACGCTCTTGGATGTGATTATACGTTAACAGGCAGCTCAAACTGTTACTGAAGGATGTCATTTCAGCAGTGGGAATTGAACAGCCACTGTCTTGTTAGTGAAATTATTAAGCTGATCTCAAGAAGCGTTTGAAGAGAACGAGTGAAATAGATTCGACGGCAATGGATTCTCGAGACGTTGGTGACAACATCCCGCCTAGTGCCTACTCACTGCTGAGCGATGATTTCGGATCGCCTGCCCAAAACCAAGGTGAAACTCTTATCTTATCAAAAACTTATGCATCACCTTTCTTTTCGGATCAAACAGCAGCAGTGACAGCAGTAGCATTGTGCTTTCGTTGCAGTAAATAGATAATCGCATGCGTCACCTTCCGCACAGCGTAATTGTTCCCTCATTGAAACGTGCAGTAAATGCAACTTGCAGCAAAGAAATTTTCCATAGAAATAGCCAATGCGTTCGCGTGAAAAAATGCCAAATTAAGGCAATGTGAGGCAAAGACCGGCAAAACGATAAAAAACGCACCTTATATGATGCGAAAACACTGCAACAAACTGTTCACGAATGAGGAGTACACCAAAATGACCGTTGTGTTTCATTGTTCAATGCACCGCAGTTCCCGCAAATCTCTTTGCTCATCGTTCCGGAATTCTTCATTCTTTGCGCATATACATTCTCTATATTTCACACAGCGCAGTTTTTCTTGAAATTATTGTTGGCGAGCAACCTGAAATGGGTCCAATAAAGGGTCACAGTTCAAGTTGCGAAGAACAGATCACCTCGAACTAATTGAGGCTATAAACTGTTGTTCCGGTATATGTATTCTTTGTCTATTCAAATAACATCGAAATGCGCCTCATGTTGAACACACCTGAAAATTTGTTAAATTAGGGCAAATCGCCGCTCATAGAAGTGCAAATTTTCTGGTGGAATAGAGTCTTAATATAGCTTGAAAGAGACAATTATTCCTTTAATTAGCATTCCGACCACGTGAATGCTGATTACTTAGCGAAAAAAGTGATATTTTTATGAAAGAGATCGACATCTTTCGCATTCATTTCGTTTTTGCTTTTTAATCCGTTAAAATATCAACAGAAGAATGTGGTTCAATTTTATGATTGCTAATTTGTAAATTTTTTAAACTCGAAGTAACTTTTCGCTTGAAAGTGGTCATTTATTGGTCGCTGTGCAAAACCGTACTATAGCAGTGTTAAAATTCTCGATGAAACGAACAACAAAAAACTGATTTCACCCTTGACTACTTGCAAGTATATATATATATATATATATATATATATATATATATATATATATATATATATATATATATATATATATATATATATATATATATATATATATATATATATATATATATATATATATATATATATATATGATTGTTAAAGCTCAGGCCACATCAGAGCTGGATGAAAATTTTCAAAATGCTCTGTGGTATTCGACTCCTCTCACTTCATCCTGCTGATTTAAAAGTATGTCTGCATTCACCGCAGTGTTTTTCGGAAATTGGTTTTTGTTCGGCTCTTCACGTTCGCTTTTGCAATCATCATTGCTAATGCTGTCGTGCAATATGTTAGCTACGATGCATTTCTTAGATTACAGTTTAATATATGCATTCATCAGCATAAGCGCACTCCTTTGTGAATTGTAAAAGATGAGGAAGACCCTCAATAATTGTAGGAATGAGAGGGGGTGGTTGGGAAGGAAAAGAAACTTGCTTTGAAGCAGAAGCTCCTGTCTCTGAATTTGTTTGATGAGATGATACAGGTGAAGAAGTATAATGTAATTTTGAGTGGTCCTTCCCACCTTATTTTCTCTAGATCAAGATAATGCAGATGGCGCTTCTTTTTCGCTTCCTCCCCCCTCTCCCCCACATTTCAGTGTTTTCAGTGAAAACAGTATCGTACAAGACATTCAATGCGGCTTTACTTTTTAGGTACTTTGTATACGTATTCCAATTATACTTTATCCGGCAAAATTCACCTCAGTTCAGTAGAAAAATCTCGACAATGTCTAGTGGTTTCCCATGAAAAACTTCACGTATGACTCGATAGAGATCAGTTTTATTAATGTTGACCTCAAGGATCATTTTCACGCCCTTTCTGACTACATCTAAGCGAATAATGTTTAAAAAATTGCATTCTGCCCTATTCTGTTGCTCTTTCTCCAATTTTCTGCAGATTCCTTCATGAGCAAAAAGAGAATGGAAGGTGCCAGATACGACTAGATACGGTTGAAGAAATTGTAGCTATTCATTCGTCGAGAAACAAACAGAAAACGTGAGACGCTTCTTTCGTTCGTCCGACTGTAATCGACTTGGAACTTTAAAGGGAATTTTACGTGACGGAAACATTTTGGCACTAGTCCAATAAAAATATTTTCAGTTGGTGCACGATAGGGAAGTTTATATTTGCTTGTGCCTTTGAGCTACCTCTTCTTCGCTTCATTTTTTCCTACTTTACTGCTCTTTTGCCAAACCACTTTTCACTGGAGAGTGATCATCGACGTCAGCGTGAGAGTGCAAAGGCAAAAATAGCCTTTAAAACTGCTTGAATGTATAGCCTTGGCATCTATCTGGAAGGCGCGGAAGAAGGGAAGTGGGATGCTGTGCTCTTGGTCTCTTCTTCTTCGTTAGTTGTAAACTGTTGCAGAAGTGAATACTTTGGGAAGTGCTTTGCCTAATCATCAAGCATAAAAACCTTCGGTTGCTGTTGACTTACGCATCAACTTGGCGTCTTTTCGCTAACACAAAACGAGCTATTGAATTATCACAGCATCACTTTGGTAATATCTGATCACTCCAAAACTTCAAACCACTAGCGAAATAACGCTGTATAGCTGGGGTGACAGGAGCTGGTGGTGCGAGTCGTTTTGAATCCACATTCACTGTTGTTGCTCAGCTAACAGATAGTTGCAGTCCTGCAGTAGCCAAGCCATACCAAGAGGGTGGTGTTAAGGTGATTTAACAAAAGACTCACAAGGAAGCAGTTTGCTGCAAACAGTTTCTAAAAATTTTCGGTTGTTTTCGTTGGAAGGAACCTGCCAAGCGGATTCTACTGAATTGCTATGAACAGAATATTTGGAGCAAAACAAGTGGACTTTTTTATTTGCTTATTGAGAGCTTACGTCACCACTATGTCAGGTTTGTGAGATATCCTTCTACATTTTCTACAAGAGAGGACGCATACAACGGCAAAATTTGGGTACAGTACTCCGCCGTAGGCATAGAGTAAGTAACAAGGGTTCTGCGGTAATGCTCCAGGCATCTGTGCTGTAGTGACTGAGAGTGGAATTCGCTATTCGAACAGTGCGTACTCCAGTGAAGGTCGGGATTGATTGTCTCCAAGATCGCAGATGCCGTCATCAGAAGATAACAGTGCTTCACCATCTACGCACATTGGACTGTCTTTGTAGTAGTTTAAATGCATTACCCTGTCGAGCTATCATATTTTCGACCAAGCGCTGAACTTATGTAAATTTTTCAATAATTGACAGAATGTAGTGCAGAACCCCTAAGGGATCTATAAATTTTTAGGTCATCTGCAAAACTCTGCGCCCACTTGACATGACACTGCAAATTGAAGAGCGGGACGGTGGCCTCTAACCGATCCTGCTAAGCGTTTTCGCAGTAAGAGTGAAACTACAGCAGCTTTCGATAAGGATAGAAGACTACTAGTGGATAAAATCTATTCAAAAATCGCACTAAGCGAATAGGAAATTATATCACAAGCGCGTCGATAAATTCCATTCGGCGCTCGCGATATTTTTTGCGCCCAGATTCCGAACAGCGTTTCAAATGGAAATTGGACTAACATCTATCGCAATGAGATGCATCCCACATCTTGATCGGAAATCTTTCGCTACACTGCTTTCCACCTTGAAAACGTCAGCAAACTTCGCAAATATTTCCCTTTAAACGGCATAATATGCTGCTAGCTCTCCAAGGTCAGTTTTGAGAGCTTGAACGTCCTGTTGAACACTTGTTTTTGAAAACTGCACTTATGAAACTGTTCCACATTTGAGCAGCTTATGATTCTCTTCTGTTAATTTTGACCGCATTTAAAGCACAGTTTGCAATAATCTCCTCCACACTTTCAAAATGCACCCATCCACACAGCTTATTCCGGTGCATCCATAAAATGTGTTCTCTCGCAGCAATCGCTATGTTGGTTTTCCGGAACGGCTGGTTTTTCCTGATACGCAGGTCTGTGTCACAAAAGCGCTATATCCTGAGACCTTTTCATCCAAATCATTAGTTCTGCTATTGTCCGCGAAGTGGATTAGTCAGTCTAAATAACCGATCGATCATTTTAAAGTTATATTGGTGATGTAAAGGTGGTCGATGCAAAATGTTCGCAGCTCGAAGCGATTGCTGCAGTGATTACTCATCAAGAAATTTTCTGACACATTCATCTCACTAACAAAACATCTGCGAAAAGCACCTTCAACGATTAGACAGCGCAGAGCTGACTGAGCTCTGTAGACGTCTCTTAAAGATTGCTCGTACCTGTGAGAGTGTTTGCCAGTATGGAAGTGAGGTTAAAATCACTACAATAAGAAAAGATTGCGGTACCCTGCTCTACTGCCGAATAACATCGAGGCATATAGATATCTCAGTAACCATAGAACTTGGTAAAACCTTTCAGAAGTAAGTTCACATTACAGATCAATCAATGCTGAAAAGTTCACAACCTAAGGGAAGGTAAGGTATTGCAGATCATTTTCTTGCATTAGCGTAACGCTGTGTACTTTGCAGATTATGAAGACGACGAGGATTTTTTTGCACCGGGGATGGGTATGCGTTCTGGGCGATCGCAGTCGTTTGGTGGCGTGACACAGTATTGTGTGCAGAGGCTCAGAGGTTCTCACAACTACTACAACATGATGACACTCAAGTTGGATGTCTTTTTACGCTGTTTCTCGACAAAATTTCTGTCAACGTACACAAGTAGCTCACTTCCACGAAAAGTTTGGCTTTGTCGTAACGTTCGAATCCATCAAAAATCCGCCTTCAAGTTCTCATCGTAGATCGTACGTAACACAATTCACCCTCGCAATAGAATCACAATTTTTAAAAACTTTTTCCCATAATAGCGAGCTGATCGAAATACCAAACACTTTAAGGGCGTCATATTTAAAGACCGATGCAGCATAAAATCATGCAAACCGCACACTAATAGTTTGAAAACATTGAGTGTCACAAAAATTTCGTCTTTGCTAGACGCCATTTAAAATGTTTGCGGTGACGTTCCTGTCAGAATAAGATGCCTAATGATGGTAGACGTATTTGATAGCTTGGTTATGATGACAAGTACTTTTGCTTCTGTCGAATTTTGACGACGAAATTCTTTTTGTTCAAAACAACGCCATCATACACATTCGTGGCTTGGATTAGATGCTCTTCACAAACGCGAGTTCTAGAGAATAACTAGTCATCAAACCTACACACAGTAGAGTATAGATCTGGCTCTTGGCAGTTACTTGTATCCAAGTCAATAGCTTCAGCGGAAGAGTTTGCTGAAAGTAATATTGTCGGTGCGCAACAAGCTGCTTTTAGAGTGTCAGTAAGCAAATATGAGTATATCCCCACCTTCACATGTAGCACGTCACACTGGTCGATGTCACGTCATTTTGCAATACACCAATGAAAAATGAGTCCCATTTCTTAATGGCGAAATTTCATATTTAAGCCGTAACTTCCTGAAGCAAGCGCTCAGTTAAACTAATAGCTGTGCACTTATCATAAGCAAAAGTGATTTCATTTAAGCGAGATAAAAAAAGAACAGGTAATAAAGGTGACAAAAACTAGAAACTAAATAAAAATGCTCCCCTTGATGGTGCAAAAAATAACACTACGTGCTGAAATATAGTTCGAAAAATTCGTAAACACACTAGGATGCTTGTGACAATCACGTGAATGGACAAAGTTGTGCACAAGATGGTTTACATAGCGCTACTATTGCAACGTAAGCACTCCTCATCGCTTGTCTGATACATCCTCCATTCTGTAATTATTCCACTGCTCTTTTTTTCGCTCAAAATGCTCGAAAATTAATAAGATCCTCATATCTTTTCCAGTTGTTTTCTTCATCCTTATAGAGAAAGGTTTAACCTGTGCAGGTTAAAGAGGGTAACAGTTTACATAGCGCTACTACTGTTAAAGAGCTTTAACCTGCGCAGGTGAGGGGAGGTTGCACTATGCAAGTGGCATGAAGCAAAGCTCTGCAATGTGCAGGTGGCAGGTGGAGCATTATACATTGTGCAGATTATAATTTATGCAGGTGGAAAACGGAAATAGAATAAAAAATAGGAAATTTTTTCGAGTTGAAGTACTAGTGAAACTGATTTTCGCCTTTTCAGATATAGTAGACGCATTTTAAAGTTTGTTTCAACTACGCTTTTCACACACTTCTGTGATGGTTCTACAATATTTATCTCGTATGTTCTTATAATGAACGACTTTTTTTCTTCAATAAAAAAGAAACTTTTTTTGTGAATCGCGTAGAATTTGTAGCTTGATGCCTTTTGCAGAATTCTAATTCCTCTGAGTGTTATTTATGCTATCCCTCATTGCAGTGAGGTGAATCACATCAAAGATATAACTAAGGAAAGAATATTCGAATTTGATGTGCCGTTTTCTTTAACAGTATTAACGCTTTATAAGATTCTAATAGTCAACTCTGCGCCAGAAAGCCACATAACTTTGAGATAAACTCAAAGTCACGTGTTCTATATTTAAATAATGGACATGAAGTTTCGAGCAATATTAAGGCGACTGATGCGAGAATGATATAAGCAACTGTGGTTTATTTTACGTTACAGAAAAATATTCTGCTGGAAGATTCGAGAAATCTCCCATATTTGTGTAATTTTCAAAAGTAATCCTGAAAATTAGCAAGTTTTCACAGTTCAGTATGTCTAAGTCCAGGTCCAGTTATAGGTGCAAATGCAGCTGCGCGACCTCATCGCCTGCACTTGCATTGCATGCAAAGATCGTGCAGTTTCTCATACCTGGCAATTCCATTCCTTCAAAATGAGATAAATGAAGGCGAGTAGGAAGGGAGAGCGAGCGGGTTTGATAAAAAACACTAAGATGGTGTTCGAAATTCTTTCCTCATGCACTAGTGGTTCCTTTTCTATTTCCGATGTGACGTGAACCGCTGTAATTGCATCAACGTTAAGTTCAGTGTCTAGCGACATGTGAATTAACAAATGGCGCATGCTGTGCGTCAATCTGAGGAGCAGCGTTGGGTTGTTAGCAGACCAATGTTGTGAAACCCGCTTACCTCTAGCACATATTTGCCATGAACACATCTCTCTGAGACTCAAAGATCGCTGTGTTTCATTTTTGTTGAAGTATGGTCCACTAGCTCTTTGAAGTCAATTTTTCCGTACTCAGTCAGGAACGATACACATAATATTATTGTTATGTCCACATATGAATTGTAGTGATATAAACTTGAACACTGTGAAACATTTCAACATGGAATATTCTTCCAACTAAATTAGACGGAAGCAAGCTATCCATTCCCTCCACAAAGATTTGTCTGAAGTATGTTTAGGACTCGATCTTTGAATTTTTCAGTTGTACTGCTCGAATCTTTATGAGAATCAGACATCGGTTTTTTTTGAGCATTTCACTGCTATTGCATTTGTGTATTGGTTACGAAGACTGGACAATGTCCCGCCGTTTCATTATTATCAGCTTTGGCACGTCCGTTCATTGCAGTTGAGTGTATTTATTGTATCACTTGCTGTGAACACGCTTCATCTGTCGTCGGTAGCTAGATTAGGTTTTCAGAGCGAATGCGATTTCGGTTTGCCACAAAGGCGGATATTTTCGCTGCTTCATGGATTATTCTAAAAAATCTAACCGTTTAGGTCAAACGTTATGCTAAGAGACACTGAGAGCTCTCTTCGAATGGCGAGCAATGGTGGGCAGGTTCTGAGGCAGAATCTTGCCGTTATGGTTAGAGGGAGGAGGGAGGCGCATTCCGACAACGTGTGGTAAAATTCTGATGAAAGGAGCGTCATCTTAATAAGAATTTGACCGAGGCTAAGGGAGTTTCCCTCGTAGTTCTAAGATTTCTCGAGCATGGCAAGATATCTTGAGACTTTCCCCTCGCTTTCATCAAGAAGTTCCTGACAAGGCAACGCCGCTAATTTTTTCTCCAAATTTTCCATGTCTGACGAACAGTTGAAAGGATATTGAGTACTTCCATGAAAGGATAAAGTATTTTTCTTCGCATCGTTCGGTGTAATCGCAGCTAGTTGGATGGGTGAGAATATCAATTCTAGTTCCACTTAAATAGTGCTTTTGAGGATAACCTGGGAATGCCATGGTCTCTTTTCTCTTAGAGGGTTTCTGTCGATGCTCCTTAATGATGCTCTAGCCTTCTTCTTAGCTGCTTTCGGTGCCCCACAGTAAGCGTTACCATCGGCATTCTTAACGGCGTATTTCACGATGGCCAAATATTGAGTTCGAAAAGCAAAATTCTCATATTTTCTGACGGGCTAATTATTTAGGAAATCTTAGAATTCTTCATTGATCACGTTAGAATCTGTCTATTTAGTTTTTGCTGTTGAATATCTGAGGGAGAGAGTCATCCACAAATCTGCTGTCATGTAAATTCGCATAGAGAGGCACATCGACGCCTTGCATTTTCGCTTATCATAAAGTAGTCTGCAATATATGAGTTATTGCTCCAGCAGTAATTAAATCACTAAACTAAATGCTTGTTAATCCTGATTTCATTAAGGTGTGTAAAAGTGTGACAAATCATAAATTGCATTTCAGTGAGTTAGACGATATTCAAGCCATTTCAGTGTTAGGTCTCTCTAATGTCACATCATGAATTCCATTTTTCCCATCGAATGCTTTAGCAACATTTTGATCAGCACATACAGGTTTCGGGAAGGAAAACTTCTCAACAACCTTTTTAATTTCCTCTCGCTTTTTCTTTTCAGCAATCATAAACTGAAAGCGAAAATGAAGAAAATTTTTCGCTTGCATATCTTCTGGTTTTTGCGTATTTCCAAATTTTTTCTCTCTCTTTCATGAGAAGAAGAAAATTTTCTGCTCTCAAAGAGGCATAATGAAATCAGATAATGCGGGAAATCTTGATTTCGAGAATTTTAAATTCTGCTATACATCAGAGGCTCTTTATGAGAACAATAGGACACTAATCTTTTATTGAGGTAACGAGTGAATGTTTCTTGAACACAAGTTTGTTTTATATTCCTCTTCCTTTCTCAAATAAAATTGTGTTGTGGTAGAGTGTGAAGCGTGAGGAAATATGTTTGCGTCAAATATGTTAATTTGATTTGCATTTTGCCCGTCTATAGACTGAACCGGTCATATGTGCTCAAAACAGGCGGCTTTTTTTAAAGCAAGTTCAACTTTTTCGATTCCCACATTCCAAAAATATTTGCTCCACTTTTTACTTGATGTGAAGAGATATGCACAATTTTTATTTGTTGATGAAGTAGCCTCATGCATTGTTCCCGTTCGGAGTATGGGCGATGTTGTTTCGTTGTTGGAACGTCGCATAGCGGTGATGACTATTTCCTTCTCGTGAGCGGTGATTTTTCCCGAACATCGCCAACAATTCGCTCTCGTAAAATCTCAATTTAGAAAAGTCGTTTGAAATTACAGAATGAAATACATCAAGGTAATTATTAATATAGTATAATATAGTTCCACATTACTTTGTTCAAAAATGAGCACCTGTTGTGTGTTTTGTCTCAGCACTTGAGAAAGTTTTTTCAAGAGATCCGCAGAATTCCAAAGTGCTGAAATTTATCGTTGATCGCGAATTTGTAAGTGCCAAATTTGCGACTGTCAACAGCCAGAGTAGCTGAAACGCTGCTCAATGTCCTTTGTTTCCGACGGTCTCAAATTTCGAAATTTGTTAGTTTTCTTGAGTGAGAAGAAAGTCTAAACCGTTACTCCTGAAATTGGTGAGGCGTAAGAAAAAGAGCAACTTATGCTTAATTTATTTAGCGTAGTACAAGGCACTGCATAAAATGTTGCACTGCACGCTCTCAGTTATAGTAAAGAGAATGGGGCGGTCTATTTGAGCACCAGTCGATGAGCTGGCTTTCCGATGTTTTTCAAAACACGCAGCGGGAAAGGCAAACGTGAGTGAGAGCTCAGAAAATCTCACAGAGACGCGCAATTGGTGAAACATTTCCATGCGATACTTCCTTGGTAGACGTATGAAAGATTTCGCGAGAACGTTGCATCACAGTGACTGTAGCTTAGCTTTCATTACAGCTCGAAAATTTACAAAATATCACACTTTTGCTAAGCACTTGCTGGTAACACACATCCTGTGTCATTTATGCCTCCGGAAATCGTAAGTTATTGGGAGGTCCTGGACTCTAGGTGTCCGAAATGACATTGTTAACGGTGCCATGGATCAAATTTTTTCTCAATCGTCGACCATCATGATTGGTGGAAAGAGGAGTAGAATTCGAGGGCAGGGAAAGAGAATCGAAGAACGGATCCTCTCTGCTAAGGACATCGGAAGAGTACATAATATCCGTGACCTTTAAACATAGCGTGATTTTGTTATTTGCTTTTAATTGTGCTCCACGTGGTGTTGCATGCAAGTTCTCAGATATTAGCGGTGGCAAGAGCAGGCTAAAGTGGAATAAATGCATCGTCATGTTGATCCACAAGTTTTGCACCTTTTTTGGGCGACGACGGATTGGTAAAAATAAGAAGCGACCAGCGAGATCTGGGTGGTAAATGAACCGCGCCAGCATCACACTTCACGGAAAAAGAAAAGAAAGTATTTGACGACGAAAATGTCCGACGAAGAATGATGCCACAGATCAAGAATAGCTGAAGGTGCGGAATTTTGGTGATCTTCGACGAGGGAACTCCTCGGATCTTCGCCGTTCCTCCAATCAATCCACGTAATTGACTAAAAAATGGATTCATTCGTTTCTCCACAGCAGTAAAGGAAGACATGCACTTCTTGCTTTTCGTTGTTTCACCCCTTTGTTATGTCTTTTATATTCCAATCATTTGCTCATACACAGAAATATTGGTGCAAAGTCCAGTCGATTTGCACTTTGTAATAATTATTTGTTCACATTATATTACAGTTCACATCATACAGTTCACCTTATTTAATTCACATAATGCGAAGTCCAGTTGTCATATTTAGTTCCAACTGGGACTAACCGGTCACGAATTTTTCCAGACTAAAAAGAAAGGCTTTCCATTGCACCATCTACTAAGGCAGTAGACCATAGTTTTAATGAAGTAATATTGTGTTTTTCGTAGTAAAAAAGTGCAAAGATGAGAAACGCTTATGTAGTTACAAATTAGTATAACTGACGAGCGAAATCGTCGACACAATAAATTTTTGTGGGGGCCACTCGAGGTTGTGCTATGAGACGACGGGACCTCGATGAATTTTTATGGTTTGACACACCAAAATTAAGGCGACGGAAAATCACAGTTGAGGTTGAGGGCAGAAGTGCAATTAGTGAGAGTAACGTGACCTAATGGTTGTCTTTAGGGGGTATCCATTTTTTATACGTCTAAGTTGCGACTCTGATCCTGTAAACAGCATAAGATAAAGCAAAAACATGAGATGTAAGACGGCTGATGTGTTCATGGGGTCAGCAGTATGCTGCAGCTTCAGAGGCTGAAGCATGTTTTTAGCCCTAAGGACGGAAATGCTTGTAAATAAATGATTTTCTAGTTCTCACGTTGCTCATTACTGATAAGGAAGTTTGATTCTAGAAGGTTAGTATTCACCTTCGTTTACAGTACTAATCGAATAGCCCAATAATCAGTACCACTCTAATCTATCGTCTCCCTCAGTTTGAACTTCCGATCTTTTCTTTTTCCAAATCTCGAATGATAATTTCTATATCAGTTCATGCGATGACTATGGTAATCCTCTCTCTTACGGATCGGCCCATAGCAAATGTTTACCTAGCTAGAGAGTGTATTTTAGCTCATTTCTTTACTTACCTGTCACGTGTTTCCGGCAGTTAGTAGGGAAATATGCTGCAAAAACAATATGAGCTGTCATGAGAAAAGCTCATGAGCTCATGAGCTCGTGGAAGTAAACTCATAAATCCCTCGAGCTTTTATGCATATGAGTAATGCAGTAATATGAAGGCGGCAGTCGCCGAAAATTCAGCGTGAGATGTGCCTGAAAATGGGCTTCACATGAGTAATGATGCAAATGCACGGCAGCCAGTTTCGTCTTTGCCTTTTTGTCTCAGTCTTTTCGCTATATGGTCATGTGGCTTGTGCGACCAGCAAAGGAGAAAAGAGACACTGGTTAAGCGGGGAGGACAGGAAAGTAGACCTTCTTGCGACATCTAGTTAGTTTCTAGTTGATGACTAAGACAGCATGATGAAGTCGTGAAGTGAACGTTGAGGACAACAGCTCAGGTGACTTGTTTACACCTCGAAAGCGGCTGTCACGGTAACACCTAAGCCTCAATTAAAACGGCACCGCAATGAAGTGAGTGAGGTAACTCCATGATTTTGCTGGGTTCCTCTTGCACTATAACGAATTCCTTCGCTTGCATTCCGCGAATCAGGCGAATCTTAAACATCGGATTTCTTGAACCACCTGCACTCGCGAAACATCATAGAGTTTTGAATTGTTACAGCGTTTGAAATGACACTACCTTGCACTCGGAAGTATTAAACAGCTTTGAATTCCCACCAGGAAAATT
Source organism: Ascaris suum (assembly GCA_013433145.1). NCBI lineage: Eukaryota > Metazoa > Nematoda > Chromadorea > Rhabditida > Ascarididae > Ascaris > Ascaris suum. The sequence goes on along the minus strand of CM024187.1, from coordinate 18,442,185 downwards.
ATTTGGCAAACATCAGCAGAGATTTATTTTTGGGCGAAATGAACTGAACACTGAAACCTGCATCGATTACGAAAAATGTTCGAGTTGCCCATCGGCGAAACTTGAAAAAAGTGCGTTTAGACTTCAAAAAAAAAAAAACAACGCATAATGCAACCGCAAGGTTATCGACTTCGCCACTTTTTTCATTTACGATCGTTGCAGTTTCACGATTGATTTCAGCTCATTTAAACTAATTTAATAAAGCCTACAAATAGTTATTTTTATCGAAAACTTTGACCTGATAATATAGCACACGAGAAGTTCAATTGTTGATGCAAATTTCATTTGCGTTCAGTGTTTTGCTGAAAGAGATTAAGCGAAAAGCGCTTCTGATTGTCATAAAAACGCAGACAGTGCCAACAATCCTTAATTAGCCAAGTTGGCAAATAAACGTCATCAATCCTTTGAAAACGTTTCTTCTATATTTCGATAAGCTGTATCGCCTATTCTATTCTATTGTGTACTTGTTTTCTATATATTCTATGTATGAAAACGTTTCTATATTCGAGATTGAGGAAGCTTCCTCACAGGTACCTCATATCAGTTGGTGCTGCACCGTTTTTGAGAGGAAAAAGTGCATTTTTTTGCAATCACTTTACTGAATTGACTTCTGACTTTTATTATAGAGGTTATTGTTTTTTATCACGCTATTACAGTTTTTTAAAATGCGTTTGTAAATCTAATTTGCGTTTATGAGGTTTTATGCGATTGACATTGCTCCTCATTTCTGCAGACAATTTGAAAAGCACTAACATTAGAGCGTTCAGAATAGGTGTTGCAGTGTGGTAATTGTGTATAGGGGGCTGAAAACAAGTGAAAGAAATGAAATGAATTTGTTTCACTTTTCTCGCTGCAATTTTACGTTAGCGTACATTCGTCCTTACCGATTTTGATGGCAATCGTTGAACTAAAGTTTTGCTAGCATCTTCGATCCGAAATTTTCAGCAAGTGAGAGCGGGGAAGAGGAGAGGAGAAGAGCAGTGCAACAAATATGCGTAGCAAATTAATCTTTCGTAAATGCGTATTTCCTTCTTTAAATTGCAAAAAACTCATTACTTGCAACGAGGAAATTGCTGAAAATCGTTGTTGTTTTCGCGCGTGAGGCGGTTGCAGGTAAGCACGTGATTTCGTCCAAGTATATTTGATTACAGCAGTTGGAAAAACTCTCGGGATGCTATGTGCTTTCCGTGGAACGTATGGAATTACTTCTATGTTTACTTAGCGTAAGAGGGTCGGCTGTCTGCCGAGTCGTATTGCCATTTTTTCGTTGCTTTTCCGCTTTCATGCAGCACGTACGAGAGCAACCCCTATACTATACGAATCGGCTTTTGTTATTGCCTATATCGCATCGTCGTAGTGCTCGTCGATGAAAGGAATCGATTATGAATGAAAATTTTCGAAAAGAAAAGAATAAAATTTCGCTTCACTTACTTGCACTTTAGAGAAATCATAAGATCTCAACAATAAACAGGTGCGAACTTTTCCATAGCTCTAGTCTATTTGCACAAAAGAGCAAACAAGTTGCAATGAATTTAGGAAAGCAATGAACGTTGCGTGCTGGAGAATTTCCAGAGAAAATACGCCGTAAAGTTGTTGCTTTCACCGGAAAGGACAATTAGAGACGAGAGTGTTGTTCTGCGTTGATGCGTGCACTTCCGTGTTTGCTATTCACTGCAATTTTATCGCTTTTTTATGAACTAGCAGAGATATTTTGTTCGTGGGGATATTGTATGAGGCGTTTATTCTATAATATTGATATATCCGTTATGATAGGTGGATTCATTAAGCTCTAAGTAGTAAATTTTTAATAAACCTCGGTCATGACATCTAATTATTTGCATATGAAAATGGTTCGTTTTTTAACACCTGCTCATCCTCTGCATTCAATAAGAAATTTATGGATGCGAATTGTTTCTTATATATGGGCATTTAGACGTATAATTATGACTAGCAATAATCTAGACAGCAATTGATGAAAGCACCTTGAGAAGCGTCTTACAGAAGTTAATACGGTCTGCATTACTGCAACTCACTCGACCAAATTTTAAACAGTTGTCCAGTTATCGAAAAACAATAGCACAGCACCTCTGCTTTTCTTGAAAATTGACTGGTCGCATAAGTCCGGACCTGCGAAATCATTTCCGCACTCCCCCAACCAGCTGTGCGAACTGGATACATGCGCTGCAACGTTGCTTGCATTTGCAGTGCAGGAAGTGAAGGAAGACTGTCAAGGTGAATAAATTCTGTTTTGCCGGTTTTGCGATCTCACTCAATCACAACTTAGAAAAGCGATAAATTGTCGTCACCTCTGGAGTCTACCATCACATCCGATCCGCTTTAGAGGCAGTCGATTTAACGCGTTCGTTTAATTCGTTGCTTTGTGTTACGGAACAGGATGCCACTTTCACTTGCCATCAGTTGTTTGTTGTTGTTGTTGTTTTTTATAGGGACTGCGTTGCAACACCCATGCTAAGGTGAGTGGGTATAACGTTATTTGATCAGTCATAAAAAAACGTAATTAACGAATAGAATCGAGTTGAGGCAAAAACGTAACTACGTAAAACGCTCACCTGTCTGGATGATCATACTAATACGATTCAAACTCACTGGTAAAGTGGCGTCACTAATATTTACGCCGTTCAGGCAGTTGAGCAAGTTGCCAGGCTAAAAAAGCAAGTGAGAAAGACGATAATAATGACTGCTCATGAAAAATGTCTTATTTGATTACGCTTCGCATCGTTCTATCGATTCACGCCTCTTGTATATGATTAGAATGCGATTAGAGGTATGAATTTGAGTGAGACAGAAATAATACGATTTGATGCGCTGATGAATTTGTCATCAGATATTTCGCAGGAAATCCGTTGAAAACGATCATCGCTTTTCCATACAAGTAACGCGTTAAATAAGGAAGTCTGGAAGGAGCACGCAATTACGTATCGCTGTCATCAATTCACTTGCACTCCGTTGAGTGTCGTCCTTGACGGATTTTTTGGATAAGATATACCATTACTCCATGCAATTTGCACATGGTTGTATACCTCATTTAATATGCGATTTAGATAGTGGATTCAAATTTCCATTTGCTTAAGCTGCACTCATTAAAATATTTCACTACTATTCCTCACCGGAGTAGAATTGTCAGCCACTCAGGTGGAATTTTGCTTTAGCTGTGAGGCCCTCTGTCGCTTCACACAACACAGCTATATATACGCACAAAAATAGCGCACCATTCGATTAACTCCATCTAATTTTAAGCGATAAGCTGTATGATATGTGGAAAGCGAATTTTAGACAATTTTATTATCGAAAGTTTCCACTTGCAACTTCTTCAGCAAGGTGGAGCATTTGTGTGATATGCTTGCTTTGCACAAATGCAACTCCCTTTGGTGGTCTCGTTTTTCAAATCGACTTCAAGGACGCTGCAGCGCCTAAATGAGTATTGATGAGTAGATCGCTTCACACTGCATGCGCTGTTTTCATCGGATTATGGAGCACTTTATTCGCGTTGGTTCCCGTTGAAATGTTTATATATTCTGTTCTTCGTTTCGCATTAGTTCCCTTGTGCTGAATTAGTATTATGTGACATATATTTCTCCACAAAAAATGAACTGGAAACGTTCCAATGAGGCAGCATTGCGACGTGTTTTGGCCGTTCACTGGTATGAAAAGCATATGTAAAACTCAACAACTTCAGCACTGTTGTGCACTTCGGCGATTTTGGAGATGTGCCCCATGAACGACTGTCGGATGGGGCATTTGCCGATCCGCTTACATCGTTCAACAACAGCTGCCTGCTTCTACGTGCAGTGAGCGATTTCAGCGACTAAAGAGCAACAAAATAACGCACGCTTGGTGGCGGAAAATGAGTGCTCTGCGTTCAACTGTGAGCCAAATCAGCGCACTCCGAACGCCAACATTCAGTGTCCTCACAGTTCACGCAATTTAAATTAAACGTTCTCGTCAAATTAGCGCCGCTATTCGTGGCTGAATGACAAGTTTTTTCCCATCACTTCTCAGCAATGAAAATCTTGACGAGTGAGGAGGGAGAGGTTGGGCAAGGAAGAGTGCACATATGTGCTTTTAAAAATTTGTCTTTTTCCATCATTTCTATTTGATTTCGTTACCACAGAGATGGCCTTTGAAGTGGGCGTTCAACAACAAATTTAAAACTTTATCTTATATGGGGCAATTGCTTATCACTTCATTTCTATGGAGACTTCCGTTAAATCAATTCATAATTATGCTTCTTCGTTTATTGGATATTTGTAGTTTTTAATAAAGCCTAGAACTCGAGATAATTTTAGCCATGCGCTCTCTAGGTATAGCTTAGATGTTTCTTCAGAGTGAAAGGGTCGATGGAAGCGTGTCAACTAGGACAATGGAATGACTTAGCGCTTCACGTTCACCAGCGAAATGACGCGGCAACTTCTTTGCATAGAATGACTAATGCCCTGTTGGGAAGTCCTTTTATCCGAGAGCCCTTCTTTCCCATTCATTTTTTTCAGTTGCCAGGATTAATCCGATATTGCAGCAACGGCGATTTTTTTCGTGTATGAATCTTTATAAGCGCTCTTAGCAGCAGATTGCAGCAGGGCCGTTGCATACAATGGAATGCACTGTAGTATGTTGATGGAAGAGTGCTCATGATCGATCCGTAGATCGCACCCACCGCAAACGTTCATCGCGTGCTTATCGCCACTACGCTTGTTCACCTCCGATCATTCAGCTATAGTAACGTTGAAGCGACCACCAGATCTTTTAATAATGCGCAGACGTGCCTTCTTCGAGCTCAAAAATGTCGTCATCTTTCTTCTCTAACAAACTCAAAAGTATCGTAACAATATGGTCGGTGAACTGTACAGAGTGTCCATATTCCATAATCCCCGTGAGGCCTGCAAATATAATAGGTCTTTTGGTTTTTTCTTTGGAGGCAATTGTATTTGATTAAAAAAGAGAGGGAAATTGTGTAGGAAGACTTCATCGATGTTGTATGGCACGTAAGCAAAAGCTTTTCTTACCGCACAGTCAAACTGGTGACAGTTTTATTCCGTTCAAATGATATCGGTGTATTTCTGACGTAAACGCGAACTTTTCTTTGAATGTTTTTTCGCATTTCTATAATTTATCAAATTTCACTGTTGGAATGAATGAATCGGTGCTCAGAGAGCGATGCTGTTAATCACCGAAAACTATCACTTTTATACGGTATCAATTTCGATACGAACATTTAATTAAGCCACATTTAATTTAGCAACAAAAATCGCACAAGTGAAAGTGCAGCTGAAGATATTTGTGATATTGGAAAATTATAAAACTTTCTTGTTTTGCAGTCTTTTTGGTGCAGATTTGTTGTTTTGAGTAAATAAAATAAAAATAAAACTAGCAGCAGTATATTTGTAAAAGTAAAGGGAAGAGATATTTGTTGTTCTGAACACCCCATAAAATCAACTTCACTCCCTGCTCGCGTCAAAAACATTCTTGCGCATTTTCATTGTCACTGATTAAAATATTTCGTTGTTCCTCTGTCATTTATTTTCTTAAAACTTCACCGTAATTGCTTACTGGACACGTATAATTTTAAAATTGGGGATGAGGATCGGCTAAAAGCAAGAGGCTTTCTCAATAGAGAGGGGTTTTTCATCGTTAAAAACTCCGTGGGAAATTCGCAAAAGTTCGTCAAAAAATTGGAAGTAAATTTTGAAGCACTAAAATCGAAAGAAGGGTCCATGATGTCGTTTTAAATGCGGAAGAAGTAACGGATCGGCGATAGTCGGGAGCACCTAGCTAAGATGGCGCAGTTTCTTTCCGATCCTTATGCGACATGCTTGTACCAACTTTTGTTAGCAACTCGTTTGAGAGGAATACGGTAACTGAAATAATTCGCTTCTGAAAACGGTAAAAGTCGAAACAGTTTGCTAGTTGTATTTCCGATTTCCTTTACGATTGGTCTATATCTTAATGGCCAACGCACACCGTCGATTTTATCAGTTCGCGGCATAAGCATTCGTCTATTCAAGTATTAAATTATATCTGCAGATAAATCTGTTGAAATGAATTTTCAAGTTCATTAACTTGATTAATTCGCCTGCGATCGGTCGATTGGAATGCTCTAAAAGCGGAAGCAGGCAAGATGCATGTCAATTATGAAGCAAAACGAATGTGTAATGATTGCGTAAAGTGAACGCTACCCACAAATGCAACTTGCGTACTCGTACTGGATTATTACTTCGTCATCTAGTTTTTCATCTCGAAGTGCGTGGTGGATGGGCCTTACTGATGAAATATTTTCCATTTGCCAGATGATGATGATGCGTCTTTTCGGGCTCAGTGCACGATTTAAAAAAAAAAAGAATCCTATGCGATTATCACAATAAAGAACTGCTATTATGCAACCACCGGCTCGTATTTTCTCCTATTTTGAGAAGTGCTACTTAACTAGAAGTGTGTACTCACGTGATGACGATTTCCAGATATTGCGTTCATGGGAGTATCACCTGTTTGGTTTTGTTTTTTTTTTTCGAGCAGTAGTCATTAAAAGTAAATGACAGACGCTATTTTTTAATGAAATGATGGCGCTATTTTTAGCGCAATCGATAATGCAGCACTCTGAAACTGAAAATAATTGAAGCGGTTAGTGTTGGTTAATTTACTTCAAAATTTAGTTCCTGTTAATAACATCGCTCTCCTGCACTCTTATATGCTTATGCGTATATATAGGGTTGCAGTTTTCAATTAGCCAACCATTAGATTATGGCAATGAAATTTACTAAGTATAATTTGTGTCGTAGGTTGACGACCATCGAAATGTAGAATTCTTCTACAGAAGAACTATTTAGCCGAGGTATTTTTATCAGATGCAGCAGGTCAAAGATAGATTTTTGGTTTGGACGTTTGCAGAACAGTTTACTCTTTAATGTTATTCGTTAGATGAGAGTTTTGAATAAGTAAGACCGATCTACCCATCAGATTGATTTCAAGGAACGCAAATTGTATCGTTTGATTTTAATATTTTCATTTATTGATTTGAAGGTGGCGGTGAACTATGAAATTTCTACTACATACATTGGAATTTTTTATGATGTCACCTTTCAGTGCTAAACTGGAAATTTTTTCACGAATTCCAATCAAAATATTTCATTTTCACTCATATCAAAATCAGAAAAAAAAGTGAGAACTTTTCATAAATAATCGGAAAACATCGATGATGGTTTCATTTTGTAGAATTTGCTAAGTATAAATGATTACTCGATGAAGGGACACGTTTGGCGCTCGTTTTAATGAGCGCAACAGGTTTCTCCTTAAAGAGCCCGAGCTTTCTGTTTCGTTGTTTTGTCGTGCAATTGAAGAGAAGAAGAAAGCATCTTTCAAGTACACTGAGCTCGTCAAACAAGTGCCCAGTGTGCCAAATTATGTTAGATGATCGCTGCGTTTCTTTCTAATGCATGGTCATTCTTTTGTTGTTGTTGTTTTTTAATCGTTCAACTTGGGTGAAGCACATGAACCAGTGCTCGTTCGAGAGGCTAGCTGTTCCACTGTATTCTTCGCGGTCATTTAAACTTTTTTCTGAAGCGTTTATGAATTATTGCCCGATTCGTTTCTGCTGCGAGTGTAATGTCGCCTTTTTTGGGTTAAAGTTTCAAATTTCGTCCGAATGGGTGTCATTGTAACTAGCAGTTATAGAAGAATTCACGATTGTAAGGGGGAGGGGGGGGGGGAGGAAACAGATATTTCTTAAGATCCTTTCCAAGAATCACCAGAGATGGATGGAATTTGCAACCCTCTCCCATCGATTCGTCCTCCGTATTCATCTTCCGATCACAGGAGGCGGTTATGAACTTCTCACATTTCATCCACTGAAGTAACTGAACAGTTATGAATTTCCCACTCGGAGAAGGTTTTTAAAAGTAATTTATTGTGGCCAAAGCACAATTTGTGGCCGGCTTAAAAACCTGTGGGCATTCATCTGTTCCAATTTTTTTACTAGCAGTGTTCCCTCAGAAAAAATTGGATTATAGGATTATTGGTTTGATTAATTCTCAACAAATCGCTGTCTAATTCCTAAAGCACTTTCACGTTCTGCACCTGGAATTTGCATACCTTTTCACAGTAGAACCAAAAGATTAATATTCCCTTTAACCATAAGCTCATAGGGGTCAGAGGTCACATATTTGCAGCTAAACATGGCTCGTTGTGTCGCTATATGTGGTTGTTGCTACAGTCACGTCTGAAAATAGCACAACATTACGACTGTTCTGTAGGATACAACCTCGATCTTTCAACTCTCCCCTGTCCACCCTCAGTACAAACCATAACAGCCATTTCTTCTTCACAACTAACTTCATGTGGAACTGTGAGTGTGTCGACTACAGCCGACTATCATCAGTTGTGGTATAGAGTTGTGTCTCTAGAGGACATCAGCCATCACAGCGAAAACGTCGCCGTACTCATTAACACAGTGGACTTTTCAATTGTCGATAAAATAGCCGTCAGATTCCCTAACTATTAATCAGGCGGGTTTTAATTAAAATTTGCTAATTGCATTGTCATGCGGTTACGTAGATGCGAAATGATTAATTACAGAGGTTGTATTATTTGAAGGAATTCTCATCGATTCTCTAACACTCAGTGAAAACTCACTTAACATTATCTTCGTTTTATGATGTGCTTGCTTCACATTCGTCAGTATTATGGCCTATCGACATTTTCAGGTATTTTTCCCTGGCGAATAAATTTGTAATGAGAGATGTGGAGAGGGGAGGGAGAGAGGTTAATTCAAACATTTCCCTCAAACGTGTTGAGATAACCGAAAGATTTAAATAGTTGCATATTTAGCATAAATTTTTTGAACGCTGAAATAGTCCAAAGAGAAGTATCGACTTTTCATTTTGTGCGTGTTTTTTATTAATTCGTTAGCACATAATATTTCTCTGGCAAGTGTCGACTGATGCCATTCGGACAAAAGAATTAGATAATCTTTAAGTTATTTCAACGAAAATTGTGAAATATGATGGTTCGTTTCAAAGTAAAATGAAAAACTGGCCGTAGTTAAGTGCTTTTCATAAACCTGCAATGAGAGTCTTAGTAGGGTGCGCGCCTATTGCTATTGTAAACTGCTTCCCCCTCCGAGAAAAAACTTCCTTCCGCTTCCAATAGACAGTTTTTTTACTTTTTCTAAATATTCGTTTGTTATGTAGCATAAGTGCAACGGCACAAACATTCGAGAAACGTAAAACGCGTATGATAAAAGCTTGTGGAATACTTGCAATAAGAATTCGAATCGTATGGTTGTTTCTTTTGAGGTGAAAACCTGTTTTGAGGACGTAAAACGGCGGTGAGAAATCGCTAAAACTGTCGGCATTGTTCAAGAAATTCTTCTAAGATGCCACAAATGGCACTGTAACAAAACCGCCCCATGACGATGCTTTCCATACACGAGACAGTATCACCGCCGTCTTTGCGGTACAACTATTGGAACGAAGAAAACGTATGACTGCTGTCCTTGCTGTACAGTAGCTGGAACGGATAGAACGTAATGAAAGCGTCAGCTGAGCGAGTATGAAGCAATTTTACGCTTCGACAAAAAATAAAATCCCGGCGATATTGGTCATGTGAGGAACTCGTGGAACTGATGGTATTTACAATCCCAAAGTGCGCTAGAAACAGTCAGCAGCTTCGAATGAAAGCGTGCTCGTTAGAAAATTTGTGCTAATTGCATTGCAGTCGTTGTGCACAACTAACCTGTCATTTAATATCATCGCTGTACTTCAGAGAATATGTCAGTTGGTCATTTTTCTAGAGTAGCATAAAATGAAGTGCGAAACTCTGATCACTCCCAGATGTACAGAAGCACTTCATTCTGGATTCACGGAAAGGCTGGAACAAAGAAGCGATATTTAGAGCTGGTGTTTGCCTTACTTACCCAAGCTCATCGATAACGTTCCCAGATCACTTGTTGTGAACATCGAACTGACCGCAATACGTAAGTGCAAATGCGCACAATTTTGCACAAACGCACGCATGTGTACGCATCCTACACACTGAGTTCTGGAAACCTGTACAAAAAGACATTCCATAGGCTTCTCCGTTTTATTCAACAGCTCTGCATGTTGGGTGTACGTGCTGATCCTTGAAAAGTGGGATATATCGACAGGCTGCATAACCATACATCCAAAAGTTTTAAAAATGCCGTTCATGTACTAGAACCGGAAAATGGCCATGGGATATGCAGTCATTGGTCTGCTGATATTACTGCTTCCAACTTAGTCCAGGCTTTGTTCACCAGTTCTGCTACTGGGCTTGCAGTAGAAGTGCACCCGCCATTCTAAAACCGCGCGGCGATGCTGTCTCGCTTTGCTTTTGCGTGCGCTTGTTCTTTTGTGAAGTGAGCGCCGGAGAGATGGAGAGAGAACGTTGGCTCGTGCGTGCGGCAAGGCAGCCAGCCGGCCACCTTTGCGCCGTCACCCTCGGCCGCGTTCGCTTCGATTTACCGCCACCACATTCCGTTTCGACGACACACTTCAGCGCGCATTTCAACGGAAACGTTCTCTTTTTCGTGATGATTTTAAGCAGCCCGTTACCAAAGGTTTATTTATTTAAGCTGGCGATCTCACAGTTCCAAAAGTTTTTAGAGCAATAAGAGTTTTTTTTTTGAGATGGAGGCATCTGCTGTGTCGAACTCCAAAGTTGCAACAAATGAGGAAATGTCGAGTAGCAATTTTCTTAAAATCCTTGAGGTGGACATTCCTTAGCACAAGGTAATGCTATTGATGTTATGAAATTTTCGAAAGAAATCAGTTTCTTACTTAGCAAGCAATTTTTAAACTGTTCGCTGTTTCAATTTCGATGCTGAGACGGACGCGGGGACGTGTCCACCTTCTTTCCTCTCCCACGTTTTGCAATCGGAGAAACTGTCTCGCCTATAATTTTGCTGCCCAGAATTCTTCATAAGGTACAGTCGCATCATACTGGAAATGTTATCAGTTTTTGAGGTGTACGCATCAAAACTTAGCTGTGCCATTCCTAAAGACAAAGAATTTAAACATTGCCTTAGTTAAAGAACGTTATCTATTCCATTCTTCCTAACAGTTCAGTAGGTGAATTGCAACAAGAACAAAACAATACTTCCGGTTTCCAGATGTGGGATTACTAAATGAAGGAATTACTAATTGATCTTATCTCCAAACGTGGCTCCTTCTTGTCTGAACGTTTCACCAATTACCTCTTATAGCTTTTGTTATTTACTCTTTGCATCTTTGGATGTCTCAAGATGTCTTCTACCTCACAAATCTTTCACGTCGCATTTCGTCGTTAATGGCCGCCTAGGAGGAAATTTAGTTTTAGCAGGAAATTTTCGTTAGATAAGTGCCAAATACAGACTTCCTCTTTCCTGCAGTTTCCTTTTTTAATTCGGCGTCTAAGCAGCAAAAAATTTCTATCTCTGTCGCAATATTTCCAAGCTCACGTGCGATATTATTTAAAAGAGGCGCTTTATGCTGTCGCCTTATTATTTGCTTGCTTAGCTGTTTTATGTGAATGCACTTTACGTAGGGTGCACGTTCAAGAAATCGAGCCAGCTAGCGAAGAAGCCTACTACACGCTCCTCGAGTTTTATCCACCTCACTCACTCATTATCTTCGCTGCATCGTCCGTTTCCTAGTGCCTCCTCTTCGAATGTTTTTTGTACTGAACAAAACGTTGTTGTTTTTTTGGAAGACGGCATTTCTCGTTTGCGAGCTGTTTTACCTGACAGCGGCTTATAAGAATTGTGTCAATGTCGTTGTATCCTTTTTTGCTGGGCTCTTGTCGACCTTTGTCACAGTTTTCGTTCCAAATAGTGTTAGCAGTTATTTTCCATTCCCTTCTAAAGTTTTTGAATTGTCTGGCTGTTTTTGTGGATAACTTGAATCGGACGAAATTGTTCCCTTTACCTTGACACTTTTCCACTTTATCGGATCTCAGGCAATATTTCCTTCTTTATTTCTCGAGTTTCAATCTGTCATTAAATTGAACAACTCATGTGCAAGTTTGCACAGCTTCTGTATCCAGCGGTTTTCCAACGGGCAGAAGTTAAAAAGTTTTAAATGCTTGAACCATTTCGGAATATTCTTGTTGACGCTTCTCGAGTCATATAGAGTTTTCTCAAAAATTATCGAAGGAAAAGGAAACAACTTTTAGAGAGGGTCGGGGACGTAAGCGTGACTGAAGTTGTTGATGTTCAAGATTTGCGTAAGTGTGAACCGTGATATGGAACAGCTGTAGGAGCACCTGCATCGCTTGTTTAATTTGTTCTTTTCCTCTCAAATTAGCTGAAAAATGACGATTACAATGCTTCTAATCACAAAACGCCCAAATTAAGTGGCGGGGATGCAGTTAGAACAGTTATAATATGAACAAACGCTGAGGCGATAAGCACGTCATGTCAGGTTGGACGTCGAGAGGAGATACGGTTCTCTGTATGGAAAAAGCTCGTCTGATGAGCAACGCGGTGCGACGCGTAGATAGCCAGTGATTACGTAAGAATGTACGTCTGCACGTGTAGGCCGACAAAGTGAGAGGGAAAGGACGTGCTGACAGGTTCATGCACATAAGCTGGAGCTTAAAAAGTGCGAACGCACCTGAAATCGCAAGCATTGAGCTCTATGGAGTTTCCCCACAAAAGTGCTCATAGCAGTGAGTGCTCGAGGTGTGGAAGCGGTCTTGTGAAATGACGAGAAGAGAAGCGGGAGGAGCACACACACGCGATAAGACCGTGAGAGACAGCAGCCAGCCAGAGCGATTCTCTCACCGTCACTGATAAGCGCCGCCCATCGATGCTAGGAGCGCTTGAGCGAACGCTCCCAACTGTCGCTCGTTGCCGCCTTTGTGCCAGCCGCACTCTTCGCTTTTCGCGTTGTTATTTCGTAGCCTCCCTCCCCTTCCTAGCCCCACGTGCAAGTCAACCCATCCTCCCCGAGCATTAAGCACAAGCCACCGTGATTGCGGCGCTGAGAGTGCGCGAGCTCTTTTTCGTTGATTCCATCACTGAGTTTATTGACGGCTGCATGCCAGCTCCTTTGGCTTTTTGTAAGCATGTTGTTTCCTTATGTGGGCGGCAGGGAATCACTGGCTAGGTAAGAAAAGCTGTTAGGTGTAATAACTTTTACGCACGTGCAGCATCACCTCAAACGCTTTAAGACACCGCAGGTTCACGCTGTTTTTTCGGAACGTTTGGTGGACTGTCTCTCTTTTTAGAGTAGGTGCGATGGCGTTCTTGCAACTGGTTCATTTCATTGTTTACTTACTAGTTTCCCGCAAAATGAAACATTATACATGCAGTTCGTAATGATGTATGTAATGACTTTAACAAAACGATTATATCGAAGGGAGTGGCGTTCATGATGGAATACGCTGCCAGCAGTTTACATGAATAACGCGGATATGCGCTGTTGCAGGAGAGTTTCAAACGAGGCTTTCGATGTCTCTGGTCTGTTCTATTTTTTCTCATTCTGTGGTACATTTTCGATGAGTTCGGTCCTCATATTTCGTTATTAGGCGCCACCTGCATTTCTAAGTTGCGGCAGTACCGTACGCACTTCCGTCCACTTCAACTTGCCTCATACCTCGAGCAGTCGGTGTATGCTAAGTTAGCATAGCAGTATTGAGTTCAAAAAAGTACGAAAACACCGTATACAATTCACTCTAACGGATTATTTTTAAGTGTTTCTTGTTGAGAATTTCGAATAGAACTTTTACAATTGTGTATACATACGTTTATTATTTACCAGCCCAGTTGCTTTGGCCTATACATTTTGTAATGTCCACGGTGATACATGAAATAGCTCTCTTAATATACCGCCGTTAATTTCCATAATCATGAACGTTACTGGTCTCATCTAACGTTGATTTTCGGTTCCTCTAATTATATTTACTCACGTAATATTTTGCTGGATTTCGCTGATATCTTCGAAATCTGTGTTAACTTAATGCTCCTAAGCGAAGCTTTGCATCTGATCACACATAGGAGAAAATCAGTCGAGTAAGTATTTATTTTTTTATGGTCACTGCTAAAAGTTACTGCCTAAATAAGCGATTGTTCATTAAACACACAACGAAAAACTCGAGAGAAGCGTATCAAATATTTGCTAGGTGATAGTAATTAGGTGGTCTTTTTTTGTTTCGCGAGACGGAAGGATGGAAAAAAGGGGATTGGATCATGACGGTGAGGACTTTTATCCTGTAATGCGATGCTTGCGTAAAAACGCAGCCTTTCATGCTGAACGGCTTGCACATTTGTCGAGTTTTTGCATATGTGCGCTAAACGATTAGCGCATCGTGTGACGTAGTTGTCCACTTATGGCCATCGTCTGTCATTCCATTCATTTCCGCGTCATGCGCGATTCTTCTTTGACGTCAGCGTCGGTTTTTTAAAACGCCTGTTCCCAGGTTCTTGTATCCATGCACTCTAATGCCGGGCACTTGGGCAGATATGACATGAAATGTGATATAGGGCGTTTTCACTTTATTACTTGTGGCCAGGAGAATGTTGTGGCCGACGGATGAAGAGACATCCCTTCGTGTGGTGTTCGACTGACCTTTGAAATCTATGAAGATGAAGTTGCTTAGGTAAGCGAAATGTTGTTTAATGATATGGTGGTGTAAAAAGGCAATACTGAAACTGTTGAGATGATTTTGTTTTTATTGCATTAACGTAGCAGTTGGAACGATTTTCGCGAACGGTTTCAAATAGGGAGTTGAGCGAACTTTCTCTTAACTGGACTTTGGGAAATCACTTCAGATATTTCAGCGGGAAATTTTATCCCTTTTTATTGACTAAGAACACTCATAAAACGAATGTTTACTTTGCAAATATTCAGCAAGAATCATTTCAAAAAGCCGCTAAAAGATTTCGTTTAGATATGGAACGTTTATTCTAGCAACTTTTTTCCGCTCGTTACCGGCCACAGATAGTAATAGAAGTGTGCAGATATTTTAACAAGAAAGTGCTTCGTGCTTGTTGGTTGTTCGCATGATGTGAGGATATGCCTTTGAATACGTTCTGAGTGACATTTTTTTGAATGTTTGACAAGATTGGCATACCATTTAGGGTCGCAAGAATTGTAAGCGAGCATATTCGAAGCGGCAATGCTGAAGTCGGGACACGTTTGCTGTCTGTCATACACGCACCTCAGTCCATGTCAGCTTACATTATCATCGGACAACGTTATTGTTAGGTGCCACTTGCATCTATTTGCTCCTCTCAGCAAAACAGTGGAATGCACAACGTAGACACATGAACACCTGTGCTCTAGCTGGACCTGGAAATGGATGGCAGTTGCTTCTAGTCGAAGTAAATGTTCAAATTCGTCTCGGCGGCGCACTCTGAAAGATGTAGCGCATGCTTGTGGGCACTAGCATGCCACATCGAAGGCGGTCATGATTTGCGTCGGCTGAGCGTGCGTGTGGTGTGCTACCGGACGCGTTCCTTGAGCAGTATGGCTGCCGCATCATACACACCAGCCGTTCGGCACGCTAGCTGCCAACCGCATACACCCGCCACATTGTCCGGCGCGCACTCCTCGCGCAATCCTACCCCCTACCATTAAAAAAAACCTTCCGCGTAGTGCTGCCTCCGTTTGGCTAAGTTCCAGCAAACGCACTTG
This sequence comes from Ascaris suum, assembly GCA_013433145.1. Taxonomy (NCBI): domain Eukaryota; kingdom Metazoa; phylum Nematoda; class Chromadorea; order Rhabditida; family Ascarididae; genus Ascaris; species Ascaris suum. The sequence continues at coordinate 18,426,505 of CM024187.1, read as the reverse complement.
CTCGTATACGTTCCAGAGGGCTTGAGTACACATTCGCGCTGCACTTCCTTTTCTTTTTTTTTAAATCAACATAGGCATCTTGATAGTTGGAGATGTTTTATGTCGTCACGTCATTGCTCGTTGAGTGTTATAATTGTCTGAAGTCATTATCTTCTCATAATCTAATGTTGAGACATGTCACAAGAGTTGATTGTTTGTAGAGATGCGTCAAATACAGATTTACTTCAAACACGGGCAACTGTTTATGATGGCTAATTAATCGCTTCGTTTCACAAATTTGTTTTCTGATTCTGAACGTTTCGAGTTTAATCTTAGCTTATGGCAATTGATTTGTGGCTGATGTAGACGTGTCTTGTCATACCATATAAGGTTTATTGCCAGATGATAGCGTCGCTGATTTGTAGGGACGTAAATTCCTGTTGGAGCCGAATTTTGCGGCAAGGTAGAACTCCGTAGAGCGGATTTTGCTGTCGTCGTTCATAATTCTCCATTACTTCGCGCTTTCTTTATTGATGGATTGTCTTTCTGATGATTACTCAGATCATTCCGTCTGAGAAGCGATGTAATAATGTGCTTTAACTTTTAGAACGCAGTGTAGAAAGGCGCCTTTAGATCCAGGTAAGCATATTTTTGCTTTACTAACTCTTTATGTAATTGTGAAGGGCTCGAATGAAGTGTTTTTGTTTATATGCTTTAACAAGAAAATCTTGAACCGAGCAAATAGCGCTAAAACTTGTGTGTCGTTTAAAGAATTTCATTTCCAGTTCGCTTGGCTGCCTTATTTCGTTAATTAAGTTATTAACAATGATTTTCTTCGAGCTCAAAAATAAACTGCACCAACACCAAAATTACAGCACTTCACGATGACGCTTTTTTCATGAACGCTTCCGCATACATTTCATCTCTTGTTTCACAATTAATGCAGCGATGTATGTTTGAGTATTGGATTAGCAGGTATAGCACCTGCGATTTTAGCTGAATGCTGCCGTCGTCCTTTCATGGATACGGTGCTGCTATAAAGTCTCGATGCAGACCGTGCCTTCATGAGTTCCTAATGTTTCGTTTTATTTAGAGGTCAGTAACAATGTAATTGTCGCAATTTTTGCAAGAAGCGGCAACAGATGTGACGTTTCCAATATCCAAAAACGCGCTCTTTTTTCACTTCATAGCTCAAAGGAGAAAGAGATGTGGCATACTGAGGGAAGAGTAGGCTCTTCCTGTGAAAGACTTATTTACGAGAAATGTCTTTACGATGTAAGGATATCATCTAGAATTTTCGATGTGCTCCAAATTGAATGCGATTGATCCTTATGTCTAAGAGGGGAGGTGTTCCATGGCCTGAATAAAGCATGATGTTTTTTTATCATGAGTAGATTATTGACCGTTTCAAGACGATGGAGCTAATGTTTTTGCAATAGTTGATTTTTAATGGTCATAAATCTTTCAAATATGTCACCGATTCAAATGGAAATCCAGCAGCGAACAGTTGGCAGTTCGTTGAGGGAGTTGAGTGGAATGAGTAAGTCCCCTACTTGGATTGGTAAATTAGGCGTTCGTCTTTCTCGGCTAAACAGGTTTTCAGTGACAATCCTCATGCCGCAATTGTTCCCTTACATTCAACAGCGTTTCGCCACTTATGTCACTGATTTCAGTTGGTTCGCCTGCCAGCAGCACTAACCCTTCCTCATATACAACAGAATCGTTTCTTAGAATTAGCGCGCTGTATGTTCCTCTCGTCTTTTATAACAAATCAAAATGCAGTCATAAATAAACGGTGCTAAAAAATTTACGGAAGAAATAAAAATGATTGCAGGTGAAAAACAAGTGCTTTCCTCTTGCATCAGTTTTTCTTTGATATTTACTTTTTTAGTAGTGTGGCGCTGGCTGGTTTGATCACACTGCAGAACCTTCGAAAAGAATGCCGTTTTGGCTACGATGCGTTCTTACTTACAGGCTCTTCGCTTTCCGTGTCTTCGTCTTTTCCTCTCCCTCCATCTTTCTTGAAGTTGCTGATAACAAGCATTTTATTGAAGTTGCTATCATTTTTGTATTGGAACGTGGCAAGCTTTCTCTACGAGCACATGTTTTCCTCATCTTTTGAGACGAACGGGACTTCTCCTCATCCGGTTTTTCTATCATGTGCGTCAGTGCTAGTGATGAAATTTGTGCGCAGACGTCTCTTGCGTTTCGACTGAGCGCAACCGTGCGTGCAGTGGACGCAGACCACCCAAACAGCGAGGGTTTTGCCGACTATGCATTTGTCACTGGGAGCATCTACGCCCAACGTTCCTATTACCACATAACGTTGGTTGGTCTGAAAATTTCTTGCGGATGTTTATTGCGCACAAAATGTCTGTCTGCATTTTCCTTTTTGTTGAAGAACAACGACGTTGTGCTTTGTTCGCATGCTTGATTATCCAATTGATTGCTCTGCCGAAGCGTCCAGCAGCTTTCATATAACATAGGTAAGCGTAGAGGCCTTTAGTAGCTCCTGTAATTGCCCTGTGCTGTAAAGATGGGCATTTATATTACAGTTGTTATAGAAAGTATGTATTTACGATAGCCGCCACGTTTTCTTCGTCTGCTTAGTTTGAATTGATTGGCGTAAACTTTCAAACGCATTTGCCGCCTTCGTCAACGAACGTTTCACTTCATCGGTCAAGGTTAATTGAAGTTCTTCGTAACGATTTGCAGTGCTTTAATATGCGAAATTCGCCATCCAAATGTTCTCTTTTTCACTGTGATGATCTTCTATAGCCAAATAAAATATAAAAAGGAAAACCAGTTTGAATGGAAAATTTCGTTTAATTTTTTACGAGAATATTTCCCTGCAATTTTCACATATACCGATCGCTTTTCGCTGCAGGTCACTTCGGATTCTCGCGTAAATTGATTCAAAGCGTCATCGTTTTCTTTGCAACGCTTTTTTATTGGGACGTGGAGAAAGTGAGCCGGATATTTTCGTAGAACGATGCGTTTTGTGTTATTTTTGAGCGTTTTTTTTCGCAACTGCACTTTTTAGTTGAATTGTCATTTTTTAAAAACGTTTTACAACATTTTCGTGAAATCCGACGTTTTATTCTCTCTTTAATGGTTTTTTATGAGTATTTTTTAAAAGAAATGCCCATTTTTTTGCACCCCAATGTCTTCAACGTTAGGCTGAATATTCTCGGAAGAAACATCGCATCGTTTTCTGCGTTCGCTTTGTCTAATATATTATTGCCGCTGCGTTTAATTCCCATCCGTCTTCGTTTTATGCCGAATATTTTCCAGAGATGTAGCCGCTTAGTAGCGTGGATTAATACTTGTGATGCGAAATTTAGAATTGGTTTCTCCGGCGTTCACATCACTTGCAGCTTTCATATTTCAGATTGGTTGAAACTGCAAGCGTTATCGCAGCGTTTCGTATCACTAAAAAAAGGAAAGTAAAGATGAACTTTGTTGAGTTATTTTGTGATCAAGACAGTTACAGTTTCATTGTTGAAGCGAAAACACGTGCAATGACCACCAAAGAGGGTAATTGCTTCTAACCTTAACGTACTTTAGCACGAAGCTATCGCTCCAGTGAACGGTTATGCACCGTCGACACATACCTGCAAACTTGTACATTTGAAAAATCTTTTCTTGCCAATTTTTTTTATACGCATGCGAAGAAAAATTTCATTTGAACTAGAATGTAGCTGTATTTTTCTTGCGGTCTGCCTGGTCATTTGGTAAGAAATGCTGCATTATATTTTTAATGGAATCAGACATGTCGGAACGGGTTTTTGGCGAGTTGCACTGGCTAGAAGAAATTACTCTCAGATTCCCTTAAATGCAAACCGACAAATTTTAAAGAGTGCTTGTAGCTGCTAGTCAGTAATAGATGTGCTATAAAACATCGCAAAGAAATGTGTTATTTTAGGCATCTTTTTTGTGGGCTGTTGTAGCGATGGAGTCTATAATTGTATTCCTTTTAAGGGTCTCGCTTCTGCTACTTTCATTCGTGCTTTCAGCTGTAATATGTTTTACTGGAAAGCTGCTCTGCAGTGCTTAGTTTCACCGGAAAGTTGTATGTAGGCAACGAGTGCAAATATTCTATAGTCGATCATTTATTAGTTCTAGTTGATAGCGGGAAATATGGGATGCGAATAGGAGTTGCCGAGCTGTGGTAAGCAGACAGACGCCAACTTGTTGCGCTCCAAGCAAAATTACTATTCGGCAGTAGTGTGTTTCGTGTGTCTCACATATGGTGTTTTGCTCGCCTCGTTATTGGTCACGCAATGCCATTCCTTTCGCATTTGTTACTGCTTTGAAACATGTGCCATATGCCCGCCGATGGACACTTCCACCTCTTTACATGAAGCTACTATTGGCTTTAGTCTCTCTCCCTCCCTCTGCTTTCATGCTTGTTCATCTTCCCCCTTCCTGTTTACAACAAATCGCATATGGCCATTCGGTTATAGTTGCGTGTTTCGAAAGGTTATACCTAACTTGGGGCTGAAAATTTGGCCCACTGGAAAGAAACTTGGTTATTTAGGCCATACAAAGAAGTAAAGAAACGGTGATAGATGTACGAAAAACTAGTAGTCTCTTTGTAAGTTTTTAAATCACCTCGAAAGGCAGTGGAGCAGGGTCATAAAACTAGATGGGTATATTGCACGCAATATGATTAAACCACACGATTTTCCTCGTTGATCCTAGAGGCGTTGAAATGAGGTTATAGGCATTTACAGTAGAAAAATTTGCATGCGAGAAATTTGCAGACCGTTCGATTTCCAGTTTTGCCCTGAGCATACTTTTGTTAAGTTTATGAAAGCCGTCGGCTGGAATAAAATATGAAAATACTGCTGTGCATACCTTATTATTTTTTGTCAGTCTGCGAAATTGGCTGCGGAAATGATCAAGATGCGAAAAGCGCATATCGTCCAAGCTTCTTTGGCTTAATTCTGAATTTTTTGTTGGCTTTCATTCGACGTGTTACTTAATCGAATAGGGGTGGTAGCAGTAAACGTTTAAATTTCGTTAGCTTATTGAAATTCGATTGCAGCTTGACGAAACCCGATGACCTTACAGAAATCGATGTAGCGATTTTTTGTGAAGGCGCCGTGTTGCGGGTTAAATCACGCAAGTCTGATAACGAATTGAGAGTTAAATTACGACTTAAATCAACTAGTTCAGTGGGTTTCTTCATGTAGAGTACTGTTCATCCTACTCATTAGCACTTGCGACCATGAACTAGTGGTCCCTTTCCAGCGAAATTTCCAGTGAACGGGAGTTACCTCAAGTTGAGTTTTTTTTTTCTTCTGAAGGCAGATATCGCAGAAAAAGGAAATGACAAGCTATGCTCGGTATTCTGAGGCCCAATTTCTGTACATGTGACATGGGTGCGTTGAGAATGTTGTGATCCTTATTGCAGTAAATTTTACATCGTGAGTAGAGTGTTTTTAAAGAAATTGCAGAAATAGTGCACCAGGTGTTAAAGGTTTTGCATAAATGCCGAAGAGAAAGGAAACGTCTTTTGCAGGTAATAGGTGGGATTGTCATCGCAGACCATAGCATTACTGTTGTATATTTCGCTGTTGATTGTTGGGAATGTTCCATGTTGGCTGTTAAGTTTTTTCGTTGACGAGCACTCTTATCAGTAGGAATTTTTCTTCACCTTTGACAAAAGCGGTTTTGAACAAAATGAATTCTTTTTCTTTCTCAGGAAGTTTTGTTGGGAGTGAGATTCGTCGTTTTAATAGTAATGATTGGCTGAGATGCTCAAAGTGAAGTAATTTGCGGAAGTGAAATAACTTGTTGCCCTAAGTGAAGCAGTTTTTATTGATCAGAATAGAGTGTTCATCGACGAAACTTCTACTAATAGAAAAAAATGAGATTGCTGCCAGTATAGAAATGGCCACCGTTTTAATTAATATGTATCGAAGTGCTTTGAATTTTGGATTAGCGTAATCGCGCAGGCGTTGAAGGGAATGAAATGATGGGCCAAGAAAGGCTGCGGGTTTTTTTTTTAGAGCAAAGCGCTGTGAAAGGGAAATCTACCACTTATAGGAGTGGAGATGCTGTGCTCTGAGAGTATTGGCTAAACACTTCGTTGACAGTTTTTTAGCTTTTAAGATAATGATCTTTTTTGCTTTCTCCTATGTTGCTCCATGTGAATGTTGTCAGTTCACCATTTATTGAGCAATTCATTGTTTTGGAAGTTTGCCAATTTGTCGCAACATTTCGAAGTATTTGTTGAACACCACTCTTTGGTGGACATTTTAAAACTTTTCTGTACGACATTTGAGCAAGAAGTGAATCACTAATCAACAGTTATTGCGTCGTTTTTTCGATGATTTTTGTTGCCGATTGATGGTACGCTAAGCTTTCAGAAGCCCCCGTTTTGCTAAACTTCCCGTCGTCGTTCGTTTCATTGTTTGCTCTGGTCCCCAGAAAGAATCGAATAATCGACTCAACATAAGACCGAAAAAAAAATCGAAAAGAATAGGTGAACATAAAGAGAAAATTTCAATGGGCTGTATCTCTAGAAAAAACTCTGGACGTTTGGCAGTCTGCCATTATATCAGGTGCACTTCCGCCTATCTTAATTCAAGTGTCGAGAAGCCTGCCTTCGCATATTGGTTTTGGTACATTTGTATCCAGTCTGCAAATTTTGCTATTTCGGCTCGAAGTTTGTTTATGCAACCATGTTGTTGCTTCATGTCTGTTACAGCGCTTTTTGCAAAGCAAGCTGACGTCATGCTTTATCGCAAATATCGGCAATTACGCAAATGATGCCAGAAATTTGGTGTTTAAAATGTTATTACCGAGATTTCTTCCAAAATTTGACTTCAAGTTGTTAAAGTGTTGCTTGGAAGTAATGGATCTGGTTGCGTCCAGTCCCTGTCCTCTCTCTCTCCTCTCCACTCTTTCTCTCCATATCCGCCCTCTACTTCGGGGCGGTTTTGTGCTAAGTTGTAGAGATTTTTGGATGCACTGTTGAGAGTGATGTAATGAACGCACCGAAGAAGAAATTATGGGAGAAGACCGGCGAAAGTGATGAAGAGCACGAGCAATGGAGACCGGTTGTGTTGGTTGATGAGTCGGCCGTTGGTTTGTTTAATCGTTAAGTGGATTGCAGTGAGAAGCAGCGAATGCGTTACGCAACGTTGTCGGCACAGTTTCTAATATGACAGCTTTCGCTTTTTTTTGCCTTTTTTTGACATCTCTGGACAGCTCTTATAACTTTCCTCCTCGCTGACCTCAAGGGAACACGCTAATTCGTATAATATATGTTGGTTTATATATCACATCATTTTTCACTGTCATATCGCTATCTATAAAAAAATATCTTAAAAGAAAACAGAGTAAGCATGCGATCTGTGAATCAAATTTACTGTTCAAATTCTCGCACATTTTTGTCTCTGAATTGCTGGATTTTTTTGAATTCTCTGAGCTTCATTACCATCACGCTTTCTGTTCACTATTCGATCGTCCATTCTTATCATGAAAACTGTCGTTTCCTTTTCTACTTCCAGCAAAACTCATATGGGAAAATTTGCAAGTTACATTAGAAACACATGCTGTGAGATGATGGTGAAGGATTCTCACATGCCAATAATTATCTCTGTTACTTAGACTCGCAGTTTCCTCACACAACGTCAGAAAGGAAAACTTTCGACGTTTTGCTCGATATGCGACTGCTGTAAAAGTACGATGTTGTTTGCTTCGTAAGTATGCAAAATTTAGGTAATCGTTGGCAAATATTATGAGGTGGTTGTAAGTGCATGCTTGCTCATATGCCGCGTTTTTGGCCGCTGTTTGGTTTGCGTTGAAATTCTTCACTTATGAGAAACCGTGGGCATATTTATAAAGGCAACGTGTGTTTTTTCTTTTCTTAAATTTTGTTTTTCATTGGAGTGTCTTCATTGAAATCATGGAGGTGAGCGCATGAAGAGGTTGGAGAGTGAGAGAGAGAAACAAAGAGAGGACTGCAATTCGGATCGCTAATTTCTAGCTTAATGTAACCGATTTATACGCATACTGATAACCAATAAAAGTGAGACGAAATTAGCGGTGATGATAAACAATTCGAATTAAAAACAAGGAAGCATGTGCATCCAACTCCACAGATGCAGGTATTCGTCAACTAGGTAAATGCATATTTGCAATGCAAATAACCACACTTTCAGCATGGTGCGCTATGCACGGGGCATTTTCTAAAGGATGGACTCTGTCTTCTTAAGCTCTTAAGCTTCCGCCAGGGGCTCCACAATTCTTCAACAAAATTAGAAGAGGTATCTTTCAGACTCAGGACTGATGTTAACTCTCCTTCCACCCAGCAGAAAAAAATGTTTCGTTAGAGAACCTCCATAAACTATTCGGAAGCACTCCGCCACTTGGGAGGCCTCGAATTTAGGCCTTCCGAAAGTTATTCGGAGGCCTTCTAGAGTCGCTGACTGTGAAGTCTGAATTTTGGAGCCACAACAGCCAGCACTACCCGGAACAAAGTCGGCACCCCTATTTTTATTAAAGAGCAGAAAATAAAGTCGGGATAGCTGTTAGACATGGATGCGCCAGTAGACAGGTGCGCCATTGGATACAACGAATTTGGCCAACTGAGGACCTTCTCTGTAAGGTCGAAGAACATTCGTCAAATTGAACAGCATGACTCTCTGTCAGAATGAGCAGCAAATCTGCCTAATGAAAGTAGCCTGAAATCTGACGATAAAGGGCCTAGCTTTTCAATTTTCAGAGGTCGGACGAAGGGGGAAAATCATAGCAAAATTTATGAAAGCAGGCAAATAGTTTATGGGAAATGACGATGACGCGTACAGAATTCGCCATGGAGGAATGAGCGAACCCTCCATTTGAGCTTTTCAAACCCTTTATTATCATGACATGCTTTTCCTTCTAAAACGTTCGCTTCAGCCTATCAAACTTTTGCATGCAATGTGCACTACTTCTACGCTTTCGTCGAATTGAACGTTCTTCCAGCATTTCTGCGACCAGTCGGTTGATTTACAAAAATGAACATTCCTCCAATCGCATAACGACTTTTGCTTATTTGGAGGAAAATTAATGCAAGGCAATAGTGTTCGCTGTTAAGCATAAACATTTTATGGGATGTTGAATACTGTAGTCACACGTCCGCACAGGTGACGCCTAGATTATCATCCCATCAAATCAATAATGCATTGTAAAAGATTTGTGCGACTGGCATCACAAATTGTAAAAACGCTGTACAAAAACAAATTTCATCTATGGAAAGTAAAGGGAATTCGAGTTGCGAGAATTTCGAATAGAGGTGAGACAAATTTCGGCCAGCTATGATGCACCTGTTTTATTCCTCATGAATTTTTTACAAGAGATGTTTGAGTTAATTCATCGCGCCCTAATTTGTCATACAGTTTTTTGAAGGCGGTGATGATGCCTCACAAAGTACTGTGTTTCGCACAAAGGTGGTGTCAGTTGAAAATGATGCATGTTTGGAAGGTGATATTCAATTTGTGTTGGACTGATAAGGCTAGACAAGGACTTCCTGGGTGGAAATTAATTTGTGTGTATAAACGACTTCCATTCCACTATTAATTTGCGGCATGTCTGTAGTGAGCAGTTCTGATGTTCTGTTAAATACCTTCAGTGATGTGTTTGCGTTGCTACACATTATTTTAGCTAGAGAAGTAACAAGCGTCGTCTAGCCTATGTTGATGCTTATTTTCATTAATGCATTAGCACAAACCTCTAGTAAGGCGCTTCAGTTGATTTTCGAGGAAATTTATGGCTATTGATGCGTTGAAGGAGCAGTTACCTAGTATATAAATAATCGGCAATATAGCGGTTGTGTTCAACTTGTGAGACCGACGCGTTTCACTTACATTGATAGTAGGCGTGCTGTGCTCATCATGTGTCAGTCTCAGCGAGCAGTTACGCTTCGTTATAGTCGATGTAGGAGTTATCACGTGAGAACTGTAGTCGAGCAAACCGTTAGTGGGCTGTAGGGCTGGATGCTTGTAATGCTTGAAATTGCAAAATGTCTTCTAAGGTTGAAATGTCTGTGAGCATATTCAGCGTACAATGACACTTGCATATTCATTTATTAACGGAACGCTATAGGGCACTTTTCTGAGTGGTTCGGAAATCGCGACTGTGCTGCAAAATTTGTATCGTCCTCTACTTCCTTACATTTGTAAATGTAACGTTAACCTTATGATTCGATACGTGTAGATGCTGAGGGAATTATTGAAGTTTGTCTGTGCAGTTGTGATCATTTCGTTGAAATGTTTCAAACGTCGTTGTGTGCTAATGTGTTATTAAACGTGAACGCAATTTCTGCAGATCGCCTTTGGTAAGAAGAGTTGAGCGCTTCAATCGAACAGCAACACGTTCATCAGCACCTCGCGTACCTGTGGCCGTGGGCATCACTCTTTCTTGAAGGGTATATTATTCGTCGTGGAAATCAGCTCACCACTTTCCTTTTCGCCAGCTCTAGATAGCAAGCAGATATCGTGCTTACAATCCACAGCGCCTTGCATCGTCGTGCCCTATCGCACCAAGCGCACTTCGCTGCCCCATATTCGTGTACCCCCATTTTATCACTTTTATTTTGTTTTCCGTCGTGATTACTTTTGAAAGTTTGGTGAGGACAGCCGTACACGAACTTGAGCCACACTTCTACGAACGAGCGTTTGCGTGAAAGTAGAAACTTGGTTGGGAGTGCTACTATGATGATGACTAAATTGGAAATGCCGGCTAACGGTTCCGGCACTGGCACTTCAACGGCGGCAATGCTAACGTCGGGTGGTGCCCCGACTACCAGCCGCTTAATGTCGTCTTCCGCTGTGCAGATGAAAGTCGACGAGACAAGCGTTGCGCAACAGTCAACATCTGGAGTGAGCCTTCTGGCAGGTGGCGCACGCTATCGTATGCCGAATGCTGCTTCGCCAATTCAAGAGAACGGCACCATGGAAAGCGACGACCTGGGACCTGTATCGCGTGATCGCTGCAATACGTGGCCATTGCGGCGACCACAGCTCGACATAAATGCACAAACTAGCCCGTTAATCCACGAGCAAATACCTGAAGAAGAAAACGAGTAAGCTATATTATCTTTAAGGATCATTTCGCATCAGTGTTTAAATATCGTCATCCACTGAGTTGATCGTCAAGTTCGCGTGTATTCGTAAAAATGCAAATCACTGTTTTAAAATTTATTATACACACGAAGTATTTTTATTCACATTATTTTATTTGCAGTGTGTTATGGTATTATTTGAAGATATAATTGAGAATTTCTTCAGTCTTTTTTGTTTTGAGAAGGAAGGGATGATGTGAAACAGCGAGGTGGGTTCATTTTACCAAATTTAACATCATTTTTCCTTTGAAATGCTCAGTTTAATATTAAAAATGTTCATTCGATAGCACTCTTAGAAGTGAATCGATGAGATTAAAACTTTTCGCAGTTACTTCACGGAAAATTCTAAACAGAAGTTCTTGTGTGATTATCAGCAGGGAAAGTCGCGATTCGAGCGGCACAAAAAATTCTCTGACGGAAAATTAGACTTAACTCCAGAAGTATATGTTGCGCTATTTTATATCAGATTCATTGATTCTTACTATCGTTTAGCACCTGGCAGTACCTCAGATGATGCATTAAGGCCTTGTAATTTATCGTTTAAAAGAAACTGGAAATTTTTAAACGTGGGAAGTTTTCGTTTAGCGACGATTTTTTCGAATACGACGATTGACACTATACGTATAAGCGTGATGTTGCGTTGTAAAGAGATGAAAAGCTGCGGCAGTAATCATCAGGGTGAAGCAAACGCTTTTTTGCTTTCCCATAGTATGCCGTCAAAAAATATGGCGTTGCTATCGAAGCACTGATCGCATGAGAAGCCCATCGAGACGCTCAATCCTACTTACACACATCACGCTCGTTCGTCGTTCACTTCAACTAATGCCGCGTTTTATTACCTTTATTACGACCAAACAGTCCCCGTTTTGGTTTTGCTTCAAATACTTTGGAACCACTAAAAAACCTGCCCAACTTTTTGGGTTATCAGAATACTATAGCAGACTGCTTTGTTTGATTATCTGCAAACATTTAAAATCACCAATTTCAGTCGAAAACGTTTTATTTATTGGGTCTTTCTATGGGGTGCTTCATTACTCTGTTATTAAGTCACATTGTAAAATCTTAGAAGAAGTGGTAAATGGCTAGAATGCGCTATTGACGGTGGCGCTATGCGTGAAAAGAAGGGGGAGGAATGTTTCTGAGAAACTTGTACTGAATTTCACAAATGCAGAAGAGAGCACACTTGAAGGCACTTCCTTGATTAGAATCTAGTGACACGTTGAACGGGAGTTTTGGGGAGTTTGCTGTTCGCTGTGTATGTTCGCCTATGTGGAAAGAGTATGACCGCTGAAATTACCGAGGACTCACGAAATGTTTGAAATTGCGAAGAGTACGTCACCTCATTCTCCTCGGCTCATCTTAAAAGTGCAGAAGCTCTTTTTTTCAATTTTATGATTTCGGATGACATTTTGCATGTTCGACCGAAAATGAAAAGTAAGGTACCTAAATTATTGTGGGTTGAATAGCCGGAAGGTCAAGAGATTTTTATTGTTCCTCTCAGCGTAAAAAATTTTTGACGAGCTGTTTGGCACACTTTCTTGAATTTCTATAATTGGTGGTTAACGTTTAGACTATTCATCAGTTGGTCGCTGGAAATAAAATGTTTGTTTCTGTGACGAGGGTTCCTAGAAAAGGTCACATTCGCAAAGGTAGAGCACGTTGAAAACGATTGCTAACTGGAAAGACCGTCCTGTCATGTCTTGTAGAAGTATCTTCACAGAAGAAAATTCCTCGTTTTGTGGTGCTGGGGTGGTTGTTTAATAGCACAACCGTAGCACCGTTGTGATAGATGTTGTACGCAACTCGTTCTGGAATTTATGAGTCGCTGTCGAGTTTAGTTTTTTTCTGGTTCCCCCGTTTCGACGTGAGTTTGGCATTTACCTTCTCCGCATAGTGAAACTTCGGTTCGACATTGCTGCACGTTTTACGCCTTACCGTTGCCACCTGACTTCTGTGAAAGCAGGAGCCGACGGCTGCGCATCCAACGATTGCGATACCTATGCCATTAGCGGCAGTCCCCCAACCGCAGTCAGTAGTCACCTGTATGCTTTCGAGTTGCGCTCTAGCGGTGCTGGTGACGATCGATGAGTTTGTTGCGAGCGTGCCGCGAAAGTGACGCACGCGGCTGGCGCGAGCACTGCGTTTCTCTTATCAGCTGCTATCTATTCAATAGGCTGGCGTTTATCGCGTGCCAGCCGCGCGTTCGATGCTGCCACAAGCGCGCGCACGGTGTCGCGAATTTGACGAACTCAGCGACGATGTGAAGCTGCGGATGAGACTGCTAGACGATGCGTGAAAGATCTCACGTGCAGTGGAGAAGTGGTTAGCAGGTGGAGAGAGAGCGTGATAAAGAGGGAGGGCACGGTGGGGGAAGTGTGTAAAAGGGTGTCGCAAAACGGAGCTTTGTGTCCGCCGTCAGCGTCTCGCTCTTCTTTTTGTTGCGTTTTTTTGGCGCGGTCTCCATAGGTGAATGGCTTTCACCACATTTTTTTCTCACCGTTCTGAAAAATTCGTTGCGTGTCGTCGATTTATTCACTCAAGCGCATAATGTGTTTATATGGTTTGTACTATTGGCCAAAAAGCGTATCGCTCGCTTACTGCTCAAACTTTTCACGCACTCAGAAAGCACATGAGTTGGTCTTCTCGTTCGCACTAATCTGACCTAATACACTGATATCACGCACATGTTGAGGTACTTTAAGCGGTACTTAGTGTTGATCCCGGTGCGAAGAAGGTCTGGGCCACAATCCATTATCGTATGCCACAACATCCACTGAGGTTGGAAGTATTTGGCGTTTTGTGTTTGAACGCTTCAACGAAACAAATGCTGGCGAAATTCCTTAACGCGCGTTTATCATCCGCCCAGATCTTGTGAAATTTATGATTGTTTAGTGGGAACGGTTGCGGATTGACGAAGTACAAAAACCGTTTAGTAATTCCAACCTTCTGCAGAAGAGTTGAACAAGGCACCGATCTGGCACTGCTCTGGTTAGAAATATTTGAAGCAGTACTGAATAGTTCTGCCCTCATCCTTCCCTCTTCAGCGACAAATGGATGAAACGTATCGCGACATTCGGAACGACATTTCGAAAAAAAATGAGATATTTAAAAGCGGCACGAACTTCTAAGATTTTGACACGAAGCTTTTAACTGAACTTTGTTCTGTCCAGCTGGTCTTATTCGAAACGCTAGAAATGCGGATTTTCGCATCCGTCTACAGGCTTGCTGGTTCATAGTAGATCGAAGATTCTGCTCCATCTTTTTATTTATGTGTCGTAGTTGAATTGAAGAGTGTCTTCTTCCATCTTCCACGTACCTGGCTGCCCACGCCCCCTTCTCCCACACCCCTCTTCAGATGAGCCTTTTGTTTGAAATCACCTCTGCACCATTGCCTCAAACAAGCGCATCATAAGGCATAAAGTATATTCTGATGCAGCAGTGGAATGCACCATTTTTTACGACCGTGCTATATTTGAAGAGGCTTCAAAGTATGTTTTTAGCATATGGAAGCAAACTCAACTTTCAAGATCGACGAACATCTCGTTTAGTTGTTTGTTATACGTATCCTCGGTGTTTGGGACTCAATATTTCATGCCAGTTCAGGAAGAGGATGGGTTAATGAACTCACCGAAAGCGTATTTCAGACTCTCTTTCTGTCGGTTTAAACACTCCGGTGTGCTTTAAGCCGCTTTTTTTGTCTGAAGTTGAAATAAAAAAGTTGCGGAATATTTCAGTTAGTAGTGCAACTAAGCAGGGAATTGAACAAATCGAATTCGAACTCCATCTGTAACAGGTTTTTACCCACTACCCATATCTTTCTCACTTCTATTGTGCCAGGCTAGCGTTTAACCAACTATAAAAAATTGGTTTATGAGCAGCTGTAATGGTCCATCACTTACATTACAAGTTTTATGTGGTAAAGCGTCCTCGTTTGATGAGGATGAATGTGTGCTGAGCAACAGGTAAACGTCGGAAGAGGAGGTCACATCAGACATACCAACCGTATCAATAATCTCATGGTTATTTTCATCAGTCGAATGAAGCAACATTTTTTCAGCCTGCATTTATTCGGTGGGATGGGTTTCAGTGGTTTTGCTTTAAAACGCTTCAAAAATCTTATTTGTGATGACCGTAAATCATATTCCGATCATACACATCACATCTGACCACGTTTGTAAAGATCGTATTTCTGCATTTCGGCGTTGTCGGTTATTCACATAACAGAACTAGAACAAGTGCTTTCAACAATTTTGGAGTAACATTCGATGCCGCTTTCTTTTGCAGCCTTTATGACAGTGCCGAAAACATTAGCAACGGACACTTGGGTGCGAATTCAACAGCGGGTCTGATGGGTTCACCAGAGAGTGGCGCTTTCTCTCCCGGGTTTGTTCTCATTCATCTTTTATAATCTTTTTTCTTTCCTTTTCAAATTTAAATGCCGGTATCGACTAATATTGCTCATAGCGCGAAGTTAATGCTAGACGTTTTTTTTGTTGACTTCAGTGGAGCAAAATTTTTTCATTTCAGGATGTCATCTCCCGTCCCATGCGGTGCTGCTTCAGGACAAGTACCACCGTCGAGTGCCGGTTCAGATACTTCTGATCCGGGCAGTGGTGCACCTGGCTCGAACAAAAAATCGACCACACGGCGCAACGCATGGGGCAATATGTCTTACGCAGATCTCATCACACAAGCGATCGTGAGTTCACCCGAGAAAAGACTCACTCTTTCGCAGGGTTTGTGTTAATCCAATTGTTTCAACAGCTATACACGAATTCTGCCCCTTCCCACGACCGTTTTCGCCACTCAGAATTTCATTAGTCGGATTACATTCTCTTGCGAAGTTCTGTTTATTTTCGCATTTATCGAAGGCCGCCTGCTATTCATCGGTTTTTTTGCACGCATAGAGCGATTCTCGTTATGGAATGCTCAGTATTTGGTATTCATATCGAATGCAGTGAATTATCCTTGCATTCAGACGAGCATTCAGATTGTTCTAGCCGCTGGAATTCTCGAAAAATTGCTGTTGAGGGTACCAGATTGAGTTGCTTAGTGGTCTTTAATCTTTCTTTCATCAGGAACTGAACATCGAATAATTGATAAAACTGTTATCATGCCATGGATGACAGCAGTTATGGATGAAAACTACTCACTTCAGATATCGTTGAGTCCTTTTTCAGTTTACGAATGGATGGTGCAAAATGTGCCCTACTTCAGAGACAAAGGTGATTCGAACAGCTCGGCTGGATGGAAAGTAAGAGTGAAATCAGCTTTTTTTGGATTTTAGGATGTCGTTCCTCTTTTCAAAGCATTTTTCTTTCTGCAACACTGCTTTCGTTTCCCACTTTTTTCGCTTTTCTCATCTCTTCTCTTCTCTTAGTGTCCCCTAAATATGCGGTTTTTACCTAGAGGTTTGTTATAAGTATTACTTGCTAGTTTTCCCTTCATCCACTTTCCGCGACATTAACTCGGGAAGCAGGTGGTTGCCATTAAGGAAGGTGGGCAATTTTACTCTCCTGCACATCATCTCGTTGCTTTGCATGGATTGCCTTTTTCAAGTCTTGTATCGAACTCAGTGCATGTTTACGGCATCACCTACGGGCGTTATGGCCTACTGTTGAAAGGTGAGCCTGATTGTGTGCAAACCAAATACCTGTAACTTTGTATCAAGTGCGTCATTTGTGTTGCACAACGTTGGAGCCTGGTAAAGCGAACCAGCACATATAGCACTTGTGGCTTTCTTTACAGTTTCGTTTTAAGGCTGCATAACGTCTATTTCTTGAGTATTTCATGTGTTTTAGCGCCCTGTTGAAATTTCCAGCTGAAGGCAGTATCCCTCAGCTTAACCTATTTCAGCTTCACCTCGAAATATTTCAACCTAACTTTATCTATATTTTTTAGCTCAAGCAATGGTTGTTTGAGTGCTAATTATTGGTGAAGCAGTGGAATTTCGTAGTACGCTAAGCATGCAAATTCAGAAAGTGAACACAGGTATATGCGAAGAGGTGATGATAGTGGTGGTGATGGCGTTGTTGTGTTGCTGCGATGAGTAGCGCCAGTGCTTGTGGGTGGGCATAATTAAGGATGGGAGCGAGTTTGAAGACGAGGAGGGAATAAGCTGCACGCCGCAATTCGCCTCATCCAATTCCGCCGGCTCGCCGTCGCGATAGCATTCACGATCGCAAAATTAAAAACAGCGCCCCTCGTGTGTGTGATCTTTGTTCTCGTAGTTAGGTCCTACGCAACGATCAAAAATTGCCTCTCCACCTCCCTCCCATCCCTTTACCTCCTCCCCTCCCCTCTACCCACCCCGGTCGTGTGCACATGTTGCTACTAATATTGCATTGCCGAAAACTGCTCCATACAATTTCATTGTTATGCTCATCCATTGAATTTTGCCACTAATTTCACTAAAAAAAACTACGATTCTAAAGTGCATTTTTTTATTTCCACACGAGTGGTCGATTTTGATCTGCATTTGTGGTCTTGATTGAAAGTGATTATGTACACTGAAGTAAGCGCGTTGTAAAAGCTTCGTTTTTTGCTTAAACGTTCGTCATGTACGATGCATTTAGCGTCTTCGGTGGTAAAGAATCTAGCTGTGGGTCCCAAAGCATTCCTTCTCGTAGGGAGTGAGTAACTCACAAGTACGCCAGCGTACACAATATGAAAGCAGCCGGGATGAGTTTTTTCTGGGAAACTCGCGTGCGCTTTCAGTTTACATTAATGTTTTTTAGTGCTTGTTGATTACTCTTAAAGTGACCGACCTGAACGGTTTTTAGTGGATATTTCTAAATTTTCTCAAATGAGGAACACTGTTTACTTTGTCGTAGTTCCATTATTTTAGTATTTGACAGCGTTTACGCTTTCTCGCACAGTAAAGAAAGGGAGAATGTTGACTTGTCGAAAAAAAATCCCTGCTTTGGTAAGTAGCTGTTGTCATAAAATTTTTTTCGAATCAACGATCCTTGCGAACTTTTTGCAGTGCCCGAGTGCCTAAGATCTTCAAAATGCCTCATTGTCGAGCATGAAATTGCATATCAGTTTAAAATCGCAACTGCTTCATTCGTGAAAATTCATATCCGACTCATATTGTTTACATTCAATTGTTGGACGCAAACAAACATCTGTGTATTGGAAGATGTACTAGGGCATTTGAGAAATGTTGGAATGATAAGCGTCATTTTTCCATTGCGATCCATGAAACCAGCCGGTTGTCTCTGCTGATGAGAGCAGCTGATTAAACAGATCATGAATGCAGAAGTTTTATTTTAAGTACGTCTGCATTGTGAGCAGAGTGAATTTTGCTCGCATTTGCCATTCGGTTTTGCAACAAATTTTGATGAGCCATGCAAACGGTGATGAGTGGTGAAGAAAGTTTAGGTCAGAAGATCACTTCATAACAATCATTCCCTCCATCTTCTCCCCTTTCCGCATCCCCAAAATATCGTCACCATTGCCTATATTATAACTCACGAGACAAAACCATTGAGAAATAAGCATTTGCAAATGTGCAAAATGGCCTCTTCGCTGTGTGCAGTCGCAAAGTTTCCAAAAAGGTATATAGGAAGGGTTTAACGTTGCGCAGTAATTGGTTATTAAATGAAGGTAACTGTTCATCAAATTTGATGAAGGCCCCATCATATTCCTTGTTTAGTGGCACAAATTTATTGAACGAAAAGGCAAACATACTCGGTAACGAGTAATAAGTTTATAGACGATGCAGAAATTTTTCATTGGAGGAAAATTCAACTAAAGTGCCGAAAATGGGCAGCTTGTTATAAACGCTAAGGTTGGAAATTAGCGAGCTACCGGTAATGCGCGGGATTCTTAAACCGCTTGTTGGCACGTCCGAACCGTCTATGAGACCATTACCCCAACCTTTCCTTCTGTTTGCAGTGTGAGCTGATTTCTTGCTGATGTCTGATTCACAAAACTTTAGCACAATATGTCCACCTTAAAACGTTACAGGTGGTGCTAAATTCATTCCGGCCATCAACAAAGAACATCGATCAGAAAGTTCTCACACAGCAACCTGAGTCAATTCGTTTGAAGCCAAAAAACAAAATTTGCTGAAAATATGTTCAGACGCCTATGAATTATAAACTTATAGGCTTGTGGGGTCCAAACAAGACCATGATCTGTTTCAGGTGCTAAGATAAACTGAGGGAAACTGGAACCCAGCATGGTTCCTTGCGCTAATTTTTTTTTTTTTTTTTTTTAATGAATAAGGCTAGCAGAAATTTTTCCAGCCACTCAGGTAACTCTGAGAAATTTCACTTTCAGCGACTAAGGTTCTCTTTTTATAAATAGGTCGAACAAGGTGAACTGAAAACTTCAGATTTAAAACGAGAAAAATGAGGGTTGGGAAGGGAGAAAACGAAACAGACGAGGGATTTTTTCAATAGGGCAAGCAGCGGGGCTGAAATTTTCAAAACAAACGAAGCAAGCCGGAAAGCTAGCATATATCAGCGGTCGTCACTTCTTTGTAGTGCTTTTTGGGTCGCTCGTGGGGAGGAGCAGTGTAGATCGAACCCACCTTGGTCACCTAGTCACCCCTTCCCTCTTCTTACCAGTAGAAATGTGAACTGTTTGTTTATTTGCTTGATGAGGCTGGGCATATCAGCCGATGATACTATGGATTGCTCATGGAGCACGGCTTGAAGACATCGCCAGTAAATAATTGAAGGAGTAGAGGGCCAACGCGTTGCAGTCTGTTACACATGACCGAAGATTGTTACTTTCGATTCACGCCTAATAGAAGCCTCACTGCTTACAAGGTACTAATTACAGTGCACGCATCTCGTCTGTTGGTTTCATTTCATTATGTCACGTCCTTCTCCACATGCAATCAAGCACGCCATCGCTTATTTTCATGCAGTGTGCGAACGACCGATAGGAAAGCTTTTGGAGGGTAAAGGAAACTACACTCACTCACTGACTCACACTGAGAAGGCAACTTTGATGAACTTCGAAAACTCTGTGAACTCATGCCCAAACGGCTAAACAGAAGAGAGAATTCAGAGATGTTTACGTTACGAACCATGTTGTTCTAATTACCGATATTTTAGAGCGCAGAGGCCATAAAACTATTTGTATCCGAAACGAAGAAAAAGCGGGCATTTGTTCTCATCAGCGGTGTCCATTTGGAGACAAAAACTACAGCCGGCTGGCATGTCATTATCGATAAGCCTACGAAATTCCATAAGTGACGTCTTTTAAAGCAAGAGCTTTTGCGTTGTTTATATTTGAATGTCCAGTTATGCCAGCAACGGTTTTCATATTCAAGCGGTACCTTTTTCTCTTCAGTCAGAACGCAGAGAATGAAAATTTAACATCAGTTTAAAGAGGAGGAAGTTTATTGAGGTGTGGGTATTTCCATTTCTTTTTTAGAATTTCCACAGAGTACAGTATATATATATATATATATATATATATATATATATATATATATATATATATATATATATATATATATATATATATATATATATATATATATATATATATATATATATATATATATATATATATATATATATATATATATATACGTGAGTGTTTCGCAGTCGCACACTAATTGATGTGACAGTGAACATTTTCTCCGGATTGCTTCTCATTGCTTTACATAAGCTCACTCAAGCAGTCATGTTTCATACCTGTCACTACATTGGCCCTCTCGACGAATGCACCCATCACTTCGAATCATAATTCAGCGTTCTTTTGATACAAAGACCGATCCTCATATCCCCAGCACTCCTACACGGGATTAATGCCGTTGTTATAATGCGTCTCGTCATCGCTGTTGTCCTCTGTGATGTGCACATTCATTCTCCTTATCTTTCAGTTTTAGCTCGCACGTTCGGTCGCCCGTCATAGCACATTGCCGTAACGTGCATAAGATCAGCACATTCACGGAAAGAAACTTTTAAATGTCTTCTTGCAGCAATGACGAAAGCTGATTTTTTCTATTCTTCGTAGGAGGCATCGAAGAAAGTGAAAGAAAGGAGCGCAAGGGAGTTACCGGGGTTACGCTCGCGGTCTCAGACTTAACTTAGTCAGATCAACCGTAGGAAAATAGTGCTAGGCCAACTCTTCGAAGCCACTAGTGTGGTGGTGGCCCCAAATTGATGAAATACGTCATTCGGTCCAGTCATTTGGTTCTTTGTTCTGAGCTGACCCCTGCTTGTTTTTGCCATATGCGTTCGATTCGGGGAAGGATGCACATGGCCTCAGCAGTGTTCCGCATTTTCTCTTTCCCTCACAAAGAATGGGAGAGGCGAAGAGATCTTGTGCTGCCTTGATTGCATTAATCTGGTAGTTTTAACGGCCCGAATAGGCAAAGGAAAGTTTTCAAACAGATATATTTTATATTTGGATTTATTCGTTGAGACTAAAACATAATTTAATAATGCTTAAGCGACACATCAAATTCTAGTTCATTGTTTTTTTCTTCAAGTGAGTGAATTCGTCTAAAATTGGCTCACTATTGATTGCAAACAAATAAAGGGCTATACGAAGAGCGCATCGCATGTTTCGTTTTTTTTTTTTTCATTCCATTCGGCTGCATAATATTTTCTATATTTGGAGAGTGTATTCTAATGAATCCGTGGAAAAATTCATTTGCTAAATTCACGTGCTGAATGATTAGTGCTGACAATGAAAAAACATCGAGTGTGAAAAAAGTCCGCGAAGAAATATTTTAGTCACTTCAGTCTTATTGCAGTGAGTTTTGATGATTGATTTAAGCAAAGAACGTTGCTGGGTGGAAACGGTCTCATTTTTCGTTGAAACGTTCCTTATTTGTGCTCGGAAAAATGTGTAATTTTTTCGCAGTGGTCATTTTAAATGATAATTAACGCTGTTCGCTTTTTCTTTAAAGGAATTTGAAATGAAATCATTAAATCTCTCAATTTATCGTAGAAGTTTTTTTCTACGATTGAACACTTTCCATCATTAGAGAAATTCTGTTTCCCTTTGTCGAATCATTTGGCAAAATTTTGTATGAATATATTCGGAAAGAATTAAATTAATCTATGAGAGTGAATAATTTATTCCTTAAGGAAAACTTTTTGAAGCAGTTTTTTTCAAAACGACGAGTGTTTATCTCTTACTTAAAATTGCTGCTTCAGTATTAGTACTCCCATTGAGGGGATAATTTAATGCTGCAACAGTGAACATTTGAACTTAAAGAAGGGGAAAAAAAACGGGAAGGCAGAAACGTTTTGTGGTGATTCATTTACATTTACAGTAAAGATTTCCGCTGTAATGAATCTCATTTGGAAAATGCCTTTTAGGCAGAGCATCGCTGTCAAATTGCTTCATTGATGATTAAAGCCGAGTCAATTTTTATTGGGCAAGTCGAATTTCGCGCAGAGGCCACCTCTTGATAATATTGAAAAAATTTTGATCAGTGAACTAAGAAGCGTGTTACGAGTTTTTTTTTTTTGGAACAAAAAGTTCAATCTGGGAACAATGATTAGCAATTGGTTCAGTTGGAATTTCGTTTATCCAATACCTTTCTGTGATCATCGACAGTTTGATGTCTATTTTGCCTTCTGTAGCCGTTTGTTCCCTATGATTCATTTGTTTCATCTTATTACACTTATCACTAGTTGATGCAGTCGGCTCAATAAAGCGGAAAATTTTCAGTAAGGAGTTGTTGTTTCCTTTGTTTACCGTTGAAAGTATTGAGCCAAGGAGGAGAGTGGCAAAATTTGTTGCATGAACTCATTGGAAGAAATGAAAAAGTAATGGATATTTGTGAGAGACTAAATGAGTGATTTAAAATTTTGGGAGAGGGGAGAAAGGAATTAATTATTTGTTGATTGGCGTCGTGCCCATCAGTGATCATAGATGTAGACAGGAGAGCAGCCGCAAGGCGGGTGCTGAATTCGTTCGATGACCTATGCTGGTGCAAGGAAACGGCGGCCGGATGCGCCGCTTAGGCGCTATTCCTACCACCTTGCTCGGATGCGTAGAATCAACTTTTGCGAGGCGAAAAAAGTTTTGGCTAAAGAGAATTTGAAGGGGGTGTCACGGATTATCAAATTTACAGAATTTTTCTGCGCCTCAACAGCTCAATGATGGGAGATAAGTTCTTAGCGCGTGAGCAATTAGTTTGAGTTAATGAATAAACGTAAATAAGTGGGACATTATTTTCCGCAAGAAGTCATTTTTATTACGTAGCTGGTAATCGATGTGAATGTAATTAGGAAGTGCGCTGATTGTTGATGAGGCGTTCGTTAGCGTCTTTCTGGAACAAAACCAACAAATTATTTGTTGTTTGATGGTGAATGCGATACCTCTCTGTAGCTGTTTTGTTTTAAAAGTATCGTTGAGAAGACTCTTTTAAAAACGCTCCCAACCATCTGCTATGTTGGGAATTTTCAAATTTATTATGCATTCGAAAGCCGCATGAAACTTTGGAGTAGTTAGCAAACGAAACTGCGCACATCTCCTCTTCGGCAGAATCGCTCATTAGAACTGCGGTCATTGTTCGTATTCGACTATACTAGGTTATGTTCAGTTAGCTGGTAGAGTAGCCGCTTTAATCATACTTTATGGACGCAGTGATTAGAGACAATTTGAGAGTTATATACGCACATGAACCCTTACTTCGTGAGGGGGGCAAGGGGGAGGGAGCGAAAGAAGGGAGGGGAAGCCATGGAGAACAGTGGTTTCATTTTTGCATTGAAAGACGTCTGAGACAATTAGGGGACCCTCCAAGTGGAAATCACCGTTAGTCAAAATCTTTCAGAACTTATTCACCGTTCTTTTTTATCCTCTCATTTCAAAAAAACATCCTTTGCAATGAAACAATCCTCCCTCCACCCGTATCATCTTCATGATGTACAATCTACCTTCACCATATTTTACAATGTGCACACTTTCGGTCGGCAAAGTCGATATCTCCTAACGATTTCTGTGCTGATGGATAGCATTAAAAATGGATTAACACACAACAAACGTCGAGTTAATGGAAATCTGTTTTCCTCTTCCAATATTCGTTGAAACTTTTCTATCATTCTCCACTTCTATTATAAAAATGTGCTGAAGTTTCGTTATGATGTTTCTTTGCTTTTCTAAGTTCATTTAATGCTTAATTTTCTTTATGGTCCTTATTATTTACACATTGTGCAGGTTGCCAATTATGCCGGAAGTTGCTCTCATTTAAACTGGCTAGTGTGAGCGAACATGGGTGGATTTATAGAAGACAATGGGCGAATACGAGTTGAAACCAATAATTCATCACCTCGATGCTTTTTCATCTAAGTTATAGAGGAGTGATGTTCTCATTTCATTGTTGTATGAGAGAGCCGTTTGAGTTCAGAAGTTGAGGAATTACGTTTCCACTGGTTTGCCCAAGTGTTCTTTAGAAGAATCCTAACGCGACACCCATCGGAGTATTCGGGTTTGCCCAAAGAATTAATTTACAGGAAGCATTGCATTTGTTGGTGACGGTTTTGTTACTTCAGAGCACATGGCGCAAGTTTAGTTTGGCGTCACCTTTTTATGATTCGCTAATGTTATTGAAAGGGTCTCGCTTGCTCACTTTTACCTCTCGTAGGTGACTTCGTTTCCATCCTTGTAAATGTTCCTCATTATTAGTACTACACCATATTTATTCACTGTAAGCAATATGGCAGGTAAATGAGTTCCTAAGAAATGAAACCAGCGTAATTGAATACATGAGTTGAAAATGTAATGAGATATCAAAGGATAGTTGAGTTCATAGGTGGATGAGGGATTTGAGATGTTATGCAGTTGTAACAGAACTACTGAACCCTAAAAGAAGAAAACTTTTTGGCATTTGGGAACACGACATTTGGAATCGGTACAGAAGGGAAGACGTTGAAAAGAGGTTATGCTAGCCCGGCCTGTCCTGCGCTGACCTCTAACCTTATCGATCGGCACCTCTTATCCCACTCCCTCGGCAGCTGTGAGCCCTTCTCTACGTTTTTTTCCTGCCAATCAACCTCACCACGATCATCTGTATGTTCTAGTCGCACTTCCATCCTTCTTCCTCACTTCTCATCGAGCGCAGCATCTTTCGCGCTTCCGTCCTCGTTTATCGTCTTGTCACACTCTATTGAGCGTGCACTTCGCCTACGCTGTTTGTACGTTTGGACACTCCTCACAAAGTAGTACGCTCAATGGGAGTAGATGGTCGCCGAGCAGCACCGAAAGACCATTGGTCAGTTCTCGATAAACGTAGCAGCCGCTGCACAACCTTTGCACCGTTTTTTGGCGTTGGTCGAAGGCAGCGATCGACTTTATTTGCCGTGCTTGAGCCTAACGTGCTTTCGGTTTCCGTCGGGCGTTCATCTTTTTTCTTCTGTGCTCCAAAGCGTTATTCATTATCAGTTCGGTGCTTCGAAGTTGTACACATCCAGCAAATGCATAGCTGCACAGGTCGGCTATTGGACATTCTGAGTTGAACCGTAGTACTTTCTCGACGATTACCTGCCATTTCACCGTATTATTTATTCTGTACGCACAGAGCGGTGTGTCTGCTGTTCGATCTGCAAAAATCGAAACGATGGACAAGAGCGGGACTGGCGATGACGACTTCAACGTTGAAGCACGCTCACGTTGCTACACGTGGCCAATGCAGCAACTTAGCGGGTTCACCCATTTCAAATCGGATGTGTCTTCACCTGTAGGTGGTGTTCACTCCCCTGTATCGCCGGCATCTCCCACTATCACCGAAAATAATTCCCCTGCTACAACCTGTGGGTTGCCATCATCAAGCATTCTCCTCGATCACAACAGGTCTGCTTCTAGTGCATTAGCTTCAGCGTCTTCATCGCATATGCGTGACCTGGATTCCGCACAACCAATTTTTATGTCGTCTGCCTCCGAAGACAACTTGCTTCCGTTAGCCATAAAAAAGAAACGCGTTCGTAAGAAGCCAGCAGATGTGGTGAGTCAGAAAAAACCTAATCCTTGGGGCGAAGAAAGCTATTCCGATCTTATTGCAAAAGCATTGGAGTGCGCTCCCGAAAAGCGTATGAAGCTGAACGAAATTTACCAATGGTTTGCCTCGAATATTGCGTATTTTCGCGATCGAGCAAGCGCCGAAGAAGCAGCTGGTTGGAAGGTAAACTTGTCTTGGAATTGCCCTCTCCCAGAAGTTGACGTCTTTCAAAGAAATTTTCGCCCTGTGGAAGTTATTGTTTATTGCAGCATGCTGCGAAAAAATATTCCTTAAAGGTTTTTCCTCAATACCGTTAATTTTAATATGGCGACCAAGCAAAAGCGCTACAGTTGTGAATGAAGCTGTTCTTGTTCCGTAGACGTTGTCCCAATTCTTATCTCTCTCCGCCCTCCCCACGTCCACGCTTTCTCACTCCTCTTCCACTTTTCTATCTGATCCCTTCAACAGTAGAAACACAGTGTTTTTATGCTTTGGAAATGTATAGTTGGTGCGTTTTTGTGCATGAGCATGGCCGAGTTGCCGAGGTTTCTATGACGCTTCAACTCAACGGCATTTGCTTATTCACTGCTGTAATCTTTTGAGCAGTCATCCTTTATAAAACATTATGTTAGTAACGTGTAATGTTCATAACGAACAAGCAACTGCTCGTGAAAATTTATGTCACCAAGCCACAAGTCAACATTGTACCATGAGCAATGCTTTGAATAACAGATCTCATAATTTGAGTAGAATCATTACCTACACTATTGCGGCGATCGTTTTGCACTCTGTTATTGCCTTTTACACCGTGGATTTTTTGTGGAATTTTGTGTTGACCATTGCTTGTGCGCCCGTGCATTTACCTTCGCGTTTGTTCTCTTCTTCATATCAGTTTTGTACTTTCTACTTTCCATCTTTCGACCATCGTAAATTGCATAGCAAGATATGTGGAAGTAGTCTAAGAAAGCTAGAAGTAAAATGCATTGCGCTGACATCAGGTTCGTATAGGTAGTATCGCTCGTTTTGTAGCTTGTATGAGGTTGTTCAATGAAGAGACTTTCGTTAGCACTTAGCGAATTCTTTGTCTCACTTTGTGGTGAACAAGACCGTTTAATGTGTTGGAATGAGGTGAATAAAACTTTTCGCAGAATGGCACCTGCATGAACTAGCACAAGGTTTAGTGCGTCGTCTATTTTGAAGCCATACTGAATAGAACACTTGCTTTCTCAACGTTGAGTCTTAGTCATTAGGGTGGAATCTATGTGGCGATACCTTTTATCGTCCATCGTCGAAGTTTACCTCGCTTAGGTGACTTGGTGAAGAAACAAGACAGATAGTACTTCTATGAAATCACTTTAACCGTGGCTCACTGCAAGTCCGAGTCAATGATTCTGGAAGGAAAGTTGAATTCAAGATTGGGTAGGTGGGTAGGCTCGCCATATACCTATTCGCTTTTTCCCTCTCACAAACAAGCTCCTCTTCATGTTTTTTGCGTTACCTTTTCCTGGGGATGAGATATAGAAATGTATATTTTGTTTGAGTGCAACATTGTAAGCAATATTTCAATTTGGGAAATATTTATAGAACTCAATCCGTCACAATCTTTCACTACACAGTCGTTTTATGCGGATTCAAAATGAAGGCGCCGGTAAGAGCTCGTGGTGGGTGATCAACCCAGATGCAAAACCGGGCAGGAATCCACGCAGGCAGCGATCCGCCACATTGGAGACGAGCACGAAGGTATGTTATCTTTGAAAGGCGTTTCTCATTGGCTTTTCCCAGCGGAAGCAGAAGATTGGTTATAAGCTCGCGAGCAAAGGTATGTCGTTGTGGCACCGTTTATAAACGTTGCAGGTGGAACGCTACGTCAAAACAAATGACCGTTTATCGAAGCACCCGTCACTTACTGTAGCTCTTACTTTTTGTGTCGGTTTCATACCAGACAATCAGTTCCTAGCCAGATTTTGCAAACGCTTATTCCTCATGTGCTTAAGGAATGGTACATGGCCGTGAGTCCCATTCAATAAATAATTACATTACTGTTGAGCATTTCTTACCGTGAAGTAGTCTAAGTAGAATGGAAGCACATTTGAGGTTACACTTGATAAGTGAAGGAGATGAGGAAAAGTTGAAATGTCGAACATCACACAGCGCACTCTGGTAGGGCTGCCGTGTTATCGTGGAGAGAGCCATGTCTTCAGCTCTCGAACTACGCCAGTTAAGTTTAGAACGCACAGTTGCACGCAATCGGTTGCTGCGTGGTGATGGTTTCGGGTTGTCGTTTTGCTTGTAGGCACACTAATTAATTCCTGGAAGAAATACGAATTACAGAATGAAAGTGCAGCATTATTATCGGCCCGCTAGCTGACCTCGCGCTTCTCCATTTGTCGAAATGCTCTCTCCAGCAGTGTGGGTTAACCCACTATACAGTGCGGGGGGTCTTGTTCATGTCATATAGACGATATCTCTCATCGTTTATGTTATCAGCGCGGCTATGAGTTGTTAATTGTCGGCAGTTAGATCGATTTCCCTCCTTATTTATGTATCCAGAGTACGGTTGCAAAGTGAACGCTTTTTGCAAGGATCCTTGTATATGAAACGAGAGTAAATAGTAGAGAAGCACTGGTTGAAATGTGTGTGGAATGTATGAATACAATGAAATGGCAACAGAAATGGCCACTGCTAGGTGCACTTCTCAGATAAACTTAAATACTTGCAATAAAGAAATTGTTTGATTGACGCGTTTCATAAATATAAGCGGATTATAGTGTATGTCTAGCAGAGTTGCGATTTTAAATTCACTTCGTTTTGCTTTACGTAGTTAACTATACTTTTTACGTCTTTTTTTCCACTTCACCTCCCTCGCTGATTGTTTTCATATCGTTTTGAGAGCTTTTTTTTACGATGTGGCTTATTGTTCAATGCGTACGACGTCTTGGTGATGCTCTATTTATCGAATAGCAGATTGCCTTATGATCTTTTAAATTGTCGTCTATTTGGATTCCATTTATTTTTATTCGGAGATCTAACCTAATGCATTGCTTCTTCTATTCATCCATTTAGCCAAACATGTTCAGTTTATCCAAAAAATATCTCGTTATATAGCAGATGTTGAACTGTGTGGAAGTTTCTTCAAGCTTCATATTCGACAGTTTTTTGTAGGAACGAGGTCCAAAAAGATGAGAAGATAGTTTGCGGATTACCTTCATGAAGTCGATCACTCATGAACGGGTAGTATAAGATGTTGTTTTCAAAGAGAAGACGATGGGTTTTTTTGCTGCTGCATCAACTGAGAAGGCTGTTTTAGTGTCTCGCGTTTACTCTAGCATTGCTGATTTGGTTTACAAGTTACGAAGGTGAAGAGAAAAACTTGTTGTAGGCTGCTATGGAAAAGAAGCGTCGTGGTGCTCGAAAGAAGGCGATGGAGATGCGCGCTGCAGGTACACTTCACAGTGCGAGCAGCTCAGTGGTTGGATCCCAGGTGCGCAAAGCTATTCTTCCCACTTTTTCGCAGCGATTGCAGGTTGTAACACCAGAAAATACGGAATGACGAGGATGGAGAAATGTCAGAGAAGCTTTGCCAATAAAGTTTTAAAAGATGGCAGTTTTAGTCCCGTTGTCCTTCCTCCCTGCTTCTCCATACGAGGAGCGGTTTCTGTTACCCTTCTTCACACGTTGCAGTGCGTAGCCATCAGTGTTTCGTTTTTCGCAGACAAGCGCGAATCGTCGTCTTCTCTCAGCCTCCCATCTGCAAGTTAAAGTCACAAATCGTGGCTCGATTTCAGGTCGAGCATACAAATAAAATGAGGATGCATACTAGGAAAAAAGGAAAGGTAGGGAAAAACAACTCACAGGTAATGTGTTCGCAAAAACAGGAAAGCACAAACCCGATTTGCAATAGAAAGTTGAGCTGGCGACTCGATTTCCTGTTGAAAGTTGAAGTAGCAGTTTTCGTTGTTGCACTTACTGCTAACGTTTATTTTCATTTAAATTCTTTTATGCTTCTTTGTCCCAACGGATGATTTGCTTATACGGCGCGCTTCTCTAAGAATAATAATAATGAAATGCCGCAGTTTAACGCAGATTGCACTATAAGACTTTCAAAGGCGTTTTTCTATGTCTGTGCTTTAAATGAAGCGCAAGTTATGAAATCTCGCGCCAGAAATATTCTTCCTCGATCGAGCTTTAATTGGGCATGCAAAGTTGGGTTTCTTTTTGCCACAGGATGTATTAATCGAGATTTCTGAGCCTTTAAAGATCTTCTGCTGCTTTAGCCACGGTCGTTAGTCATTGGTTGAGATCGCAATCTATCATACATTTTTTGAAGGGCAAGGCTCATCTGCAGTGTATTTCATTTGGCGAAAAGTGTTTCTCGACATTACGATAGGAAACCACTCAGACGTCGTTATTTTTGTTACGGAAATTTTGGCAAGTTGTAAGAAGCACATGCAGTCTTTTCGAAGTGCGAAAGTTGGTCATTGTTTGCACATCATGAAGGGGACGAAAGGAAGTTGTATGCTGTGCTGCCACTTTCCGGAACAGCAAGATTTCTTCTAAAGGGAACTAGATAGCGTCTTTGTATGGAAATTTGTTTTTTGAATCGTGTTCATTGAATAAATCACTGCAAAGAAATCGGCAAACGACCGAAAATTGCTAAGAAAATCGGCGATACATAGTGAAATTGGATAAAAACGTTTATGAATGCTGCTCTGTCCATTGAGCTTCATTATTAATTTTTTCACTGCAGGCATCAATAATTAGCCATGAACTATATGGTGATAACGACGACTCATTGGGCAATTTTGAGCCGATATTTCGGTCAGTTTTGTTTCAATTTTTGTTGCGTATTTTCGCGCTTTTGTTTTTTCTAGAGTAGTGTTGTAACAGCGTAAACCACTTGTGGTGTGGTGTGGCTTACTATTTATTTCGTTTATTTATTTGTTATGTAAGCAAAGTGCTACTTTCTATGCCGTTGTAAAATTTATAAAATACGAAAATTTGGCATTAGAAGTTAATATGTTTCTCTATAAGAGACTAGATGGAATGGGGGAAATTGTTATCGTCAAACGAGAATCGATTAACGAAGAAATTAAGCACCCAGCTATGACATTGAGTTATTCTATTTGTGATGTGGCTTACATTTTGTTGTATGAAGTCATTAGTATAAGGAGAGAGAGGGAGCGGAAAGTGCAAGGAGCACAGGGAAAACTGTCTAATGCCCCACCCTTACAGCTTCCTGCACGTTATTCACTTTCATAGTATTGAAGGGCGAAGTGGCGTTGCTGGGTGACATCTTTGAATCTTTCTCGTTTAGTCGCATTTTGCTGCATTGTGACACATTTGGAGAGGAAGGGGAGTTGAGAAAACAGATTGGTTGCAGTTGAGACTGTTTTAGTTGTCATTGGTTTGTCTTGCTCGTAATTGTGAGGTCGAGTAGAGCTCAGCAGTGTGCGAAACAAAAACTCCACCGCGGTCATATTTACGCTTGCTCCTTGATTAAGAGTAACACCGTCTTGCCTTGTTGGAAGGGGTGATGCCCTGAATCGTAACGATATTATGAACGACGACACCACGTAATGCATTCGTTTTCTATTGTATTCAGAAAAGAGCATAAAGATGAGTATTACGAACTTGTTTTCAGACCGCGCACGCAGTCGAACCTTTCAATAGCAGGGTCATCGTCTCGCGTTTCTCCCTCAATGGCTACTGACCACTTCGACGACTTCGACTTCCCACCATTCGTTGAGGCTGGAGCAATGCCGCACGATATTTTGGATCGCACCAACGAGGTTGTACCCGTTTCTTTATTTCTCCTCACTCCTTATTCCTGTTGAGGTTTTGTTGCGCCATTGTGCGTTCGCTTTTGTTTGCATTTACTAGTTGCATTAGAGATGTGAACGTTGTTCGTCAAGAGGCGTGTTTTGTGCAACTCGAACTCATTCCGAGCGATATCTGCAGAAACGAAACGCTAAAGCAGCAGCGAAGTGCTTCCTCTCTCTTCGTGTTCAGAGGCCAGCTACAAACGCAGAGCAGATGACAGCCGTTTGTTGTGTTGTTAAGCAACGTTGCGATATGGCTTTTTCAATAATTGAGCGATGCGTTTCGCTTGCAGATGAACTTGAATCAAAGTGAAAGTCCAGCTTTTCATCGTGCTTTGGCGAATCCGATGCTGAATGGATCGAATGCGGCTGCCCCGCCTCCCTCTTCGTCCATTTTACAGCATATCAAGCCCGAGCCGCCCTCAAACGGCATTAAGGTAATCGTAATCGAAGTGGACACTCGCTCCGCACTGCATCAATGCCAAGGCTTATCGCCAAATATGTCTTTACACCTCTTTTAGGGCACCGTTTCGACGAGTCGATCTTATTTTGCCGAGACGGTCGCTGATTTTGTATTGCGCCTCTGCTAGCTTTACTTTGTGTGCACGGATTCAGTGAACAAAATTTTTCGTCGTAAATGGTGTCTTAAAAGATATGCGCAAGGAAGCACAAGTGACACTTGTAGAGAGGGTAACAGTCAACAGCGACTCCGACGGCATTCTTTGTTTCGAATGCACAATAGCCTTAGTTGTTTCCACTCAGATTTCTTTGCATATTCAACTCTCATTTAAGTTTTTCCCCGATGGTCGGCGTCGCAGATTCCATAATCTGACTGGGATATTTTTTGGTTTGTTCACTTCATCAGGAAATCGTCGTGTCTAATGTGACATATATGGATAGCCAGAAGTATTCTTAGCGAACTTTACTGACGTAAGAATATAAGACGTCATTATTAAGTACGTACACTTCCCTGCCCGTCTGGTAGCAAATAATTAGTGCTGTCTTAATGAGAGCATTAAATTATTATAATCATTTGCTGCGCTTTCATTAGAGATGGTTTCGCATCAAGAGAGCACTTTGTTTCATACGGCATTTAGAAATTCTGGAGGCGCTTTTGTAAAGTACTTTTATACAGACATTTCTGAGTTCAGGTACTCCTTCTGAGCACAGAAAGAAATGCTCGTAGGTACTCCTTATTGAAGGCAGGGTGGGGTGGTAGCAGCGAAATTATTTTTCAGTAATGTGAACGAGCCAGAAGACCGTCGTCAGCGCCACGTCCAATTTACTAAGTATGTTGAAGCACATGCCCATTAAAGCACGAATGCCAAGGTAGTTGAGTGTGGTTCTTAACGCGACTCATCTTCAGTGTGTGGTTCTCATCCCTTTCGTTTGCTTCTTGAAATGTGTCTGCTTATTTCAGGGTGAGATGAATGGCGTGCAACCGCCACCTTCATACCATGAGCTGAACGCTGTTCGAGGCGTATCACATCTACAGAACCCGCTGCTGCGGACACACCTCATTCATAACAGGCTCCCGCCACAGTCCGGGTTCGTAATTTTGCCATGCCTTTTCTCCTCTTCCCTCCCCCTCCCCATTCCCCAATCTCTTTTTCAAATGGCAGTTGACTGAAACTATGTGAGCAATTTGAGAAAGAGAAACAAATAGGTCAGGGTGGAGTGGAAGATCTGAGTGATTTTATTCAACCATTGCTCATTCGGGAATTTTGCTGCAACTGTGTTGCCAAACATTTCACTGAAGATGTGATGTGGTGCATGTGGTGCAAAAATTAGTAGGTGATAGCAGCTTAGAGAGACTTTTTTGAGTGTTGAGTTATAGTTTTCATATCAGAGGATTTCAGGCTGCCTTACAACGGGCTATATCCGGCGGGAGGTGGTGCGTCTCTGCCTAACTGGATAAACGCAGGCGGTGCGCAGCTTATACCCGGCATTCATTCACAGATCAGCTGCTCGGCGCAACAAACGCTCGGTCCTACAGCTCTGCCAATGGACTTGGAAAACTTGACGCTGCCTGATCAACCTCTAATGGAGTTTGACAATATGGAGGCTGTTCTCCGACATGAGCTATCGCAGTCGGCTAGTAACCAGCTTAGCTTCGACAACATTTGAGCGAGTCCGTCGATGCAGTTTGTGCCCCGAGCCTGCTCTCGTCGAATGGGTCGTTGTGAGTGGGAAAAGCACTGAAATGTTTCCTTGGGAAGGAGCGGATAGGCCGCCGCACACACTGCCTCTCCGGTGGACTCATCGTTTTTCTTCTTTTTAAACGGGTTAAGCGGCGTCGTTCATTGTGGCTTCTAGCGTTGCCCAGTAGTAGCTCGGCGAGCACATGCCGGTTAGGGCATGGCCAAGCGGACGCGCCATACTCGCATTAGATTCGGTTTTATAAGTCGACTTTTGGGTGTTGTGCCAACATGTTGTTTCCTCTCTGTTCGTACCTCGATTCCTCTCTGCTCGTCGCGTCCGCAATTCGCCAGTGAAACTATCTATATGCGCGTTTTTAGAGCGGCGGTGTTCGCGCCCAAACTTGCCTCTCTCTCCCTCTTTTTCCTTCCTTTCTTTCGTTCGGTCTGTCTATTCTCAAACGCGATACACCATCGGCATTACAAGTGAACCCTTACTCCTCTCGATTCGCTTCAAAGTCCTTATTATAGAGTTCTATTCTGCAGGTTCCTAATCGACATTGTGTCTCGTCGTGGTTTGTTTTTTTTTTTTTCGCACTGAATGTGTGTTATGTCTCTACCTCAGTTCATTTGGCGTATTTCTGCGACAATGAACTTTCCTGTGCCGCAGCTTTTTTTATTATGCTGCGTCTCTATCGTTTCCTAACTCTCTTGTATCTGCCCAGGGGTTGCTCTCTCAGTAGTTTTTTCAGCAGCTGTCGTTAAGCCATAAGTGTTTAGACATTCGCTGATATTCTCCTTTGTCGTCTCGTTGTATACATAATTTTTTCTGTTGCGCAGTCTCGTTGTGTATTCTGTTACATGTTTCTTGAGTTGTTCCGAATAGAGCATTGTTTACAGGGCAAGACAACCGGTACACTACCTGCAGAAATATTTGTTTTTTCTCTTTCATTTCTTTGCTGACAGTTGCACCTATATGAAAATGAACTCGGACCTCTCTGGTTTGTGCTTCCATCCTCTGTTGAAGGTCCTGCAAATTTTTAACAGCGAGAGTCTCGCTTGTGGATGAAGCTTGTTGTTGTGCTAAGAAGTACGTCTCGTAGTAGATGGAACAGCACTAAGTCGCTGCATTTGCAATCCGCAAGCATCTTCGGTCAGTGAAAAATAGCTGGACTTGCCCGGGTGTCCGTGAGTGTCCGTCTGCTGAATGCTATGTGGTATGTTGGTTTGTTGCTTGAGGAAGTTCTTTAAGGGTCTAAGTGAGGTTGGAGTGGAAGTGGTGGGGAGTGGCGTGAAAAAGCGTGAAGTAGAGTGAAAGCGGACGGAGAGGATAGTGAACATACTTGCAGCAACGCAGGCGTCCACCGGTTTGGCGAGGGAACTGAGATCAGTTGGACGTCGAGTTGGATGTACAGTCGGTCCGAGTGCATTTTTGAGGTTTCGCGAACTGCGCCACGCATTCTTCCGATCATTCATTTGTTTTCTTTTCTTCATCTTTCTGTTAAACTTGACGGAGAGTTGTTGTTTTTTTTTGCGTGTAAGTGTAGTGTAAGTAGCGGACGCGTTTTTTGATCACTTGTGCGGTGTAGTAAGTGGGGTGTGATGTGGTTAGTCCGGAAGAAGGTTTCAGGGGTGCGGTTTAAGCGATGCGACTACATCTACCGCGTTGTTGTTTCATTCGCATTCCGGATGGCGGCATTATTGTGGCACTCCGTTGAAACGCTTCTCTCTGCTTCACGCACTGCCTACGCCTAGTAAAATATCTGCTCCGCTTGACGCTTTCTTGAGAAGTTTTCCTGCCACAGAGAGGTTTATGAGCCGACGTACGGTTTACTGTTGTCACCTGTTACTTTTACTTTTTCCAGATGATTTGTAACATTTGCGCAGTGACTCTCACCTGGCTATACCGAACGAAACACCTATGAGTCTCAGTGAGCGTGTTCTGTCGTCCCATTTTCCTCTTCCATCATCTCTCGGCCTTGGGCACTTGTTAAACGTACTCCATACGCCGTTTTGTATGTCTCTGTAAATGTCGATTACTAAATTAATCGGCATGGATTTCTTTTTGCTGTCCTTTTTACACAGTATATAAATACATAAATACGGTTTAATTTCTCTGCGTGAAGTTAATTCGAAAAAGCAGTTGTGGATACCGATTACTGTAAAGGAGTGAATAAGATGAGCAGAACGTGAGCACGACACTCTCACTGCAGTTGATTTCACTCACTGATACCTTAGACAACTCGGCAAGAGCTGCCGTCGAATGGGCAGCGTGTGCACAAGAGCGTTGTTGTTGTCTTCTTTCTTGTGATTATGCACTTCAATAAATGCTCCTTCTTGTTGTTTGTTTCACGTTACCCTCTCACATTCACGTTCCCGGGTGCGTTATTTGCGCAGACGATTGGATGTTGCCTTACAAGCTATGCTGATCACGATCGGATGCTCATTTCTTAGAGAGTACGGATTTTCACACTTGTTTCATTCGAAATAGCCAACTCTTTACGCATGGAGTTGCTTTGCTCGATTTTTCCTTGTTTCATGGTAAACGGGACTGACTCCTCGAAAGATAAGTCTTTGTTTTGGCCAGTATTTGATCGGTTGCGAGGGGAAAGCAGGCGGGTGTTGCGGAAGAGGGCTCATTTTCGGAGAAGACCAAGTGGCCAGCTAAAAAGATCATGCAGTTGTTACGATTCACACTGATCTAGATTGCATCGAGGGATGTAAGGGAAGGTGTATCCTGACCAATGAGCACAAGCTTCCATTCGTGTGCTGTGATTGGTTGAGTGAGGCGCGTGATTCCGGTTATTTTTAGTTTTGCTTCGATAATTCGAACGCGGCTATCGATTGTAAGCGTCAATTTGTGGCAGGTCTTTGCAAAGTACTCTACGAGAGGACGTGTTAACAGGACAGCACGTCTTTATCAACATTGAGTTTGGGTTGAACTAGACATTGAATTAAAGAAATTTGGATTGAGTAAAGTGGAAAATGTAGGTAGAACAAATATGCGGTCGAACCTTGAGGTTTAGACAGCTTGGGAGCTCTAAGTTCTGAGGTTTCCTTTTCCTGTGGTTCTTATTTAGTTTTTTTCCGCAGTCGGGCTCTCCGCGAGACTATCAAAAGCTGACCAACAGCTTCTCTCTTCCTTGGTGAGAACTTGTTCACCGTTGCATGAAATTTCCTAAGAACTATACGGGTGCAAATTATGTGGCAGGTCGTGCAGATTAAAGTTTCTCCATGGTACACGATGCGGTTGCTGGATGCTATCAGCTACCGTTGGTTCTCGTAAACGTGGGAAGTTAAAGACGAAGGGGCGTTTTCGCATCACTATTTGGAAGATGCCGAATCGTACCTATAGAATCCTCTGGTAGATTACAACAGAGTGCAATTACGACTTGCACATTTCTGTTCGAACGAAGCAAACATCCGGATGGTGCAGAATTCTGTAAACTTTTTCAGAGGTTGGTATTTGTCGAAATCAGTTAGCAAGGATCAGTGGTATGAAAGTACTATTATTGGTAACAAGAGCGCATAACTCGGTACAAAAAAGAGCCACATAAGTCGCAAGTGAGCGTGGCCCAATAACTACAAGGCTAATGGCTCTCTTTGGTTCACCTGACTGTTTTATGCATCGAGTAATGGCGGGCAATTCAACAGTGCTGTGACACTTAAGCCACGGAAGATGCGAGCTGCCACACCATTCATTGCTACGGAGTTTACACGTTTGTCGTGAGCGTAGCGTAGAGTGTTTGTGCCGCTGCGTTTTTCGCGGTAGAAACTATGAAACGTGGTGGTGCTGGCTTTTGACAAAATAAGAACATAAAGCTATCGCAAAATGTGAGTCTTCGTGCGCCGAATGAACAATCCGGTTTTGCTTTCTTTTTTTTTTTTTTTTTTTGCAAGCGCCAAGGGCAAACGATGAATTCGATGGAGCGGCCCGACTAGCGTTCCAGAGGAAGGGGGCCGTAAAGCCAAAAGGAGCACATCTATGAAATGAACACTTCGTGTCAAATTAATGCACCGATGAGGGAAAACGATAGTGCACGGTTTTGCGGGATTTCCGGCTCCATTCCAAGATTGGCGACTTCAGATAAGACTCAGCGCTCACCTAAAGAACTTCCACGGTCGATAATCTGAAAGCGAGAACATCAGTCAGCACGCTTGCAACATCCATAAACGTTAACTCATCGAAAGCGAAGCTGTTACTCTCATGCATGGCTTTGCTCGGGCTTTTAACTTTCTTTCCACATAAATGAGTTTATTTTGCAAGAGGCAGTAATTTCCATTTAAAAAAGACATCCCAATGCTCTAATTCTGCGTGAATTTCGACTGTTGAAGGCTAGAAGCGTAAGCAGGGCTTGTCTGTGGGGAGACCTCAAGAGCTGTCAGGAAATTCTGTGCTTCGCAACCGTACCTTACTGAAGACAGCTGTAAAGCTGCGCATAGAACATATTTTGAGCCGACTGAGGGTCGCTAAAAGAACGCCATGCGCGACATGGTTTCTTTAGTCATTTGAGCCTCACCCAGATACGTTCTGGCCTCAGACTTCGATCAAAAATTCACTCGGCTAGCTAAGGTCAGGCTAGGCGCTATCTATAGGCACCCATAAGGTTGGGCCCGAGATTAATCGAAATAAGTTAGCTAAAAAATTTAAAGCACTCATCAAACGAAAAAGGATAAAGTGACTGCTTAGACAAATTGGGACAGTTCGGGTCCTGCAGTTCTGGCCTTGACCGAAAAATGCACTAGAAGCACTGCTTCGTTGAATCAACCTATAACAGCATGGAAATAAAGACATGTATCGAGTGCAGCAAAATTGTGAATAGGATCTGGGACTAGCACAGTTGTGTGTGGGCATCCTTACCTTTATGGCTACAAAATTTCGCGGAGAGAATCGTTTAGGCACTAATGTATAAGAACGGAAGTGAATATTTGAGCAACCGGATGGTCGATGGGATGAAGTAAGTTGGTTTGCTTCAACAAAAACTGAATTAAATAAATTATTTACAGCAACCTTGAAGTGCTTCCTGGCCTCTAGTACGATTAGGAGTATTGAAGACTTCTCAACTTTCAATAACCATCTTGAACTTTGATGTAAGCAACTTCGACACAGGTATAAACAATAATCTAAGTCGGCGGAAAAAATTGTCTTGCATTTAAAAGCTTAAAAGATTCTGTCTTTTTGTAAACGAAAAAGTTGAAGTTCGTTTTATTTTCAAAGAATCGTTTTGAAGAAACTTGGATTGTCAGGTTTTTGCAGTAAATTGCTAATGCGTTTAAAATATCAGAAATTTCTCGACTGCAAACTTGTTAAAACTCCTATTTTAAAAGTAGATTCCTATTCTTTGCTATCGATGTGTGCCTTCGATAGTGGAAAAAAGAAAGACAAAACTTGGTAAAACTGCAAACAAAAGTTACATGGAGGGCAAATTACAAGCAAATTTTGGTGAACATTATATCTTGAAAGACGGCAAACATACAACTGAATGCAATATATAATCAGCTTTAAATGCTACATCTAATGCGCCTATATATTTACACCAATTGATAATATTGGTGGCTATTTTTAGAAACCTGATTGCTTCACCAACGAAATAATAATATATAAGGAGTAAAAGTTGCAGTATAATTTTCTTTGTATAGCCAGCCATTAGAGACTCATAAATGACGAGAAAGCGACACTTCGTTCAATACGAATCGCATATAATCGCTTTGTGCAGCGCAATGCAAATTCTCATTAACGTGATCGTATCTCATCTTTAGTTCACTATTCCTGTCGATTCTTCGATTGGAAACAACTCCGAGACGTGTCTATCAAGCACTAATTGATAAGCTTGTTTTCGATGTCATCTAAGCAGAGTATTTCCGCCTAAAATCATGGATTGCAAATGAAGATTGCTCTCCCCGATGGGTGTCCCAATCATCGTTGAGAATTGAGGATACTCGCCTGACTCGCTCTCGTCCGTTCACATCGAACAGCACTATTTTCTTACCTAAAAACGAAGAAACTTTGCAGAGGAAAATTCATATCATATCAAAAGTTCAAAAAAGGATAAAGAGGCATGTCGAGAGAACCTCGCAATATGTGGAACATGTAGTACATACAATAGCGTTTGAGCGAAACAACGACAAATTTTGGGCAACAAAGCAACGAGACTGAATACTTATTTTACTATCGGCTGTGTGAAAATAGTTGGAAGAAAAATGTGAAGATCTGAAGGTGGCCAGAAGGCCAACTTACAAGATGTGCTGTTAAAACTCAGTGGGGCGGCATATGCTTAAGGTAGGTTGTGGTCAGGATGACGCACCTAAGTCGACGATAGATGCGAATGGAGAAATTTCGCTTTGCTTACGCTATTCATCTCAGCAAATGTTGTTTTGTGCATGGTGAGCGCTGATAGCTTGTG
Source organism: Ascaris suum (assembly GCA_013433145.1). Taxonomy (NCBI): domain Eukaryota; kingdom Metazoa; phylum Nematoda; class Chromadorea; order Rhabditida; family Ascarididae; genus Ascaris; species Ascaris suum. The sequence continues at coordinate 18,386,126 of CM024187.1, read as the reverse complement.
CAACGAATGTTGTACGTTCATGCATCTGAAATGCTTTAAAAGAATGGATAAATTTGCGTTGCAAACGAATATTGCCTAGAGGCTCTATATCAGAGGACGCTCAAGACATGGATTATATGTAGGAGGTAACTGTTCTGAGGACAGCTGGAAATGCTAAATTTTAGCGAAAAATACGGCTACAATAACCATCAATAGGTGCGCAGAGAATTTGGAAACGAAACGAGAAAATGTTGATGGAGTGATCGAGAGTGATCGTAGAAGAAGATAGAATAAAGCGATGCTATCTTTTCCTTAAAGGGCATTAAACTACGGGAAAGGTGTCACAGGTACTGCATCTTCGTAATGAATTTTAACGGATACATCGAAGGATGCCATCGCAAACTTTTGAAGTGGAATATTTGGAATATGGCCGGATTAGGTTTGAGCATTACGCTGTGCCATCAAAATTGCCATGCCTTTCTCCGAATCACAACACTTCGCCGCATCATCAATTATTGCGCTTCCAGTACCGCATTCACCACTTTACTAGCGCACAAGACCCCTATCTTTAATTGCGATCTTCAGTGCGTTCACTTTTGAGCATTTCATATTTGGAGTAAACTCACTCGAAAATAACAAATCACTGATATTTATAAGCAACATTTTATCCCTGATAGAAAATAATAGAAACTGTTCGATATTAGGATTCCAGCTGGTGTGCCCAGAATTTTCAAATCTCTTAGTGGTTCCATATGAAGAGGGATAAAGGGGGAAATTCGGATGTTGGAAGAAACCAAAGCTAATTTTTCTAGTGAACAAAGCGTTTTACTGATCAGTGTAAAGATTTATTAATAAATTCTAATGAAAGCAATGGATGTGATTTGATTTGCTGAAGCTATCCCACTGCCTTTTTGCACTGTGTACTAAACGTGCTAAGAGTGAAGGCAAATACCTCGACAGACTGAATATGAGGGGGCATTAGTGCTGTTAGTGTAGCCTATCAAGTGATGCGTCTTGACGATGGCTCGTCGCAATGAGTGTCCACTGCCCAAGCATCTTTCGCAGTTTTTGTAGGTTTTTCACCAGTGTGGAATGCACTATGACACTGATGTAGCTCTCTGTTTATTTGTGTCTGTCTGTTTTCCTGCCTATCTGTTCGTCTGTATGCCTACCTGGCTGGTTGGCCGCATATTTGCATTCCTGACTTAGGCGGTTTTCGCAGCACCTCGAGAGGAACTAGCAAAATGAAATTTCGTACTTCCATTTTTGATCTGGAATACACCATAGCCTACACTCACTGTACCGTTAACTCTCGATGAGGCTGGTGCCTCACGCAGCAGTGCGTTGGCCAGATCGCCTGTATTCAGTTCTTAACTTCGCACCTTACTGTGATTATCTGTAGTTCCGAGCCCGAGGCAAACTAAGTTTGCCGGAATGCATTCCTTAGCGTCCCGGCTGCATGGCCATAGAAGGATTTGGAATCGCTGTGTGCGTTTCGACAGAAGTACTCTTTCAAAAGCTAAATGTGATATAATAGAGTAAAGTTGCTGGTTAATACCGTTGTATTGGCATACTGGATGCTCTTTTGCAAAGTTGATTTTTAGTCAGGGTCGTTTTGTTTTTGAAAGTAACTTGAAGGAGTCGGCAAATGAACGAGTGAGTCTGGCGCTACGTTCGTCCGCCCTTCCTCGGATCACAACCAAGACGGGAATGAGGATAGAGAGAAAGAGAGGGGGGGGGGAGGAAAGGTAAGCTCAAGCTCGATTGGGCTGTCCATAAGCTTGACTAGACAGCCCGCAATGCTAGTCTTCACTCATTGAAAAGCGCTTTGAGAGGACCCGAAAATTAAAGACTTTCAAAAAAGAAAAACCGCGATCAGCATAATAATGCTGCTGCAGCAAGGTTCTTACCTTCTATAAAATGATCAAAGAAACCTATTGAATTAGTTCGCTTAAAATGCCTTTGAAAATTGATTCGCTGGAGCTATCAACTGTTTTACGAAAAAAAAGAATTTCAAATCGTTCAAGTAGCCTAATTTTTTTCTTTTTGAAAAGTCAAGCACCCGAGCGTTTTTAGTAGAAATCCATCAAATGCGATACTCGAACGCAGAAGAATATTTTTCTGCACTGAAATGTTTGAATTCCATTTTGTTGGAGTATTTGTTTTAGATATGAATCTCCAAAATGCTCTATAATATCCCACATTGAGACGAGTCTTTCCATTTGCAAAGAAACCTATAAGTGAACTAACGAAATATTCATAACAATGCACTGCAATCCACTCGATTATCATTTCAAAATGGCTCAGCAATGATATAAATGCAATTTTTATCGTACGTTTATTGTGCATCGAACGAAGCTGTTCTAGAGATTGCGTGTATGTTGATCGGTTGCGCAACTTTGCTGCATGTCGTTTCCTTTTTTCGTTGCGATTCGAAGCATACTGCACTGTCGGTCGAATTTTGATTTATGTGTGCGACGATGTGCTTGAAGATCGAAAGAAGAGCATTGAAATTGATGCATTGTGCAGCAGCTAATAATGCTAAAACATTTCACACGTCACTTGCACCACTTATTAGTTTACTGCGATGAGCAGAAAACTTATAAAGATATTGAATTTTTCCGTAAAAGTGCACAAAAGTCGCATGCCACATTCGCTAAATGTGACACTTTTGCATGCGAAAATTTTACAACGCTGTCGAAGGGATCAACGCAAAGAGACATACAGAACTTAGTGATGGATTAGTAAAAATAAATGCCACATTGTTCATATGAGCGCCAGATAAGAGGCATTTTTCCAGGTCTTATCGCTCTATAGGAAATCATTCACCTCTTGAAAGAAACCGTTGTGAAAATTCTCTTCCTTATCGAAAATAAGCTGCCGACTTATTTTCGCGACGAATAATTTCATTTTTTTTTTTTGAAAACAGTTTTTTTTTCTTCGAAAGCTTTTTCCTACTGGAAAGTGTAGTGCCTTTGAAAGCGTAAACGGTGCTGCTTCCCTCTTCCCCCTTCCCCCTTCCCCTTCTCCGTTCCCCCTTCCCCCTCCCCCTTCCCCCTTCCCCTTCTCCCCTTCCCCTCTTACCACACACACTTTTCCGCTCATCATTGCCCGGAAAGTAATTCTCTCATTCTTTTTCAATGCAACGAAAAGAAAACTGCGTTTGGTTAAGAAAATTCTCCAGCATGAAGACGGCGGTGAAAGCGATCACCGGTTGCAGGAAGCACTGATAACCGTTCTGGTATGCTTCTTTCCAAAGTTCATATGTCAATTCACTTTCACTTCGTTTTTTAAAATGCATTTTCCTCTTTGAGTCATGTCCAGTACGTAGTGGCGGCCCAGAGAGACGAGTCTTCGGTCACACTCTATTCCTCATATACACCAAAGAGACGTTTTCGATATTATACTGACTCATACGAAGCGATTTGCTGATGATCTCAAAAACTGTCATCCATTCTATTTACGACTGCTGTATCTCGCAGGAAAATTTTGATGCATTGGTCGATTGGCCGAAGTTGTGATATTTGAACATCTCCCATGAAAAATGCCATGTAGTCCCTTAAAACTTTTAATTTGAATTTCTTTTATATTTGGAGAGTGAGATTATTTCTTCAGCAGCTGATGACAAAGTGATCGTGTCTAAGAGGCTCTACTGCTTCTTTGCTGCTAAAATATCATTAAAAAAGTTGCAGACTGCACTCTCTACACTTTTCAGTATAGATTCATTTAAAAAAATACTATTCTTTTAATTTTTCATTCTTTTCTTTTTTTCATCAGCTTATTCTTTATTTCTTTTCCCACATTTTTTTTCTTTATATTGGAAAAATGGGACTAAAAACGTTGCGTGCTGTACTTCATGTTAATAAACAATGTATAGAATATTAGTAAGCATTAGGAACATTTACGTTTGTTTTTCTCCTCCGATATGCTTCCCATTTATAAAGGTTACCTTGTAATTGCTACGTTACGCTGTTGAACGCCGATCCATTTGCAGCTTGACCAATCTCATTTGAATTATTGACCGTCGCTTAAACTGACCAACATCAATAGAATCTAATTTTAAGAAGCTCACGGTTAACACAAAAAATGATACTTCTTACCCCATATCCTTCTGATGCATTTATCGTTATATTGGACAATATGTCAATGAATGTTACATAATGTGCGGGAAGCGCACCATGTGAAAAGCATGTAGTTCACTTGATAAGAGCAGAATGCCGGTGTGGAATTGAAAATTTTCAAAGCGAGAGCTCGATGCTTGCACAAATCGAGGTGGGGGATTTGAATGATGTCAGCGATCGAACTTTCAAAGCTGGAAACACACATCGTGTTATGCAAAGCCTCTTTGTAGCGCTGCTCACTGATATGTCCCACTTACACTCTACAATATGGGACACTTTTATGATTCACTCGTTAACGGCAATGCACACACATTGCGTTTTGCATTACTTATTTGCATCAGTAAAATTGTTGCGTATTTCCTACTCGAACTTTCTCATCTCTCAAATTATCACCTATCGGCGCCATTTTACTCGATAGTTTTTAAATGCGTATTTGTTCGATAAAAAGACGCCTCTTAAAATAAGCGTAAACTCTTCTATTATGTCATAAACGGTGGCATAATCACTGGAAATCACAGAAGACTTGATTTAGCAGTTGCTACTAATCGATTTTTTTGGTTAACTTTGGCTGAATTTCGAAGCAACGCCTCTCTGCACATTTCTCGCTATTAAGACTTATTTTAATTGTTTCAGTAGAGAATTTTTGCGATCCAAAAGTTGAAACTGGAAAAGGAAATCGCTTTTTTTGACGTGGATGTTAAATCTGATTAAAGTTGAAATCCGTCGCTCGAGGTGACTTGATATTTTACGAAGTTGAAAAACTTAACAGAAGAGCTTCACGATTTATGTCCTCTGCATTTCGTTCGTAAAGCACATAGTATCAGAAATTGCCGAAAGATTATAAAATGCAATGTACTCAGGAAACGTCCGATGTTTAACCGAACTAATCGCTCGCAGGGAACTTCTATCAAAGATCGCTTTTTTCGAGCCCGATGTTTACAATCCCTCTAAAGGCTGATGAATAAACCTGGCCATCTTTTAGTGCAGGTTACTCCGAGCAATTTTCGCGAATGCTGCATTAGCGGGTTCCGGGTTGGAACTTTGGACAAACGGGCAGATACAGTCACATGCATACGGACATGCACAGATACCTAGGCGATAATGCGTTTTGCGGGTTCAATTTTGCGAAATGGCATAAAAAAATTTTTGCACTATTCTCGGAAAATTGGTTGAAGATAGAGCGTCTAGGTAAAAATTTCCGTTTTTACGCACTTTTAGCAAATTTCTGCGAAAAAAGAGATGTAGGCATTGTCGCATATGTTGTTCACTTGTTCATGTGCGAAGAGGTTTCAACTTGCCAGCTGTAAAAGTTATTTCGAAAACATTCTGGCGAATATGCTGCAAACCAGCACTTAAGAGGGAGTTTTATTTACCCATTCTTGCCACAATCTCTCTGAAAACCTCCCGGTTGAATTGCTTCCAGAGATCTAGAAATTGCGACGAGCGAGAGAAAGCTCTGCGCCCCTGACTGGAATACGCAGGATTTGCAGGTATGTTTTGCCAATGATGGCACTACATAGGATTTTCTGTGAAAAAGTGCTGCAGCGTCACCTCCATCTTCCATCTCTTTTGGCTCACTGTTACGGATCATCGAGATCGCACATAAAAGTGGCTCAGTGGTTTTGAGCCACGGAGATTCGCACATCCGGAAAATCCTTCCCGCCATCCCTCCCCCCCCCCCTCTCCTGAGGATATGGTTCATCATGTCATACAGAGAGATGGAACTCACCTTATTTGCAAACCAGTTAAGTTTCGCTGTATGTGCGAAAGGAGAAAATATTGATCCGAATAAATCGGTAGTGTCTTCAGCATACGCTCAACGGTAGCTTACTGGGAGAAACGGAGAGGTGAAGCGGGGAATGGGAGTATATGCTTTTCTGTTTGTTTCTTTTTGCCATGCACGAAACTTCTTTTGGAAGAAGGGAGAAGATGAGGGAGTGAGATTTCTCATCCCACCATCTCATCATTTTCCATGCATTTTTTAATGGAGGGAGAAGCGGATAAAATTTGATTTTTTCAATGATTTGATGATTTCATGTTAAAGTAGTTGTTTTCTTCCTTCTACATATGCTATATCATACGTTGGCTAGCTGCTAGTCTGTCACCTTCCGCTGTGGGGAAGTAGGGGCAGCCGAAGTTCAAGCTATCCACGCAGACGTTGGATGCAAACGCATTCAACATTACATATCAACATTTCATTGCTGAAGCTCAAAGCTGCATCACTGATTGTAATTAACTCTGCACCTTTCCTAGTCAACTAGAGTTTTTCAAACTATATTTTTTTCACACACTTATACCAAGAAGTTTTTATTGCAATGGCCTGAAGATCTTATTCATGACGCTATAATCTCTTTCAAAATGGTCACTGAAATGCCAAATTTACTTGAAACTTTGCAATTTTTTGTTTTCTTCCTCCTCTCCTCTTCTACATTCTCCCCATCCTCCCCCTCCCCTCCCACCTCCCCACTAATGAAGACAGAGAAAGAAACGAAGGTAGGGCGCTGATATAAGCGTAATTCACATGTACCGCCACATACATTAATCTACCTTATGGGTTTGTCAGTTTCAAGTGCTTAATTGCTCGCTTATGCGGTAAAATATGTCTTCATCGGTGGCAAATTTCATTTGCATAACGTGCTATTAGTGATGAGCATAAAAACTACAATGACTGAGCTGGAGCGCTTTTATTTTGTTGCTGGAGCTAGTGTTGGTCGCGGTTGTCAGTCTTCGGTGATCACCGGTTTTTTTGGAATTCGTTTGGCAGCTACAGAAAATCGGTGACCACCGAACAACTTTCTAGTCGGCGACCATCGACGAAAAATTGTTGCGAGAAGTCGGCGGTCACCGATTCGCCGATTCGGTGCAGCTTTGATTTCGGCGGCACTGATTATACATAAACGAATACCGAATACTCCTCTGCACCATTTTGGTCGCCTTTTAAAGTCTGCATTTGCAAAGCGCGCTATAATAACCTATGTTATAAGCGTATTTGTCTGCCTGGTGGTTCAGACGCGGTAATCATTGAAGCTAAAGTTAAAAAATGTAGTGGTAGAATTTACACCGTATGATGACCTCAACCACCTTTCGAGTTGATCCATCAACTGCCGAAGCGGTGTAAATATTCAGAGCCGATCCTGTCCATTTGGCGCCAGTCGGGTATCTTTGCAGAAGTGATCGGCTCGAGAATAAATCAATCTTTTGCGGAAGATATGTATGAGTGATGCGAATAGTAGCTAGAATATGAACGCAATGTTAGATCCTGGTGATTTATCGAGCTGTTTGGTGTGAAGATATAGATTGCAAAAGCGCATCTTTCAGGTGCGCTTTTCCGGTTGTTGTCTTTTCTTATTCTCATTGCTTCTCGAAAGCTCTTTGCGCCTTTTGAAAAACGAAAAAATCAACCTGGGGTTGGGAGAAAGAGGGAGTTGTCCCTTATTTCGTAACATTTGAAAATTAAAAGAAACTTTGGACGAAGAGGGCTATTCAGTTTTTAAGAACATCCAAGTTGCTCGCTTATCGTCAAATCAAGCGTTCACAATTTTTTTCTTCGCCTTACCAGAACACAGTTGTTGGTAGACTCATCCTTCCAACCACATAAGATGACTAAATTATATATGGCAGTAAGCATTTAGATGATTTTGAAGCAACTATAAATCGCACCTGTATCATACCTGTGCGATTTAGTGTTAGCTATTGTTGAGTCTACCATTTATCCCTTTTTTTGCTCTATACATCATTCTTGTAGCTATGTAATTCTTATTGCCCGCTGTTGTCACCCGAGTGAATATTGTTTGTTTGAGTTCATTGTTTCATTCTTCCTCTGCAGTTTTGGTCTTTCTCCACTATCTTCCATTTTCTTGTACTGTTCCGTTGTTCCAGTGATTTGCCTGATAACCAGCGTTGTTTCTGAATAACGCGCTTCGTGCGTTTAAGTCCGCTGTAACTGACGTTTATTATCTCTTTCTTAGTTTATTCTCGTCAAACAGTACTCTATTGCCTCAGGCGTTTTTCCTGTGCAAAAATTCTGACACTTTAGAAATGGTGATTCTTGATTTTTGAAATGATTTTTTGAGTCGACCTCAATCGTCATTTCAGCTCGGTGGCCACCGCGAATTTCTCTCGCTGGTGCACAGTATTTTAGAGTTCGGTCCGCGGTTGGTCGTTGATGTACAACAGTTTAGTCGGTGACGCAACAAAATTAGAAAGGCGAGAATTCACTGACCACTTATTCTTCGAGTTTCGGTTTGTAGTCATCAGATATTGGTGGTCACGGAAGCACTTCCCAGCTGAGGGCGATTTATCAAGATTGTTTGCTGTTTCTAACACTAGCTGGAGTATTGAACAGATTGCCGGTCTGCGTCGTTTCATTTATGTAGCCGCTTCTGTGATACTTGTGATTGGTTAATTTTTTCAGTTACTGTAAAATACTGCAGAGATGGTTGATTGGTTCGAGGATATATGCGTCCATGAAGTGAAGAGTACAAAGACGACGGTAAAGAATGCTGCAGTTTGAGGCCATCTGAAAAGATGAAAAGCAGTAGCCAGCCGAGTGGACTCGAACGAGCCAAATCACTACAACGGCGCTTCTCCTCGAAAGCACGCAATTTGACATTAGTTAATTCCGAGTCGTTTGTACCCCAGTCGTCTCTGGGATACAATAAACCTTGCAATCTCTAGATTCTTAAGGGTTGTGGAAGTTGGGGCGTTTTTATATGAGCTGTGCACTCCAACAAGAAGGTATCGCCATCTGAGCTCGGGCGGTATGCGAAGTAGAAGTGTCTCATATGTGCTTGTGGCCATGTAGTTCGGGAAAATAGCCGCTAAGCCTCGAGACTCTGAAGCAATACTTCTTTGTTCAATGTAAACAGTCTAATTCAAGTGCTTCGAAATACCTGTGTCCAAAGTGCTCCAACCATCATTTAAAGCTTTCCAGGCTCGTAAAAAAGGCTTTGCAACAAAACTTCTCGAGCATCCGCTTTGCCGAAACAACCAGTGCAGCATATGTTCAATGTATATGCCAGCGCCTAAAGACTGCTTTGAGTTGGACACACAAAGCCACGGTGTAGTGACTGCTTCAGTGAAGAGAATAGGCGCCAATGTTCTTCCTTCCTCTTCATAACGATCAATGTTATCTTCACAATCGCTCAGCTCTAGCCACTGCAGAGTTGGGATGGACTTATGATGTTTGAAACGTGAAAACAAAAGCTAGCACTCGAATTGTTTCGAAATGTAATTTGCTACACAGCGTAGCATACGGACGATCCGAACATATAATTTCATGCAAATAAAATGAGATACAGAGTCTGTGCTATAGCTCGGAAATCGGTCTGAATAAATTAAGAGGGTACATGCGATAGGAACAGTTTGACTATAAATCAGCGTGGGCACTATACTTCTTAGGTCATTAATTTTTCCTGCTTTGTGGTTCATAGCTTTTGGTCACTTCGACGTGCATTTTCTGCAAACGTTATATTTTTTTATTAATAAATAGAAAGCGTTGTCTTTGGCTTCTATTGCGATCATCTATTACAAGTAGCTAGCTCGTTAAGGTGTGCTTCAGTTACATTAAAAAACGCTAAACAAGAAGCTTCTACGCGTTTTTTGTAAATTTCGCTAAGAAGCACATTATACGTGCGATTTGCCTGTTTCAGCGCACAATACTGCAAGCTATGTCAACGAAGTTTGGCACACATAGTTAGTGGTCTACATAGGTGGAATCAATTCAAGATCCAGCTTGATTCATCAATTCCCACATAACCTATTTATATTAAACACGAAAAATTTGCATAAGCAAGCAAATTCAGAGAATAAAATATTGGTATTATTTTGTTAGCACGTTTATGTATGAGTGGTCTTTACAAATATCAACGTATGATTAAAAATCGTCTTTTATTTTGCTATTTTTCACTTCTTTTACTTCCGGTTGTTTCTGCGATTAGTTTGCTCTTAATGGGCGAAAATTCTGGAAAGCGCATATTTGCGTGTTGTTTATTTGCATCTGTTTACCTACTATCCTTTTTCGCAGTAAAATTGCCTCATATAAATCGAAACTGTATAATTTATAAATGCGCGAAATTGTCTTTAACTGTAATCTGCCATTCGCACTTTGTAAAGTCTCACTGAAAACACTTTTTTTTTATTTGAAAGAGAGAAGCACTTTCATACTAAAATTTGAAAAAGAAAATAACAGCCAAATTCTTACTATTTCTCGTTTTTTAAGCTCTCTCCCTCTGCGAATCACGCGAAAAATAAAAGCTCGAGGGCTTCTATTCATGAAAGTACATTAATTGAATCGTTTCTTTTAGCATTACTTCTAAATTTAGCACATTCAGCAACTGTCGGTTAGTTTAGTAGGTTTTTCGCTCAGTAGATAGGAGGTTTATTAGATGAGCGTTGTTAATGAGTTGTTGGAATTGAGTAAGAACAGCGTTGAAGTGCTGGAAGACCATTTCAATAGCAGTTGATTCTATTGTGAAAGACGACAATTCAAAGAGAATAGCTTTCATTAGCCGTGAAATGTAGTTAAAAAATTATGACAAAAATAGACGACAATAAAGCGCTCCTCATATTAGGACAATTATTTGACGCATCGCCTACCTTTAAAATCAAATAAGAAAGGGGTAATATCACAAGCTTGTTCGATTTTGTGACAACGATGTTATCCGCTCTGTGTTGATTTTTTTTAGAGCAGTATTGTCGAAGCTTCTTTCGGGTAGCTCTTTTGTCCGCCCTTCGAATACAGTAACAAAAGCTGTGTCATAGCATGCTTGTGCTCGTAATTTATGTCCACTAGAGTAGCGTTCAATGAAAAGTTGCGCTTTGAGGCAGCTACTAATAGCAAAATTCAACCGAAATTCAATGTTTATGGATTCCTCTTGAAAGCTTCATACGTATTAATAAAACACCAACTTTCTTCGAGTACAAGTTTCTTTTTACTCTTTTCGGATTCGGATTTGTCTACACTGCAATTTCGGCATTTTCAGGCTCCCATTTTTCCGAATTTCACCGGAATCGGGCTCCGAATTACTCCGAATTTCGGCATTTGGTACCTTTCACTCCTCAAATTTGGCTTTTTTCTCAGAAGCGTTCTACGACGACATGACTTCTCAGGCTGGTATTTTTAAGTAACAATTAACTTCGACTTTTCTTGTTAAAGGGAACAGGAGGCTAGCGTTATATGAGCCTAGCGCTGAGATTCTGTCGAAGTATGCAGCACTTTGTGGTTAATAATAACTTTAATTCTTCCGGAAAATTTCCGTCCCTCCCTCAAAAACAAATTTCCAAAACAGACTCGAACCCTTATTGCCGCCTCACAAGGGGGGGGGGGGGGGGAAGGGGGACGCCCAACAGTGTGCTGCAATAGACGCACAAATTCAAAGATGCCTGATGTCCTCTGACTCTCGCTACGTGGCGACGAGAGCAGCAGAGAAACAGATGTAAGCGAGGAATGATGGAAAATGCAAGCAAATCACATGCTTCGATTGTGATCTGTGAACGAAGCCTTTGCGAATGTCGGATCTTGTCGGCTTTTGACGTCCTTTCCTTTTTTTCGCAAATTTCCCATGGGTTTAGCTTTTTTTAATTCTTTAGAAAAGTTTCCCCGTAGTATATTCTCATAAGTGTTATCAAATCTCATCGGTGAGTTTTATTGTTGATCGATTTGAATGGGGATTTATTGCATATCAATATGAAACATACAACGAATTGGCTGACGTAAACGAAGGTGTAATGTTCACAGAGGTTTGGAAGTGAGCTGCTGTCTCGGGAAGAACCCTTGACGAATAGCCAGCCAGCTACCTGTTCCACTGTTCTTGTGAGCGTCTCTCCTCCGCTCATATCGATTGTAGTGATGTGCGTTGAGAACAGTTTCGTTTGCATCACTTTTAATTGGTATGGGTTAAGTGGCAAGCAAGGTGAAATACTAAGTTGTAAGCAATGTAGAAGTATGAAAAAATGCTTGTGAAAAAATTCAGCTTTTCCACTTCGGGCGATATGAGTTTATTTACTCGCTTAGAGCGCCGACTTTGCAGGTATACTAGAGCAGTGGCAGTTTAAGACCACACACGCATAGTTAGGATATTTTTTCTTGAGAGTGGTATAATTGTGATCATCTAGTCATCTAATCCTTGCGTTGAAATAGTTCGGCATGTAGTCGATATTTTTTCATCGACTTCAGCGGAGGTCAATGAACTGTGCAATGGATTGTATGCGTTCGTTCAATTCATTGCTCAAATAAACAAAGTGTGCAACGAATTGAATGTTCTCATTCTCAAGCGTAAAAACTTCACAGTGATTAAGTTCACCGGTCATTTTTGAACAGTGCGAGAGTGATTATTTATGAAAAAGATAAAATTTTTCGAAAACTTCATCTTTGGAAACCTAACCCGATGGACTTCAGCGGTTATTTGAGCTTTGATCATCTGAGTGATCAAATCAGTTGTAGGATGATATTTGTACTTGTCAGCATTTGATCATCTGAGATGCCACGGTACCTCACAAATTTACGAGTCTTAGGCTCACTGGCCAAGCTCCGAGTCATCTTTTTTGTCTTCCCATGTTCTTGTGTTAGTACTGAAATTCCACTTTGTAGCAGTTGCAAATTGTATTATGAGAATTCTTTGGATATTAGTTTCTGTTGTTATTGGAAAACTCATTATGAGCAGTTTCAGCAAAAGAAGGCAAGTGGCAAAGAGCTGAGTGGGTTTTGAGCGCGGATTTAGGTTAAAACCGACCATGCTCTAGGTCAAGATGGAGACCGAATTTAACCCCTTTCCCGTAAAGTTCTTGTTTTCGAAAAACAGCTGTAGCATTCTATGAGAAAGATTCAAAAGTAGTCGAAAACTTATGAGACTTCTGGCATGTACTTTGAGTTGAGAGATTTAAATTTTACCTGTGATGATCGTTTGAGTTGTGATGCCCATCTCCACCATCGACTCAACTTCTAATTGCTCGTAGGTATGTCATTAAAATAAGTTGCAGTCAGATGTTATGTCAGGTGTTGTGGTGGCAAAAAAATGTAACTCCGCTTGTCTTATGCCTGTTTCCTCTTTATCTCCGTATCGTTCGACACTGATCTTCTTACATTCTTTCGCTGAATATTAGCGAATTTTATGAAGGGACCAGTAATAGCGCTGTTGTATTGTGAATATCACGAGTATTTATACTACGCGTATATGGGTAGTGTTCTCAGGAAGCTTTTTTTCGTATTGCATGGGAAGGTGCTGCTGCACTGTTGACGTTGTTGGCTAGCTTGTGCTACCACTAAACATGAAGGCCATTAGCTTAGCTTGGTGAATAAAGCAATAAATCAAACTATTTCGAGGTGGCCTTCGCTTAAGCTTAGCTGTATGTCACAACACCCTCCCCACCCTGTACCCTTTCAGACTACGAGAATAACTCACTGCAAACGCTTTCTTTTAATTCGTGATCGTAGCTATTATCAAGTTGGTGTGTGCATATGCATATGAAATGATTGAGCGTCTCTAGGAAGTGGTGCTTGCTGTTTGTCACACTGACTGTTTCTTTAAGGAAAATGGCATCAACGGAGCTATCGAAACAAGATCGTGAGGCGAAGGCTCAAATAAAGATCGGCCACTATATTCTGCAGCAAACCCTCGGGGTTGGAACATTCGGAAAGGTCAAAGGTTGGTTTATGTCTCATTAGTGCTTGCAGTTTTCCGGACTCGTTCACGTTTGCATTTTGTGATATATTGTTGCTTCAAGAGTCGGACGTATTTCAATGTTCATATGTGCTAGTAGGAAGGTGATATTATAGCGAAAGTCGGCATCTGAAAATTTCGTTGTTCCATTGAGAAGCTGGCGGAGAATGATAAGAAGACTCTTTCAATGCCTCTTTCGTTCTTTGTTTCCGGTCTTTTAATTGAATACGACTCCGCTCCGACTCCTAAATACTTCTCGAGGTACTTTGTTCACTGATTGACTGCAGAGAGTGCTATACTTTGAGTGAGCATAAAAGTTGGCATACTCTTTATGAAATGTTAATAGTTCCTGTGAAAATATCGAGCTTAGTTTTATTATGGTTTCGGATCTAAAACAAATCGCGCAGCGCAAATAACATCGAACTCGATCGAGGAGGTGCCGTGGAAAGTGTATAGTGAATAAAGGCACGTGCAATCGCCGTTGCTGACATCACTCCCATTTTATCGGCTTCATACGAAATGTTTGGCATTTTTCCACTGGACGGTCTTTGATAGGTGGCGCCGTGATACGCGTTCCCGTACACAGCTAGCAGGCTCTGCATTCGCTATCGAAAAGTTTATCGAAGGGCTGCTCAGCGATCATCAATGATCGCTTGAAGAACGCAGCAATGGGGCTCGATTACCTGTTAATGCTTAGGTTTTTCGATTGTGGCATCCAGATGAACGATTATTACCAATGGCGATAGTACTACAGTTGCAGGGTTTTTCAATCGCAGAAAGTGCGGAAAATTGTTGATGCAATGAATAAAGAGGTAGGGAAATAGAGTGAAATAAACATAAGTGAGTACATCAGTAAATAAAACGATGAGGGGAACATAAGCCAACAATGCTCACAGATACGCACACAGGGAGACGAGTTGCAAGAACAGCTTCTTAGCCGAAGAAATGCACAAAGAGGATTGAATTTTGGGTTAATACAGTTTTTTTAATGCGCTTTCTCATTCTCCCATTTTTTCTCGCCTTCCCTTTCTCCCATCTCTCGCCTCCTCCCCCTTTCCCTCATTTCCCCTCCTTCATCTCTCACTCGTTTTCCCCTCATTTCGCCCTTCCTCCCTTCACCTCCCATCTCTCGCCCCTTCCCCCCTCGCCGCCCTCTTCCCTCCTCCATCTCTCGTTCTCCTAAGAATACTTCAGATGCATTAAAAGACGAAATTGGTGATCAGTTTCTTCGATTCGCATTGTTCTCCTCAGCAAAAGGTTCTCAGTTCGCGTTATCATTTACGAATCGACTGCATAAATTAAAATTTATGATGGCTTAAATATTAAAAGAACGTTCGCTGCTTGTAAAAAGTTGATTTGGAAAGTGCATCGGGAATATCGACGCTGCAGACATTCTTGTTGCCTTTCCACTGACTGTTTCTTTGAATGGTCGTCTGATCACTGCTTCCATCGAGAGGATTCTTATGCGAATCGGCTCAAAAGAGAAACTGATACTCTGAGAAGATAAGCTTCTAAGAGACACCAAGTTGTTTCATTCAGCTGTAAACGAACTGCTTTGCAATATAGTAAGCGAGTCTGCTAATCAGCTTTTATTGCTCTGTGGACATTGATGAACTGTGTGACGGTGGTTGACGACTTTTTAGGGAAAAATAAAGATTGTGCAAAAGTCCTGGGCGTTGGGCACTTTCAGGAATTCACGTAACTTTGGACGAAACTAAGATGCTTATAGACGTTTTGAAAGGCGTTTCAAGGGATGTGCATTTTCAAGGGATGTGTATTTTCCTCTTACGTTTCAGGTTTTACTGCCGTCTTAGAGACAGTGTGGTATTTTGAAATGAGAAAGAGGAGGGGAAGAAGGAATGGATGAGCGAAATACTAGAAGAAAAATTTTCATCGCCCTAGCAAACAGGCGTGATTTATTTCTGTACGCAGAAAAGAATGCACCGGACTTTTTTGTAGGTAGAATGGAAGGATGGTGCAGCGCTGTTATAGATGTTGCAGAAAGTTCAAAGAAGAACGGTGATGGCGGGAACACGTACTTCTTGGCTGTTACGTAACAACTGGGTTTATTGCATCAAGTTTGAGTTGTGGATTCCAAAAGTTGTTTAAGTGTTATTAACGAATTCATTGCAAACTATGGTCATCTAATAGATTTTCCCCTTCGAAAATAGGTCGAAGGGATGCCTATTAACCCTCATTTATCCCCTCTAATTTGAGATGGAGAGGGGGGAGGGTTTCACCAGTCGTAACCAATGTTGGGGAATAAAAAAAAATTTTTTTTTTGGAAAAGTTGTTTCTTCTTTTGTGCGATTTCCGAAGGTCGAAAAAAGAATTCATTCATTAACTTCTGCTGCTGAAAGTTGTTGCTAGCTTCGTTAGTCGCGTGTATTTTGTCATTGAGTTTAATAAGCTTAACAGCGAATTTATTGAGGTGCGTCTGCAATATCTGAGAAAATTTTCATTCGGTTAGTTTGAGAAACATTCGAAGTGATGTGAATTTTGCAAGGAAACTGACGTTTTTTCTTTCCCACCGCAGTTGCCATGTATTGCGAATTGGTTGCTGCTAGTTATGAGAGTTTTAGGTTTTGAAGTGTATCGCACCGTCTCAGATGGTTCTTTGGCTTTTTGTTCATTCCAAACTTCCAAATTTTCTCGTTTATTAAATTGCTTTAGTTCGAAACATTCATCCCGTCACAAAAGGTTTTTTTCTTGAACCGCTTCAGCCGCATCTTTTTCGAATTAATTGGCTGCATCCAAGCATTCAGTGTCGGAATTTTGGCTTATATTTGTCTTAGCTTCTTTTAGGTTTATTTCGTTCGCCTTACGTTGAAATATTTTCAACTTGCTGGACGAGGTGAATGCCAGTACAAATATTTACCAGCAACTAATGCAGTTATGAATTTTACCGCAATATTTCAAAGCATAAAACCTCGTTGCATCGTAAAATTTATGGGGAAAGTGTGGAGAACTCTTCTGTCCGAGAAATGTGAGAAGGTATTAACACTTCTGAGGGCGAGAAGTTTTTCGGAACAAGATTTCTGATGTTGGGGTGCTCACAGAAATTGACCGGATACGATTTGGACCGAAACTCTCAATTGTGCTTTTCTTCCGGTGCGAATTTGGAAGTGTATAAAATGTAACACAAATGGACGCCGAAGTCATAGAGACGGATTATGTTACGAAGATGGATGAGACACGCTTACAAAGGGGGAAGCGAATAAATCCATCTTTAAGCGTATATTTGAGATTGATGTCGCATACCATAGGAAGAGATTATAAAACTCATAGCTTTCTTAATCGACTTCTCGTTGGATGAAGAGGGCTTCTTTTTAGAGGTTGTAGATGGGGATATGGTAGATACATATGACTGAGGCATGAAAACGCGAAGATTTTTAACATAAAGAAGTGTTGCAAATATTAAGGCGGTATATTCGGTGGAATTTGAAAATCGGAGTATATTACTGCCGGTCTACAAGGATATGTTTCAGTTATATGAGGGTGATGTTTGAGCTGTCATGTGATAGGCTTTTGGTGTTTTCCTAGGTTGTGATGCAGTGCGGTGAATGATAGTTGGTATATTTGGGGCCCACCTTACAGAGAAATAATAAGTGCTACAAATGAAATACGATTGGGGCAGCTCGTTAAAAACATTCGCCTTTGTGAAGCAATGATCATACTAGAAGAGAAATGAAGTTTCAATATCGGAATTCGCTGGTTTTCGTTTGCACACCTAAACGAAACGTTCGTCGTATCGCTGTTATATCGCTGTCAATATATTTGCGATCGGTGATATTTCTGATCCCCGTTGTTGATTATATTGAACGCAAAAGAACGAATTTGAATTTGTCAGGTCGGCACTCTCTTTTTTAATTAATCGAACATACGCTTAGGTGGCAAGCCACGTGTCTCGTTGATTGCTGACATGAAAACGTGACATCATCTTAGTTTAATTAAGCAGCGACCTGGAGTATTTTTTACTGAACGTTTTGAAAGAATCGGCTTGTTGTTTTTACTTCATTGCTGACGGGCACTCTGGCTTGAAGTAGACGCACACCACACATTTCTGACGCATATCTAATCCCTTTATGGTTTACAGTTGGAATCCACGAAGCAACGGGTTACAAAGTGGCTGTAAAGATTCTGAATCGACAGAAAATCAAATCACTCGATGTTGTTGGCAAGATTAGAAGGGAAATTCAGAATCTCTCACTCTTCCGTCACCCTCACATCATCAGATTGTAAGTTTTGGTTTTTTGTTGGAACTTTCAATGAGAAAATGTATGGGAGCCGCCTTCGTTAATGAATTTGATCATTCTTTGACTTGAACATAATTTAAACGGTTCAGTGCATTTGTATAAATATTGGTGTAATTGAAGAGAGTGAGGTAGGTAAGAAGGTGGGAAGGATTTCTTGATCTTTGGTATTTGAACTCTCGTTTATTCGTCAAGAGAAAAAGATCTTGCATCGAAAGTGACCTCTGGTAGATCCAGCACGTCCTTTTTCTCAGGTGCATCTTAGTGAAAGCATAATGGATATTCCGATATGAAATTTTCATTGACACGGTGATCAAACTTAGTTTGCGGAACTTCAGGTATGACAGACTTGACTTTCACGAGTAGCTGGTTCGTTATGCTGGGGAGTGGAGGAGGGAAGGGGAGGGGAAGGGGGAGATAAGAGGTCTTTTGTTGTAATGTATTTTTTAGGTACCAAGTGATCAGTACACCGACTGATATATTTATGATAATGGAATATGTGTCGGGGGGCGAATTATTCGATTATATCGTGAAACACGGAAGAGTTCGTTGTTTTTATTTTTCATTTCTTTTTCTTCCCACTTAGCGCTTTTGTTTGTAAGCTAATTAGAGGCTCCAGAACGTAGAAGCAGTCTGCTCTCAAATGTAGTAGAACTTTAATGGGACCGTGGTTGGAATTAGTGACGGGATGCGATGGAGTGGGTGTAGGACATATGAGGAAGGCAGAAATTAGAAATTCCTTAATAGTATGTGATTGGAGGTTATCTCCAATTTTCTCGTCGTTGTGACGAAATTATCGGCGCTTACTGGAGCCATCAAATCCACAATTAAAATCCATTCATGTACTAAAAACGAAAACAATGCAAGAACGAATTTTTTTGTTGAAGATTTCTACGTTGGCTATCTCGAAGAAAAACACGATTAGGAGTTTTATTGCTGCTTTCGCATAATTAACCGACCGGTTATCTTAGTGGGCCAAGGTATCATGCCAATCATTACCTCTGGCCGTTTCCACATAGTGGCGGACTTTGAGAAGTGAATGCTATTTTGCAGATTTTTGTTCTTTTCGTCCATTTTGTATTGTTGCTTCGTTCGTAGTTGCAGCGTAATAAGAATGGCGAATGGGTCATGCGTTGATATGATTTCGTGGTGAGGGGAATAGCGAGGAAATGATTTGATTGTTTGTACTGTAAAGAGGATTCAATAAGAGGAATTCGAAGGTATAGCTTATCAGACGAAATCACTGAAATGATGGATTTTGCAGCTGAAGACGCCAGAAGCACGACGCTTCTTCCAGCAGATTATCTCTGGTGTCGACTATTGTCACCGTCACATGGTTGTGCATAGGGATTTAAAGCCTGAAAATTTATTACTCGATGACAAAAACAATGTCAAAATCGCCGATTTTGGTAAGTTGCACAAAATCTTAATATCGGTCACCGTTTTAAAAGGGCAAATATTTGAGAATGCTGTTAATGAGAGCATAGTCCTGCGTGTTTTGCGGTAATCTTGCAGTGTGCAGTGAATTGTGAATTTTTTTTTTTTGAAAATACGACGAGCATCCCAAATAAGAGTGTCTCATCGGTGGAAGCACTTTACTGGCCGTCTAGGCGCTACTATAGGTGGAATTATATGCTTACTAATACGTGAACAGTTACCATTGAGTTAATTTGACTTCGTTGTGTTAACGTGCTTCTGTAAAGTTTTGTGTTTTGATTATTTTTACGTTTTTAGGTCTGTCAAATATAATGACAGATGGCGACTTCTTGAGGACAAGTTGCGGAAGTCCGAACTACGCGGCACCTGAAGTGATCTCGGGAAAGTAGGCTCTTCCTTGTTTGTTTCTTATCCATTTTCTGCTCCGCGTTCACAGAATTGTGGTTTTGGCGCCAAAGGCATTTCTACTAGACTAGATTGGTTCAGGTTATCAGCCACTCCAGTTTATTATTTCAAAAATCTCACTTCACCCCTGTTGATTCCTAGAGTATCTTTTGTGGCTATCAAAACTTCCGTTGATCTGCATTAGCTAAGAATTTTCTTTTGGTTGCGAGCTCTGGCTCGAGTTGACTCTTTTAAAGACATGCATCTTCCTCTATTAAAAGTTTCGCACAATGATAAATGGAATTCTCCCCCTTTTTTTGCGAGCAGCTTCCTTATTGAAGTTATATCTTCGAGGATAAATACTCATCTCTCTATTGTGCAGGCTCTGCTTTCTCTGTTCTAATTCATCGAATGTTTGAATCGGATGACCAATTGCCAGGCATGCGATTAAATGAATAGCTCATTTGCAGATTGTATGCGGGTCCTGAGGTCGATGTGTGGTCTTGTGGAGTTATACTATATGCGCTGCTATGTGGGACGTTACCGTTTGATGATGAACACGTGCCCACATTGTTCAGAAAAATAAAAGGCACACATTTGTTTGTTCCTTTTAAATTGAAGAAGACAGAATTGATTTTTCACACGAGCAAATCTTCCACCTAACAAGACGTTTGGCGTGCAGTTGGCACAACCTGCAACTTTTTCTCTGTACCGCTTGATCTGTAAATATATGCCCACCCCCTCCCCCACCCACATCCCTCCTCTTATCCTCGTAAAGCTTAGTGTTCTGCATCTGGGCTCACTTATGTGATGGACCACAAAAAGGAATAAAAGCAAAGGATTTTCGTGCAATTTGTTTTATTCTAAGCTGTTTGCCAAGGATGAGGGGTAGGTCACGATATCCGTTTTGCGCATGAGGAGAACTGAGCGTTACTAATGTAAGTGCTGGGATCCTCTCCGCTCTGTCGGAACTCATGTTGCGAGGTTGTTGTTTCATTGAATGAGTCGAAGTAGATCACCTGTCAAGACAAATATCGGTAGGAATATTTGGAAATTCATAGTTTTTTTCTGATGAGCGAATAAGCGGTTTGTTTTTATCAAGGTGGATATTGGACTGCATGAACTTTTTATTGCGAATGTCGAAGTTATTTTGTATTATTATATACAACGTTTTCATGGAGGGATAAAATGTCGTATGGCGGATGATGGGACAGACAAATTAATTTCGATATTTTCTATTCTTCGCCTTTTTAATGGATATCGTTTTAAACTTCTCTGAAGTAAAATGATGTGGTTCCTTTTTTGCTCCTTTCATTTTATCAGACATCATCTGAATTTGTCTTTGCTGTTGCCCCAGTGGTGATTGATTGCGAGATGGTTTTTTCTTTTCAGCGGGCATCTTCCCTATCCCAGATTATCTGGAAAAACCACTAGTGAATCTGCTGCTTCATATGCTCCAAGTTGATCCAATGAAAAGGGCGACGATCAAAGATGTTATGTGCGTTTATATTGACTTTTGCAGATTTTATGATGTGTCAGATGTGCTTTTTTTGCTTCAGATATTAATTTAGTAGTCTCACCTACAATTTTCGCTTATATGATGACTCTAGCAATAGCAGTCGTTTTGAAGTGTAGCAATTTTTTTTTTTTTTTCATAAGGCAGTTTGCATAAGCACTAGATTGATTTCTTGCGTTGTTTCGATGTCGGCAATCAGAAGCTGTCGTATTGCAGTTTATGCGCTTTTGTTAATCTACTGCATTTCCACTTCTTTTATAAGGCTCCCTTTTTTTGCACAATTTCCTTCTGACATGTACATGTTTTCGAAAGAACACTCTAAAGCTCGCATCTCTTGTTTCCTCCTCCCTCCCTCCCTCACTCTCGATTAGATCTATTGGTACACGTTGATTCCGGTATGTGACGTATTGGTGCGCTTGCGCTTGTTCGGAAAGTTACCACCGATCTCGAGACGTGAGAAGACGTATACAATGCGGGCCTTTCTTAATAGTTGCGAGGACTTTAAATCCCCGGATTGCGTGAACGGAAAAATACGGCAGCCGGTTAATGGATTTGTCGTCGTATGAAGTATTCGTTGTTAGCAAAATAGAAATAAACGAAAAGTCGAACTAGCAGCAATTTATGCAGTATCTAAATTTTGGATTTTTTTTTTCAGCCAGCATGAGTGGTTCCAGAAAGATTTACCAGCCTACCTTTTCCCTCCAATCAACGAAAGTGAAGCATCGATCGTTGATATTGAAGCCGTCAAGGAGGTCACTCGAGTAAGTAACCCATTACCTCGCCAGTTATTTATCTCATTTGTTTTCCTTTATCTTTCATCACTATACCGCTCAAGAAGCTTTGTTGACATCTTTGCAATATAGCAGTAAAATTAACACTTAACTGAGAGTTTGAAAGCTTCTGGACATTGCTGAAGCTATTTACTAAGAGTTTTGCATTTGGGGTGTATTTTTTATTTGATTTTATAGTTGTTTAATGGAAATGAAAGAGTGCGGTGAACACTGGTTTTATCATGTGCATCGCGCTACTTGACTATATTCTGCGTAAAATACCCAAATTACCCAGTTTTCCGCCTTTCATCTGTTTGAAGCTTAAGTTCATCCAAGTCTCTTTCCGTTGCGTTGCTCTTATATTAGATTGTGTGAGGTTTGGGAAAACATGAGGATGACTTCATTATGAGATTGGTAAGAGGAATGGATCATTGAACGATCGTAAATCATTAAGAATTATTTAGAGCAGATATGGGGTTGTCATTAACGTGGGAAGAAAGAAAAAAGAGGAATTCAGTAAGAAGCGTTGACGCGAACCTGCATCTCTTGCTTGCAAATGCCGTTACGTGCCCATTAAGCTGCTCTCTTGATCCTCGACTTCCTGCAGTCGTTTTTTGTTATGCATTTTCTAATTGCAGAGGTACGGTGTGTTAGAGGAGGATGTGACGAACGCTTTGCTTGGCGACGATCCGCATCATCATCTGAGCATAGCGTACAATCTCATTGTAGATAACAAGCGCATTGCCGACGAGAGTTAGTTGTTTCGGATCGGTTTAGTAGACTTAGTGAGCTGAAAATGGCCAGCTGAAGCTGAAAGCGGCGCCGCCTTTTATTTCATTTTTCACTGCTGTTTATTTAATCCTTTTTTGGGAGGCATTAAGAACTAATATTAATTCACATGCAGGGAAGCGTCAGCTAAAGTCTTGTTGTCTATGATGCTTCCTATAATCTTTTTCTGCCGTGCAGTTTATAACTGCAGAGTTGCGCTATGCCAGTTCAGTTATTGCCTATATCCTGCACCTCTCCTTGTTCTCGTAAAGGACTTTGCGCGAGGAGAAGGGGCAATTAGCAAGTAGTGAAGCACTGTCATCCGGGTTCGGCAATTTGCCTTGCAGCCCACAGCTGTTTATTGCATCGCTTTCTCATCGCACATGTCCATTGTCGAGGTGCTGTCTCATGTGCAAGGGGGGGGGGGGGGGGGGGAGAGGGCTGCATATATTTAAACTCGCCGACCTATGCTCCCTTGCAGTCGATAAGTTTATCTGTGTGCTGTGCATAGCTGGAATTGGTGGTTTGTCACGTTTCAATATCTTATTGCTGCACTAGGTTGCAGTAACAAGGCATTATAATGCTGAAGCAAACAATACATTGGAAAAAGTGTTGAAGCTCGATCGCAGTAGATTAATTCCTAGGGTAAATCGCAAGTGTAGGTGATAACGTGCACGTGGGCATTGCAATTGGTATAATTGCATCGCCCAGATGTGCTTTTGTTGGATTATTGGCTGTGTTAGACCAAACATTGACATTACACATCGTTCCGTTCTTTTATTATGCGCTTTCTACAGAAGCATATTGCGGTAGCGCCGCGCTTGTGCGTATGTCTCTATACACATGCATGCTTGTTCGTCCTTTTTTCAACCAGTTATTCTTACTGCTCAAGGTACAACAGTCGAATTTCGTTGACTTCCACTTCAGGCAAAAGAAGGCTCACTTCGCTGACTGCAGCTCTTCCCAGAGTAAGGAGTTGTCTTCGAAATGATCCCTCCCTGATTTTGCACCTGAGATTCCACGATAGCAAGTGGTCTAGGTGTTTTTTGTCAGAAGATATCGGAAGAAATATTAAACATCATTCTCGACACATGCAACAGACTTTGCAGATCAAAATACCAAATAACCAAGCATAATCTACCTTGTTTACAAGAAGCTTTCGTTCGTAGTCCCCTCCACACTTGATTGAAAGTAAAAGCCCTCTCATTCAAAGGTTCTGCAAAATTACATACTGCATTTTTGAATGATGAAAGTTTGGAAATAATCCCACTTGAAATTTTTCGATTTTCTCCGAATACGGAAGAAAAAGCAGTAAAAACGCCGACGAGATAGATTCCGCAACCGGAAAGATGACGCCGGAAGTGAGGTCGTGTCGAGATATTCGTTGCAAAAGAAATAAATTGTTCGACGAAAGTATGTGAATATGAAAAAGCGGAAAGAGCAGAACGTTCGCTAAGTTACAATTTAGGCAATAGATGTTCGTAAAAGCAGTAATAGTGTGCAGGTCGAAACGGCTCAACTGCTGCTTAAAGGCTGAGGGGGTAGATGCATTAATGGTATCGGCGGGAAGCATTCCAGATTCGAATAACGCGAAACTGGAAACTATGCAGTACATTGTTTGTACTGCAACCCCTTTTGGCGAACTGGAATTGATGCTTTAATACTTCACCATCGCACCGAATAGTACGACATGGAAAATAATTGGATAGTTCAAAGAGGAATTAATAAATTCGTCTAAAACGCCAATAAAGAAACAGTGATCAAAAACTTCGAAATGAATAACGAAAGTATTTTCCCAAGATCCATCCTGAAATCCTTCGCAGTCAGATCGAGATAAAGAATTGCAGTTGTGGTCTTTCGTCAGCCTTTCTGCGTAGTGTGAGGTCCGTGAGCTTCTTGGCACCTTCTCAGTTGTTCCTGTAATTATTATTGTCAGAAAAGAGAACCACGTTTCCATGTTCTGTCGAAACATTATTTCGCAATCAAAAGCACTGTAAAATCCAGCGAATTTCAGGTCATAAAACGAGTATTCACTTTGGTCAGTTTTAGAAAAAAGTAATAATGAGCTGTCAAGGAACGACTGCCTTGAAGTAGTGGAAGTGCCGGAGTATTTTTCATTCCATCACAGCAGCAAAGTGGAATCGTCGTGCCCACCAACTGCTGATGAGGGGTCTACATGCGATATAAAGAGGAGGGAAGGAGTTGCGTTTTTGGAGGGGTGGGGAAGTATGTGTAACACTTTTGCGGGATGAAAATAAAGGACAGGGATTAACGGCACCGATGCATGACGGCAGGAAGGCCTGATATTATACCATCTTAACAAAATGGAAGCAGTAAAGCCCTAGTCATCAATTACTTTGTGGCAAACTCTTGCTTATATACTAACGACATATTACAACGCGCTGCGGTCTTTGTTTTGTTATCACTGCTATCGTTCACATTAATGGTGCTTTTCCACGTTATCGATGGAATCCATTTGGTATTTAATCAGAAAGCAATTGGGAGCTGCTGACCTATTTGGTCGGGAAATTGTGGAGGATTCTCAATATTGTGAAGTAGAGTAGGTAAGTGCACATTTTTTTCATCTAGTATCACTCCGTGAAAGTTAGGCGAGCGGAATTTCGAAGGCGTGGCCATAATTAAGTGTCCTTGATATTCAAATCATGGAGTCGTAACTTTATCCTGCATAATTTAAAAAAAAATTCCACTGGTTTTTCATGGACGAAAACTGAGCGCATGAATGAGAGGATGTCGGGGAAGAAAACTCCAGTGCCATCGCCTGTCGTGCCAAAAAACGCCCATTCCCAGGCCCTTCCTGTTTTAGTTCTCCGAGCGTTGATCGCGACACCTGCAGTAACATTATGGCTCTTCTAACATAATTTTTCATAGTGCTACTTCCCACTGGAATTAGGTGTTTACTTGTGTGATTAATGACCCCGGATGGGAAGTTTAAGTCGGAAAATCGTCGAACGCCTACAATTTGGAACTGAGGCCAGGAAGTCATCGGGTGAGGGTCCGTGTTGTAGATCTTTGAGACGTTGAAGCTGGAGTCGCCCAAACCCGCAGTTGCACGCTCACTTTCCGTTTCGTTGCTCGCTTTTGATGTCAGAAGAAATAAGCCAAGAAGTCTAATCAGTCGGAAGCCATGACGAATTCTGGAACAGAGAGTTGACTCCTAATGATCCCAACTCCAGGAAAAGGAGTTGGGATAATTAAGAGTCAACTCTCTGTTCGATGATTCCGAATGGGAAGCCAACTCTCCAAATACTGTAAAACTTCAATTTATTATTAATTTTCATTGTTTGTTGATAAAAACGCATCAAAAGGTATTGTTTGTGGCACATTTCAGTGCCTTTTTCCTTCTTCCTTTGTTTTAGTTTCTTTTCATCTCTCAGGATGCCTTCTGATTAATGTGCCTGTGAGGGCCGTTTTTCGGTACGAGTGCTGGCAGACTACCAAGGCGTGGGCAAATTTGAGTAAACATCGCGCAGTCGCATCTAACAAAGCGCAGTAACTTGGAGAAATATGAAAACGCGCCCAGCTCGGTCAACAGATTTCATCTTCAGAAGAAAAACAGCTACGGCTATTAAATCTAGGTATATTATGCTACCATATAACCTACGGAACTCACTTTGATGCGGTCAAGTCACTTTATTTGAACAATGCGGGCCTACTGATGGCTAACATCGAATTCGCGTTCGCCTAGTTAATTGAGAGCAGAGGAAGCAGAAATCCCTCCCAAGGAGACTGCTCCTACATTTGCTTTGTGGTTCCTCTAACGAATCTAAAAGACTGCACCGATTTTCAGAAGCTGTGAAATAATACCTTATACCATCCCTCCCTACGCGGGTCCTCCTTTTTTGGCCACCTTGACTTCTTGTAAAACGAGTTAATTGCAAACTTAGTGCCATTTTCTAATGACAGTGGGACCAGGAAAAGGTAATCAATCGAAAAAAAAATTGGAGATGGATCGTGTCATACAACGTTGATTACGCCTATCAGATTTCGCCGCCTTATCTTCTGTCATTCGCGAGTTGAAACCACCGGATGCATAGACAGAAATAAATATTCAATATGACGTCATCATAATTCACTTCTGTAAAATTCTGTAAAGGAGTATAAATATGGTCTAACATAGTAGTGCTTTGAAAGTTGTCATTCATCAGTTAACTGTTGATGATAATCGTACTCTAATATTAAACGACTTCAAAAGTTGTGGGTTCTCATTGAAAAAGGTTACGCAGGTCGAGGTGTTATGGTAAATGCAGTAAAGCTGAGTAGTGTTGTGTATGTGAGTTAAAATCTAGCGAGGCAAGTTGATGCGAGGGCAAAATTACTCAATTTTGAGGTAGTAGATACGGTGTGGCTTTTGTTCTATCACCGATATTATATCTTCCTTCTAAGCATTTGTATTCCTCAATGGAGTAACTCACAAAGGAAGACTATTATTGAGCTGAGTTCGTTGTTGGCACGATTGCCTTCCCTTATCGTCACGAATTGAAGATGTTGCAGACCTGCTCGGTGATGTGAGCGTATGTGTTGAGAAAAAGGTTACGAGAGGGCAAGAAAGCACCTCGGCGATGCGAGATGCATAGAGACCTAGCAGAAAACAAGTTCAAGAGATTATAAAAAACCACGAACAATAGCGTACCAGCCACATCGGTTTTGATTATAGGTAGGATTGAAATGCGGCGCTCTTCAGAGTAAGTGTTTGCATGAGTTGCGGAAATCTTTCTCTGAGTTCATGCACACGGATTACCCGAGTCGTAATTGCTTAGGTTATCTGATAACATTTCGAAGTGAGATGTTCCTAAACCTTGCTCTAGTTATATAAGTTCCATTAAGTTTTCAGCTATGTATTGTATATGTGGGGTGGGGGAACAATTACGATTATGACAGAAGTGCGATATCAGTGCAGCGCAGCTTGGAGGAAATGCAACCGCACTGAGCAAATTGCAAGCAACGCTTTCAACACCCTTTCGTTGGATGCGTTTGCGTTATATTATGCCGTTTGCGTTAAAGCACCAATTTCGAGTGAATAGTGAAGTAAACGTCAATTCGCACAGAGTGAGGATGTGTAAACACGTTGCGTTTGTGTGCTGATGCTGGCAGGGCAAGCTTCTTTAAATCGTTAGGTGGAAAAATAGAGTCGCGCAAAATTTAAGGCTTCCGAGATGCTTATAGGAGTGAACTAAGGTTGAGAGGATGGAATCGGCAATGTAAGGCGTACTGCTCATCCTGTGCAAAGGTTATTCGCGCCAATGTTCGTGAAGTGAACGCCAGATTCCTTCGATGCAGACAGATTTTATGCATGCCTTCGGTGCAGTTTTATTTCGCGCTATAATATCACTCGGCAATAACTTGCCCAGTGTATTACGGTAGCTTCAGATATAATAAAGAAGGCGCGTTCTTTATCATTTCGGTTTTTTATTACCCCATCTTTCGAATGTCTTGGCTCTTTATAGAATGAATGGGCCAAAATATCAATGGGCAGACTGTGCGGAGTGCTATATTGGTCGATCCTTAGCACAATTCATAATATACGAGTGCCGGATGAAGTGTGTCGTTTGTGGTGTAGGCCAAATTTGTTGGGTGCCTTTTATACCAAAATATGCTTATGGTGCTTATCCAGAAAATATCGAACATTTTTCGCAATGGGCGTCTGTAATTGTTGCCTTGAATTAGTGTCCAACTCATCACCATTTTGTAATGACTGCTTCGTAAATGAGTGAATTATCTCATGGGGATACTCGATTCGAGGTGCTTCTCAAACTAAATTCAGACCTTCAGCTCTTCACAATGCGCTTTAAGTTTACCGATTCTGACTCCTCGCTACTTTTTGAAAGGAAAGGGAATTTGCTTTCTCCATTTGAGGTAGCCTTCTGCCTCTTTGTTTGAGTATACGAAGGGCGTTTGAAATTTGGCGTGTTTAATACACTCGTTTGTGAGAACGGCAGTGCTCGTTGCACAGTTTATTTAATCATGTTTGCTGCTTCGTTCTTCTCCTTTGTTTAACAGTGCTCATGTTTAGCACTGCTAATATTGTTAGGAGCATGCAAGCATGCATCATTACTTCTGCTTTCAGCGTAGCGCTCTCATCGCTGTAGCGTTTTAGTTTACAACATTGCAAAGTATTTCCTGATCAGTGGTGATTTGTTCCAAATGTGCGAGGAATTTCCTGGGGACAGCTCACTTTAAACCACGCTAGCGGCGAAAATACCTTTAACGCTTTTTTGTGAAAGGACTTTCGCTATCACCTGTGTTTTTATTACTTGTTGCTCATTTGCCGTTAGTAGGTTCTTATGACCTGCGCTTAGAATCTGATACAAACGTGTTCTCTAGAGCCTTCTCAGTGCCTTTGAAAAAAAATGCCATAAATCTTTCCACTCGAGTATGATGATGTCATCCTTATTGATCAGCTGAGTAACGAACAATAGACAATACAAAATCCAGTACAGGAGCTTAATGTGATACAATCCGAATTGTTGTTTGATCAAAAGGTTGGAGTGCACGCGGAGTGAAATGTTTTTCTTATGAGACCCTTCCGGTTACATAGCATGCGTTATATTATATTAATAAGCCCCTGTACTGAATTTTATATTGTCTGTTGTTCGTTACTCAATCGATCAATGAGGATGACATCATTATACTCGAGTGGAAAGATTTGTCCCTATGTTTGTGAGACATAGTAAGATTGTTAACGGAGAGATTATTGTTTGCGAGGCTTTTGTAAGGAAATTTTGTGGCTGGTTGTTGGATGTTTCGACTATGTTGTGTTCTTTTCGTTGATCTATCTGCTCTCGTTTATTGCTTTTTTCCAAGCGTTATAGACAGTTGTCTTTGGGAATATCTGCAGTGTCATTTTTTGTAGGTAACTGAGATGTGCACTTCATCATTCCTGTGTTTATCTTGCTTCGATTCTCTTCATCACTCTATAAAAGAGTTGCGATGCGATAAGTTTGTTGCTTCTAGAGCGCTTATATTGTTTGAAGCGTTGTAATTTTCGCAGTGGTTGCTGCCTATGATGCTTTATTGCTATTCACTATTTAGTTTATGTGCTGCCAACACCGTATCGGTGCCGTCTTTTTGACCTTAGAGCGTTTCTTCTGTTTGTTTATGTCGTGTGGAGGAAGTATTGTTTTTATTGTGTTATGAATATTTCGTATGAACAGATAAGAACTGAAGTAAGAGCTTCCTCTTTTTTCTGCAAGCTGTTCCCTTCGTAACAGCAGAAAGGTTCGTATGTCTCGATCCTTCAAAAGAAAGCCCGATATTGGCGTTTACAAAAGAAGGTTGCGACAAACAACAGCGTGTTTGCCTGTTAGTAGAAGTTTTGTTGGAGGTAAAGAGCACATCACTTTCCATATAGCTGTTAAGTTATTTTCTTTCCGCTGCTTTCATCGTTATGTGGTTAAGAGGCGGGAAGGTTTTATGCGATGAGAACGGCTAATGAATTAGAAGTTAGCTTGATCGCGTTGATTAGGCGGTTAAAGAGGAAGCGGGTGGCCTATATGGATTTTCCACCAGATGGCCGTCGTTATGGTTGAGAATATACTGGGGAAGGCGTCTAGAAAAGATGCTTCCGGCCAAGACGTATTGTCCTGGGTTGCTGCTCTTACAGTTTATCATATTACTATTTGTTAATGGAAGGATTTACCGCTCTTTTCTCTAAGCTTCAAGAGCTTCTGATTCGAATTCGAATTTTATTCGTGTGGAGTACTCTCTCTTTCTGTCCCTTTTATTAATACCATAACAAAGTAATTTCTGCACCTTAATTTCCCTCCCCCTTGCTCTTTCCCACCCTCAAAAAAATCATTTTCGATCATGATTCGAACTGTAATTGTAACCCTTAAAATTGTAAGCATTAAAGAGTGGTGTAGAACTTACCTGAACGAAGGTGTGATGGAACTTACCCTATCCCTATGCACTGTTCAGCTCAAGTTCGTATAACTTTACTGCTCGCTGATAGGTTGTATGGCAATAAGTTGAGGCATGCCTTCAGTTGATTACCGTACAGCATCTGCCGGATCGTTACATGAAAGTTTCTCGTTGGGAAGTTATTTTTCTTTTCTGTAACTTTTCGCGGGGAATGTTTCTGATCCGAGTAAAGCAACAACGAAGCGATGCTGTAGTAAAAGATTCGTGATATTATTGCGTCCGCAGGTGTAAGTGATACTGTTGTGACAGCAATATGCACTATTAGAGTACTAAAATAAACAATGACCTTTGTTCTTCTTGACGATGACTGGAATCGTCTATGATACGATAGCGGCGGAACATCATATTATTGAAAAATAAAGTAGTATTACATGACAACAAAGTGACATTGCCTACGTTGTTTAACGTACATAAGAGCACAAACGAGTTATGCGACCATCGCCGAAGAGTTTGAGGGGAGGAGGGGGGATGGTGCGCCGGTCAATGAAAACCTCAGTGATTGTTTACAAATTTCGGAGCACTAAGTTATTGTTTCAGATTGACCAACCCAGAGACTTCAGATATTTTGCAGGTTTTTTCTTGTGCACCTAGAATTGGAAGTTTTTGAATGAGCTAATTTCACGCTTAGTTTTGATCACGTGGGCCATGGTGAACAAGTGTTGCTAGTGTCACTGGGAGTGTGCGACCGTAATTTGCGGTGAATTATTCAAGGCATGTTTATTGCGTTTAACAGCATGAATATGGCTTCAGTGCTTAATCATTGGAATGATTCTGTCAAATAGTATGTAGTGCATTGGATAACCGCAGCAACAGCAACAACGGTAAGCTGCCGTGTAGTTGTGTCAGACTGAATGTGTTCCACATAGCTTTCATATTCCACAGAGAGCTGCTTGCTTGTTTCGTTTTTTTCATGCTTTGAGCTAAACGGCTGCAATTAGTAGCGTTTGATGCGATGCAAACTTTCGGAGCAGTGCTTCTCTTTCATAACTGATTTCCTTTGAAGTGCAGCAAAGCTGATAGCTGGCATTCAAAATATTCGGTGCAATTATTAGCCTGTTCAACTGCGCAGTACTGAAATGTACAACTAAGGGTAAGGGTTCATAGAGCATTCACTTTGTCTCTGATCCATTTGAGTGGATTTTCCAGTGTTTCACCAGCTTTCTCAGCTTGGATCTCTTCCACGATTGTTTTATTTGGAAGTCATTCAAATTCTTTTCTTTCAGTTACGATTTCATTTAAATACTCTCTCCGTTGCACTATGACACACCTGTAAAACTGATTTTATATTGCCGTTGTCTGCAGTTTTTCACTCTGTGTTCCGTTTTCACACCTTACCGAAGGAAGCGAAGAAAACATCAACTCAAGAAAAAACTGTGTCGTAATGAGAAGTGGCCTTAAAGTGCGCAAGTGCAATCTTTGGTCGCTTTCTTCTCTTTCAATTAAAAGGGCACCTTCTTGGCTCCCAGCTTTGTCAGTATGGGAGGAGAGCTTCGAATTCTGTGAATGGCAGTTATACGGTCTGTGACTGCTTAAGGGTAGGGAAGCCCGTTTGTTGCAGAGCGGTGCAGGTTGCGCGCACGCACTATGCCCTTTTCGGAACAAGCAGGGTAACGGCGTGCGCTCAAGGGTGTTTCGATTATGGTGCTTTAAAGGTGTGCTTATGTCTTTTCTGTTGGAAGTTTGTTGCATCGCTACAATCACATGTCATTACTGTTGTATTTTTGCTCCAGTGCGCATAACTGACGAGCAACATGCCAAGTGCAACAACTCGGCGAAGCAGTCGCAGCAGAGGGAAAATCGGGACGACTTTGAGTGTGCACCACTCCCACCCCCTGGTCGTCACTACAGTGTCTCAGGCTGCGGTGCTCATGGTTCGGGTCCTGTTGTGAGTAGCACATTACCGGCAGCTGTAACAATACATCCACGTTCCCCCCTCCCCCAGCATATTTGTATTCATCGCAGAACAGTGCCATTCGGCAGATACTGCCGTCCAGATTGTGATAAGTGCCCCAAGTGGGGTGCACGTGAATGTTTGTTTGGCCGGAGGCAGACGAGCTTGGCCTACTGTGATCTGTGCCCACAATATGGCAAACCCGGTTGTATATTTGGAGGCTCGTCAGGAACGACGAATAGCGTCAACTCAGCTCGAGCGGCGACCAGCAAGCCATGTAGGTATTTCACAAAGTTTCATGATAATCCGCACATTCGCTCAGTTTCTTTTAAAAGGCTTTTTTTTTCAGTGAAAAAAATGCATGTGACTGATTGACCGTGTGAAGGATCTAACAGGCGTCTGTTGTGCTCTGATCTCTTTGTGCGGTGAGATTCATGCTTGCTGCTCGTCTCTCCGAATTTTGTGGCTTTGTCAAGAGTGCTTCTACTATCTAATGCTGTGTGCAAGAATCCCTTTGTTGCTTTCTGGTGGTTTTTCTCTTCAGCAACTCGTCGTATTGTTGACGTCCAACACTCTCCTTCGTCATTCATCGAGTTTATTTCTTTGCGGAATGGCAACAGCATGTGCTTCATTTTGGAGGATCATCTCTTTTCGCCAATTGTATCGTCTGAAATTCAATCTCTGCAATATTTTGTTCTTTTTTTAAGACGAAGCTATTTGTTGAAAGTTTTTCACTACTGCAATGAAATACCACAACGGTTTGTTTTTATTAGTTGAGACGCTCGCCTCCGGTCTAGGGGTCGATCAGAGTTGATCGCAGGAAATTGTGTTATGTCTTTATAAAGTGCTTTTTTCAAACGTAATTTCTTTTCCTTTGCATTTTTAAAGAACGCATTCGATTACAAATCAGGTTTGAATTTCGCATGCGAGGTGGAGTTTGGCGAATTGGATTTGTACCAGCACTTTTATTATTAATTATGTTTTAAAATACGCTAAAAGTGAACATTTCGACGAAAAGGATTCCAAAATCACCGCTGAAATGGGCGAAAATTGCGTTTTTGAATGCTGGGATTAAGAAGCGAATCTCATGGCAGCAAGAGTTCTCTCTGCGGATCAACACTGAGTGCTTGGTGCTTAATGATTTTAGTTTTTCATCTGAAGCCGTCTTAGGCAATACGTTGCTGAATGTTTGTACATTGGAGGAGTTGCCTTCTGTTTTTGGAATTATTGAGCTGAATGCATTTTCCACTAAATTCGTATGGATGTTTGTCTTTATCACAGTTGAACGCGTCACGGATTTATCGCTGCATTCGTCTAAAATGAAATCTTGTTGTCCTTAATTCGTATCCTCTGTCTTGTTGTCCTCAATTCGCAGCAGTCTAAACGACGAGTGAATCATTGCTAACTGCAATATTTTATCTTTGAAGAGGTTGCTTCACTTCTATTTATTATCGTGATACGAGCTGTCAAAGCCCATTGGGGAATTGCATAAAGCGGAGAATATTGAGGACCACTGCCTTCCCTAACGATGATAGCATTCGATTTCAAACTGCTAAAATGCGTTAATATCAGCTGTGCTTTATTCTGTTCGTTGCGTGAAACGCAGTTTCACTTCATCAGTGCTACCCAGAATATCACATTTCTCCGTACTTCGACAAAATCAGTTCGTTTTTTGTGCACGACCTGTTGGACACATCTGTTTGTGAGTGTTTATATGTCTACTGTGCCTGCGTGTTTATGTGCCGATTTAAAAACACATTCGAGTTAGTATTTAATTTTGGTAGTTCCCTTGAATATTGTAATGAAATATCCCACAGAATTCACCTGTGAATTCGCCTTGTCGAACGAGTATGTTTAAGGATGTGAGGCATTTAGAAATGAATTTGGGAACGCATTTTCTTTGCAAGATTAATGTTTAAATTGCACATGAGCTCGGCATTTGCGGTGTTCAAGAACGGATTCCAATATGGAGTCACAAGCACGACTGCGAGCAGTGAAGAACTGCAAAAGTTTTCCCGAAAAGCGTTAGACGTTTTAAAGGCACTTACTTCAGAAAACATAGTTAAGTCCGCGCTACGTTATAGGTTACGAAGTTCCACTGTTATTGGTTTTTTTTAATTGAGAAAAGTTAGGATTCATATGGCAGCAATGAATTCAGGAGTGTTGAAATTGCAGAAAGTTTTTTGAAAAACAATTAAAGTTCTTGGCAGCTCTACTTTTGGAACATATTTTTCTTCAGTGGTGTTCTCGCAGAGGGAAGGTAATCAACAATCAGCGGTTCTCAGTTTTCAGTCGTCAGTCCTGAGTAAGAGGGGCATCTTGAGGTTTCAACGTTTATCTCTTCTGAATTCAAAAAAAAAAAATTTGGCAGTCTCTTTGTTTGATACAGTAATATGGAACATCCAACGTTTGAAAAATAAAAGAACATTGTACCAAAAATTAACTATCTGAATCTACAGAATGTGGTATTGTTCATGGATAAATTTTTATCTGTTATTTCTTTAATGAGAGGACGATATTGAGTCGGATTCAAAATTGCAGCTGATAGCTTTTTACCCATTACTGGTCACACCTAGTGCTTGCCCTTGCCGAAGGTTAACTAGCAGTTGAGGGCAGTTAACACTCGGCAGCAACATACTGTATTCACTGGTGTTGTTTGAAGGCTAGATTAGCGCCATATGAGTCGATCTTCTGTTAGAGAATCATATGGAAGCAGGTGTTTTGAGTACAAAGCTGTCCGTAAATTGTTTAAAAACACTGATGGCGACAGCTCAGGTGGTTTGTTCCAGGATGCGCATCACTTCGCAAAGGATTTTTGCCGCAAATGAAATCTGTGTATTTTGCCGTGTTTGTCTCGTCTTTTTCGGCGTTCGAATGCATATTGCTTTCATGTTTCATGTTCATGGACCTTCA
This sequence comes from Ascaris suum, assembly GCA_013433145.1. Taxonomy (NCBI): domain Eukaryota; kingdom Metazoa; phylum Nematoda; class Chromadorea; order Rhabditida; family Ascarididae; genus Ascaris; species Ascaris suum. The sequence goes on along the minus strand of CM024187.1, from coordinate 18,350,497 downwards.
GAAAAGAAGATGGGGAGGGAGTAGGGGGGTGGCAATTGACCATTTTCAGGGCTTTGACTAAGAGCTGGCATTTTGCCACGCGATTTGGGTCAACTGATTACGTGTAGCTTTTGCGTAATTGCCAGCCCCTTATCGGCGTTTGCTTTATTTAGCATTATATGTGTTTTGAGATTAATATCGCAGTAGATTATGGCTGCCATCAAGTGGAGAGGAGTCGGAGAATGATATTATGCACGTTTTATGTATGCATTTACACGTTAACATTGAGGTCGCACGAGTGCGTCCTACTGCTGTTCTCCTTGCTGCGCACTTGCCGATCCCTGATCGTAGCATATCGACAGCATTTGTGGCCACTTTTTTTCCGATGGAAGGTCCGTTGTAACTGATGTTTTTAGCGAAACTTAAACAGTTTTTGCAGTGAACAATGCAGTTAGCCGTTTTTTTCTTTACTTGTAAAGCGTGCTTTAAGAATGAGAGAATCATGTAGTGTTTGTGTAGCTTTCTTGAGCTTTCTAATTTCTTTTAACGTCAGCAATATTTCGAGGGGAATCGTAGATGTGCTTGAGCTCATCTGAGGCATACTTGGGATATAACTAGCGAGAGTGGCATGAACATTGATGATAATGTTTCATTTCCCTTCCAGGCGGAGCTTTTCGGGAGGGGAGAGAGCTATGCTTGTGACATAGTTTGTGCTGATCTTAATTTCTGATTATAAAAAATTAATTCGCTTTCCACCCGTTCTACACATGTTGAACATGCCGACCCAACCTGAGGCTCATTTACGTATTCGCTGGTTTGTTTAATTGCTTTCCTTGCATACCAATCGTTCAAAGCCCCTTTGTACCTTTAAAAGTCCTCAGCGGTGAGAAATTCAGGCGGTAAAAGAAATGCGGTTTTTTTGAAAAATTGTTCAAGAATTAATAATATCCGATCTGCTGAGGAAATTTCCGCCGGAAGTCGAAAGCGCACATCATTTGTACTTTAATTCTTTTTTATACACTTGTTTTGAAAGGCCTGTTATGTGCACTGTAGTGCTCTTTGCACTTGTTTTCAATCGTCAGTTTTTTCAGCAGCTAAGCTTTCAATCGAGGAGTTCTACCAAGTGACTCCGGCGGGTAAGCTTCAAGCGGCCGACGTTTTGCACAGACATCCGGAACGAATTGCAGGTTATTCATATCCTTGTTGTTCGCATTAAAATTATAATTGAGATCGAAATGGAAGACACATTGGATTGATGACGGAGACTAACAATGAAGGGGGAAGGTGTAAGCAACATACCTTTGCTAATATCTGCAGTGACTCCACATGTTTAGTTATCAGAACGGTCAGAATCTCTTTTCCCATTCTCTCCCTCTCTCCACCTCATTTTTCGTCCCGTTTTCGTCATGCTACCATTAGCTAGTATCTGACAGCCTTGTGAAAACATAGGACAACGATGACCAGTAGTTTTGTTGGTTAATGTGGATCCCCCCTCAAAAAGACAGTTTTGTTGGTCGGATCCCGTATTCGAAAGGATCAATCGTACCTATTTCATCGGTAGTTTGGATAGAGATGGGGATGTGAATAAAGTACTTGATGATGTCATGGATTGAATCTTCTGCTTGTAAGTCAGCAAATGAATTTCAACAGGTGTGAGTTGGCGGTAAATCGAATCAAAGTTTGATTGGTCTTTTTTGCTGTAACCTTCTGCTACAATATTCATTAAGACTGATGATAAGCATATATTTGCTGCGATATACGCATTAAGTCAAGCCGAGGTTGCGATAGCTTTTGCGTTGAAAATTTGACCAGTTAAGAGGTGAGGATGCCTTAGAGGAAAAGAGAGAGGCTCACTTGCTATACGTCTGATTGTTCCATAGTTGTTAGGTTGTTGGCTAGTCGTGCGTTAGAGGTGACCCTGAAAGTGGGTGCTTTTGTTTCTTTAGCTCAGCAGTTATGTACATTTAGGCTCTAACAAAATCACACCAAATTTGGAAAATATTGCGAATAACGATTCGTCTGGGCCTAGCAACGCTCAATCCGCACCAATACCGAACAGCAATATCACGCAGGCGAATCAGAAGTCTCCACACGTAAAACGCGCTAAATGGCATTTGGGTATACGGAGTCAAAGCCGACCAGGTTGCAACTTTGTTCACTTCAGCTAAATGTTGATACTGGTCGATTTCGGTTTCTTTTTGAAGTCTTGACGTTTTGAGGATTGATAATTTATGCATGTTAGCATCGTTGGCAGGTTTCTGCTGATAGTTCTTAAGTGAGTAGAACATGAGCTGTGCAGGTACTGAATTGCACCTCATATTTCGAAATTTGCTTTGATTTCTATTCCTTTTTTTGCCAAACGGCGGAAATACGCCGCAGAGGATTAGTTGTCCACCTGTTCTTCCACCTGCGTATTTGGTCTCAAGATCGGGTCTACTGATTCAGGCAAGATTTGCTGAGTGCCTACTCAACCTACTATGAGCTAGGACTTCAGAAATCATCCCTTTAAAGCTTCTGGATTCAAATTCAGCCCGCGACGGACTGTTTTTTCACAAGTAGCCATTACGATGAATTAGCTTGATTTTACGTATTGCGACGCCTTTCTCTCTCGTGGACGTCGGTTTCCACGAATCGAAGATCGAATTATTAATTCTGGGATTGCAAAACCAGCCTGTCGACTGTGCCCTTTTTTTGGAACAGTGGCAAATTTTTTTAGACCCCGCAACCACTGTTGCTGTGCAGCAGTTGTCAGTAAACCTGCACTTGGAAAATACGCCAAGCAGAATTTTAATTAATCGGATCAAACGACCCCTCAGTTTTGAAGCCTTTTCTGAGGACTGATTGCAAGCGTCGCTTCTTAAACGTGTTGGAATATTTTTGAAGAAGTACATTTTGCTGTATCATGTAGGCTGTGCCCAAATTCTGTGTAACTTTGCGATTATTGTTGTTACGTTTCAAGTATTGGAAATTTGCCAGAAGTATCGACTAAAAGATATACAGACGTTGCAAAAAGAGAAGTTATTGATCGGCATGAAACCGAATTCTCATCGTAGAATGGATGAAGTGTTCCGATAACATACTGTAAAGTTAAATTTCGGCCGAGAATGAAAATGCACGACTTCGCCTCTCATTTTCGAGAATTGACGCAAGAACATAAATAGCATGACATTAAATTTGATGGTGCGAGGTGGGTGGCAGTCGGTCTGGTTTGAAATTTGTCTCAATATAAATCTCTTCACTCTTCTTAGCTCCAAATAGCATTATCTTGTTTGTGCATATCTAGCATAATGCGCTGTACTTAGCCAGTATTGTTTTCACTCGCTGTAACTTTTGCAGAGGATATCATGTATGAAGTTTTTCGCGCAATGAAAACGCTTGACTTCGAATGGAAGGTCCTCAATCCTTACCATGTAATCGTGCGTAAAAGGCCTGACAATCCCACTTATGAACCTGTAAGTAGTCGACTCGTTTTCGTTCATTTTTACCGATTTTCTTTATATTTCTTCATGCTTCAGATCGTTGTTGTGCGGATGTTTCCATTTTGTAGAGGTTCTAAGAAATATCTTTCTTTGCAATAACGTTATTGGATTGACAGTGTAGAAATGTTAGAAACTTATGTGGCGGGATGATTTAATTTTCGTGCATCATTGAAGGAATTTCAAATGGAAGGCAGAAACGCAAAAAAAAAAAAGCAATAGAATTTCTTTTGTTTAGTAATTGAAGTGTTTCACCCGTTGAAATTGCATCTGTGACACGAGCGATTTCAATTATAATTATAGTTTTTTTTTTGACAATGTTGACTTTTCTCAACAACGAAGTAAGTAACAATTTTTGTTTTAAAAATATTGTCATTGGAGCACAAAACAACTGAAAACATGACATTTTGCAGCCGTTATCTGAAACCCGGCTAGAGTGACTTTGTCTTATTCTCTTTGTACATGTGAGCACTTTGCGATTTACCTAATCACAGCCGGGCAGTTTCATCTCTGCGGTGGCCATCTCTCGGAGATAGAAGTGCATTAAAATGTGCCCCGAAATCTTATACGCGAGAGCCGTTATGCTTTGAACTTATTGATTGATGCTCGGATATGTGAGTTACCATACTCAGAGGGAGGATTACCTTGCATCCATGTTTTCACTATGATCCTTCAGATGAGTTTCAGTCTTTGCGAGGTGCACTTCGCCGGAAAAATTTTCCACAAGTATTATGTCGTAAGGTTGTTGAAATTTGCGCGTTCATTATTGCTTGGCGGGAGTTAAGTGGGTCTCCCATTGGAGTGTTTGAGCATTGCTGTTTGCAGCCAAAGATGAGCCTGCAACTGTATCAGGTGGATCAGAAAAGCTACCTCCTCGACTTCAAAAGCCTCGTTGACGAAGATAACGGTAATGCTTCTCACATTTCACTGCATTTAGCACCCCTTGATCTAACGCTGTTTTCTTATTTTCCTTCGTTTTGATGAGTGGTAGCGATAGTCATCTCTGTTTGAAACTAATGAAGTCATCTAGGCGTTTATTCTTGTTCCCCTTACTTTCAAGCTGCATTTCGCACAAGGAGTGTCATAGAGCGCACCATCCGAAAGCCGCATGTGGCAAATATGATCTGCTAGAACGCAGTAGAAATTCCTTATCGATCCCTCACAAGCGGTACACTTCACTGTGAGGATATGGGAGGGGCTTGTCTTGAGCCAGTGATAGTGAAGTTCGATGCTCATGGCGCAGTTTGAGCACTCTTGAGGGTTGAATGTTGTGTCGGGTGGAGATGTGCTTCTGAGAAACAACTGACTTCGGGAAGTAAAAGTCACAACACTTGTTTCGGCACTTATTTTCAGCTAAAGGAGAAGTGTGACAATTCTTGTAGTAAACTCGAGTATAGGGAACAGCTCATACTGCGAGAGCGTGAGTGTAATATTTTCTAAAATATTTCGGAATTTCTTAGAAAAAAAATTAAGGGTGCTTAATGTACGTTTCTGAGAGCGCAGTTCAGAGCATTCTTTTATGAAGTTATGTCGGGTTTCACAAATGTCGGTGGCACCACTTTGAATCTTCATGAGGATGGCGAAAATTTGGTTTCTGCATATAGCAGTTGTTGCACATGGATAAATTTATTGTCGAAGTTAAGCTCTGGGCCATCGAGAACTAAGGTCGTGACCAAGTTTAAACCATCTCCATGTGGTTATGGATTAGATTTGTTCGCAGTTCCGACCGCGACAATGATCAAGTTCAAAGGCTGGTGGTTAATTTGCATACCTGGACATGTGCTGAAATGCCTTTAGGAATGCGTCTGGGAGAAATCAATGCAGTGTATGACGTTTTTTTCAACTTGCAGACGATGAATCATCTGATTGCATTGTTATTCGCAA